>CM048748.1:356439026-357926526 GCA_026315105.1 Locusta migratoria
CTGAAGGCAATTGTGTGGAGTGTTGCCTTGTATGGGAGTGAAACATGGACGATAAACAGTGTGGACTGGAAGAGGATAGAAGCTTTTGAAATTTGTTACAGAAGAATGCTAAAGATTAGATGGCTGGATCGCGTATCTAATGAGGAGGTACTGAACAGAACAGGGTAGAAAAGAAGGGCTCGATTGGTAGGACACATTCTTAGACATCAAGGAATCGTAAATTTAGCAATGGAGGGCAGGGCCGCTGAGAACCAGCACCGAGCCCAGAGCAGGAAGCAAGATCGGGCCCCAACTTAAAACATAGCATCAATTTTTTAAAAGAAGGTTTTCTTCATTTGTAACCCTTTATTTCTGATTGTCGCAAATTTGCATCATACCGTTGTAACCTTTAAATGTCGAAGAATAAGTTTGTTCGAGAGCCTGTGCCGACTAAAGCAGATTCTACACTTAACGGGCCAGTGCGTGTGACTGTGCTGCCATTAACTGAACGTTGGCTGTACTTGTACGGCGTCCCTCGTTTATCGTGCTCGTGTTGCGAATGAAGAGCCGAGTTTGTGTTCATTCTTTCTGAGATAGAGCTAAATACATAGGGAAGTTTCAATCTGAAAATAGTTGGCTTGTTAGGTGTTGCAATTCCATTTTAGATGTGATAAAGTAGATAAAACTTCCAGTGGACACGAAAGTAATGTTTATGTAAAATACTATCATCATGCACTTAGGCACATGCAAGAGATAAAATAAAATGCAGAAAGTACGGTAATTTCCATTCAGCTTTGTTGCTAACATAATTCATTGCCAGATTGTGATTGTGATTGACGTTTGTGCAGTTTTCAATACAAGAAGCTCCAACAAAACCAGCCCCAGGTAAGTCTCCCCTTATCATGGAGAGTGTCATTGGTCCTGTCTAACAGGAAAGCAAAGATGCAGAAGATCCAGCTGTAAAGGGCGGACAAATACTGAAATTATTTCAAGCGATTTCATGAGCAAAGTAACCTTTATCCCATTCATTAGGTTTAGGCATAAACACACATGTAATTGAAACATACGTTAATTTTTTTCTGTTCTTATAAGAAATTGCAATAAAACATTTCCCTCAATGAAGAGTTGCAAGCCTTTTATTTCTCGAATACAGGTTTTCACAAATTTAAGTGGTACCTAATAATACCAACAATATATAACATGTTTTACATTTGATATTATTAATAGTCTAATATCCCAATACTAAGCACAAAAAGACGATTTATCATTTTTTTTCTTGCAGTAGAAATTAATTCTGGCATTAAAGGGGTTAACACAACATCATTAGGGAAGGTAACAAATACACAAAAAATACTCACTATAAAGTAATATAGATATAAAAATCTAATTTTTTACTAAAACTTTCAAACATACAATTTTTAAGAAGGTTTGACATGGTATCAACACGTCACAATTAGGTAAACATTATAAACACACTCATTAGAAACTAATACAGAGATACAGTACTAAATATTGGTTAGGAGAGTAGTGATAGAGAGAGATTTCAATATGAACTCACTTGCATGTAAATCGCAATGAGTCGTGCAGCATGTAATATTTTAGAAGCTTTTTGCCTGTAACTCTGTCAATGTTGCTTTCCGAGCCTTCCGTTCAGCAAACTTCTGAATTACATTATCGAAGTCTGGCTCCCTTGCCAAATGAGATTCAATAGCCAAGATTCTCAAATCTGTGAGCCGTTGTTGATCCATGGTTGACTTCAGACATTTTTGACATGAGCCAGAGTGCTAAATGATCTTTCTCCCATAGCGACAGTCACTGGAAGAGAGCAAAAGATGCACAGAGCGACGCTCTTATTCAAGAGTACGAATGGTTTCTAAGAAGTGCCTTCGAAGTTCGAAGTATGCATTGTTTTTAAATATTTAATTTCTTCTTTTAAATCTATTGTAACATTATTATGGTATTCAGTGATGAATAAATTGCATGTCTCAGCGATCTGATCATCAGTCATCTTTGCATATTTCCACAAAAATCCAAATGTGTCATCTAACAGCTTTGCTGCTTCATATCGTGTTGTTAAGTTGGCGACTGAATTGTCAATAATGACATAAAAAACATTTACCTAGAGAGATCTGAATTCAAAACTGTTACTTCATCCATGCCTTCATCAAGAAATGATTTCCTCTTCTTACTTAGCTTTATGTTCGCGAAGAACTAGATATACGGATGAGCTGCTGACCGCAAAAAGCAACACCACAGAGCAACAATAGTCACATGACGCTAGAAACGGTGAGCACTATTGCGCTAATACCGTATCAGTCACCTTGCAGCGTTCATGCAGTGGGGATATCATACAATATCGGTTACTTCACAACACAGACATTTGTCATCTACAAATAAGTGATAAATGTTACCATCTGTGTAGATATTTTAAAACTCAATATGTTACATTATTTTACAGCAGCTGTCTGATATTCGCCATTTCAGAAGCCTGCCGCCCTCTCCTCGGCCCTGGTGGAAGTGTGTGGGGTAAAAATCGCAGAGGGAGACCAAGGGATGAATACAGTAAGCAGATTCAAATGGATGTAGGTTGCAAGTCTTTTGAGGAGGTGAAGAGGCTTGGTCAGGATAGAGTAGGGTGGAGAGCTGCATCAAACCAGTCTCCGGACTGAAGGTCACAACAACACATGTGGAACTATACACAAAATTTTAAGAAATAAAGTTAGGAAAGGCACAAAATTGAAATTATATAATACAATGGTAGTGCCTGTGCTCCTTTATGGAAGTGAATACTGGATTACAAGAAAGAGACCTAAAAATAAGACGAGGTTCTTAAGAACACTCAAAGGTTGCACAAGGAGAGCAGATAAACATATGATGACATTAGCGCAGAATTAGGAATCTACAGCTTTTACAAAAAAGATCGAAGAATACAGGGACGAATGGAGACTACACCTGGTATGAATGAATGAAGAGAGAATCCCTATTGAAAAACTAAAAACCCTTAGGAAGAAGAGATACTGGACGACCGAGAAAGAGGTGGAGGTAATCACGTGAAGTCCGAACAGGCATATTGCTCAGTCCTTGAAGTGAAGATGATGATGATGACTTAAGTGCACTTTGCAAAACTTCGATTTTCTCGAGAATTTTCGTGAGGTGCATCGAATTGCATTGGTTGATTGTTACTGAAGTTCAGAACTAAACGTACCATACATATATACAGAAATTATAAAATCCGATACCAATATGGTGCTGTTGACTGGTTTGATGCAGCTCTCCACAATACCCTAGCCTGAGCAAGCCTCTTCAACTCCACATAAGAACGACAACCTATATCTGTCTGAATCTGCTTACTGTATCCATCTCTTGGTCTTCCTCTGCGGTTTTTACCCCAGACACTTACCTCCAACGCTAGATTCACAATTCCTTGATGTCCAAGAATGTGTCCTATCAATCGATCCCTTCTTTTAGTCAATTCTGTTCAGTACCTACTCATTAGTTACGCGATCCACCCACCTGATCTTTAGCATTCTTCTGTAGCACCACATTTCAAAAGCCTCTATTCTCTTCCTGTCCGCATTGTTTATCGTCCATGTTTCACTCCCATACAAGGCAACACTCCACACAAATGCCTTTAGAAAGGACTTCCTTAGGCTTAAATCAATATTCGATGTTAACAAATTTCTCTTTTCCAAGAACGCTTTTCTACCCGTTGCCATTCTGCATTTTATATCCTCTGTACTGCGACCATCATTTTGTATTTTACTGCCCAAGTAATAAAACTCATCTACCTCCTTTATTGTTTTGTTACCTAATCTAATTCCTTCAGCATCGCCTGATTTTCTTAGGCTGCACTGCATTACCCTAGTTTTGCTCTTGTTAATGTTCATCTTCAAATGTTCAAATGTTTGTTAAGGTTATGGGACTTAACTACGGGGTCATCAGTCCCTAAACTTAGAAACTACTTATGAACTACTTACGAACTAGGACGGCACAAATATCCATGCCCGAGGGGGGATTCGAACCCCCGACCGTAGTGGCCGTGCAGACCGTGACTGGAGCGCCTCAGTCCCCTCGGCCACCGCGGCCGCCCAATGTTCATCTTATATGCACCTTTTAGTACACTGTCCATTCCGTTTAACTGCTGTTCAAGGTCCTTTGCTGTCTCCGATAGAATTACTATGTCGTCGGCAAAAGGCAATGTTTTTAATTCTTCGCCCTAAACTTTAATTCCTTCTCCAAATTTCTCCTCGCTTTCCTTTATACCTTGCCCAATGTACAAATTGAATAATATTGGAGAAAGGCTACAACCCTGTCTTACTCCCTCCCCAATCACTGCATCCCTTTCATACCCTTCAGCTCTGACAACTGCCGTCCGGTTTTTGTACAAGTTGTAAATAACCTTACGCTCCCTATATTTTACTCCTGCTTGCTTCAGAACTAGAGTTTATTCCAATCAACATTGTCAAAAGCTTTCTCCAAATCTACAAAAGCTAGAAATGTAGGTTTGCCTTTCCTTACCAATCTATCTTCTAGGATAAGCCATGAAGTGAGTATTGCCTCCCATTTTCCTACATTTCTCCTGAACCCAAACTGTTCTTCCCCGAGGTCGGCTTCTAACATATTTTCCACCCTTCTGTAAATAAGTCGTGTTAATATTTTGCAACCATGGCTTATTAAGCTGATGGTTCTGTAGTTTTCGCACCTGTCTGCGCCTGCTGTCTTTGGAATGGGGATTATAACATTTTCCTTAAAGTCTGAGGATACTTCGCCTGTCTCATACATCTCACACATCAGGTGAAACAGTTTTGTCATGGTTGATTCTCCCAGAGACTTCAGTAGCTCTGAGGGAATGTCATCTACTGCAGGGGAGAGACGTGTGTTCTCAAAAATGTTCAAATGTTTGTAGAGCTTATGGGACTTAACCACGGGGTCATCAGTTCCTAAACTTACAAACTACTTATGAACTAGCTAATACAGGGTGGCATAGGGAAACGGGAAATTTCGAAATAACGTCATTTCCATGAATAAATTCATAAAAATAGTAATTTATTAACGAAAGTGAATGTATTCAGTATGTCATTATTCAGTGTCATTACAATCAAAATGTCCAAAAGTGTCTCTCTACTTTTTAAAGATGACATCGGAAAGATTTGCTCCCATTCTGCGTTTACACTCTAACAGCCTGTTATGAAAACTCTGGAATGCGCGGTGTAGCAAATCTTGGGGAATGGCAGTGATTTCGTTTTCAATGTTCTCCTTCAGTTCATGTATTGTTGCAGGACGTGTTGGGTACACCTTGCCTTTAAGATATCCCCACAGGAAGAAGTCGCACACACTAAGATCAGGGGATCTCGCAGGCCAAGCAATCTCACCGTTATGTGAAATAATGCGTCTTGCAAACAATTGCCGAACTGCTGCCATCGATTGTCGAGCAGTGTGTGACGTGGCTCCGTCCTGCTGAAACCACATGTTTTCGACGTTAAGATTAAGCTCGTACAGTCTCGGTGTAAAGAACGCTTAAAGCATTTCAACATATCGAGCGGATGTTACTGTCAATGCACTACCACCCTCACGTTCAAAAAAATAAGGGCCGATAACACCATGACATGATATAGCACACCATATTGTGACCTTGGCGCTATGTAGTGGTCGCTGGTGCAACTCACAAGGACTGTCCTGTGCCCAATAACGAAAATTCTGTTTGTTCATTAATTCGTTCAGGTGGAAATGGGCTTCGCCTGATACCCATAAGTTACCAAGGAAATTCGCG
This sequence comes from Locusta migratoria, assembly GCA_026315105.1. NCBI lineage: Eukaryota > Metazoa > Arthropoda > Insecta > Orthoptera > Acrididae > Locusta > Locusta migratoria. The sequence goes on from CM048748.1 coordinate 356,444,776, forward strand.
TTTATTGGTTTGTTTGTATAGCAGTTAACTGCGGGGTCATCTGTCCCTAAACTTACAAACTACTTATGATTTAGGTTGCACTAAGGACGGCACAAATATCCATGCCCGAGGGGGGGGGGGGATTCGAAATTCGCGTCCTCGTTGATTTTAGCCAATATCTGACTACTAAACTCCATACCTGACGGTGGGTCTCGTTCATGTAAGTGTTACACAATCTGCAACTTATTGGGATGGAAGTCTAAGTCGTGCAGTATTCTTTGTAAGCTTCGGCGCTTAATCCCTAGCGAAGATGCATGCTGTCAAACGGAGCGGCGAGGACTTCTCTCGATTGCAGCTCTAGCAGCTGCAATGTTCTCTGGGGTACGTACCGTTGGAATGCCACCTGGAGGTTTCTTTTTCAAGGCAGATACTGTTTCTTCAAAATTACGCACCCACGTTGTAATCGCATGCGCAGATGGGACACGTCCATGTCGTCCAAGCTGGTAATGCTGTCGAAATGTTCTCTGCGCGGCAGTCGCACTATCACCATTTTTGTAAAACGCTCTCACAGCTACTGCACGTTCCACACCAGTCCAAATCCCCATGATTACTAAATGGCAATGCGTTCACATCAATTGTGCAAAGTTTCGAACATCTGCCGGCGTTACAGTGCTGCCAACTGTAACGTTCAAAATTTCCCGTTCCCCTGCGCCACCCTGTACTAAGGACGGCACAAATATTCATGCCCGAGGTCGGATTCGAACCCCCCTACCGGAGTGGCCGTGCAGACCGTGACTGGCAGTCCTGTGAAGTTTCCCCTTTTTTTGGAAAATGTGCATTTTTTTTCAGAGTTCTAGACAGATATGCAATAGTTCTGAAGTTCTCTGTACAAAATTTAAATAGTTCTCCAAAATTCCGCCGAAAAAAATACCAAAAAATTAAAACAAAATTTAGTTTTTTCAAAATAATTGTTTGCCTATTAGCACAAACATAGTTCTGATCACAGTTCTAAATAGCTGTCAAAGAGTTCTACAGGAAATCCTAATGACATTTTTCTGTGCCGATTATACTTCATGAGATAATTGCAATAATGGGGAATCCATTTACACGCTACTGTGAAGTTGGCATCCCCTTTCTCAAAAATGTGCATTTTTTCAGAATTCTAGGCAAATATGCATTAGTTCAGCAGTTCTCTGTGCAAAATTTACATAGTTCGACAAAATTTCGCCGAAAAAATGGTAAACATTACCAGAAACTTCACGCTACTGTGAAGTTGGCACCCCTTTTCTCAAAAATGTGCATTTTTTCAGAGTTCTATGCAATAGTTCTGCAGTTCTCTGTACAAAATTTAAATAGTTCGACGAAATTTCGCCGAAAAAATAGTAAAAATTACCACAAACTTTAGTTGTTTTTAAATAATTTATTTGCCTATTAGCACAAACATAGTTCTGATCACAGTTCTAAATAGCTGTCAAAGAGTTCTACAGGAAATCCTAATGACATTTTTCATTAAAAAATAAAATAAAATAAAATAATAAACCTAAGGGTAATTTTTACTATTTTTTCCGCGAAATTTTGTCGAACTATTTAAATTTTGTACAGAGAACTCCAGAACTGTTGCATATCTGTCTAGAACTCTGAAAAAATGTTCATTTTCGAAACAAGGGGTGCCAACTTCACAGGACTGTTCAAATGTTTGTATAGATTATGGGATTTAACTACGGGGTCATCAGTCCCTAAACTTACAAACTACTTATGAACTAGCTAATCCTAAGGACGGCACAAATATCCATGCCCGAGGGCGGATTCGAACCCCCGACCATAGTGGCCGTGCAGACCGTGACTGAAGCGCCTCAGTCCCCTCGGCCACCGCGGCTGGCCACAGGACTGTGACTGGCGTGCCGCAGACCGCTTGGACACCGCGGCTAGCCATATGGTCTCGTTGTAAATGTCTGATAAGGTGGAGTGTGTGCGCATTCGTTTTGGTCGTGGCGTGGATCGGGCTGCGGGCGCGAGGCGAGGCAGCCGAGCAATATAGCAGCAGCAGCAGAGCAGCAGCAGGAGAGGCTGCGCGGCGCGGCGCGGCGCGGCGGCGACTTCCGCGAAGCGTCTGCCCGTGCCGGTGCCTGCGGTCCCGTAGCGCGGCCAGCACGGCCCAGCCCAGCCTAGCGGCCGGGTCGGCGGACGCACCGGGGTCGTTGTCCGCCTCACTGGCGACGCCGACGCGGGGCCCGCGCAGGGGACCGAGGCGGGGCGCGCGCACGATTACCAGCACACCTCACTACCCACTGCCGACTGACGCTCTGCCTCGCCTTCAAGCCCTTTCTATACGAGACCTGCAACATGCACAAGAAAGTCATTGTCAGCTGCAGCACCCATTGCGGTAGGCCGCCGAACTACAAAGAAAATGTTCAAATGTTTGTAAAGCTATCGGACCGAATTGCGTGGTCATCAGTCCGTACCTTACAAACTACTTAAGGTAAAGCAGTCAACAATCCGAAGATTGGTTTGAACACCACAGTGCTTTACTATAGTCGGGCCGCCGAAAGAACGACCCTGACAGTTCGCGCACGTGGGTCGCAGAGGGTGGTGGAGACACTCAACCACCAACCTGAGCTCTGGAATTCGTAAACGTTGCCAGGCTAACGGTGCCGCTTTGCCACCCTGCCACTCAAGGTCGCGCGGGGGTGGCATGCTTCAGTCGCTGCAAAGCATCTGTCGTGTGTTCATCGTTACCGGTTTTGTTCGTGCCGTGTTACGTGTCGTTAATTTCAGACGTGTGTGAGATGGCTTCTTCCTCTAACCGTAAGAAAGTCACTTCTGTGACTAATAAATTGGCTGTCGAAACTGATCTGATAATATTACTCGGTCACTATACTATGACAGTCGACAGCGACCGTAAACAAATGAGGCAAAAAAAAAAAAAAAAAAAAAAAAAAAAAAAAAACGCTCTTCTTTTTATATAAGAAGACAAACAATTTCACTGGAAGAGGCGATTTTACTACTTGTAAACTGGTTGTCCTTATTTGTTTACCCTCTCGGCAGACTACCACAATGCAATGTACGAGTAAAAACACCGAGTTTGTGGAAAATGGCTATAGAAGATGAAATATATAAACAAAATTCTTCAACTAGCGCCCTTTGGCTGAAGACTAAATTATGCATTATATTTAATGGAATACTGGAACATATGAAGCTTTACTTTAACTCGTCATATATTTTTAAACCTTTCTTTTTAACTGCAAAAACAGTGTTTTTCATCACTTTGTAGTTGTTATCGTTCGTTTACACTTTAGTAGTACATTGCAACGGTTCCAAAATATTCGGACTTGATATTCGTATGCCAGCGACTGCCACGGGGTAACAACATGCAGCCGCGAAGCAGTATTGGCAACATAGCCGCTAGCTGTCAGAGTCGTTCTTTCGGCGGCTCTACTATAGGCATGGTCCTGTTTGGAGGTGGTATGCCGTTGCCTTCCTCCGACCTTCGAACTGACTTACCCAGCCAGTTACATATACTTTTGTCTAATCCATGCAAAAGAAAATTTAAACAAACTTAAGCTAAGAAATAATGAACACTCACACCACACGAGATATAACAACAGGACTGATTTAGGGGGACCTACAGTTTAACGTGGGTTCCGAACCACGGTGATACTCGATATTATTCACATGAGCAATACTGCCAGAGGTGAAAGAAGTGGAAAGTGACAGTTAAAAATCTTAGAACCTGGCGGGGATCGAACCCGCGACCTTTGAACTTGTAGTCTTGCACTCTACCACTGTGCAACCGATAAACTAAGGCAAACTAACCTAAGGACAACACACACATCCATGCCCCAGGGAGGACTCGAACCTCCGACGGCGAGCAACCGCGCGCTCCGCAACGAGGCGCTTTAGACCGCTCGGCTTCTATCCCGCGGCGAAACTACAAAGAAGCGTTCAAACGGTACGCATTACATATACTATTGTCTAATCCATGCAAAAGAAAATTTAAACAAACTTAAAATGTTCAAATGTTTGTTAAGCTTATGGGACTTAACTACGGGCTCATCAGTCCCTAAACTTACAAACTACTTATGAACTACTTACGAACTAGGACGGCACAAATATCCATGCCCGAGGAGGGATTCGAACCCCCGACCGTAGTGGCCGTGCTGACGGTGACTGGAGCGCCTCAGTCCCCTTTTTTTTTTTTTTTTTTTTTTTTTTTTTTTTTTTTTTTTTTTTTTGTTCTATGGATAGATCAGTTCATTGCGGTCGTTGTTCCTTTTTGTTCGTTGTCGTTCGATGAGTTCTTGGCTCAGCTTTTTTGTTACAGAGAGGCGTTCAGCCCTCTGACCGGGCGCGCTGAGCCACGGCGCCCGGCTGTCCCTAAACTTACAAACTACTTATGAACTACTTACGAACTAGGACGGCACAAATATCCATGCCCGAGGAGGGATTCGAACCCCCGACCGTAGTGGCCGTGCTGACGGTGACTGGAGCGCCTCAGTCCCCTCGGCCACCGCGGCCGGCTAAACAAACTTAAACTAAGAAATAATGTACACTCACACCACCCGAGATATAACTACAGGATTGATTTACCGTACTCCAGACTTTTTCTCGCACACAATAGCCATAAACACATGAGTCTCACATTCTGCAACAAATTACCAAAGACTGCTCATACCACCCCTATCCACAAGTTTAAAAGGGTATTAGAAACTTGGTTAAAAGAGTGTGAATTTTACACAGTTCAAGAGTACATGGAGAGAGAGAGAGAGAGATGTTAAAGACCTGTGCTTTGAGTAGCAACACCTATCTCAGTAAAATTATTTGTAATAAATTTATGTATGTGTAACACAAATGTAAAAATAGAGTAATGTCAAGTTACATTGCTTCGAACAATAAAAAACAATGATCAGCTGTATTATTTAATAACTAAATATTTGTAAATATAATCCATTGTTTTAAGCACTTAAATGTAACCAAGAGATCAAAGAATCAGGACATATGTAAATATCTGTGATCAATATGACAGCGTTGTTGTTGTTGTTGTTGTTGTTGTTGTTGTGTTCAGTCCGCAGACTGGTTTGGTGCAGCTCTCCACGCTACCTTGTTTCTTCATCTGAGAATACGTCCGGCAAGCTACATCCTTTTGAATCTGCTTACTGTATTCGTTCCTCGGTCTTCCTCTACGACTTTTACCCCACACTTTTCCTTCTAATGCTAAGTTGACAATTCCTTGATGTCTCAGAATGTGTCCAACCAATCTATCCCTTCTCTTAGTCAGGATATGCCAGAACCACCTCTTATCCCCGATTCGGTTAAGCACCTCCTCATTAGTTACGTGATCTACCCATCTAATTTTCATCATTCGTCTGGAACACCACATTTCAAAAGCTTCTATCATCTTTTTATCTGAACTCCTTATTGTCCACGTTTCACTCCCATACAATGCTACTCTCCTTTCAGAAAGGACTTCCTAACATTGAAATTAATATTAGACAATGTTATAAGCATGTAATATCTAAATATTTGTGATTATATGAAATTACTTCTAGGGAATAATATATTTATAAACTAGGTATCAATAAGTAGTCTTTTCTATTAGTACAATTTATTGGTACATGTTGAAAGAAACAATTAACAATGCCAGTTGTATCAAAAAATACTGAACGGCTGATAACAATAAACAATCTAAACACTTGTTGAGTCGCCTGCTTCACGTGTCTACTTGGTTTGTTGTCAACTTGCAGCAAATTAATCGACGAGTTAAGATCACTCTTCGAAACTGTAAAGTATATTGTAATTATTGTGATGATTAAAACATTTATTTGTCTCTTAAACTGCCACTCTGAATCTGTATTTCTTTTCGTACAGTTCATGCGTAACTACGTCGCTCACATGTGTTAACGTCCTCATTATAAAATGCGATTACATACTTCCAGCGCCTGCGGTTTGAGGCGCCTATGTGTATGATGAACAAGCTCAGGTGTCTATACACAGAACTTTCACTGTGATAAAGCTTCAAATAATGCTTACCAACAACAAACATTTCATCTGTTAACTACAGCATATTTCAGGAAAAATAGCAAATATTTTAGAAGATGGTAATAAAGACGATTTGCAGATAAAATGTCATACAACGTATGTCCAATTTTTATTGGGTACAGAGATACAGTTCTTGGTATGTACAACAAACTTGAAGCACAGGCAAATTTGGATATTTTTACTGATTCTTTCGTCGGTTCTCGGTAGATCACCAAATTGACTTTTATTTAAATAACCGGTTTTCGACGTAGTTTAAAGTCTGAATATGTCGTAGTAAGTGGAAATGAACTGTAGAACATACAGAAAAATTTACGTTGAAGTCAGTGTGATGTCGAACTACTAAGAACCGACGGATAAATTAGTGAAAATGACTGATTTACATTTGGTCTAAGTTTGTTTGGCTTTCATATTAACAGCTATATATCTCTGTATTCAAAACAATTGTACACATGTTATATGAAATTTTTAATGCAATTCCTCTATTGGTTCCTCTCCTAAAATACTTACGACCGAGTCGAAAAACTACGTTTCTCTGAGCAGGAGACAAGTACACATCCTCAATGAAATTCACGACTTGCTTCGTTTGTCGGCTGGGTTTCCAATTCAGTCGTCTGCGCATGCGCGAAGCACTTCCATACGCGTGAGAATAGGATCCATCCTATGCCGTCTACTAGCGATCGTATGCGTGCATCTTGTGCAAGTGGGCGCGTCTACAATGTACGCGGACGGCGTAAACGGTGCATCATGGGTAATCTCGTAAGCTCTCCCTTCCCGTGTAAAAAGGGCTTTACAGATTTCCAACTACACTGGTCAAAACAATTAAGCCCTTTCTATAAGAAGTGTACGACACGCACAAGAAAGCTGTTAATATAACTAAAATTTTCAGGGCTTTTATGCCGTGGTCTTATGGATTTATTACTCAAAACTAACGTTTCGTCTCCAACTCCGGAGTATATTTTCAAGGCGGATCGTGGCACTTTTGTATGCCCGATGCACGCCCTGGCTCGCTACTGACTGCAGCCAAACTCCGTTTACGAGGGCTCGCGCGCAGAGGTGTGACGTCAGATGTTTTGGGTATGCGCGCGCAATTCGTCGTTGCCGATTGCCGTCGTCCGTTGTTAATATCGTCCCATGGTGGAAGACTGTTACATTTCTTCTTCAAAACCGGAATCCAGATTTCATTTAGTTTCACGCTCTCCTCCATTCTATTGAAATTATTGGAGTGTTTTACAATTTCTATAGCCCATCTGTACAGTATTTCGTGGAATCCATTTGTGGCTGCTAAAACCCGAGCCTTATCAAATTGAACAAGGTGGTCACCTGGTTGAAAAACATGTTCCGCAACAGCTGATCTGTCAATCTCTCCCCTTCTACAGTTACCATTGTGTCGCTTTTTGACTGTTCTTTTTGTGGTATCCACGTATACGTCTCCACAGCTACAAGGAATCCTATAAATTCCTGCTTTTTCCAGCGGTTTGCGGGTATTTTTCGCCGATTTCAGGTGACCCTGTATCTTCCGAGTACGTTTCGAAATAACGGCAACATTCCGTTTCGTCAATATTTTACCGATGCGTCGGTGACGTCCTTAATAGAAGTAAGGAAGACTTTGGATTTCACAGGAACCTTTACGTGTCGGTCTCACGCTCTCCTTATCTCTGTGGACGAGTAGCCATTCTTAAGTAAAGAATTACTCAGGTGTTTCAATTCCGCGTCGAGTAATTCCGGTTCGCAGATGTTCCTTGCTCTGTCCGCCAACGTCTTTATAATGCCTTGCTTTTGCTGTGGGTGGTAGTTTGAATTCCGGTGCAGATAACGGTCTGTGTGTGTGGGCTTCCGATAAACTGTATGGCCCAATCTGCCATTCCCCGTTTTCAAAACTGACACGTCAAGAAAATTCAGTTTTCCGTCTGCCTCCTTCTTCCATTAGCTGTGGAGCCGTTTACGTGGGTACCACAAAAAGAACAGTCAAAAAACGACAAGATGAGCACAAGGGTAACTGTAGAAGGGGAGAGATTGACAAATCAGCTGTTGCTGACACATGTTTTTCAACCATGGGACCACCTTATTCAATCTGATAAGACTCAGGTAATGGATACCACGAAAGACTGTACCGAGAGGCTACTTGTTATTCCGAAGCGCCATAATCGTTAGTGGTGTGGTGGTCTAACGGTAAGACATATTCGAGACAAAAATCCGTCTCAGGGATTGTTTATTTGTATTAAATTCTGATTATGTGCAGTAAACATGACTATATCATGCTGATGGACGAGTTGTATGGGCAGGAGTCGGTACTGTCGGACGTACGGACCTCGTACAGAATGACGCTTTGACTGCTCAGAGGTACTGAGACGAGATCCTTGGATCTTTTGTTGTGCCTTATGCTGGTGCCATAGGAGATAGGTTCCTTCTGCTGGACATTATCGCTCGTCCCCACAGAGCTGCACTGGTGGACAACGCGCTTGAAGCAGAGTGAACTGGACGAATGGAGTGGCCAGTTTGTTCATGTGACTTAAACACGATTGAGCATGTTTGGGATGAACTTGGCAGATGCATCGCAGCCAGACCAGCACTTCCCACAACGGATGCATAATGATAGTACACACATGGAAAAATGTCCAAATACCATTCAAGAGCTGACTGATAACCTCATGCTCTCAGTGCCACGCAGGTGTGAAACTGTACTGGCCATTCGACGTGATTACACATCACATTAGAAGGTAACGAGAAAGACTATTTGACTATTACGGTAGCCCCATAGTCTCGCTCTAAGTAAATGTACAAATTAAATAACGTTGGAGAAAGGTTACAGCCCTGTCTTACTCCCTTCCCGACTAATGCTTCCCTTTCATGCCCTTCGACTCTACCCCTGCCGACTTCAGAAGTCGTAAAGATAAAATATATGGTAAAAGTTTTAAATGATCTGTGACTTTTGTTGGAAGTTGCGAAAAGTTACCATTTTGGAGTAAGAGAAACGACTGTTTGTCTCAACGTTTTAATCTGAACATAATTTTTGCCTCTGCATCAGGATATTATGAGAGCTTGTTAAATTCAATCAATAGTTCGCGAAATATTCATATAGATGTTTTCTTTTATTATTAATTTTGCCCCTGCAACACTACATCTACATCTACGTGGGATACTCTGAAAATCACATTTAAGTGCCTGGCAGAGGATTCATCGAACCAGAACCACCGTTATACTATTTTATCTCCCATTCTTTTCTCGAATAGCGCGCGGTAAGAAAGAACATCTGAATCTCTCCGTTCGAGCTCTGATTGTGGTATTTTATTCTGATGATAATTTCTACCTATGTAAGTGGGACTCAACAAGATATTTTCGCATTCGGAGGAGAATGTTGGCGATTGGAGTTTCATAAGTAGCCCATGCCGCAGCGATAAGCGCCGTTGTTGTAATGATTCCCAACCCAGACCCTGTATCATTTCCGTAAAGCTGTCTCCCCTGTATCGTGACAATATGAAACGAGCTGCCCTTCTTTGGACTCTTTCTATGTCCTCCGTCAAGTCCACCTGATAAGGATCCCACACTGTGCAGCAATACTCCAAAATAGGACAGACAAGCGTAGTGTATGCAGTTTCTTCAGTAGTTCTGTTGCATCTTTTAAGGGATCTGGCAATAAAATGCAGTCTCTAGTTCGCCTTTCCCACGACATTATCTACGTGTTCTTTCCAATTTAAGCCTGAAGTAATAGTAATACCTAGGTATGTAGTGGAGTTTACAGCCTTCACTTTTGATTGATTTATCTTGTAAAAAAAGTTTAACGGATTTCTTTTCGTTCTCATGTGGACAACTTCACATTCTCATTATTTAGAGCCAATTGCCAATTTTTACACCATACTGATATCTTATTCAGATCCTTCTGCAGTTGGTTGATATTAAGATTATTTTACTAGACGGTAAATGACGGCGTCATCTGCAAACAACCTAAGAGAGCTACTTAGATTTTCCCCTAAATCGTTTATGTTAATAAGGAACAGCAGAGGACCAATAACACTACCCTGTGGAATGCCCGATATCAGCTCTTTTTAGTTGATGGCTTACCATCGATTACTACGAATTGTGTCCATTCTGACAGGAAATCCCCTATCCAGTCACAAATTTGGGGCAATATACCATAACCACGCAATTTGATTAAAAGCCGTTTCAGAGGTACGTTGTCAAAGGCCTTCTGGAAATCAAGAAATACGGAATCATTTTGCGAACCCTTGTCGATAGCACTCATCACTTCGTGTGAGTAAAGAGCTAATTGTGTTTCACATGAACGTTATTTTTTAAATCCGTGTTTACCTTGGGCCAATAGATCATTCTGTTCGAGATAATTCATAATATTTGAATACAGGATATGTTCCAAAACTCTGCTGCAAATTGACGTCAATGAAATAGGCCTGTAGTTTAGTGGGTTACTCCTACTGCCTTTCTTGAATATAGGTGTGACCTGGGCAACTTTCCAATCTTTTGGTACAGATCCTTCTATGAGAGAGCGGTTGTATATGACTGTTAAGTAAGGAGCTATCGCTTCAGCATAATCAGATAGAAATCTAATGGGTATACAATCCGGACCAGAAGACTTGTTCTTGTTAAGTGATTTTAGTTGCTGCACTACTCCGATGATATCTACTTCTACGTTACTTATTAGGGCCTCTTTCTGTAATTCGAAATCTGGAATATTGGTTTCGTCTTCTGTGGTGAATGAGTTTCTAAAACGTATATTTAGTAACTCTGCTTTAGTAGCGCTAGCAGGATCGCCATTACTATCACGTAGTAAGGGTATTGTTTGTGTTTTGTCCCTAGTACATTTAACATATGACCAAAATCTCTTTGGTTTTTCAGTCAAATTTCGAGAAAGAGTTTCGTTGTGATAAGTATTGTAGGCACCTCGCATTGAAGTCATCGCTAAATTTCGACCTTTTTATTTATTCGTGTCAGAAACATCTTGTACAAACATAACATGAAACACAAAAAAACAAAAATGAAGATCAGTGAATATAAATACAAATAAGCCATTAATAGTACACATATTTACAAGTAACAGTGATAACAGTTCAAAAGGTCTTTTCCCCAGGATTAAACATTAAACTATGCTAGCCCAAAATCTGTCTACATCACATGCATCACGGGTAGCATCAGTCAGGTCCTGCATGGTACAGCAGGCTGGACAAAGCTCACACTGTAGTAGATGCTCGGTGGTTTGTTCTTTTCCACATTCACACATGACAGATGCATTAGAGAGGCCCCACCTTCTCATGTTGACTTTGGTCTCCACGAAGAACGTTATCTGCACGTTCGGGCGTCCCTTGGGCAACGGTATAACCGGCAAATTCTCTCACACCAGAAGCATCGCTAGTAAAATTTGAGCTCATGTGTAGGATCGCCAATCTTGGGGATTTTGTGTTCGTTTAACGGACGGAAGGACCACTGAAAGCCGATTGTATAATGTAGGGGGAGCGACCTGACCTAGTCTTCTGGCTCGTGGATCGTCCCAGCTACGTTTGGAAGGGATTTTATTGCAGCCATTCGCGACCAGTTCCGGTTTAAGCTCGGTGCTGTTAAGTGGTCGTCTGCCACCCTGTCTGCTGACACGTGCGTCAACACAAGAAGCCGAGCGTCCCCAGCCGGCTGACGCAATGTAGTGGCTGTGGATGGCATCCGGCTGCTCCGTGTGGTAGCTGATGTCACCGTGTTTATACCACACTCGGCTGCCGACGCCCGGATTCTCGTCGACACGCAGCGTTCGCCCGCGCAGTTGCTCTGACACCACACAAATCTATATAATATATATCTATATCTATAAATGTGAATATCTGTTCGGTGTATGTGTATCACGTCTGAACCACAAGACATACAGAGCTAAAAAATTGTACAGTTACTAATGTCTTCCCGGAGAAGGCTTTAGGCGATCGGATATATATATGTGTGTGTGTGTGTGTGTGTGCGCGCGCGCGCGAATGTCTGTTCGGTGTACGCTTATCACGTCCGAACGACAAGACGCAGAGACTTAAATATTTGTACAGTCACTAATTTATACCTCAGGAAGGTTTTAGGCATGGTTTTATAGATTTAGTAATTTGAAGAACAAAACGCGAAATGCGGAACAATAATTACTTTTTTGAAAATTATATTTTCTCTTTGAAAATGGTTTTATTGGTTGCATTGCTGCTTGAGGGTTGATAATGAGAAAAGGGTAGAGTATACTGGGATGGAAAGTTATCGGTGTATATAAAATTCTACGTGTGTGTGTCTGTTAATATTTCGCTCTGCAAAGAAAACTACAGAACGCAAACGAATGGTCTGTCTGTAATTGTTGTCCAAAGTCTCCCGTTGTACACCAAAGGAGTTCCATGCCGATAGCTATAAGGGGGTGGAAGATATGGTCGTTGAAAGTCGTCAAATTAAAAAAAAAAAAAAAAAAAAAAAAAAAAAAAAAATATATATATATATATATATATATATATATATATATATATATATATATATATATATATTCGGACTGAAGTCCAGCGATGACGTTTGCGACTCTATAGAAAGGAGGTTACATACAACGATACGCGATGCCACAGACCATATCTTTGGTCAATGCTTGCTACCAAGGAGATTAGAATACAGGTAGACGCCCTTAAGTTGAAAAAGTGAAGCCTACCTGAGCCATCCACCCCCATGAACCACAGACATTGCCGAGGTGGGGTGGCTTGCGTGCCTCAACGATGCAGATAGCCGTACCGTAGGTGCAACCACAGCGGAGGGGTAACTGTGGAGAGGCCAGACAAACGTGTGGTTCCTGAAGAGGGGCAGCAGCCTTTTCAGTAGTTACAGGGGCAACAGTCTGGATGATTGACTGAGCTGGCCTTGTAACATCAGCTAACGTGGCTCTGCCGCACAGTTACTGCGAACGGCTGAAAGCAAGGGGAAACTACAGCCGTTACCCTTCCCGAGGACATGCAGCTCTACTGTATGAACATATGATGATGGCATCCTCCCGGGTAAAATATTCCGGAGGTAAAATAGTCCCCCATTCGGATCTCCGGGCGGGGACTACTCAGGAGGATGTTGTCATCAGGAAAGACAATACTGGCATTCTACGGATCGGAGCGTGGAATGTTAGATCCCTTAATCGGGTAGGAAAATTAGAAAATTTAAAACGGGAAATGGATAGGTTGAAGTTAGATATAGTGGGGATTAGTGAAGTTCGGTGGCAGGATGAACAGGATTTCTGGTCAGGTGAGTACAGGATTATAAATACAAAATCAGTTGGGGGTATCACAGGAGTAGGACTGATAATGAATAAGAAAATAGGAATGCGGGTAAACTACTATGAGCAGCACAGTGATCGCATTATCATTGTCAAGATAGATACGAAGCCAACACCGACAACAGTAGTACAGGTTTATATGCCTACTAGCTCTGCCGATGATGAGGAGATTGAAGAAATGTATGAGGAGTTAAAGGAAATTATTCAGACAATTAAGGGAGAGGAAAACTTAATTGTGATGGGAGACTGGAATTCGGTAGTAGGAAAAGGAAGAGAAGGAAAAATAATAGGTGAATATGGACTGGGCAGGAGGAATGAAAGAGGAAGTCGCCTGGTAGAATTTTGCACGGAACATGATTTAATCGTAACCAACACGTGGTTTAAGAATCACAAAAGAAGGTTGTATACGTGGAAGAGACCAGGAGACACCGGAAGGTATCAGATAGATTTTATAATGGTAAGACATAGGTACCGGAACCAGGTTATAAACTGCAGGACATATCCAGGGGCAGATATAGACTCTGACCATAACTTGTTAGTCATGAACTGTAGGCTGAAGCTGAAAAAACTGCAGAAAGGTAGGAAAATAAGGAGATGGGACTTAGATAAATTGAAGGAAAGTGAAGTTCTGGAGAATTTCAGAGGGAGATTTAGGCAACAATTGACAGAAAAAGGGGGAAATAAAACAGTAGAAGAGGAATGGGTAGCATTGAGAGATGAAATAGTGAAGGCAGCAGAGGACAAAATAGGTAGAAAGGCAAGACCTACAAAAAATCCTTGGGTATCACAGGAAATACTAAATTTAATTGATGAAAGGAGAAAATATAAAAATGCAGTAAATGAAACAGGCAAAATGGAGTACAGACGACTAAGAAATAAGATTGACAGGAAGTGCAAAATGGCTAAGCAGGAGTGGCTAGAAGCCAAATGCAAATCTGTAGAAGAATGTATAAGAAGGGGAAAAGTAGATACCGCCTACAGGAAAATAAAAGAAACATTTGGGGACAAGAAAAGCAATTCTACGAATATCAAGAACTCAGATGGGAAACCAGTTCTCAGCAAAGAAGGGAAAACTGAAAGATGGAAAGAATACATAGAGCAACTCTACAAAGGAAATGAACTTAGAGACGATGTTGTAGGAAGGGAAGAGGAAGTAGATCAAGATGAAATAGGAGATACTATACTGAGAGATGAATTTGACAGAGCCTTGAAAGACCTAGGTCGGAACAAGGCCCCAGGAGTAGATGACATACCCTCAGAACTACTAAAGTCTCTGGGAGAGCCAGCCATGACAAGACTATTTGAACTGGTGAGTAGGATGTATGAGACAGGCGAAATGCCCTCAGACTTTAAGAAAAATGTAATAATCCCCATTCCAAAGAAATCAGGCGCAGACAGGTGTGAAAATTACAGAACCATCAGTTTGATAAGTCATGGTTGCAAAATTTTAACACGAATTATCCACAGGAGAATGGAAAAACTGGTAGAAGCTGACCTCGGGGAAGATCAGTTTGGATTCAGGAGGAACGTAGGAACCCGGGAGGTAATACTCACTTTACGTCTTATCTTAGAAGATAGATTAAGGAAAGGCAAACCGACATTTTTAGCTTTTGTAGATTTGGAGAAAGCATTTGACAATGTTGACTGGAATACACTATTTCAAAATCTGAAGTTGGCAGGGGTAAAATACAGGGAAAGGAGAGTTATTTACAACTTGTACAAAAGCCAGACCGCAGTTATTAGACTCGAAGGGCATGAAAGGGAAGCATCAGTTGGGAAGGGAGTAAGACAGGGCTGTAGCCTTTCTCCGATGCTATTCAATTTGTACATCGAGCAGGCGATGAAGGAAAGCAAGGAAAAATATGGAATAGGGATTAAAGTTCAGGGGGAAGAAATAAAAACATTGCGTTTTGCTGACGACATTGTAATTCTGTCAGAGACAGCAAAGGACCTGGAAGAGCAGTTGAATGGAATGGACAGCGTGTTGAAGAGAGCGTATAAAATGAACATTAACAAGAGCAAAACAAAAATAATGGAATGCGGTATTAGAAAGTCAGGCGATGCTGAAGGAATTAGATTAGGTAACGAAACAATGAAGGTGGTAGATGAGTTTTGTTACTTGGGTAGTAAAATAACATGCGATGGTCGCAGTACAGAGGATATAAAATGCAGAATGGCAATGGGAAGAAAAGCATTTTTGAAAAAGAGAAATTTGTTAACATCGAATATTAATTTAAGTGTAGGGAAGTCTTTTCTGAAGGCGTTTGTGTGGAGTGTTGCCTTGTACGGGAGTGAAACATGGACGATAAGCAATGCGGACAGGAAAAGAATAGAGGCTTTTGAAATGTGGTGCTACAGAAGAATGCTGAAGATCAGGTGGGTAGATCGCATAACTAATGAAGAGGTACTGGACAGAATTGGTGAGAAAAGGAATTTTTGGCATACCCTGACTAAAAGAAGGGATCGCTTGGTAGGACACATTCTTAGACATCGGGGAATTGTAAATTTAGCATTGGAGGGAAGTGTGTGGGGTAAAAATCGCAGAGGGAGACCAAGAGACGCGTATAGTAAGCAGATTCAAGTGGATGTGGGTTGCCGTTCTTATGAGGAGATGAAAAGGCTTGCTCAGGATAGGGTATTATGGAGAGCTGCATCAAACCAGTCTCCGGACTGAAGACCATAACAACAACAACCTGAGCCATATTGCTAAGTCTTGGACAAGCGTTCTTATTGAAGAGCTGATGTTTTGTGTCAGTTAAAACAGGAATAAAACGACCTCCGGTTTTGCCGTGATGTACAACGTGTTAAAAGAGTCCAAATTAGCCATTAAAAATTAGGTTTTAAAATATATTATGATGAGTATTTATTACTGTTTATTCAAGAAAGTACATTGTTTGAAAGTACGTTCTTTGCAATGACTATCAGTTCAGTGCATTAACAGTAAGATGTTCGACTTAACGCATAGTTTTAACGGAGAAGTATCATTCCAAAACTGACCAAGACGGCGGAGAGGCTTCAACTGACGTATGTGCTCGGTATAGAAAATGCCATCTCCCTTTATTCTAACCTCCTTGCGTGCTACAATGTCTTCAGCTCTTTCTCTGTAAGGATAAGCATACGAATAAGGAAATATAAGAATAAATAAATGAAGCAGTAAAAATGAATTTTTAATACATCTTTTAATAAATAAATAAACAAATAAAAAGTCGATTTGACGTTTCGCGCTTTATCTATCATAATCAACCTACACGCGAGCGGAGCCGCGGGTTTAAGCTAGTATAGTATAAATGAATGTATGCCCTCTATGTGTTCATAAACCATTCATTCGATTGCAATGAAACTTTGGTGAACTTCAAATCTTTGTATAGCTTATGGGACTTAACTACGGGGTCATCAGTCCCTAAACTTACAAACTACTTACGAACTAGCTAATACTAAGGACGGCATAAATATCTATGCCCGAGGGGGGATTCGAACCCCCGACCGTAGTGGCCGTGCAGACCTGGAGCGCCTCAGTCTCCTCGGCCACCGCGGCCGGCTTTGGTGAACTGTCCACCGTACGCCCACGAAGGTTTCTGACCCAAAAACAAAACAAAAGAGCACGACACATATCTCAGGAAATATGACGTCATAAATACTGAGAGGCCACCGCGTGAGAATACTCAGATTTATGAGTCAATTACTGGAAAATGGGGGTAGTTAGGGACCTGCAACAAAGATTGCACGTAATTTTGGACGTTTATGAAGCGTTTTGTAACTGACCCCTCCCCCCCCCCCCCACACACACACAATGATGAAACGAAAAGAAGTCCACCGCTCACAACAGTTTTGCTGTAGATGCGGTAAAACTGTCACATTGGGCATGAGATTGTGTTTTATATAACTGAATTCAAAAACGCAAAAAAGAAAAAAAATCTGTCACAGTGGGATTAGAACCAACGACGCTATGGTTGTGAGGCCAGAACGCCACTACCTGAGCTACACCGACAAATGCTGAAACTATTTTAATTGGTTCTTACGTGTACTTTGCAAAACTTCAAAGTCGATTTTATCGAGTATTTTTGAGAGTTGCGTCGAATGGGTTTGACTGATTGTTATTTTAGTTCTGTACTTCACGTACCATACAAAAAAGAGCTTCCAAAATCCGATACCCATGTGGCCTCCTTGTAAGATAAGAAACGAATAAATACATGTACATCCCACTAATACCCCTTCTTCCGACAGACCTACCTTCAAATTCCTAGAGACTGCAGTTTCCAGAGACACTTGCATTTTCTGTTACGATTAACAAATCACAGGACAATTTGTTAAATACTGCTGAGTGGGTTTGACATCATGTTTCTCACATGGACAATACGTCGCCCGCTCATGGGAGGGCTCCCCAAAGAATTTATTCACACTAGCTCCTGGAGAAGTACAAGAAATATTGTTTACAGTCACGTTTTAAATTAAATTAATGTCATACATCATTTGAATTTTATTACTATTTTTTCCTTGACTAATGCACTTATAATTTTGAACATTATGCATATTTCTTTGTTTTACAGTTTCATAATTTCTAAGCCGTTTTCATGATACATGAAGATGAAATTTTTTCCGAATTTTATTTTTGTTTTTAATATAAGACTGGTAAAATGCATATATATCCGGGAAATACCGGGTTTAGCAGCTAGTTAGCAATATAATCTCTGTGTTTATAGAATGTATGACACAACAAAACAAAGGAAAGCCGGAAAGTTGCTGGTTATTCTGTCAGTGAGTTTTAGTTAAAATTTCACTTGTTTTGCAGCGTATACCTCTTTTATGTCGATAAAATTTCTCTTGTGAATGTATTCCATCTCTGCAATCTGATTCTTGATGTACAAATAACATACACGCGTTGCCATTATTACAGGTCTGCACGGGAACGAATATCCTATGATACATCCATAGAAATGCACCGTAATTACTACTTTGAGAATAAAGGCCCGCACGGAAATACACGTTATAAACTTCGAAAACTTGTAGAATGGGCTAGTATACCATATTCTGATAAGGAACCGATTTCCGAAAATGTCTTCCAACGACGGGATGAGCACTTTTTCGTTTTTGAAAATCTGATTCAAACATCGTCTACTGCAAACTCTTTGTTTTCCCTATTTTGAAAGGACGTAGTATGGACCAAAACAACAACAAAAATGTACAATAAACATTGCCTTCAAAATTCAAGAGCTATTAGTACGTCTTCATCTCCCATACTGTGAAAACGTCTCTTCTACTGGTCGAGTGATCATAATAGTTCTTAGGGTATGTACTATACAGTCAATGTCTTCCCACTACGGTCGCGGGTTCGAATCCCCCCTCGGGCATGGAGCCGGCCGCGGTGGCCGAGGGGATTGAGGCGCTCCAGTCACGGTCTGCACGGCTACTACGGTCGGGGGTTCGAATCCCCCCTCGGGCATGGATATTTGTGCCGTCCTTAGTTGTAAGTAGTTTGTAAGTTTACGGACTGATGACCCGTAGTTATGTCCCATAAGCTATACAAACATTCGAACATTTGAACAATGTCTTCCAGACTTTTTTTCTTATTTTAGTGTATACTACCGTCTCAAACAATACGGGAAACAAAGCGCTTGCAATAGATGAGATTCGTTTCCAGTGTCAAACATGAAACAATGTTCATAACGTCAATCGATGTCATTTTCGAACATGGATTCCTTATCAAAATATTGTGCGCAAATCATGCGGTTAGAGCCGGTGATGCTCCAATTTGTACTTTAAATCTCCCGAACTGCAATTACCTCTAGGGTCAAGTGCGTTGTTTTGATGAAAACTATTATCTTCTAATGCATATACACAGAGTTTAAAAAAGTATTGCATGTTACTGCTGAGGACAGTACTGGTCAAAATAGAAAAACATTCCTGTAATTACACAGGGTGTAAACAATATAAGCCGCCAAAATTATACAGATAGGAAACCTCGTTCTGCTTGAGAAAAAACCTCTAGAAACATGTTGGCGTTTTTCCTACGGTTGTCCCAGCAAAAAACAGTTCGTATCAGGATAATGTTTTTGGAAAAGTAGACACTTGGCAGTGTACGTACGAAAGCAAATTGGATCCTGTTATTGTCCGTTGCACGTATTGACATCTCGAGCGTGAATCGTAAACACACAGGCAACTACGGTCTCAGTGGCTGCGTCATTGTAATACGCCGACTGACGACAGTTGTCGAGTAACCTATGCAGACATTGCAACTCTGTTAACTATTAGGATGGAAGGGAGATTTATTATCGCTGAACTATGCGATTTTCATTTAATTTATGGCGAGGCAAAAGGTGTTGCGAGGGCAGCTGTACGAATTTATCGAGAACACTTTCCACAACGACGACTTCCTGAACGAGAGACATTTGCTGCTGTTCATCAAAAGTTGGTATCATTATAATTATCTACTTGTAGACCATTATTATGCATTTACTTCTTAATATAGTACAGTAGATATTTGTACCTTTTTTTAATTTTCGTCTGTATGCGAAACGTATTTTCTGTTCTGATATGCTTCCCTTTTTTGTTGCATCATGACAGAATAAATCTTCGAGTAAGTATTTAATTTGCTTAGACTGAGAGATACTAGTTCTTCACTGCCCTGCGCAGAAGGCAGAGGCCCACAACGCAGGCAGAGACCCACAACGCCCCGATCGTAATTGGAAGATGAAGAAAGAATTCTGGACCGCATCCAGGAGGATCCTATTCAGAGTACTAGAAGCATCGCCCACCACGTGGGTGTATCGCTCGCCGTCGTTTATCGTACTTTGAAAGAGGAGCGTCTACTGCATTACCATATTCAATGCGTACAAGTATTGGCAGAACAAGATTTCCCTCCACGACGTGAATTCTCAGAGTGGTTTTTGTTACACAGTGCACAGCATGATTTTGTCAACAAAATACTTGTCGCAGGATGTTTCACCAAGTTATATCGATCCTTCCACAGAGCACACTTTGTAAATAACTGGTAACGCACTATGCTGACACACCTGGAGAGTGTTGATATTCCATAAAACGCATTTTACGATGACAGTTGTTGGTAGTGTTTATTTTCCACAAATACACTTTCCACTTCTTTCACCTCTGGCAGTATTGCTCATGTGAAAAATACCGAGTAGCACCGTGGTTCGGAACCCACGTAAAACTGTAGGTCCCCCTATAACTGGCTGGGTAAGTCAGCTCCAAGGTCGGAGGAAGGCAACGGCATACCACCTCCAAACAGGACCATGCCTAGTAAAGCACTGTGGTGTTCAAACCAATCTTCGGATTGTTGACTGCTTTACCTCACTTACATTAACACTAAAAGGAATACAGGTATTAGTTACTAATAGAACTACACAGTACATCTCTGCACATCGCCTTGCACCTGTAGGTGGAAAATTGTTTGTTGGGCATACTGTATTTTTTGTTTTTGTTTTTTTCAGGTAAGGGTTATTTCGCCATAAACATAATTGCGTCTTTCAAATACCTAGGCGTAACATTGCAGAGCTATATGAAATGGAACGAAGCGTGTTTTGTTTTACTCGCAACGGAACAACTTATTTCCATAACATAAACACATGAAGTGTACACCATCCTCGCCACGTAGTGTCAACACATTTTCAGCGACTATTTTCCATAAGTGGGTGGGTATGCTCGATGATTACATTATTGATCCTTAAGTTTTACCTGCACGTTTGACTGGTAAGTATCACCGAACGTTTCTAGAGGAAACATTGCTACCAACGTTGTTTGAAGACATAGCGTTAGGCATACGTCATAACATCTGGTTCCTCCATTATGGTGCTCCACCCCACATTGGTCACTGAATATGCAGATTTTCATATAGACGATTTCCAGGACGATGGATCAGGTGTTCGGGTCCACATCGATGGCCAGCACTAAACTCTTATTTAAATCCAAAGGATTTTTACTTCTGGCACCAATGACGGAAATTATGCTTAGCAAAAATGCAAATGTTTGTTAAGCTTATGGGACATAACTATGAGATCATCAGTCCCTAAACCTACGAACTACTTATAAACTAACTTATACTAAAGATAGCAAAAACATCCATGCCCGAGGGGGATTCGAACCCCCGACGGGGAAAGAAGGAAGAAAGCTTGAAGTTTGACGTCCCATCGACAGCGTGGCCATTAGAGACGGAGCTTACCCTCGGACTGTTTGGGTAAGGATGCGGAAGGAAATCGGCCGTGCCCTTTCAAATGATCCATCCTGGCATTTGCCTGGAGTGATTTAGGAAAATCACGGTAAATCTAAATCTGGATGGCCGGAGGTGGATTTGATCCACCATCCTTCCGAATGCGAGTCCAGTGTTACCACTGCGCCACCTCGGACGATCCGACGGGGCACGGCCTCACGCATCGGAGTATAGCGCCTCAATCCGTTTGACCACTCCGCCGCGGCGTGCTTAGCAAGTTAAGAATGTGCGCAAACATACGCAGAGCATTTTCGATGCTGCCAATACCATTAGGCAAATATCTGCATCTACATACATACTCTGCAATCCACCGTAAGGTGCGTGGCGGAGGGTACTGTACCACTACTAGCCACTTCCTTTCCTATTCCATTCACAAATTGAACGAGGAAAACAAGAATGCCTATATACTTCCGTACGAGCCCTAATTTCTCTTATCTTGTCATTGTAATCACTACGCGAAAAGTAAGCAGGTGGCAGCAAGATCGTACTACACTCAGCTTCAAATTCCGGGCCTCTAAATTTTCTCAACCGAAATTCAGGAAAAGAACTTCGTTTTTCCTCCAGCGATCCCCAATTGAGTTGCTGGAGCATTTCCGTGACACTCGCGCATTGGGTGAACCTACCAGTAACAAACCTAGCTTTTCGCCTCTGAACTGCTTCTATGTCTTCCTTTAAACTGATCCGCTGTGGGTCCCAAATACTTTAGCAATACTCAAGACGTGGTCGTACAAGCGTTTTATACGCGGTCTCCTTTACACAAAATTCTCCCAACAAACCGAAGTCGGTTGTCCGCCTTACTCACAACTGTTCTTACAGTTTTGTTCCATTTCATATAGCTCTGCAATGTTACGCCTATATATTTGAAAGACGCAGTTCTATTTATGGTGCAATAACCCTTACCTGCAAAAAAACAAAAATACAATATGCACCACAAACAATTTTCCACGTACAGGTGTAAGGCGATGTGCAGAGATGTACTGTGTAGTTTTGTTAGTAACTAATACCTGTACTCCTTTTAGTGTTAATGTATTTGTGGAAAATAAACACTTCCAAAAACTGTCATCGTACAATGCGTTTTATGGAATATCAACAATCTCCAGGTGTGTCAGCATACTGCGTCACCAGTTATTTACGAGGTGTGCTGTGGAAGGATCGATGTAACTTGGTGAAACATCCTGTAGTTGCTTCTGCGACGTAATGGGGTAGATGGAGTGGGGACTCACTAGCTCACTCCTCGTTTTGCAGAAGCACAAATAAGGAAAGTGCTTTCCCTCATTTTCTACCACCGCCCCCGACTCCCAAAATCGCCCTTTCCCACATCCTCAGAACAAAATTTATCCGTCAGTACTATTCTACTGTACTTAAATGAGGTATAGGCTTTTAATATTTGGCCTTAATCCACTTCATTTAACAATAAACGTTAATTTTATACCATTAATAGATTGTTTTCATAAATTATCATTTTTTCACCCCTTGCAATGAGAAAACTATCGGTCCTAGAAAAAAAAAATAGAACCTTTTCTGTAGGAAATTTAACGTCCTTTAATTTTGTTCTGGGAAATACTTTCACTAGAAGCCAAGGTTCTCGAGTTATTTAAGAAAAACGTAAGAAAGTGATCTTTAAACACCCCTCCACCCGAACGCTCACACCCTACAGGTCAGGATTTTTAGTATGTTCTTCATGACACTCCCCGCTACCACTATACAAAAACTTGCGACTACACGAATTTTTTCCCCTAATCGCCATTTTTCCACCTTCCAGATTGGTTTTTATTACACAGTGCACAGCATGATTTTGTGAACAAAATACTTATCACAGATGAAGCGTGTTTTACTCGCAACGGAACAACTAATTTTCGTAACATAAACACATGGAGTGTACATCATCCTCGCCACGTAGTGGCAACACATCTTCAGCGACTATTTTCCGTAAATGGGTGGGTATTCTCGATGATTACATTATTGGTCCTTATGTTTTACCTGCACGTTTGACTGGTAACTATTACCGAACGTTTCTAGAGAAAACATTGCTCCAACGTTGAAGACATTCCGTTAGGCATACGTCATAACATGTGGTTCCTCCATTATGGTGCTCCACTCCACATTGGAAACACAGTACGCAGATTTTTGGATAGACGATGGATCAGGTGTTCGGGTCCACATCATGGCCGGCACTCAACCCTTATTTAAATCCACAGGATTTTTACTTCTGGCGCCAATGACGGAAATTATGCTTAGCAAAAAATGCAAGCCAGTCATGACAAAACTATTTGAACTGGTGTGTAGGATGTATGAGACAGGCGAAATACCCTCAGACTTTAAGAAAAATGTAATAATCCCCATTCCAAAGAAATCACCTTTCATCGTGAAGATATAAACAGCGTCCCATCGCGTCGCGTTCAGCTCAGAGTCTGCAGTCGTGTGCGGCGGCCCATATGCAGTGGCGGGGCGAACGAGGCGGCCCCGTTTCCAGCTGCAGTGTTCACCGGAAGCGTTTGTCTTATCGCGACGGCTCCTCGTTACCAGCTGCCAACGGCCGTCGATAAAATGTGCGCCGACACCGCGGCTACAACACGGCAAGCTGCTTCACTCTACCTGTACTGCGTACACCATCTCTGCATTAAATCAACACAAAATCTTCAGAGGCCGCGGTGGAGTAGCGGAGCGGTCTAAAGCGTCTCGCTGCGGATCGCGCGGTTGCTCGCCGTGGAGGTTCGAGTCCTCCCTGGGGCATGGGTGTGTGTGTTGTCCTTAGGTTCGTTTACCTAGTTTTAAGTAGTTTGTATGCTACGGACTGATGACCACGCAGTTTGGTCCGATAGATTTACAAACATTTGAACAAACAATCTTCAGAGGGTACACTGTAGCGGGATCGGCCGCGCAGTGCGTGACATGGCGCCTCAGACCGCGCGGCCAGTAGCAGCACAAACACTGGGAACTCCGATACTTCAAAGAATAAGCAAACTATGATATTCTCTGTTAATTACTTTGTAACGCATATCGAAATAATTCGCGGGTAAAATGTTCAAATGTTTGTATAGCTTATGGGACTTAACTACGGGGTCATCAGCCCCTAAGCTTACAAAGTACTTATGAACTAGCTAACACTAAGGACGCCACAAATATCCATTCCCGAAGAGGAATTCGAACCCCCGACCGTAGTGGCCGTGCAGACCGTGACTGACGCGCCTCAGTCCCCTCGGCCACCGCGGCCGGCCGCGGGTAAACTGCCGGGTTTCAGTGTCCAACGGGCACAATATTTCGGCAAACAACCACGTTGCCATCATCAGGTGCGCTGATGAACTGACTGATTGGGGGGGGGGGGGGTCCTCGCCGCGCTTTTATAGTCGTCCGCTCTCCATCGGCGGTCCGCGCCCAGCATCCATACCCTCTCTTCTCCGACCGAGTGTTCAACCCGAGGTCCGCGCCCAGGTGCGCGTGCTGGCGACTCTTCTGCTGTTCCTCCACCTATCCCCCAAGTCAGTTCTTTGTCAGATATCTCGTTCCTCTTCTTCATCAACCTAATATCGGTATCCCATGCCTTGCTAAGTATGTGCCCGCTATCACGATTTATTTGCGGTTCCCTTACACGTATCTCAACAGATTCCCTGATGACACAGTCCCAGAAGTTGGACGCTTGTGTCAGAACCTTGGTGCGATCGTAATCCATTCCGAGTATTTCCGTCAGACAACGTTCTGTAACTGCCGACTTGCTAGGTTGCTGCAATCTTGTGTGCCGTTGGTGTTCTCGGCACCGATCCTCGACAGTACGCACTGTCTGACCTATATATGTTGCACCACATTGGCAGGGGATCTGATACACACCGGACTTCCGCAGTCCCAAGTCGTCTTTCACACTTCCAAGCAGGGAGAATTTGAAGTACTTTGTAACTGTTCACTTTGATGATACAAATTTAGCATGTTTTATGCCAGACAGTATTACTAGTAAGATATGAAACTTCCTGGCAGATTAGAATTGTGTGCCGGAACCGGGACTCGAAACTGGGACCTTTGCCTTTTGCGGGCTAGCGCTATCCTGACACGACTCACGGTCTGTCCTCGCAACTTTACTTCTGTCAGTACCTCGCCTCCTACTTTCCAAACTTCAAGTTCTCCTGCGAAACTTGCAAGACTAGAACTCCTGGAAGAAAGGTTGTGGTGGATACATGCCTTAGCCACAGCCTAAGGGGTGTGTCCAGAATGGAATTTTCACAATAATTGTAGAATAAAGCAGCCCAACAAGTTACTCTTTGTTTAGATAGTTGATCTAGATTTCGGAATCAACTATGAGTGCTTTCATCAGAAGATTAAAATTAATACATGATTTGTAAAATTATGAGCGATATGCTCAGTCCAGAAGATAAATACAGTTGGAATACATCCTAGCAAGAAGCTAGTAAGTCACATTTATAAAAGGAGCGGATAGCCGTTGTCGAATAAGACAGTGAGCATTACTTTCCCTGCTAAGGGGCAGCCTTGACTTTTTTAGGGGGAGGCGACGACGCATGCTTCGCCTCCCGCACTACCTTATCCCAAAGCGGCATATTCAAATTGCAACCTGTTTAAATACAACGCTTAATTTCTTGAAAATTTTTATAGCTTTCTCAAACATGTTTCTAAACTCTGTCGAGGCATTATCGTGGTTGGATTGAATTATATTTGTTTATTTGTGTGATCGTGTACTCCCTTAATATCCATGTTTACTTGTTGCAGTTGGTTGCACACGGGTTCAAATTTGGCAGGATACTCAGCGTATATTAAGAGCGTCACAATATACATTGCACTTAAAGTCGTCTACAGCTGATACGCCGTGATTTTAATTTTAGAGTTTCATGCGTTGAAGTTCTTTCAAAGCTTGTACAATATTAATAAACAGCTATAATGTTATATTCTCTAGAAGAAAATGCAATGCATTTCTCTCTCACGATAGCTTCCAGTTTAGTTGGGTTTGTCTGCTGCTTTAAGAATATAAAAAAAGACTACTACATTATCTTAATTTATAGCCTCAAGTTGTACTGTATATTTTTCATTAACCTGCTTTTAAATTTTTTTACATAAACATTGTCCAGGTTTGTCTAAGCTTTTTATTTTTAGAGTTGGATGCATTGAAGTTCTTTCAAAGCTTGTACAATATTAATGAATAGTTACATACTCGAGAAGAACATGTAATGCATTTCTCTCTCATGAAAGCTTTCAGATTGGTTGGGTTTGTTTGCTGCTTTAAGAATATAAGAAAGACTACTACATTAGGATACTAAAGACCTAGCTGTCATGCACACACATCATCCTATCCATCCTTCCATTACTTTAATTTGTAACCATAAGCTGTACTGTATATTTGTTTTTTGTAAGCACTGTCCAGGTTTGTCTAAGCTTTATTAAATATTAAAAGCAACAACTAGCTTATCACCAGAGATCCAGATATTATACACTACATTTTCGCCAAACTGCCCTGGAGTCGCCAACACTAAACAGTACTTTTTCCTACTAAACAGGAAAACGTCTTCTCGCAGTCTGTTAAAAATCCTCTCTGCCCTGGAGTCGCCAACACTAAACAGTACTTTTTCCTACTAAACAAGAAAACGTCTTCTCGCAGTCTGTTAAAAATCCTCTATATTTATAGATACGTTCTCCCTCTCCCAGCAACGGGTTCCGGGCGCACAGGATACCGTGCCCACGGGTGCGCTTCCTGTAGGGAGATGCTTGTCCACTATAGGTCGAGCTGAACTCTACGAGATTACGAGAGTAACTCGTGCGTCCGATCCTTGATTGTCGTGAGTGCATTCGTGTTCTCTCGATAATCCATTTTTGTCCGGGGCAAGTCCCGGAGATAATTTAAATTGGTCCCAATCCCCCGGCTCCGACCAAGGCTGCGGGAGGTTTTCCTTGGTTGTAAGGCGTATGCCGGAGCTGGTAAGCCCCTCCCACTTATTCCCAATTGGGATCCCCCTTTGCCCCACTATCAGCTTGTATGATATTGGCTGAATAGAACCGCGACTCTTTAAGGGTCGGATCTCAAACAGCCCGCTCCACTCCTCGGAGTGGAGAATGAAAAGAGATAAGTGGTTTTTTTTTTTTTTGTTTTTTTTTTTTTTTTCTCCCAGCAAGCGGTTGAGCGATAACAACTTGGGCGTCTGATCCTTGATTGTCGTGAGTGCACTCATGCTCTTCCGATAATCGAATTTTAGTCTGGGACAACGTCCCAGAGAGAAATAGAATCGGTACTAATCCCCCAGTTCCGACCAAGGTTTTCGGGAGGTTTTCCTTGGTTGTAAGGCGTATGCCGGAACTGGTAAGCCCCTCCCACTTATTCCTAATTGGGATACCCCCTGTGACCCACTATCAGCTTGTCTGATAATCGGCTGAATAGAACCGCGACTCTTTATGGGCCGGATCTCAAACAGCTCCGCTCCACTCCTCGGAGTGGAGAATGAAAAGAGTAAGTTGTTGTTGCGCCCAGCAATCAGTCTCTCAGTATTGAAGGTCCAGATGCACCCCCTTGGAAATAATCCTGGAGGCGCTCATGGCTGCTTCAGTGTGCTTTTTGCCGTGATCTGAAGAAGTCTTTCACTTTGGTGTACAAGTGAACATTTCTTCAACTTGTTAGTTGTCCTGTCAGTGAAGAATGACTCGTACGCCCAGGAAACGGATTAATTGGTCACCATCTAAACGTTGTAGAACTCTAACTTTACGTGAAGAAAGGTATACGTTTGAAGTGATTGCAGCAAGACTGGGCTGTGCTCCTGCCAAGTCAGGTGTAAGGAAGGCGTGTGAATGTTATAAGGTAACCAACAGTAGTAAAACGCTTCCTAGAAATAGACGAAAACCTGTGCTTTCTCCTCAAGATGAAAGGAGAACTTGCTGCCTTGCGTTACAAGACCGTTGGCGTACTTCAAAACAGATTAAGGAAGTGCTGGCATCATCTGGAGTCACCATTATTGACTGAACCGTCGGAAGAAAATTGTGTGCAAATGGTTTGCCAAGCGGGAGGGCAACAAAAAAGCCTTATCTTAATGCAAACCAACGGAATAAGAATTAAAAATAAGACATGCTAAAATATCTGAATAATTTTATGCGTACTGGGTACCTACATCTTTTGTCTACGCACTGACGCCATTACAGTCTGATTCTTCCTTGTTTACGTTGTGTACTGAGTGTTTAAGATGCCTCCGATAATCGTGAGTCCTGCCGACTGTGAAGTACGGGCTGTTATGAGATTTCTTAGTGCTAAAGGCCCAAAAAGCGATCGATATTCACCATGAGATTCGTGAAGTTTACGGAGAAAACATTATGAGTGATGGAATGGTAAGAAAGCGGGGAGTGGACGTCCTTCGGTCGTTAATGAAAGTTTAGTGCAGGAAGTGGACAATAAGGTGAGAGAAAACAGGCGCTTTACGATTTCCTCCTTGCGGGATGACTTTCTTATTGTTTCTCGTACTGTTTTGTATGGCATTGTGACCGAGCAAGAGGATGACGAAGTGAAAACAGTTGTGATGCAGTGGTTAACAAGTCAGGTGGCAGACTTCTATGAGGAGGGAATTCAGAAACTCGTTCAACGTTATGACAAGTGCCTCAATATTGACGGAAATTATGTAGAAAAGTAGATTAAGGTCCAGGGTGTCATGTAAAAATAAAGTTATTGAGATATCTTAGTACGTCTTTTTTTTTATACTGTACTTACTTAAAAAAACACGCTTCGCAATTTGGAGTGATGAGATGCATGTGTCAATATCTGGAAGTGATAGTATCGAATATGTGCGTTGTCGACCTGGCAAAAATTTGTTTCCAAAATGCTTAACCACTACAGTGAATCATCCAGTCAGTATGATGATGTGGGAAAGCATGACTAGTCATGGTGGTGATCAACTACATGTGATAGATGGTACACTAAATACCGAAAGACACCAGACTGTGATCTTGCAACAAAATCTGCTACCTTCAATCAACAATTCGAATCCTTATCATCAGAGACAGCGCTTGCTTCAATAAGATGGTGCACCGTGCCACACTGCCAAACTCAGCATGAAAGGATTGAAAAATTATCGCATTAATATTTTTAAAAAATGTTCAAATGTTTGTAAATCTATCGGACCAAACTGCGTGGTCATCAGTCCCTAGCTTACAAACTACTTAAACTAAGGCAAACTAACCTAAGGACAACACACACACCCATGCCCTAGGGAGGACTCGAACCTCCGATGGCGAGCAACCGCGCGCTCCGCAGCGAGGCGCCTTAGACCGCTCGGCTACTCCACCGCGGCTAATGTTTTTCCATTGCCAGATAACATCACTGACCTAAACCCAACTGAAAACTTGTGGGCTAGACTGAAAGTTCTCGTTTCGCGCCACAATCCAAGGAATAAAATGGAACGTGTTGAGACCATTAGCCAGGCTTGGCCGAAGGCCATAACTACAGACGCTCTTCAAAGTTTGGTTGGCTCCATGGCTCGTAGAATCGAAGCAGTAAGAAAAGACAAGGGATTCCCTACAAAATATTGATTAACTGTTACGTTGCAGAGACTTTTTTATATTGTGGAATTAATTAATTAATGCCGTCCTCACATAAGGTCCGTGATGTTGTGTATTTCAGATTTCAATCTAAGGGCGTGTGTCCACTAGCAAGTAACTTCCGCAAGTAATTTCTGCAAGTACTTGCCGATGTGTTTACAATAGAACAAAAACTTGCGGAAGTTGTCTTCTGCAAGTTGTTGAGGCAAGTAACTTGCTGCAAGTACTTGCAGAAGTGTTTCCACCAGGGTCACGTTTTGAAATAAGCAAGTGCACGTTTACAACGTCATGCACAAAAATAAGCAAAGCATCTACCATTTCCCTTCATTATTATCAAAGAAAAAAAATAAAACGTGACGAATAAAAGTTTAAGAGAAAAAGAAGTGTTTGGTCGAAGAAGTGGGTACGGAGACGTACATGTTTAAGTTATCTAGAAAATTATTGAATGATCTAAAATCAGAGGTAACATAAATTTCATTGACTCAAAATACTCCATTTGCACTTTGTTCGCTTTTTCGATTCCTCATTTTGTTGGTTCTCGTCCATATTTCACGTGTAAATTATGAATTTTTTTAGTCTTTCGGCATCTGTCGTTCAAAAATCACCGCAATATTTTCGGGAGCGATCTGTTTTCTTATTCAATCTTTTTATTTTATTTTATTTTTATTTTTATTTATTTATTTATTTTTAGGCCAACGGCTCTTGTATTCCACAATTCTGGGAGCATTCAAATTTCTCTATCATTCTCTGCATTTTCTCGCAATTCCACACTATTTTTGTCATTATTACTGGTATTTTCGTTTCGTAAACGCAACAAAAAACTTCTGCAAGTCGAATAAAAAGTTTCAGCAACTGGCAAGTCCAGTAAGTGGTTGCTGCAAGTCGCACGAGACTGTACCCACTGACTTGCGGAAGCTACTTCTGCAGGTTGTTGAAACTTAGGGAAGTCTACTTGCTGCGGATGTTTCCACGTTAAAAAACTTGCAGAAGTAGCTTCTGCAAGCGACTTGAAGTTTACTTGCTAGTGGACAAGCGCCTTTAAACACAATTACATGCCACATATTACTTATGCATTGCATCAATTTGCTTATAAGCCTATCACCCGCCAAGGAAATACGTCAGTAACATATAAATGCATTGCATTAGGAAAAATGTCCAGAATTATGTCCACTAGTGTAGATGTAGACTTCTGTAATCTCAGTGTATGTCGCAACTCACGTGTGAAACCATAAACTAGCCAAAATTACTAAACATTTCCGGGCTGTTATGCCGTGGTCTAGTGGATTTATTATTAAAACCCAACGTTTCGTCCCCGACTGCGGAGGACTTTCTCAAGGGGGATCGTAGCACTTTTGGATGTCCGATTCACACCCTGGCTCGCTACTGACTGAAGCCAAATTCCGTTTACAAGGGCTCGCGCCCTGGACCACAGCATAACAGCCAGGAAATTTTTAGTAATTTTGACCATTCCGGCCGTGAAAGTTTACATTTTACATAAACTGGCCGTTATCGAATGTGTCCGACTCCGTTTGCCGTTTGATTGTGTGGGAACTTTTATAGTACGGCGATAGGTTCGCCGCGGAGTGTTACCCAGAACGGCGCGCGAGGCTGGTGTGGCACAGCTGAGACGAGCGTGGCGCAGTGGGTGTGCGGAGCAGCGCAGGTGTTGCTCTGTGCTCTGGCCTGGTGAAAGCGCCTGTCACCGGGTCGCGCCACACTTCCCAACCGCCGCTCACCGGCACACTGCGCTAGCCTGGCTGCTCACCAGCAAAAGGCAACTGTCAAAACAAACATCACCCGTTGGCATTTTTTGTGATCTCTCCAAGGCTTTTGATTGTGTAAATCATGAATCTTCTAGGTAAACTAAAGTATTCCTCAAATTGGAGAACAATAAAAAATGGGGCGCCACAAGGTCCGGTATTGGGCTCTTTGCTGTTCTTAATATATATTAATGACTTGCCATTCTATAATCATGAAGATGCAGAGCTGGTTCTTTTTGCTGACGATACGAGTATACGAGGGTAAGTCAGCTTGCCCTTTTCTCACATGACATCTTGCGAGCCATGGATGAAGGGCAACAGCCGGATTGTGTTTTTCTCGACTTCAAAAAGGCGTTCGACGCGGTGCCACACTGCAGACTGCTAACGAAGATACCAGCTTATGGAATAGGTTCACAGATTTGTGATTGGCTGGAAGACTTCCTAAGTAATAGAACGCAGTACGTCGTTCTCGACGGCGAGTGTTCATCAGAGACGACTGTATCGTCAGGCGTGCCCCAGGGGAGTGTGATAGAACCGCTATTGTTTTCTGTCTATATAAATGATGTGATGGACAGAGTAAGTTGTAATTTGCTGCTGTTTGCTGATGATGCTGTGGTGTATGGGAGGGTGTCGTCTGTGACTGACTATAATAGCATACAGGATGACTTAGACAAAATTTCTAGTTGGTGCGAAGAATGGCAGCTAGCTCTCAATGTAGAAAAATGTAAGGTGAATGAGTAGAAAAAACAATCTTATAATGTTCGAATACAGCATAAGTAGTGAGCTTCTTGATTCTGTCGCGTCGTTCAAATATCTAGGCGTAACATTGAAGAGCGATATGAAATGGAACGAACATTAAGGACAGTTGTGAGTAAGGCGGACAGCCGACTTCGGTTTATTGGGTGAATTTTGGGAAGATGTACTTCACCTGTAAAGGAGACCGCGTATAAAACGCTTGTACGACCACGTCTTGAGTATTGCTCAAGTGTTTGGGACCCGCAGTAGATCAGTTTAAAGGAAGACATAGAAGCAGTTCAGAGGCGAGCAGCTAGGTTTGTTACCGGGAGGTTCGACCAATGCGCGAGTGTCACGGAAATGCTCCGGCAACTCAATTGGGGACCGCTGGAAGAAAGACGACGTTCTTTTCGTGAATTTCTGTTAGGTAAATTTAGAGGGCCTGAATTTGAAGCTGAGTGTAGTACGATCTTGCTGCCGCCTACTTACATTTCGCGTAAAGATGACAAAGACAAGAGAAATTAGGGCATGTACGGAGGCATATAGACATTCTTTTTTTCCTCGTTCCATTTGGGAGTGGAATAGGAAAGGAAATGCCTAGTAGTGGTACAGGTACCCTCCGCCACGCACCTTGCAGTGAATTGCGGAGTATGTATGTAGATGTATTATCCGCAATTTAGTTATATTTTTGTTTATGTTGGTACTACTGTCGTTTTACGTTGGAGACGCATGCTTTGTTTATTTGTTGTTATATCTTTGCAATTTTCAAGTTGCTACGTTAGTTTCGTTGTCACTGCCGTGCTGTTAATCATGGCTGCTCCACTGTCAATTTGCACCAAAGAAGAGCAAAGTTCAGTGATACGTTTTTTGTGGGCGACAGGTGTATCAGGGGCCGAAACTCATAGAAGACTTTCAGTACAGTACGGGAGCAGTGTTTTGCCACAACAAAGTGTATACGAGTGGATTGAAAATTTCCGAAATGGTCGCACGAGTGTTAAGCACGATGAAGGAGCCAGACGACCGTTTACCGCCACAAATGAAGAAACCATTGAGCGATCACGTGAAATGATTCTCTTAGACAGACGATTAACTATTGATGAAGTGGCTCATCGTCTTCAAATTAGTCATGGTTCTGCCTACGAAATTATTAACAAGACTTGGGTTTCGTAAAGTTTGTGTAAGGTGGATTCCAAAACAACTCACACAGTTGCATAAGCAAACGCGCTTCCACATCTGCAAAAAACATTTGGATCGCTATGGTAACGAAGGGGACAACGTCTTAGACAGAATCATTACTGGTGAAGAAACATGAATCCATCATTACGAGTCGGAGAGTAAACGGCAGAGTATAGAAGGGAAACAACCAAATTCGCCGTGCAAGAAAAGTACAAGAACCAACCATACGCAGGAAAACTGATGATTACGGTTTTTTTGGGATGCACGAGGTCCTGTACTGGAACATTATGGTGAAAGGGGCACAACAATAAACAGTGTACGTTACAGTGAGATGCTTACTGACAGGCTAAAGCCTGCAATTCGAAGCAAATGCCGAGGATTGTTGTCAGGAGGTGTTGTGTTGTTGCACGACAATGCCCGTCCGCATACTGCTGTCCACACTGCTCCAGAAACTCAAATTCTAAATACTGGATCATCCTCCATATAGTCCCGATCTTGCCCCTCCTGACTATCACTTGTTTGGTCCATTCGAACAGGCATTAAGGGGCCGTCGATTTGGCTCGGACGAAGCAGTGAAGGAAGCGGTGCATTCCTGGCTCGCAGCTCAAACGAAAACCTTCTTTTGTGAGGGCATAAAGAAGCTTGTAGAGCGATGGACGAAGGGCATTGAAAAGCAAAGAGACTATGTCGAAAAATGATGTTATTGTAAGTTTCGTATTTTATTACAATAAATTTTTATAACTACTTTGCGCATAATAATTGACTTACCCTCGTAGTTATCACACCTGACAGAGAAGAACTAACTAAAGAAATTGTAAACAACGTCTTTCAATGTTCCAATGTTTGTATAGTCTATGGGACTTAACTACGGGGTCATCAGTCCCTAAACTTACAAACTACTTATGAACTATTTACGAACTAGGACGGCACAAATATCCATGCCCGAGGGGGGATTCGAACTCCCGACCGTAGTGGCCGTGAAGACCGTGACTGGAGCGCCTCAGTCTCCTCGGCCACCGCGGCCGGCCAACGTCTTTCAGAAAATCATTAAGTGGTTCTCAGCAAATGGACTATCATTAAATTTTGATAAAACACAGTATATACAGTTCCGTGCAGTAAATGTAATGACACCATTAATAAATATAGACTTTGATCAGAAATCTGTAGCATAGGTAGAATATTAAAAATACTACTGCGTACTACTGGTCTGACCCTGACTCATTCACTGGCTGAGTATTGTGCTCCTGTGTGCCTGAACAGTGCTCACGTGTAAGAGGTTGACGTCCAGTTTAATAGAGCCACGAGGATAATTAGTGGTACCCTCTTAGCTACTACACCTCTTCCGTGGCTCCCAGTTCTGTGCCACATACCGCCCCCAGAGATTCGTTGCCAAGAAGCACTCATCAGATAGTATAACAAAATATTAGCTACCCCTCAACTTCCCATCACGCA
This sequence comes from Locusta migratoria, assembly GCA_026315105.1. Classification (NCBI taxonomy): domain Eukaryota; kingdom Metazoa; phylum Arthropoda; class Insecta; order Orthoptera; family Acrididae; genus Locusta; species Locusta migratoria. The sequence continues at coordinate 356,479,907 of CM048748.1, forward strand.
ATATCACCCACAAAACCACAGCCGACTTATGTCCAGAAAGCCACCTCTACGCTTAGCTGCCCAGTTGATAATAGATGATTTCTCGCCCAACACCACCTGGGAAGCCTCAGGGGGCATATTTTAAGGGCGAAACAAACACCGCATTCCCAGCCCTACCACTAAAGTCAGTGGCATGAACCTCTCTCGCAGGGAGTGGACTCTACTGAATCGTTTTCGCACACGAGTGGTCAGATGCAATTCGTGTAAGTATAAATGCAATGGAGTAATAAAATTATTACAAATAGGATCAAAATCAGGGTATACAAATACCATTCCCTATGTCGCCCAAAAATCGCGTAAACCATAAAAATATCACCCAAATGGCAATGTTCGATTTCTGAAATAAATAACCGAATAAAAATAGCAAAATTCAGAATAATCCAAAGGCATATAGATTGATTTAGTCAACCTGCGCTGGCCTTCGGCTTCATTCTAACGAAATTCATTGTTTATTAGGTTAATATTTGGTTACTGTTATAGAACTCAAGAATGGACTCCAATCTAGTTATGTTTATTAAATGAAAATATTTGAAATACATCAAGCTGCAATTGAAACGATACATTTTTTCTCGGAATTGGCTGGTTAGTGCACCTAATCACTTCTATGAGAGGGACTCCATTCAGGTCTACTACTAATTTACGTTGGATTATCCCCAATAAATTACCCAATTCGTGCCTCTCTCTCGTAACTTATCATTTAATGTATTCTTCCTAGATACCGAAAATACGGCTCTTGGACAAGGTCATGGGGGTGAGGAGCTATGCTTATTTGTTTGTAATAGATTTTTTGAAAAATACAGCCCTCAGTCACAAGTTACATTTAAATGCGTAACTTACATTTGGATGTAGCAAAGGAAACCTTCTGCAGACAATGTGGAATGTAGATTAAAAATTACATGTCAGATCTTAAAATAAAATAAAAATACAATACATATACGCGTTGTCAGATAGTCATACCTAAAATAAGCACGGTAGCACAGTCAAAAAGGGTTGCGAATTATGTTCGCTGTTTTAACTATAAACAAACAGTGATCAAACCCCAGTCGCTGTTATTTAGAATTTACACTTAGCCCTTGAAAACAGTGTGTTTGAAAGCTTACTCGAATTTGTGCTACGAATTTGATACTCAGGGTCGATATTAAAGACTGAAAACAAACAAACTGTTTCTGTTCTACTAATTTTGGTTTATTTGCAAACATCATCAGGTAAACTGTTGACAGTCTTCGACAAAGACGCTATTACTTAGGTTCGCAAGGATGGTAAACAAAGATACAAAACACAGAATACTCGATCTTTGCATATGACATTTGTTGGAATTTCAAAAAATCATCTCTTGCCATGTAGACTTATGTTTGCAAAATCAGTGACCTCATTAAAATTTTTACAGTGTAATTTGCAAGTGTACAAAGGGAAACACATTACTTATAAAATATTACTGAATTACAAACTTTGTTAACATTAATGAGATTGTAGCATATGTTGAGGTGTACATTAAATACGTTTTCTACACTGAGTTTACAGTTCACTTATTTGACAGCATCTGTCAAAGTTTACATATTTAAATTACATTTCATATTACTGTACAATTTGTTAAACGTATTGTTTTGATCTTAAAATCTGAAAGTAAACAAAGTAGGAATGGGGACTGTATGTGTGATATTAAAATGGTCTGGGTAGTTAGCTGTTCTGAGTAAATTGTGTGAAGCTTAACTATGGGGATGTGCTTAACTGTACTTCGTCATTTAGCACTAGTTGTAGATTTTTGGCTAATGCCGGCTTTGGAAGAGAGGTGTTTTTAATCGCCGTTAAATAACCTTTTCTGGGTCAAAAGCATTGATAGTGAGGATGGAATACTTAATTCAACATACAGTTTCATTATTCGCATTACTCCCAATAGTTCCACTGAGTGGAGCTGCTGTGGTGAGCATGTTTCTATCTATATTACTGTTGAAGTACGAAGATAAAATATTTAAAGCGCTGGGTTTACCAAACTGCCATCTTCATTGACTTAATTGGAAAACTACATCCACATTATACGAACAGACTAAACATTTGGTTCCAGTACTTAACTGGGACAAAATCTGTCTACCATGCACTTCGATGTGATTAGCAGAGTATTTACGTAGATTAAGTTTATCGATTAAAAATCCCTAGTTTAGTGTCTTCACTTTTATATGTAGTCTTGGTTTTTCTCGAATTCAAAAAGGCATTTGACGCGTTGACACACTGCAGACTGCTAACGATGATACGAGCGTATGGAATAGGTTTACAGATTTGTGGTTGGCTGGAAGACTTCCTAAGTAATAGAACGCAGTACGCTGTTCCCTACGGCGAGTGTTCATCAGAGACGAGTGTATCGTCAGGCGTGCCTCAGGGAAGTGTGATAGAACCGATATTATTTTCTATCAATATAAATGATCTAATGGACAAATTAAGTTGTAATTTGCGGCTGTTTGCTGATTATGCTGTGGTGTATGGGAGGGTGTCGCCTTTAATTGACTGTGATAGCATGTGGGATGACTTAGACATCATTTCTGGTTTGTGTGAGTAATGGCAGCCAGCTCTACATGTGGAAAAATGTAAGGTGATGCGCATGAGTAGAAAAAACAATCCCATAATGTTCGAATACAGCATTAGTAGTGCGCCTCTTGATGCTGTCGCGTCGTTCAAATATCTAGGCGTAACACTGCAGAGCGATATGAAATGGAACGAACATGTAAGAACAGTTCTGAGTAAGGCGGACAACCGACTTCGGTTTATTGGAGAATTTTGAGAAGATGTACTTCATCTGTACAGGAGACTGCGTATAAAACGCTTGTACGACCACATCGTGAGTATTGCTCAAGTGTTTGGGACGCGCAGTAGATCAGTTTAAGGGAAGATATGGTAGCAGTTCAGAGGCGAGCAGGTAGGTTCGTTACTGGTAGGTTCGACCAATGCACGAGTGTCACAGAAATGATCCGAACTCAAATGAAAATTGCTGGAGGAAAGACGACGTTCTTTTCGAGAAATTCTGTTGAGAAAATTTTTGAGGGCCGAAATTTGAAGCGGAATGTAGAACTATCTTCCAGCCGCCTAGTTACATTTTTCGTAAACATCACAAAGACGAGATAAGAGAAATTAGGGCTCGTACAGAAGCATATAGACATTCTTTTTCCCTCGTTCTATTTGGGAGTGGATTATGTAAGAAAATACCTAGTAGTGGGTACAGTATATCATCCGTCACGCACCTTCCTTGGATTGCGGAGTATACCGGGTGATCAAAAAGTCAGTATAAATTTGAAAACTTAATAAATCACGAAATAATGTAGATAGAGAGGTAAAATAATTAGCATAAGAAACTAAGACAAAGCAAAGATGATGTTCTTTACAGGAAATGCTCATTATGTTCACCATCATTCCTCAACAATAGCTGTAGTCGAGGAATAATGTTGTGAACAGCACTCACTGTAATGCGTGTTCAGAGTTATGGTGAGGCATTGACGTCGAATGTTGTCTTTCAGCAGCCCTAGAGATGTCGGTCGATGACGATAGACTTACGACTCCAGGTAACCCCAAAGCCTGTAATCGCACGGACAGAGGTCTGGGGATCTGGGAGGCCAAGCATGACGAAAGTGGCTGCTAAGAACACGATCATCACCAAACGACGCGCGCAAGAGATCTTTCACGCATGTAGCAATTTTTTTTCTAATAAAGCCCCATGTCATTCCGAGCATGTGTGTCAATGCCTCGTTATTCCGTGATTTATTAAGTTTTCAAATTTATACTGACTGTTTGATCACCCAGTATAATGTAGATGTAGAAGATGTATGGAAACTACGCAAGATCCGAGCGCTTCTCGTAGAATATTTTTGAAGAAAAGAGTTCACTTAATTATTTTGACTAGTGCAGGAATATAGAATCTATTTGAAAGCCCTTGTGGGTAGCACTCATCACCTAATGTGTGTGAAGAGCTAGCTGCATTTCAGAAGAACGACATTTTCCGTTCCCCTTGGGTGGTACTTATTCCCAGGTTGTGCACCACTGCTGTAGAATTACGTTTCACGTAGTCTTGCGCATAATAGTTCGCGGCCGGAAGCGCTCACTTTGGTTCACAGCTCTGTCGTGAACTAATTCGCTCTTTTAGTTCGGCCGCTCCCAGTGACGGCTGAGCGGTGTGGTCTCCAGATGGAGGAAGAAGTTCCCCCACCTAGCTGCTTGTTGTGTGAGCCGCTAACGATATCAGGCAGACCATAGAAAAGAGTTTGGGAATAATTTCTCGCGTTTAAATTTTGAGATATCTTTATATCTTGGCACTATGGAATTTATTAATCAGATACTGCAGAGTGCAGAATAGTTTAAAACAGAAGTATTATAGCACTGGGCTATGTAACTCAAGATGGCAGACGCTCACCTCGAAATGGCACTCATCGGCAGAAGGCAAGCACGTGATGAAATGTCTGCTGCGTGCGCTCTCGTTATTGCCCGTCAGTCTTAGGAAAAGGGATCCAACGAATTAAGGAGCGGGATACGTTTGGCATAATAGTTCGCGACCGGTAGCGCATATTTTAGTTCGTGACCGGTAGCTCTCATTTTAGTTCGCAGCTCCCATTACGGAGTCAGATCGTTACTCGTTCGCTCTTTTTGGCTTTTGCTACCGCTGCTATAACCAAACCACTCTTTCTTTTGTTATGGTAGCTGTTTTTTTTAATAACGATCATTGTTGCCCAAGCGTGTGCTATTACCCGTAATTCTGGGTAATTAGACATCAAATACGCAAACAAACCAGTTATTTATTTATTATGTCATTGAAGAATCATCTGTTGTTGTTGTTATGGTCTTCAGTCCGGAGACTGGTTTGATGCAGCTCTCCACCCTACTCTATCCTGAGCAAGCCTTTTCATCTCCTCATAAGAACGGCAACCCACATCCACTTGAATCTGCTTACTATACGCGTCTCTTGGTCTTCCTCTGCGATTTTTACCCCACACACTTCCCTCCAATGCTAAATTTACGATTCCTCGATGTCTAAGAATGTGTCCTACCAAGCGATCCCTCCTTTTAGCCAGGGTATGCCAAAAATTCCTTTTCTCACCAATTCTGTTCAGTACTTCTTCATTGGTTATGCGATCTACCCACCTAATCTTCAGCATTCTTCTGTAGCACCACATTTCAAAAGCCTCTATTCTCTTCCTGTCCGCACTGCTTATCGTCCATGTTTCACTCCCATACAAGGCAACACTCCACACAAATGCCTTCAGAAAAGACTTCCTTACACTTAAATTAATGTTAGATGTTAGCAAATTTCTCTTTTTCAAAAATGCTTTTCTTCCCATTGCCATTCTGCACTTTATATCCTCTGTACTGCGACCATCACATGTTATTTTACTACCCAAGTAACAAAACTCATCTACCACCTTCATTGTTTCGTTACCTAATCTAATTCCTTCAGCATCGCCCGATTTTCTAAGACCGCATTCCATTATTTTTGTTTTGCTCTTGTTAATGTTCATTTTATACGCTCTCTTCAACACACTGTCCATTCCATTCAACTGCTCTTCCAGGTCCTTTGCTGTCTCTGACAGAATTACAATGTCATCAGCAAAATGCAATGTTTTTATTTCTTCCCCCTGAACTTTAATCCCTATTCCAAATTTTTCTTTGCTTTCCTTCACTGCCTGCTCGATGTACAAATTGAATAACATCGGAGAAAGGCTACAACCCTGTCTTACTCCCTTCCCAACTGATGCTTCCCTTTCATGCCCTTCGAGTCTAATAACTGCGGTCTGGCTTTTGTACAAGTTATAAATAACTCTCCTTTCCCTATATTTTACCCCTGCTGACTTCAGAATTTGAAACAGTGTATTCCAGTCAACATTGTCAAATGCTTTCTCCAAATCTACAAAAGCTAAAAATGAAGGTTTGCCTTTCCTTAATCTATCTTCTAAGATAAGACGTAAAGTGAGTATTGCCTCCCTGGTTCCTACGTTCCTCCTGAATCCAGACTCATCTTCCCCAAGGTCAGCTTCTACCAGCTTTTCCATTCTCCTGTAGAATGAAGAATCATCTATATCTAGAAATGTGAATGTCTGTTCGGTGTACGTTTATCACGCCTGAACCACAAAACATAAAGAGCTAAAAATTTGTACAGTTACTAATGTCTACCCGGGAAAGGTTTTAGGCACGGTTTTATGGCGATCGGATAGCTATTTATCTATATATATATTGATGTGAATGTCTGTTCGGTGTACGCTTATCACGTCCGAATGACAAGACGCAGAGACTTAAATATTTGTACAGTTACTAATTTATACCTGAGGAAGGTTTTAGGCACAGTTTTATAGCGTTCTCATAGATATTTAGTAATTTGAAGAATATAACGCGAAATGCGGAACAATAATTACTCTTTGGAAATTGTATTTCTTCTTTGAAAATGGTTTTATTGGTTGCATTGTTGCTTCAGGGTTGATAATGATAAAAGGGTGGAGTATATTGGGATGGAAAGTTATCGGTGTATATCATATTCTACATGTGCGTGTGTTAATATTTCGCTCTGCAGCGAAAACTACAGTACGCAAACGAATGGTCTGTGGCCGGCCGCGGTGGCCGAGGGGACTGAGGTGCTCCAGTCACGGTCTGCACGGCCACTACGGTCGGGGGTTCGAATCCCCCCTCGGGCATGGATATTTGTGCCGTCCTTAGTGTTAAGTAGTTCATAAGTAGTTTGTAAGTTTAGGGACTGATGCCCCGTAGTTAAGTCCCATAAGCTATACAAACATAAAAATGGTCTGTGTGTAATTGTTGTCCGAAGTCTCCCGTTGTACACTATAGCAGTTCCATGCCGATAGCTATAAGGAGGTGGAAGATATGGTGGTTGAAAGTCGTCAAATTATAAAAACTGCGACTCTATAGCAAGGACGTTATATACAGAGAAACGCGATGCCACAGACCATATCTTTGGTCTATGCGTGCTACAATGTCTTCAGCTCTTTCCTTGTAAGGATAAGCATACGGATAGGGAAATATAAGAATAAATAAATAAAGCAGTAAAAAAGAAATTTCTTTTAATACAGACATACACCACTTTTACAAATGAATACATACCTGCATAATTATTCAATTGTACAACATATAACTCAATAAATATCAGATCGTACGCATTTTACATGCCATTAGTGTTTTGATTACTATATTTCTTTGTTTGGATACTTACAATTTTGTACATTATGCGAGACAGCCTTATTTCTTATTTATTATCCGATAAATATAGCATGTTTTTAGAAAAAACGAGATGGACAGAGAGCGAAAGGATAGGAGAAGTACGACTTCAAAGCAGGAATAAATAAATACGTACCCGGGAAAAGCCGGGTTTTCAGCTAGTTTGCTATAAAATATGCTAAAAGCGTTAATTTTGTTGAATAAAAATACTTCTTTTATAAATAGCGGACTCGGCTCGAAATGACAGTAAACAGTAGAAGGGAATCACATGATTCTGCGCGCTCTCGCGTCCTTTCGTTGTTTCCCATCAGTCTTCCGAAAAGGAGCGAACGAACTAAGAGACGAGGGACCTGGGAACTAGTGCGCGTAGTTCGCCTGTGGGAGCGCTCTTCCGAACTAGTTAGTTCGCGAAATACACAAGACCAGTACCGGCGGAAGGGCCGGGCGAGCCGGGCGACCGCCCCCGGCGCCAAATTTTAGGGAAGTTTGGGGGGCGCCAAAATCTTTGTTAAATTCATATTATTTTAAACAGTGAACTAAAAATTAACTTTTTCATAAATTGTGTAGCAACATTTGTTACTACCTCATTGCATAGGCCTCACTCTTTATAACAACTCCGGTTTCTTCTTGAACCTCCTAGAAACGAAATCCCTTCATCCCTTCACTTTATTTGTCTATAAAAAAATCTCAGCTGACAAAGGTAAAGGCTATTGTTGAGAGTTTTGAGCAACAATAACACGCTGTGACAATTACAACCGCCGCTGTGCCGACAATTGCACTCCTTGCGACAAAGCTATGTGGGCTGTTCCAACAATACACACAAACAATATTGCGTTATCGGCAACCAAAAAGAAATTATTCCTGTCTGTACTGTCAAATGTCACGTGAAAGAAAATTATAAATCAGAAGTCATATACATGTAGTGCAGGCTTCATGGTGTGCGTGTTCTTCTTTTGTCTACTGAATTTCGACACTTCATAGAAGAATCGTTGCGTTGATGTGTTCTTTATCAACTTGTCGGAAAAAAGAAGCCTTCTGGAAATGTATACAGAAAAAGAAGAGCAGAATTAGTGGCTGAAAATGAGAAACAGGCAGTAGCATTATAGAAATTCTTTCGTATTCCTGAAACAGACAATAATAGAAATGAAATCGTAGAACCAGAGAATGAGGAAACCAGCAAGAAATCAACAAATATTCCACAAGATAACAACACAGTACAGGTAAGTAGGCCTACATTATGTAACGTATTTTCGTTTTATTACGTTTAATAGAGAACAGGTGTTTACACACCTAGCGTCGTAGCAGGCTGGGGTGAGTAGGGTGGCGGCCTCTCATATAGGCGGCGAACTTCAGGCTCAAAGAAACTTCAGGCTCAAAGAAAGTTATTTCCCCATTGATATAAGTAGCAATAATTACATTCTATACCAACACTGATGCTTGATACATGTACCAAAGCGATAAGACCTTTACTCGTTAGATGTGTATTAATCAACTTTATTTTTATTTATTTTATGGCCTTCATTGGACCACTTTAGTCAATATTACAAGGTTATTACAATTTGTTGTTATGCATTAACACAATTTAGTTCAAAAATAAACATGACAATTTAATAATACAGTGGTTAATTTATTTATTACTGTTTAATTATTATTTATTACTTTTATGGTCAACATAAATATTATGAATTAGGTTCTTTTGTTATTTTTTATTGTCATTTATTTTTTGTTGGCCCAATACTTTTTCATTCTTTCAGATCGTACTCTTCTCTCCTCATCCGAAATCACCTTTCCCAGTCTCTGTTTGTTAATTTTTATTGGTAGTTTGACGTGTTTGTCCTGAAGTATCTTGAGTGTGTCTGTCTTGGTTTTCAAATCTTCCATCGTTATCTGAAGTTTCATCATGTCTTCCTTGATTTCTGTTATCCATCTTATGTTGCTCTTGCTGTTCCATAACTTTAACCAACTTTAATTAAAGACTTTTCAGAGAAAAAGGCATGAAAAGTTAACTTTACTTAGCTTTGTACACAACTCAATGGACAATTTGCATTGTGTTGTTGTGGTCTTCAGTCCGGAGACTGGTTTGATGCAGCTCTCCACAATACCCTATCCTGAGCAAGCCTCTTCATCTCCACATAAGAACGGCAACATACATCTGTCTGAATCTGCTTACTGTATCCATCTCTTGGTCTTCCTCTGCGGTTTTTACCCCACACACTTCCCTCCAATGCTAAATTCACAATTCCTTGATGTCTAAGAATGTGTCCCACCAATCTATCCCTTCTTTTAGTCAAGGTATGCCAGAAATTTCTTTTCTCCCCAATTCTGTTCAGTACCTCCTCATTAGTTACGCGATCCACCCACCTAATCTTCAGCATTCTTCTGTAGCACCATATTTCAAAAGCCTCAATCCTCTTCCTGTCTGCACTGTTTATCGTCCATGTTTCACTCCCATACAAGGCAACACTCCATACAAATGCCTTCAGAAAGGATTTCCTTAGGCTTAAATCAATATTCGATGTTAACAAATTTCTATTTTTCAAAAACGCTTTTCTACCCATTGCCATTCTGCATTTTATATCCTCTGTACTGCGACCGTCATTTGTTATTTTACTGCCCAAGTAACAAAACTCATCTACCTCCTTTATTGCTTCGTTTCCCAATCTAATTCCTTCATCATCACCTGATTTTCTTACACTGCACTCCATTACCCTAGTTTTGCTCTTGTTAATGTTCATCTTATATGCACCTTTCAGCACACTGTCCATTCCGTTCAATTGCTCTTCCAGGTCCTTTGCTGTATCTGACAGAATTACTATGTCGTCAGCAAAACGCAATGTTTTTAATTCTTCACCCTGAACTTTTATTCCTTCACCAAATTTCTCCTTTCTTTCCCTTATAGCTTGTTCAATGTACAAATTGAATAACATTGGAGAAAGGCTACAACCCTGTCTCACTCCCTTCCCAACCACTGCATCCCTTTTACGCCCTTCAACTCTGACAGCCGCTGTCTGGTTTTTGTACAAGTTGTAAATAACGTTACGCTCCCTATATTTTACTCCTGCTTGCTTCAGAACTTGAAAGAGTTTATTCCAATCAACATTGTCAAAAGCCTTCTCCAAATCTACAAAAGCTAGAAATGTAGGTTTGCCTTTTCTTAATCTATATTCTAGGATAAGCCGTAAAGTGAGTATTGCCTCCCGTGTTCCTACATTTCTCCTGAACCGAAACTGATCGTCCCCGAGGTCGGCTTCTACCAGTTTTTCCATCCTTTTGTATATAATTCATGTTAATATTTTGCAACCATGACTTATTAAACTGATGGTTCTGTAGTTTTCACACTTGTCTGCACCTGCTTTCTTTGGAATGGGGATTATAACATTTTTCTTAAAGTCTGAGGGTACTTCGCCTGTCTCATACATCTTACACACCAGGTGAAATAGGTTTGTCATGGCTGGTTCTCCCAGAGACTTCAGTAGCTCTGAGGGAATATCATCTACTCCAGGGGCCTTATTTCGACTTAGGTCTTTCAGGGCTCTGTCAAATTCATCTCTCAGTATAATATCTCCTATTTCATCTTGATCTACTTCCTCTTCCCTTCCTACAACATCGTCTCTAAGTTCATTTCCTTTGTAGAGCCCCTCTATATACTCTTTCCACCTTTCAGCTTTCCCTTCTTTGCTGAGAACTGGTTTTCCATCAGTGTCCTTGATATTCATAGAGCTGTTTTTCTTATCTCCAAATGTTTCTTTTATTTTCCTGTAGGCTGTATCTATTTTTCCCCTATTCATACATTCTTCTACATCCTTGCATTTGCCTTCTAGCCACTCCTGCTTAACCACTTTGCACTTCCTGTCAATCTCATTTCTTAGTCGTCTGTACTCCATTTTGCCTGTTTCATTTACTGCATTTTTATATTTTCTCCTTTCATCGATTAAATTTAGTATCTCCTGTGATATCCAAGGATTTTTTGTAGGTCTTGCCTTCCTACCTATTTTGTCCTCTGCTACTTTCACTATTTCATCTCTCAATTTTACCCATTTCTCCTATACTGTTTTATTTTCCTTTGTTTCTTTCAATTGTTGCCTAAAGCTCCCTCTGAAATTCTTAAGAACTTCAGGTTCCTTCAATTTATCCAGGTCCCATGTCTGTATTTTCCTACCTTATTGTAGTTTCTTCAGTTTCAGCCTACAGTTCATAACCAACAAGTTATGGTCAGAGTCTATATCTGCCCCTGGGTATGTCTTACACTGTAAAACCTGGTTCTGAAATCTATGTCTTACCATTATAAAATCTATCTGGTATCTCCCAGTGTCTCCTGGTCTCTTCCACGTATACAACCTTCTTTTGTGATTCTTGAACCAGGTGTTTGTTATAACTAAATTATGTTCCGTGCAAAATTCTACCGGGCGGCTTCCTCTTTCATTCCTTTTGCCCAGACCACATTCACCTACTATCTTCCCTTCCCTTCCTTGTCCTACTACCGAATTCCAGTCTTCCATAACAATTAAGTTTTCCTCTCCCTTAATTGTCTGAATAATTTCCTTTAGCTCCTCATATATTTCTTCGATCTCCTCATCATCGGCAGAACTAGTTGGCATATAAACCTGAACTACTGTTGTCGGTGTTGGCTTCGTATCTATCTTGACAATGATAATGCGATCACTGTGCTGGTCATAGTAGTTTACCCGCATTCCTATTTTCTTAGTCATTATCAATCCTACTCCTGTGAAACCCCCAATTGATTTTGTATTTATAATCCTGTACTCACCTGACCAGAAATCCTGTTCATCCTGCCACCGAACTTCACTAATCCCCACTATATCTAACTTCAACCTATCCATTTCCCTTTTTAAATTTTCTAATTTTCCTACTCGATTAAGGGATCTAACAGTCCACATTACGACTCGTAGAATGCCAGTATTGTCTTTCCTGATGATCACATCCTCCTGAGTAGTCCCCGCCCGGAGATCCGAATGGGGGACTATTTTACCTCCGGAATATTTGCATTAAAACTGTATAAATGTATAAAATTATATTACTGTTGTATTATTTGTATTACGAAATCTTTTTACAGTGCTGTTACAAAATATATTTGTATATTCTTTTCTTCATATATGTGTTCTCTTTCGCAGTTAACAAGGTTGTTCATATATGTGTAAATAAATGCTGCATCGCATCATCAATCTTAATTTTATATAAATCGTTGTTTCTTGAATCGTTCCGTAAATTTCTAATCGGTGACGTAGAAAATTCTGCATGCTCATGTGTAAATAATAGTTTCGTATATCGTTAACCAAAACTTACTATGTGTATTTAACTGACAAGATCTTAGTCATTTCGATAATTGATTCTTATAGTTATGAGTTCAAGGAGTTATCCTTTAAAAGCAGCTCTCTGTAAGGTAAGGTAAAGGTAAATCCGAAGATTGGTTTGAACACCACAGTGCTTTACTAGGAATGGTCCTGTTTGGAGGTGGTATGCCGTTGCCTTCCTCCGACCTTCGAACTGACTTACCCAGCCAGTTATAGGGGGACCTACAGTTTAACGTGGGTTCGGAACCACGGTGATACTCGGTATTTTCCACATGAGCAATACTGCCAGAGGTGAAAGAAGTGGAAAGTGACAGATAAAAATACCAGGACCTGGCGGGGATTTGTAGTCTGGCACTCTACCACTGTGCAACCGAGGCGCACTATCTGTAAGGTAGCATAGCAAATTTAAAGTCAGTAATAACACTCACTACGTTTACATGTAACACATCTTCCGGAAGAGGAAAACCGAATTTCGTAAACAGTTTTTCGCTGTCGTGTTTACATGGCACAGTTTGAATCGGATTTCCTAATCCACTTAAGATGGCGGCTGAAAAACAGCTGAGTCAGTCCCCGATTTAGTCAGCATAATCGCTAATTTTCTTTACTTAAATACACAGATTCATGCTCACTCTAATATTAATACTTTTATTTCACATTAGAAAATATCACTCTGTCCATATATGCCGAAAATTCTTACCAAAGAAACACAATCTGACAAGCCAAGAACGCTTGCGTTTACATGGGCACGAAAATCGATTGTGGAACTGGAAAACCGCTTTAGAGAATTGGATTTCCAGAATCGATTTTGGAGTGTTTACATGACCAACCAAAAGCGCAACTGGGAAATCGGTTTACGAAATCCGGTTTTGGGAGCCCATGTAAACGGGGTGAGTGGGTTGTAGGGGGCGCCATATGGATTCTTTGCCCGGGTGATATTTTCCCCTTCCGCCGGCCCTGCACAAGACTAATTTCATACCACAAGTTACACGCGGAGACTGCGGAGGGCGCAATGCATTACGTGAGCATCGCCGCAATAACCCCCCCCCCCCCCCCCCCCAGCGACGTAATGATGCACGGAGTGCTGAACCCAGCTGACGGCAACAGACGGCGCGGCGTTCCGCCGGCGTCCCGTTAAGCCGGTGTTTACCTGCGGCCAGTGGAATATTCCACTGTGCAGTGTGCGGCGCCCCCGCGGCCCCCTCCACGCAAGACGCGCTAGCATCGATCCCGCGTGTGGCCGGCGCTGTAATTGTGGCGGTGAGGAACCGCCGTCGCCGTGCTGTACACCACCGGAAGTGCTTCCCCCTGCGCTTCCTCCGCGCGCTGCCACAACCGGTCTCGCACCGGCCCCCTCCGCTAGCCTCTGCCGGGGGCTGTGTCGGCCGTTTGTTTTCTCCCGTCGTGAAATAACACCGCACTCGCTACGCTTACGTGCGACACGTCTTCCGAAAGACAAACACGGAATTTCCTAAATCGTTTTTCGCTGTCGTGTTTACATCTACGTACAATCTGCATAAGATATCAGAATGGTATAAAAATTGGCAATTGACTCTAAATAATGAGAAGTGTGAAGTCGTCCACATGAGTACGAAAAGAAATCCGTTAAATTTTGTTCACAAGGTAAATCAATCAAAAGTGAAGGCCGTAAACTCCACAAAATACCTAGGTATTACTATTATTTCAGACTTACACTGGAAAGAACACCTAGATAATGTCGTGGGGAAGGCGAACCAGAGACTGCGTTTTATTAGTAGAACCGTTAAAAGATGCAACAGAACTACTGAAGAGGCAGCATACACTACGCTTCTCCGTCCTTTTTTGGAGTATTGCTGCCCAGTGTGGGATCCTTATCAGGTGGGTTTGACGGAGGTCGTCGAAAGAGTCCAAAGAAGGGCAGCTCGTTTTGTATTGTGACGATTCAGGGGATACAGAGTTACGGAAATGATACAGAATCTGGGATGGGAATCATTACAACAACGGCGCTTATCGCTGCGGCGTGGGCTACTTACTGAACTCCAATTGCCAATATTCTCCTCCGAATGCGGAAATATATTATTGACTCCCACTTACATAGGTAGAAATGATCATCAGAATAAAATACCAGAAATCAGAGCTCGAACGGAAAGATACAGGTGTTCTTTCTTCCGCGCGCTATTCGAGAATGGAATGGGAGATAAATAGTATAATGGTGGATCGATGAACCTTCTGCCAGGCACTCAAATGATTTGCAGAGTATCCCATGTAGATGTAGATGTAAACATCTAGTCAAATCTTATCTACTTAAATACTCTGCAGTCACGTTGAAGTGCATGGCAGAGGATTCATCGAACCGCTTTCATGATATTTCTCTACAGTTCCGTTTCCTAATAGCTCGAGGGAAAAAAAGGAACACCTAAATCTTTCCTTTTTCGATCTGATTTCTCTTATTTTATTTTGATGACCATGCCTTCCTATGTAAGTGGGTACTAACAAAATCTGTTCGCCGCGGCGGAGCAGCCGAACGGATTGACGCGCTATGCTCCGATGCTCGAGGCCGTTTCCCGTTGGCGGTTCGAATCCTCCCTCGGGCATGGATGTTTGTGTTCTCTTTTAATATAAGTTAGTTTATAAGTTGTTTGTAAATATAGTGACTGATGACCCCGCAGTTAAGTCCCATAAGCTTAACAAGCTTTTGAACAAAATCTGTTCACATTCGGAAGAGAAAGTTGTTGTTGTATGTTTTAGGGGAACAAAACTGGAAGGTCATCAGTCCCCCAAGAGAAAGTTGGTGAAAGAAATGTCGCAAATAGATCTCGCTGCAACAATAAGGCCTTTCTGTTAATGTTCAAAATGTTCAAATGTTTGTAAATCTATCGGACCAAACTGCGGGGTCATCAGTCCGTAGCTTACAAACTACTTAAACTAAGGTAAATTAACCTAAGGACAACACACACACACACACACACACACACACACACATGCCCCACGGAGGACTCGAACCTCCGACGGCGACCAACCGCGCGCTCCGCAGCAAGGCGCCTTAGACCACTCGGCTACTGCACCGCGGCCTTTCTGCATCATTTCCGTGACACTCTCTCCTTTTATCGCGATAATACAAAATGTGCTACCCTTCACTGAATTTTCTCTAAATCGTCCAACAGATCCATTTGGTGGGGATCCCACAATACGCATCAATTAGTCCAACTAGAATACACAGGTGTAGTCTAGGCAGTTTCTCTAGTAGAACCGTTACATCGTCTAAATGTTCTGCCAATGAAAAGTATGCTTTGGTTCGCCTGCCCTGCAATATTTCCTGTGCGTTCTTTCTAATTTGTTTGTAATTGTTGCTCTTAGGTATTTAGTTGAATTTACAGCCTGAAGTTTAGACTGATTTATCGTGTGAATGAAGTTTAACGGGCATCTTCTAGTTATCATATGAATGACTTCACTCTTCACATTATTAAGGGTCAATTGCCATTTTTTGTCCCTTGCTGATATGTTAAGGCCCCTAAACACATTCCGATTTATCGTACGACCAACCAACTGACCAGCCAATCAACCAAATTCATAATACCCTACAAACGTCCCGACCAACTGCTCGAAGCGATTGCAGCGTATCTCTGTTCTGCTGTCAGGTTGTCTGTTTTTGTTTACGCGTGTTTGCTGTGCAGACAGCAGGCGATCGCAGGCAGGAATGTTTGGGATGCGTCACAATTTGTCGGGTGGAGTGGTGGTGGGGGAGGGTCGGATGTCGGACCGTCAATCTCGACCAACCATCCGACAAGAAAAGTTGGTCGGGAAGCATCTCCACACGCCCAATTCACTTTACTGCCGATAAATTGGTCCCGAAACATCGGAATATACGTAGGGGCCTTTATAGTCAGAAGTGGATTTCCCAGCTCTCTCTATACGGCGGCCAATAAACAGCTGATTCAGTTCCGCAATTAGTCAACAGAATCGCTATTTTTCTTTACTTAAATAAGTAGTTTCATGCTCACTGTAATAATTATACATTCATGGAAAATGAAAAAAGAACACCATGAATTCGTCAAACCAGCAGGGGGGAAATGTTACTGTCACATTCTTGAGGATGTATGCAACACACAGACAAAGCTATAAGCACGAGAGTACAGCCAGCAGAGCGTGAGCAATGTCGACGCTAGTACCGTGTATATCCTCCTTTAGCAGTAATACAAGCTGTAATTCTCCCATACAGACGATCATAAAGGAGCCGAATGTAGTCTTACCGAAATGGCATGCTATGCAGTTTCCACCTGGAGCCTTAGTTCGGCCAGATTCAGTGTCGGTCGTGCAAACCGAGCTAGATGACGTTCCATTCGGTTCCAAACATGCACAGTGGGGGACAGATCTGGGGATCGTGTTGCTTATGGTAGTTGACGTACACCTTGAAGAAAACGTTGGGTGGCATGGGCTACATGTGGACGTGAACTGTCCTGTTGGAAAAGCATATCGCGTTATTGGTGCATGAGTGAAAGCAAAACAGACTGAATGATGGTTTTAGTGTACCGTGCACTGTTCAATGATCCCACGACGATCACCAGAGGAAAACGGCCAGCGTAGGATATGACTCTCACATCAGGATGCGCGATCATGCGTGGCGTAAGTTTAAGTAAACATAATTAACAACGAAACACGTGTCGCACAGTTTTCTAATTTTTTCCATGAGTTCCTCGACAGAATAGACAGATCAATCAGGAAACTCTTCAGTTTAAACTTGAAAGTGCATGAATTACTGCTAGGATTTTTGAATTTTTGAGGAAGCACATTGAAAACGGTTGCAGCAGAAAATTGGACTCCTTTCTGCACAAGGGTCAAGAAGTAACTGAATGAAAGCAGCCAACTCTTGGGAATAAGCTGATATTGTTAACGACATTATAGAAAATATGTATTGAGCTGCCAGAGTTAGAATTCCCAGATTACCGAAGAGGGGTCGACAACAGGTTCACGAGTTTACATCACGCATTACTTGAACCGTGTGTTTTTGAGCCAATACTACCGTTTTTTAATCAGAAGAGCTATCCTAAAAATAATACCCTGTCATAAGCGAATGAAAATAAGCAAAGTTAAAGTAGACAATTTTTCGTGTTGAACTGACACTTATTTCAGATACTGTTCAAATGGTAAATAAACCTGCATTGAACAAGATTTTGAACATGGACTTTCGACGACAGCTTAGTATCTGTCTGAACGCCAGTTCAAAAACACTCCACCAAAACTAAAATCAAAAACAAAGATTAACGATCATCTCATCGGTTTTTTTTGTTGGTACGCCATATCTCCCATAGTTCTTATCCAAGATTAATGATTGAGGTATCATTTTCGACTTTTCGTTCTCCACTAATGAAGAAAAATACACAGATAGTTTATTGTTTCCACGAAAAACCTTATTTTGTAAAAATTTGTTCTGTTCGTACAGTCTAAATTGATACCCGGCGAACGATCGAAAATGGCACATTATTTACGGTTGCTCCCATCAGCCACCGCGACCAGTACAATTATGTTAATTGTAAATCTTAACGCTAATCAGGGATTAATTAATAGTGCAAGATTAGTGGTGACTCACTTAGGCGAGTACATCATCACTGCTAAATTCATTGACTGCGATAAAACTGTGCTAATACCCAGCATTAACCTCACACCTTCTGATCCAACCATGCCTTTCCATATGATAAGAAAACAATTCCCAATAAAATGGCCGTCGCTATGACCATAAATAAGGCACGAGGTCAGACGCTTCAAAGACCCGGATTATATTTACCATAACCTGTTTTTGCATGGACAGCTACATGTGGCTTTTTCACGTGATATATATGTTTGTGCTAAAGACACATTATAACTACTTACATTGTTTTCAAATAAGTTTTAAAAAATGAAAAATGTCTCCCACAAAATTTCATGTTCAAATGTTTGTATGGTCTATGGGACTTAACTACGGGGACATCAGTCCCTAAACTTACAAACTACTTATGAACTACTTACGAACTAGGACGGCACAAACATCCATGCCCGAGGGGGGATTCGAACCCCCTACCGTAGTGGCCGTGCAGACCGTGACTGGAGCGCCTCAGTCTCCTCGGCCACCGCGGCCGGCACAAAATTTCATCCTGTACATATTTCCGCCAGTAAATGGACGTCAAAGATTGAGATGGCTGTGTGTTCCATACGTCAGTATGTTTCATAATTACACCAACAAGCTTGTAAGGGATGTATTAGGCGTCTTGAGGAACAAAATGAGCGTGGAAACCCATGCCCGGAAACACCATTCAACGACGCTACGGAGAGTCCATGTTACAGACACCAGCTCCTGCCGCAAGACATCCCCTCCAGCAAATTCGACGCTCTGTAGCGTCGTTGGAAAACGTTTCCGGGCATGATTTTCTACGCTTTGTTCCTCAAGACAACTCCCACATCTCCTAGAAGTTTGTTGATGTAGTAGTGTAATTCTGAAACACATTGACGAATGGGACAGACACCCATGTCAATCTTCGACGTCTATTTACTGCCGGAAATATGCACAGGGCGCAATTTTGTGAGAGACATTTTTTTACTACTAGCATTCACCCTGTATATGAACTTTCATCCTCCTTTTCTGTACTATATTATCTATCTGTTACTGATCAAGATAGAGTGCGAATTATTCGCACGGTTCAACTAGGCTGGTATATATCAAATGTATTAAACATAAGGAGAGGCAATGAATTAAAATTTGTGCTGTGACCGGGATTCGAACCCAAGATCTCATACTTAATAGGTAGGCGCTTTAGACCACTTTTTTTTCGGATAGATCTATACTTTGCGGTCGTTGTTTTTTGTTCGTTCTTGTTTGTTCGGTCAATATTTTGGCTCAGCTTTTTTATTACAGAGGGCGTTTAGCCCCCTGACCGGGGGCGATGAGCCACGGCGCCCGGCTTTTTTAAAAAAATTTTTAAATGTTTGTATAGCTTATGGGACTTAACTACGGGGTCATCAGTCCCTAAACTTACAAACTACTTATGAACTAACTAAGACTAAGGACGGCACAAATATCTATGTCCGAGGGGGGATTCGAACCCCCGACCGTAGCGGCCGTGCAGACCGTGACTGGAGCGCCTCTGTCCCCTCGGCCACCGCGGCCGGCTGACCACTCAGCTAACACATCGTTGTAACCAAAGCGACTACACGGACTGCTCAGTTGAGTGATCTAAAGCGCTTACTTAGTAAGTAGGAGGTTCCGGCTTCGAATCCCGGCACAGCACAAATTTTAATTCATTGCCTCTCCTTATTTTTAATACCTTTGATATAACGAGACAATGCTGTCTCAAGGAATTGTATTCCTCAGCCTGAGGAATAAGGCGGGATTGTTCCCATTCGCATTCTTTGCTGGGGTGCTATTCCAATATAGGAGAGCCCTGGCAATTTGATACGCATTTCGCAGGGAAAATGAGGCGTGGAGGGAGACGTGCTTTAAGGCAGTCCGTGTAGTGGCTTTGTCTGCAATGCTGTGTTAGTTCAGTGGTCTAAAGTGCCTACCTAGTAAGTAGGAGGTCCCAGGCTCGAATCCTGGTCACAGCACAACCTTTAATTCATTGCCTCTGCTTATGTTTAATACCTTTGGTATAACGAGGCAATATTGTCTCAAGGAATTGTATTATTTGTTGGTATATATCAGCTCAGCTGCAGTGACTGTGATAATAAATGTTCAAATGTTTGTTAAGCTTATGGGACTTAACTACGGGGTTATCAGTCCCTAAACTTACAAACTACTTATGAACTACTTACGAACTAGGACGGCACAAATATCCATGCCCGAGGGGGGATTCGAACCCCCGACCGTAGTGGCCGTGCTGACCGTGACTGGAGCGCCTCAATCACCTCGGCCACTGCGGCCGGCCTGTGATAATATATACACTGGGATGACTCACAGAACATTTGACACTACTTACTAGTGGCCTACTTCTCTGAAAAAATTTTCAGTTGAAACAAATGGTGTATATATTCATACTATTAGGAAAAAAGTGTATTAACATGTTCCACGTCCACGAGGAGCTCCTCAATAAGGATCTATGGAATGAGCAGCTAATCAGATCTCTAATCTAATCACAAAACATTAGCGAATTAGAATGGTACCTGGTGATGGCGGTTATTACTTTGTAAAGACCAGTCAACATTTATGTAGGAGGCGGTTGAGGATCTTTAAAACGACTCCAGCTCAGTGGCGCGTGAAGCAAAGCTGGAGGAAACGAGGCGAAGTAAAAAACATCGGCCATGGCTCAGAATCAAGTCATCCGTGACGGAGTACGCCTTGGACGACGAAGTGTGTTGGCTGGCCTGAGCAGCTGTGCCGGAAACGCAGACGCCGGCCCATACAAGAAATGGCGTCACTTCCGCTGCCTGGCCGCTTCTAAAGTGGGAGTCCGTTCATCTGCGGCGCCGCGGATGCTGCAGACTCATCGGTGTGTGATGTAAACTCCACGCCCCACCAGCCAGGCGACTGCTTCTCCGTCATCTCGTGGCCTTATCTGAAAAAGAAAACAAAGAGATTCCTATCACTAACCAGTAACCAGGAATAGGCGGGGAAACGGCGTCGTTCGAGGCGGTGCCGTTTGGTGTCTTGAAGTAACGGGGAATTCACTTAGGGTGACCAAGTCTCCCGTATTACAGGGTTCTCTAAGCACTTTTTTGGCCCACTTTTACGGTAGTAACACTAAAAGTGGGCCTTTGCGATCGCCTTTTGACAGCTCGAAATTTAAATGAAAATAACGTCTTAACCATTCATCTGACAGGAAAATTGAATAACCGATTTTTTGGAGGAGAATATTCTCTACAACTTTGCTCTCTTTTTTTTTTCATATCACGTATCGTTTAAGAGATATTTGCAAAAATAACGGCGATTTTGGGATGTCCGTCTGTCTGTCCGCAAAGTGTTCCCTGTTTTTAAGACAAACCGTTCAACCGATCAGACGAAATTTTACAGACATAATTGTAGGCCGCTAGAGAGCAGAACCTCCCTTTTGCAAATTTTTCGGACAAAAAATACGGCAGTAATGCAGAAAAAGCCGTTTGTAATATAATTGTAATTGCAAACGAACCGTTCATCTGACACGAAAATTGAATAACCTAATTGGTAGAGGGGAAAATTCTCTACAACTTCGCTCTATTACGTTTTTTTCATATCTTGCATCGTTGCACAGATATTTGCAAAAATTACGGCGATTTGACGATTCTGTCTGCCCGTAACTTGTTCCCACCCGAACCGTTAAACAGATCGGCACCAAATTTCACAGACATAATTGTTGGCTACCAGAGACCAGAACCTCGCTTTTTCCGATATTTCAGACGAAAAATAGGTTAGTAACACTAAAAAAGGTCGTTTGTGATGCCCTTTTGACAACGGGAAATTGCAAATAAACCGTTCATCTGACACGAAAATTGAATAAACGAATTTGTAGAGGAGAAAATTCTCTACAACTTTCCTAATTTCATATTTATTTATTTATTTATATTTTTCGTTCCGCAGATAGATCGTTCTTTGCGGTTCATGTTCGTTCTGGGTTGTTAGTTGAGAATTTTGCTCAGCTTTTTATTCCAGATGGCGTTGAGCCCTCTTTCTTTTTCTCTCTTTTCATTGGTTTTCTTCGGTTTGATAGGTCCTTTGTGGATGTTGCTTTATTTTGATCGTGTCGTCGTTGACTCAGTTTTTTCCTTACAGAGGGCGTCGAGCTACCACGCCGGCAACCCTCTGCCGCGCCCGGCAAGTTTCGAACCACCGTCGAAGATGTTCGTGCATCATAAACTAATTCACTGCCATTTACGCTACGCCGATCAGCTGCGAGAGTAATCCGTAATTCTCGTACCATCGATGGCAGGTGTTATGTGTTAACATGGCATTTTTAGACATTAGATTATAATTCATTGTCCTAAGAACGACGTGTTTTTGATAATTTTCACCGTGCCATTGCTTTCAAATGACAACGCTTGAGAAAATCATCAAATACACAAAGCAAGATGGGGTATACAAAAGTGCGTTTCGGGCAAGGTATCGGGCGACGGATGACACACGACTGATTTCCGAACACTAAATGTATGCTACGTTGCTTCCAGGCTACATCATTCGTAAACAGTAAATAAAAATAAACGACCAAAGTAAGACAGGTGATTATATTTTAACGTAAAAGGATAATGAAAATGTGGGAGAGATTTTATAAAGTAGTTTCGTCGTTTACAAAGGTAAAAAAATAAAAAATAATAAATAATAAAAAAACTATATTATCAAAGCTAAACTCAAATATCAAATTATTATTTATTTATTGAATGATGATACAGAGCTTGATTCAAGTACATAATTCTAGTTCTATACATTGTAAGATACGTATGACAAGGAGCATATACATGCAGGATAAGATGTACAGTATTATACTGGATTATGTACACATTACACAAGTTCTTAGAATTCTAAGTCCAATCCGTTGATGCAGTTGAGCCCTTCAGGTAATGAATGGTGGATGTCATTTATTGATCCCCCAAAGGCTCGTTTCCGGCATTCACCTACAACATGGTTTATTGTTTGTAGGGCAGCTCCACAGTCACAATCGGAAGATGTTGCCCAGCCCCATTTGTGCTGTAGATATCCGCAGTTCCCTTGTCCTGTTCGGATGCGGTTTATGATTGTCCACTGGCGTCTGGGGAGTGTGAAACCTGGAATCGCATTGAAGGATTTTCAACCAGATGACCGTTGAACGCTGACGATTCTTCCCAATGGCTTTTCCATGCTTCGTTGACGTCAAAGTTGGTGACATCAAGATGATGTGCAGTTTTCCAAGATGGTTTTCTTGACTTCAAACCCTGGTGTTCTGCTGTTGATAAATCGTTGTGTATGGCTAGCTGGGGGTTGTTCTGAAAGTTCCTCCAGATCTTAACTAGAGCATCTGATCTTCGTAGAACTGGAGGTTGGATGTTACTTAAAACTGGGAGCCAAACAGTTTGAGTACTATGTATGCAACCCGTGATAAGTCGAATTGTCTGGTTGAGTTGCACATCAATTTTCCTAGAGTGAAGACTGTTCATCCAAGTATTCAGCGACAGAGTATGACAGTGCCAAAGCAGGTAATCGTAGGGTTTGAGCACTGCAACCCCAGGAGATACCAGCAAGCTTCTGGATGATATTATCACGGGTCTTTACTTTAGCAGCTACGCAGCGATCTGTTATATCAAGGTACTTCGGTGTGCTACAGTACTGCAAGGTTTGTCCTCTAAGTTTTACTTCTGGCTTATAGTTAGAGTGCCGATTTCGTAGGTGAAATGCTGAAGTGACAGTTTTCTGAAGATTTAGGTGGAGACACCAATTCCTGAAGTATGTGTCCAGAATTTCCATGTCGGCAGTTAATGTACTTTCAGTAGTAGTGAAACTGGAGCTTTGGGTTATCAAACAGATGTCATCAGCATATATGAATTTCCTTGAGGATGTCGCTGGCCTGTCATAGATATGTAATTTTGGCTGTTGGTTAAAATACGGTCAGAAAGAATATTACGTGCCGGTTGTATAGATATTATCACAACAGTACAGTCGTAATCATATCATCCATAATGTTTTATTATTTACATTTTTATTATTTTTGACCGAAATATTTGCAAAAAATCATAAAACTACAGGAAAATCTAAAGTGGGCTGTAAAACATGCCAGTGAGATTTTTTTTTTAATTCCCCGGGCCTCCATTGTTCTCTGCCTGTTTCTTTCGTAGATTTCGTCAGTGATCTCTGTTATACCTGAAACCCGTGAAGTACTATCGATACTTGAAATTCTCTCAGAGAGATATCCTGAATAACTTTTTTTATAATACGATACTATTCCAGATTTCTGTTCGTGCTTCCACCGGCTTTTGAATGTATGGGGCTTTGAGAAAATGCTCATTGGTTTGTTGGTCAAACTGACAACTCAAGGATGCGATCGCGTCATACCTATCAACAGTTAACGTTTTTATACTATAAGAACACGCGGAAGAAATGACTCGCGAAAGCGGATTATACAGATTATCCGTGTTGCACAGAAATCCAAGAGCTACGTTCCGTTCATATTGGCCTCCATATGCTCTCCAAACTTTACCATAACTTTTTACATCCTTCTGTTTCGATTTCCTACTACTCTGGAATTGAAATAGCCCATGAACAAAACACTGTCCATGTCCTTTAAAAACTACATCACTGAGTGCGTCAAAGATCTGTCCATCTCATCTTGATCTGTCCCTGTGTAGGGAGAATATACTGACACAGTCCTACTCTTCTTGTTGGATGTTGCCTAAAACTGTTCACATCAGTCTCTCGTTTTCATATCTTATTTTCATTACGCTGGGTTCAATTGCTTTCCTGATGTAAAGCCCTATGCTCCATTGTTCACTTCCTTCTTGCTGTTTTCTCTACTGACAGGTAAATCTTGTATTCTCCCACTTCGTCTTCTTTCCCTCCCTTTACCCAAATGTCGTGTTGTTGTGGTCTTCAGTCCGCAGACTGGTTTGATGCAGCTCTCCACGCTACTCTGTCCTGTGCAAGTCTCTTCATCCGAGAATATGTTTGGCAACCTACATCCTTTTGAATCTGCTTACTGTATTCGTCCCTCGGTCTCCCTCTATGATTTTTACCCCACACACTAACTTCTAATGCTAAGTTGACAATTCCTTGATGTCTGAGGATGTGTCCTACCAATCTATTCGTTCTCTTAGTCAGGATATTCCAGAAACTTCTTTTCTCTCCAATCCTGTTAAACACCTCCTCATTAGTTGTGTGATCTACCCATTTAATTTTCATCTTTCGTCTGTTGCATCATATTTCAAAAGCTTCTATCATATTTTTGTCTAAACTCCTTATCGTCCACTTTTCATTCCCATACAATGCTACACTCCAGCCAAATTCTTTCAGAAAGTACTTCCTAACATTGAAATTAATATTGGATGTTAACAATTTTCGCTTCTTTAGAAACGCTTTTTTTCCCCTAGCCATTCTGCATTTTATATCTTCTCTGCTTCGGCCATCAGAAGTTATTTTGCTACCCCAATAACAAAACTCATCTACTACTTTTATTGCCTCATTACCTAATCTAATTTCTTCAATATCACCTGACTTTCTGAGATTACATTCCATTACCCTCGTTTTACTCTTGTTAATGTTCATCTTATATCTTCCTTTCAAGACACTGTCAATTCCATTCAATTGTTCTTCCAGATCCTTTGCAGTCTATGATAAAATTACTATCTCATCGGCAAATGTCAAAGTTTTTATTTTTTTCTCCCTGAACTTTAATTCCCTCTCCAAATTTCTCCTTGCATTCCTTCACCGCTTGCTCAATGTACAGATTGAACAACACTGGCGAAAGGCTACAACTCTGTCTTACTCCCTTCCCAATCTCTGCGGCCCTTTCTTGCCCTTCGACTCTAATAACTGCCGTCTTCGCTCCGTATATTTTACCCCTGTTACCTTCAGAATTTGAAATAGTGTACTCCAGTCGACATTGTCAAAAGCTTTCTCCAAATCTACAAACGCTAAAAACGTAGGTTTGCCGTTCCTTAACCTATCTTCTAAGATAAGTCGTAATGTGAGTATCGCCTCCGTTGTTCCTACATTTCTCCTAAATCCAAACTGATCTCTTTTGAACGAGTAGCTTTGAAACAAATCACCTTTAATTGGCTCACATTTTCCAGGACCCTGTAGCGACCCTGTTTTTCCTAACAGTAAACCAGCCTTACCTTATTCCACTAAGCAATATACTTGTTTTAACGTATGCTGAATGTTGTGTTAAGTGTGTACTAAAACTGCCTAGCAGTTAAGGGTTTTTAATTCTCCCAGGAACACTGAATGATGAATAAAAATATAGGTAGTCCTACCAGCAGGCTGAATTTACTGGGGAAGGTAAGATGAAATTGATCAGGTTGTCTTCATTTCTGATTTTTAGCTGAAAGATTCGATGTTTAAACAGATTTGGGAATTATTTGGAACCGATCGAGTAACCATCCTTGGATTGGGGCGATGTTCGAAAGTCTTAAGACGTAAATTAGTAATCTTTAGTGTTATTCTTCCAGTATGAAAAAATTACAAGAATTTTCAATTGCGTTGTTGGCAAGTAGTGTTCAGATTTTTCTTCTTCCTTTGGCGACCGTTACGTGTTTATGCCTGCATATTATTGGTAGGAGTATTTCGTTTGTTATTTACTAGCTGACTGGAGGATATGTGTTAACACAACAACTGGACAGGACTCGGTTTTGTTGGGAGGGAATTACTGCATTTGACTTCCTGGAAATTTAAAGTTTATTGATTTTATTTTAAGCAAGTTAGTAGAGAAATGTGTCTCAAAAGCAGACTAGTGTGAGATTTCACACGAAATCGCACACTAAAGGTGAAGGGAGGAAATGGCAATCAGAGTTCATAAGTTTAACGAGATTACGAAAGAAACTAGGCGTGTGTTGTCTATGTCAATAAATGATGTTACTAAATTACCATTTCACTCATTTATCTGTTTTAGAATTATGTATCATAAGTGCAGCTGTAACCCTCTACGTACGGGACTCCTTGTGGTGTACAATAGGGTGTTTGACTGTTTTAATGGAAGTCGTTTTAAATTGTTAATTATGTCATACTATGCTCCGAACATGCTTTTTTACCTCGTAAATTTCAGTACTTTAAACATAAAAACGAAATTATTTTCAAATAATATGAAAGCCCGCTAAAACGCTACATTTGAGTCACCTGATGCCTGTGACGTCAGAAACCACGATGCTGCAGCTGCTCTCGTAAGATACACATATAGTATTACATTTTTTGGGCATTCACGTTCGCAGAATGACCTGAAATATTGCGTAGTAATAGATCTATAAAGACACCAGATTTTTTTTCTCATGTTCAAAAAAAAAAATTTGAAGATGCGTAAAATATGGCTGACACTCGCTCGAAGAGATCCAAATGAAATAGCGGCCACTTCATGTGTTTATTTCTATGAGGATCATTTTGATGTAAGTAAACACTTAATATTATTCCATAAGTTCACTTTAAGTATTTTTCTCTTCTACTGCAAAGGTGTATTACTGTATTATATGCAGGTTAATGAGCTGACGTTTACATTTGCCAAGTAAAACTTCATAATGTTATATGCCTACGATTTAGGTTTAATTAAAGCTGTTTCGTAATATATTTGGTGAAATTACAACATGAATATTGTTTTAGCCAACTATAAAGTATAGCACTGATTACTCGTCTCGAGTAAGTGCACTTTTATCGCCATCAGATCTTATTCAAACAACCATTTCAATAATGGGTAATCGTTTTATACATCGACAACGCCCTTCTAGTTACGTTGCTACAATATACTCTATCGTGAAATACGTATATGGGAGATGTCTTTAATGCGCCGATTCATTTAGCTTTTAAACTTTCGTTAATATGCAAGTGTAAATACGATTAAAATTGTTACACAAAAATGTGTTTATTTAGAGACATTGTATAAATATACACAAGACACTTTGCTGTACTTCATAGGTTTTGATGTTAAACCTTGCTACCAATACTGAAGAAGTTAAAAACGAAATTAATTCCTTAACTGTGTGCTTTACTCGGTTAAATTTTATCAACCATTCCGCCGGCCTCCTGTCATAATGTTGGCAACAGATGCTGAATAGCGAGAATCATGTAACGACGCCATTAGCCAATCGCGTGACAACGCAAACGTTTTGTCATGAAACCTTGCCTTTACGAGGGCAATTACTTTTACTGACCGGACAAGGGTCCATACAAGAACCTGTCAATCACAAAGCAGGAACAGCATTGTTTATTTACTTCATGATCTGTACGAAACACTAATCGAGTCAGTTTATGTGGACCGAACAGCTTTGCAAAGATTTTCCATCGTGTTGTTGCTGTTGCCAACATAATCACTCGAGGCAGCCTGGATAGAAGTTAAAATTTTACCCTTTACTACATAATATGGTGAATTTAGAGTAAGTCTGCTGACACCACAACTGGGGTACTTTATCCAGTTGCATAAAACATCTCTAGCAATAATTAACTTTAAAATGTAGGTATGCATTCCTGACAATGCGGTTTTCACGTTTCTTATTTCTGGCACGTAAAAATTTAGATTGTTTTTGAAGAATGAAGATACTATAAATGCATCAACTTTAGGGACTTTTCCGCTGTCACCCTTCACATAATTCTTTTCCATTCTGGCATAAAAACTGTAAAGGCGTTTACATCACGAAAAAACTAAACTTTACGCTGAGAAATTAAGGAAACGCTATAAACGATACAGCTCCGTTCTCTAGTTGCCACGTCCTAGTGGCCTGTGACGTCACCAGTCCTTCAGCCAATAACAGAGCGTTTGCGATCACTTGATCTAATCGTGAAATTTAATGGTTTTTAACCTTGAATTACGTAAAAATAACAGATGTTTTGTAAGAATAATGAGCTAAAATGCTATCTGAATGTCATAATCATTCAGAATAACAACAATTCCAACCATATTTTTAACACAGGAAAATACCCTATTACGTCATACCGAGTCGACAATTATCAGTTACGACGATGAATGTTTGAACGTCTGAGTGTGTACGGCTGATTATAGTGCTGGTATCATGAGATTTGACATTATCTCCTCTGATGTGACCATCACAAAATACGAGATTTGTGCAGTGCACAAGGATGGGTGTGTCTCGGTGTGGTCCAGCTAGCACGGCAGAGAGGAAAAGAGTGGTAAGTTTTTTAGCGACCTAGTCCGTAGCTTTGGGAAGGAGAGCGAGTGTTAGCGGCGTGACGCCTCTGCAGACACCGCTACGCTAACGGCACCAGCCCCGCCGATCAACGACACTGGCTACAGCGCCGTGGCTGCACGCAGCACTCTGCAAGCGGAAACTTGATGACAGCTGGGTTACATGTGTCCAAAGGGTCAGGCCGCACAACCAGAAGACTACATCCCGCCAGGATCTGAAATGAATGTACACTGGTCAAAACAGTTACTGGATCAGTTGAGATATCTAGGTTCTGAAGTATTGTCATCGGCAGAATGAACTGAAATGGTTCGACGTCTTTTTGTCCTATAATACCTGACATCTCATTCAGGTTGGTTTATCTGTACTGTAATAGTATTGAACCTCTTATAGGATCTTTATTTGCTATGATCGCTTATTGATCTTAGATTGATTAGTTTCGACTCGTTAAAGAATCATTGCCAAATCTGTTACAAGTAAAATACAAAACTACAGTGAATACACAGTGCCTTACTGTACAATAAATGTAGTACATTATTTAATCTAGGTGTTACCAATGTCAGCTACACAATCTCTAGAAAACAGTCAAGTTGAAAATAGCTTGTTTAAACAGAAAATATTTGTCAAGTGCATACCTTAATTGTGCAGGCATGGTAAGACATATGTTTCAGATGAACCAACGTCATTGTGACAAGTCATAAATGATATACACATCAACAATCAAATATGCCTGTAGGTCATGTTGTTCAAGATCTTGTGCTAACTGTCCCACATGCCCAGGCAGTGTGTCACCACAGCAAGAACTGGAGATGGACTGATGCAATAAGCTACAAATACTTATAAGTGATCTATCTTCCACCAGGTGGCAGCAGGATGGAGGCATGAATCCATATGTATTACATCCAATGATGTGCAACATTTATACTTGTCACAATAAAACATCATCTTAAACTATCATTTTACAGAATTTGGGTTTAAGAAGATCCAGACTGTCATTGTAATACTGTATAGTATTCATTTCCTTTTCCACTGAATCATTAGAATGTCAACAATTAACACAAACCCTTAATATCCAAATTAAATGAGTTCAATATGTTACAATATAGTACAAGAGAACGAAACATCTCTTATCATAAATACAATATCCAAAAATATCACAATTCAAGTTATACAATGAAGGAATGTCTAAGTTACTATTTCAAGCGAGAAGTAACTGAATGTCTAAGTTACTTTACATCCCCCCTCCCCCCACCCTCACACACCACATTTCTTTCGCTTAATTTAATACATGAATATAAATATAGTATAGTGTGTGTCAAACATAAATTGTTTTAATATTATAACAAATATTATGTCACAGAAATGTTTTCCGATCGACGGAGTGGAGACAACAACATTACGGCAACCGAGATAGTGGTAATAACAGAATGTTGCTGTAGAGGGGGTTGGTGCTGACTTGTGTTTACCAAACGAATTACACAAGTAGTTGGGTTCAATATTGTTGTAAGCAGGTAGTGCAATGCAACAAAAACGTGACTGACCCGAAGCTATGGCATTGAGAGCCATAGGAAGGTTGGGAGAGAGAGAGAGAGAGAGAGGGAGAGACAGAGACAGAGGGAGGTGGCTGCAGCTGTTGGAGTGTCCCAAGCATCTGGACGGGATTTCAGACAATAGGAACCGTTGAAAGAAGGCATTGCTGACTGCAGTTTCATATCAGCGCACACTCCGCTGCAGAGTGAAAAGTTTCAGTCTGGAAACATCTCTTAAGCTGTGGCTAAGCCATGTCTCCACCATATCCTTTCTTCCAGGAGTGTTAGTCTTGCATGTTTCGCAGGAGAGCTTCTGTGAAATTTGGAAAGAAGGAGGCGAGGTACTGGCGGAAGTAAAGTTGTGAGGTCGCATCGTGAGTCGCGTCGGGATTGCTCAGTTGGTAGACCGATTGCTCGCGAAAGGCAAAGGTCCCAGGTTCGAGTCCCAGTTCCGGCACACAATTTTAATCTGCCAGGAAGTTAAATGAAAGGCGTTTGTCTGTGCCATTCGCTTTTCGCTTCTTTATTTGTGATGCATCAGCAGTGATCTGTAATACACGTTTGTTTTTTGTGTATAATATTTCATTTCAGAACAAATAAAACAGAAAACAGCTGGTACACTCAGATATATAAGGGACACAAACAAAAGACAGATGAAAAGCGACAGTTGGCAACACTACACACTGTAAACAAACCCTCACACAGTGAAATGAAGAAATAAATGTGTGCATCAACAACCAAAAAATCCATCCATCTGGAGAATACATTCACAGATCCATAAAGACACATAAGGAGTAACACCAAAAAAACCGTCAGTAAATCTGAAAAATTAAATTAACTTCGCAAAAACTTATGCTACAGAAGTTGTTTCCAGCCTAGTGGGTTAGAATTTAAGAAACTGTAACATAGCAAAGATTTTTAACTGTTATACTGTGAAACATAGCAAAATATTTATAACTGATATTATACATAAGAAACAATGCATTACAGGCCACTGGTGATGCTTCACAAATAAAGAAGCTAAACGCATATGGCACAAGAAACGCCTTTCATTTAGTTGCAATAGACCGAAATACACCTCCCAAATGACAAAGGAAAAAGAGGGCGGAAAATGCTATGAGTGTGGTGTGAAAAGTTCTCGGAATCAGGCGAGAGGTCAGCGCTAGCGCAACGAGTTGTTCACGTGATATCCATTGGACTGTTTCCTGTAAACAAGCGCCACGCCAGTGCTCTTGGAAGAGAGCTGCGGCGGAGATGTCGCTCTGTTGGTGTTCCGGTATGGTGATTTGCAACGACGGAAAAAAATCAAGATTCAGGGCTTATTCACTCCGTAAAGAAAAGTATGATAACAAAGGACATACATGCAGGTAGTTACGAATAATAACACCGTCAGCTATATTCACATTTTATTATCTATTGGCAACCAGTTTCAATGGTCAAGCCATCGTATTCAGGCCCTGTACATGGAACAAATACATAAGTGTTATATAAGCAACTGTTATTCAGAGTGAATAAACTCCAACCAGTATATATTAAGATAAATGTACACAATCCTCTTTCTTTCCATATTAATTATGTATTTGTTATTTATGTAAATATATATATATATATAT
This sequence comes from Locusta migratoria, assembly GCA_026315105.1. NCBI lineage: Eukaryota > Metazoa > Arthropoda > Insecta > Orthoptera > Acrididae > Locusta > Locusta migratoria. The sequence goes on from CM048748.1 coordinate 356,512,316, forward strand.
ATATATATATATATATATATATATATATATATATATATATATATATATATAAGTATTTAATTAGATTTTTTAAATTTATTTGTTTCTTTTCTAATTTTAAATTTTATTTTTTAAACCTTATGCACAAAGATATAAGTACTATTGTGAAATAAGATATGGCTTGATCTGTATTATAAGACAACAATAAGATACACATGTTCGGCTGAGTCTAAACAAAATTAAATGGAGGGAATGACATCGTTTCAATCTCAAATGTGGAATCATATAGTTACAATATTGGATGAAGTGGCAAGATTTGAATAATACCTCACTTTTGTAACCAGTGATGTACAAAGATCTAAGTACTATGTTAAAATTAGATATGGCTTGGATTATATTGTGGAGTAAAATTCACATGTTTGTCTGAGTCCAAACAAAACAAAGTGGAGAAATCAGAACACCTCATCTGAATCACATTTGCATAATCAAACAGTTTATATATTGCATGAGGTATCAAGATTTGAATAATACTCCATGTGTGTAATCTGTGAGTACAAGTCTGTGTATCGGACGACTATGATTTAAAACTGGGATATGGGATCAAAAAGTTCACAGTATTGAATGAGGAGACGACAAGATTTCGATATTACTTCATGTGTGTAGTCAGTAAGTAAAGGTCTAAGTATCGGGTTACTATGATATCAATATAGTATTGGCTGAAGATGATAAGTTTTAAAAAAATACCTTATGTATATAATCTGTAAGTATAAGTCTCAATAAGGGGCAACTATAGTTAAAATCTTAGATGTGGAGTGTGGAGTCAAAAAGATCACCGCAGTGAATGAGATACTATCAATAATTAAACAATACTTCATGTGTATAAACTGTAAGGAGAGGTCTGAGTATGGGGCAACTATGATTTAAATAGTCAGATCTGAGTATGCAGCAACTATGATTTAAACTCAAATATGGAATCACAAGGCTCAGTGTAATGGATAAGAAATGACAGGATTTGAATAAAACTTCCTGTGTGAAATCTGTAGGTATTAGTTGCATTTACAGGGCCTGAAGACGATGGCTTGGTCCACTGAAACTGGTTGCCAATAAATAATAAAATGAGAATACGGCTGACGGTGTTATTATTCATTGCTATATGTACGGCTGAAGCTCCAGCGTGCATACATAAGATGGACAAAATCAACCATTCATGCACCTTTCCAGAATACACTGGGGGACTCTGTTCCTCCATATTCAACTGTTGCCAAGTGGACAAATGAATTGAAATTTGGTCGCTAGAGCTTAGATGATGATCCGCGCGGTGTTCGGGACTACTCCAGAAATAATTGCAAAGGTGTACAAAATTGTCATGGAGGCTCGATGATTAAAAGTGCGCAAAATTGTTTTGCTTGCAGATGTCATCTGAAAGGTTAGGCCTATACCACATTTTAAATGAAGAATTCGAAATGAAAAAATTGTCTGCAAGATAGGTGCCACGCTGGATTAAAAAAGCATGAGAATGTTTGGCCCGTATTAGGAGAGACGAACTAGATTTTTTACGCTGGTTTGTGACCACAGATGAAACTTGGGTGTTCTACTATACCCCAGAGATAAAACAACATTCACATCAATGGAAACATGCTGATTCTCCGGCTCCATATAAAGCAAAGAAAATTTTTTCGGCTGGAAAGGTCATCGCATCACTGTTCTGGGATGTGAAGGGGATTCTGTTTGTTTATTATCTCCCCACTGGGCAAACAATTACTGGATATTACTGTGCTAACCTCCTGGACAAATTGCAGCAAAAAACACGCGAAAAAAGGCCAGGTTTAGCAAAGAAGAAAGTCATCTTTCATCATCACAATGCACGTCACCATAGATAGATGTGTCATCGCCATGACAAAATTACCCGAACTGAGGTATGAATTGTTGTCACACCCGCCTTATTCATCTGTTAGAGCTCTGTCAGACTTCCATCTCTTCCCAAAACTGAAAATGTTTCCTGGTGGGCGAAGATTCACTTCAAACGAGGAACTGAAGGCAGAGTTGACAACTATTTTGCAGGCCTGTAGGAATCTCATTTTCAAGATGGGATCAAGGCGCTGAAACATCTTTGGACCAAGTTCATTGACCCTTTCAGCCTATGTGCTTTCGAAGTGAAACCACCATAATATTTTCTCTTTGTCCTTACTGGAAGTGTGGTTTCTCGCTGCGTACACCTTGTCACCGCTATCGACAAAACGGGAACTATGCGCTCTATATGGATGCAGCGCTACTTGAAACAAATGAAAGTCAATCGTATTGTATTCCTTTGCTATTATTTTTTGCAATAATTGCGTGTATTCATTCGTAAGGTAAGATTTTTCGTATTTTTTATAAACAGCAATAATGTAATTTTCCAAAAATTAGATAATATTAAGTATACATAACATTTTACTAAAGTATACTTATGTTTATATTGTTGGTGGTTTCAGTCGATATCACCGTGGCGCAAAACAATTTCGATTGTTAGGTTATATATGTAGTGAATCCTTGAAGACAGAACCACATTACCGAATAACTTTATAAATCGGTGATCTTATTCTGAAATACTCTTGCATTCACTTTTCTTCTAAATTAGTCTGATATTTACTCAATGTTAACAAATAGAAGCGACAATGTTTGGTACCAGTATACACTATTTACTTGTAAACAATATATTTCTTGTTTTGACAGACCTAGAGAGCAGACAGAGATCCTATTTCTGCCCTTGAGACCATGATATAGGAGGAATTTTGCAGTGGCTATCAGATTGAGTTTTCTCTACAAGATTCCAGTTCTCACTCTGAGGGAAAACCGATGACACCTGTCAATGGGCACACACAGCCTGTTGATGCAGTGTAAGACTGGGAATCTGAAGATGACCTACCACTAAGTAGTTTCGCTCCTGGTCAGCAGCAAGCTGCCCGAATTTACAAGTAGAACAACAATCATATTTATTTCTATTCTGATGAGTCAGTTTTCTTAACTATCAGGCTGCGAGGGTGAAGGTCGGGGTGAGAGTTTAAAATAGCGAAAGATTAATTTTTGAAACTCACAACCACCAGCTGCGAACCAAATTCCTAAACATGCAAAAACACTGGAACTGTTATTGCGACTGTTTGACTCGTTTTCTAGGGGATGATATCACACGTTCGCAGCTTTCCTTCCCTGCATATGATTAAAAAAACAAATTCATAATAAGTTCAAGTTCATGAGAGAAAAGGGTGTACTAACTACTATTTTAGAAAACACGTGAAAGTTCACTTTATGTTGTTTATTTCACAATACTTGAACCCTGTGGCTGTCGCGTCTGTACGTCGGTAAATGTACCAAATAAAGTTATAGCTCGTGAGCCCCCAGACAAAATGAATATTTGTCGCGAATTGATTTCACACCACGTGGCTGTCTCAAACACCGTTTATGTCCATGCCTATGCGACGACACTTGTTACATTAACAAATCACAGTCACTTTAATTTAATGTGATGCACACCTTGTTGCACCGGCTAATTATTCACAAACACACAGTAGCACTCGATTTAACTTGGTGCAGTCTACGACGAGCAACCACACGTGGCGATTGCCACACACAAAACTCAAGTCACCACCTCGAGATCCACATGCCGACTGAGGCAGCGCGACACCGCCCGGCCAGCCACACCACGTGGTCTGGAGTCCACACTTCCTGCCCAGGCGCGCGCGCGCGCGCGCCAAAACTCAACTGCCGGGGTTTTTTCCCCTACGTCATCAACTTCCCCATGTAAGCTGTTGTAACCGATTTGCCAACGTACAGCGCTCAGCCAATACAATTCTAAAACTTCACTTAAAATCAAAATAATTACACTACACATTAAACAAATATTTTCTTACGTTTTTATATTAATATAAACATCCTTTGTACTGTTTATCATAATTGTGCAATTTCTTATACCACATATAAGTGATTTAACTGAATACTTCAAGATAAAATACAAAAGATTAATTGAAAATAAAATGAGAAATAGTTAATATATTATTTTTATAAACAAACATTGCCATGCTAGTTGTGTAACTGTCTTGTCTTCGTTGGTAATTTATTACTTTTCATTGTCAATTAAACATATTACGTTAGATGTGACTATATCAGCTAATGTATTGTTTATTTATCAACAGGCTATTTTGTAATGAGGGCCTTAAAGGTTCCTAACTGCATCGTATTACTTCAAATGCCAGTAGTATTACAATATTTGTGCACTGCACTGTGCCTGGCACTCGCCATTGTCCCTCTCTCCCCTCACCGGAAACGATCTGTAAAATCCTAAGTTGGAACAAGCCACCAACATCGGCCTGCTCGCTGGCCTCCCGTCAGCTACAAGCACACAGCAAATCTCAACGTGGAGAATTTCTACCTATGGCCTAACTATAAATGTTGTCACCCCACTGCGTACATACATTGCTACCATAATTACTAAAATTAAAATTGTGTAACATTTAGTGCATTGGCATGGTCAATGTTTACAGTGAACTTCATACTGTTTAATTATCAAATGCTATTAATTACTAGTATTTCTATTGGGCGGTAATCTCACAAGGCCCTTGAAATATTCCAGCAGTTAGAGTAGATGGCAAATTAAGCTCATGGTTCAGGGTAGTTTCAGGGGTAAGACAAGGCTGTAACCTCTCACCACTGCTGTTCATACTATTCATGGGTCATGTGTTGAAAACAGCAGAGTGGCGGGGCGGGATTAAAATAGGTGAAAACAAAATAAGCAGTCTCGCATATGCGGACGACTTAGTTTTAATGGCCGATTCAATTGAAAGGTTGCAAACTAATATTTCAGAGCTCGATCAGAGGTGCAAGGATTATGATATGAAAATCAGCATCTCCAAAACGAAAGTAATGTCAGTGGGAAAGAGATTTAAGCAGATTGACTGCCAAATAGGAGGAACAAAGTTAGAGCAGGTAGACAGTTACAAGTACCTACGATGCATTTTCTCACAGGATGGCAACATAGTGAAAGAACTGGAATCGAGGTGCAGCAAAGCTAATGCAGTGAGTGCGCAGCTAAGATCTACTGTCTTTTGCAAGAAGGAAATAAGTACCAAGACTAAGTTAGCGGTGCACCGCTCTATCTTTTGACCAACTTTGTTGTACGGGAGTAAAAGTTGAATGGATACAGGTTACCTTATTCATAAGGTAGAGGTTACAGACATGAAAGTAGTAAGAATGATTGCAGGCACTAATAGATGGGAACAATGGCAGGAGGGTGTCCATAATGAGGAAATCAAGGAAAAACTGGGAATGAACACCATAGATGAAGCAGTTAGAGCGAACAGACTGAGATGTTGGGGTCATGTTACAGGCATGGGGGAAGCAAGGTTACCTAAGAGACTCATGAGCTCGGCAGCGGAGGGTAAGAGGAGTCGAGGTAGACCAAGAAGAAAGAACTTAGATTCGGTGAAGAATGATTTTGAAGTAAAGGCATGACATCAGACGAGGCATCAATGTTAGCATTGAATAGGGGATCATGGAGGAGTTTTATTAGAGGTACTATGCTCCAGACTGAACGCTGAAAGGCATAATCAGTCTGTAATGATGATGATGATGATGGTAATGATTACTTTTATTCCCAATGGGATTGATGGACTTCAAACCAATATTTATGTTATTCGTTTAACCAGGAATACATGCAAACTACAGCAGATGAAATTATGTTTGATTTGTGATAATATTTTTGTTCAACACATTACTGTTTTAATTAAAATGATCATATGCGATAAATAAAAATATGGATGTATTTATGAGCAGGTTCAAATGTTCAAACGTTTGTTAAGCTTAAGGGACTTAACTGCGAGGTCATCAGTCCCTAAACTTACGAACTACTTATGAACTACCTTATACTAAAGACGACAGAAACATCCATGCGCGAGGGGGGATTCGAACCCCCGACCGTAGCGACCGTGCAGACTGTGACTGGCGCGCCGCAGACCGCTCGGCCACTGTTATGTGCAGGTCTGTGTCAGTTGGTATCGCTACAGTAGTTTCACACCGAAACCACCATCTTATGCCGTTATGACAAATAAAAATTGGAAACAAATGTTATATTCCGGTCTCCTTTATGTAATTCTATAAGAGAAACAATTTTTAACTATAAAATAATCCGCGGCTCAATGGGTTAATCTACAAGGAGCCTACATTGAAAAATAAGGAAAGTTTCAGTGATGTAAGTACTTTTTTTTGCTATTCCGTTCCGAGAACTTTACAAACCACTTTCGTAATAAAGTAGTACTTATGTAATGTAAATTGGCGTGGAGAACTGTAAAAAAAACTAGTCTTTGGACTGAAGACCGCAACAGAAAAAAAACAACAAACAACAGCAAGTGCATCGAAGGGACAGCTATACACCGGCTCCTATTGAAACCCGTTCCTGCTACTCCAGTTTGTCAGTAGCGCCTTTACTCGAACGTTTACTGTTACTCGTAGCGCACACAATGTAGTGTTTACGTCTCGGATTGTCTACTGCTTCTTAGAAACAGCAACACAGGAATTTAACGCGGCGGCGAAAGGCGTGTAGACGTCTCTTTAAAGGGGAGAACAAAGGCTGATTGTCCCCCCCTCATTGTTCACGCCCCCCAGCAGACAGAAGTCGTGCCACCGCGACGGCGCGGCGCCGGGCTACGGAACCGGTGGAGCGAGCTGAGTTGACAGACAGGGCGGCGCAGTTAACCGACCTCCGGCCCGGCTGCGTCACGCCGCCTTGTGAGAACACACGCAGCAGCCACGCAACAAGCGGCAGCGCGCCTAATGAGTCACGCGTGTCCCACGGCCATTGTGAGCCGGGGATCGGCGCACGCATTGTTCGCGTCACCCTAAGCGACCGCGCCGTGATGAGTCAATTCGCCGGTGCGTGCCAGATGGACGTCCGGACCACCCCAACACGCCGACTCCAACCGAAGCGGACGCAGCGGCAGCTTTACTCTACTCATTAAATGTTTGCAGGTCTCGTTCGCCGCCACTGCTACCGTTTACGGAATGAGAACGGTGTTTTCTGCCCTCTCGGGAATTCGGCTACCCCTCTCGTTTCTCGTTCCGCCACACTTGTGGGTCAGATCCTGCCTAGGAAGGGAGCGGAACGACATTATTTACAGATTTCATTATTAGCACTACAAGGCTGGGACATCGATCCTGCCACATCCACGGGCTTGTTCGTAGCTCCTGTGGATCCCAGAGCGGATTTCTATTATATAGGGTGTCCCAGCTATCTTGTCCACCCAAAATATCTCTGGAACAATAACAGCTATTTCACCGGTATCAATGTACGGCTGGGGCCCATGAATGTACATATTTGGAAACATTCTAAAACGAAAGCAAATGTGTTTTTTTTTTAACATAAACTTATGTTTTTTTTAATGGACATCCTCTATTTTTTCTTCGGCAATCCATAGCACGACAGATCACATAAACAATGGCGTTGATTGCATCGCAATATTCCAATTACATCCCGAGATATTGCGACGCGAAGTTGACGCTTGCAATACGCGAAACGCTCGGCTAGCGCACGTCCTGAGACTCAGACGAGAATATATATATTTACAGCGTTCATATAGCGAAATAAATCGCAATTTGCGATCAGTTATGGCTTCACTGTACTAGGTTTAGATGAAATACCCAAGTGCGGCGAATGAAAATGTGCGCCCGGCCGGGATTGGGATCTGGGATCTCCTGCTTACTTGGCAGACGCGTTGACCCAGCACCCCCTATAGAAGAAAGCCTGCGCATGACGTCACAACATGGCGGCGGTGAGAGGCTTAGAGTCCTCTGAAAGATTGTAAACATTGGCAGTGCACGCTGTTTATAGTGCATTCTTTCGTTCAGGAGTGCATTTATTACGTAAATTGGTGGTATGTATGGTGTGATCACTACGCTGGACGATTTGTGTGTGTGAGAACAACGTGTGATCTCTTTTTTACTGACAAAATGCCGTTTGGCTGTTCTGCACCGAAATGTAGAGGAAATTACGATTGTGGCCCAAAAGTTACCGTCTTTATACGTCCGGAGAAGAATAAGCTAATGGGGGTGGTTGCGTAAATAAAATGAATCGCAATATCCAACGGTAAACAGTCATGACTTAAAACTCTTTTATAAGGTTAAACAAAAACGAAAACTTACTCATTAACTTGAAGAAGGAGCCAAATTATCCATTTCTTCTTCTCCGGACGTTTCAAGACGGTAAATCGTAATTTCCTCTACATTTCGGTACAGAACAGCCAAACGGCATTTTGTCAGTAAAAAAGAGATCACACCTTGTTCTCACACACGCAAATCGTCCAACGTAGCGATCACACCGTACACAAAACCAATTTACGTAATAAATACACTCCTGAACGAAAGAATGCACTATAAACAGCGTGCACTGCTAATGTTTACAATCTTTCAGAGAACTCTAAGCCTCTCACCACCGCCATGTTGTGACGTCGTGCGCAGGCTTTCTTCTATAGGGGGTGCTGGTTGACTTCTCCGCCAATGAGGATACAGTGACCAGCCAGACTGCAGAGGACTATTCCCTACACGTCTTCCGGGAGAGACAGTGTGGCGAATGGATATTTGTGTAGCCTAACGTTGAAAGCTACGAAAATCAATCTTTATACAGAGATACAACGAAAACGAGATGTATACCTCATACTACAATATTTTCGCAGTTTTGTAAATATGTCTTTTCTGCATTATTTTAGATTAAATACAAAAACTCACTGAGGATTTCGGAATTTTCGCCGAAACTAATTTGGGTATGAAAATAATAAGTATTTTGCATGATGGCGGACCCACAAACACACATTATTTGAACACTTTCACACTACATTTTAGGGAAATCATTAAAAGTTATGTTAAAAACGAAATATAAATGAACCACATTTAGTACAGAGTGGGACTTAGGTATCTGTGACAATTAGAGAACTACAAAGATACGTCTTCCATGTGGCGAGAGCCGCGGTGGAGCGGCCGAGCGCATTAAGGCGCTATGCTACGATGCGGGACGCCGTTCTCCGTCTTGGGTTCGAATCCCCCCTTCCGGCATGGATGTTTGCGCTGTCTTTAGTATAAGCTAATTCATAAGTAGTTTGTAAGTTTAGGGACTGAGTACCCCATAGTTAAGTCCCATAAGCTTTACAAACATCAACAACATGCGGCGAGAATTATTGACATAATAATATCGATTTAAAATCGCTACTTACAATTGGTAACACGCATAGATCCATTGTGGTGTTGTATTTATTCCACATGTTTATGTTATGCAGTTACACACTTAAGTACACAGTCCACAGGGTCATATCGAAAGAGGTGATACTGGATCCAGATCCGATTATACTGAGTTAGTAAAACAAAAGCCGGAAATGCACATGTTGTGTTATGCAACTATACAGCGTACACCGACGACCTCCAATGTCAACGCGTCTACTGCATGTCTAGAGTGAGACCAATTCCCACGAAACCCACATCGGTGGGTACCAACGATTCTCGTGTACTGTACAAGATCGCTGAGAGGAATTTACGAATAATAATAAAAACTCGCGAGAATTGTGCCTTCTTCCGTTGATATAAATTACGAAGAAGTAAGGAAATTTGTCTTTATGATAAGTGTAAAACGTATGTATTACACGGAATGCAATTTTTATACGTGTTAAGCTTTTTTAAATTTTATTTACTGAGATTTTCCTCATCATAGAGATTTACCTCCAATATAATAATTCGCCCAGAAATGAGAACACCAAGTACATAAGGTTTTACACTAATTATTCAGTATATTCCTCCAGGTGTTTCGATGTTGTGTGTCTTCTTCTGCGCCCAGTCTTCTGTACACTTTGGATCCATGTGGTCACAGGTCGTCCTCTTCTTCTGCTTCTCCCCTCAGGTTGCCGCTCCAGTACCAATTTCGGTATTTTGGTGTCCTCCATTCTTCGTACATGCCCGTGCCACCGTAATTTCTTTCTATCCAGCGTTTGATCTATTCCTTCTTTTATTTCCATCCTCTTTATTACTTCGGCGTTTCTTCTTTTTTCTTTCCTGGATATTCTGGCCGATCTTCTCCAGAAATCCATCTCTAAAGCTTGTAGTTTCTGACTGTGCTTCATGTTAATGGTCCAGGTTTCCGCTCCGTACAGAACTACACTATCGAATATAGATTTATATATGATTTTTTTCTGTTCATTACATTTATGCTCCATAGAACTGAGTTGAGCATCCCAATGACCTTTCGTCCACTTCTAATTCTTTTATTAATTTCTGAGTCGGATTTTCCCTCAATTTCTAAAATGGATCCCAAATAACAGAAAGTGTTTTTTTTTTAATTGTCATTCCCTATCATCTGGATCATTAGTCAAGTATTCTGTTTTTCGATAATTAATCTTCACACCCCAATTTTTTATGCTATTGCTAGTTGATTAAACATGTAGTTTTCATCCTTTCTGTCTTGTGCTATGACAACTTGATCAAAAGCAAATAATAATTGATGTAGATAAACTCCATCTCTAATTTATAACCCCATACTATTACATTTCTGGGAGCACGTTCTAAGACAAATATCTATATAGATTTTGAATAATGTTGGTGACATGGGACAGCCCTGCAACAGACCTTTGCTTGTTCTAAATTTCTGTGAAAGGGTATTACCGATTTTCATTTGGCAAATGTTATCTTCATACATCTGTTGTATTATTTTAATTAAAGAAGTATTTATGTTTGCCATATATATAGTGCTCTCTAGAGTAGTTTCTTACGCTTTTTCTAGACCTATAAAATTAAGTCCTACATTTTTGATTTTCCCTATGTTTCTCCAAAATCTGACGTAATGTGAAAATATAGTCTACACATGATCTACCAGCTGTGAAACCTCAGTGTTCTTCTTCTAAATTTTTTTCTATTTCATTTTTTATTATGTTCCCGAAAATCCTCATAAATTGTTTGTAACATAAATTCCTCGATAGTTCGAGCAAATTTTGCGATCTCCTTTCTTAAATATGGTACTAATATAACCCAGTTTCATCTCCTTGGGTATAGATACGAAATTATAAAATACCTGTAAAATGTAAATTACTAGTGATGGAAGCTAAACAGAATACGCGACGAGCCAGTATTCCAAAGTTCTAAACGAGTATGAAGGACAATGAGAATGGGCGGGCGTAGTGAACAAAAGTTCAAATGTTTGTAGAACTTATGGGACTTTACTGAGGGTCATGAGTCCCTAAACTTACAAACTACCTTATACTAAACACGGCACAAACATCCATGCCCGAGGGGGGGAGGGGTTCGAACCCACGACGGGGAACATCCTCGGTCATCGGAGCATAGCACCTCAATGCGCTGGGCCGCTCCGCCGCGGCAGCAGTGAACAAAACGGACGACAGATCGATACCGGATTAAATATTTTACTTACCGTCCCGACGGCCTCACGTGATTAACTTGCCCGTGTGACGTTGGAATTAGCCAACTGTTCGACAACGCAAATCTTCGTTTCACGAGGGCATTACTTTTACTGAACGGACAAGGCACATACTAGAAGCGGTGTCGTGGGGTTTCCTATCGTGGGGTTTCCTACTGGCCCGGACCGACATAACAAAATGAGGCTCCCTTTGCCGCTCCCTTCCCCTCACCCCCCTCCCTCCACACACAGTTCTCCGAGAGTTTCAAACGCAAGACAGAAGGAAGTCCCACATTGGTTATCATCTTCATTTTCTGGTATGACAAGTTACAAGATATAACGTAGTTTTACGGTGGCAACATTGAAATTGTCTGTTCTCGTAATCTCGTCGCTATTCTTTAATAGTTATGTTACCCCTTCTACGACAGGAATCATAACATGATATATATATATATATATATATATATATATATATATATATATTTCGCAATTAAGTCGCCATAGAGAGAGAGGGGTTCATCCCTTTAAGGTGCTGACCATAATGAAATAAAGATTTACGCAATAATGAGCGTGTTCATCTGAAGGAAACCACACATTGTTTTGCTACGGGTGAGATCCGGTGTATACGTCTATAGAACTAAAGTAGTGTTCTTGATGTCTACAGATGATGATATGGACGAGTCCACACAAGTTCATCTAGTTGGAATTTTATCCGAGGGACGAATACAGTAAGCAGATTCAAAAGGATGTAGGTTGCCGTTCTTATTCTCAGATGAAGATGATTGCACAGTATAGGGTAGCGTGGAGAGCTGCATCAAACTAGTCTGTGGACTGAAGACCACAACATTTGCGAATGGATGCGTGAAATTACACTCAAAGGCATCGCCGTATTAGCAATGTTTCTAAAGGCTAAGACCAAACTAATTTTTTTGTCAGTTAAAGGAAAAGTCCTTTCGATGATGCAGAATTCTAAAACAAACTAATTTTAAATAACGACGGGAAAAGAAAAATGTCTGTAAGTGTGACAGACGACGGTTCTCAAAGACTTGAAGAAAATCTTAAGCTTTATGTCAACCCAAAATCTTTTCTGGTCAATGCATAAAATTATAACGAAGAAGAAATTTTCAAAGGCGTAATGCACGTCATAATCACTGGAGTCTCTCCTTACAAATGTTAATACCACGATTTCAGTCGAAGTTTGGTATGTATAGTTATATTCTGGACGAAGCTGCAGATTAATTGGAAAAAAAAAAATTGTAGGCGTCAAAAAGCACACAAACAGGAAAAATAAAAAGTTTAAACCCCGTAAAATCGTTACGATTACACGAAATAACCGCAGAATCGCATCTTAGTAAGGGGAAAACAATTGGCCCTGCACAACATCTGCAGAAAGGCGTCGCTGGTATAGCAACTGATGAGCGAGTTGGGTTGGGTTGGGTTGTTTGTTTGGGATAGGGGGACTAAACTACTGAGGTTATCAGTCCCCCGGTGGGGAGGGGAAGGACTGAGGATAGGAAAGGAGGGGAGGGGGAAAGGAAATGCAGCCCAGGAAGTAAAGAAGGAAGGAAGACTGCATTAGCTCGGGGCCCCATACTCGCCACGAGTTTGTGACACTTGCGGGGAGTGACACTTGCGCCGAAAGGTAATGTGTAGACACTTGCGGGGAGACCCGGACGCTGCAGGTAGTGAACAGGGTGTTCCACAAGTAGGGATACACCACCCTACTCCACGCCCTCCAGCCGCTACCTGTGCCGTATTCAGAGTATTTTAACATTTTATCAAAAAATGAATGTTACGACAAGAGATACAGCCTTTCAAATTTACAGGCACCATAACGTTTTCCCTTCCTGAGTAAATGAGCTGTTTCTTGTAGTTTCAACACCACAGTAGCCTTTTTCTTGAATGTTCTGAATATAAATCTTCACACAGACTTCTTGAGGAGGAGAGTGATACGGATATCTGATTGTAAGCCACTCCCTATTACCTTAGACCTTTTTGACTGTACTGAACAGGAGTTCCGCGAATTCCGTAATTTATATTTATACAGTTAACACGCAATGTAATTTATAACCAACTATTGGCTGCCAATTTCGCTTAATTTTTCCTGGAAGTATTGCAACTTGTTTCTCCCTGTTGGTTTATGCCAAGTTCGGAGTAAATATGGTTCTATATGACGGTGATAGAAAATAGAATTTATCTTTAGCATTTTTCGGTGTATGACATACCCTTACACATTCCGTATTTCATACATTTCTTAGATGTATTTGTAATTCGAATACAGCCAAATCGTTTTGGGGTCTACGAATAAACGCTTAAAGTATGTAAAATACTCATTGACTTATTATTAACGTTTTTTAATTGAAGGTTTAAGGTTGCGTCTCCTATTAAAAAGCATAGTAGCTATTTTTAAAGAGATGTAAGTTGCTTGATAGTGGGGTTAACTACATAGCGGTCAATTACATCAACGTGTCTGTGCAAGTATGCCTAATATATTTATTGCTTGCGCAGATGTCTTGATATGCTTAGTGTTCTGAATAATACGCTTTTAGGAGGTATGACTGTGGAAAGTCATCGTCTTGTAGTAGCATAGGATGTCCTAATAACTCTCCAAACATTATCACTATTAAAATACCTTTTCGTTTTCAGGAGGAACACTCAACGAATTAATATGTAGTTAGAACAAGTTACTATATTGCTCTCCAAAGGGTTGTGCAATTTCACGGAGTTTCGTGTTATGTTGACAGTGTGGAAACTTGACAACAGCAGTGCTAGACTTCTTGGTGTGCCTGTACCCAGGAAAAGCCATTAGCCGCCCCAAGGGTCCCGGGTTCCGCGCAAGTGTCACTCCCCGCAAGTGTTCCAACCCCACTCGCCACACACGTACTCCTTGAACTAGTAACAGGTTCTGGGAGTCTCTGTAGACCGCGTGCTACCTGCTCACCCGGGTCTTCTCACAAGTGTGACTTTTCACAAATTTGCCTTTTCACAAGTGTTCCAACCCCCAAACAGGGACTCAATAAGAAAACCGTGAGTATTAGAATAGAAGAACAAATGTTGCCATAATACGGTAGAACGACTGTTATGAGAGAACCGAGATGAACGCAGAAAAGCCTCCGTCCCACAGGCCACGAAAAGCCTTTCAGGTCCCAACCGGCCGCCGAACGGCGTCAACGGAAGCGATTTGGAAGAGAACGTACAGAGCGACTCGCAGTCCCGGCCGTTTAGTTTTCTTGTTCAGTACCGCTCCTTCTCGATCAAGTAGCTGCTCAATCACACCCACGAGGACTGAGTGTAGCCTGCTTGCCAACAGCGCTGGGCAGACCCAGACGGTGGCCCATCCAAGTGCTAGCCAAGCCCGACAGTGCTTCACATGGCTGGTCTACCGAAAACCGGGCCGGCTGCGGTGGCCGAGGAGATGAGGCGCTCCAGTCATGGTCTGCACGGCCACTACGGTCGGGGGTTCGAATCCCCCCTCGGGCCTGGATATTTGTGCCGTCTTTAGTATAAGGTAGTTGATAAGTAGTTTGTAAGTCCCATAAGCTTAACAAACATTTGAACATTTTGATTTCCGAAAACTGGCTCGGCTGTTGACTCATTAGTAAACAAGCATATAGGGGAAGGTTGCCGATGTTGAACCACTTTTTTTATTTTGGGATCCAAAGTCTACATTATCTATCTAATCGAAACAAAATATACTTTAAAAGAAGCTACATGTTGTACACTTTCATCTGCTAGTTTTATACCGTGAATAAAAACAAAGCATAAATGGATATTACTTAAAATTTAAAAATGTATAAACGGTCCAAGTTAGGAAACTGGTTGCCTAATTTTGACCTTCAGTTGCTTCAATTGAACCGCGTGGTAAAACAATGACTAAAAAGGAAATAGGACCCGTAACATTAAGAAAAGCTTCATTTCACCATCTCGCCATTTGATATTCTTTCTGGCTGACGGAGGGAAAGCTCTGTATATCGTCTCATAAATGAAGAAAACCACCTTTTACAAGCCATTTTCTTTTGTATGTTGAAAGAATGAGGCAGTTGATATTTCTGTGCTATGTCGAATGCAAGTTTACGAACATCTTTGATTGTGAATACAAAAACACCTCTCTTCAAATAAAAAAATGTGATCTGCGACAAGTTTTTCCATCTCAGTTATAAAGGTTGATTGTCTTCCGAATAACTGAACTTAATTTTAGAACATTCTTTTACCATCAGCATATCTCTTTAATTGTAACTTTTGGTACTCGGTATATACGAGCACACTCGTTAAGTTCATAGTTGCCGTTTCTGTATGCTTCCACAGCTACCTTCAGTTCATCTTCTATCCATTTCCCATACATTCCCCTTATTGAATCTTCCAAATCTAAAAAGGTTACCATACTTACTCCTTATTTTTTTAAATTATTTTGCAGTCTAGAAAAATAAACCTAAAAAGTAACAACTACCTATTACCTATTGTTGAATGACAAATAAGTGTTATTTGTAGCCGACCGCGGTGGCCGAGGTGACTGAGGCGCTCCAGTCACAGTCAGCACGGCCACTACGGTCGGGGGTTCGAATCCCCCCTCGGGCATGGATATTTGTGCCGTCCTAGTTCGTAAGTAGTTCATAAGTAGTTTGTAAGTTTAGGGATTGATGACCCCGTAGTTAAGTCCCAAAGGCTATACAAACAATTGTTATTTGTTACGAGTGATCCCTAAATTAGTTCATAAGTAGTTTGTAAGTTTAGGGACTGATGACCCCGTAGTTAAGTCCCATAGGCTATACAAACAATTGTTATTTGTTACGAGTGATCCCTAAATTGGACCGGTCCAAATTAGGAAACAGCCTTTGGTCCAACTTCGGCAACTCGACGCCATATAAGTAAAGATAACGTTGTAGGAACAAAAAAGTTAAACTATAGTTTAACGATATTAAATTATTAGCTAATGAATGGCACTTTGAACTACAGTGCTGATGATATTTTTACTTACTTTTAGAGCAGAGGAAAGTTTATGATATGTAGCAGAAAACTTACAGCGACATCGAAGAAAACGCAATAATGGAAACTGTTCTCACTCCAATGACTATCGTCGACTGGCGACCGAGCCACGTAATTCGACAATGTTTCTCACCAGTTGAGCGAACTTAGAACTTTTAAGTTACCAACACACAGTGAAATACGTAGGTGGTCCAACTTAGGCAACGGTCCATGTGGTGTCGCACAAGTCTAAAGTGCGCGCCACATACTTTCGCCGCGTGCCGCCATGCAAGTACGGCGCGGCGTTCTTACGACGTCAGCCACGAGCGCCCTCTGCTGCAACTCTGCTCGTGGCCACCACTGAATTGCATCGTTCACTTGGGAATCAGATAGGCACCAGTTAAGACTTGGCTATCTGATAGGCACTAGGAATCATCAGTTGGCAGGCCTCTGTCTAAACTATGTATCAACATTCTACTAGTCTGCTGCTCTTCAAGTTGTTCATTGTATTATTTCTATGAAATGTATCTCTTATACTAATCTAGCTTAGTATTTCTAGTTTCCTCTGTCCCACTGGCTGGTCACCTCCGTACTTGCACACGCGTGCATCCTATTTTCCTGTGTCGGTCTCTCTCTACTCGGCCACCGACACCCAGGACAACCGGCGGACACGAAACACACACACACACACACACACACACACACACACAAAATGTTCAAATGTTTGTAAATCTTTCGGACCAAACTGCGTGGTCATCAGTCCGTAGCTTACAAACTACTTAAACCTAGGTGAACTAACATAAGGACAAACACACACACACACACACACACACACCCCTGCCCCAGGGCGGACTCGAACCTCCACAGCGAGCAACCGCGCGCTCCGCAGCGAGACGCTTTAGACCGCTCGGCTACCCCACCGCGGCAACGAGACACAAAAGCGGCGACGAGGATGGGATACAAAAGTCCATCTTCGGCAACTCTCCCCTATATAAAATACTTCGTCTTAAAATCCCTCAAGACGATGTACACTTGTGATCAGTGTTCCTGCGCCGGAGAACAATTACTCGTACCGTAAAATCACGATATCTGTGATGCTATCAGAGCTATTGTTGGCAGCGCAACAGTACTAACACGCCTGTTACGCCACGCACGTAAACGACGCAGATAGCGCGCGGTCATTAGGAGCTGCAGTGCTGCCACCTGCGCCACACGGGGAGAGTCCAGAGCTATTCGGCGAGCACGCATTCTTCAGCAGCGCAGGGATCCGGGAGCGGACGGGCCGGGACCGGCTGGTTATCGCCAACCGGATGGTGACTCACGCGGAACGGACGCGGCTACAAATACCAGCACGTGTCCCGCGGGGCGCGTCACCACACACTCACCCGTTCTCCGGGACTCACCTACTTATCTCATCAGCACTCCCGTGCTGCCTGTGGCGCCAGATGGCTAGAGGCAGACCATCAACTGAAAACTGAATCCTCAGATGTCTAGATTAGATGTATGAGGCTAATCAGGAAAGTAAGGTCACAGGAACTGACTGAAGGGGCGCAGGATCCATTCCTCTCGCGGTCATATAAATGGGACACTTTCCTCCCGAGCCTGCAATGGTCCAGAAAAGGACGTGACTCATTCCTCCCGTGTCCCGTTTAAGCACGTCACGTGTCACAGTCCGAGACCAGAGTGTGTGCCAGCCCTTTATGAATACTCCACACGAGCAAAGCTTTGTAGCATATGTTCAAGCATATGTTCCTACATTGTCCAGTAAAGTAAGAATGAGAAGTAACTCCCAGTAAACTTTACGGTCAGAGTAAACGTTCAGTAATATCACTTGGGTTCTTACCATCTAAAGGTTACGTTTTATTGGCAACTAGCTGAAAACCCGGCGTTGCCCGGATATTTATTTATGCTACTCTCTCGTAGTCCACCTCCCCTTCCCTCCTCTCTCTGCATCCCCCTCTTTCTCTCCCATCACTCTGTTCGTTTCCAGCTTTCCCTCTCTGGCCGAACTTTTCTGCAAGGCGCCCTCTGTCATGTATCTTACAAACATTTATGTACCCAGTGATCTTCCTCTTGGTTTAAAAGTCGTGTGTGCAAAAATTCATGAAGATTGAAGCAAAACTATGCATAGTGTAAAATTCCCTAAGTTAAGTACCCTCCGCCATTCACCGAACGAAATTTTATACAGACAGTGTCATTTCTCTTCTTTTTAAGGTAGAGTGTGCAAAATTTCATCAATATCGGAACAGAACTATAGATTTCTATGGAAAAAGTAACGCAGGGTCACATTGAAAAACGCTATTTTTTCTTCTCAAATATTCCAGTTTTACTTCATACAATCCTTGTACTGAGAATAATGAAAACAACAAAAAAGGATCTGTCAAATCGGTCGAGCCATTCTCAAGTTATGGCGCGACCAAGGTATTTAGGGATCCATTTTTGTGTTGGAAAGTACCCTCCCCCATGCACCGTATGAAACTTGAGGTAGAAGGTGACCCTCTTGTTTCGAAGGTTATGCGTGCGAAATTACTCTGAAATCACGCTAACTGCCTTGTTGAGAGTTCATCGAACCACTTATATACAATTTCTCTGTTACTCCATTCTGAAATAGCACGCGGAAAGAAAGAAGCCCTAAATTTCTTCGCTTGAGCTCCGAACTCTCTTATTTTATTTTGATAATTACTTCCTACCTAGGAATCAACAATATATTTTTGCATTCGGAGGAGAAAGCTGGCGATCGGAATATCGTCAGTAGATCTTGCAGCAACGTAAAACGCCGTTGTTGCACTGATTCTAGCTCCTGGACAGCGTGATTTCAGAGTGGTCATCAGTCCGTAGCTTACAAACTACTTAAACTAAGGTAAACTAATCTAAGGACAACTCACCCACCCATGCTCCAGGGAGGACTCGAACCTCCGACGGCGAGCAACCGCGCGCTCCGTAGCGAGGCGCCTTAGACCGCTCGGCTATACCACCGCGGCCCTGCCAGATCATATCCTTTAAAATCATGCCGTATTCCTTTATTAAACACCCCACCAGTGAGAAACGTCTTTAATCGTGTTTCAAATACAAAAATGTTTGCTTTATTCACTGACATAACTTATCTGAAAAATGAAAAATAATGGTTCACTTTTAGCAAAATATTTGATCAATACCTGTTGTTTATAGTGTAAACTAACGTCAATCTGGGAAATTGCTACATATTCGGAAATAAACAGCGATATACTTACATCATCTTTCGTTTCATAATGATACGAAAATGTAAATAAGTTGAAATAACTTGCCTTACATTAAAAGAAGGTCCAGATTGGTTTAAAAACGCTGAAAAAAATTTAATGAGAGGACGCGAATCTATTACCACAGCATCTCTAGCTTTACATCATTTAACGCACTCCATTACATCACCAACGTCAGATATCCATAGGGCGTTTTCTGTAACTGTCTTAAATTGTGATGATTTTCTGGTAAATCTTAAGTGCAAATGTGTCGAAATAGCAAACTGCAAGTTTTTATATAATACAGCTAAAAGTGTGTGCAAATTATTCCGTTAGGATCTCAGTCAACGCTTACTTAATGACCTATCAGCGCCATCGTTATCATTCGGTGCGAAGGCGTGAAGCTTGACCTCAAAATGTTCAAATGTTTGTGAAGCTCATGGGACTTAACTGCGAGGTCATCAGTCCCTAAACTTACAAACTACTTGTAAACTACCTTATATTAAACATAGCACAAACATCCATGCCCGTGGGGGGGGGGGGGGGGATTCGAAACCCCGATGGGGAACGGTCTCGCGCATCGCAGCATAGCGCCCCAATGCGCTCGGTCGCTGCAAGCTTGACCTCTAATGAACATTTGTTATGTTCGTGAAACACACAATAACATCCCCAAAGCAGAACTTCCGACATTTTATATCAACATGTATTTATATTTATCCATGAGGTTAGAGGTAGGGGACTACTATGGTCGATATACCTACTCTTGTAATCGATGTAGCTTATTTACGCTAGCAGGTACGTCCGGAAGACGAATAGTTCGTCTCAAATTGCGTGAAAAGAGGGTTGCTCCTGGAAAACTACCAAAAATTTGATTTGTCGTGTTCATGTCAGAAGATTCACTGCTGGACTGCGTTCCAGATGCGCACCGTAAAGCTGTTAAACAAGCGTTCATACAATAGTATGCTTCATTACTGCATAACGTGCAGAATTTAAATCTTGAATGAACCAACCATTTCAGTAAATAACAAAACACTACTTTACATGTGTTGCTAACGAACTGTTTTAGATTTAAAAAAAATAATTATAGATATCTATGATTACAGACCACTGAAGATGTTTTATTTGATAGTGTAAGTGCTTGCGCCAATAAACATTATTCTAGATCTATGTTTTATGTCAAAACTTAATTTAAGCAATGACAAGTAATTTATAAATACGATATCTGTAGCGCATTCTCTCTCTGTAAACTAGCTTCGCATATTTTTAACTTTACCTTTTGTGACATTTCCGTGGTCATTGTGTTGTTTCTTTCGATTTGAACGCTATAGTCAACAACCACAACATGAGTTGTCGTTATGAAGCCCTGAATTAAACAACACAGAGCACCAAAATCGAGATTTTTCATAAATACGTGTTACAAAATCTCTGTAAGTCCTCGATGTTTGTAACGGAAATCGTTGAACACCCTTTGTAATAGAGCACTGACACCGAACTATGTATGTAAGTTTCACTCCCCCCCCCCTCTCTCTCTCCCTCCCTCCCTCTCCCTCTCCCCCCCCCCCCACGCCTTTTGCTTCCCACCAACCACATGAACACCTGCACCGTACCGAACACACGTGTTACCCACACAGACTCCACCCAGGGTTGCCAGGTTTTTCCATTGCTCTGTCGCCAAATTTTAAACAAAAAATAGCCAATATATCGCCATCTTTTTATCAATAAAATCCCTAATTATACCACCTTTTCCTCAGTATAAATAGTCAAGTAGGCCTATCGCAATTTATAATCAGTTAACGTCATTGTGCTATGGTATTATGTCGTGTGTCTCGACAACAATAGTCCTGAAATTCAGGGAGTAAGTTGGTTACTAAGTAACAAGTAACAAACTATGGCGCTCTCAAATTCATAGGCACAAGACTGGACATTTCAAGAAACCTCGTTCTTCAAGGAAACATTTACCCGAGTCCAGCCAGGAACTGAACCCACACACACCACCAACTGATCAACGAATCCAATCGAAATATAGTCATATTGTAAATGTAAGAGAGAGACTAGAGAGATACAGTGGATACTAAATTTAAACACAGTTAGATTAACTATCATATGTATTAATTTCAGAACTAATAAAATCGTAACATAAAACTATTCAAGAATCATCCTACCAAACTTACACAAGGGAAATTCTGATGCATTGCTTCGTTTACTAAACACTTATATCTTCTTCAAAACTAATATTTACAGGCCATGATAATTGCAGGGAAATTACCGAGTGTTCTACATTGACATTTATATCTGCAAACCATTGTTAACTACTGCGAAGTGCGTAGCAAAGGGCTTGTCTCACAGTAGCAGTGATTAGGAATTTCTGTTGTGCTGACATGGAGCGCGAAAAATATAACAGTTTAAAAGCATCTGTGCATCCTCTCGATGTCTACGGGAGCCATACATTTGTGGTTGTAGTATATCTCAGGAGTCATCGTTTAAAACCCTATTCTTGAACCTTTGTAAGCAGGCTCCTCGAGGTATTTTACGTCTATGTCTGCAAGTTTAATTTCTTTGTATCTTTATAACATTCTCTCACAGATCAAAGATACGTGCAGACATTTGTGGCAACTTCTATAGTGTGATTACATTTCCCTAGTATTCTAGCGATGTTCAGTCAGTTTCATTTATGCAATGTCACAAGATGGATTGCTTTTAAATTCGCCTCATTTGAAGTAAAATAAAATAGCCTTTATGTCGCCAACTAATTCTTTTACTAGCCACATTTAATCGCCAGTCGCCATAAAGCTAGAATGGCTATTATTCTAAGAAAAAGATAGCCAAGAATGCGAAAAATCGCAACAACTGGCAACCCTGACTCCACCGACTAAGTCGCTTCTGTATTGCAATATTATCTTTGGTTTTGCTTCAAAGACAAGTACCGACGACAACGCAAGGGCTCCGAACTCAGACATACATTAACTAGATTGGCAATACCGTATGCAGTATCATTACCTAGACGCCATAATGTCATTCTAAATGGCATATAACGATCTACTTGTGCAAGGGTAAAACAATCATAAGAAGAGGGAATAAACCTATACAACTACGCTACCTTTAGAATTTTGACGTACTTTAGGTGTCAATAACAACTGCGTCTTTGCCAGTCTAAAAAATGTATGACAGCGGCCAAGACACTTGTATAAATGTATGTCTGTGGCTCGAAATCATAAGACTTTTCTTTCGTTTAAACCATTGATCTCTTTACTAGCTGGTTGTGGAGCTTCAGGTGTCTCAGCGTGACAGCTTACAGCTATGGTTGTTCCTGTTTCGTTTTTTGCTAAATTACAATATGGCTGTTACGCTTTGTTACTAGAACACGAAAAGGAATTACGTTTGAATTCCGCTCCTAAACTGCTCTGATAATTCGCATATTGACATACAGTACAAAAACAATCAGCAAGAAAGCAATTTTTTTATCACGTACAAACATGAAATCGGTTTGCTACATTTCAACAAGGCGGGCAACATAAAACCATCTACATATCATGTGGATATGCAGGTACCAATCTCCTTGGCAGGTGCGCTGCAGTTCTGCACTCACAGACCAGAGTTATATATGGTTGTATGGAGATCTCTGGTTTAAACATAGAGTATACACTATGGTTTAGACGACAGCAATTAAACTCTATGGTTGAAGCTGTTTATTATGTGCGTTTGTGCTTGACTTCTCCACTCTTTAAATTTTACGAGTGTTCGTTCATCACTTTGTGTCTCATCATATGGTGAGTGCTTTACTTTTCCTGCTTACTTGCTTTTCGTTGTTGCGTATTTACATGCATGCTATAGAGTGTAGTAGAACATTCAGTTTATGTGAGGTTTTCTGTAGTTATTAATATCGCGTTCGATCCCGGGTAATTTCTCAGGTACGTTTAATTTAATGGCAATATCTTTTCATAAAATTTGAACCCACTTCAGGTGTCTTCGTCTTCGGTGTATTTTCGAATTATCAAAAGGCTTACGGTCTGCGCTTTAACACAAATATCACATAGACTCATTGTTCCGTGTGGTTTGAAAGCGATCTGTAGACGAGTAGCAACTTTGCAATAGGGTATTTTCCTGTGTTAAAAATATGGTTCGAATTGTTGTTATTCTGAATGATTATAACTTTCAGACAGCATTTTCGCTCATACTTCTTACAAAACATCTGTTATTTTTACGTAATTAAAGCTTAAAAATCATCAAATTTCACGATTAGATCACGTGATCGAAAACGCTCCGTTATTGGCTGAAGTACTGGTGACGTCATAGATTACCTACAGCGCGGCAACTAGAAGTCAGAATTGTATTATTGTACGCGTTTCCTCCATTTCGCAGCTTTAAGTTCAGTTTCTTCGTGATCTAAACGCGTTTACAGTTTTTATGCCACAATGGAAGATGGTTATGTGAAGGTTGACAGCGGAAACCTCCCTAAAGTTGATGCAATTATGGTGTCTTCATTCTTTAAAAACAATCCAAATTTAAACGTGCCAGAAATAAGAAACGTGAAAACTGCATTGTAAGTAACGCATACCTACATTTTAAAGCTAATTATTTCGAGAGATATTTTACGCCACTGGAAAAAGTACCCTATTTGTTGATGTCAGCAGACTTAATCTGAAGTCACCATATTATGCAATAAAGGGTGAAATTTTATCTTCTATCCAAGCGGGCTTGAGTGATTATGTTGGCAACATCAACAACACGATAGAAAATCTTTGTCCAGATGTTCAGACCACATATAATGTCTAGATTAGTGTATCGTACAGACCATAAAGTAAATAAATAATGCTGTTCCTGCTCTATGATTCTTGTATGTACCCTTATCCGGTCAGTAAAAGTAACTGCCCTCGTAAATCAAAGATTTCACGACAAAATATTTGCGCTCTCACGCGATTGGCTATTGGCGACTTCTCATGATTCTCGCTGTTCAGCATCATTGCCAACATAGTCACAGGAAGCCGCCGGGATAGTTAGTAAAATTTAACCCAGTAAATCTCGCAGTTAAGGGAGGAATTTTATTTAAGTACTTCAATACTGGTGCAAAGTGAAACATCAAAACCTGTAAAATAACTAAAAAACATTTCTTGTATTCTGGATACTTAGTTATTTTTGTGAAATAAACTTCACAACATGACATTACAACGATTTTTGCTACAATAAACTTCACAACATGACATTACAACGATTTTTGCTTCAATAAACACATATTTGGGTAACTAACACTTTTAATCGAATTTACACATGCATATTACGATAGTTTGAAAGCTAAATAAATTGGCGCATTAAAGACATCTCCCATATACGTATATTACGATAGGGTAAGTTGTTGTAAAGTAACCAGAAGGGCGTTGTCGATGTATAAAACGGTTGTTTGACTAAGATCTGTTGGTGATATAATTGCACTTACTGGAGATAAATAACCAGTGCTATACTTTTATAGTGCGCTGCAACAATGTTCATGTTGTTCTTTCACCAAATATATTAGGAAACGGCTTTAATTACACATAAATCGTAGGCGTGTAACATTATGAAGTTTTACTTCGCAAATGTAAACATCAGGTCATTAACCTACACATAACACTACTTTACACCTTTGCAATAGAAGAGAATGATACTAAACAGTTTAGTTTACCAATAGAATATTGTTTACTTACATCAAAATGATCCTCACAGAAATACACACATGAAGTAGCCGCTATTTCATTTGGATCTCTTCGCGTCAGTGTCAACCACTTTTTGCGTACTTCCCACTTTTTGGTACTTGCAAGAACACTTTTTCTGGAGTCTTGAGAGATGTATTGGTACAGTGCGGAACTAAGCAATATTTGTAGGTCATCATGCAAACGTTAACGCCCAAACACGAGGCCTTGGCCCAAATAATATACAGGTATTTGTTTATCTTACGAGAGCAGCAGCAGCGTGTAGTATGATGTCACAGGCATTATGTGACTCAAATGTAGTGTTGTAGTGGGCTTTCAAATTATTTGAATTTCATTTCTTTCTTTCTTTTTAAAGTACTGAAATCCACGAGGTAAAAAAGCATGTTCGGACCATAATATGACATAATTAACAATTTAAAAAGATTTCTAGAAAACAGTCAAATACCCTATTGTAACGCTCTTCTTATTGGCCGCGGCATCGCGACTCCTGATTGGCTGCTCTGCCGTTCCTAACCTAGCAAGAGTGACGGCTAGCCGCTGCCGCATAAACT
The DNA here is from genome assembly GCA_026315105.1 of Locusta migratoria. Classification (NCBI taxonomy): domain Eukaryota; kingdom Metazoa; phylum Arthropoda; class Insecta; order Orthoptera; family Acrididae; genus Locusta; species Locusta migratoria. The sequence goes on from CM048748.1 coordinate 356,538,120, forward strand.
GCATTTTTATCCTCTTTGAAAACTCGTCACATAGAATGAGGGGAACAATCTTTTGTGCTGACCATGAAAGAAATAACTAATACTATTCCCGCAATATTCTTGACAGCTTCTTATAAGAACCCACGTACTTATCGTCGTAAAGTGAACATTTCGTTGCCAACATTAGCACACTACACCGTTGCTGCCAAAGTAAAATTTAACCCTTTTTTTAATGAAATATCAGACATCCTTATGAATTGACGATCATCTCAAGTGCTCGATAGGGACACACTAATGCATACACTTGAGTCAGATTTTCCAATTCTTGTTCCATTACTGTTTTTTGAAGCAAATAATGACGATTGTTCTTGTCAATATATCAGGAATAAACAATAAAACTTTTTTAATTATTTCCTCATAGTCAAAGTGTACCTCCTATCAGCGGTGTATATAAGATGGAGCCCGAAGTAATGAATGTACTTACGGTATCTGATTTATTTTAGTGAATAATGAACGAAGGCATAGACGTAGTAGACAGTCAAACTTTCCTGTATTTGGGAGGGGAGTGGTGTGAAGTTCTTGCCAGCTTTTTCAAAGTTGCTATATTTTATGATTTAATGTCAACAATAAAAAAAGTTAATTTCGGTAAAATAGAAGGGGCTACAACGCAAATAATCCTCTAATACTAGCAGAAAAACTGAGAAAAATATTGGATGTTCAAATGTTTGTGGAACTTATGGGACTTAACTACGGGGTCATCAGTCCCTAAGCTTACAAACTACTTATGAACTAGCTAAGGACGGCACAAATACCATGCCCGAGGGGGATTCGAACCCCCGACCGTAGTGGCCGTGCAGACCGTGACTGTAGCGCCTCAGTCCCCCCCCTTTTTTTTTTTTTTTTTTTTTTTTTTTTTTTTTTTTTTTTTTTTTTTTTTTTTTGCTCTATGGGTATGGGTAGTTTTTGTCCTTGCGGACGATGATCATGTTTATTCGTTTTTGTTCGAAGAGTTCTTGGCTCAGCTTTTTTATTACAGAGAGCGTTCAGCCCTCTGACCAGGCGCGCTGAGCCACGGCGCCCGGCAAAGGATTCAAAATTAAATATCCATGCCCGAGGGGGGGATTCGAACCCCCGACCGTAATGGCCGTGCAGACCGTGACTGAAGCGCCTCAGTCCCCTCGGCCACCGCGGCCGGCACCCCTCGGCCACCGCGGCCGGCTATCATTGGATGTCTACATAAAATTACTTATCTTTACATTAATCTTGCCCCCCACAAAAAAAAAAAAAATTATATATGTATGTTATGTTCGCTACTACCTCCTACATAGAGAACACCGAATATGTTAGGATGCATGTAATCCGAAGAGTACACTTCTAAATGATCAATGTTTGTTAAGCTTAAGAGATTTAACTATGGGGTCATCAGTCCCTAAACTTACAAGCTACTTGTGAACTACCTTATACTAAAGACGACACAAACATCCATGTCCGAGGGGGATTCGAACCCACGATCGTAGCGGCCGTGCAGACTGTGACTGGCACGCCCCAGACCGCTCGGCCACTGTGGCCGGCAGTAGACTTCTGAATCTGCATCTACGACTGTTGTTCAGAACGATGTACAATGTTTCTTTGTTGGGCAAACATTTGAAGAAATAAATCTCCTCAAGGATAAATCCCATAGTGTTATAAATCGACTCTTCCGTCACTTCTTGGTAGAACAGTTCAATATTTAGGGTTGAAAACGAACAATCTGATTTTGTTCTACTAAGTTATGTTTAGTTCCGAACTAATTTTCGGCTTGTTAGGCCATCTTCAGGTAAACATTTAACAGGCTTCAGCAAAACACTAGTGCTTTGTGTTGTAAACATGTTAAATAAAGATACAACACACCAAAACTTTAGTTCTTTGCTTATTACAGTAGTTAAAGTTGTCAAATTGACCTCGCGTCATGTAGGATCGTGCTGTGTGATAAATGCCTTCTAATTTATAATTGTACACAGTGAAACACGTTACATATTTCATTATTGAACTTGTGACACATGTTGAGTCGTCCCTTTCTAATTTAGAACAGAACAAAGTGAAACACTTTACATACTTAATATTACTCTGTTATACGCTACGGTACAATTATTATGGTTGTGACGTACAAAATATAACACAGTAACAAGTTACTTTTAGTAATGTTGCAAATAAACTAGAGCAGTAGCGAGTATAGCATATATACAAATATAAGCACTTTTAAGTAGACATCGCATGGTACTTTTTATCAGTTTGGTGCTTATCTTCAGAGGATTATTTGCGGTGAAGCCCCTGTTACTTTATCGAGATAAAGCTTTTTTAATGTTGACTTCAAATCGTAAAAAATATAACCCTTTTTAAATAAAACTGCCACCAACTTCACACCTCTAAAAACCTACTCCTCTTACCTATACAGGTGATTCCTCCACGCATCATTCAATAAAATAATTCGGGCTCCCTGCTCCCCCTCCCTTATATACGCCCCTGAACTAGACGAATAGGTTTAAATTCTTTAATATGTATTGCAGAACATTGTCGATCTTTAACAGTGGCGTGTATATAATGTAAAACGCATTTTACTATAAAAATAATTAGGCTTAAATGAATTAGTCGATCAATACCGCAATGCCATATAGTAGGCGATGATATATCCAGACTAAGATTCAGTTTGCACTCACGAGAATGTACATGTCCATTCAGCAGTTCTTGTTGTGCAGGACCATTAGCACCACTCTTCAGATCCACACTCATAATGTGTCGGTAGACACGCATGCGGTGGCGACGATACACATGTCAACAGGGCACAGCGCTGGCCTCCCATCCCCAGAGACGTATTTCTCAACTACAACAAAAGAGAGAAATGTGACATAGCTTTAGCATTAACCACAACAAAATGACAGTTACTCAGTCAAGAAAATGTTGATGCGTCTCTACGATACAAATTTTTATGACTTCAGCCTCCTCCTCGCCCCCCCCCCCCCAACAAAATCCTGAATATGGCCCTGATCTTGTTGTGATCTGATGTGTTTTCAACCATTACTTTCCAGCCTTTAAGTCAAGGTTTATATTTTCTAGGCCAGTTGTCAAGCGAGAATCCATTGGCACCAGCATCTCACAAGGCACAAAAATGCGGCTTGCCCAGAAGTGACTGATGGAGTGTATCTACAGCACTACAATAACTCTTCTCTTCTCTGACTTGAGTTGCCATACCAAGGTCATTTTTAATATTTTTTATTTGTGCTTTCAGTACACTTATTTGAAGTGGATCAACAAATCTAGTCCTACCAAACATCTGGATTCTGGTTAAATCAGAAGTGGTATCATTGTCACAAATTTTTAAACATTACGTGGGTGATTTATTCGTAATTTTGTAAGCAACTTTCCTTTCTGTAGGAGTTTTTCTTAGCTTTATTGGGGTGGACAAATACTTGGGCAATTTCAAGAAAATGTGAGGAATTTAGTTTCCAGTGCCAATTAATGCTGGGCAATTCTACTTCCTTTTTCACGAGTTTCTTGTTATCTCCTTTTCTTTTTAGGAGATAACTTTTTTCCATTTATTAAAATTTTCTAAATCTTTTGGTGGCTTGAAAAAGCGTCTTACCTCCATGCAACTTACTGACTTGTAACCAGCATTGTCGTTTCACTTTAGGAAACTGCACATCAAAGTGTTAATTTCAATCGAAATATTTTCTTGGCACTCATGTCTTTCGGTTTATTGTAATATCGATGAATCCAACAGAATTCTGCGACCACGTTCTCTAGTCGCACGAGACCAAATTCTTCTTATGCATGGCTGATCGACGGGTTACAGTGCGGAGACTATCGAATGGGAACCTAAATAGAGATAGGTACAGTGAAACATGGAGGCACCATTGGGATGGTATCGGGCTGTATAGCTTCTTCAGACTTTGCGGCGCCGCGCGGGAGTATCCTAGAGGTCTGCAGCGCCACGGTACGGATCGCGCGGCCGCCCGCGTGGAAGGTTCGAATCCTCCCTCGGGCATGGATGTGTGTGTTGTCCTTAGGTTAGTTTAACTTAGTTTAAGTAGTTTGTAAGACTAGGAACTGAAGACCAACATAGTTTGCTCCCATAGGATTACAAACATTTTTAAGACTTTGCGGGATTGGTGTTTCTAGATAGGATCATGATCAAGTCTGAATACAAGAGGATGTTTGAAAAGAGTGCAGAGAGGCTGGCGTTGGAGAATGATTATGACTTCCGGCAGGACGATGACCCAAAGCATACAGCTGAAATTGTAAGACGCTTGATCTTGTACAACACTCTTCACCTTTTGAAGGCACCTCCCAATAGTCAGATTTCAATCCTATGGGGAACATCGGGAATGAACTTTAACGTCGTGTTAGGAAAGTCATCAGAAGTAAGGACCATCTGAAAAAACTACTTTAAACAGAGCAGAAAAGTATGGACTCTGCAGACACCAAAACATATGTACAGACTATCAGAAGTAATTCATACAAACACGATAACAACTAAATACTACTCGTCCTCTTTTCGAATACTTACTCGTGTAAAGAAACTGTTTTGTTTTCACCTTTATGGAATAAAATGTTAAAGTGTTTGTAAATCTATGGGACTTAACTACTTCAATTATCAGTCCCTAGGCTTACAAAATACTTTAACTAAGGACAAAACACACATCCATGCCTGAGGGAGGACTCGAACCTTCGACTGGGAGCAAGCGCGCGATCCACAGCAAGACGCATCTTTTTTATTTTAATGCTCTTCTTTCTTCCGCGTTTGCTTAAATAAATGACGATGACATTCCGCCGTATGCAAGGCACATCAGTTTTTGTTATTTTCCCCACACGTGTGCACGTTGTGCTACCATCAATAGGGATTTTTTTATCGTTGTTATAGTATTACTGTACAAATGGCATTTTCAGATGCATCTAAATTATTGTCCTCCGTCAAACTCACCTGATAAGGATACCACACTGGGCTGCAATACTCCAAAAAAGGACGGACAAGCGTAGTGTATGCAGTTTCTTTTGTAGTTCTGTTGGATGTTTTAAGGGTTCTGCCAATAAAATGCAGTCTCTGGTTCGGCTTTCCCACGACATATATTTGTCGAATTTAGGATTAGAAATACGAGTGCACATTTTTTTTTTTACATGCCTTACATTAGGCTACCTTAAAAGGACGTTAAAATCACTGAGTATTACCTGTTGTTGTAATAGTATTGTACACTGTTTGTTTTGCTTTTCAGGTGACAAACCTGAAAAACAAAACAAACAGTTTCTCTTTCTCGTTATTCAATTATGAGTTGAAAACACTCATTTGTGCTATTAATTACGATTATTTTCCTTTTCTTACTTCCTGGTGTTTCGTTTGCTCTTTATGGTATGTTAGGCAGGAATTACACGATCATATTTCTTTGTCAAACTTGATATATCAAATATTTACATCAAGAAACTTGATAGTGTAATGGGGAACTTTGACATATCTCGTCTTTCATCGAAGAAATATTATCAAATCTAGGGCCTCGTTGTAGATTTAATCATAAGTCATTTGTCTTCTGTTCACTGCGATGCAAAATTTGACTGTGTTTGTAAATTCGGCTGCAAAGTTTAGTTGGTGTGTTCAATCAACCACAAAATTAATAGAAATATTTGAAGCAGACGAGGCGTTCTGATAATAGAAATAGTAGATGATTTGAGGACTGTAAGAAAATGGAGGTTATTTAGCGTGAAATACGGTCCGTTCGTAACGCAGATGACAAGAAAAAAATTAATTTTTGAAACCAGGGCGCCTCACGTTAAACGCACCTCATCTATCTCGTGCATTTGTATAAATACATATTTCTTCGTTTTTTGGCCTCGTTTTCCGCAGTTGCAGCTATACAATTTGTATAGGTTATGGGACCATCTTATGCAACTGTAAATTGGTCTACTTAAGACCAGACGCGTTTCGCTTTATTCTAAAGCATCTTCAGTGGTCACCTGTACAATAAATGGTTTGTATTACATTATTTGTTTGAGTTTTTACTAAATTCGATCTGTAACAGTTCTCGTACAATTCGATTTTTTTGATTCTGAATAAATTTGACTATTAATATTACTCACGAATTTTTTATGTTTTCGTTTTCATGTGTGGTTTGTAGCACATTGTCACTTGCTGTCACTGCTTATATTTACACTATTTACACTTTTTTAAAGTAACATTTCTTACGAAAGTTTTTGAAACATAGCCATTTCTGTGGCCTGGCAGGCTCTGTATGTCGTTTGTCTATTGTCTTTGTGTGTGTGTGTGTGTGTGTGTGTTCTGTGCTTTCGAGTTCTTTGGTTCATGCTGTGAGGTGTAGTTTTGTTTCGTTTCTGTCAAAACAGGCGTCTGCTAGCAACTTCGTGTGTGATGTTCTGACTGTATTGTGTTTATAAATATGATTTTAGTTCAACTAGCGACTTTCTGTCTGTCGTGTGTGTGTGTGTGTGTGTGTGTGAGAGAGAGAGAGAGAGAGAGAGAGAGAGGTGGGGGAGGGGGAGAGGGAGACGGGGGGGGGGGGGGAGCGAAATTCCGATTTTCTGCGTGTGTAAATGTGTGGGTAGGGATTTGTTGTTGTTGTTGATGTCATATGTGGTCGTATTGTGTGGTGGTTTTGAGGGTGGGGGAGGTTTGTCTATGTCTATATGTGTTTTATTAGTTTAAATAATGTTTGGTTGCTGATGTTTACTTGGTCATTTAATATGTGTTTCTTTTCTATTAATGCTTTTTGAATTTGGAAATTCTCTTGGAGGGTCAGGAGGTGTTTCTTATTGCTAAATCTGACTATTTGCATTTCTGTTTCTATGGGGGTGGGATAGTGGTTTTCTTGCCTAAGGTGTTCTGCAAATGTTGAATGGCTGTTGTTATATTTCCGTGATCGTTTGTGTTCTTTATATCGTGTTTCAAATGTCCTACTGGTCTGGCCTAAGTATACAGCCTCACAACTGTTACATGTGAGCTGGTAAATACCAGATTTTTGGTAGATGTCAGTGTTTTCTGTTTTTATTAGGCGTTTCTGTAATAAGTTATGGCTTTGATATGCTATTTTGATACCTTGTTTCTTGAGGATGTTTCCAATTCTCTGTGTCAGTTTCTTTCCGTAAGTAAGTGTGTACCAGTTTGTTGAGTTTCTATGTTATGTCTTTCATTTGTATTGTTGTTGTTTTGGGGGTTAGTTGTGAGTGTTGAATAAAAGAATTCAAAACAAAATAAAGAAACAAAACACCCAAAACCAAGGGCTCATAACACAACTAACCCACAAAACCACAACACAAATGAAAGACGTAACACAGAAACTCAACAAAGAAACTGGTACACACTTACTTACGGAAAGAAACTGACACACAGAATTGGAAACATCCTCAAGAAACAAGGTATCAAAATAGCATATCAAAGCCATAACTCATTACAGAAATGTCTAATAGAAACAGAAAACACTGAAATCTACCAAAAATCTGATATTTACCAGCTCAAATGTAACAGTTGTGATGCTGTATTCTTCTGAATAAATTGGACTATTAATATTACATACGAAGTTTTTTATGTTTTCGTCTTCATGTGTCGTTTGCAGCACATTGTCACTTGCTGTCACTACTTATATTTACACTATTTACACTTTTTACAGTAACATTTCTTACGAACGTTTTTGAAACATAGCCATTTCTGTGACCTGGCAGGCTCTGTATGTCGTTTGTTTTGTTTGTCTATTGTCTGTGTGTGTGTTCTTTGCTTTCGAGTTCTTTGGATCGTGCTGTGAGGTGTGTTTTTGTTTCGTTTGTCAAAACAGGCGTCTGCAAAAAACTTTGTGTGTGATGTTCTGACTGTATTGTGTATTTATAAATATGATTTTAGTTCAACTATCGACTTTCTCTGTGTTTGATGTTTGTATAGCTTACGGGACTTAATTACGGGGTCATTAGTCCCTAAACTTACAAACTACTTATGAACTAGCTAACAGTAAGGACGGCACAAATATCCATGCCCGAGGGGGATTCGAACCCCCGACCGAAGTGACCGTGCAGACCGTGACTGGAGCGCCTCAGTCCCCTCGGCCACCACGGCCGGCTCTTTCTGTGTGTGTGTGTGTGTGTGTGTGTGTTTGAGAGAGAGAGAGAGAGAGAGAGAGAGATTCCGATTTTCTGCATGTGTTAATGTGTGGGTAGGGATTGGTTGTTGTTGTTGTTGTCTTATGTGGTCGTATTATTTGGTGGTTTTGACAAGCTATGCACACAAGGTTATAGCAGCCAGACAGATTTAATACGAAACGTTGTTTCTTTAGAAGCCCCTCCGTATTATTCTTATCTCCGTAGTGTTATCGGTGGTGATCATATCTTTGGAGCGTTGCAAGATAGAATTGATGTTAGTTCATGGTATTTTTGAATGATGTACACAAATTGACTTCAGATCGTGGTTTATTTTTTTAATGCCTCCATTACGGGGTCATAATATCTGTCGGCGTACGCGCAACGCAAAAAATGTTCAAATGTTTGTAAATCTATCGGACCAAACTGCGTGGTCATCAGTCCGTAGCTTACAAACTACTTAAACCTAGGTAAACTAACCTACGGACAAACACACACACCCATGCCCCACGCGCAACACAATCCTACTAACTGATTGTAGGGTAAATGAGACTGATGGAAGTTTGTACACAGTGCATGAAGGTACATAGAGAAAGAATTTCTCAAGCACGATCCGTTATGACTCTGGAACAACGGGGTACAGTCGAGTTTGACTCGGTCAGTTGCAGCTTACGCACAAAATAATTTGGATCGTCGACTGCCACGTGTCACGATTAGAACTGAAAGTTTGGCGTTCAGATACGATCCAACAGTCGATTATTCAGCGGATACATCGGTTGGCGTTGAACGATGAACACCGGCCGCGGTGGCCGAGCCGTCTGCGGCGCGTCAGTCACAGTCTCTGCACGGCCACTACGGTCGGGGGTTCGAATCCCCCCTCGGGCATTGATATTTGTGCCGTCCTTAGTGTTAGCTAGTTCATAAGTATTTTTTTAAGTTTAAGGACTGATGACCCCGTTAGTTAAGTCTCAAACATTTGAATATTTGAACGATGAATATTGTTTGTAAATACTGCAATGCTTTCAGATTTCGGCAAAAACCGTTCGGATTATTTTGTTCGGCTGAAAACGTCAAATTACCATAATTGACTCCGCCACCAGAACCAATGTCACAAGTGACAGAAAGAGCAACTCGAAAGGTCTAATGACCCGTTTGCAGTTGGTTTACCCATCCATTTGACTTCTATTCCCAATCAGGGTCCTGATTGTAGTAGCAATAAATAAGAGAGAGTGGGAGGAGGAGATAAGAGAATGGGGGAATGAAATGGATTTAAAATTGGTGGTGGTGGTGGGGGGTGATATAGATGCAGAGGAGAGGGAGGAGGTGGATATGGCGTGGAATAAGAGAGAGTGGTGTGAAGGTGATAGAAAAAGAGGGGGAGGGGGAGATGGTTAAGGGAAGGGAGGAGATTGCGATGGGGAATTAGAGAGAGGAAGGAATAGACATATGGAGAAGAAAAGAGACACGTTAACTACTGTGAGGCGTCGCTGGGTTTGCTAGTATTTGATAATATTTCTTTGTCAAATATTTGATCAAATATGATCGTGCAATACTGGCCGTATTACATGTTTCTCGAGTATTATTTATAGTATATATTACGCTAAAATTAATATTTGGTGTATGGATACAGCTAACAGTTATTCATTTGTTTTGTTATTGAGCACAATATTTCTGATAGCAGAGATAAATTTCAGTTGCTTTTTATATGTGTTCAAGTTCAGCAGAAAAGATTAATTCGTGCCAGTTATAAATGCAGAAATCAGAGAAGTAGTTCTGATGTTTGTTTTCGAATGTTTATGGTCGACCTGTGTACGCCATTGCTTGCTTGTGAAACGCGTGTTAACTGAGGCGCACAAGGGGGACACGAAGGGGCGCAGCCGGCAACGCTTAAGCGTGGTGTGGACAAGACGGATCGTGGGAGTGGGGGAAGAGGTATGCGCGGCGGATGATGGTAGCAGGGTCACACAGGTAAACAACCCTGCTGCCGCCGCTTAGGCCGATCGCAGGTGGCCAATCACCCACACCGCGCCGCCCAAGGTCAGCGCCGCCGATCACGCACGAACATCTCCGAGCGGCTCGGTCGCCGCCGCTGTCGCCCGTTTTTTGCGCCTCTTCCTCCTCCTCCTCCTCCTCGCCCTCCTGCAGGTCCCCGGTGCTCGTGAAGACAGGATGCTTGCTCGCGCGCGCACGCGGCTGTGCTCGCAGGATGACCTCAAGCAGACAAAGAAACAGTCGCGCGCGCCCGCCTTCAGGGTTGCCAGACGTCGTTGAACCGTGAGCAGCAGGAGCATCGCTTCTGAGCGCCAATAGCGTCGCAGCACGCGCCGACAGGTGTTTGGGAGCAGGCACTAGGCAGCGCCGGCTTGCCGTGGCGCGTGCGCCCACTGGCCGTCATGTGTGGCCAGTCAGGGCATCATTCCTTAAATGCCACTCTAGCAGCGCGCGTGCTGCCCGCCTCGAGGTTTACACAGCACTTCTCACCTCATCACGGCGGCTCTCAAAACGATTATCTACTACAGTAGTAGCACCTACAGCTATTTAGCAGCTCTAACAGTAAGACCAGCGGGGTGACGTTAAATCTACATCTGCATCTGGACTACTTAAGCCACCTCACGGTGCGTGGCAAAGGGTTCTTCCTCCGTTTCATATTCCAATCGCGTACGTTGCCCTCTTGCTATTGCCCACTTAAGGTTACGGCAGTAACACTGAAAAGGGACCTTTACGATCACCTTTTGACATCTACCTAACTATATACTCCGCAATCCACCGCAAATTGCGTGGCGGAGAGTACATTTTACCACTACTAGGCATTTCCTTTCCTATTCCACTCCCAAATAGAACGTGGAAAAAAAGAATGCCTATATGCCTCCACACGAGCACTAATTTCAATTATCTTGTCTTTCTGATCTTCACGCGAAATGTTAAGTAGGCGGCAGGAAGATGGTTCTACACTCAGCTTCAAATTCCGGCCCTCTAAATTTCCTCAGCAGAATTTCTCGAAAAGAACGTCTTCTTTCCTCCAGCGATCCCCATTTCCGTGACACTCGCGCATTGGTCGAACCTACCAGTAATGAACCTATCTGCTCGCCTCTGAGCTGCTTCCATGTCTTCCTGTAAACTTATCTGGTGCGGATCCCAAACACTTGCGCAAGCTCAAGCCGTGGTCGTACAAGAGTTTTATACGCGGTATCCTTTACAGATGAAGTATATCTTCCCAACATTCTCCCTATAAACCGAAGTCTGCTGTCCTCCTTACTCACAAATGTCCTTTCAAGTTTGTTTCATTTCATATCGCTCTCCAATGTGGCGCCAAAGTATTTGAACGACACGTCTGCATCAAGAAGCTCACTATTAATGCCGTTATCCAACATTATGGGATTGTTTTTACTACTCATGTTCATCACCTTACATTTTTCTACATTTACAGCTAGCTGCCATTCTTCACACCAACTAGAAATTTTTTCTAAGTTATCCTGTATAATGTTTCAGTCGATTAAAGACGACATTCTCCATACACCACACCATCATTAGCAAACAGCCGCAAATTACAAGATACTCTGTCCATCAGATCATTTACGTAGATAGAAAATAATAGTGGTGCTATCACACTTCCATAGGGCATGCCTGACGATACACTCATATTTTATGAACACTCGCCGTCGAGAACAACGTATTGTGTTATATTACTTAGCAAGTCTTCCAGCCGGTCACAAATCTCTCAACCTATTCCATATGCTCGTATCTTCGTTAGCAGTGTGCAGTGTGGCACTGTGTCAAAAAATGTTCATGTGTTTGTAGAGCTTATGGGACTTAACTGCGGGGTTATCAGTCCCTGAACTTACAAACTACTTATGAACTAGCTAAGACTAAGGACGGCACAAATTTTCTCCCCCTAGGGGGGATTCGAACCCCCGACGGGGAACGATCTTGCGCATCGCAGCATAGCGCCTCAATGCACTCGGCCGCTCCACCGCGGCGTCAAATGCCTTTTTGAAATCGAGAAAAACACAATCTCCCTATTTCCCTTTGTCCATGGCTCGCAAGATATCATGTGAGAAAAGGGCAAACTTATTTTCACATGAACGATGTTTTCTAAACCCGTGCTGATTCATAGAAAGAAGCTTTCCCGTCTCACTGGACACCTTATGGGACATATTTCTTTGTTTTCACTGTCCAAACTGTCAGTTTTGTAATGTTTACATAACTCTCTCTGTATCAGTCGCCATGACACCTCACCAAAGATTTATCCTGTGATGGCGGTCAAAGATATATTATTTTCACACCATCAATACTTCGATCTCTCCTAACTTTATCGGATCAACTATGTAGTTGGTATTGTTTTATTTATCATCAAGACGTAATGTCTATACTCCGTTCACAGAAACGAGAGACACACTGTAAACACAACGAGACGAAGGACTAGGAGTGAACAAAAAGGGGTCGCTCGCTCAGTGTCGCCTCATCTGTTTCAGGTGTAAGGTCGCTGTGCGTTTTGTTATATAGCAATGTTATTATAAGATTTAATTTTTTAAAAAATAATATATAACATGTGAGCATCTGAAAATTACCCGAATCTCCATATTCGTTTACGACAACAAGCATTTCGTGAATTATTGGCCTTGCTTTACGAAAGAAACGTACGTGTACTTTTCTTCGCATCTCGTTTCTTTCAAAGTCAGCTTCACTTCTAGAAACTTCTGTCGCGATTATTTATTTATTTATTGGCAGACTTTAATGAGTGTCTGGCTTTGTAGGGGAAAGGGTTGTACCTTGGGACACTTTTTAATAAAGGCAGTGCACTCTAGTGGGAACCTTAAGAACTATGAAGTAAAGTTGTCAGGCCTATTTTCAGAGGGAATAGGAGGCCACGTTGTATTTGGATGATGTTTGAGATCTGAGGAGGAGTTTTACAAGTTTTCGTGTTTGAAAGTAAAATTTAGCCACTGCCTTTACAAGATATAAACCAAAGCTAAGCATCATTATTGATGTTTCCTAAATACAATGTTGTAGGACATTGTTTAAGTAAGCTATTGATACCATAAGTTATAAAGATATAAATGAGTACATAGGTTAGGATACTGTTTTCTGTTATTGTGTATTTGGTTTTACCTTGGTACACTTATCTGGTTGCACCTTGGGACACCTGGAAGGTGTATGACTGTTACTGATACACCAGAAAAACTAAGAATTGAAGAGGAAAAATAAAAATAAAACAAGGAAAAGAAGTCTTTCCCAAAGAAAGAAGCCACTAAACGAACAAAGGACTTTTCATCTTCCACTTCTTTTGATGAAGAAACTCCTGAGCTTGGCAGTAGCTCTGGAGGTAGCATATTTGATTTGTCATCTGAAGAAGAGGATTTCTCATCCTTCTTTCCATATAGAAAAGTAACACTTTCTTGTTCTCAAGGTAGTTGGGTCTTGGTAAAATTTGACATCAGTGGCAGATCTCATGTTTATTATGCAGGAGTAGTTTTAGAAAGCGCAGAAGAAGATGTAACTTTGAAATTCTTAAGGAAGCAAAGGACCATTTTGCGTTCCATAATGTTGAGAACATCATCATTGTTAATCGCAGTAATATAGTGAAAGAAATACCAGCTCCAGAGGTGTGTTGTGGGTTTCATTCATTTAATATTTTATTCCCACCATCTCTTGTTTTGAGGTAAAATAACTTTTGTATTTGGACTAACAAACTTTTACTACCTAATTCCAATTCATTCATAAAACTAAGAAATTGGAATTATTCACCGTGTCCCAAGGTAAAACCACCACTGTCCCAAGGTGAAACCATACGTTTTACCTTGGGACAAGTGTCACTAAAATGTTTAGTGGTGAGTAATTGTGTAAATATTGGAGCTAGCCTAAACTGCTGTTCGTTCAACATTACCTAAAATTGATGCCTGGGATGGGGTAAATTTTCAAATTTCTTGTAAAAAAATCATAGTATGAAAAAAATAAAATGTAAAAAATATCCCAAGGAACAAACCCTTTCCCCTACTGATTTGCTACCCTATACAGTGAGGGACGACAAATACCTTTCATTGTCTGTTGTGGACACAATAGATTCGATGTGTACACACTAAGAACTACAGTTTTCTTTCAAAAACATAATTACTTCTTCTTTGACCGCTTCTTAGGTGGACTCAAAATGGTGGATGACATAATTTACTTTTACGTAATACTAATAAGAAAGAAAAAGAGATACGGAGACTTTGAACACTGAATGTGATCGCAAACACTAAAACTTGTCACTATTCAGCAACTGGCCCTTCAAGATGAAATTACAGTCGGCTTCAAATATCACAGTCATACAGCACACACGATGGCTATACAACTGAGGCGGATGAGCCGACGCTGAACAAGCGCCCCCGTTTTGTCCACCCCTGACCACGCGCCTCCGTGTGTTTACAATACGTCTCTAGTTTCAGTGAACGGAGTAAAGGGACGCTTATTGTTTGGCATAGCTATGATGAAAATTCACCATTGTAATCAGTCTGTTTAATTTTGGAAGTATCTGCAGAATTAAACTACTGGTGTGTGTCATATTTCATTGTAACTTGTGTATAAGTCATGATTATAACTTTTAACGACTTTTCTGGTGATGGAAAATATTCGAAACCGCTAAAGTTCTAAATACCGTAAACAGCTGATGGTTGGCAATATTCGTTTTTAAACTTGTGCCATCTCTTTGTACCTAGCAAAGGGTACTTTCAGTAACACTGTCGCTTCCTCCGTTTCATATTCCAACCGCGCATGGTTCGCATCCGTGTGGGCTCTAATCTCGCTAATTGTCCCACTTTAGGTTACGGTAGTACCACTAAAAGGGGACCTTTGCGATCGCCTTTTGAAAGCTTGAAATTTAAATAAAAGTAGTGACTCAACCGTTAATCTGAAACAAAAACTGGATAAACTAATTTGTACAGGAGAAAATCAATGCCCGCCGTGAGTGGCCGAGCCTTCTAAGGCGTCTAGCTACGGAGAGCGCCGCTGCTCGCCATCGGAGGTTCGAGTCTTCAAAAATGTCCAAATGTTTGTAAAGCTTACGGGACTTAACTGCGGGGATCATCAGTCCCTAAACTTACAAACTACTTATGAACTACCTTACACTAAAGACGACACACATATCCATGCCAGAGTGGGGATTCGAACCCCCGACCGTAGCGGCCGTGCAGACTGTGACTGGCGCGCCGCATACCGCTCGGCCACTGCGGCCGGCTTCTCCTCTCGGGCCTTTGTGTATTTGTTGTCCTTAGCGTGATTTAATTCAAATGTTCAAATGTTTGTTAAGCTTACGGGACTTAACTACGGGGTCATCAGTCCCTAAACTTACAAACTACTTACGAACTAGGACGGCACAAATATCCATGCCCGAGGGGGGATTCGAACCCCCGACCGTAGTGGCCGTGTAGACCGTGACTGGAGCGCCTCAGTCCCCTCGGCCACCGCGGGCGGCCCTAAGTTGATTTAAGTAGTTTGTAAGCGTAGGGACTGCTGACCAGAGGAGTTAAGTCTCATAGATTTTCAAATATTTGAACATTATTTTGAGAACATTGTCATGTTTGGGGAAAAAATGGTTAGTAACACTAAAAATAGGCCGCCTGTGAGGCCTTTTGACGTTACGAAACTCAATTGCAAATAACGCCGTAACCGTTCACCTGAGACGATGTAGATGAATTTGAATATACGGGTGTATGGGGGGACAACATACTCAGCAACATTGCTCTCTTGTGTTTTTTTTTTCCATGACTCACACGGTTCCAGAGGTATTTGCAAAAATAACGGCGATTTGACACTGCCAGTTGATTTTACATAAACTACTATAGACAACGATAATAAACCCGAAAAAAGGACAAACTGCCACAGCAAGACAGGTGACAATATTTTAACTGAAAACGATAATTAATATATGGAAAAGATATTAAAATAATAGTTTAAAGAAGCAAAAGTTAAAAAAAAAGGAATATATGTGCCAAAGTTAACCATTTTCCTCCCAGTGTTGGCATATGGCAACATCATCTTTATCTGCTCCTTCAGGTACAACCATTTGTCGAAAGATTGTAAACAACACTGAAAAATTTTGCAAAATTCCTAGCGACAAGGCTGTATACCTTTACTTCGAGGAAACTGAGAGCATCAGGCTAAAATGTTCAAATGTTTGTAGAGCTTATGGGACTTAACTACGGGGTCATCAGTCCCTAAACTTACAAACTACTTATGAACTAGCTAATACTAAGGACGGCACAAATATCCATGACCGAGGGGGGATTCAAACCACCGACCGTAGTGAGGCTAAAATGCCTTGACAAAATATGTATTCTTGCTTCAGATCTAACAAGGAGACCACATGGGTATCGGATTTTAGAATTTCTTTATATTTATGGTTTGTGAAGTTCATAACTTAAATAACAATAACAACTTCGAAATTTATCAAGTACACATAAGAGGAGTTGCATCATCTATACATGTAGCTCAGGTAGTAGCGTTATGGTTTCTTAAACATACAGTCGCTGGTTCGGATCCCTCTGTGGCAAATATTGTTTTAGTTATTTTCGAAATCAGTTTTAGAAAACATTTTGGAATATATAATTGCATGTGTTATGTCAGTTTCTGTTTATGTATATGTAGAAGACCTTGACGTCACCTAAAACGATGGTTGAGTAGCTTAGCCTCTTGGGAAGCCATTATTAGCTCTGGAGATGACTTTCCAAAAATGACGAACTGAACAATCCAAGACTATCGTCGTCAACTAATAGTGGGGCCAATACTGTAAACAATGTACCATGTTTCTTTGATTATAACCATGATTATTAACTATCTTTTATAAAATATAGAAAATTACGATTAAACAAAAATACTTGCAATTTTTCGTAAAAACTACCATTAGATATTTAAATTGTGTAAGTATTCGAACACAATCAAAAAATATTCAAAAAAAGAAAAGAAACAATTAACGACAAGATCCGAACCAGAAACCCTATGCTTATAAGCCCAGAACGCTACCACCTTTTTTTTTTTTTTTTTTTTTTTTTTTCAACAACCTTTTGTGATAATAATTAACTATCAAAGTTCATTGCTATGTATACAGTTGAGAAATTAAAGTGATAAAAAATCCATTCCATGACATTTATTCTTGACCCAGATTTCGATATAATCCCGTTGTATACTGTCTTATGTTTTTGTAGGTCTCCTCCGGCCGAATGAAGGTTTCAAAGTTCGTCTTCACAGAGATTGCTGCCAATTGCAGTTTGTTCCACAATCTTGGGATTGTCCTTTCCAGTTTCATACCTTCTCCCCTCAGCATTCAGCATCAGCCTTGTTGCGTCTTTGACCCTCAGTTCTGGAAGGTACCTTATTGTCTCTGATCCACCTTTTACTTTTTTATTTTATTTTTAATTTATTTAAATTTTATTTATTTATATATACATATGTATATATGTACATATGTATATACATATGTATATACCTTCGTCGTAATATGAAGGAAAACAACACTCCCTTTCGTGAAAGTGTTCTATATTATAAAGCAAATCTCCTCTTCTATGGCATTTTATTGTGCACCTCGACTTCTGTATATGAGGAGCAAATTCCCTTAGTCAAAAACAAAATCGAAAAAGAAAAGTACTTTCGTGGAAAGTTTACTGAATCTTCCTTCAGTCTACACAACTTCGTTCACTTCTAATCTTGGTATGAATATTGTGTTTTAATTTCTAGTTATTGACATGGAGAAATTTTGGGTCTTTTAACATCAAAGGAAATGCAAATTTCTTTGTCGCCACTGACATGCTGTTTCAGGGTTCTGCTGAGGCCTTCACGGTTACCGTAGCGGCCACGGGGCCCACGAAGTCCCCACCGTACTTCTTTCTCGAACACAATTCGGAGCATATTGCCAAACGTTTTTATGTGATTTATCCTCTGGTATATTTTGTAGTATTCTGCTCGTAGATATTCTCTATAATCCAATAAACTGTCTTTCCCCTTTTTATGTACAATGTAATTAACGTAATTTCCAAGTAACCATAAGATAGCGTTGTTTTTCTGAGACGGAAAAGAGACTTAGTCCGGAAAAAAACTATATGTGAGTTGATGTCTCTCCCATGGCTTCGTCTGAGGAAGGCAACTTTCATTTTAACTTCTTGCCATATATATTTGTACCCCTGACAAGCAAAACGGTGGTCTAAAGTGTCAATCCCATGGCATTTAGCGCATTTGTTTGTGTCACTGCGTCCTATTGAATATAATTTGTCGTTCGTACTAATGATATTGTTTACAACTCTGTACCATGATGACTGCACTTCTGATGTAAGTATTGGAGTACTGATATTTTGCCAAATATTTTTCCAATTTCTTTGAGGGAGCTTCATCTGCATCTTATTCTGGTTGTCCTTGGATCTTGGTCTTTTCAGCATGTATTTACAGTTCCTCTTGTTTATATCCTGTACAATGCATTGCATATAGCTTAGTTCAGAGTAGAAGTGCTGAATATGCTTGAATTTATATAGTTTATTGTGCTGAAGTCAATTGGTGGCCGAAGGGTTTTAGGCTCTAAAAGTTTGAATAATTTTGATGTGACACTGTTTGGATAAAACATTTTTCTGTTGAATATTCGTTAGACAAAGTCCTTCCTCTTCCGTAGTTAGGGTCTCCGTTACAGCAGCCACTCGAAATATATGACCTTGCCATAGGTATCGGCAAACTGTTGTCATGATTGCTTTTGCAACTTCTTTAGGTAGTGGTAAAATTTGCTCTATGTACGTTGCTTTTGATAAAACTGCACAATTAATAATTTTAATTTTTTGTTTGATAGTTAGGTCCCTCAGATAATTTACTATGAGGGAGCCACGAATTTTGTTCATAGTTGTTTTGCAATTGGAGGCTATTGTTCGGAGAGGGCAACTATGTAGGGTTAGACTCAAAGCAGTGTGTTGTTCAACGCATTTTGCCCAGGCAATATGTACATTGGCCAATCCGTTTAGTTCTAAAAAAGCACTCTTTGTGTCGTTTATTTTTGCACCCGTTGCTTTACAGTATAAATTTACATTTTATGTCATCCTCGTGACGTCATCGTTATTTCTGATCAACACGCCTACATCATCTGCATATGCGTTACAAATCATTTTCATTCCCGCAACTGATATGCCCTCTAGTACATCATTTAACCAGTGGTTCCAAAGCAATTATATAGAACAGCATTGATTCAAGATTGGAATGTCTTTACTGTAGTGACCATTTAGAGATATATTACTTTTTAAGCCCTTTAAGATGTTGGTTAAAACCTGCACATTGTTGTCATTTAGGCCCATTACTGCCAGGGTTTTAAAAAGATAATCATGATTAACTCGGGCAAAGACCTTATTTAAAATCAATGAATCCAAGACCACCATGCGCTACAGTGTTGGAAAAAATGGCGACGATATTCCTATATTCACTTACGGTCTTAAAAATGCTCCGACCTGGGAGACATGTCTGATGACTACCTATGATCTTCCGTAGGATTGGTGTTAACCTCTCCTTAATTACCGTAGCTGTTATTTTATCATCCGAATTGAGTAAACTTATTGGTCTCATTTTGGTTATATCTTTTATTTCCGTATTCCTGCCTTTTGGGACAGCACTGTGATGCTTTGTTTGACATCTGTAGGGACGGTCACCTCATTTAGTAATTCATTTATCATTTCGGTAAAAGTGTTCCCTATGACATGCCAGTATGATCTGTAAAACTCTATAGGCAGACCATCGGGGCCTAGCGACTTTTTAGTTGGCGATGACTTGATTACATCGAAAACCTCAGCTTCAGTAATTTGTGCTTGGAGGTTTCGAGTGTCCTCTACTGTTATAGTATTCTCAAGCCCAGATGTGGATAACAAATCCCTTGCTGTATCTTCCTCTATTCGCACTGCACTGTAAAGCGTATTGTAAAATCGATAGGCTTCTTCTAAAATATCTTTATGGTTTGTCAGGATGCTCTTAGCCTTCGCTCGCAAGTAATCAATAAAATTCCTTCGCCTCTGTTGTGTGTGCCTCATGAGATGGTATATACAAGCGTTTTTCTCTTCCACAATGGTGTGTGCGTGGGATTTAATTTTTAAGCCCTCTAACTGTGATCTCTTCATATTTATTAGCTTGGCTTTGATTCTCTTTATTTGTATGAAAATATCGTTAGTCATTGGTTGTGCATGAAAATCGAGTAAACAATAATAATAAAATTCCATAGTATGTCGGGTCCATCGCATTCTCTCTTTGCCATACGAAATTAGGGTAGCTCTCAATTTTGTCTTTGCAACCGCAGTCCACCATTGTGCAGTTGACTTGTATTTGTGACGATGTCTTAAAGAGGCCTGCCAGGTTTCTTTTATTTTTTTGCATTTAGGTCATCCTCTAACAGCATGCCTGTTTATAATTACCACAATGGTATTCGCCAGTATGTTTTCTGCTTCGGTTACCTAACACTGCATTTGACTGCAAGATGGTCGGAAAAAGTAGTTGGTATAACTTCTATTGCAGGAATTTTATTTTCAGAGTCCGAAGAAACGTAAATTCTGTCGATTCTACTAGTAATGTATGTAAACCTAACGAGGATTGGATATTTAATTTCCCATGCGTATTTCCACTTCATGTTACTGAATAAGCCCTTTAGTTCTTTAGATTTATTGAAGTTTGGGCGTTGGTCCTTTTCATTTAAAACGCAGTTCCAATCACCGCCAACTAAAAAATTTCCCGGATTGTCTTTAAATAAAACTAGATTGTCACTTTTGTAAAATCTTGCTTTTCTTATCTAGCATTATTGCCCGATGGTGCGTAAACATTTACGAGGTTGGTATTAAAAATTTTGCATCTGATGTCCCGTCCAGATTCTAAAATGCAGATATCTTTCATCTCTATTCCGTCCTTAGCAAGGATAGCTGTCCCACATCTACTTTCAGAATGCAATATTCAGTATTGCTTGATAACCAGCGACGTATAGATCTTTGATTTGAACCTCCTGCAATAGTGCTATGTCTATTTCGGATTAATACAAGAAATCTTTAAGGGCAGTCACTTTAGTTTCGTTCTGAATTTTGTTTATGTTAAGAGTTGTCACATTATAAACATGTTCCATTTGTAGGTGTAATATCTCAAATTTCTAAGTCTGATAAGGGCAATTCATGTCTTTCTTTCTGTCTTTTTTTCCGATGTCATCTGTATTCTTCTGTTTGTTGGAACGGCTTCATTCACACTCTTTTAATAAAAGATATTTTCTTCTTGTTTGGCTTCATCTTCCATGTCTTCGTCTGTATCTTGAGCCCAATCTAGTCGTGCCTCTGAGGTGGCTTGACTTGACATGGGTTCATGTCCTGCCATCTCAACGTTATTGTCAGTCTCGTCACTTCCACTTCCTGTAGGACGTTCCTTGGAAATTTCTGCTGCTTCTGAAGCGGCTTCCTGCGTTCTTTAATGATTTTCAGTTTTTCCTTCAAAATGGAAGCGATGCTCTCAGCGGCTTCGTGATCCAGCCTGCGCTTTTTATTTCTTCTGCATTTTGGAGATCCCCCGTTGGATGATGCAGGTGACTTGTCTTGAGAATCTGTGGAGGATGTCTCGGGTGCCACTTGTTCCTTCTTCTTATCTGGAAGCCCATTCGGATTTCCAATTTGCACTTCTCTATTTAGGTCTTTCTTTGTGGTGTTACGAGGTTTAGTTTCCTCGCCTGTGCTGTCCTATGCGATTCGATTCCTTTTCACATTTTCTCTTCTGACTTCTTCTGTGTCGGATGTCGTTTTCGGTAGGGTCTCAGTTATCTCCATGTGACTGCCTGTCGCTTCCTCGATATCCATTCTAGTTGTTTCGGAAGTATGTGGGCCTTCATGGTGAATAACGGAAGAGCGGCTTCCACGTTAAGATTCCGTGTAGACGGGTGTTGTCATCTGCATATCCAGTGAAGCTTCTTCCTAACAGGATATTTCCTTTGTTTCCGCTGTTGGAGAGCTTGCGTCGCTGTGTAGTGCTTCCTCTTTGTGTCTCGGCTTTGCGTAGTTTCCTGGTTCGGCCGGTGCGGCGGCAACTTCCTCCTGCCCAGCGGGGCCACGCGGGTACGTGGCTGCAGCGTACGTCAGCTGAGGCTGACCGCCTGGCCGGGCACCGCGGGCTCTGCAGCCGGCAGCTGCGGGATGCACTCGCTCATAATGTGCTCTGTGGAATTGCACAGGGCGCATGTTCTGGGCTGTCCGTCATATATTACTAAAGCACGATAGCCGCACACATTTATGTATGACGGTACGTGCTTATAAAGTTCGATCTTCACCTGACGGACGCCATTTAACACCGGGAACATGTAGGCCTCTGACCAGTTATCAGCAGTTATAGAAATTATTCTGCCGTAGTGTCTAAGAACTTTGTTGATTTAGTCATCTGGCACTGCAAAGGGCAGTCCGAAATTAGAAAATACGAACCGTCGGAATACCTAATCCGGCATGACAGACAGGAATGTCACTTACAGTACAATCTGAATGATTACACTTGGCCGGCCGGCCGCGGTGGTCGAGGAGACTGAGGCGCTTCAGTCACGGTCTGCACGGCCACTACGGTCGGGGGTTCGAATCCCCCCTCGGGCATGGATATTTGTGCCGTCTTTAGTATAAGGTAGTTCATAAGTAGTTTGTAAGTTTAGGGACTGATGACCCCGTAGTTAAGTCCCATAAGCTTAACAAACATTTGAACATTTGAAACTTGGCAGGCCGCGGTGGCCGAGGGGACTGAGGCGCTCCAGTCTCGGTCAGCACGGCCACTACGGTCGTGGGTTCGAATCCCCCCTCGGGCATGGATATTTGTGTCGTCCTAAGTCTTAGCTAGTTCATAAGTAGTTTGTAAGCTTAGGGACTGATGACCCCGTAGTTAAGTCCCATAAGTTCTACAAACATTTGAACATTTGATTAAACTTGACAAGACCACCAGATTTGTCTACTATTGTACTACATAATTCTTGACTCCTCAGCTTCACGAACACAGCATTCGTAACAAAGGACAAGTAAACACCAATTACGTCATTCTCATTAATCTTGATTTTTTTTCGATAAGCCATTGTTTCACTTCATAAGCTTTCCATCTAACATGACACCTGTCAGAAGTAAATTTTATCGTGTCCTTCCTCAAGATATTGATCGTGTTATTTCTGTCTTCTTATTTTTATTAACCATAGACACAATCAGCAAATCAAAGCGCTTGCGACTAACCTTAGACACAGCGACACAGCCGTTGTTTACCTCCTGAACGCCAGCGTTGCCGCCACACGTCCGTCCCGCACCACGGCTGCGACTCGAATGTAACCTGAGCTACACCAGTACAGGCTGCAATTGTCTTCATTATTGGTACTTGCGCGTACTTGCAAAATTTCAAAGTCGATATTTTTGAGATATTTTGAGAGTTGCGTCGCATGGCTTTGGCTGATTGTTATTTGAGTTTTGAACTTCACGTACCATAAATATCAAAAAATTCTAAAATCCGATAGCCATGTGATCTCCTTGTAATTTGGAGTAGATGCAGCAAGTCTCTCAAATTATTCTGTCAGGGTAAAGGAAACGAAGTTATTTGAAGATATCATTAATGAACTATTGTCAAATTTCTAAATTAGTGGTATACAGTTTGAATATGATTTTAGTTACACATTCCAAATTTCCTTTGTAAAAAATCTAACAAATATACATTATTTCAATCATTATGTATAGAAATATGCAAGGAAATTTTTTGTTCATAAATTAATACAACTCTGGGTTGAAAGGATTATTCTCAAATATTAAATAATTTTGTCTGTGTGTTAAAGTACGGCGTGAGAGAATATTACGTATTGACTGCACAGTTATTATCACAATAGTAGAGTCGTAATCGTATCGTGCATAATTGTTTTAAGACCTGAAATAACTAACAATCTGATTTGCTCGAAAGGAATTAATTATGATTAAATCGGCGTGCTCGGCGCATAATTTTACGAGTGTTGCTTTAATTTATTTAGCGGATTCGGACATTTTATTGTATTCAAATATCAAGGAATCGACACCTTAGCACTAGGAAGTATTTGGGAAAAACTCGTAGAGGGAGACCGAGACACGAATACAGTAAGCAGGTTCAAATGGATGTAAGTTGCCATTCTTATTCACAGATGAAGAGACTTGCACAGGACAGTGGACAGTGGAGTGCTGCATCGAACCAGTCTGCGGATTGAAGATCACAACAACAACAACAACAACAAAAACAACAAAACGAGATATTTACATGGTTGGAGACTACTTAGTACGTCTTCTTAGAAACGACATTTTCGCTTATTATTATTATTTTTATTATTATTTCTGTCCAAAATATAAAAACTACAGGAAAGCATAAAGCGGGCCTTAAAACACACCAATGCAATTTGTTTTTCCTCGTAGTCTTTCCGAGGGATATGCGTAGGAGGAAATACATACTCTTCAAGAAACGTATGCTTACTTTTTTTTATTTTACAACTTAATGTAACACAGGCTTCCTAAAACACACAATATATATTTAGAACCGCAGCTTTTGGAAGAACCACCTGTTTTTACCAGCTTTACAACTTTTTTCATATTTGACTTTAGTCTGAAACCTCGCCTTCTTTCTCTTCATGGAATCCTTAACCCTTTAATGCATTAATTTTTATTTGAAGCTATAAAAACTACCACGATTAATCTACAGTGCGTATAAACTGAGAAAAATATTGAAAAAAAACTTAAAATTGTTATGCACTACTAGCAACAAAAAGTTTACAGGTCAGCTATATAGTGCTTCCATGATGTACCCAATGCACTATACCTGACGTCGTATAAAGCGCTTCCGCGGATAGAGGCGGAGCGATAGGGGAAATGTGAGTAAATAATTTGACACCTATTTACTGCTCTCTGTCCGTCTTCTCCTCCGCCTTTATCTCCCATCTCCTATTCCTCCTCCTTCTCCCTCTATCCACCCTCTTATCCAACTTGTTGCTCTCGTACTATCACCCTCTGATTTACACAATAAAGTGGAACACATTAACATTTCCTACATTATGTATTTATACCAGTCTTGCATTAGTTCATTTTGATAATACAAAGTATAAGGTACCTCCATTCTAAATTTTACCCAAATCCGTCCAGCCGTTCCAGCGAGAGTGACGTATTCTCCACCATTTATATATGGCACGTTCTTTATATGTCAATGCGGTGCACAAACTATCGCGATTCTAAATTACGTCCAAATCTGTCAAACCGTGTTAGCGTGGAAGAAACTCACAGACACAAACTTTTGCATTTATCTATTTTTCAGAACATCATTGCATGACATCAATCTTAATTATTGATTCATGGAAAAGTCAGTCTAGATAGCAAATTCTTTTATTGATTTCTTTGGGAACTAGTTTTGGTCTCTTGCATGTCCATCAGACCACTAGTTGAAAATCCGTGGCCGCGGTGTAGTGATCGAGCGTTCTAAGGCGCCTTGCTGTGGAGCGTGCGGTTGCTCGCGGTCTGAGGATCAAGTCCTCCCTCGGGCATGATTGTTTGTGTTGTCCTTAGCATAAGTTATTTTAAGTTAGTTGAATAGTTTCTAAGCCTAGGGACTGATGACCAACGTAGTTAAGTTCTTTAGATTTACAAACATATGAACATATGCTCGGTTATTTTATTCCATTGTTCTATTGGTTCATCTCCTCTTCTTTTCCATCTCTATCCATCTTCCCCTCTCTGTACTCTCATCCTTCCCCCTTACCTACTTTAACGAATTCTGGTAACAAAGTTAAACTCCGACTTGTCTTCATAATACAGTAGTTTAGAATAATTGTACATGTTTATCGACCATATATATTCAGTATGAAGTCTAAATACTTAAGAACGTTCGGAAGTCAAAGAACTAGTATTTAATGAGACACCAGTGATTACTTTTTGTCACTGTTTTATTTGCATACCGCGTTTCGGAGGCTTTAACCTCCATTATCAGGTGGATTTTGTGCTTTTGTTTGCTAATGTGACATGTGTATGTATTCCGTTGTGACCTTAGCCTGACCTGGAAAAAATTAAACCACTACTTCAGAATGTAGCTCTTTTACTGAAGATTGACTGTATATAAGTAAATTTGAAAACAAAACGAGTAAAACAGCATACCTCATAAGTTCCTTTTTGTATCACAAAACCTTTGATGTAAACGGTCACAGCCTGTAAACAAAAAAGATGTATAACATACAGTAAAAACATATAACATGAGATATAAAGTCGGCCGCGGTGGCCGAGGGGACTGAGGCGCTCCAGTCACGGTCTGCACGGCCACTACGATAGCAAAATAATACAACTAGTAAACTGTTTCAAATTTATTAGGGTTGGGACTAAGTAAGTCCCCCCCCCCTCCAAATTGTAAAATTAGTCACTGAAAATTGGTTTTATACATCTAGGGTTAAATAGGTAGATTTGTAAATGGATTAAATTTACGTAATAGATCTGGAGCCTAAAAAGATGTCCCTGGCGTGGAGATAAAATTAGTGTGAAGGTGAAGTGACAGTAGACGTGCGCCAGAATACTTCAGTATTTTTGTCAGTTTTGTAGAAAGTGTTTGGGCCGTTGGCTCGGCATAACTCAGCGTGGCTGGCAGCGGCTGAATGGCGCACTGCAGCCTTGGCTAACCATTTAAAGCAGAGAGGCGCGGCTCACCTGTCGACTCCATATTAGGCCGCGCCGGTCATCCCACACCTCGCTGCCGCCACTCCGGCCCAAAACGTCCGTCTAAGGGTGAAGGTGAAGCCTCACGACGTGGAAAACCCGCTGGAGGGCGACAGCAACCGAGCCGACCGTAAGACGCTCACCAGCCACCAGCAACTGGACATCTACACTCCTGGCCATTAAAATTGCTACACAGCGAAGATGACGTGCTACAGACGCGAAATGTAACTGAAAGGAAGAAGATTGTGTGATGTACAAATGATTAGCTTTTCAGAGCATTCACACAAGGTTGGCACCGGTGGCGACACCTACAACGTGCTGACATGAGGAAAGTTCCCAACCGATTTCTCATACACAAACAGCAGTTGACCGGCGTTGACTGGTGAAACGTTGTTGTGATGCCTCGTGTAAGGAGGAGAAATGCGTACCATCACGTATCCGACATTGATAAAGGTCGGATTGTAGCCTATCGCGATTGCGGTTTATCGTATCGCGACATTTCTGCTCGCGTTGGTCTCGATCCAATTACTGTTGGCAGAATATGGAATTGGTGGGTTCAGGAGGGCAATACGGAACGCCGTGATGGATCCTAACGTTCTTGTATCACTAGCCGTGGAGATGACAGGCATCTTATCCGCATGGCTGTAACGGATCGTGCACCACGTCTCGATCCCTGTGTCCACAGATGTGGACGTCTGCCAGACAACAACCATCTGCACGGACAGTTCGACGACGTTTACAGCAGCATGGACTATCAGCTCGGAGACCATGGCTGGAGTTACTCTTGATGCTGCGACACAGACAGGAGCGCCTGCGATGGTGTACGCAACGACGAACCTGGGTGCGCGAATGGCAAAACGTCATTCTCTCGGATGAATCCAGGTTCTATTTATAGCATCATGATGGTCGCATCCGAGTTTGGCGACATTGCGGTGATCGACCATTGAAAGCGTGTATTCGTCATCGCCATATTGGCGTATCACCCGGCGTGATGGTGTGGGGTGCCATTGGTTACACGACTCGGTCACCTCTTGTTCGTATCGACGGCACTTTGAACAGTGGCCGTTACATTTCAGATGTGTTACGACTCGTGGCTCTACCCTTCATTCGATCCCTACATTTCAGCAGGATAATGGACGACCGCATGTTGCAGGGCCTGTACGGGCCTTTATGGATACTGAAAATGTTCGAAAGCTGCCCTGGCCAGCACATTCTCCAGATCTCTCACCAATTGAAAACGTCTGGTCAATGGTGGCCGAGCAACTGGCTTATCACAATACACCACTCACTACTCTTGATGAACTGTAATATCGTGTTGAAGCTGCATCGGCATCTGTACCTGTACACGCTATCTAAGCTGTGTTTGACTCAATGCCCAGGATTATCAAGGCCGTTATTACGGCCAGTGGTACTGATTTCTAAGGATCTATGCACCAAAATTGCGTGAAAATGTAATCACATGTCAGTTCTAGTATAATTTATTTGTGCAATGAATACCCGTTTATCATCTGCATTTCTTCTTGGTGTAGCAATTTTAATGGCCAGTAGTGTATTAGTCCACGTATGGATCGTCGGCTACGGAGGCCCATCTTTAGGAGTGTTCGGTACATTGTGTGTTGAAACACACTTGTACTTACACAAAATGAAAGGGTGATGTAGTTGTGTCGCAGTTCCCCGCCTGTCCTGTTTTTCCAGTCTGCCCAGATGACTACGTCCGGCCTCTGTAATGAGGGGTGGCTGCCCAATCCCTCGACGTGTCGAAGAGGGTTGCCCTTGCTAGAGCGCGCGCTCCTTCCACATTCTAGACATGGACAACAAGCTCGCTGAGACTACCTGCACCGTGGGTGTGCCTAGCTGGTATTCATTCATCGTCGGCTGACGCTGCTGTTGCCTGGACAGTTTTATATCGATAGAAGTAGGTGTCATTATGTTCTGGCTGATCAGTGCAGTTGTAAATTTTGAACTGAGGGACCCCGTGGGGTATACATTCCATTCCGTGGTGGCTGGTGCAGCAACAGTGGTGAATCACTAAATCAGCAGTCTCTGTGCATATATATACAGGGTGTTTCACTAAGTGTGTTTGCTCCGTAACTTATAAAATAATAGGTAATGCGGTAGGTCAACACAAGAAATGTTACACTTCCTGCGGAGCTATGAACAGAGTTTATTGTATCATTTTCCAAAGAGTTACAGCATAAAGATATAATTTTTTTAAATGGAACAATAGTTTTTTCTGTCGTGCATTGGATTCGTTGAAACCAGCTGCGTCCAAATCAATTTAAACTACATTCCTATCACTGTTAGTTTGGGAGCTACAAACCTTCAAAGTTTCAGGGGCAGATACCACAAACGCTGCGCATAATACAATGCGCCTTCTAAATGTGGTGCGGCTGAGTTGTAACGTCGCTGGTGTCACGGAGCGAGAAGCTTTCTCGATGCGCTGTTAGACTGCCGACTATCGCCGCACACGGCCGTATACCCGACAGTTGGAGTCACACAAACAACCGGGGCTCAATATACCACAGTTACTGACATCGGATGACGATGGCATACACGAACAACGAGTACGTTGACATGTTGCTGATGCTGGCGAGTACCGACACGATGCCACTGAAGCAGCCACGGCGTATTCCGTGATGTATCCTAGACGAAGAGCCCCGGCAGCCATTACGTTCTTACGTGTCGAACAACGACTTCGGGAAACAGGCAGCTTGGTAATGGGCCACAGTAACACACGAAGACCTGCAAGAATTGAGGAGACGGAGGTGTTTGTTTTAGCTGCAATACACCACGACCCTCATGTCAGCTTACGAGCCGTTGCTGCAGTCGCTGGTGTCAGTCTCACATCTGTGTGGCGTATAGTACACGGCAACAGGTTTCACCTGTAACGCCTGTCACTGACCCAGGAGCAGCATGGGAACGATTTCTGTGCAAGAGTGACATTCTGTGAGTGGGCCATGCGTAATTTCACGCTAGAGTCTTTGCAAAGTGTTATGTTCTCTGATGAGTCCACGTTCACAAATTATGGTGTAGTGAATCGCCATAACATGCACTACTGGGACGCAGACAATCATCGGTGGATACGACCTGTCGACTGTCAACGTAGGTGGTGTGGAATCCTTGGGGATGAAATCATCGGTTCACACTACTTTGCAGTTACACTGACATGTGAGTTATATCGCGCTTTTATAGCCGACAGTTTTGGTGGTCTCCTTGAACACGTGTGTCTACACACGGGAGTCCATATGTGGATGCAGCACGATGGTCACCCAGCCCATTCTGCGCGTGCTGTTGTGGAAGAACTAAACAACAGGTTTGCGGGAAGATGGTTGGAGAGCCATGGTCCTCATTCATGGCCCGCAAGGTCGCCCCAGATGATCTAAAACGGCGCATCGAGGACGCATGTCGCTCCGTCACACTGGCGATGTTACATCTCGTCCGCAGATCCTTTCGACGGCTCATTGCATTATGCATTGGACACACATTGGACACACATTTGAACATCTCATGTAAATTAACTTCCCACCGCCATAACATCCATCATCCACCACTCAGCCATGTATTATGTACAGCGTGTGGTATCTGCCACTGAAACTTTGAAGGGTTGTAGCTCCCAAACTAACAGTGATAGGAATGTAGTTTAAATTGATTTGTACGCAGCTGGTTTCAACGATTCCAGTGCACGATAGAAAAAAACTACTGCTCCATTTAAGAACTTATATCTTTGTGCTGTAACTCTTTCGAAAATGATACAATAAACTATGTTCATAGCTCCGCAAAAAGTGTAACATTTCCTGTGTTGACTACCGCATTAAAATTTCCCGTCACCTATTATTTTATAAGTTACAGAGGCAAACACACTTAGTGAAACACCATATATATATATCCAATTACCCTTTCGCGCTGTTAGCGCATCATCAGACTGGAACAACAGGGAAATTTTAATGTAAAATCCGTGTATCTAGCGGGCAGCGGATACAATACGGCTAAGGTGAGCAATTTTGAAAAAAAGTGTTTGTAACTTACTTGGATGGGGAATGGGGTGTTTTAGGCATTTGAAGCGTAGGTGGGAGCAGTTGAGGTTACTTGTTACTGCCGCTAACGTCCCCTATAAAAGACGAAAACGTACAAAGTACATAACGGCTGTTTGAAGTAAATTAACTAGGAGCTGGAGAGGTACTGCACGAAAATTAATAACATATACCACAGTGTATGTTCTTCTGGGAAATCGGGAAGCGTTGCCTTCAACCTCGCGTACTATATATACCTTGCTCTTACCTACCTGTCTATCTTCTGTCCTTGCTTTTTTGTTACAATCGTTTCGTATATATGAGTTGAGTGTACGTGGCTGTAATTATTGTACGAGATGCATTGAAAAAGTTAGGCGACTTTATATTTTAATGAAAAAACAAATTTATTTATGTTGTCCCATCAAAGTAATCCCCTTCAGATACAATATATTTATGCCAAGCTTCCTTCAAACCTCGAAGCATTTCTCAAAAGCAGTTTTTCGTACAACTTTGAGTGCTTCCAGCTATACATCTTTTTATTTCCTCAGTCGTTGCAAATCTTCGTTCTTTCATAGATATCTTCAATTTGGGAACAGGAAAAAGTCATAGGGGATGAATATGGTGGTTGAGGCATGATTATTGTGTTGTTTTTGTCCAAAAAATCTCTCACAAGTAACTATGAATGAGCAGGTGCATTGACGTGATGCAAAAGCTATGAATTGTTTTTCCATAATTTTGGACTTTTTTACGTATTGTTTTTCGCAAATGGCTTACAGCGTCAAGGTAATACTCCTTATTGACCGTACGACCTAGAGGCAGATATTCATTGTCCACTACTCCACGGTAATAGGAAAATAAAGTGGGAGCAAAACTTTGACATTTGATCGCAGTTGGCGTGCTTTTTCCTGTCTTGGTTCTCGGGGATGCTCCCGCAGGGACGATTGGAATTTGATTTCGACGACATAACCCATGTTTCGTCACCAGTTTATGACTCTTTTGAGAAAATCAGGATAATCACTGACGTCATTCAAGACCTGCTTAGCAACGTTCAAGCGACAATTTTTCTGATGAAAATTGAGAACCTTTGGAAAAAACTTCGCTGACTCAGTTCTCATGCTCAAAACATCCGAAAAATGCATGACACGAGCCGACTGATATGACAACATCCTCTGCAACTTCTGTTACGGTAATTCGACATTTTTCATGAAAACGTTTTCACTGCTGCGACGTTATCATCTGTTGTTGATGTCCTGGTTCGTCCAGTGTGAAGTTCGCCATTAGGATCTTCTTGGCCATCTTGGAAGATCTTGTAACCACTTGTAATTTTTTTTTTTACTTAGAGCAAATCACTCTATGCCACTGCCAACATTTCAAGTTTTATAGAGCACTTGATTCCATTTTCATACAAATTTTGATGCAAATTCTTTGCTCCATTTTTGTAATAATAGAAAATCGCCGAGCACACTTAATCACGTTTAACCTTTCTGTCGAAAACAAATGAAGTTTGCTGTACATTTGAAACTGGATATATCTTCGGAACATGTGTGCCAACATAACAAAGAAAAAGATCGATAATCGATTGTATGTTACCCGCGCAATTTGTAAAGTCCACTTAATTTTTGAACAGCCTTCATATAGACCCAGGAATTGGCACATAGTTCACTCCTCTCCAGTTGCATCAAGGGAGCCGTCGGGCTACCATCAGACGGGATGACCACCCTATACAGTGTTACATGACCTTAGCTATGAGAAACTGCGGAGAGATTCGTAATTTGATGCTATTCTTTCCAGTCAACTACTGACAATGAAAATTTATTTAATCCCCCCTCCCTCCATTGGATGCGTTATATGGTCTGATTGGAGACTATGAAAATCAGTTCTCACATACCTCCGACAGTTCTTCCGTCACGCCTCAACATCGTTCAGCTCTCCTTCAGTCGTGTCGTGATAGACGCTTATGGAAGGACGAATGGAGACGTGTTGTCTTCAGTGATGAGAGTCACTTCTGCCTCAGTGCCAGTTTAAGGATAATCTTTGTTGTGTGGATGAATCGCTGTTAGTGTGGTGGTATACAAATTCTCTTCTGTCCAGTTCATATAGATATACTTTGGAAAACTTTATTTAATCAGGCTACATGTTGTAAACATTATATGTCATAATTATGTTGCAAATGTGGCAAAATTAATACATACATAAAAATATGTGAAGTGATACCACAAAGCTTCTCGATACAGCTATACGATGGGCAGTGAGAATTGTGCTATCGATGTTAGATGCCTATATTAGCTTACTGAAGGTAGAGAAGCCTAAGAAAATTCGCGAGCTAGTGGAGTCAAGTGGAAGAAACCTCGCAACAGTTTCGCTCACTGTCTGGCAGAGAGAGGCATTTGTAAGACGTCGTTGTTGTAGAATAAGCCACCAAATTTTTTATTGGTGTATGACAGTGATTTCTAATTATCAGTTCTGAAATAGTTTTGTCTTTCTATAGTGGACAGTGCCAGATGTTACTCCAGAGTCATAAACAACACATACGTTAATATGCAGTCACCTGATAATGGAGGTTTGAACCTTTGAAACTCGCTGTGGAAATTTGTAAACGCTGACTGTTACAGAAAGCACTTCTTTCATTGCAGCTTATACTGTTTACGGTAGTGTTAAAAAACAGGCACCGTAAAAAAAATGTTAAAAGTTATAAAAGCCTGCATTCATTGTGTAGGATTCATGCCAGTTTCACAACAACGTCGATGTTAGCAGAATTTTAAGTTAAAGAACAACAAGTACTTGTCTCGCTAGAAATATTACGAACTGAGCAAACTCATGAGGAGGCATTAATGCGCTCGTCGTTAACGGGCGCAGAGTGGTGATGACT
Source organism: Locusta migratoria (assembly GCA_026315105.1). Lineage (NCBI taxonomy): Eukaryota > Metazoa > Arthropoda > Insecta > Orthoptera > Acrididae > Locusta > Locusta migratoria. The sequence continues at coordinate 356,571,743 of CM048748.1, forward strand.
GAGGGAGGTCAGCGGAGATAAAAGTAGAAAGCGCAAACAAAAGGGATAGATAAGAGCGGGTGCGAGCAAGGCAGCGTGCGCCTACTTTAATAAGCAAAAATACTCCGGTCTCCATATTGACGAAATTTAACATGTAAACTTTGTCCCTCTTTTGATTCAAGCTGGGTCCATGAACCTCTTTTTTTTTCCACTATCAAGCTAACCAGTACGATGTCCTTAAGACTTACTTCCAGGAGAAATATTTCCACGATTATTTATTTTTCCACCCTTTCATTCTGGGTATTTTTTCTACTAACGATCTTACACGTAGTTAAACTATGCACAAAGAAAGATACGTTTTTACTGTTCACGGTGTTACAGGGCAGTATAATTTCTTACAGGAGAAATTCCCCATTGCAACCCCTCCCCTCCCCCTCAGATTTACTGCTAGACAGCCAAGTACATTGGCCATCATTAATAGAACACATATTACGCACAAATAAAAGAAGCATCAGTGAAAGAAGAAGCAAAAGCAGAGGCAGTCAACGGTTCAAATGAAATATATGTTACTTCGAGCGAAGTGGAAGGGTCACATTACAGTAGTCATACTACATTTATATACATTAAACCTTCCAAACAATGAAGATAAAAAGCACACACAGTAAATATTCATATGTGACAAAATAACAACCAAAATCGTTTATTTTATTTATTAGCTTATTTAATCTGAACAGATTAGGGCCTGAAGACTTTCTGTCACAGCTGGCCAGGAACATCACATACGGAAAACATTAGAAGAATTCATAACAATATAAATAGTAGTAATAATAATAAAATAATAAACTCTAATACTAATAATAACAAATTGTATTTACTAGGAGTATACATATGTTTAGCATATCTGAAACCGTGTTCAGTATAATCTGATGCAACAAGATTAAAGAGAGAGTGGAAGATTGAAATAACATTGACAGTGTTTGTTAGGAGCGTAGAAAATATTAATAAAGATCTTTGCTGTCAAAGGGAGCGGAAAAATTTTGGGGGAAGAGGAATTGATGATGGTAGACTGGTATATGGAAGAGGTGGCTATTGTGATAGAAGGTGCACCATTAGGTGTCTTTTGAAGTTTGGAACGGATTTTCTTTCTCGTGGGTTTAGAGGGAGGTTGTTCCAGAGAAGGAATACTGATACAGATAATGATTTGGAAAAGAGGGCAGTGTTATGGCATAGATAGATTTTTATTTTGCTGAGAACGAGTATTTCTGCTGTGGTATTCAGAATGTAATGTAAAAGTTGTCAAGACGGTGTGCAATGACTGAAAAAACGATGCACGTAGTCAAGACAATTTTTTGTATGCAGGAGTGATACAATAAAAAAAGACTATGTCACAGCTGTATTGTACGTAAGCATTCCAGGTTCTTTGCTGAATGAGAGAAAGTTATGTCTGTGCCGTTAAGGATTAACGTTGGAAGAGATTCTCTATACTGAGGAGTAATGAGCCTTTTAAAAGCAACTACGACTGCCTACGTTTAAGATGGATTGAGTTTCAGACCAATGTTCTGTGCCTACTTTGAGAGAGCAAGTTAATCAGCATTCACATGCTAGGTGGCTGTAGTAAAGGTTATTGGGTTTGCACTTTGATATAGCTGAAGGTCATCAGCGTATAAGTGGTATTTTGCAGTGCGAGAGAACTGCCGCAGGGCCAAGAACTCTCGTAAGGACTCTGATGATGGTTGCGCTACAGAAGCGGAACCGCCACTGGCTTGTGCATCTGTAATTGTTGCGACAACACAAAAAATTGGTATGGTCATACCTTTTTAATGTGTTATTTTAAATTATACTACGTTTATGTTATTGGGGTATTTTATTAGTGTCATTAGTTGAATTGATTAAGATTAACGAATTGTGTTTAATGGATAAATAATGGCAAGAATAAGTCTGTTTGGTAAGATTACTTTTATTAAAGACGCCATTCATCTATAAAAAACTAAAATATTTTTTTATGCAAATCAGCGTTGTTTGGTTATTTTTTACTGAAAAATATCATTTTACTGTTGTATTTCTGTACTAAAAGTGGCAATGCGTATTTTTGGTGAACTGCGGAAGAAAAAGTGGACTGATGAAAGTAAAAGACCTCAAACAGCGACTGAAACCTTAACGAACTGTGACAAGCAATTTTTCGCAAATGTATATGTTTTACTTCAAATATTTTGGACCAGTCCTGTCACCACAAGTACTCCTGAATGAAGCTTCTCCACTTTGAAATGAATAAAGACTTATTTGCGTAGCACAATGGGACAGGTGAGACTAATTGAGCTGGCTCTTGCCAATATGTATAAAGAAAGAAATATGGCCACTGAAAATATCATTGACATATTCATTAGAAAGGAATAGAGCCGAATGAACATGGCAAACTGCGTAGAAGATGGAAATATGCAGTGATTTTTGTCACAGAATTTTTTACAGTCATGTCAAATTCAAGCTTTTACGTTCACTTCTTCTTCCGCATGAAGAAAATCAAGGAAAATTCAGTTGTTGTAAATTGACCTCTTTTATGATTTATGTAGTTTATAAAATCTCCTATGTTAAAATAAGATTTTTCCTTTCTTACTGTGAACTCCAAAGTAGGAATATTTCCATGCCCTCAACCCCGTACCTGTATGCAGCAGAGTAAATGGATCGCAATTTTTTTCGGCAGGAGCACACCGTAACCAATTCCAAGGTAATACCAAAAAAAAAAAAAAAAAAAAAAAAAGAAAAAAAAAAAGTAAACAATAGGGCCTTCACTCAAAAACAGATGATAAACGTCAGGAATTCCGATTGTAAATATCAGTGATGAACAGGTAAGGTGACATTTAATCTGCCCCTCTGTTTTTTGACAAGAGCCTTGACGACGTGGTTACGAGATCGCGGTGTTGGACTGCGAAGGGGGTATCCGTGTTCTAATCTCCTTCGCACATGTTTTTCCCTATCAGTCTGGTGGTTGACGAGTTTGCTCGCTGCTTTGGATTTTTTTTATCTGTGACGTAGTGCAACAATCTTTTGCAACAGCGAAGTGTTAGGAAGTGACCTATACAGAAAATGTATCCCACAAAACTGTTCTGTTAGCAGCTGAAAGGAAGTGACTCACGAATGAGAACCACAAACGTTTGATGACGTGCCTTCAGAATTCCACCAAGGAAATAAAAAAGTTCGATGTGTCATAGACGACATTGGTGGCGACAACGTGTGTGTCACATGATAGGAATGTCTTATCGAAGCACCTAACATGTACGCCAGACGAGTGAGTGAGATATGTTTCCTTGCCCTATTTAGGTGTTCGCAATAATGTGATCGTTCCCAAAGAAATGATGAAAACGTAACAAAATAGTTTGTCACACAATCGCACAGTTTTCCTTGTGCTCTGCCGAAACATGCTTATTTAACGTTCTAAATTTTTCACACTACCAAACTTAGAATATGCCCAAGCAAATTTGACTTACAGTGGAATTTAGGAAGGCGACGTTGATTGTGTGTACGAGCCATTTGATACGACACGCTTCTGTTCCGGTTTAGAGGTTTTAATTCTTAAATTTCTTTGGTTTGACGCAGTTCACATTCGCTTATTTGTTCTTTTCATTTCTGTGAGAGATCTCTGCGGCTTCTCGCCTGCTCTCACATTTACTTGCGACCATAAATATTATTATGACTTGAATTCTATAACCAATGTATAGTATGATAACTGCTAAGAATACAGAAAGAGAAAAGACACACTAGTGACCGGATGGACTGTTCGCAATTTCGTGAGAAAAAATGGAGTACGAGGGAGATTTTGACATGAACCACATAACCACACCATGTATCTGCTCATTCTTTCGATGTTGCATAGCTTTATATGTTGGTTCCTGTTTCCAAGTTCCGTACACTTTCGTCGTGTTTCCAAGCTCGACCTGTATCCAATTTTTGTCGGGCTGTCCAGTGTAAAAAAATTGTTCAAATGTTTGTTAAGCTTAAGGGCCTTAACTGCGGGGTCATCAGTCCCTATGCTTACAAACTACTTATGAATTACCTTATACTAAAGACGACACAAACACCCGTGCCCGAGGGGGAATTCGAACCCCCGACGGGGAACGGGTTCGCGCATCGCAGCATAGTGCCTCAATGCGCTTGGCCACTCCGCCGCGGCCAGTGTAACATCTACCACAAAAATGTGAGGGGTTTCGACGGGGGAGATTTCCTGGTTGGGCACAGAAATTAGAAACGAAGAGGAAATAATATCATAATTATGTCTCCAGTGCGACTGTATGGCAATAACATCAGTCTTTCAAAATTACATAGGGGTTCCAGTCTGGCTAGCAGACCATTTTTTTGATTTTAATTTGTATATTTATAAAGTCACACATTACTCATTTATGTTTGCAATTTTATAATACATTTGTTAACACCATTCAAGATTGAAATTTGCCTGCTGCTGTTATAGGTAAGTACCTGCATCACAAATTCTCCTAGCTACTTCACCATTTATAATGCAATGCATTATGTTTTAGAAAACGTAACTACGAGTACATCTGCCAATAGCCTTCCTTCCAAACACCGACTTATCCTTCCTCCACCCTACGTCGCCTGTTATTTAAAAGTATCTCCATCAATTCATCCACCCACTATAGTTTTCAGTTATTTATTATTAAGCTCTAACTAACCCTCCTTCCTCCCTTACAGTATCTTCTATGTATTATTGTGCATACACTAGGTCATCCCGATGTATATGTTTATAACATTCATATGAATAATGTGCTGATTCCTTTGAAGAAAATGTGTTGTATGACTTACAATCTGCTGTTTTCAACATTTGGGACTTTCTCTTACGTTTTCAGAAACTTACGTTACATTTCGATCCACGTTAATTTTAATTTTATGTCAATTATAGAATAACTACACTGCTGCAAAATGAAAATAAGATAACCATGTATTCGTCAACCCAGCAGAGGGATATATTATTCTAACGTGTATACCCTCCTTTTGTAGCAATGCATACTGTAATTATCCCATGCAGACCATGGTAGAGGTGCCGTATGTAGTCTTGCGGAATGGCCTGGCCTGCAATTTCCATCTGGTGCCTCAGCTGAGCCAGATGTGCCGGTCGTGCAGACCGCGGAAGATGACGTCTCATGCGGTCCCAAACATGCTCAATGGGGGACCTGGGGGTCGTGCTGGCCAGGACTGAAGATTACGTTGGGTGGTATGGGGCACATGTGGACGTGCATTGTCCTGTAAGAAAAGCATATCACCTTGTTGGTACATGAACGGTAACAAGATGGCCTGAATGATGGTCTCAATATGTCGTGCACTGTTCAGTGTTCTCTCGACGATCACTAGAGGAGAACGGCCAGTGTAGGATCTGGCTTCCCACACCAAGGTGCACGATATTGGCTAGCGTTAGGGCGTCTTCCGCTCATGCCTCAACATCGTTCGGCTCGCCTTCAGTGGTTTCGCGATAGGCGCTTATGGAAGGACGAATGGAGACGCGTTGTCTTCAGTGATGAGAGTTACTTCTGCCTCAGTACCAATGACAGGCATACGCGAGTGTGGCGTCGTGCAGGGAAGCCCGAAAATCTGGAGTGTACAGGACAGAAGTACACAGGGGCGACATCCGGCATCGTGGTGTGAAGAGCCATATCCTTCCCTTCATCCTTCATCCCTTCATCCTTCAATCAAGTATAAATGAAACTTTTCTCTGCCGAGTCGACGAATTCTTTATGTTCATTTTTAATTTTCCAGGAGTGTATATAATTATGATACCATACTATTCCTTATCTGTAATTAATAAGTATCCCTCACATTCTGTATAACAATTTTTATGAAATGTGTCACATTTGATATTCAGGGAAAATGTGGTATACATATTAGAAAAATGCGCTCCAAAACTGTATTGCAGTACATGCTGTAGATATAGACATATATGATTTATTAATATTCTAATAATTTATGTTAAACCCTGGTTTTACAAAAACATTATCCAGGACTTGTACATATGATTTTCAGAACCCATTTGAACATAGGTACCACCCTCCACCCACTCGTCATCTAAATCCTTAGATCCTCTCAACCACTGAAATTATATTTTGCTTTTTATTAGTTTCAATCTATCTCCGCACTCCTTCACCCGAAATTTCCCCCTTTTTTCCCCCAACAATTTCCTAATTTTCCAATCACTTTGTTCTTTGAATGCCTCTCCGGAGGCATATACTCTCACAATATTAAAGTTCCACGGCTTCGATATTTGTAATTCGATAATGTTATTTACTGTGTTAACAGGTGAGGTTTGAAGTTTTCATATTGAATACCGGAAACACCATTCCAGAGATAATGAAACACCATGTCAAATAAGCAGTTCCTTTTAACTTTCTCCTTGACACATCGAACATTGTATATTACTGACCGTGATATCTCCGAGGCAATTCGTATTTATACAAAAGAAAACGAAGACTACAGTATGAGTTTAATAACTAACTTCTATCAAAACATCAGTATAAAAGTGAAAAATATGCAAGATTACAAGAGGCAGTTATAGTACAAGTGCGTTCTCGCACCGAATTCCAAGTTGTTCCACGTATATCAACCATTTTAGTGATTGCAACAATGACTTAGGTCTTACCCAAGTCTGATGATTTTTTGTCATATGTAAATAAGCTGAAAGTCATGTAAACTTCATATTAAAATTATTCTTGTCCTACAGTTTGTGATTTATAGTGATTCTGTTCCAATAAAGATTCAAGTGTATCACTTCAAATGGCTCTAAGGCCGAAAACTAGATGGTGCAGTAAAAGATCACTTAAACAGTAAAATGGCGGAAAAGCTTTAAATATTAAAAAAAATAAACCTCATAATTATGATTAATTTTTGCAGCTGAATATTATTCCTGAGGCTAATGATTTAGGCAGTTGGTTTCATGGGACAACAGTGGAAAGGTTATCTCGGGGTGAAATCCCGCACGGCTCTCAGAGTACTTTGACCTAAAGCAGCGGAGAATTTCATGTGTTCCGTTGTGCACAGTGTTTATCTAATCTTACAACACAGATTGAAGACAACAGTCAGAGGCGGGATTGGAACACTTCTACAGAGTAACACATCTACGGCACATTTGGCTCTTGCTGTGATAAACAGCTTTACACAGATACAGCCTACAGTGTTGTCCATCATGTTGTATACTACGATTCGTTTTTGTGATGCAACGACTTTTTATTCGGTGTCTGCGAATACATGTTTTAAGAATCTCTTAAGGGAATGCCGAGATGATTTCTTAGAAAAGTTATGGCTTTTGAAATCGTCGTGTCGGTCTTTATAAGTGAAAATTTTACAACAAGCAAGAGAAATTTCCCCATCTTTTTGTTTCTCATTAACTTTTTAAAAATATCTACAAGATTGCGAATGAGTACGACTTGCATTCAACTATTTTCGAATATATAGATAACTAGCTGAAAACCCGGCGTTGCCCGGGTATTTATTTATTTATTCGAGCCTTGAGTTATTACTTTTCCTATCTGTCTGTCCATCTCCTTTTTTCTAAAAAAACATGTTACATTTATCAGAGAATATATAAGAAATAAGTAATCACACGTAAAAATGCACTCGTTACGAAGAATCCAATCACTAAATTGAAAAATAATGATTGTAATAATATCACAGATCGATCACTTCATGTAATGCGCGAAACGTCAAAACGATTTTTTAAAGAGATATATTAAAAGAAATTTCTTTTTTACTGCTTTATTTATTTATTCTTATATTTCCTTATTCATATGCTTATCCTTACGGAGAAAGAGCTGAAGACATTGTAGCACGCAAGGTGGTTAGAATACAGGAAGACGCCCTTATGCTGAAAAAGTGAAGTCTGCCTCCGCCATATTGCTAAGTTTTGGAGAAGTGTTCGTATTGTAGAGCTAATTTTTTATATCACTTAAAAGCGGAATAAACCGTTCGAATGTTTTGCCATGATGTACAACGTCTTAAACGAGTGCAAATTAGCCGTTAAAAATTAAGTTTTGAAATATATTGTAATGAGTATTTATTACTATTTATTCAATAAAGTATATTATTTGAAAGTACATACTTTACCGTGACTGTCAGTTCAATGTATTAACAGCAAGAGGGTCGACTTAACGCATAGTTTTAACGAAGAAATAGCTTTCCTGAACTGACCAAGATGGTGGACAGGCTTCAATTGACATGTGCTACGCATAGATAATGCCACCTCCCTTTATTTTAACCTCCTTCGTAGCACGCATAGACCAAAGATATGGTATGTGGCACTCATTTCGCTATATGTAACCGCCTTGCTATAGAGTCGCAAACGTCATCGCTGCCCTTCAGTCCGAATTTTTTTTAATAATTTGACGACTTTCAACCACCATATCTTCCATCCCCTTATAGATATCGGCATGGAACTGCTATGGTGTACAACGGGAGACTTCGGACAACAATTACACACAGACCATTCGTTTGCGTTCTGTAGTTTTCACTGCAGAACGAAATATTGACACACACACACGCACACACACACACACACACACACACACACACACACACGTAGAATTTTATATACACTGATAACTTTCCATCCCAATATACTCCATCCTTTTATCATTATCAACCCTCAAGCAACAATGCAACCAATAAAACCATTTTCAAAGAGTAAATATAATTTTCTAAGAGTAATTATTGTTCCGCATTTCGCGTTATATTCTTCAAATTACTAAATATCCATCAGATCGCTATAAAACCGTGCCTAAAACCTTTCTCAGGTATAAATTAGTAACTGTACAAATATTTAAGTCTCTACGTCTTGTCGTTTGGACATGATAAGCGTACATCCCACAGACATTCACATTAATATACATATAGATAAATAGCTATCCGATCGCCATAAAACCGTGCCTAAAGCTTTCCCCGGGTAGACATTAGTAACTGTACAAATTTTTAGCTCTTTATGTCTTGTGGTTCAGACGTGATAAACGTACACCGAACAGACATTCACATTTACAGATATAGATATCTACCGTTTTCTACGTTTTCTTTTTGATTGTAGCAACTGTTCGTAGTCCACACAAGTAAGAAACATTTCAATGAACTTTTCAAAGTAATGTATTTATCCTTCAGTTGTATTCTTCAGAGATACTAGTGCGGTAGTACCTTCTACTACAACTCGACATGTTCATTGTTATAAGCTCGTTATGGAGGCAAGAGGCAGAAACGGTCGTAGAAGCCCTGGTTTAAGGGAAGGTTTAAAAGGTGATAAAATACGGAAAAGTTGTCCGGAAAAGAGGAAAAAACTGAAACAGCTTTTTCGCAATACCGTTCGTCTAATTGCGATAAAATTTTGTTACTTTTCTTTTTGAAAGTAAGAGGAAGGTTCGCATCAAATAAAAATTTGGAAAAGTCGCCGGGAAAAGTAGGAAAATTTAGGAAAAACCTAAAGCGATTTTTTTCTGTGAATATAAATCAATTGTCACATGGTTGTAAGAGCATCACTTGAGGACGGCTTGACAGGACAAGGTTTGTATGAAATAAATTTTTTGGAAAATCTACCGAAAAATTGGAAAATTTGAGAAAACCTGAAAGTGCGTTTTTCAATGTGTTTTTTATTTAATTCAGCACCATAGCTGACTATTCGCAAGACGGAGAGGGGTAGTTCTTTTTTTTTATTTGTTCTCTATGGTCTTGGAGAGAAAGAGAGAGAGTTAAAAAGGAAAGTCGCAAAATTCGAACCATGTTCCTTTTTCAATGTGTTTCTAAATGTACTCAACACTATAAGTTGACAACCGTTCATCCGATTGCGATAAAATTTTGATCATTTGAGGTTTAACAAAAGATTAAGGTTCTTATGAACTAAAAGTTTGGAAAAGTTTCTCAGAAAATTGGAAAATTCAGAAAAAATAAAAAGAGATTTTTCTATGAAATATCAGTAACTTTCATCTGATTGCGATAAAATTTTGCACATTCGACGTTCAAAGCGAGAGGAAGGTTTGAGTGAAGTACATGTTGGAATAGTTGGCCAGAAAATAGGAAAATTTGTGGAAAACTAAAAGAACTCTTTTCTTTGGGATATCAATGTCATTCGTACGATTGCGATAAAATTTTGTACATTTGACCTTCAAAGCAAGAGTGCATACATATTAGCAATTGCGAAGCATTGCCAGGTCGACTAGATGACCCGGTGAACTTCATATCACTTACCTCTTAATATAAACCATATTAATTTAAATCGTGTGTATTTTAGACCCTGTAGCTTTATAAAGCATCATCAGATAGCCTAAGTATCGGCTCGATAGTGGGCGGAAAGAGTGGGCAAATTACGCTTACATGTCCAGGATAATGTTCATGTCACATTCGAAGTTCAGGGAAGCTTTAAACGGTGAAAAATATGGAAAAATTGCGAGGAAAATTTAGATTTAAAACATGTAAAATAATGACTTGGTCGTTGTGTACGGTGCGTTCAGAAATATACTTTGAAAGAGTAAAGTTCGCTTTACACGATCTGAACCCTTATATGAACAATCAAAGTCACTTTCAATGGTTACACATATGCAAAGTGCACACTGAATATAGTGCCTGTGCAAAGTGCCTTGAAACTAACGCAAAAAAAAAAAAAAAAAAAAAAAAAAGAACACCTTCATTTGTCATTCTGTCACCATTATAGTTACGATTATTAGTGCTCGAAAAAATTATTTATTATCTGATACTGTTTACAGGAGAAGAAGACCTAACATAGGTCGTCGAAGTCAATCAAATGTGCGACGAGCTACCTCAGGCGCTAACCGCGCTGATGACCAGCGAGAGACTGATAATGATAGGAGTCGTATTGGTATGGCAGATTTCGTTCTAGAGCGAATTACAATGAAGTACAAGGTTATGGAACGGAACGATTTCTGGCACATCGATCACAACAGCGGCGAGCACGGGAAAATGAAATTGGACGCAATGGACGCAATGCCCCAGTGAACCTGGAACGAGGAGCATTCTTTTACAATTCGGAGATATAGTATATTTCTGAAAGCACCCAACACAACAACCAAGTCATTATTTTACATGTTTTAAATCTAAATTTTCCTCGCAATTTTTCCATATTTTTTCACCGTTTAAACCTTCCCTGAACATTATCCTGGACATGTGTGCGTGATTTGCCCACTCTTTCCGCCCACTATTGAGCCGATACGTAGACTATATGATGATGCCTTTATAAAGCTACTGGGTCTAAAGTACATATGATTTAAATTAATATGATTTGTATTCAGAAGTAAGTGATACGAAGTACACCGGGTCAACTAGTAATAAAATACTTATACACAAAAATTAATATCTTCGTTAAAGGTTCCTGCGAAACAGAGCTGATGTAGGGCAGTAGCGGCTCTTTATTCCTTTGTCCCACTGCAAGGGGTATATCCAAATCCCATTCACAAAGCATTATGAAATTACACATATTACAAATGTGTGCCTCATCGTTTCTTTCTTCTCCATTTAATGTATAATGACCCGCGGCAACGCGTATTCGGCTATAGCTAGAATAATTAATATTCGCTTTCTTTCAGGTCACAAAATAAGACCTTGCTGTCCTTAGATCAAAGTAATGCGTTGCTTAACGTCAATCTATCCCAAAAGAGAGGTAGTAAATCTTGTCTTTCTTTCGTGTTTATATCTTTCCATCCCTGTCGTTGCAGTCGCTAATAGGCACAAAATGCTAATTGAAATTGGCATCATAAATATTAGTTCAGTGGAGAATTACTTGCTCTTCGCTCTGGCAGTTAATCTGACATTTACCGCGTCGCAGATAAACTCACTATCCATATCTCACGGACTGAGTCATGTAAGTGATACTTATCATGAAACGGTGAATCAGTTGAGGAAAGAAGCACGTCGCGCTACTCGCCATGGATGTACCACATATCCCTTTATGGTAGTGGGTTGTATCAGGACTAAATATTATATAAGCGTGTGCTTTCCCAGTGGAAGTGTCAAATCATTGAAATTCCTCAGCTTATGTAACTGACAAACAATGTTTCAACAAGTTGTAGATCATTAATAACACTTGCGTCTTTTTCTCAAAGGTATATATATACACGTCGCAACTATTCTTCTCTTCAGTCTTAGTTTTAAATACAATTTAATTGAGTGTGTAAATGGACGATCTCTACTTACCGAAACAATTTTATTTATCTGTGCAGTTTGTTTACCAAAATTAAATTAAACATGATTAAATGAGTCCAGCTTTCAACTGGGCGAATCGAAGTGACAAAACACATTACTTAGTACAATGCAGGTGTGGGAAAGACTCTTAGGGAGTCTAAGGGCTTTTAGTAATTTGAATTACTCTTCGAAAATGCAGAAAAGCAATTAAATTCACAATAATGACAGCTTTCATTTGAAAGATAAAAATCTAAGAAAGAGATAGGTAGCAAATATAAAAAAGAAAAACGGATTTACGACTACAGCGAGTGACTATAGAGTGACTGACTATAGAGATAAATATATGTATAACACAAATGATGAGAGTCGTTTTTTGTCCACAGAAATCCCAATTGTCTTTAATTTTCCACAACATTTACAAGAAAACTTACGACCAGGAACAAGAATTTTGAAGATAATACTCTTATGAAGTAGTCAGTAGTAAAGGGTAAATATATAATTTAAATTTATGATTGCGACGCTTCTCTATATGCTCATATCTTGTAACGCTCTTTAATGTTAATATCTTTTACCCCCAAAACAATCACGTTCAATTGGTCTCAAACATGGCACGTATAGTCACTTTATGAAATCTAAACACTTATGTAGGTACGATAGATTAAAGTAATTTATAAGCTCGGAATCGAAGTTCACAAGCGTTGAGAAAGGGATAGCATTATTTATACTATCCTTCTCTGAAATTACAATTAGTATTTTGAGAGAATGTGGTGCAAGAGTGACGAGCATTTTATAAATTAAATCGAGTAGTTTTTGTTTGTTTCGTGAACAATTCAAAATATTCGTAGCTCTTCGTAGAATACCACTCTCTTATCCATTTTATAAAATCAGTATCCAATGACAGATCGGAGGTGAGCCTGAAAGTATTTATGTGTATGTAACATATCTTTTGAAATCTGTCCTGCATAGCCTACATCGTATGACACAAATGTTTTCATTATAAATACCTCTGTTACTGTAATTTCATTTGATAGTTGTGACATTTCTAATTTTTATGGTCTTCTGTATTTAATTGAAAATGAAATTCTTATTTTGTAGAGTTTGCACACATATGGAATTTACTAAGGCTAGGATACAAACAGTTGAATTTCAGTAAGTGTATTTCTGCTATAACTAAAACAAATTTAATTTACTTGGAGAGGTTGTCAATGAAATCACACTGGTATTTATTTGCTGTTGCTACTTCTTTGATTGTGTTAATTATGTAGGTAGTTTGTGTAGTGGAAGTCAATCTGCTCTGGTGGTTATAGCTTGTTTGTTGCATGTTTGTATGATGAATGATGATATGAAGAATTTGAACTCAAGATAACCTTTTCCTTTTGTGAAAGCTCGCACTTAAATGATTAGGCGCTACTGAGGCAATCAACTTTTTAATATAATTAGCAGTGCCCTAATTTCATTATCTGTTCATGCAAATTTTCCGCACGCCCTCGTGTCACAGTACAACAATTTCACGTTTAAATTGCATTCTTCTTTATGAACGTAGTGATTCGCAATTCTTTTTGCCGATGTGTTTGGCTTTCATGACGATTTTATTTTACCGTCACTGGTACGTGAAAATATGAACAAGTACCACGTAAGATTTGAGTTTATGTCTGATGAAGAGTACATGCCCTTGAAACGTCGATACCGACCTTGAAAGGAAAACTGAAACACAATAGAGACTGACCGAATAAACTTCTTCATGTTAAAATGTTTGTAAACCTATTAGGCCAAACTGCTATGGTCATCAGTCGCTAGACTTACAAACTACTTGATCTAACTTACACGAAGGACAACACACATGTTCCCTCCGGCGGGAACGTCCTCCAAGTCCGTAGCATGACGCCTTAGACCACGCGGCCAATTCGCGCGGCTAACTTGTTCATTAATCCATGCTATATTCATACCCATACTAATGTTATACGCAGGAAAGTAATTCTGTCTGTTACCCTTTCACGATTAAATCGTTGAAAGGATTTCGATGAAATTTGCTATGGAGATTCCTTGAACGCTGAATTGTAGCAGTCTAATTTAGAAAGTGTCTAGTTAAAGATATTTATTGATACAAAGGAATATAACTAGAAATATGGAACAGTAATTGTTTTGAACAAGACATTTATACTTTGACATTTTGGCTTTATCAATTTGTGAAAATTCCTTTATGTTTGATACTTTCCACGTAATAGGATGATGCGTATTGCATACGAAGATTAGATAATCCTCGATATGTATCGTGTTTCCTTCCGTACTAATATCAGTCTCAGATCCATCGTATTTTAGCCGCTCAGCGTCAAACGTCTCTTACAGCTTCTGAAATTCTTAAAATCATGACGACTCACAGTGGGAGGTCTTTACCGAGACATGTGAAGGCAGCAACTTAACTTACAAATATCACGAAATTTGCGCTGGTTTTTCTTCGTGTAAGCCTCTTCATCTGAGAATACGAACGGCAACCTACATCCTTTTGAATCTGCTTTCTGTATTCGTCCCTCGTTCTCCCTCTACTTTTTTACCCCACACACTTCCTTCTAATGCTAAGTTGACGATTCATTCATATCTCAGAATGTGTCCCACCAACCTATCCCTTCTCTTAGTGAGGGTATGCCAGAAAATCCTTTTTTCCCCATTTCTGTTGAGCATACCATAACCTGCAGACTCACCTATGTTACTACGACGTGATCTCGTGGTTAGTGTTGTTGACACTCCAAGCATAAGTTCTCCGCTTCGATTGCCCTGTGGGTTATGTTTTCTTTTTCCGACTACCAGTAGATCTGTACTGCCGTACAGGCTATTATGTAATATGTTCGGAAACGTCGCGTGCGAATTGAGATTCTTCAAGGGCCAACACCTCGTGTTCTGGTAATCACAAAGGTAGGGAGTAGAGTGCTCTGGACAGCTCTTGATCTAGTGATCATTTGTGTACCTATGAGAAGTGTTGGCATGGTGTAGCTATGCTACAGTACAGGGACAAAACGTAAATAGTGCACACTTTCTGTGGCCAGCCGAACTGAGCAAATCTGTTGGTTTTTGCACGTTTCGAGTGTGGTCTAAGGTGGTCTTTTATTTTAATATATATAAAGAATGAGGTGTTTGTGCCTATATTTCACTCTGCAGCAAAAACTACAAATTGCAAACGAATAGTGTTTATATGTGGTAGTAGGTATCAGTCTCCCACTGTGCACTATGGTGGTAGAGAGTTGATAACGATAAGGGGGTGGAAGATATGGGAGTTGAAAGTTACCGACTGAAATAAAATTCTACGTGTGGATGTCAATATTTTCCTTTTCGTCAAAAACTACAAAATGGAGATGAACGATTTCTCTGTGTTGTAGTAGTACAAAGTCTCCCGTTGTACATCATAACAATTCCGTGTCCATAGCTTTAAGAGGGTGGAAGGTATAGTCGTAGAAATTCGTCAGCTTATATAAAATTCTGACTGAAGACCAGCGATGACTTTTGACACAATAATAGCAAAGAGGTTATACACAGCGAAACATGATGAGCATTCTTTAGTTGTTTTTCTGCAACAAGCGTACGAATAAAGAAAACTAAGTGCACATTGCAGTTTGAAAAGTAAAACTACTACGAAAGATGCCAAAGCATAAGAAAGAAATTTCCCGTCCTCGAACAGTTTCTAAGACACACAAAACGGCGCTGAAAAGTGAATCTATAAACGATAGAAACTTGAAATTTGTATAAGTTTTTCATCTTACACTGTAGGCATCAGCGACGTTTCGATATTCTCATCCCTAAGGAGGTGAAATAAGGGATGAACGGTTTTTTAAAATACGTTGCTATTAAGGCAATTTTGAAGCAAGAAATACAAAACTTCGGATTTAGATTTTTGATTGGAATTTTAAAAACACGTGTTTCCATATTTTTGGAAATTCAACCATTAAGCGGTTGAAGTAAGGGAACATCTTTTAAGGGCGCTGCTAAGACTATTTTGATGATAGAAATTCGAAAATTTGGTTTTGGAACCATTGTTAGAATTAAAAAAAAAAAAGTTTCGGGATGTTTAGAATTCTGCCATCAATGGTGGAATAGGGGGTGGCAAGATGTATCAAAATACTTGATGAGGAAAGCATTTTTGAAACTAAATCTATGCAAATTTATATTTGGAAGTAGAAACAACTACGCAGACCATCCAGTGTACGCGTGAGAAGCAGCGGGAATGAAGCTAGTACGGCTTATAAATGCACCATTTTTTTATGAGTCGTTCCTGAAAAAACCACGCAAAGCTAAAAATTGTGGGGATGACCACGTCTATACTTTTTAATCATTGCAAATCGTCGACATTTTTCTATGTGTTCTTAAGATTATATTTTCAAATTCTGATAACATCATCCATTACCGAAATCAAAAGGTTTACAATAACCATTTGTGGTATATCTTGTATAAGAGAAGGAATCGATTGGTGGGACACATTTTGAGACATCCGGGAATCGTTAATTTAGCATTGGAGGGAGGTGTGTGGAGTAAAATTCGCAGAGGGAGGCCGAGAGACTAATACAGTAAGCAGGTTCAAAAGAATATTTTTTGCTGTTCTTATTCTGAGATGAAGATGCTTGCTCAGGCAAGTTTAGCGTCAAACTAGTCTTTGGACTGAAGACCACAACGACAATAATATATATTTATGTTAAGAACTAGTTTAATTCCCACTGCTTCGAAGCCGTAGACTGGATGGTCTGCATTGGTTGTTTCTAGTTCTAAATATAAATTTTCATAGATGTTTTCCTAATCAAGGAAACTCCCTATTGCACCAATGATGGCAGAATTCAAAACATCCAGAAACACATTTTTTTTTTAAAATTGTAACCATGGTTCCAAATTTTCGTATTTCTAGCAACAAAATAGTCTTAGTAGCACCCTTAAAGATTTTCTCTTATTTCAAGCGTTTGATTGTTAAATTTCCAAAAATATCGAAACACATGTTTTTAAAATTCCAATAAAAAATCTAAATCCGAAGTTTTGTATTTCTTGCTTCAAAATTGCTTGAATAACAACGTATTTTCAAAAACCGCCCATCCCCTATTTCACCCCCTTAGGGATGAGAATATGAAAAATCGCTGATAAACAACGTCTACAAATTCAAAGTTTCGATCGTCTGTAGATTCACTTTTCAGTACCGTTTTCTGTCTTTTAGAAACGGATCGAGAATGCCAAATTTCTTTCTTACGCTTTGGCATCTTTCTTGGTAGTTTTACTTTTCAAAATACAATATGCACTTATTTTTCTTTATTCGTACCCTTTTTCCAGAAAAACATCTGGAGAATGTGCATCACGTTTCGCTGTATATAACATCTTTGCTATTATAGTGTCAAAAGTCGTCGCTGATCTTCAGTCCGAATTTTATATAAGCTGACGACTTTCAACCACTATACCTTCCACCCTCTTATAGCTATCGACACGAAACTGCTATGGTGAGACGGTGTACTACAACAACAGAGTCTCCATTGTGTAGTTATTGCTGTAGAGCAAAATATTGACACCCACACGTAGAATTTTGTAGATGTCGGTAACTTTCAACTCCCATATCTTCCACCCCCTTATCGTTATCAACCCTCTACCACCATAGTGCACAATAGGAAACTGATACCTACTACCCCATACAAACACTATTCGTCTGCGATGTGTAGTTTCGGCTGCAAAACACAGACACGTCAAGTTTCGTGCTTTTACTGTTATCCTTAAAGAAGCAATACACCGCTAGTTACTTTCCTCTTTTTGTTTTAATTTTCCCCTTTTTGTATCGGAACATTCGTATGATCTTAATCCAGTAATTTTATCTTTAATTAAGGACTATTTTGTGTGATTCTATAGTTTTGAAGCAACAGGGAGTGAATGCTATAGTCTGACTTAAGTAAAAATGACCAGTGTCTAGAAATAGCTAGAATGTGTGTTTGCCACTGTCGTCAGTTTCCAGGCTGCTCCTCAAAGCTGTAATATTATTGTGGCGCCACTGGCGAAAGTTACGACTTAGTTGGTGCCGTTGGAATACCACGGAATCCCCGTTATCACTGCGACTTCCGGTGCACAGCACCTGACCGGTCTGTGTTTATAGTGCATGGGTGGAGCAACCAGCTTCAAATCTTTGCTCGTGTCAGCAAGAACAGTGCTTCAGGTACAGGTTCTGAGGACATTGTCCGTTCTTTTCGGCAGCTGGCTGAATTAATGATGACATTTGGTATCACGTCCGGAATGCAAGTTCAACTCACTATTTGTAGCCGCGGCGTAGTGGCTGAGCGCATTGAGGCGCTATGTTCCGACGCGCGAGGCCGTTCCCTGTCGGGGTTTCGAATCCCCCTGTGGGCATGGATTTTTGTGCTGTCTTTAGTATAAGTTAGTTTATAAGTAGTTTGCAGGTTTTGCGACTGATGACCCCGCAGTTGACAAACATTTGAACACTATTTGTAGCACGACAAGTCGATCACGTTCCTCAGGTACGGAGCAGAGTTTAAGGTCTAAAACAGACACGCTGACGATTATGCAATTATCGAACGCGAATATCTGGACAGCTGTTATCGGGTGGAGAATTGTAAGGGTATTGGAGTAGGTGGCGTGTGCCGCGGTGGGGTGGCGCCTTGTTGAGAAGCGCGCGGTTGTTCACCGTCGGAGGTTCGAGTCCTCCGTCAGGCATGGATGTGTGTGTTGTT
Organism: Locusta migratoria; assembly: GCA_026315105.1. Lineage (NCBI taxonomy): Eukaryota > Metazoa > Arthropoda > Insecta > Orthoptera > Acrididae > Locusta > Locusta migratoria. The sequence goes on from CM048748.1 coordinate 356,590,576, forward strand.
TTTAGGATATGTTAGTTTAAGTAGTTTGTAAGCCTAGAGACTGATAACCGCAGCTGTTAAGTACCATAGATTAACATACATAATGAACATTTGTACGTGGCGTGTACATAGGAATTTTTGGGGCAGTGGCGTAGATAATTTCCTTTTTCTGTGGGGGTGAGGGGTTAGGGGAGGGGAGATTAGAGTTCAGTCCAATTCAAGTCCAACATATTCATTTAGCTCAGCATCCTGACCTAAGATGGTTTATCAGAGTGCCTTAATGTTTACAAAAGTAACACAGGTTGTAGAGAAAGCGTCTAACCAATTAAAAAAAATTAAGAGAATACCACTTCATTGAAATGACAGCACTTGGAGGGAGAGGTTGATCCACTGCCTCCTTCCCCCATTATGTACGTTCTTGTTCTCGGGTTAGAGAAATCTCCCCACCCAAAATTAATAAAGAAACTACGAAATGGTTCTGTTTGGAGATGGTATGCCGTTGCCTTCCTCCGACCTTATTTAGGTGACAATCTGAGTAGCTTTCTTAGTTTATTAGCGGATAATGCTGTAGTTTATCGGTTAGTAAAGTTACCAGAAGATCAAAAGCAATTGAAAAATGATTTGGATAAGATATTTACATGGTGCAAAAAATGGAAATTGACCCTTAATAATGAGAAGCGTGAAATCATCCATACGACCACTAAAAGAAGCCCGTTAAACTTCATTTACACGATAGATCAGTTAAAACTATAGGCCTTAAATTGAAATGTTTCAAATGTTTGTATAGTTTATGGGACTTAACTACGGGGTCATCAGTCCCTAAACTTACATACTACTTATGAACTACTTACGAACTAGGACGGCACAAATATCCATGCCCGAGGGGTGATTCGAACCCCCGACCGTAGTGGCCGTGCAGACCGTGACTGGAGCGCCTCAGTCTCCTCGGCCACCGCGGCCGGCGCTTTAAATTGAACTAAAGACCTAGGAATAACAATTACAAACAACGTAAATTGGAAATAACACATAGAAAAGATTTTAGGGAAAGCGAAGCAAATACTACCTTTCATTGGCAGAATACTTAGACGACGCAAGAGTTCTACTAAAGAAATTGCCTACTCCACTTGTGCGTCCTATTTTGGAGTATTGGTGCACATTGTAGGATCCCCACCAAGTAGGACTGACAGGCGATTTATAGAAAGTACAGAGAAGCGCAGCTCGTTTTGTACTATCGCGATATAGGGGAGAGAGTATTACGGAAATAATGCACGAGTTGGGGTGGAAATCATTAAAAGAAAGGGGTTATTTGTTGCAACGACATCTATTTGCGTAATTTCTTTCACCAACTTTCTCTTTCGAATACGAAGATGTTTTCTTAGCACCCACCTATATAGGAAGACATGATCATGAAAATAAAATAACAGAAATCAGATCGAAAACGGAAAGATTTAGGTGTTCGTTTTTCCAGCGAGCTATTAGAGAATGGAACTGTAGAGGAACATCATAAAAGTGGTTCGATAAATTCTCTGCCACGCACTTCATTGTAATTTGTAGAGTATTAATGTAGATCTACCGGGTGATCAAAAGGTCATTATAAATTTGAAAACTTAATAAATCATGGAATAATGTAGACAGAGGTAAAAATTGACACACATGCTTGGAATGACATAGGATGTTATTAAAATAAATAAATAAATAAATAAAAGTATTGCTAGCGCGTCGTTTGGTGATGATCGTGTACTCATCCGCCACTTTCGTCATACTTGGCCTCCCAGGTCCCCAGACCTCAGTCCGTGCGATGATTATTGGCTTTGAGGTTACCTGAAGTCGCAAGTGTATCGTGATCGAGCGACATCTCTAGGGCTGCTGAAAGACAACATCTGCCGCCAATGCCTCACCATAACTCCGTATATGCTTTACAGTGCTGTTTACAACATTATTCCTCGACTCGATTGTTGAGGAATGATGGTGAACATATTGAGCATTTCCTGTAAAGAACATCGTTTTTGCTGTCTTAATTTGTTATGCTAATTATGCTTTTCTGACCAGATGAAGTGCCATCAGTCAGACATTTTTGAACTTTTTTATTTATTTATTTATTTATTTTTTTGTACTGATAAAACCCCGTGTCATTTCAAGCATGTGTGTCAATTTTTACCTCTCTATCTACATTATTCCGTGATTTATTAAGTTTTCAAATTTGTACTGACTTTTTTATCACCCGGTAGATGTAGCTACCCAGCCAGTTACTCGGGAACCTACATTTTAATTTGAAATAAGAACCACGGTGCTACTCAATATTTTTCACATCTGCAACATTGCCAGAGGTGAAAAAAGTGGAAAGTAACAGATAAAAATCCTAGGCCCTGGGGGGTATTGAACCCACGCCCTGTAGGATTCATAGCCTCAGAATCTTCCATTGTGCTACCGAGCCAGACTAATCTGTATGTAGATGCATTTAACTACAATTACGTAACGGCGTCGTCCTTCAGCCAGACTTCCGAAAGGGAGCCGGGCCTGTCACGTTCGCCCACCACAGCGCGAGGGAAGCGGCGCGTCAGTTGGGACGGCCATTGGCAGTTTAAACCGCTCAAGCTAGTATCAATAAAGACCTGCCGCGAGGTTACAGCATCCGGGAGGGGCGCGGCCCGGCTAAATATAGAGAAATTGTGAGAGGGGGGGCTGGTTCGGGAGGGACGCAGTGAGTCACCATCGCAGAGGAGAGGAGAGGAGAAAGCGAGCACGTGGGCAGCGCGGCTGACTCAGACGGGGGCTCCATCGTGGGAGCGCCGGCGACGCGGCCCCTCTCGACGCCGCCGACTGCCTGGACCACCTCACCCCACCCCACCTGTTGGCGCCACAGCATCCCTGCCAGGCCATTTCATGTCCTACTGCCTTCAGTACACCTCACAACACTAGTCTCGTACATGACTCTTCGTGTCTTTTAACACTTTCGAGGTCAGTCACATGAAAAATGTAGTTGTTGAAATGCTTGTCAAGCTTAAGGGACTAAACGTACAAACTACTTACCTTCTACTTAAAAAAAAAAAATAAACCAGTCAACAATCCGAAGATTGGTTTGAACACCACAGTGCTTTACTAGGCATGGTCCTGTTTGGAGGTGGTATGCCGTTGCCTTCCTCCGACCTTCGAACTGACTTACCCCGCCAGTTATAGGGGGACCTACAGTTTAACGTGGGTTCCGAACCACGGTGCTACTCGGGATTTTTCACATGAGCAATGCTGCCAGAGGTGAAAGAAGTGGAAAGTGACAGATAAAAATCCTAGGCCCTGGTGGGGATCGAACCCACGACCTTTGGATTTGTAGTCTGGCACTCTACCACTGTGCAACCGAGGCGCACGCCTTGTATTAAAGACGAGACAAACATCCATGCCGGAGGGGGGATTCGAACCCCGACTGTAGCGGCCGTGCAGACTGTGACTGTCGCGCCGCAGACCTCTCGGCCACCGCGGCCGGCTGCAAATGTAGTTATCCCAATCTCAGACATATTTATCTTTCATTCAGTGCAGCTATTTCAGCAGAACTTTATTCCTTTCGAACGTTCTCTTTAGACAGGAATGAAGCTTATAGTTTACTGTTGAAATACATGTCATCTGCTTTCTGTCACGCTTGTATCTCCGTGGGGTCTGGAGCGTCACGTTACGGATCACGCGGCTTCGCGCGTCGTCGATTCGAGTTGATCCTCTACCGTGTGTATGTGTGTGTGTGTGTGTGTGTGTGTGTTCACATTAGCTGCTTTGTACATTTTCATCACCACAATCAAACCTAAAGAAGCTGTTTTCCGGTGGAAAAAAATGTTCTTACAAATTATGATATATTTATTTACAAAATGAAAGAGTTAAATGTTCAACGGGTTTCATGGCGGATCATCTCGGGGAGTAAATCATTCATTGAGAATGTCCCGCCGCGGTGGATTAGCCGAGCGGTCTAAAGCACCTCGCTGCGGAGCGCGCGGTTGCTCGTCGTGGAGGTTCGAGTCCTCCCTGGTCATGGGTGTGTCTGTTTGGGGGTTGGAACACTTGCGTGGAGTGACACTTGCGCGGAGTGACATTTGCGCCGAACCCGGGGCCCTTGGGGCGGCTGATAGCTTTTCCTGGGTACAGGCACACCAAGAAGTCTAGCACTGCTGTGGTCAAGTTTCCACACTGTCAACATAACACGAAACTCCGTGAAATTGCACAACCATTTCAAAGCTGAAGAGCAATATAGTAACTTGTTCTAACTACATATTAATCCGTTGAGTGTTTCTCCTGTAAACAAAAAGGTATTTTAATAGTGATAATGTTTGGAGAGTTATTAAGACAGTCTCTGCTACTACAAGACGATGACTTTCCACAGTCATACCTCCTAAAAGCATATTATTCAGAACACTAAGCATATCAAGACACCAGTGCAAGCAATAAATATATTAGGCATCCTGCACAGATATGTTAATGTTATTGACCGCTATGTAGTTAACCCCACTATCACGCAACTTCCATCTCTTTAAAAATAGCTACTATGCTTTTTAATAGGAGTCGCAACCTTAAACATTCAATTAAAGTCAATGTGTATTTTACATACTTGAAGCGTTTATTCGTAGACCCCAAAACGATTTGGCTGTACTCAAATTACAAATACATCTAAGAAATATATGAAATATGGAATGTGTAAGGGAATGTCACACACCTCACCGTCATATAGAACAATTTTTATTCCGAACTCGGCATAAACCAACAGGGAGAAACAAGTTCCAAGACTGCCAGGAAAAATGAAGCGAAATTGGCAGCCAATAGTTGGTTATAAATTACATTGCCTGTTAACTGTATAAATATAAATTACGGAATACGCGGAATTACTGTTCAGTACAGTCAAAAAGGTCTAAGGTAATAGGCAGTGGTTTACAATCAGATATCCGTATCACTCTCCTCCTCAAGAAGTCTGTGTGAAGATTTATATTCAGAACATTCAAGAAAAAGGTGTTGAAACTACAAGATGCAGCTCATTTACTCAGGAAGGGAAAACGTTCTGGTGGCCGTAAATTTGAATGGCTGTATCTCTTGTAGTAAAAAAAAAAGTAACATTCATTTTTTGATAAAATGTTAAAATCCAATATACCAGAATTTTGTTTTTCTAAACTCAGTGCCAACTTTTTTTGTCAAAATTTTTGCAGGAAGTAGTCTTGACGTGATTTCATACTTCTATGCATTAATATTATCAAACATGTAATTTGTGTCACAAATTGCGCGGCCCGTCCGGTCGGAGGTTCGAGTCCTTCCTCGGACATGGGTATGTTTGTACTTTACCTAAGTCATTTTAAGTAAGATTAAGTAGTGTGTAACTCTAGCGTCCAATGACCTAAGTAGTTTGGCCGCATAAGACTACACATATACACGTAATTTATTTATTTCATAACCACATTTAAGTACTAATAATTAAAGAAACTTAAATGTAGAAATTTGAAATAAACACTGAAAACAAATGATTGATATTTCTCATAAGATGAATGCACACAACCGTTGAATTATGTCTTGTGAATGTACCTACAAAATCTGCCTTATGAAAATTGTAGTGTGAGTCCCAAATTTGTTTTTTCTATAATAACATTAAAAACATATTAAAAATTCAGAACTCGAAAACCAGTGAAGTTATGGGCTTGAAGCGTTTTGTGTTGCTAAATCTTTACATAGTAGACACGGTTCTAAAATTTGGTTGCTATCGCCAAAGTAGACGAAAAGTTAAATTTTTTGGTGTAATCTTCGCCGTGTAGACTGTATGTTGTAGAAGTCTACGCCGAACCTAATTATAATCATACCTCTGAGGAGAGAACGTTGTTTGCACTTCTGCTGCGTTTCTAGTCGGCCGTGCTGTGCTAGGTAACGACATCGTACCGTATATATGTATTGGTGTGATGTCTGTTCTTTCGAAATAAGACATCACACCAATATATGTATCATTTAGACGCAAAGATTCTGGGTTCTCTTTTGATCGCTAACGCGATTAACAACGTTAGACCTTGTGTGTAAACAGTTAAAGGTTATGAGTGCCACTGGAAAAATGCATAAGTAACACCTGTTGTTTGAGACTTGAAGATGACCTCAAATTAGCCGAAATCGATATCTCATAATAAACATAACGTGTAGCTGTCTATATTTCATAATGCAATTTCTAACATATTTAAAAGCTGCTCAAAACCACCTACAAAAAACCTTTATAATGAGATTGCATATAATTCCACGATCAAATTGTGTTTTAGTTATTTGTAGAAATACACCTAAAGATCTGCCCTTGCTTTTAGTGCCTTGATCAGCTGTTTATTTTTAGAGGTAATTCTAGGGACAGGAAAAATTCTTATTTGCGATAAATTCGAATATAGATGCGAATTCTGACTCAAAATGCAGTAAATCCGAAATTGTCATAAATGGTATTTTGGTGTGAAACACTATTTAATCAGAAATATTGGGAGATAACTTTATTTTCTGCCCTTAAATATGTACAAAGTAAACAGTAGGTACCGGAAAAATTCGTATTTTTCAATGAATGCGAAATATAGGCCCATGCTAATTTCGGGCCGGAATGCGAGAGACGTGAATCTTGAAATATACCTTATTTTTAGCGAACGTCCCGTTACTACTGCTCCACCTCGCTCGGTGGGCCATTCCCTGAATACGGCACAGGTAGCGGCTGGAGGGCGTGGAGTAGGGGTGGTGTATCGCTACTTCTGGAACACCCTGTTCACTACCTGCAGCGTCCGGGTCACCGCGCAAGTGTCTACACATTCCCTTTCCGCGCAAGTGTCACTCCCCGCAAGTGTCACAAACTCGTGTGTTTGTCCGTAGGTTAGTTTACCTAGGTTTAAGTAGTTTGTAAGCTACGGACTGATGACCACGCAGTTTGGTCCGATAGATTTACAAACATTTGAACATTTGAGAGTATCCAACCACGCGGAATGGCCGCGTGATCTAAGCTGATACGCTACGGACTGGGCGACCGTTCCCGCCGGAGCTTCGAGTACTCCCTCGGGCATAGGTGTGCGTGTTGTCCTTAGAGTAAGTTAAAGTAGTTTGTAAGTCTAGACACTGATGACCATAGCAGTTTGGTCCAATCGGTTTACAAACATTTGAACATTTTGGAATGTCCAGAATGTTCTTCAAACCTATCGCGAACAATTATGGCCCAATAATGTGGTGCACTGTTATCAATAAAAATTTCATTGTCGTTTGGTAACATGAAGTCAATGAGTGATTGCAAATGGTCTCAATTACCGGCTTACATTGTCTTGTTGACAACTTGTGTTCAAGGCTTCGCGGAATGTGACTCACACTTGAAACGTACCATCAGCTCAGATTCAAATATTTGTAAATCTGTAGGACTTAACTTCTTTGGTTATTAGTCCTAAGGATTACAAACTACTTAAACGAAGTTAAACTAACCTAAGCACAATACACACACACACACACACACACACACACACACACACACACACACACATGGTCGAGGGAGGACTCGAAGCTCCGACGGCGATTAACAGCGCGCTCCGCAGCAAGGTGCCTTAGAGCTCTAGGCCACTCCACCGCAGCCTACTATCAGCTCCTACCAACTGTATTCGGGACCCATGTAACCAAGCAACGGTTTTCCGCCATTTGGATCTGTGCATATAGCTAAACCATGATTTTTGTCACCGTGCACTTCTCATTCTCTCTGTTAAATTTACGCACACTTCACACAAATACCTTCGGAAGGCATTTTAAACGCAATAAATGTATGTATATTTTGTGTAGCTTTTTCAATTCAGCATATTATATATTTTTACTTTCGTCAGCGTCATTTATATCAATAACATGTAATTTCCACAGCACCAGCTGATTAAATGTTAACAGGATTCCATTACGCTTGTTGTACGTTTCCTTATGTTCGTCACTCTCTTTTGAAGGCACTATGTGTTCCATTTAGCTGATCTTCCATGTCCCTTGCTGCCACTAACAAAAGTAAAATGTAAGCAACAAGCCATACAGTTTTTATATCTTTTCTGTTAAATCTTAATTCCTTTTTTAAACTTCTGCTTTGTTACCTATACTACTCGCTCAATATAAATACTGATTTTCACTGGAAACGGGCTGTAACCACGTCTCCATGGATTGGAGTGTAGAGAGGATTTATTGTGAAAAGCGTAAACAGTAGTGAGACATTTGACATACAACACATTCTAATTCCTTATCATTCCGTCGAATAACATCCCAACGATCATACAGTTTTAACGTGTACTGCGAAGATGTAAACAATGAAGCAATAAGTGAGAAAGGAAAGTAATGGATTACAAGAAAAAGAAAGTTTGTTGCATCGCTTGTTTGACGTTAACACCTATTCCCACCATCAGTGGTTAAATCAAGCTCCAGGATTGTGAAAGATTTAACTGCTATACTCGAATACGGATCTGTTTAAGCGGTTGTGCTTCCGAAGTAGGTTTATGGACCAAAACCATGTAGCTTTACTGCTTCACTAAAGAATCTGGTTAGACATTTTATTTAGTCATTTCAGTAAATTTCTGCCATGTTCTCATTTCCGTCTACTGAGCATAAATAAATGGCACAACACACGAATAACGTAAAAATTAGCCTTGCTTGTACGCCTAGACAGCATGGTGCCACTAAGGTGCAACTGGCTACCTCGCGAATGATAGGATAACGTATCGAGCACAGGGCTGAACCCCAATTAGAGCAGTCAGCTGCGCTTCTAGAGAGTGAAACTGTTTTTACTCACTTCTGATTTCAGCTAGAACAAGCATGAAGAAAATAGCGGGAAGAGAGGCAACAGGTTTATACACTGGTCGCTGCGGCGGGTTAGCCGTGGGGCGCCTTGCTGTGCTGCGCGCGGCTGTTCGCCGTCGGGGGTTTGAGTCCCCCCTCGGGCATGCGTGTTTATGTTGTCCTTAGGTTAGTTTACCTTAGTTTAAGTAGATCGTAAGCTACGGACTAATAACCACGCAGTTGAGTCCGATAGATTTAGAAACATTTGAACTTCTGAATTATACACTGGTCAAAACAAGCAGGGGATCACTTAAATGTTCAAATGTTTGTAGAGCTTATGAGACCTAACTACGGGATCATCAGTCCCTAAACTTACAAACTACTTACGAACTAGCCTACACTAAAGACGGCACAAACATCCATGCCCGAGGAGGGATTCGAACCCCCGTCTGCAGCGGCCGTGCAGACCGTGACTGGCAGGCCGCAGACCGCTCGGCCACCGCGGCCGGCTGAGGATCAGTTATCTACGTTCTGAGGTAACAGAAAGTTATTGCAGAGGGGGTTGGTGTTGAGTTGTGTTTACCAAACGAATTACACAAGCAGTTGAGTTCATATAGTGTAGTGACCAGGTAGTGCAATGCAACAACAACATGACCTACCCGATGCTGCAGCATGGAGTGCCATAGGAAAGTTGGGAGCGAAACAGGCACAGAGGAAAGCGGCTACAGCTATTGGAGTGTATCGAAGTGTGATTTCCAGGACCTGGACACGGTTTCAGATAAAATAAACCGTTAAAAGAAGGCAAGGCCAAGGTCGTCCATGAGTAACATAAGAGACTACCATTATCTCCGATTAACAGCCGGTAGAGACAGGAGGCTGAATGCAAATCAGTTGCAGCGCACTCACCAGCCACCAACAGGATGCTCAGTATCAACACAAACAGACCGAAATCGACTTCGGGAAGTGGCCTTTACGCTCGAGGGCTTACGGTGTGTGTGTCCCATTCAAACCGCAACACCGCTTTGCCCGCAGATACTGGACGGAGGAACGTCAGGATTGGAGTCGTAACGAAAGGCGCCAGGTTCTGTTCACGGATGAGTCACGAATTTGCGATCAGCTGGACAATCGTCGTTCCCTCATCTGTAGAGAAAGCGGAACTCGGAACAATCCTGCTTATGTGATATGGTGATATCATCGTGATGGACGAATGGTGTGCCGGCCGCGGTGGCCAAGCGGTGTGCGGTGCGCCAGTCACGTTCTGCACGGCCACTACGATCAAGGGTTCGAATCCCCCCCTCGGGCATGGATATTTGTGCCGTTCTTAGTATTAGCTAGTTCATAAGTAGTTTGTAAGTTTAGGGACTATTGGCCACGTAGTTAAGTCTCATAAAGATCTACAAACATTTGAACTACTAAAGAAACTGCATACACTACGCTTGTCTGTCCTTTATTGGAGTACTGCTGCCCAGTGTGGGATCCTTATCAGGTGGGTTTGACGGAAGGCATTGAAAGAGTCCAAAGAAGGGCAGCTCGTTTCGTATTGTCTCGATCTATGGGACACAGCGTATGGAAACGATACAGGATCTGGGATGGGAATCATTTCAACAACGGCGCTTATCGCTGCGGCGTGGGGTACTTACAAAACTACAATCGCTAACATTCTCCTCCGTATGCGAAAATATACTGTTGACTCCCACTTACATAGGTAGAAATGATCATCAGAATAAAATACGAGAAATCAGAGCCCGAACGGAGAGATTCAGGTGTTCATTCTTCCCGCGCGCTATTCGCGAATGGAATGGGAGGTAAAATAGTATAACGGTGGATCGATGAACCCTCTGCCAGGCAGTTAAATGTGATTTGCAGAGTATCCCGTGTAGATGTTGAAACATTTTGACGAATGGTGTGGGCAGGAGTCAGTATTGGCGGACGTACGAACGTCTATGTCGTTCAGAATGGCGCTTTAACTGCTCAGAGGCATAGAGACCAGATCCTTAGACCTTTTGTCTTTCAGAATAGCGCTTTAAATGCTCAGAGGTATAGAGACGAGGCCCTTCGATTTTTTGTTGTGACCTAAGATGGTGTCATAGGAGATGGGTTTCTTCTGGCGGACGATAACACTCGTCCCCATACAGCTATACTGGTGGACAACATGCTTGATGTTGAGGGAATTGAACGAATGGAGTGGCCAGCTTGTTCACCGAACAAGAACCCTATTGAGCATTTCTGGGATACACTTGGCAGACGCATTGCAGTCTGACCAACAGCTCTCACAACGGTTGCAGAGGTGGATATTGCACTCATGGAGGCCAAATACCCCACAAGAGCTGATTGATAATCTCATACTGTCCATGCCACGCAGGTGTGCAAGTGTACTGGCCATCAGAGGTGATCACAAGCCACATTAGAGGGCAACGAGAATGGCTTTTTCACTATTAAGGCAGCTTCATGGGGCCTGGCTCTAAGTCAGGGGTTCCCAAACATTTTTGTCTCGTAGACCCCTTGCGAACTTTAACTGCCCTGTTTAGACCCCTGCCTTTTATGTACTTAATTATTTACAAGTACCTAACTTTGCGCGCCTTATATGGTGCTAGTAATTTTGATAACTTTAACTGTAAAAGGATGGAGTGAAAAGGAAGATGTTAAGTATATACGTTTATTGATTTAAATGACACAAATGTATATTTAATAAAACTGATACATACAGGCTTTTAATGGGAGGGATGTGCCTGATGCTTTTTTTGTAAATTATCTGTATTTTGCTTCAATTTGTTAGGTTTAACCTTAAATCTCCCCTCTCAGTGATTTCCAGCCTCTTTCTTCTTTTTGTAAGAAGATTGCCAACTGTTTCCGGCGACTCGTGGCAGTGTTGAGAGGTGAAGGCTTGGTTAAAACGCAGACTGAAAAATTCCGTAATCCGCGACCCTTCGTTTTCTAGTCGAGCACTTTACCCCGAGACCACCAAGATTTTTCTCTAACCATAATAAACGACTGTGCATTAGGAGCTGCTATACAAAATGCAGAAAAACTGTAGAAGCCCACATTCACCAATCCGCAATATTTTAATATATCCCTTGATGAATGACGAAACATTAGCGCCCGATACTCGTCCCACTCCTCGGAGAAGGGCAAGGGGAAGTAGTTTATGTACTGGAGCTATGAAAATAATCCTTCCTCTTTGGAGATATGCATATAATAAAATGTAAAATTATCTTTATTGAAATGCATGTGCACCTTTAGATTAAGTTAGAATATATATGTCGTAATTGTCAGATATCCCCCAACCGCCCACCACAAAAAATAAATAAATTTAAAAAATCGACCTTCAGCAGCAGACCGAAACTACAGAATTCCTGCACTCTCTCCGTAGCCAATGAAGCAAACAGAGACATACAAAGAATCAATCTTCAGCATTGTGAGAACAATTCTGAATTTCAGTTGCGACCTTCCTGAATGTGAACTATTATGGTGGACCGTCATTTACAACAAATAGAGCCCCAAATTATATTTCCGCTGACGAGGCCCTTTGCAGATTAGAATAGGCCTCTGGGGGTCTCTATAGACAACTTTGGGAATCACTGATCTAAGTAAACGCCTTGTAAACCTCAAGTAAAGAGTTGAGACAGCAAAATATTATTCTGTATGGCACACAAATTGCAATTGTAACTAATATTTTAATAAAATACGTTACCACATGTATACTGTTATGATGTATCACCTGATCCCCTAATTGTTTTGTGCAGTGTACAGGGTGTCCAGAAAAGGGCTCCATGATTTCAAAATTAAATATCTCGAAAACAAAGATCGATAGAGGAATGCAGTAAACGGTATGTTTATTGTGAAAGCTGTAAGAATTTTATAGAGCAGTTTGAAATAAGTGTTACAAAAGCTGCTAACAGATGCCGCCGTACGCTGTACAGTTCATATCAGCATACATAAGTGAAATAATCGTATGAAAACGCTCTTTGCAAACAATAACATCACAATGTTTTCAAAATGTTCACCACTGGCACTACAGAGGTGGTGCAAACGAAGAATGAAATTCGCCATTACATTTCGTAGTGTCTCAACCGAAATGGATACACATGCCACGAGCTCGTCCAGCGTGGCGGAATGCTTCGGGTAGACCACGTCTTTCACTGTGCCTCACAAAAAAATGTCACAGGGAGTGAAATCCGGCGAATATGGGGGCCAAGCCATGCCTGCACCAGTAAATTTGGGATATTCCAAAGCAATGACTCGATTCCCGAAGTATTCCTCAAGAAAGCGACACACTTGTTCGGTCCGATGTGGTCCGGCCCATCTTGCATAAATGATTCAGTACCTAGTCGATCATCTAACGCTTGACTTGTGGCGATAAATTGTTCCAAAATTGCGACGTAACGTGCACCAGTGACCGTTTCTCGAATGAAAAAAGGGCCAATACTGCCTCTGCTGCATACTGCAGCCCACACAGTAGCTTTAGGAGAATACAGGGGTTTCGCTTCACACCTATATGGCTTTTCGGAATCCCAAAATCGCCAGTTCTGCTTATTCGCGTATCCATTCAGGTGGAAGTGTGCTTCGTCTGTAAACCAGATGCAGCTTACATCAAATCCTTCACTATCAATCATTGTGAGCATCTGATTAGAAAAGGCAACCCTTTGTTGCACAGCTCGTACGGGTATGGCCTGGTGCGTTTGAATTTTGAATGGAAACATGTGTAGGCTCTTTCTCAGTACTTTCTGCGTGCTGGAACGCTTCAAACCAGTCTCAGATGCAATTCTACGGACGGATGACATTGGATTTCTCTGAATAATTGCAGAAACTGTGGCGATATTTTCAGGCGTAACTGCGGTTTGCTTGCGGCCAACATGCCCCACTAGATCATCAGTTACGCCGCCTGTTCGTTGAAATTTTGCGAAGAGCGTACGAATGGTTTTCGCATCGGGTCCTTTTGAAACATTAAATCGTGCTTGAAAACTTCGTCTTGTTGCCGTAGGACTCTCTTCTAAGCTGTGGTACTCTAGCACTAGAAAAACGCATTGTTCAATGGAGTACATGGTTTTAATCTCTTCCTTCGGTACGCTAACCTCCTTTCACGTTTCCATGTTGTTGTTGTTGTTATGGTCTTCAGTCCGGAGACTGGTTTGATGCAGCTGTCGACCCTACTCTATCCTGAGCAAGCCTCTTCATCCCCTCATAAGAACGGCAACCCACATCCATTTGAATCTGCTTACTATATGCGTCTCTTGGTCTCCCTCTGCGATTTTTACCCCACACACTTCCTTCCAATGGTAAATTTACGATTCCCCGATGTCTAAGAATGTGTCCTATCAAGCGATCCCTTCTTTTAGTCAAGGTATGCCAAAAATTCCTTTTCTCATCAGTTCTGTTCAGTACCTCTTCATTAGTTATGCAATCTACCCACCTAATCTTCAGCATTCTTCTGCAGCACCACATTTCAAAAGCCTCTATTCTCTCCCTGTCCGCACTGTTTATCGTCCATGTTTCACTCCCGTACAAGGCAACACTCCCCACAAATGCCTTCAGAAAGGACTTCCTTACGCATAAATTAATATTCGATGTTAGCAAATTTTTGTTTTTCAAAAACGCTTATCTTCCCATTGCCAATCTGCATTTTATATCCTCTGTACTGCGACCGTCATTTGTTATTTTACTACCCAAGTAACAATACTCATCTACCACTTTCATTATTTTATTACCTAATCTAATTCCTTCAGCATCGCCTGATTTTCTAAGACTGCATTCCATTATCTTTGTTTTGCTCTTGTTAATGTTCATTTTATACGCTCTCTTCAACACACTGCCCATTCCACTCGAATGCTCTTCCAGGTCCTTTGAATAACATCGGAGAAAGGCTACAACCCTGTCTTACTCCCTTCCCAACTAATGCTTCCCTTTCATGCCCTTCAACTCTGATAACTGCGGTCTGGCTTTTGTACAAGTTGTAAATAATTCTCCTTTCCCTGTATTTTACTCCTGCTGACTTCAGAATTTGAAAGAGTGTATTCCAGTCAACATTGTCAAAAGCTTTCTCTATGTCTACAAAAGCTAAAAATGTAGGTTTGCCTTTCCTTAATCTATCTTCTAAGATAAGTCGTAAACTGAGTATTGCCTCTCGGGTTCCTACGTTGCTCCTGAATCCAAACTGATCGTCCCCGAGGTCAGCTTCTACCATCTTTTCCATTCTCCTATAGATAATTCGTGTTAAAATTTTGCAACCATGACTTAACAGAACGATGGTTCTGTAATTTTCACATCTATCTGCGCCTGATTTCTTTGGAATGGGGATTATACTGGAACTAATCACTCTGGACTTCGGATCACTATTTATATTAGGCAATATTTATCTGTTAGCAGCTTTTGTAACTATTATTTCAAACCGCTGTATAGACTTCTTACAGCTTTCGCAATAAACAAACCGTTTACTGCATTCCTCTATCGGTCTTTGTTTTCGAGATATTTAATTTTGAAATCAGGGAGTCCTTTTCTGGATACCTGTAGATAGTGGAATAGTATTTTCGGACTTCTTTTTTTTCAGTTAGAACAAGCGTAAAGGTAATAGCAGCCAGAGGTGCAACAGGTGTATTGATTTATTCGCGTTCAAAAGCCTGTTGATTTATTCTGTTCTCTCCACTGTAGGTACGTGTCGACTGGGCAGTGGATTGCGGCAACGTCACTAGTCTCTCGTAAGGGCGCAGTTAACTGTGCAGTCCTCGGATTGTGCAATGGCGTGTAATGGAGTGCTGTGGGAGAGGCGAGCGGCATCTCTAACGAGTTAACCAAGTGCAGTGCGTCCGCCCTAAGTGGGGTCAACTGGATCCGGTCGGTGGCGAGGTGTGCCCCCTGCCCTGTAACGGGTGAGATTGCCCCCGCGATAATGGCGCCCGTGTCGTGTTAGGCGACCCTTCCCAATCGCCGACACGCTAACCACTGTTCAGACGCTCTTCCGCCTCTTCTCAGCTGTTTATCCGCCTCTGCTCTTTCCGCGCGGGGAAGGGATTTTATACGGACGCAGACTACACGTTGTACATGGTATATCCTATACATATTATAAATGCGAAAGTTTCTATGTTTGTTACCGCATCACGCTAAAACTACAGCACTGATTTAGATGAAATTTCATATAGAGATTTCTTATGTCTTGGATTAGGACATAGGCTACTTTTCAAAATGTTTATTACAAGTTATTTATTTGAAATATATCCATAGAAATACGTAACGGTTGTAAGAAGCTTCTAATACAACAGCAGAAGACCATCGTAGAGTATGTCGTGTTTAGCCGCGGGGGTTAACGCGTCCTGTAAAAGACTTCGGTTATTTATGGGCAATGGTTCGGGTCCTGCTATAGTAAATATTTTTTCTTTGTTATTGTTTTTTTTTTTTACTTTCGAATATACAAAAAGATTCTTGAATACTGCTAAAACGGCTTAACTGATATATAATTACTTACACAAGAAATCTGAATGTTGGCGTTTATGCCACATTCATTTTCATTTGTTGTAACATATTTATGGGCAATGGTTCGGGTCCTGCTATAGTAAATATTTTTTCTTTGTTATTGTTATCTTTTTTACTTTCGAATATACAAAAAGATTCTTGAATACTGCCAAAACGGCTTAACTGATATATAATTACATACACAAGAAATTTTCATCTGTTGTAACATATGAAGGAAGTATGTATATAAATTGAAGACTTTAAATAAAATATGCTCTAAGTACCATGGCAAGAAAAAACATTGACTTTTGTGTAGAATGGGATCTAGATACCAAGCCCTATTTTGTGTACAAAGCGCGAACTGCAACGTATAAATAGCGTACGTAAACTGAAACGAAAGTACGAAATGCACTCAACAGATGGCAGGCGGTACGCTGCAGTTAACATATGAAACGTTCTAGATGTTCGAACATTGTGATGTTATCGTAATTCTTTAAAATCGTATTCTCTTTGGATTTCAATGAATAATAGTTTCTTTGGTGATTTCGATTATTTATAGCATTCGAACGTTTGCATTTAGTTCTTTTGTTGGTTCGCTTTGCATTTGTAGGATCTCAACAGTTCCTTTCTCCGTTAGATGTCTTTTTTATCTCTTTACTTTTATCCGTTAGGTTTGTTGTTTATTTCGTTACATTTCTCCGTTAGGTTTGCTGTTTATTTTGTTCCTTTACTTGGCATTTGTTTTCGATTACTCTATTGTTGTTATTGTAGTTACTTACTGTCAGGGGTGCCATCTCACAAGTTGGAGCTGAAGGTGGCTGTGCCTGTTTTATTGATGCGTAACTTGGATGCACCACGATTATGCAATGGCACCAGGTTACGCATCACGGACCTGAGAAGTCATATCGTGCAGGGCACCATCATCACGGGTGGAGCCAAGAGAGAGACTGTATTAATACCACGAACCGGTTACAGTTTCCATTGAAAGTGGCCTTCTCGATTACTATAAACAAGAGTCAAGGACAAACATTAAAAGTGGCAGGTATTCATCTGGCCACCCCATGTTTCTCGCATGGACAGCTCTACCTAGGCTGCTACCGTGTATCGAGAGCTAGAAATCTCTACGTATACTCGGAGAACAAGAAGTCTCGAAATGTCGTTTACAGGGACGTATTGCAATAGATTTTTGGCTCGCCATCCGTTCCAAGACAATTATATATGCCGTGCTAACAATGTCGCAAACAGTCATGTAGTTATTTATGCCCTTTCTTGGCACTTTAATGTCTGACTATTGAACCGCGGGGAGCAGCTAGTTACTGTATAGGACAAACTGGGAGAAGTTTTGAGATTCATTTTGATGAACATTTAGAGGCTATACGTTTGAACAACCGATCATATCTGCATCTGCCATGCACACAACTCTTAAATACATAAAAAGTATCAAAGACCGCATCCAAATAATGCTTTATGAGGAAAAAGGTAGTCTTATGAAAAAGCGTGCAGAAGTAGAATTATATCTACATCTACATACATACTCCGCAATTCACCGTAAGGTGCGTGGCGGAGGGTATACTGTACCACTACTAGGCATTTCCTTTCCTATTCCACTCCCAAATTGAACGAGGAAAAAAAGAATGCCTATATGCCTCCGTACGAGCCCTAATTTCTCTTATCTTGTCTTTGTGATCTTTACGCGAAATGTAAGTAGGCGGCAGCAGGATCGTACTACACTCAGCTTCAAATTTCGGCCCTCTAAATTTACTTAACAGAAATTCACGAAAAGAACTTCGTCTTTCTTCCAGCGATCCCCAATTGTGTTGCCGGAGCATTTCCGTGACACTCGCGCATTGTTCGAACCTACCGGTAACAAATATAGCTGCTCGCCTCTGAACCGCCTCTATGTCTTCCTTTAAACTGATCTGCTGCGGGTCCCAAACACTTGAGCAATACTCAAGACGTGGTCGTACAAGCGTTTTATACGCGGTCTCCTTTACAGGTGAAGCACATCTTCCCAAAATTCTCCCAATAAACCGAAGTCGGCTGTCCGTCTTACTCACAACTGTCCTTACATGCTCGTTCCATTTCATATCGCTCTGCAATGTTACGCCTAGATATTTGAACGACGCAACAGCATATTTAGGGTGTCCCACTTAAATTTTCACCCCAGATAGGTCTGTAAAAACAATAGATATGGGAAAACTTTGCTTGCGGATTAAAGCTGTGTGCCGGAACCGGGATTCGAACCTAGGACCATTGCCTTTCGCGGGCAAGTGCTCTATCGACTGAACTCTCCTGGCACGCTTCACAAACCATCATAACAACTTTACTTCCGCCAGTACCCCGCCTCCTACTTTCCAAACTTAGCAGACGTTCCTGAGAAACTTGCAGGACTAGCACTCCTGGAAGAAAGGATATGGTGGAGACATGGCTTCGCCACAGCCTAAGGGATGTTTCCATAATGATATTTTTCACACTGTTTTAAATCCGCCAGTAAAACTACTTTCGCGGGCATTTATGTACGCCAGAGGTTTATCAAAGTAGGTATTAAAGAGACATTCCAAAACGTAAATACATATCATTTTCAAAATAGACTTATGTTTTTTTTTTTTTTTTTTTTTTTTTTTTTTTTTTTTTTTTTTTAATGGAAACCACATATTATTTTTGTGCAATCAATGGCATGAAAAATCACAATAAGAATGGCGTTAGTAGCACCTGAATACGCCATCAGGAGCAAGTTCTGGGACTCAAGCAGAACCTCACTCTGTTTCAAACGTCAGATTAGCTTCGCAATTTATCACGATGTAATTGACATATTGAGATTACAGGGTGGCCACCAAACCTTGAAACCGGGAAAACCGGAAAAAAGCCTTGAATTTGAAAAAACCGGGAAAAAGCCTTGAATTTCAGCCAGAAACCGGGATTTTTAACCCTTGAGATCTCGCGGCTTTAAGAGTTAAACGATCGTTCGCGTGTATTGCTCAGATTACACGACCAGTTCGAAATGTACTCAAGTGTAAATAAGTAATCCCTGTAGTTTTAGTAAGAAAAAAACCTCAAAAGTTGGGTTCTGAAGCATCATCAATATGATTAATCTTTATTTTCTTTCCTGGGTGGTACATTTCTTCAGCAGTATGGCAAATCATTCTTACCATTACGGTGCAATATGTTGGCAATTGAATTAAAAAAAAATCCAACCAAACTATACATGATTTAGTCTGTAGAATCTGAATCTGCAATAAAAAAATGGGAGTTTCCATTTAAAATTGTACACCAGCCACCCACACCGCTCCCAAACTGTATCATTTCCTACGCCTCTGCCTTCCGTTAATAATGGTGAAAACCGTTGTTGAATATATACTTTTTTTTCTTTTTTTCTGTAGTTATTCTGGTTTGTCAACTTAAAATATACACCCTGTACTATACATTGTGTCAGTGTCGAATCTGGGGTGGGGGAGGGGGTCTATGGGGCTGCAGATCCCCCAAAACCATGAGGAAAAACCTCATAATGTGAGCTGGTTCTTTGTAGATCATTTTGAGGTACAGTGCCACAATTTGTATGAGCTTTGCCCCCCCCCCTCCCTCTCTCCCCAATCCAAATCCAGGATTCGCCACTGCTTGGTGTAAATTACAACGTGACATGGTTCAGCTTGGATGCAATGTGTCTTAAAAATATGTAACTAGTTTCTGTACGGTATAGTTGTTTGCTAAGCCCTTTGAGCAAAATTAAGTTTCGTGAAAACCTGGACAATAACTAATTTTAACCTGGAAAACCGGGAAAAAACCTTGAATTTGAAAATGAAGATTTGGTGGCCACCCTGAGATACTACCAAAGCCATTCGTGCGGTGTTTTTTTGTGCTATTCTTTACTTAAAAAATAATATGGAGTGTCCATTTAAAAAAAATCAATTTATGATGAAAATAATATTTGTTTACGTTTTGGAAAGTCTCATAATTCGATGGTTGAAACTTAAATAGTGGCAACTATTTATTCACAACCGATGCAAAAGCGTTACTTGTTTTTACCTCCATTGTGTAAAAGGCGTTGCCAGCGATGTGGAAGGTGTAGTATACAGTTAGCAGAGCCTGATCTGTTGATGGTGCGAATGGAGCAGTCTACTACCTGTCGAATCTCTGGAACAGTTCTGAAGTTCGTCTGGCGTCGATCACTGTTCACTAACGTGGCAACAGTTTGCGCTTCTTCTTTAGAGACGCTAGGACGACCTGCCCGATGCATGACTGCCACAGTTTGCCGACCTTCGTTGAAGGCTTTTACCCAACACGCCACTGGTCTGTACGGCATTGCCGATTCCCCGCACGCTTCTTGAAGATCTTGATGAGACTGTCGTGCTGTACGACCTTTGGCACATTCAATCTTGATCTAACTCCGTTGTTCCTGTTTCGAAAACCGTTACAAAAATTTTCAAATTTTAGCAAATCTATCGGACTTAATTACTTGTTTATTAGTCCGTAGCTTACAAACCACTTAAACTAAGGTAAACTAACCTAAGCACAACACAAACAGCCATGCCCGAGGGGGGACTCGAATCCCCGTCGGCGAACGGCCACGCGCACTGCAGCACGGCGCCCCAGTGCGCATGGCTAATCCGCTGCGGCGATACCATTACGTTAGACCGCTCGTTCACAAGTGACTGTGTTACCCTCGATTGTGCACACGCCGGTGACGTGGGACGGGCGAGGTAAGGCAGGAATATCCACAACGTGTGCTATCAGCGATAATAGTAGATTCCATTGCACAGTGCCTCCACAGCCGTGTTTTCACTATATAAGTTCCAACCTTTGTACTTGCTTTTATAAGTCCGTGCTGTATGTTCGTGTTTGTGGAAGTCATTCTTCAGTAACTATTGTGATTCCAGAGATAGTTGGAGTGAAAAGTTTAAGTGGGATCCCCTGTATACATAAAGATAAAACATGTCATCTCCTCAGTGAAGAGGCTCAGTGGGCCAATGTAACCTTTCAACAACATTTGAATCATCTACTTCCAAGTATGAAATGTAATTAATAAAAACTGCTCCCTGCATCAAACCTGTCTGCGTATTGGAGGCCACAACATCAACCTTTATAACAACAAACTTCACTGGCGGATTTAAAACTGTGAAAAATATCATTCTGGAAACATCTCTTAGGCTGTGGCTAAGCCATATCCTTTCTTCCAGTGTGCTAGTCCTGAAAGTTTCTCAGAGAACGTCTGCTAAGTTTGGAAATTAGGGGGCGGGGTACTGGCAAAAGTAAAGCTGTTAGGACGGTTTATGAAGCGTGCCGGGATAGTTCAGTCGATAGAGCGGCTGCCCGCGAAGGGCAATGGTCCCATACTCCGTTCACCGAAACGAGAGACGGAATGTAAACACTCCGAGGCGCGTGACCAGGGGTGAACAAACAAGGTCGCTCTCTCAGTTTCGCCTCATCTATTTCAGGTGTAAGGTCGCTGTGTGTTTTGTTACATAGCAGTGATATTAGATGCCGAACATACTGAGAATAAAAGAAAAAATCTATAAAATTTGGGCTTCTTGAAATTGCCCAAATCTCCACATTCGTTTACAACAAGCGCTTCGTCAGTTGTTGGCCATTCGTTACGAAAGAAACATTCATATACTTTCATTCGCATCACATTTATTTCAAAGTCATCAGTATTGTATAGAATATTCTGTCGTGATTATTTATTTATTTATAGGCAGACTTCAAGGAGTGTGTGGCTTGGTACTGATGTGCCACCCGATACACTGAAGAACGACCAATGCCGGTAGATGCAGCTGTTTTTCACAACAGTATATGTCATTGTTTCGGACACCATAGTTCTCTGAAAAACTTTTCTTCTTTAATCGCTTGCCGGCCGCGGTGGCCAAGGTGACTGAGGCGCTCCAGTCACGGTCAGCACGGCCACTACGGTCGGGGGTTTGAATCCCTCCTCGGGCATGGATATTTGTGCCGTCCTAGTTCGTAAGTAGTTCATAAGTAGTTTGTAAGTTTAGGGACTGATGACCCCGTAGTTAAGTCCCATAAGCTTAACAAACATTGAACATTTTTTTTAATCGCTTCTTGGCTGGACTTAAAATAGGGTATGCCAAAATGAGTTTAATCTTACGTGATACTAATGAGAGGGAGAGAGAGAAAGAGACACAGAAACTATGAATGCTGAATGTGATTACAAACACTAATACTTCGCTCACTATTCAGCAACTGGTCCTGCATCTAACATCGCTGCTATAGAAACACGCACCGGCTTCACAACTGAAACGGATGAGGGGAATTTGAGCGAGTGCCACTGTCTTGTTCACCCCTGGTCACGCGATCAGTGTGTTTACCGTCCGTCTCTCGTTACGGTGGACGGAGTATACGTTTGAATCCCGGTTCCGGCACACAGCTTTAATCCGCAAGGAAAGTTTCATATCAGCGCACATTCCGCTGTACAGTGAAAAATATCGTTCTAGTACCTTTCCCCTCATTGCTATTGTATGATGTACTGCCTATAAAGGACAAATTCTGTGCCGCGGTGGAGTAGCCGAGCGGTCTAAAGCGTCTCGCTGCGGAGCGCTCGGTTGCTCGCCGTGGAGGTACGAGTCCTCCCTGGGGCATGGGTGTGTGTGTGTTGTCCTTAGGTTAGGTTAGTTTAAGTAGTTTGTAAGCTACGGACTGATGACCACGCAGTTTGTTCAAAATGTTCAAATGTTTGTAGAACTTATGGGACTTAACTACGGGGTCATCAGTCCCTATGCTTACAAACTACTTATGAACTAGCTAAGACTAAGGAGGCACAAATATCCATGCCCGAGGGGGGATTCGAACCCCCGACCGTAGTGGCCGTGCTGACCGTGACTGGAGCGCCTCAGTCCCCTCGGCCACCGTGGCCAGCACCACGCAGTTTGGTCCGGTAGAATTGCAAACATTTAAACATTTTTTTATTTTTTTTACAAGTTCTGCAGGATGGGTAAATACAGTTTGTTCGATTGTATCGTGATTCGACACAGGACAAGAAACTGCGGTTCGTTGCTTTAATTTCAGACACAGTTGTATGTATACTAGTTGAGAACTATTACGAAGTGAGGAAATAGTCTTGAGACTGAGGGTAAGCTTCGCCTAGGCGTGTGAAGTTGTGGCAGGCACGGTGAGGAGAAAGTGACCGGCGCAGCTGTGACCAGTGCTCGCTGCCTGACGTCTGACAGCGTCACCGACCGGCGTGCTGCTCTGTGATCGATGGCGTGCAGGGTCGAATGCCACGGGACAGCTGGCCGTTCCTAAAGCAGTGCCGACAAACATAACTATACACCAGAGGTTCACAAACTGTGGGTCGCGAGCCACTTGTGGTCGTGGGCTCTTTTCTGGTGGGTCGCCGGACGACTTCTACATATCTAACAAGGACACCACATGGGTATCGGATTTAAAAAAAAAAAAAAATTATATTTATGGTACATGAAGTTCAAATGTTCGTAAATCTATGGGACTCAACAGCATGGTTATTAGTCCGTAGCTTACAAACTACTTAACCTAAGGTAAACTAAACTAAGGACAACACAAACACCCATGCCCGAGGGGAAATCAAACTCCCGACGGCGGACGGCCGCGCGCACCGCAACACGGCGCTCCAGTACGCGCGGCTAATCCGCCGCGGCTACATGAAGTTCAGAACTCAAATAACAGCCAAAGCCATTCGACGCAACTCTCTAAAATGCTCGACTTTGAAGTTTTTAAAAAAAAATCTTATGGGCCTTAACTACGGGGTCATCAGTGCCTAAACTTACAAACTACTTATGAACTACTTACGAACTAGGACGGCACAAATATCCATGCCCGAGGGGGGATTCCAACCCCCGACCGTAGTGGCCGTGCAGACCGAGACTGAAGCGCCTCAGTCCCCTCGGCCACCGCGGCCGGCGACTTTGAAGTTTTGCAAAGTACACCACAGCAGTAGCATATTAGGGAAAAAATTAATACACGCAACACATCAACTAACACTAGCATAGTATGCCCAGTGGTTTGCTAACATGTAAAATAGTTTAAGTCACTAGCATGTAATAACATTGTATTCATATAAAGACCCATTTTTGTCATAGGTGATGCGTCAAGTTGTATAATATTATAAAATAAAGATTAAAAAAAAGTACACGTAAGTACCAATAATTAATGCAGTTGCATCATGTGTCAGTGTAGCTCAGGTGGTAGCGTCCTGGCTTCACAACCGTAAAGTTGGTGGTTCGAATCTCGCCGGGCGCCGTGGCTCAGCATGCCCGGTCAGAGGGCTGAACGCCCTCTGTAATAAAAGAGTGGAGCTAAGAACTTTTCCAACAATAACGAACACATACGATCAACGCCCGCAAGGAACGGATCTACCAAGTGAGCAAAAAATAAATAAATAAAATAATAATAATCACAGTGTGATCGTTATTTTTTG
Organism: Locusta migratoria; assembly: GCA_026315105.1. Classification (NCBI taxonomy): domain Eukaryota; kingdom Metazoa; phylum Arthropoda; class Insecta; order Orthoptera; family Acrididae; genus Locusta; species Locusta migratoria. The sequence continues at coordinate 356,615,150 of CM048748.1, forward strand.
TTTCAGTTATATAAAGCATTTTGGGATCTCTAATTCCATGTGTCAGGTTTTGTTTATATGTCTGTAGACGAGCTGAAAACCTTGTCACGTAAAACGATTGTAGAAACGGATAACTGCTTGGAACGCTATTAAAAGCTATGGAGATGACTTTCCAGAACCAGCGTCATAGCATATAGAAAATTACGAATAAACAAAAATAAGTGCACTTTTCGTAAAAGTTAACTTTGGATATTAAACTTATGTAAGTATTCGAACACAACGAAAACAAAAAAAATTAATAATAATAATAATCTGTTACGACAGGATTCGAATCACCTACCCTAAAATTGTAAGGCCAGAATGCCAACACTTTTTTTTTGTTCTATGGGTAGTTGTTCTTTGCGGTCGCTGATCGTGTGTGTTCGTTTTTTTTTTTTTTTTTTTTTTTTTTTCACCAGGCGGGATTTGAACCACCAACTTTACGGTTGATTAGCCAGGACGGTACCACCTTATCTACACCGACACATGCTACAACTGCTTTAATTATTGATACTTACGTGTACTTTGCAAAACTTCAAAATCGTTTTTTTCCATAATTTTTGAGAGTTGCGTCGAATGACTTTGGCTGAGTGTTATATAAGTTCCGAACTTCACGTACCATAAAAATGCAATATTCATGTGGTCTCCTTGTAAGTGAAATATTTTACAGACTGGAAAAGAAGAAAATTTATTTCAAGAGAAAAGTTTTATAATCTTAAAAATTATGTATAAAACCCGTTCTAAATTAATATATAATTCAATGTGTCTAATAACGCAATCAGGGCGTTAGGAGAACAACGCAGTCGCAACACTCGTTGGTAACTGTGATATAGTAATGCCGCGTCCAACTTCCACTTGCGACGAGTGTCACATTAATGACGTTCCAATTATTTAGTCTTCCTCTTATGGCGAGATCATACCTTATTTGCTTGTTTAGTGTGTGTACAGGTTTGCTTTATTTTCTACCATGTTTCTATTTTCTATTTATTTCAGTATGGGAATATTGATTGAGACTGCATCGTCTCATATGGAGTGGGGAGGGAGAGTTCGAGTGTATACTAATGTAGTTTTGCGAAATTAATGGTATCTACACTTACTTACTTAGTCGAGCTTGCATTATGTATTTTGATTTAAAAAAAGCGTTATATGGTAAACGATTTACGTCTAAAACGACAAGTTTCAATCTAGATATAGAAAGTAACATTTACACCAAGACTAAACGCTATCGCAAATTTCAGTGACTTTTCAAAAATTTTATCTGAGAAAATATAGTTCCATTTTTTTTTAATGTTATTATTATAATTTTTTGTATAGACGTTCCCTTCATCAGTTTCAAAAGTCTTACTCAGAAAATCATTTTCATTTAATAACAACTTCAGTTTCACATTACATAAAATTTTTATATTACTGTTACTTATCATGCAGTATGTATAGTGGGTCGCGAAAATTTTCTAACAATGATTGTGGGTTCCATTACAAAAAAGATTGGGAACTACTGAACAAACGAAGAGGCGATGGATTACGACATCCTTCCGCAAAGAACATAAGACTCAAAGGACGCTTGTATTGACTTTTTGTTGTGATAGGTACTAGGGTATTATGACACAATATTGAGAGGTGGACAAAAGTATTAACACATTACTATGTCTAATACGTTGGCGTTCGAAATAACTTTCAGTCATCTCACAATAAAAAATAAATAAAAATCAATATGTTCTGTGTGGATTTGAAGGTGATCTTACACCATTCTTCCTCCAAAGTGCACGTGACGATGGATATGGATAACGATCCCGCACTCTTCTCTCCAAAGCACTATGTCCCAATAATTTTAAGATTTGGTATATATTGGTTAGCTTAGATGACACAATTCATTCTAGTGCTCTGAAAACTAAACGTGAATTATACCATCTGTGTGAACATGGTCCTGTAGTGTTGGAACACACCACTATACGGAACAAATATTATATCATGGGATACAGCTGATAAGCCAAAAGGATCACTTAATCCTTGTCAGTAATGAGAACTTAACAATAACTCCGAGCTCATGGAGTAGCACAGTATGGCATCCGAAAGCATCAATCTCCAGCGCCTTTCACTCTTGGGACGTAAACTCTGCCAGAAAGTGAAAACAGATCGCAACAAAGCTCATCCACCTTAATAAATTTCTTCCATTGCTTCATAAACCACGTTTGATGGCTTTGGCGCCACACTATTGAGTTATGGTCGATTGTATGACTGGTAAGTTGGCTTTGAATGCCACCTTGCAATTTCAAGAGCCTGGTGCTCCCTTTCTATGGACAGGGTTAGAGAGCGTGGCATTCAGATATGCAGGGACTTTTGTACCTGTTGCACCTTTAGTTTCAAATGTTCAAATGTTTGTATAGTCTATGGGACTTAACTACGGGGTCATCAGTCCCTAAACTTACAAACTACTTATGAACTACTTACGAACTAGGACGGCACAAATATCCATGCCCGAGGGGGGATTCGAACCTTTAGTTTCCGTTAGTCCTCTTTAGTTTCACAACAACTCCCCCCGTCCCCGTCTCGATTTAGCAGATGACGTCTTACCGCTCTCTATGGAAGCATGGCAGGAGTGTTGGATGCGTTTTGAAATCGTGTTAAAAGTATGTTGGATCTCGAAAAATGCTCTCGTAATACAACACTGTACAGTTTGGGTAATTTGCGCTCCGTTTCAAGGAAATGCAGTCTTTTACGCAGTTCATTGTTTATGACGTCATATCTCCTGAACTGCTTGTCATAGAATCTTGTAATGTTTCCAGGGGCATTGAGTGCTATATGTGGATAAGTCTCTGAAATGTGTTCCGAATAGATTTAGCTGTACATATGTAATAAATTAAAACTTCATGCGTGATGCGACAGTTTTACTCCATGAACAGCGAAAATAAAGTAGCGGTAGACTTTCATGCTTCATTATTTTTGTTGGGTGTTCCAACGAGAAAAATTTTTCTCAAAGATTTGCAATTATGTGACAGTTTTGTTGCAATTCACGAGGTAGTCTAATTCTCGTACACTGGATTAATATAATCTGGGTAAGAAGTGTGTTTGGGTGACTATCTTCCACAGCAAGCCCCGAAATTCTTCGTTTTTGAAGGTGGGGGAAAAAAAAAGCGTTGTGTTTGCTGCAGTTGATTTTATTTATCCCAGACGCGTTTCGCCTTTTATTCTAAGGCATCTTCAGCAGGATCTGCAAGTACAGTGTTTATATGAGATGTATTGTTTCCAGGTTATAGACAGTTCACGTATTTTTTTACATACGGGAAGAAGTTTTTACTTACACATTTTCGTTGTCTATTCAGTTGTTTCCTCCATCTGGTCAAGGCCACATTTTGCACATTGTATATAGCCTAACTAACGGAATTTCGCACATTTGTACACATTTTGGAGGTGTTTAGCAGCTATGACTTACTTTCTATATTTTCGTATAGCCGGCCGCGGTGGCCGAGGGGACTAAGGCGCTCCAGTCACGGTCTGCACGGCCACTACGGTCGGGGGTTCGAATCCCCCCTCGGGCATGGATATTTGTGCCGTCCTTAGTCTTAGCTAGTTCATAAGTAGTTTGTAGTCTTAGGGACTGGTGACCCCGTAGTTAAGTCCCATAAGTTCTACAAACATTTGAACATTTGATTTTCGTATATCATTTGTTTTTGTTGCCAACGTATCGAACTGTATGCTAACCAACAAAATGTAAGAATGTTAATTGAAACAGAATAAGAAGGAGGAAAAAGACATAGAGAGAGAGAGAGAGAGAGAGAGAGAGAGTATGCGTGCGGGTATTAAGATTAATGTACATAAAAATAAAAAAAATGAACCCAATACAAAACAGTAAAAGAAAAACGTTGTTGAAAATATTCTAATGTTTGTAAAACTAGGGGCCAAACTGTATTGCTCATCAGTCCCTAGACTTAGAACTTAAACTAGCTTATGCTAGGGACAACACACACACCCATGCTTGACAGAGGATTCGAACCTCCGACGGCGAACATATGCGCCCTCCGCAGCAAGGCGCCTTAGAGCGCACAGCCACTCCAGGGCGGCAATATGTTGATACAGTTGACAACTGAAGATGCTTTTAATAAGACAAAACGCGTCTTCTGTAAATAAGATTAATTTTTACAGTTGCAAAAGAAGGCTAATTGTCTTAAACAAACTGTTCTTAAAATTCTTTTCACGCCATAGATAATGTCGCTGCACGAGAGCCTGTTTCTGAATCCAATTTGCCGTTCTCCGTAACATGCATCTGATATTACTTACAAGCGACTGTTTAAAATTTCGAGTAAATTAAAAAAAAATTAAAAAAAATATTCAAATGTTTGTAAAGTCTATGGGACTTAACTACGGGGTCATCAGTCCCTAAACTTACAAACTACTTATCAACTACTTACAACTAAGGACGGCACAAATATCCATGCCCGAGGGGGGATTCGAACCCCAGACCGTAGGGGCCGTGCAGACCGTGACTGAAGCGCCTCAGTCCCCTCGGCCACCGCGGCCGGCTTTTTTCGAGTAAAGTTTGTAAGCTGTTGACATAAAAGTTTTTTGGGAGTTGTACCGCGTCATAATGTAAGTTGGCTATTACCGGTACTTTAATCAAATGTTCAAATGTTTGTTAAGGTTAAGGGACTTAACTGCGGGGCCATCAGTCGCTCAACTTACAAACTACTTATGAACCACCTTATACTAAAGACGACACAGACATGCATGCCCGAGGGGGGATTCGAATCCCCGACCGTAGCGGCCGTGCAGACTGTGACTGGCGCGCCGCAGACCGCTCGGCCACTGCGCCCGACGGTACTTTAATAACCGACGTTTTGGCCAACGTTACAGTGCCCTTCTTTTGGGTATACTGATGCGACCTGGCTGTTATGCCTCACTATATTTTATCTTTACTGTCAACTGTGACATTACGGCGTAATTTTAAAATCATCTGCCACCACAACAAGACAATGGCGATATAAACAGTGCCAGTTCACAAGAAAAAGCACACAAAATATCATACAACATTAAGAACAGCCCACAAACAAACGAGCAGCAACACCACAGCTCGAATTTAAGTAAGTCACTAAACAGCCACATAGATCTATTTTTCCACATAACTTCCAGGCGAATGTAAAATAGTTTTCGTCATTAAAAACGTCTTGTTGTTTGCAGATGAGAACACGTGAAAACTTGTCATTCTTCAATTAAAGGAGTTGAAAAACCTGCAAATGACATAATGTAAGTATCGTAAATAAATTAGGCCTAAATATGCAACAAAGTTTGCCGGCCGCGGTGGCCGAGGGGACTGAGGCGCTCCAGTCACGGTCTGCACGGCCACTACGGTCGGGGGTTCGAATCCCTCCTCGGGCATGGATATTTGTGCCGTCCTAGTTCGTAGGTAGTTCATAAGTAGTTTGTAAGTTTAGGGACTGATGACCCCGTAGTTAAGTCCCATAAGCTTAACAAACATTTGAACATTTTTTTTTTTGCAACAAAGTTGTCACGTCAAACACGCCTGCCGCGGGAACTGAGGCGCTCCAGTCACGGTCTGCACGGCCACTACGGTCGGGGGTTCGAATCCCCCCTCGGGCATGGATATTTGTGCCGTCCTTAGGATAAGCTAGTTGATAGGCCGGAAGTAGTCATCTGGGCAGACTGGAAAAACAGGACTGGCGGGGAACTTCGGCACAACTACATCAGCCTTTCATGTTGTGTAAGTACAAGTGTGTTTCACCACATAATGTACCGAACACTCCTAAAGATGGGCCTCCGCAGCCGACGATCCATACGTGTGCTAATACACTACTGGCTATTAAAATTGCTACACCATGAAGAAATGCAGATGATAAACAGATATTCATTGGACAAATATATTATACTAGAACTGACATGTGATTACACTTTTACGCAATTTGGGTGCATAGATCCTGAGAAATCAGTATCCAGAACAACGACCTCTGGCCGTAATAACAGCCTTGATACGCCTGGGCATTGAGTCAAACAGAGCTTGGATGACGTGTACAGGTACAGATGTCCATGCAGCTTTCACACGATACCACAGTTCATCAAGAGTGGCGTATTGTGACGAGCCAGTTGCTCGGCCACCATTGACCAGACGTCTTTAATTCGTGAGAGATCTGGAGAATGTGCTGGCCAGAGTGGCAGTCGAACATTTTCAGTATCAAGAAAGGCCCATACACTACCTGCAACATGCGGTCGTGCATTATCCTCTTGAAATGTAAGGTTTCACAGGGATCGAATGAAGGGTAAAGCCACGGGTCGTAACACATCTGAAATGTAACGGCCACTGTTCAAAGTGCCGTCAATGCAAACAAGAGGTGACCGAGACGAAAAGCAGTGGCAACCCATACCATCACGCCCGGTGATACGCCAGTATGGCGATGACGAATACACGCTTCTTCCAATGTGCGTTCACAGCAATGTCGCGCCGGCCGCGGTGGCCGAGGAGACTAAGGCGCTCCAGTCACGGTCTGCACGGCCACTACGGTCGGGAGTTCGAATCCCCCCTCGGGCATGGATATTTGTGCCGTCCTTAGTCTTTGCTAGTTCATAAGTAGTTTGTAAATTTAGGGACTGATAACCCCGTAGTTAAGTCCCATAAGCTATACAAACATTTGAACGTCAAACACCTCGTTCAAATCGATGTGTAAACAAATCTGTAACATTTTATTCTGTAAAATAAAAGGCAAAAACCCACGGAAGATGGCACAATAAGTGCCGAAACATGTTTGGGTGTTCAAATAAAACAAGATGTCTTGCATAAAGAGGATTTAACGACAAATCTAATACAGCAGGCACGGAAGATTCAAATGTTCAAATGTCTGTAGAACGTATGGGACTTAACTACGGGGTCATCAGTCCCTAAGCTTACAAACTACTTATGAACTAGCTAAGACTAAGGACGGCATAAATATCCATGCCCGAGGGAGGATTCGAACCCCCGACCGTAGTGGCCGTGCAGACCGTGACTGGAGCGCTTCAGTCCCCGCGGACACCGCGGCCGGCCTCGGAAGATTCAAGAGCTGCACCAGCACAAGATGGTAATCTACGCAATTGTATTTGTAAGCTGTATTGACTAGAATAAACGTAAGACGGCAGCAGCCTCTCCTTGGCGCGAGACCGCGGACGGAGCGCTGCCTGTGGATTGGGCGTTGCGCGGTGGCCGCAGTGTGTGTTGTGGTAAGTGGCGCATCGCGGCGCTGAAGTATTGTCCGATGGAGAGATGGCGGGGAGCGAGACAAAACGGAGGCGGTAGCCCGCGGCGTTGCCACAGCAGGCCGCCACCTGCGCATAACGGGACGCGCGCTACCGTGCCCCTGCCAGCTGCCCCCACACTACAGAGCAGCGATTCACGCAGTCTGCGCTCGCCACTGCCGACTGCCTGTATGCCCGGGGCAAGGACCCACCACCAGCACATACACACCGACTAGGCGTTATGCTTAGCAGCACAGCGGTAGAGTTGTTGTTGTTGTGGTCTTCAGTCCGGAGACTAGTTTGATGCGGCTCTCCACAATAACTTATCCTGACCAAGTCTCTTCAACTCCACAATAACAACAGCAACCTACATCTGTTTGAATCTGCTTACTGTATTCATCTCTTGGCCTTCCTCTGCGGTTTCTACCCCAAACACTTCCCTCGAATGCTAAATTCACAATTCCTTGCTGTCTAAGAATGTGACCTACTAATCCCTTCTTTTAGTCAAGGTATGCCAAAATTCCTTTTCTCCCGAATTCTCCTCATTAGTTACGCGATCCACCCACCTAATCTTCAGCATTCTTCTGTAGCACCACATTTCAAAAGCCTCTATCCTCTTCCTGTTCGCACTGTTTATAGTCTATGTTTCACTCCCATACAAGGCAACACTCCACACAAATGCCTTCAAAAAGGACTTCATTAGGCTTAAATCAATATTCGATTGAGACAGACCCTGATGAAGGCCGCCTACAATAGTGACCGAAACGTCGGTGGAATTTATAAAATGACGGTTTCATACCCAGAAGAATTTTATTGATAGTCAATATTCGATGTTAACAAATTTCTCTTTTTCAAGAATGATTTTCTTCCCATTGCCATTCTGCATATTATATCCTCTGTACTGCCACCATCGCATGTTATTTTACTGCCCAAGTAACAAAACTCATCTACCTCCTTTACTGTTTCGTTACCTAATCTAATTCCTTCAGCATCACCTGATTTTCTTAGACTGCACTCCATTACCCTACTTTTGCTGTTAATCTTAATCTTATATGCACCTTTCAGCACACTGTCCATTTCGTTCAACTGCTCTTCCAGGTCCTTTGCTGTCTCTGACAAAATTACTATGTCGTCAGCAAAACGCAATGTTTTTAATTCTTCACCCTGAACTTTCATTCCTTCCAAATTTCTCCTTGCTTTCCTTTATAGCTTGCTCAATGTACAAATTTAATAACATTGGAGAAAGGCTACATTCCTGTCTTACTCCCTTCCCAACCACAGCATCACTTTCATGCCCTTCAACTCTGACAACCGCTCTGGTTTTTGTACAAGTTGTAAATAACCTTACGCTTCCTATATTTTACCCCTGCTTGCTTCAGAACTTGAACGAGTTTATTCCAATCAACATTGTCAAAAGCCTTCTCCAAATGTACAAAAGCTAGATTGTAGGTTTGTCTTTTCTTAATATATCTTCTAGGATAAGCCGTAAAGTGAGTATTGCCTTCCGTGTTCCTGCATTTCTCCTGAACCCAAACTGATCTTTCCCGAGGTCGGATTAGTGAAGGCAGCAGAGGACAAAATAGGTAGGAAGGCAAGACCTACAAAAAATCCTTGGATATCACAGGAGATACTAAATTTAATCGATGAAAGGAGAAAATATAAAAATGCAATAAATGGAACAGGCAAAATGGAGTACAGACGACTAAAAAATGAGATTGAAAGGAAGTGCAAAATAGCTAAGCAGGAGTGGCTAGAAGCCAAATGCAAGGATGTAGAAGTGTGTATAAATAAGGGAAAAATAGATACTGCCTACAGGAAAATAAAATAGATATTTGGAGATAAGAAAAACAGCTCTATTAGTATCAAGAACGCAGATGGAAAGCCAGTTCTCAGCAAAGAAGGGATAGCTGAAAGGTGGAAAGAGTATATAGAGAGGCTCTACGAAGGAAATGAACTTAGAGGCAATATTGTTGGAAGGGGAGAAGAAGTAGATGAGGATGCTATAGGAGATACCATACTGAGAGATGAATTTGACAGAGCAGTGAAGGACCTGGAGTAGATGACATTCCCTCAGAGCTACTGAAGTCTCTGGGAGAACCAGACTGTTTCACCTGGTGTGTAAGATGTATGAGACAGTCAAAGTAACCCCAGACTTTATGAAAAATGTTATAATCCCTATTCCAAAGAAAACAGGCGCAGACAGATGTGAAAACTACAGAACCATCAGTTTAATAAGTCATGTTTGCAAAATATTAACACGAATTATATACAGAAGGATGCAAAAGCTGGTAGAAGCGGAAGAGTACCAGGCTGTAAATCCAAAGGTCGTGGGTTCGATCCCCACCAGGTCCTAGGATTTTCATGTCTCACATTTCCCTTATTTAACTTCGAACAATCTTGCTGATATGAAAATATAAATTGGCACCATGGTTCGGAACCCACGTTATAACTGTAGGTCTCCCTATAACTGGCTGGGTAAATCATTTCGAAGATCGGAGGAACCAACGGCATACCACCTCCAAACAGGACCATGCCTAGTTAAAGCACTGTGGTGTTCAAACCGATCTTCGGATTGTTGACTGCTTTACCTTACCCCGCGATACCCCACGCTTAACTTCCTCTTTTTGTTGCTAGGTTTCGTCGTGCAGAGTGACTTCGTGTAATTGTATTCCCGATGGGCAGCATGGCCGTTCTTGTGAGGATCACAGTCGGATTTTGGTTCAGATATAGTACTGCAGTTAATTGTCTCCTGCTATGTAGGACACTCCCTTTTCTGCGTCGCCATTTGGCCATTCTTCCAGCTCTGCAACTGTTATGAGAGCTGCTGGTCTGGCTGCAATGCGTCTGCCATGTGCATCGGGTTTAAGTCCGGTGAAACAAACCGGTTACTCTATTCGTTCAATTCTCTCAGCTTCGAGCATGTTGTCCACCAGTCAAGCTCTGTGGGGACGAGCGTTATAGTCCACCAGAAGAAACCCATCTCCTTTGACACCAGCACAGGGCACAACAAAAGGCCCAAGGAACTCGTCACTATATCTCTGAGCAGTCAAAGCGCCATTCTGACTCATGAAGGGAAGGGAAGCTTAGGGTTTAACGTCCCATCGACAGCTTGGTCATTAGAGACGGAGTTAACGCTCGGAGTTTTTGGTAAGGACGGGGAAGGAAGTCGGCCGTGCCCTTTGAAAGGAACCATCCAGACATTTGCCTGCAGTGATTTAGGGAAATCGCGGAAAACCTAAATCTGGATGGCCGGGGGGTGGATTTGAACCACCGCCCTCCCGAATACGAGTCCAGTGCGTTACCACTGCGCCACCTCGCTCGGTTCTGACTCATGCCCACGCCATTCGTTCACCAGAGAACTTCCGTGAAGTTTGGAAAGTAGCAGGCGAGGTACTAACAGAATTAAAGTTGTGAGGCCAGACCGTGAGTCGTGTCGGGATAGCTCAATGGTTCAGCGCTAACCCGTGAAAGGCCCCAGGTTCGAGTTCCAGTTGTGGCAAACAATTTGAATCTGCCAGGAAGTTTCACATCAGTGCACACTCGGCTACGGAGTGAAAGTTTAATTCTGTATACATATATTGTATTATATTTTCCGCAAGCCACGTTGTATTTGTATGGCGGACGGAGCTCTGCAATAAATTTCGATACCGTTCCACCGATGATGTTGAAAGTTGGGTGATTAAGCTTCTTCTATGTTTCATACATAGGGCGAGGACGAGACGGACTGAAAGTTGCAGAGGAAATAGAGAGGAGCAGGACATGGACAGAGAAGGGGGAGAGAGGTGGACGAGAGATGGGGAGGATGATATAAACAGAGAGCAGAGAGAGGGGAGAGCAGGAGGTTGATAGGACGGGACGCGGGCGGAGGTGACGAACAAGCGGTAAGAGTAGGTGAACAGAGGGAAGGGGGGGGGGAGAATCAAGTGAATAGAGGAAGGGTGAAGGGCAAGATGACCAGTGGAAGAGTGGAATAAACACATAGTGTAGTGTAGGGAATGTGATGATTTGTATATACCATCATTTATATGAGAAGGAGGGGAGGAAGAGACGGGCAGAGAGAGCGGGGGAAGAGGAGATATACAAACAGAGCTTTGGAATAAATAAATACGCAGGCAACACCCGGTTTTCAACTAGTAAATTTACAACATTGTTGAAAGCAGAATGCGAGTATTACTTGAAGACAAATTGGATGAAAACAAGTGTGGGGTTAGTCCTCTTAGAGGTTGTCAGGACCAGATCTTTAGCTTACAGCAGATAATGGAGAAGTGCTATGAGTGGAGCAGGGAATTCTATCTCCTAGTGTTCCTAGGAGGAGGCTGTTGTCAGTTCCACAAGAGTATGGTGTAGGAGGTAAACTTATGCAGGCAATCAAAGGTCTTTACGTAGATTGCCAGGCAGCAATAATTGACGGTAAATTGCGGTAATGGTTCACTGTAGTATCAGGAATAAGGCAAAGCTGTGTAACCTGTCTCCACTGTCGTTAATACAATCAATGGATCATACGTTGAAACAATAGACTGGCCGGCCGCGGTGGCCGAGGGGACTGAGGCGCTCCAGTCACGGTCTGCACGGCCACTACGGTCGGGGTACGAATTCCCCCCCTCGGGCATGGATATTTGTGCCGTCCTTAGTAGTACTTAGTTCATAAGTAGTTTTTAAGTTTAGGGACTGATGACTCCGTAGATAAGTCCCATGAGCTATACAAACATTTAAACAATAGACTGCCAAGGTGAAATTAAAATAAGTGGAAAGAAAACAAGCAGTTAGGCATATACAGACGACTTAGTTGAGGTGGTAGGTTCGATTGAAAGGTTGCAATCAATATTTCAGAGCTAGATAAGACGTGTAAAGATTATGGTATGAAGATCAGCTTCTCCAAAAGGTAAGCAATGTCCTGGGAAAGAAATTTAAACAGTGCGAAATAGGAAGAACAAAGAACAGGTGGACAGTTTGAAGTACGTAAGACGTATTTTCTCATAGGGTGTTAAAATAGTGGAAACACTGCAATCAAGATGTAGGAAAGCTAATGCTAATGTTAAATGAATGCTCAGCTAAGATCTACTCTCTTCTGTAAGTAGGAAGTAGGCATTAAGACTTAGTTAGCAGTGTATCGTTCTATCATTCGACCAACTTTGTTGTATGTTAGTGAAAGCTGGAAGGATACTGATTATCTTGTTAATAATAAGGTTGAGGTTGCAGAAATGAAAGTAGCAAGAATGATTGCAGGTACTAATAGATGGGAATAATGGCAGGACGATGTCCATAATCAGGAAATCAAGGAAAAACTAGGAATGCACACCATTGATGGAGTCGAGGTAGAATAAGAAGAAAGTTATTGGATTCGGTCAAAATTATTTTGAAGTAACAAGCTTAACATGAGATGAAACATCAATGTGTGTCAACGGCTGTCCCATGGTGAATACACCGGTTCCCACCAGATCACCGAAGTTAAATACCGTTAGGCATGGCCGGTACTTGGATGGGCGACTTTCTGGGTATGCCACGCGCCGGTGACAATTTTCCCTTTGACTTACGGCAAAGAGGACAGGAGCGATGGTGGTGTTAAGTCCCTTATCACTGGTCTTTGCACCAATGTTTTGAATTAAATTTCAAACCTCTACACAGTGTCTCATGGAGTGAGTGTATGGTCGCAGCCCCGAATCCTCCCGCAACCAGGAAGGTAAGCAGGTAACAGGACCGAATACTCCCAAACTGACACAGTGCGACAGAGCATTGCGCTAATGACCACAGCTCCGGGGCGCGCCTGGCTGCAGAAGTTTTGTTACAACTATTTCTTCTGATAAGCTGGATATAGTGGAGCACAATCATGAAGAAATGCCTCATAATAAACTTCAGAGGCTAGAAATAATTTCTGACCTAAAGAGAAAAGCCATAGAAGATACACTATTGGCCATTAAAATTGCTACACCAAGAAGAAATGCAGATGATAAACGGGTATTCATTGGACAAATATACTAGAACTGACATCTGATTACATTTTCACGTAATTTGGGTGATTTCTCAGTAGAAATCAGTAACCAGAACAACGATCTCTGGCCTTGTGTCGGACCAAACTGAGTGGTCATCAGTCCGTAGCTTACAAACTATTTAAACTATGGTAAACTAACCGAAGGACAAGACACACACACCCATGCCCCAGGGAGGACTCGAACCTTCGACGGCGAACAACCGCGCGCTCCGCAGCGAGGCGCCTTAGACCGCTCGGATACTCCACCGCGGCTACCAGATGTCGATGCGAACAAGAGGTGACCGTGACGTGTACCCAATGGCACTCCATACCATCACTCCGGGTGATACGCCATTATTTCGATGACGAATACACGCTTCTAATATGCGTTCACCGCGATGTTGCCAAACACGGATGCGACCATCATGATGTTGTAAACAGAACCTGGATTCATTCGAAAAAATGTTTTGCCATTCGTGAAGCCAGTTTCGTCGTTGCGTACGCCTTCGCAGGCGCTCCTTCTGCTATGTAGCGTCAAGGGTAACCGCAGCCATGGTCTCCGAGCTGATAGTCCATGCTGCTGCAAACGTCGTCGAACTGTTCGTGCAGGGCCGGCCGCGGTGGACGAGGGGACTGAGGCGCTTCAGTCATGGTCTGCACGGCCACTACGGTCGGGGGTTCGAATCCCCCCTCGGGCATGGATATTTGTGCCGTCCTTAGTCTTAGCTAGTTCATAAGTAATTTGTAAGCTTAGGGACTGATGACCCCGTAGTTAAGTCCCATAAGTTCTACAAACATTTGAACATTTGTTCGTGCAGGTGGTTGTTGTCTTGCAAACGTCCCTACCTGTTGACTCAGGGATCGGAACGTGGCTGCACGATCCGTTACAGCCATGCGGATAAGATGCCTCTCATCTCGACTGTTAGTGATACGAAGCCGTTGGGATCCAGCAAGGCGTTCCGTATTGCCCTCCTGAACCCACCGATTCCATATTCTGCTAACAGTCATTGGATCGCGACCAACGCGGGCAGCAGTGTCGCGATACGATAAACCACAATCGCGATAGGCTACAATCGGACCTTTATCAAAGTCGGAAACGCGATGGTACGCATTTCTCCTCCTTACACGAGGCATCAGAACAACGTTTCACCAGGCAACGCCGGTCAACTGCTGTTTGTGTATGAGAAATAATTTGGAAACTTTCCTCTTGTCAGTACGTTATAGGTGTCGCCACCGGCGCCAACCTTGTGTGAACGCTTTGAAAAGCTAATCATTTGTATATCACAGCGTCTTCTTCCTGTTGGTTACATTTAGCGTCTATAGCACGTCATCTTCATGGTGTAGCAATTTTAATGACCAGGAGTGTATTGGTGAGAGACCGTTAAAAATAATTTACCAGAAGTTGAAAGGAGAAGATACGCAAGATATAAGTACGGGAGATGTCAACAATTTTTGTAAATCTATTTACAAAGCTAGGCGCAAAATTCTGCTACAACTGCTCACTAATGGTGCAGACGTTTATGATGTTATGAACACGCTGAATGTGGAAACCACAGACGGGACAAAGTGTTTATTAGAAAATAAAACCGACAAAAAAGTGATCATATTTTGTGATTATGCAAATCTTAAAACCTTAACGCAGTGTGAATCTATATATGTTGATGGCACATTTTTTTCTCAGCTGTTTACAATACTTGGGTTAGCTAATGGCCATTCCATTTCATTGATGTTCCCTCTATTGAACGACAATAAAACTTCGTCGTATGAGTTTGTATTTCAAAGCGTTTTGATAAATGTAGTGATGTAGGTTTTAAGTTTTCGGCATTAACGTTGCCTGACTTCGAAGAGAGCATAATGAAAGCTGGAAGTAAGGTGTGGCCCGATATTCGCATTCAAGGATGCAAATTTAATTTAACACAGATCTGATGGCGAAAATACAAACATTTCGGCTTGCATATGACTATTATGCAAAAAATGAAATTGGTTTCTGTCGTACGTATTTGGTTTGCCCATGCTGGCCCCTGATATGGTTGGTGAATGTTTTGTTGACGATTTCATGGCAGAGATGTTCAAATGTTTGTATAACTTACGGGACTTAACTACGGGGTCATCAGTCCCTAAGCTTACAAACTACTTATGAACTACCTAAGACTAAGGACGGCACAAATATCCATGCCCGAGGGGGGATTCGAACCCCCGACCGCAGTGGCCGTACAGACCGTGACTGGCACTCCGCAGTCCCCTCGGCCACCGCGGCCGGCGGCAGAGATGCCTGCATCGGAAAAATTGCAAGCCTTTTGTGACTGTTTAGTAGAAACTTACATAGAAGAGAATTGACACTTTCCTCCATCCACGTGGGCAGAACTAAGTTCTAACAGACAGCGAATAACTAATGGTTGCGAAAGTTTCCATAGCAAATATGATAGTCAGTTCTACTCCTGCAGTCCTGACATTACCAATTTCTTGAGGTGCTGAAACAAAGTCAGCTAAAAATAAACATCTATATAAGATAAAACTTTTAAACATAAAATAGACACTTTTTTTTTTACATCTATGTTTGGTTGTGTGGGCCATCTTCCGCAGCAGCTGTTGAAATGGATTGCTGACTGCAATTAATATATTTACTTTACACCAGAGGCGTTTCGCTTTTTTATTTTAAAAGCATCTTCCGTGATCTGTAAATGATACAAAGGTTTGTACAGTTTGTTTTCGATAAATAGATTAAAAACAGTCTTTGAAAACTTTGTGCACGTTAGGCCTATGTGTTTTTAACGTAATATTCGATCTACTCATGGTGTTGATGTCTCTTCTTTACATCTTACTACTGTTTCTCCGTCTTGTTGACTAGAGTTGGTTTGTTCCAAGCATGCATTTTTCGGCTGTGTACGGCACTTTTCTTGTGTTTTTGTGTCGTTTCTTCCGTTTCATCACAGCATGTCACATAATATCACTTCACTTTTTTGAAATGCGTACAGATTGCATATCTCCTGTTATAAGCGGAATGCCTGTCTATTTGTTTATCACTTCTCTACAGTGCGGCTATGTTTTTGTCTGTTCATTTGTTTTTGTGTCGTCTGTGAGTGTTGCCAATGTTATATATTTTAATTCAAAATGTATGTATGTGTGTGTGTGTGTGTGTGTGTGTGTGAGTGTGTGTGTGATAGAGAGAGAGAGAGAGGAAGAGAGAGAGAGATTTAATTTCGTGAACAAGATGTTAAGATGTATTTTTAGATGAGTAAATGGAGGTTTAATTGGGTTGTGGTGGTGGGGGGGGGGGAGGCGAGGGTATTGCGATTCGCGTTTTCGTGGAAGGGGGTTGCCTCTCATAGTGTTTATTTTTATGTTAGGTGGTCAATAAGCTTGAGAAGTATGTTGTTTGCCAGATTGGTTTGGTCTTTTATGAAATGTTTCTTCTCTGTTATTGTTTTTTGGGTATGGTAGTTTTCTTGAAGGGTGAGCAGGTGAAGTGAAGTGATGAAACAAATAGACAGGCATTCCACTTATAACAGGAGATATGCAATCTGTATGCATTTCAAAAAATGTATGTGATGTGATGTGCTGTGATGAATCGGAAGAAACGATACAAAAACACAAGAAAAGTGCCGTACACAGCCAAGAAACGCACGCTTGGAATCTACCAACTCCAGCCAACAAGACGGAGAAAGAGTAGTAAGATGTAAATAAGAGACATTAACACCGTGAGTAGACGGTTAAAAACACATAGGCCTAACGTGCAAAACGTTTTTAAAAACTGTTTTTAATCTATTTATCGAAAACAAACTGTACAAGTCTTTGTACCATTTACAGACCACAGAAGATGCTTTTAAAATAAAAAGCGAAACGCGTCTGGTCTAAAGTAAATCTCTTAATTGCAGTCAGCATAAGACGGATTACCTCTTATAACCAATTTTTTACATCTTCTACTGTAACTTCATATGCTTTCCTTTGCCTGCTTGGAGTATTCATAACATTTCGAGCTGCTACCTGCTTGAAACGGGAGGATTCTGTCCCATCTTGTTTCAGTCCCTTGCGGGCTTGGGAGGATTCGGCGCCAGTCTTCTAGCCACGGGAGGATTCGGGGCTGAGCCCGAGGGCATGGGACACTGTTACTGGCGATCCGTCCATGGCATGGGGACGTGAAGATCGGCGGCCTCGTTGATGCTTTTCGAGAGGAGTGGGCTATGTATCGCCACCGGATATAATCATCTCCCTTCTCCCATCATCTCCAACACGACGCTACACTACACACGCGCCCATTACAGTTACCTACACTTAACGTAGACACTTCAACACACAGTTCTCACATTTCGCAAAGGTAAGTTGCCCGTGGACGCGAAGGATAGAGAAAACATTTCCAATTAAGCAGCTGAATCTGCGCTTCAGGGACGTAACAGCCATTCATGTCATACGACTTTACTTTAAGCATCAACTGAATAGGGGACTGTGAGGAATTTTGTTAAGGGGACTACGCTCCAGATGATTTATTTATTTTAAGGGAAACTTACTTTCTGAAAGCGCCTCATAAAAGAAGTCCACAAGCTCTGGCTCCTGCTTCAGGGGTGGATCCAGCACGGCCTGCTGGGGGGTGGAGGGGGGGGGCTAAAAGAATTCTCATCGTTAGCTAAACTCTGGCTCAGTAGAAAGACTCTAGTATCGCCCACACCTTTTTACCCACACCATAGGCGGATCTAAGGGCGGGACGGTGAAGGGACCCCCCCCCCCCCCCCCCCAGCAGCTCTTTTCAGCTACTTTTTATTTTAGTATGCTTAGCTGAGTCTTGAAAACTGTGAGACTTTTGTTTATTTGGGCGTGGGTTAAAAAGGGGTGGCCGGTACTAGAATCTTTCTACTGAGCCAGAGTTTAGCTGACAATGAGAATTCTTGCACCGAACCCCCCCCCCCCCCCCCCCCAGCAGGCCGTCCTGGATCCGCCCCTAACCCACACCCACTTAAACGAAAGTCTCAAAGTTTTGAAGACTCAGTGCAGTAATAGCATGACAGCTTCGTATTCTAAAATAAAATATATACAGGGTGTTTCACTAAGTGTGTTTGCCTCTGTAACTTATAAAATAAGTTGTGTACTTACACAACATGAAAGGCTGATGTAGTTGTGCCACAGTTCCCCGCCTGTCCTGTTTTTCTAGTCTGCTCAGATCACTGCATCCGGCATCTGTAATGAGGGGTGGCTGCCCAACCCCTGGACGTGTAGAAGTGGGTTGCCCTTGCTTTCGTCACCTGTTGAAGACACGTACCACCACACGCCTCGAACACCAGACAAGTCGTGCAGTTTCCCTAGCCTCCAGGGAATCACAATCTGCCCTCTACCAAATACAGTCTGATCGCACGCTCCTTCCACATTCTATACATGGACAGCACGCTCGCTGAGACTATCTACACCGTGGGTGTGCCTAGCTGGCATTCATTCGTCAGCTGACACTGCTGTCGCCTGGACAGTTTTATATCGATAGAAGTAGGTGTCATTATGTTCTGGCTGATCAGTGCAGTTGTAAATTTTGAACTGAGGGACCCTGTGGGTGGCTGGTGCAGCAACAGTGGTATATCACTCAATCAGCAGTCTCTGTCGCATATATATATATATATATATATATATATATATATATATATATATATATATATATATATAGGGTGTTTCACTAAGTGTGTTTGCCTCTGTAACTTATAAAATAATAGGTGACGGGAAATTTTAATGCGGTAGGTCAACACAATAAATGTTATACTTTCTGCGGAGCTATGAACATAGTTTATTTTCCAAAGAGTTACAGGACAAAGATTTAATTTTTTAAATGGAACAATAGTTTTTTTTTTCTATCGTGCATTGGATTCGTTGAAACCAGCTGCGTCCAAATCAATTTAAACTGCATTCCCATCACTGTTAGTTTGGGAGCTACAACCCTTCAAAGTTTAGGGGGCGGAGGCTACGACAGCATAGCTGACTGGCTGGTGGTCATGAGACAGTGGGTCGTGCCCCAGGGGATAGCCACTCGGTCAGTCAGCAACGCTATCGCAGCCTCCGCCCCCGGAACTCTGAAGGGTTGTAGCTCCCAAACTGTGATAGGAATGTAGTTTAAATTGATTTGGACGCAGCTGGTTTCAACGAATCCAATACACGATAGAAAAAAACTATTGTTCCATTTAAAAAAAATTAAATCTTTGTGGTGTAACTCTTTGGAAAATGATACAATAAACTATGTTCATAGCTCCGCAGAAAGTGTAGCATTTCTTGTGTTGACCTACCGCATTAAAATTTCCCGTCACCTATTATTTTATAAGTTACAGAGGCAAACACACTTAGTGAAACACCCTGTATATAAAAAAAGAGCTGCTGGAGAGGGGGGGGGGCAACGACCCTTGACCCCCCTCCCCCTTGGATCCGCCTCTGGGTTGCTTATGTTATTGCTGGTGCGCTCGTACTGCTGGTAGTTAATTGGACGGCTAGCTGGCCGGCAGGCGTCGCGTGGCTAGCAGCACGTGTCGGCCGCATGCTGAGCCGCGTGACTGCAGCAGCCGCAGTGGACAGCAGCAGCAGTGTGACGCTGCCACCGCCGACAGCAGCTGGCTCTGGCTCGCACGTGCCGCTCCACGCGTTGACGAGCACCTGGCTCCACCAGCGTCACAACTGTCCAGGAGGCGCCCAGTGTTTTCCAAACAAGACTAAAGTCTGAAAAACATTACAAACTGGCGGCATTTTAGAGTTCTTCTCGGGAGGAGTTTACTATACAACTGCCGACGAAAAGAGTTATTAATACTGTTGGCAAATATGCCATTAATTTACTTTTAACTTCTACGTTTTAACACTCTATCCGGTTATTCATTTGTTTCAGTTTTTTCTTTAGTCTCTTAGCTCCGCTCTGTCGATTATTCTCCTCCGTTCCTCCTGGTGTAAACGACTGGACATTTAACTCACGAAAGGAAGGAAGGAAGCTTAGGTTTTAAAGTCTCGTTGACATCGTGGTCATTAGAGGCGGAAATGGCAGCGTGGTCCTGGGCACCAGGCTAAGGATTGTGCAAGCGCTCCTCGTCGGAGGTTCGAGACCTCCCTCGGGGAAGGAAGTATGAGTTGTCCTTATATAAGTTAGTTGTTTTTTTATTGGCCTTTCAGTAGTCCCCATAAAGCCATTCACATAAACAATCATAGTGAAAAACACTGGTGTAGTTACAAATGCAAATAAATATTAAAATCAAGGACAATAAAGCTAAGACAAGAAGGATTTGAATTATATTGAGGTTATACTTGGTTTTATCTTTTGTAGAAGTCAGGTCTCGCTGCGGAGGTTCGAGTCCTCCCTGGAGCATGGGTGTGTGTGTGTTGTCCTCAGGTTAATTTACCTAGGTTTAAGTACTGTGTAAGCTATGGACTGATGACCACGCAGTTTGGTCCGATAGATTTACAGAGATTTGAACATTTTGTAACTCATGAAAGGAAGGAAGGAAGCTTAGATTTTAGAGTCTCGTCGACATCGTGGTCAGTAGAGGCGGAAATGGCAGCGTGGTCCTGGGCGCCATGCTACGGATTGCGCAAGCGCTCCTCGTCGGAGGTTCGAGACCTCCCTCTCACTTCGTTTACATGCAACACATCTTCCGAAAGACGAAAACCGATTTTCATCAACCGTTTTTCGCTGTCGTGTTTACATGGCATAGCCTGAATCGGATTTCGAAGCTCATTTAAAATGGCGGCTGGATAACAGCTGATTCAGTTCCTTATTTAGTCTGCACAATCGCTATTTTTCTTTATTTAAATACACAGATTTATGTTCACACTAATATTTATACTTTTATTTCACATTAGAAAATATCACTCTTTCCACATGTGCCGAAAATTCTTAACAAGAAAACACAATCTGACAAGCCAAGAACGCTTCAAAAACGGTTGCGCTTACATGGGCACGAAAATGACTGTGCAACTGGAAAACCGCTTTAGAGAAGCGGATTTCCAGAATCGATTTTGGAGTGTTTACATGACCAACCAAAAGCGGAATTGGGAAATCGGTTTACGAAATCCGGTTTTGGGAGCCCATGTAAACGGGGTGTCTGGCAAGAAAGTATGAGTTGTCCTTATATAAGTTAGTCGTTTTTTATTGGCCTTTCAGTAGTCCCCATAAAGCCATTGACATAAACAATCATAATGAAATACACTGGTGTAGTTACAAATGCAAGTTGCCAAAAGCAAACAAATAAATATTAAAGTCAAGGACTTTAAAGCTAAGGTAAGAACGATTTGAATTATATTGAGATTATACATGGTTTTATCTTTTATACAAGTCAGTTCATAACTCTCTCTTCGTCGCCATTAAAATGTGGTAAGTTCCTTGTACACTTTAAAGTCTGTAATTGCCAGTAGTGTTGACACAGTTTTTGGTAACTGGTAGTTTCTTCTCACAAATGCCGCGGTGGAGTAGCCGAGCGGTCTAAAGGGTCTCGCTGCGGAGGTTCGAGTCCTCCCTGGGGCATGGGTGTGTGTGTGTTGTCCTCAGGTTAATTTACCTAGGTTTAAGTACTGTGTAAGCTATGGACTGATGACCACGCAGTTTGGTCCGATAGATTTACAGAGATTTGAACATTTTGTAACTCATGAAAGGAAGGAAGGAAGCTTAGATTTTAGAGTCTCGTCGACATCGTGGTCAGTAGAGGCGGAAATGGCAGCGTGGTCCTGGGCGCCATGCTACGGATTGCGCAAGCGCTCCTCGTCGGAGGTTCGAGACCTCCCTCTCACTTCGTTTACATGCAACACATCTTCCGAAAGACGAAAACCGATTTTCATAAACCGTTTTTCGCTGTCGTGTTTACATGGCATAGCCTGAATCGGATTTCGAAGCTCATTTAAAATGGCGGCTGGATAACAGCTGATTCAGTTCCTTATTTAGTCTGCACAATCGCTATTTTTCTTTATTTAAATACACAGATTTATGTTCACACTAATATTTATACTTTTATTTCACATTAGAAAATATCACTCTTTCCACATGTGCCGAAAATTCTTAACAAGAAAACACAATCTGACAAGCCAAGAACGCTTCAAAAACGGTTGCGCTTACATGGGCACGAAAATGACTGTGCAACTGGAAAACCGCTTTAGAGAAGCGGATTTCCAGAATCGATTTTGGAGTGTTTACATGACCAACCAAAAGCGGAATTGGGAAATCGGTTTACGAAATCCGGTTTTGGGAGCCCATGTAAACGGGGTGTCTGGCAAGAAAGTATGAGTTGTCCTTATATAAGTTAGTCGTTTTTTATTGGCCTTTCAGTAGTCCCCATAAAGCCATTGACATAAACAATCATAATGAAATACACTGGTGTAGTTACAAATGCAAGTTGCCAAAAGCAAACAAATAAATATTAAAGTCAAGGACTTAAAAGCTAAGGTAAGAACGATTTGAATTATATTGAGATTATACATGGTTTTATCTTTTATACAAGTCAGTTCATAACTCTCTCTTCGTCGCCATTAAAATGTGGTAAGTTCCTTGTACACTTTAAAGTCTGTAATTGCCAGTAGTGTTGACACAGTTTTTGGTAACTGGTAGTTTCTTCTCACAAATGCCGCGGTGGAGTAGCCGAGCGGTCTAAAGGGTCTCGCTGCGGAGGTTCGAGTCCTCCCTGGGGCATGGGTGTGTGTGTGTTGTCCTCAGGTTAATTTACCTAGGTTTAAGTACTGTGTAAGCTATGGACTGATGACCACGCAGTTTGGTCCGATAGATTTACAGAGATTTGAACATTTTGTAACTCATGAAAGGAAGGAAGGAAGCTTAGATTTTAGAGTCTCGTCGACATCGTGGTCAGTAGAGGCGAAAATGGCAGCGTGGTCCTGGGCGCCATGCTACATGCCTGGGCGCCATGCTACATGCTACATGCTGCGGATTGACACAGTTATCGGTAACTGGTAGTTTCTGCTCACAAATAGCTCATCAACTGCCATGTGAGATCCCACCTGCTGATAAATGTGGTTTCTTGCTGCTCAGATCGACATTGGTTAATGTACATTCGCTCTACATTAGCTGCAAGCTCCAGTGAACAACAAAGTCCATTGTACCAAGGCCTTGTTGGTAGCACTAGTGGTTGGTAGCCTAGTATTTTCCTTTAGTTGTCTGGGAAGCTTGCCAGTCTTCGTACCACTAACTCCCAATTCTCTTTCTGTAAACTGGTAAAATATCCTCCGCTGCAACGTGTGTAACTTATATTCCCGCACACCTGAGGTAACCGCTTCCTTAGCAAGTATGTCAGCGATATCGTTCCTCAGAATAAGTTAGTTTAAGTGGTTTGTAAAAAATCTTCGGGACCAAAACTGTTGAGGTCACCTATCCCAAAGTTGTTTGAAATACTTAAGACGTATTTTCTCACAGGATGGTAACATAGTGAAACAATTGCAATCAAGGTGTAGGACAGTTAATGCTAAGTGAGTGCTCAGCTACGATCTACTCTCTTCTGAAAGAGGGAAGTCAGCGTTAACACTAAGTTAGCAGTGCGCCATTCTATCTTTTACAAGTTTGTTGTATGGGAGTGAAAGTTGGATGGATACTCATTACCTTGACAGCTTGCATTTGTATCTATACTTTTATACAAGTCAGTTCACAACTCTCTCTTCGTCGCCATTAGAAAGAATGTAAGTTCTTTGTCCACTTTCGTGAACCACGAAATCGATTTACAGTCAACTATAACTGCTGCCTGACAACCGACATAAATACTTTTATGCCTGCAGAAATCTTGTAGAACTAAGAACAGCTTCCTCCTAAGAACAAAACGTTCAAATGTTTGTAGAGCTTATGGGACTTAACTACGGGGTCATCTGTCTCTAAACTTACAAACTACTTACGAACTAGCTAATACTAAGGATGGCACAAATATCCATGCCCGAGGTGGGATTCGAACCCCCGACCTTAGTGGCCGTGCAGACCGTGACTGACGCGCCTCAGTCCCCTCGGCCACCGCGGCCGATGCTCCTAAGAACACGAAGCCTTTTGTAGATCTATAAAACATAGATATAATACCTCAGAACTTCCATGTGATATCCCATCTGTTGATAACTGTAATTTCTTGCTGCACAGATCGACAGTGGTTGAAGTTCATTCGATCTATAGTAGCTGCAAGCTTCCATGAACAACTAAGTCCATTGTACCAAGTCCTCGATGGTAGCACTGGTGTTATTTGTGCATAGTATTTTCATTTAGTTTTCTGGGAAGCTTGTGTTTCCTCGTCCCACTCACTCCCAATTCTCTTTTTGTAAACTGGTAAAATATCCTCCTCCGGAACGTGCGTATATTCTCCTACACATGAGGTAACAGTTTCCTTAGCAAGTATGTCAGCGATCTCTTTCCTCAGAATAAGTTAGTTTAAGTAGTTTGTAAAAAGCTTTGGGACCAAAACTGCTGAGGTCACCGGTCCCAAAGTTACTCTGAATAGTTTGTAAGTATAGAGCCTTTCAAAATTAATTTTGTTCTGCGTCATCGTGCAGTAGCCAAAACACAAAACTGACACTTTATAATATTTCCGTTGACGCCTAAAGGTCTAATAGTAACAAAATACGACCATTTAGTGACACTGAAAAAGAGGTCGGATTGATATTTCGCAACGCTATATACACGGTACAGACATTAGCTGGTATAGGTATGCGTATGCAAATACAGAAATATGTAAACAATCAGAAGACAGCATTGTGGTCGACAACGCCTATATAAGACAACAAGTGTAATTAGATTATCCATTACGGATATTTCAGAACCCGTGACTGTTAATTTCAATATGATTTAAAAAAAAAATGCAACCAGTCACTTTCACTTGTAATGATGCTGTTTATTCCATGAAAGGTGGTCGAACAAACCCGCAAGGGTTCTCCCGGTTTACCAGTTTTCGAACCTTTTCAAGTTCATCTTCAGGTGGAGCATGTTACGGGATCATTTTAAGCGCCATGTTAGGTGCTGGCTCTGTGGTGGGAAGACGGTATGTTACCGGGTCAGTACCCAACATGATGCTTAAAATGACCCTGTAACATGCTCCATCTGAAGATGAACCTGAAAAGTTTCGAAAATTGGTTGATATTGATGTCCACTGGATTGCACACTGTGTACTTGAAACATTCCTAGCCCTTTCCATGAGTTTTTAGTTTTGTACGGAAACTTTCGAAGCGATTTGGCTATAGAGGCTCCTTCATTTAGTGCAAATGCACTTCATCTTATTATAATTATTTTCTAGAATTGGTGCATTGCTGCTCCAAACTGCTCGCTACTGCTTCACGCTCTCAATATTAACACGCCAGTGCTTTCGGGTGTAAAACTGTTGCTTCGCAGTTCAGTTAGCGACATCCTACAGTGTGGAACCTACCGCAGCGGTCCCTGGTGTGGGGATGCGTTTACGACTTGAAAAATGACCGCAGATGCAGAGAAAAGCAATCAATCAATAACAGCCGATGATGGCATTATAACCCTTCGATACCGGTTAGTTAAATACGAAAGTATCCAGCTATCTTGGCTGTTGTTTTATATTATAAATCTATTGATTAGATCACACCCAAAAACGTCAAATCTCAAAAAAATGTTCAAATGTTTGGTAAGCTTATGGGACTTAACTACGGGGTCATCAGTCCCTAAACTTACAAACTACTTATGAACTACTTACGAACTAGGACGGCACAAATATCCATGCCCGAGGGGGGATTCGAACCCCCGACCGTAGTGGCCGTGCTGACCGTGACTGGAGCGCCTCAGTCACCTCGGCCACCGCGGCCGGCAAATCTCATTTATTAGGGCTTGAATTTAGAATAATGCCAATTTTTTTAAAATTCGTACAAAAAATCTAAGTACCAATGTTCGCAATCATAGCTACAAAATTTCCTTAATAGCGACATACATCTGAAAAGACTTTCATCCCGTATTTCACCTACTTATGGATCGAATATCGAAAATCCCTTCTTCAACGACACTTACAGTATAAGATCAA
Source organism: Locusta migratoria (assembly GCA_026315105.1). Lineage (NCBI taxonomy): Eukaryota > Metazoa > Arthropoda > Insecta > Orthoptera > Acrididae > Locusta > Locusta migratoria. The sequence continues at coordinate 356,641,298 of CM048748.1, forward strand.
CATCCTCTGCAAATTTTAATTTTCTATCGCTAGTGGTTTGGGCTGGGCGATGATGAGTCAGGGGACACATTGCCCTCTATTTATATATTTCTGATGCTAATCATTAAATTCATAATAGCACTGAAAAGTTTTTTACCTAACGTATGATTATACTGTTCTTAGAAACGAAATGTAACAATATATTTGTAGAAATAATTTCTTACAGTATTAGTGAAACTGTGCCTCATGAAGCTTTGTATACTAAAGCCTGTTGCCATGAAGTTTCGAAAATGCTGTCTTACCTGTTATTTGCCGCATGGCTGTGTTCAAATTTTGAAATGTTTGTAAACCTATTTGACCAAACTGCTATGCTCGTCAGTCCCTAGATTACAAACGACTTTAACGAACATACACTAAGAATAACACACACACACACACACACACACCCATGCCCGAGGGAGGACTAGAAACTCCGGCGGGAACAGCCTCTTAGACCGTAGCATGATGCCTTAGACCGCGTGGCCATTCCGCACGGCTACGGCAGTATGCAAATCATATTGTAAATAGAAAAGTTTTAAAATCGAAGACATATTTAAAGCAGTAATTTAAAACGAACTACAAAGAGTAAAAATAATTTCTCCTGGCCCCAAAAAAGATTTCCAACCTCAAATAGATAGTCTTCGAAATTTATGCCAGTGAATTTATAATAGCTGTGACAACACTTGTAAAATTTTAAATGAGAAACATGCGCCTTTTGCAATAAATAATTGACGCATTTTTCTCAATATTAACCACTCCTTAAGCTCCTTTACATTCAGTATTTTATACGTCCATGCTTTTGTGTTTTAAATTTTTAAAGTATTGCCATAGCTGTTAAAAATGCACAAGCATAACCTTTTGGAACTGTCTGTACGAAGATAGTAATCTGTAAGGAACTAGGAAAAAATTGTTTTGTACTTTTTAGTGTGTAAAAACGTTTTTTATTCAAGATTATTTTCTGTTTTTTATCCATGTGTGTGTGTATGTGTGTGTATGTGTGTGTGTGTGTGTGTGTGTGTGTGTGTGTGTGAGTGAAATTTTTCAATCTTTCAAGTATTTTCACATGACAGTTAATCCCGGCTACGATTTAAGTTTTATGAAGTGGACTAAAAAAATCCGCGGTCGAATAATTGCGAATACAAATCATACATTTCAGAACAACAACACCAACTTTCCTTCACACACATTTAAATCAGCCGTGAGTACTTAGAAAGCTAAAATTAATGAGGACGTTTGTTATCAACGACAAGCAGCACAATCTATCTAATAGGAGCACTTTTATAACGAGCGTTCTATTTGAAGAAACTCTGTTGTTGATCGAAACTGGTAACAGTTTAATAGACACAGGAACACTACGTAAGAAACACGACTCATTACTGTTGGTATAAGAAGATAGCATACAATAAAGAATAACATAAGTTTTTTGTAGTTGCATTACATCGCAGTATCACCGCACACAAACTTTTAGGCGGCGTCAGGCTTGAACTATAGATACTGGTTGGCCCTACACCGGGCTTGGTATTATTTTGATGACACCAGCATCTCTACAGCTATACGACTTGAATGCTGGCAACAGAACGGTGGTGCCCCAGCTTTTGTGAAGGAGAAAAACATTAAATTTCACAGGTAAATATTATTAGTTTAAAATAGTAGCATTTCTTAAAAATTGCTAGGCTTTTATTCATAACTAGCTAATGTTGCCAACCGTCACGTAGTTAAATATTACAATAACGCTATATGTATAGCCGCCATACTGTTTGGCAAATCTGTTAGTTTGTATGGTCGAAGATTGCCATTTCAGTACTGCATAGCTGTGCTGTAACCACACAATATCGCTGAATTATCTGTCAAATCAACTGCCACGATAATACTGCCATAAAAAAAACGAATATAGTTTCATAATTACTCCAGTGTCACCAACGAAGCATCATTAACGAACAAATAAACAGTGATAGAACCACCGATATCGTATGATTTTAAAACCATCAGACATAAGTAAAATGTATAATAATGAAATGTAATTACGAGGGTGCATCAGTAAGTCGCAAACTTAGGTTGACACGCGAGTACTGCGTTTGCAGGTCAGAAAATTGTTTTACTTTTCAGCTGACTCCACCTGTAAATTTAAACACTGCCCATCGTTCGAGACAACTTTAAAAGCCTGCAGCTTGGAATTTTTGCGGTAGCGTTTGCATTCTATATGTGACGCTCTTGAGCTTAACTTTATCTGGTTCCTTAAATTCCTGCAATTCACAATACGGGTGTGTTGCAGTGGTAGAGAAATACCCCTACACAATGCGCAGTACTGGCGTGTCTACCCTCAGTTTGTGACTTATTCACCGACTCACCCTCGTAATAATTATGTAGAAAATTATAAATATTGTACCAAACGTATGTCCTTTTACTTGCATGGTAATTCAGCCAAATCAAGGCCAGTCTCACAAATACAGTAAACGAACTTAGCAGCGTACTGGGAATTATAATTATGTAGTCTCTTTAAATGATATACTACGCAGCAAACTCAGAAGACTGTAAGTAATATTTTCGTTGTTAGAAATGGAGTAGGCCTACTAACCTTAAACTAATAGCTACTGCAACTGCAACAATCATCTCCAGATTAGGCAAGTCCAAGTTTAAAGTAGAAAAGCGAATCATTTTATATGTACTCTGTAGAAGTAAACTCTAAAAAGTCGTGGAAGTTGTATCAGTAGATGTCTCCTCAACTGAGCCTGGTCCTTTAACTACCTATGAACATGTGAAGTTCCTCCGGTTATCTAACTTGATACTTACGTGTACAGAACCGAGCAACCACAGAAAAAAATCCCATTTTCCACGACATTCATATTTGATGGACACATTTTTCCATACATTCAGTGTGAATGTTAATGATTTCGTGACTAACAGGCTAGCCTGTACTTTGCCGTGAGCACTGCCACATCACTGGCTTGGAAACCAAATGCTCGGAAGCTCAAATCCATGAGCTGTGCAGGAGGAATGTGCAACTAGTGAGGCAGTGGTTACGTGTGGAGACAATTGTCTCGCGGGCTTCGACGCTTGTGCTGACGCGCTCTGCTGATGGAGCGCTTCTTCGTTCCCCGCCGCTCACAGCGCTGCCGGAAGCGCCTAAGGTTACACGAATTATCGGAATAAATTTTACAGTTGGAGACCAAGAAAACGAGGACAAACGCACCGCAGGAGACGAGGAACGTCTGAGAATTCTAAAGGTGCTGGAACGAAACAAGCACCACATGGAAAGGAACACTGTATGCAGGAATTGTATGTATTGTGTTAGTATACGTTAAAACTCGAGTGACTGCAAGATGGTAGAAAATTAATGAGATGGAATCTGGACAAATTGAAGGAAACTTAGGTGATCGAGAGTTTCAGAGGGAGCGTTACACAAGGTCTGACTGAAACAACGGAAAGTAAAACAGTACGATACTCCGAGAAGAAGCTGAGAGAGCAATAAAAGATTAGAGTAGAAACAAGGCCCTTGGAGTAGATGATATTCCGTTTGAACTACTGATGTCGTTAGAAATGCCAGTCATGAAGAAATTGTTCCATCTGGTAAACAAGATGTATGAGACAGGGGAAATACCCTCAGTCTTCAAGAAGGATATAGTAATTTCAATTCCTGAGAAAGCAAGTGCAGACAATGTAAAAATTACAGAACTCTCAGTTTTAAAAGTCTTGGTTGCAAAAGTCTAGTACGAATTATGTACAGGCGAATGGAAAAACCGCTGGAATCTGATCTTGGGGAAGATCAGTTTTTATTTACGAGAAATATAGGAACACGCGAGACAATACTCACTCTACAACTTATCTTAGATACATAGAAGATAGGCTAAGGAAAGGGAAACCTACGTTTTCAGCATTTGTAGATCTGAAGAAAGCTTTTGACAATATTGAATGGAGTACAATCTTTCAAATTCTGAAGGTGGCAGGGGTAAAATATATGGAGCGTAGAGCTATATTGAACTTGTACAAAAACCAGACAGCAATTATTAGAGTGGAAGGGCAAGAAAGGGTCGCAGTGGTTGGGAAGGAAGTAAGACAGGGTTTTAGCCTTTTCCCAATGTTGTTCAATCTGTACATTGAGCAAACTGTGAAGAAATGCAAGGAGAAATTTGGAGAAGGAATTAAAGTTCTGGGAGGAGAAATAAAAACCCTGCCGTTTGCTGACGACATAGTAATTCTGTCTGGGACAGCAAAGGACCTGGAAGAGCAATTAAACGGAATGGTCAGAGTCTTGAAAAGAATGTTTAAGAGGAACATTAACAAGATTAAAATAACGGTAATAGAATGTAGTGTCAGACAATCAGGCGATGCTGAAGGAATTAGATTAGGTAATGAGACAATAAAAGCAGTAGATGAGTTTTGTTATTTGGGCAGTAAGGCTATGGCTATGGGAAGAAATGTTTTTCTGAAGAAGCGAAATTTGTTGCAATCCAATATTAGTTTAAATGTTAGGAAGTCCTTTCTGAAAGCATTTGTCTGGAGTGTAGGATTGCATGGGAGTGAAACGTGGACGATAAGGAGTTCAGACAAAAAGTTGATAAAAGGTTTTTAAATTTGGTGCTACAGACGAGTGATGAAGATGAGATGGGTAGATCACGTAACTAATGAGGAGTTATATCCTAAGGGAAAGGAACACATTCTGAGACATCAGGGAATCGTCAACTAAGTAATAGAAGAAAGTGTGTAGGGTAAAAATCGTAGAGGGAGACCGAGGGACGAATACAGTAAGCAGATTCAAAAGGATGTCAGTTATCGTTCTTAATTGGAGATGAAGAGGCTTGCACAAGACAGGGTAGCGTAGAGAGCTGCATAAAAAATTGGGCTGCGTACTGAAGACCACACAACAACAACAACGTTCACGGAAAAACGACGAGTGTGATTCAGTTATCCAGTATAAGAATTTGGCGTCCTCATGGAAATTAATGGACAGATGTACAGGTATAATGCTGTTTTGTTGATTTTATTTGGAGATTGACGTCGGAATTAGCAACTAGGTAATCTGCAGTTCGATAAGGTCTGAGAAAGGAAGGTATAGCACTTAATTCGGTACTGTAAAGCTTCGGTCCCATCTTAAGCGGAACGCCAAAATCGTCGCCGCTTCTAGGCAAAATTTAGCTTGAAGAGTGTGAGAACAAAATGTTAGACATGCAAGACACACTGCTAAGCGGTACAGTAGGCATCACATCAGTTCAAGCTGTATCAAAGCTGGCCGGTAATGACAGCGCGATCTGGGGCGACGTATTACGGATTGTAAGGCCGCTCCCACTGGAGGTTCGCGTCCTCCCTCGGACATGTGCATGTTTGTGTGTGTGTGTGTATGTGTGTGTGTGTGTGTGTTGTCTTTAGTATACGTTGCTTTAAATTCATGTGTAACGCCAGGGACCGATGACCCTGGAAGTGTGGTTCCTTAGTTACGCAAACTTTGAACTTTTCCGTGTTAAACCTGTAGTTCAGTAGAGTCGCTTATAATAATTGCCATAAATGTGTGTTGGTTCGGAGATATTAAATACCTCTACCGAGATACTTGTCCGAGTCTCATGTGGACGCCTTTGCAATGGGTTTATAACCACTTGTGGTTAGCACTTATAGCAAGTCTCAACTTCAAGCAAGTCTCTCACAGTCGAATAATGTATATATTTTATAGGTTATTCGTTATAGAGAACCTCGATAGTGTATTAGAGAGAGAATGCATTTTCGTATACTCACAATCGTATTGCCAGTGGAAGACGATAAATTGTTTAGAGCTGTGAGAGTAACGATGAGTGGAGTCGAAGGATGTCGCAGAGGATACCGTGCTCACGGGTGCGGTTTCTTTAAGGGGATGTTTGTCCACTGTTGGTCGAGCCGATCTCTACGAGTTCACGAGAGTAACTCGGGCGTCCGATACTTGATTGTCGTGAGTGCACTCGTGCTCTCCCGATAATCCATTTGTAGTCTGGGGCAACGTCCCAAGCATAAATTAAATTGGTCCCAATTCCCCGGTTCCGACCATGGTTTTCGGGAGGTTTTCATTGGTTGTAAGACGTATGCCGGAACTGGTAAGCCCCTCCCACTTATTCCCAATTAGGATCCCCCTTTGCCCACTATCAGCTTGTCTGATAATTGGCTGAATAGAACCGCGATTCTTTATGGGCCCGATCTCAAACAGCCCGCTCCACTCCTCGGAGTGAAGAATGAAAAGAATAAGGAGAGTAACGATGCGTACCCTTATGTATCCGTTACTAAAAGAAACAGTACTCGTTACAAACGTATCGTTAGTCGTTACTCTCGTTACCAGTGCCACCCAGAAATACGGCCGTTACACTGTCTTTGTAACAGTGAAAAAATTTTAACTGTTACTGGTTATATTACTTTAACATTTAAATTTACCATTTAGATACTGTATGCCTGCTTTCTGAGGCAATTATATTACTGAGGAAAGGATCAGTACAGTCAATTTCCCTCGTGATTAAAAAACAATTGTCATACGAATTGATCAAAATTAGTGAGACCCATCCGCGACCTCCATTTTAAGTATTGTTTCCCGCACATTACTTAGAGGCTTGGAATGTCAGAATCAATCGGAATATTTCGTGACGAATGCCAGTGTGACCGATCATAATAGAAACACTACTTTTGCGAGCAGCAGGGCTGTTGTACTGTACTATGTGACATTAAGATAATACCGTCATGAATGAAAATGTGTATATGATAAACTGTATATGATAAACTTTTGAGTACTTTTTACAAAACTTTTTATAGTAGACAAAATTGAAAACAAATAATTAAATTAAATAACTGAACACTTGTTATTGCTTTGTTTCACAAAACTTTATTTTTACAACCTAGGTCTCGGGTTATGAGCTCATTTTCAAGTACTTTACTGATTCCGAAGTTGTTACACCAGTGAAGACAAACCATTATGATACTACAGGTCTCTGTTTATCGATTTTAACATTGGAAGAAAATACTTTTACCTTGCAATTTAGGAACTATTACACTTATATTACCTTATTAGAGTAATCTTAATTATCTATTGTACTAATATTGTGTTTAATGATGTTATCTATTAGTGAATTTACTGATCATTATTGTACCTCGAAAAATTGAACTGTTTACCGTACAAGACCTTGCTTCTTGCCTATTGTTAGTTATATTGTTATTATCTGCTATGTATAAGTTACTCATAGTCTAAAAGAGGCGAATAATTGAATTCTGTCTGTTCATTCAGTATCAAATTTGCGGCTATGCGAATCTGTTTTTTAATCTCCAAGAGTTCTAGTTGGGTCAGTTTTGCACCTTTACGTACAACATGTAAGACTTTCACATCTATGGCGTATTTGTGCTCTTGTTCTAGGCAGTGTTGGGCAAAGGCGGAATCTGGTTTTCTTAATCTGCAGCTCCTGTGGTGTTCCCTAAGCCTGGTACAAATTGACCGACCTGTCTGTCCTATATAACAGGACTGGCACTCTTTACAACTGATTTTATATACACCACTGTTCATAATGGCTGGCTGGCTGTACTTTGAATTGAACAGACTTTTACCTAAGTTATGTGGGACATAGATAAATAATTAAAGTTTAAACTGATACCTTTATAGGTAAAAAATACAGTAAAACTAATGTTTTCGTTAAAAGCGGACGTCAGATCCTCGAGGATTAACCTGTAAACAGTGGCCAAGAAGTGTAGTCCAAAATTGTACCGTTGTTAGAATCCAAAATTGGATTGTCGTGCACAGTGACCGTTGACATAATTACTGAGAATAACACAGCGTTCGGTCACAATAAATTTATTTATTAATCTCAGATCGATTCCGGCTAGATAACTAGCCATCATCAGTGTCATATCTTTGGTATGTTTCGCAAGCTGCCGTTTAAATTCAAGTAGAATAAGAACCATCTGTAGCGCTACTGTTAACTTGTAGTACTTGAATTTAAACGGCAGTTTGCGAAAAATACCTACGATTTCACACTGATGATGGCTAGTTACATAGCCGAAATCGATCTGTGATTAATAAACAGATATATTGCGACCGAAAGTTGTGTTATTCCCAGTAATAATCCAAAATGTTTAAAAACTAAAATAACCATCTAAAATCGCAGAGCTACGCAATATGCACTTAAAGTTCGTCACGGATGTCTATATAAATTACTCATCTAATATTAAATAGAATCAACAGAATACATGCTTTCTCCGTATTGATTTTCGTTACAGAGTTCGTATCGATGCAGTATTTTGTATCAGCCAAAGTATTCGTTACTCAGTACCGAATAAATACGGTTTTTACAGCTCTGAAATTGTTATATACGCATTTGGAAGTTAGTCCCTCGGTAATTAAATGTCCTTTCTCTGGGTGGATCGCATAAGATTTCCGAAGTAATCTTCAGCATCGCATGTACTGGAAGTAGTGACAACGAGGATAGATGGATTTAAAATATGCTGATATTTACTTCACAATACATTTTTACTGAATCGTTTGGAAAGAGATGGAAGAATATTTCCGAACTGACTGAACATACGCTTGTGAAAGAACCCTAGGAGATTGTCCCTGCAATCCATAAACCATTGCTATATTTTTCTTCATAGAGGCTTTATGGGCAAGCGTTGTTGTCACTGGTTTGTTTTTGTGCGTCGTTCATTGAGACAAACTGCTGTAGTGTCGGCTTAGCGTTGCGCAAGAATTGATAGCGACAAGCGCTTGTCACGAGCTGAGATACTGCGCCTCGCAGATAAGAACTGTTCATGACTACGAACTACAGCCACACTCAATAATTCCTTTAAAAATTTCGAGGCTTGTGTGTGTCTTTGTGAATAATAGACTGGCTTCCTAACATATACCCCGAAAAAGCGAAGTGAAAACGTGGCCAGAGTAAACTCCAGTATAAATCAAATGTTCAACTGCTTGTAAACCTCTTGAACTAAACTGCTATGATAACCAGTCCCTAGACTTACAAACCACTTAAACTGACTTACACTAAGGGCAACACACTCACCCACCCACCCACCCACCCACCCACCTACACACACACACACACACACACACACACACACACACACACACACGCGCGTGTCCGAGGGAGGACTCGAACCTCCGACGGCGAGTAACCACGCGCTTTGCAGCAAGGCGCCTTAGAGCGCTCGGCCACTCCACTGCGGCTCCATTACAATGTACGTAAGACAATCATAGAGGAATGTGTTCCTAAGGCTCATAGAAGCCTTTGGGAGAACACCACTGGTAACACTAGGCATGTGTCCAATAGATACGAGGGTCGGAACTTAAATAGTGGCAACGGTTTATTCTCAGCCGATACAAAAGCGTTACATATTTACACCTGTTACTGTCCTTGAAAGTCGTCACCAGCGTTGTGAACAACCAGTTGCCAGCGATGTGGAAGGCGTAGTAAGCCGTTAGCAGAGCCTATTCTGTTGATGGTGCGAATGGTCTTATCGCATCTCTGGAACAGTTCTAAAGCGAATGTCACGAAGTGGTTATTTCATCTTCGGAATCAAATCAAAGTCACACGGACTGAAGTCCTGGGAATATGGTGCATGATACAATACTACCCAGTCCCATCGACTGAACAGAGCAGCCACAGATTGCGCTAAACGTCCACGCTTTGTCGTGCAAAATTATGGGTGGGTTACGCAGAAAGTGCTGCCACAGTTTGCCGACCTTCGTTGAAGGCTTTTACCCAACGTGCCACTTTTCTGTACGGCAATGCCAATTCCCCTCACTCCTCTTGAAGACCTTGATGACACTGTCGTTCTGTACGACCTCTGGCACATTCAGTCTTGATCCAACTCCGTTGTTTCTATTTCGAAACACTGACACCGTCACGTCAAACCGGTCACTCACAAGCGATTGTGTTTCTCTCGATTGCGCGCATGCTGTGGCGTGGGACGGGTTGGGTTGTTTGGTTGGGATAGGGGGACTAAACAACTGAGGTTATCAGTCCGCTGTTGGGGAGAGGAAGGAGTGAGGATAGGAAAGGAGGCGTGGGACGGGCGAGTCCATTTGGTCCGAGGTAAGGTGGGTATGTCAACAAGTGCTATCAGTGACAATAGTAGATTCCACTGCATAGGGTCTCCACAGTACTGTTGCCACTATTTAAGTTCCAACTCTCGTACATCTCTCTATTAGCTTCCCGAAGGTAATATTCCCAAAGTGAGAGAAATTACCGGTCATGAAATAACCAAACTAATCCTAAAATTAGGGGACACATGTGAGTGCTAAAGAGACTCAGACAATGCCATAACAGGTCGTAGAATATATGGCGTATTTGGAAGCATCAGGAGGATGCCTATGCGAAGCCATCTAGAATCATGCATCACCATCTGACTGGTCATGGACCCCATGTTGTTCAAATGTTTGTAATTCTATGGGACCAATCTGCGTTGGTCACCAGTCTCTAGTCTTACAACATACTTAAACTAACCTAAGAACAACACACACATCCATGCCCGAGGGAGGATTCGAACCTCCGACGCGGGAGGCCGCGCGATCCGTAAAGTGGTGCTCCAGACCGCTCGGCTACACCCGCGCGGCGGACCATGTTGTTCTGGTCTTCAGTCCAAAGAGTAGTTTGATGCAACTCTTCACGCTACCCAATCCTGTCAAAGGCTCTTCGTCTCTGAATAAGAACGGCAGCCTGCCTCCTTCCGCGCTTCCCTCCACTGCTAAAATGACGACTCCTTGATGTCTCCAAACATGTTCTACCAATCGATCCCTTCTTTTAGGCGAGATGTTCCAGAAATATTCAATACTTCTTCATTAGTTACGCGATGTACCCATCAAATTTTCAACACTCGTCCGAAGCACCAGATTTCAAAAGCTCCAATCGTCTTTTTGTCTGAACTCTTTATCTCCCACTCTCCAGACAAATGCCCTCAAAAAAGAATTCCTAGCAAATTAATATTCAATGTCAACAAATTTCTCGTCTTAATAAATGGTTTTATTTCCATATTGTGCATTTTATATCTTCCCTAGTTCGTCCAACGTAAGTTATTTTACTTCCCAAAAAAGAAAACTGATCACTACTTTTAATGTCTCATTACCTAACCTGATTCCTTCAGCATTGCTAGATTGTCTTAAACTACGTTCCATTTCCTGTGTTTTGTCCTTGTTAATGTTTATCTCATGCCTCCCTTTCAAGACACTGTCCATTCCGTTCAGTTGCTCTGGAAAAAAATAAAAATGCTTATGGGACTCAACTACGGGGTCTTCAGCCCCTAAACTTACAAACTACTTATGAACTAGCTTATACTAAAGACGGCACAAACATCCATGCCCGAGAGGGGATTCGAACCCCCGATCGCAGCGGCCGTGTAGACAGTGACTGGCACGCCGCAGACCGCTCGGCCACTGCGGCCGGCCCAGTTGCTTTTCCAGCTCCTTTGCTGTCTGCGACAGAATTTCAGTGTCATTGACAAAATGTTCAAATGTTTGAAATCCTGTGGGACCAAACAACGTTGATCATCAGTCCCTAGTCTTACAAACTTCTAAAACTAACCTAAGGACAACACACACATCCATGACCAAGGGAGGATTCGAACCTCCTATGCTATGGAACATGAAAGACAAGAGATACCACCACCATCATATAAAGAGAAAACTATGGTTGAAAGTTGCAGAGGACATGAATGTGGAAGGTAAGTGCTTAGTATAGGACTGACCCAGAACCCCCTTCGCTTCATCCTGAATGTTTGTCTCGTAAGGTATTAATTTTCTAGACAGTAGATATCACTGTCCATTGTTCAGCCAAACAGTGCAGCTGCCTCGCGACTAACTAGTGGCTGGCCATGTTTGGCTATAAAGTCGGTTGCAGTGGACGAGCTGCAGAGGTCGGCCGTAGTCGTGCGACCATTCGGGCGTCCTGACTCGGACGTTTACGGCGCCAGTGGACGACCAGGCTAATACTAAAGACAACACAAACATCCATGACCGAGGGATTCGAATCTCCGACGCGAGAGGCCGCGTGATCCGCAACGTGGCGCTCCAGACCGCTTGGCTACTCCCGCGCGGCTTACACAGTGAGTAGTAATGGCATGTCTACTTCCGTCTGCGACATACTTACCGACTTATTTTTTGCCTGTTAAGTGTTCAATCAAGGTTGGCTCCAAAATATTTGGGTGCGATGCTGTGTTATAATTGAGTTACACCCCATGTCACCTACAATCTTCTTCTTGCTTGTTGCCGGCCGCGGTGGCCGAGGTGACTGAGGCGCTTCAGTCACGGTCAGCACGGCCACTACGGTCGGGGGTTCGAATCCCCCCCTCGGGCATGGATATTTGTGCCGTCCTAGTTCGTAAGTAGTTCATAAGTAGTTTGTAAGTTTAGGGACTGATGACCCCGTAGTTAAGTCCCATAAGCTTAACAAACATTTGAACATTTTCTTGCTTGTCGTTTTTCAAGGTGGAAGACACATACATGTGTTTCTATCTGTTTATTTGGATGGATTGGTGGTAATTACTTAGATCTTTTGAGATTGTGACAGCATTATTTCAGCACGTTCGAAACTTGTCTCTTGTGCTGCTATTCCAAGGTCGTCTGCACGAATAAATTTTTTTGTTCCTTCTGGGTAGGATGCTCATGGGCGTATATAAGGAGTATGGGAGCTAGGACGCGTCCGTCTGGCAAGCCATTTCTCTGGTTCTTCCATATACGTCATTGCCCTTGGAGTTTTAAAGAAGTTTTCCTTTAAGGAGAGGCGCGTTGGAGTAGCAGAGCGTTCAAAAATCAAATGTTCAAATGAAACTTCCTGGCAGATTAAAATTGTGTGCCGGAACCGGGACTCGAACCTGGGACCTTTGCCTTTCGCGGGCAAGCGCACTACCGACTGTGCTATCCCGACACGACTCACGATGCCGCCTCACAACTTTACTTCCGCCAGTTCCTCGCCTCCTACTTTCCAAACTTCACAGAAGCTCTCCTGCAAACACGCAAGACTAGCGCTCCTGGAAGAAAGGATATGGTGGAGACATGGCTTAGCCACAGCCTAAGGGATGTTTCCAGAATGAAACTTTCACTCTGCAGAGGAGTGTGCGCTGATACGAAACTTCCTGGCAGATTAAAATTGTATGCCGGAACCGGGACTCGAACCTGGGACCTTTGCCTTTCGCGGGCTAGCGCATTACCGACTGTGCTATCCCGACACGACTCACGATGCCGCCTTACAACTTTACTTCCGCCAGTACCTCGGCTCCTACTTTCCAAATGTTCAAATGTTTGTTAAGCTTATGGGACTTAACTGCGGGGTCATCAGTCCCTAAACTTACAAACTACTTATCAACTACCTTATACTAAAGACAGCACAGATATCCATGCCCGAGGGGGGATTCGAACCCCCGACCGTAGTGGCCGTGCAGACCGTGACTGAAGCGCCTCAGTCCCCTCGGCCACCGCGGCCGGCAGCAGAGCGTTCCAACGCGTCTATAGGCGGAGCGCGCCGCTGGCCGCCATCGGAGGTTTGAGTCCTCCTTTGGGCACGGGTGTATTTATTGTCCATAGCATAAGTTAGTTTAAGTAATTTGTAAGCCTAGGGACTGATGACCAGATTAGTTAAGTCCCATAGATTTACAAACATTTACTTTTTTTTTTTTAACGCGAAAACGATTAATGCTCAGTATGCATTTGAAACGGACCATTTGCCCCATTTCATCTACATCTACGTCTACATCGATACTCTGCAAATCACATTTAAGTGCCTGGCAGAGGGTTCATTAACCACTTTCATAACTTTTCTCTACTGTTCCATTCTCTAATAGCGCGTGGGAAGAAAGAACACCTAAATCGTTCCGTTTTCGATCTGATTTCTCTTATTTTATTGGGATGGTCATGTCTCCCTAAGTAGGTGGGTGCTAGCAAAATATTTTCACATTCAGAAGAGAAAGTTGGTGATTGAAACTTCGCAAACAGATCACACCGCAATGAATAACATCTTTCTCTTAATGATTTCCACCTCAATTCGTGCAACATTTCCGTGACGCTTTCCTCCCCGTAACGTGATAAAACAAAACGAGCTGCCCTTCTCTGAACCTTCTCAATGTCTTCCGTCAGTCCCACATGGTGAGAGTCCCACAAGGGGCAACAGTACTCCAGGAGAGGACGCATAACTGTGATGTAGGCAGTCTCTTCGGTGGAGCGGTGCATCTTCGAAGCGTTCCGCCAATGAAACGTAACCTTTGGTTCGCCTTCCCCACAATATTTTCTGTGTGTTCTCTCCAGTCAAAGTTGTTCGTAATTGTAATTCCTAGGTATTTGGTAGAATTTACGACCGTAAGGTTTGACTGATTTATAGCGTAATTGAAGTTCATCGGATTTCTTTTAGTGGTCATGTGTAGTACTTCACACTTTTCTTTTTTTAGTGTCAACTGGTAATTTTCGCACCATGTAGAAATTTTGTCTAAATCGCTTTGCAGTTGCTTTTGATCCTCTGTTGACTTCACTAACCGATAAACGACAGCATCATCCGCAAACAGTCTAAGGAGCTATGCAGATTGTCTCCTAAATCGTTAATAAACCCGAGGAAGAGTAGGGGACCTATAACGCTTCCCTGTGCAACGCCAGATATCACTTCTGTTTTACTCGATGACTTACCGTCAATTACAACGAACTGTGTCCTTTCTGATAGGAAATAGTGAATCCAATCGCACAATTGGGGAGATATTCCATAAGCACGCAATTTCATTAGAAGCCGCTTGTGGGGTACAGTGTCAAAAGCCTTCCGGAAATCCAGAATATGGAATCGATTTGAGATCCCTTGTCGAAGGCACTTAACACGTCATGTGAATAAAGGGCAAGCTGTGTTTCGCAAGAGCGATACTTTCTGAATCCGTGTTGACTATTGGTTAATAGGTCGCTCTCTTCGAGGTAGTTCATAATATTCGAACAAAGTATATGTTCCAAAATCCTACTGCAAATCGACGTCAATGAGATAGGCCTGTAATTTTTGAGATCACTCCTATTGCCTTTCTTGAATACTGGAGTAACTTGGGCAAATTTCCAGTCTTCGGGTACGGATCTTTCGCTGAGTGATCGGTTGTAAATTATAGCTAAGTACGGAGCTATTGCATCAGCATACTCTGAGAGGAATCTAGTTGGTATACAAACTGGCCCGGAAGATTTGTTTTTGTTTAGTGACTTAAGTTGTTTTGCTACTCCAGGAACATCTACTTCTACGTTTCGCTTCCTGGTAGCTTTTCTTGGATTGAATACTAGAGTGTTCACTTCGTCTTCTTTGGTGAACGAATTTCGGAAAGCTGTGTTTAGTAATTCTGCCTTAGCAGTACTGTCATCGGTAGTATTACCATTGCTATCGCTTGGTGAAGGTATTGTTTGTGTTTTGCCGCTAGTGTACTTCACATATGACCAGAAGTTCTTTGGATTGTCTGCAAGATTACGAGACAGGATTTCGTTGTGGTAACTACTATAAGATTCTCGCATTGAAGTCCGCGCTAGGCTGCGAGTTTCAGTAAAAGATTGCCAATCTTGCGGATTCTGTGTCTTTTTAAATTTTGTATGCGTTTTTCTTTGTTTCTGCAACAGTGATCTGACCTGTTTTGTGTACCACGGGGGGTCAGACCCCTCTTTTATTAATTTATTTGGTATAAATCTCTCGATTGCTATTGATATTATGGCTTTGAAAGTAAGCCACAACTGATCTACACTCGCATTTTTAGTTTTGAAAGACTGGAGACTATCACTCGGGAAAGCGTGAAGCGAAATTTTATCTGCTTTATTGAATACATATATTTTTCGTTTATTTTTGGTGCATTTGGGAATTTCAACATTCAGTCTCGCTACTACAACTCTATGTTCGTTAATACCTGTATCTGTTTTGATGCTCTTTACAATCTCCGGATTATTTGTTGCTAGGAGATCAAAGGGTATTTTCGCAACCACTTACTATTCTAGTGGGTTCATGAACTAACTATTCGAAGTAGTTTTCAGAAAAAGCATTCAGAACTAGTTCGGACGATGTTTTATATTTGCCGCCGGTTTTGAATACGTAATGCCAACATATCGAGGGTAAATAAAGTCGCCACCGATTATAACAGTATGCTTCGGATACCTATTTGAAATGTGATTCAAGCTTTCTTTGAACATTTCTCCAACCGCATCGTCTGAGTCAGGGGGCCGATAAAAAGATCCAATTATTAACTGATTCCGGTTGTCAGGTATAATCTCTACCCTACCAACTCACATGAAGTATCTGCCTCAATTTCGCTGCAGGATAAACCGTTTGTAACAGCAATAAACACGCCACCCCCTTTTTTTATTTATTCTATCCTTTCTGAAGACCATTTGGCCCTTCGAAAAAAATTCGGCCGAACTTATCTCAGGCGTCAGCCAGCTTTCAGAACCTAAAACATTTTGTGCCTCAGTACTTTCTATCAGCGCTTGGAGCTCTGGAACTTTCGCAATACAGGTACGGCAATTTACAACTGTTGTACCAATGGTTTCTAGGTCTGTTTTCTTCGTGTGTCTGACCTGCCCCCTTTGAAACTGAAACCCGTTTTGTGTATTTCCGAGGCCCTCTAACCTCTAAAAAACCGCCCAGTCCACGCCACACAGCTCCCGCTACGCGTGTAGCCGCTTCCTGAGTATAGAGGACTCCTGACTAGATAAAGATGGAGTAGGACATCGGTCGTGAAGTGTTTTAGAGATGTAACAATATAATATAGCCCACACCACGTCTTGTAGGGAATGATGGTAACTTCCTTACGGAATCCCGCAGTATAACAACATTAGCGGCACCCTATGGACACACGGCCAGCCCTCGGCCCTCCCCAGTAACACATCAATTGCCGGCATCTGACAGTGTTCGCAACCAATAGACGGGCTGATCTGCCTGTTTATCGGCCCGACGGACGTTGAATATTTATTGGGACACCCCCGCCGCTCACCATGGCCGTCATGCATAATTCAATGTTTGAGGACAGAGATCCGGCGACTTTAGCCGCAGCAAGCTTAACGCTGTCGCTATTCTTCCATCTATAGGTCTTTAACAATTTTCAATGTGTTTAACGTTTACGAGAGAAGTAGGTTTGAGGTAAAGATGAAAATTCTTCAGCAACTAGTCCTTTGTAATATTGTTTGCTCATAGCTTGTGATCGTTACTCATGTCAGTTCGAAGAATAATATCTTCGTTTTTCCTCAGTGTTGTAGGAGAAATATAGCATAGCACTGTTCAAGGATCTAATATTATTTACACCAACATTTACGGATCACAGTATATTCGTACGTGAAACGTTGCCGAATTTTACTCTTCCTTACATCTCAATGATCGAACTATGCCATGCAACTAATGAGACACTGTAGTTCCTCTTGGTTCAAATTCCAATGTCCATCTTCATTTAGCTTACGTACGGCTTAGTTAGAATAGTTGAAGCGGTGGTTAATTTTTTTAAATCTATGGCACCTAACTACCTTTATTATCAGTCCCTAAGCTTAGAAACTATTTGAACTAATTAAAATTTGGACACGAACCTCCGACGGGGAACTACGCGCGCTTTGCAGCAAGGCGCCTTAGAACGCTCGGCCATTCTACCGCGCTCATTAATTTGTTCCTTACAGTTTCGGACTTAATTAAATCCATCTTTCTAATGAAGTGTACTGTATTTTTATACAATTTGTAGAAAACTGTCAGCAAACAGTCGTAAATATTTTGTTTATTCACCAGATCTAGATTTCGATGAATGTGTGGTCATTATCAATGCTTAAAACAAACAGTTTTTAGGATTGATAATCATCACACAGTGATCTAAATCTAGACCTGGTGAATAAACAAAATATTTGCGACTGATGCTGACAATTTTCTACAAATCGAAAAACAGTCGTTGAGCACAAGAGCCATAATGGAATCATGCCTGATTTTATACATTGTAATGATAAAGAAATAAAACGTGCTACGGATGAGTTCCCAAACTACTGCACAGCTATTTTTCATTAAAAATTACTTCGATATAATAATAATTGACAACGACAGCCACTGACCGCAATTTTATTGTTTCTTTTCATTATAAGGTTACCTGTTTTGGTGTATTAAGATCATAACCAGCCTTATCCACCATAACGGACGGCGGCGGTGGCAGGTCGGGTTAAGATCGGGAAACTGCAGAGCAGTGATCCAAACAGCTGCTATGTCTGCCATGGTGGACAAAGTCTTCGGGGGTCTTGACTGGCCGAAATCGATTATCTCGTGATAATAAAAAGTAATTGTATTGTGGTCAGTAATTGTTGTTATTCAATTGTAAAGTACTTTCCCCAGTACCATTCGTGGCCCGGGTATTTATTTGTGTTCGTAAACCCATTACATCAAACTGTTATGGTCATCAGTCCCTAGGCTTAAAATTACGCCACAAAAACTTACACCAAGGCCAACAACACAGACACCCATGCCCTATGGAGACCGTATCATGACGCCTTAGACCACGCGGCCACGCCGCGCGGCGGTATTAATGTGTTGCTCTCTTCTGTAGCACATCTCCTTTCTCCTCTCCTCTTCTACCATTCCTCAGCCTTCTGTACCTAACTTCTCCTCTTCTTACCTTATATTCACCCATCCATATGTCAATTCTCCTCCCTCCCCCCACTTGAAATCAATCTCCTTCTCTCCCCTCTCTCTGCTCATCTCCTTCCACTCTCTTGATCCATCTGTCCCCCCATCCCACTGTGCCCATTACAAGTTGTTTATGTCCATCTCCTCTTTTTCGTTTGGGCATTGTCTAAAATATAAACGACATCATCTTTTGTCAACAAATGCACAAAGTACACTTTTCACTCTTAATTTTCCATTTATATCCAGTCTTTGTATCGCTTTCATTACTCGCGTTCCCTATTTGCATTTATTAACTCGCGCAATACTTCTTCGGTTTGACACATTGTCAATTACACGAAACTGACGTTCGACCTACGACGGATAGCTACACCAGTGGTGAATTCCAGAATACACCAAAATGGTCTGGAACGGTCCACATTTTGCCAGAACATTTCCCAACGAACTAAAGTGTTCTGGAAATTTCCCGAACATTCTGCAATCTTCCCGAATGTTTCAGACTATTCCCGAACATTCCAGAATATCCTGGATCATTGTGAAACGTTCTGGAATGTTCTCTAATGTTCAGTAATGTTTGCGAATTCTCTCGAATGTTCTGGAATATTCTAGAAATTTCTACAAGGTGATACTTCTCAGCCCTTATATCTTCTCAAACACCCCCTTCAGCTAAAAATGGGAACCTTTTTCAGTTACGGGGGATGAGCTTACCACACCGAGGTTGATTGAATTGGGACTCGTTTCTGAGTTTTAGTGGCGCGCAAACTGTACACTTACTCTCATTATATACGTTGATTAATGAAACTGCTAATACTCCAACTGAAAAATGTTTTCGAAAATTACTGTTTACTTAAATACTTTTTTCTGTATTTATTCTTATGGACTTTCGTAATAATTTTGCATCAATCACGAGTAAAAAGATGTAAGTAAAACGCCTTAGTATAGATGGCTACTTTTCAAAGGCTGCAACAGTGGAAGTTTGCGAGGTGCTAAAAGGTACGAATATTACTAGAAAATTACCTTAGGGAGTTTCCTGAAGTAATTAGTTTTAAAAAGTGGGTTATTCTATTGCAAACGCAATGGTGCAGGGTTGTTGTTGATGCTGTTGTGGACTTCAGTCCGCAGACTGGTATGGTGCAGCTCTCCACGCTACCTATCCTGTGGGTGCAGGGTTGTCTTAGCAAAAGCAGGTATATCTAAAGGTACCGTGATTTTATTTTTAGGATAGTAACCAATAAAAAAAATCTTGCAAAATTTTTTTATAATTTGAGACAGGGCCATACTTCATAATTTATGTCAAACGTTAAGTAGTGATTTATTTAAAATTTTCATCACAACTGACATTTAGTAATACCGTTCATGCGAAACACAACTAGCTTTTTATTCACACGATGTGATGCGTGCTATCGACAAGGGTTCTCAGGGTTCTCAAATTGATTCCGTATTTATTGATTTCCAGAAGGCTTTTGACACCGTACCTGACAAACGGCTTTTAATCAAATTACGTGGTTATGGTATATCGCCCCAAATTTGCGACTAGATAGGGGATTTCTTTTCAGAGAGGACACAGTTTGCAGTAATAGATGGTAAGGCACCGACTAAAACAGAGGTGATATCGGGCGTTTCACAGGTTAGTGTTATTGATCCTCTGCTGTTTCTTATTTACATAAACGATTTGGGAAAAATCTAAGCAGCTCTCTTAGGTTGTTTGCAGATGACGCTGTCATTTACCGTCTAGTAATATCATCTGAATATCACAACCAACGGCAGATCGATATAAATAAGATATTCACTACGGTGTAAAAATTGGCAATTGACTCTAAATAACGTGTAATGTGAAAGTCTTCCATATGAGTACGAAAAGAAATCCGTTAAACTTTGTTTACAAGATAAATCAATCAAAAGTGAAGGCATTAAACTTCGCAAAATACATAGGAATTACTATAAATTCAGACTTAAACTGGAAAGAACACATAGATAACATCATGGGAAAGGCGAACCAGAGACTGCATTTTATTGGCAGAACCCTTACAAGATGCAACAGAACTGCTAAAGAAACCGCATACACTACGTTTGTCCGTCCTTTTTTGGAGTATTACTGCCCAGTGTGGTATCCTTATCAGGTGGATTTGACGGAGAACATCGAAAGAGTCCAAAGACAGGCCGCTCGTTTTGTATTGTTACGATACAGGGCAGACAGCGTTACGGAAATGATACAGGATCTGGAATGGGAATCATTACAACGGCGCTTATCGCTGCGGCGTGGGCTACTTACGAAACTCCAATCGCAACATTCTCCTCCGAATGTGAAACTGTATTGTTGACTGCCACTTACATAGGTAGAAATGGTCATAAGAATAAAATACGAGAAATCAGAGCTCAAACGGAGAGATTCAGGTGTTCTTTCTTCCCGCGCGCTATTAGAGATTGGAATGGGAGATAAATGGTACAAAGGTGGTTCGATGAACCCTCTGCCAGGCACTTAAATGTGATTTGCAGAGTATCCCATGTAGATGTAGCCACAGCGTTGTATGTTTACAAGCGCAGCCACATCCGCGGAAGTCGCTCAAACAGTAGAGTGAGTTTAACCCTCAGACGACACAGCCCTAGGTGCGTCACAGTGGGAGGGATAACAAGGGGTATGCAAGTGAAATATGTGTGTACGGAAGGAAGGAAGAGCTGGGTGTAATGTCCAGGCGACATTGTGGTCATTAGAGATGGAGCTTACAGTCGGATTGACGGGGAAGAAAATCGGCCGTGCCCTTTGAAAGGAACCCTCCCGCCATTTGCCTTGAGTGATTTGAGAAAATCCCGAAAAACCTACATGAGGATGGCCGGAGGCACTTTTGAACCTCCGTCCTCCAGAATGCGAGACCATAAGACGGGCCCATTTTTGCTAAGACAACTTCATTTCTTGAGCTATGTGTTATGGGTGGTTCTTATCTCCAGTGTGATTCTTTCCTGACGATAAGGAATATATGTATTACACTCCTGGCGATTTAAATCGCTACACCAAGAAGAAATGTAGATGATATACTGGTATTCATTGGACAAATATATTATACTAGGACTGACACGAGATTACATTTTCACGCAATTTGGGTGCATAGATCCTGATAAATCAGTACCCAGAACAACCACCTCTGGCCGTAATAACGGCCTTGATACGCCTGAGCATTGAGTCAAACAGAGCTTAGATGGAGTGTACAGGTACAGATGACCATGGAACTTCAACACGATACCACAGTTCATCAAGAGTAGTGACTGGCGTATTGTAACGAGCCACTTGCTCGGCCACCATTGATCAGACGTTTGCAATTGGTGAGAGATCTGGAGAATGTCCTGGCCAGGGCAGCAGTCGAACATTTACCGTATCCAGAAAGGCCCGTGCAGAACCTGCAACATGCGGTCGTGCATTATCCTGCTGAAATGTAGAGTTTCTCAGGGATCGAATGAAGGGTGGAGCCACGGGTCGTAACACCTGAAATGTAACGGCCACTGTTCAAAGTGTCGTCGATGCGAACAAGAGGTGACCGAGACGTGTAACCAGTGGCACTCCATACCATCACACCGAGTGATACACCAGTATGGCGATGACGAATACACGCTTCCAATTTGCGTTCACCGGGATGTCGCCAAACACGGATGCGACCATCATGATGCTGTAAACAGAATCTGGATTCGTCCGAAAAACTGACGTTTTGCCATTCGTGCACTCAGGTTCGTCGTTGCGTACACCACCGCGGGCGCTCCTGTCTGTGATGTAGCGTCAAGGGTAACTGCAGCCATGGTCTTCGTCCTGAAAGTCCATGCTGCTGCAAATGTCATCGAACTGTTCGTGCAAATGGTTGTTGTCTTGCAAACGTCCCCATGTGTTGACTCAGGGATCGAGACGTGGCTGCACGATCCGTTACAAGCACGCGGATGAGATGCCTGTCATCTCGACTGCTAGTGATACGAGGCCTTTGGGATCCAGCACGGCGTTCCGTATTGCCCTCCTGAACCCACCGACTCCATATTCTGCTAACAGTCATTGAATCGCGACCAACGCGAGCAGCAATTTCGCGATACGATAAACCGCAATCGCGATAGGCTACAATCCGATCTTTATCAAGGTCGGAAACGTTATGGTACGCATTTCTCCTCCTTACATGAGGCATCACAATAACGTTTCACCAGGCAACGCCGGTCAACTGCTGTTTGTGTATACGAAATCAGTTGGAAACTTCCCTCATGTCAGCAGGTTGTAGGTGTCGCCACCGGCGCTAACCTTGTGTGATTGCTCTGAAAAGCTAATACCGAGTGGTGCAGTGGTAACACACTGGACTCGTATTCGGAAGGATGGTGGTTCAAATCCACTTCCGGCCATCCAGATTTAGGTTTTCCGTGATTTCCCTAAATCATCCAGGCAAATGCCGGGATGGTTCATTTCAAAGGGCACGGCCGATTTCTTTCCCCCATCCTTACCCATAAATCCGAGCGTGAGCCCCGTCTCTAATGACCACGCTGTCGACGGGATGTTAAACCCTAACATTCCTTCCTTCTTTCTGAAAAGCTAATCATTTGCGTGTCACATATTCTTCCTGTCGGTTAAATTTCGCGTCTGTAGCACGTCATCTTCGTGAAGTAGTAATTTTAATAGCCAGGAGTGTAAGTTTGGTTCAAGTCGGTGCAGTAGTTTAGGGGGCAGACGTGGTGAACACACACACACACACACACACACACACACACACACACACACACACACACACACACACACAATATATATATATATATATATATATATATATATATATATATATATATAAGCCTGCAGATAGTCTCCCCATCACAACTCAGTATGGAAAAGTGGCACAAGTTTCTCACTTCAGATGTCTAGGAGTGATGATCCAACCATCAGGACTGAACTCAATAGCCAATCAAGAAAGGGTCTCAAGGTTACAAAGAGCATATAAGCTAACTTGGAACCATTATAATAAGAAATATATTTCTGTCAATGCAAAACTAAGGCATTACAACACAGTAGTCCTACCAGAGGCACTCTATGCTGCAGAAACTACAGTGATTCATCGTCATACGAAGATCAGAGAGATTGAAAAACAGAAAAGAAAAATTTTGAGGAAAATATATGGTTCAGTGCTTCGGGAAGGAATTTGGATAAAGCGACCAACTAGAGAGATTTACAAAGACATGGAAACAATAACGGACACCATCAGAAAGAGAAGGATGAAAATTTTATGGACGTATCACCAGAATGAATGAAACCAGGCTCACAAGGCAAATATTTGAGATAGCAAACAAAAGCAAAAACAAGACGAAGTGGATCACTGAAACAGAAGAGGATACTAAAGAACTGGGAATCACACAAGACAACATAAACAATAGAGAACAGTTCAGGAACATTATAAAGAAACATAAACTTAAACAAGAACACACGGAGAACAGAACAGGAAAAAAGTGGTCAGAAGAACGCAAGAGAGAACACAGTGAACGCATGAAGAGAATTTGGGAAGAAGGAAGGAAGAAGAAGAAGTCAAAATTATTCAAGTTCAATCGCTCTCTTTAAAGGGATAATAATATATATATATATATATATATATATATATATATATATATATATATATATATATATTAACGGCGTAGGCTGGCAGCTGTCTGAACATCATCTAACAGCCTCGGTTCGCCTCGTGTGAGGCTGGCAGGCATGTTACGACTTCGGGAGCCAGACAAGGCAATCGGTCGGTGCGTAACGCGCAGTCGCAAAGTGACACACAGCAGGCGGGCAGGGCAGGGGTGACGTGGAGTGGAGAACACGGGGAGCCGCGCCACCGCCTGCTCGCCCTATCCCGTCCATCCCATCCACTTGCAGCCCCCGGCGTGCCCCCGTCCGCCGCTTTCCGCGACACTGACTCACCGTAATCAATAAGCCGGCCAAGCGTCCCACACGCGTGCTTTGTCTGAATCAAAGCGGCTGCGCGACGCGCCACAGCCTGTACCTCACATCTGCACCGCATAGGGGCACCAACATTTCACATCTGATCAGGATCACCTGAAGTGGAGGTGTTTATTCTTATATGCTTATACACTCAGATGAATATTCGATACCGTATCTGGACTCCTTTTGGCCAGCAGGTCTACGTAGCAAGGAAACGGTTCCTTTGGACACGCATCAGTTGCGCTAGTGATGGACGTAAATCCGAATGCAAGTCGCACAAGCGTCCTCGGACTCGCATCGATTGTCTGTCCAGGACAGCGAACTGGTCATTAGCCGCCGGAGTTTACATCGCTGTGGTGGAGTGGAAGGGGAACTTCGTGGTAACTGACACACAGTAGTCAAATGCGCCAGCAGGTGTACACAGCCGCTGTGTCCGGCGGCGAAAGCTTATCTGTGACAACCTGACTTTGGCCTCTCCGCCCAGATTGCACCCCCCCACCCCCCAGTGGTTCTGTTCAGTGCAGTGGCGAATCATCTAGTCGGGGTGCTATCGGACTAAATTTCGCGCCTGTAGCACGTCATCTTCGTGGTGTAGTAATTTTTATGGCCAGAAATGTAAGTTTGGTTCAAGTCGGGGAAGTAGTTTAGAGGGGAGACGTGGTAAACACACACACACACACACACACACACACACACACACACACACACATATATATATATATATATATATATATATATATATATATATATATATATCCCATCTGCACCGCAAAGGGGCATACTTAACGACACCACCAACATTTCACTTCTGATAAGGATCACCTGAAGTGGTGGCGTTTATTCTTGTATACTTATACACTGAGATAAATATGCGATACCGTATCTGGACTGCTTTTGGCCGGCAGGTCTACGTAGCAAGGATACGGTTCCTTTGCACACGCATCAGTTGCGCTAGTGATGGACGTAAATCCGAATGCAAGTCGCACACGTGTCCTCGGACTCGCATCGATTGTGTGTCCAGGACAGCGAACTGGTCACTTGCGGTCTGAGTTTACATCGCATTGGTGGAGTGGAAAGGGGAACTTCCTGGTAACTGACCCACAGTAGTCAAATGCGCCAGCAGGTGTACACAGCAGCTGCGGCCGGCGGCGAAACCCCCCTCCCCCCCTTCCGTAGCACGTAGCAGTGATTTTGTTCAGTGCTCTGGCGAATCATCTATTCTGGGGGGGGGGGGGGGGGGGTTGCTATGGGACTGCAGCCCCCCAATGACAGTTCAACCTCCTAATATGTGTAATTTGAGAGCAGATCCTTTTTTATGAGTTCACTTCCCCACAGACCAAATTCCTGGATTCGCCACGGGTTCTGTACAACCCAGCTATAGCTGGCGTCATATAAGAATGCGCTTCCGCGCATAGAGGCGGAGCTATAGGGTAAGCGTGGAGGGGAGGAGCTACTGCCGAGAGCCAACAGTTGCGCCTGCGGGAGAAACATTGCGTAAATCAAGGCCAGCCACCCGCCTACGGAATGACCGTTATTGGCTGTCATTGCGATAAAGGAGGGGGGGAGGGGATGCGCAGAACGGCTGAAAACTGGGCCGCCTTCGTAGGTGACACCGACTTTAGACGGTTCATACATCTATATGGGATACTCTGCAAATCACATGTAATTGCCTGGCAGAGGGTTCATCGAACCAACTTTTTTACTATTTATCTCCCATTCCATGATGGAATAGCGCGCTGGAAGAAAGATCACCTGAATCTCTCTTACTTCTCGTATTTTATTCAGATGATCATTTCTACCTATGTAAGTGGGAGCCAACAATATATTTTTGCATTCGGAGGAGAATGTTGGCAGTTGGAGTACCCCACGCCGCTGCGATAAACGCCGTGTCTGATGGACAGAGTAAGTTGTAATTTGCGGCTGTTTGCTGATGATGCTGTGGTGTATGGGAGGGTGTCGTCTGTAAATGACTGTGATAGCATACAGGATGACTGAGACAAAATTTCTAGTTGGTGCGAAGAATGGCAGCTGGCTCTCAATGTAGAAAAGTGTAAGGTGATGCGCATGGGTAGAAAAAGCAATCCCATAATGTTCGAATACAGCATTAGTAGTGAGCTTCTTGATGCTGTCGCGTCATTCAAATATCTAGGCGTAACATTGCAGAGCGATATGAAATGGAAGTTGACAGTTGAGAGTAAGGCGGACAGCCGACTTCGGTTTATTGGGAGAATTTTGGGAAGATGTACTTCACCTGTAAAGGAGACAACGTCTTGAATATTGCTCAAGTGTTTGGGAGCCGCAGCAGATCAGTTTAAAGGAAGATATAGAGGCGGTTCAGAGGCGAGCAGCTAGATTTGTTACCGGTAGGTTCGACCAATGCGCGAGTGTCACGGAAATGCTCCAGCAACTCAATTGGGGATCGCTGAGGGAAGACGATGTTCTTTTCGTGAATTTCTGTTAAGCAAATTTAGAGGGCCGGTGTCGATTCGGGGCAAAGAAAAACAAAAGGGACGGGTACAAAAATGTGCAAATGTTCAAGCTGTCATTGGTCACTAGACTTGCAAACTACCTAAACTAACTTTTGCTAAGAACACCACGCACACACACACCCATGCCCAAGGGAGGACTGGAACCTCCGACAGGAAGCGGCCAGATTTATAATGGGAGCTTTGCAGAGTGTAGAGTGCGTTGGAGAGCTGAGGTAACCACTGCGGATTAAAGACCACAAAAACTACAAGAAAACAAACTGTCGAGGTAGCAACAGCTAAACTGCAAAGTTCAGACAGCATACAGGTGTCCAATTGTCCATCCATCATAGTATATACCCCGGTAAGCCCTTTTGCTGCCACTAATGACCTGTACCCTCTAATCTCCGTTCTTCGTTCGGCCCTTTTCCACAGTCATATACCCTCGCGCTCGGCAGGCAACCACTCCCCCCCCCCCCCCCGCTTGCTCTAATAGCCGCAACTATCCACAAGGACCATCCTTTTAACTATCAATATCAATCATACCGACCCTGTGTCGATTCGGGGCAAAGAACAAAAGGGATGGGTACAAAAATGTGCAAATGTTCAAGCTGTCATTGGTCACTAGACCTGCAAACTACTTAAACTAACTTTTGCTAAGAACACCACACACACACATCCATGCCCAAGGGAGGACTGGAACCTCCGACAGGAAGCGGTCGGATGTATAATGTAGACTTTGCAGAGTGTAGAGTGCGTTGGAGAGCTGAGGTAATCACTCCATATTGAAGACCACAAAAACCACAAGAAAACAAACTGTCGGGGTGGCAACAGCTAAACTGCAAAGTTCAGACAGCATACAGGATGTCCAATTGTTTATCCATCCATCACAGTAAATACCCGGCCAGACCTTTTCCTGCCACTAATGACCACGTTGTCTACAGGACTTTACCCTCTAATCTCCGTTCGTTGTTCGGCCCTTTTCCACAGTCAAATACCCTCGCACTCGGCGGGACAACCTCTCCCCTTCGCCTGATCTAATAGCCGCGACTATTCACGAGGACCATCCTTTTAGCTGTCCATATCAATCATGCAGACCCGTTGTTGATTCGGGGCAAAGAAGGTACGGGTACAAAAATGTGCAAATGTTCAAGATGTCATTGGTCACTTTACTTGCAAACTACCTGAACTAACTTTTGCTAAGAACACCACACACACACACACACCCATGCCTAAGGGAGGACTGGAACCTCCGACAGGAAGCGGGGGGATGTATAATGGGAACTTTGCAGAACGTAGACTGCGTTGGAGAGCTGAGGTAACCACTCCAGATTAAAGACCATAAAAACTACAAGAAAACAAACTGTCGAGGTAGCAACAGCTAAACTGCAAAGTTCAGACAGCATACAGGATGTCCAATTGTTTATCCATCCATCACAGTAAATACCCGGCCAGACCTTTTCCCGCCACTAATGACCACGTTGTCTACAGGACTTTACCCTCTAATCTCCGTTCGTTGTTCGGCCCTTTTCCACAGTCAAATACCCTCGCGCTCGGCGGGACAACCTCTCCCCTTCGCCTGATCTAATAGCCGCGACTATTCACGAGGACCATCCTTTTAGCTGTCCATATCAATCATGCAGACCCGTTGTTGATTCGGGGCAAAGAAGGTACGGGTACAAAAATGTGCAAATGTTCAAGATGTCATTGGTCACTTTACTTGCAAACTACCTGAACTAACTTTTGCTAAGAACACCACACACACACACACACACACCCATGCCTAAGGGAGGACTGGAACCTCCGACAGGAAGCGGGGGGATGTATAATGGGAACTTTGCAGAACGTAGACTGCGTTGGAGAGCTGAGGTAACCACTCCGGATTAAAGACCATAAAAACTACAAGAAAACAAACTGTCGAGGTAGCAACAGCTAAACTGCAAAGTTCAGACAGCATACAGGATGTCCAATTGTCCATCCGTCACAGAAAATACCCGATTAGTCCTTTTCCTGCCACTAATGACCACATTGCCCACAGGACTCTACCCTCTAATCTCCGTTCGTTGTTGGGCCGTTTTCCACAGTCAAATACCCTCTTGCTCGGCGGGCAACTGCTGCCCCCCCTCCCGCCTGCTCTAATAGCCGCGACTATTCACGAGGACCATCCTTTTAACTATCAATATCAATCATACCGACCCCGTGTCGATTCGGGGCAAAGAACAAAAGAGATGGGTACAAACATGTGCAAATGTTCAAGCTGTCATTGATCCCTAGAACTGCAAACTACTTAAACTAACTTTTGCTAAGAACACCACACACACATCCATGCCCAAGGGAGGACTGGAACCTACGACGGGAAGCAGCCGGATGTATAATGGTAACTTTGCAGAGTGTAGAGTGCGTTGGAGAGCTGAGGTAACCACTCCGGATTAAAGACCACAGAAACTACAAGAAAACAAACTGTTGAGGTAGCAACAGCTAAACTGCAAAGTTCAGACAGCATACAGGATGTCCAATTGTCCATCCATCACAGTAAATACCCCGGTCAGCCCTTTTCCCGCCACTAATGACCACGTTCTCCAGCCTCTAATCTCCGTTCGTTGTTCGGCCCTTTTCCACAGTCAAATACCCTGGCGCTCGGCGGGCAACCGCTCCCCCCCCCCCCCATCCGCCTGCTCTAATAGCCGCGACTGTTCAGTAGGAGGCGGTCCCATTAGATTCTCGGCGTGCGCGTGCAGTGAGCGGCAGGTGTAGAGCAGAGGCGCGCTGTCCCCGCTCTGTTAGGTGGTGGCGGTGGCAGTGGCGCGGCGCCCCGCACGCCATATTGATCCCGCTGCCCCGGCACGATCCCTCCACTCACGCGATTCTCTTCCTCCTCCGCCTCCGCCTCGGCCGTAAGCCGCTTAGATTACTGGCGCGCCAGTCAGTTAGCTGGAGGGCGCGTTGTCACTGGCTTTGTACGCGCGCCGCCCGCGGCCGCGCGGCGCTACCCGTTCTCAATTTGTAATGAACGCGCTGATACCGCGGCGCTGTTCACAGATTAGGGGGGATTGCAACGCCCGCGCGCTGGTCAGTTGCCTGCGGGGAGGTGAGCCGCCCCTAAAGCGTTTACCGCGCACCGCCACTTGTGTTAACATCGTTAACTACACTGCTCAAAGCAGTTAGAAGGGGGGGGGGGTCAGGTTCAAATGTTCAAATGCTTGTGAAGCTTATGGGACGTAACTGCGGGGTCATCAGTCCCTAAACTTACATACTACTTAGGAACTACCTTACACTAAAGGCGACGCAAACATCCATGCCTGAGGGGGGATTCGAACCCCCGACGGGGAACGGCCTCGCGTATCGCCTGAATGCGCTAGGCCGCTCCGCCGCGGCAGGGGGTCAGGTGATGTAGCATACACAATATACGTTTGATAAGGTATTTCATTTAGATATTGGTCACAATTGTAATTTGTGTGTGTGAAACAAAACGATATTTTTCTGTCTCAATTCATTACTTGAGGTTTACTTGGCGTTTACTCAGTGCAAGTACCATGGGGATACCATGATAGTGAGAAAGGCAACCCGTTGCCCTATAATATGGTGTGTCATCACTTCGGACGGCCAGTTCAGTTGCACACCTGCGTGGGATGGACACTATGAGGTTCAATCAGCTACTGAAGGATATTTGACTATTTTTCAAAAATTCAATTGTTTGTGAACCTTATGGGACTTAACTGCGGGGTCATCAGTCCCTAAACTTACAAACTACTTATGAACTAGCTTATACTAAAGACAGTACAAAAAACAAATCCCGAACTGGGAACGGCCTTGCGCATCGCTGCACAGCGCTTCAATGCGCTCGGCCGCTCCGCCGCGGCGACTATTTTTTTAAATGGGTACTATATCTCTCTCTGCAACCGTTGTGCAAGGTATTTGTCTGGCTGCAGTGCGTCTGCCAAGTGCATCCCAGACATGCTTTATCTGCTTCAAGTCCGCCTAACGAGCTGGTCTCTCCCTCAGCTTCAAGTATGTTATCCACCAGTATCGCTCTGTTTGGTCGAGTGTAATCGTACACCAGGATGAACCCATCCCCTATGGCACCAGCGTAGGGCACAACAGAAGGTCGAAGGATCTCGTCTCTATACCTCTGAGCAGTCAAACCGCCATTCTGAACAACATAGAGATCCGTACGTCCGGCAACACTGACTCCTGCCCACACCATTCGCCTACCACCATGATATGGTGATGTTTCCTGCACATAAGCAGGATTTTTCCTAGTTACATGTTCTCTCCAGATGAGGGAATGACGATCTACTGAACACACAATCTTCACTCATCTGTGAATCGATTGTGGGTCCACTATCACCCTTTTCAGTTTGAGCCACAAGACTTAAGCGGTATACCCAGCAACACGAATCTTTGCGATGAGCATGCGATGTGTCTGGAAACGTGAACTACTGTCACATGTTTCCCAAATGCATCCAATCCCTCCCCCCAATGTGCCGTTATTTTTTTCTTCCTTACTGAAGAGCGAGTAACGACAAGTATCCATCCCAGAGTGAATGATTTGGGCAGCGGGTTAGTCGAAAAGTACCGTTGTGGAATTGCTAGAGCCGGCCGCGGTGGCCAAGGAGACTGAGGCGCTTCAGTCACGACCTGCGCGGCCACTACGGTCGGGGGGTCGAATCCCCCCTCGGGCATGGATATTTGTGCTGTTCTAGTACGTAAGTAGTTCATAAGTAGTTTGTAAGTTTAGGGACTGATGACCCACGTAGTTAAGTCCCGTAAGATTTACAAACATTTGAACATTTGGAATTGCCAGTGGTTCGTGGAATGGCTTGTGTTTGATGACTCAAGTAGCACTGTAGTTACGCCAACTCAACTTGCGCGCCCGTCCTGCAGTGCTGATCTCTGCCCATGCGATTATCAAGCCTTTGGTCTCTTAAAAGTGCAAGAACGAGTTGGTGATGTGTCGAAGGCAGCAGGACATGGTGTTTCCCAAACAGGTGTCAGCGGGATGACTTCCTCAATTTTCACGGCGATTTAGGCTCATTGGCATATCGATTCGGGATTGCACAGCGGTAACTTTTTTATTGTTCCATTAAAGTTTACCGAAAACATTACACAAAGAAAAAATGCTACAATTGACATACTGGTACTCGAAATTATAATTTCACTTTACACTACGATTAAAACCGAACGAGGTGCCGCAGTGGTTGTCACGCTGGACTCACATTAGGGAGGATTGTGGTTCAAAGTCGCCTCCGGCCATCTAAATTTAGGTTTGCCGTGGTTTCCCCAAATCTCTCCAAGAACGTTCAGTTTCCTTCCCCATCCTTACCCAAACAATCCGAGCGTGAGTTCCGTTTCTGATGACCACGCTGTCGACGGGACGTTAAACCCTACTACGATTACAATTGAAGCGTTGGTCAAATAGCATGTAAATCTGATTAAAACTGTACAATAAGCAAGCAGTGAAGGAAAGCCGGGAGAAATTGTAAGGAGTTAAAATTTAGGAACAAGAAATAAGAACCTTGCGGTTTGTCGATGACATAGACAGTAAAGGACCTGGAAGAGCAACTGTACGAAACGGACAGCAATAGGATTAGCATTAATATCAGTAAAACAAGAGTAATGGAATGCAGTCTAACAAAATTAGGCTCTGCTTAAGGAGTAACTTAGGTAATAAGACAATAAAAGTATTGAATGAATTTTGTTATTTGTGTAGCAAAATAACTTATGATGGCCGAAGCAGAGAAGGTATAAAATGCAGAGTGGCTGTAGGAAGAAAAGTAGTTCTGAAGAAGAGAATTTTGTTTACATCGATTGTTATGTGTTAGGAAGGTTATTTTTAAAGCATTTGTCTGGAGTACAGCTTTGTATGCAAGTGAAACGTGAACGATAAGGAGTTCAGACAGAAAACCGAGAAAAACTTTTTGAAATTTGATGTTACTGGAGAATGCTGAAGATTAGATGCGGGGATCGTGTAAGTAACTGAGGAGGTATTTGAACAGAATTGGGAAGAAAAAAAGCTTCTGGCATATCTTGACTGAAAGAAGAGATCAGTGGATATGACACATTTTCAGACATTAAGGAACCGCCAGTTTAGTATTGGAAGGAGGTGTGGGGGTAAAAATCGCAGAGGGAGATCAAGAGAGGAATACAGTAACCAAATTCAAAGGGATCTAGGTTGCCGTTCTTATTCAGAAACGAAGGTGCTTGCGCAGAGTAGAGTAACTTTCACGTATCGGGGTATGTAGAGTGCTGTGAAAGAAATACGGCTCGTAGTTGCAGGTTCGAACCGTTCTCGTCTGTTTTCTTGCCCAAATACTACATCAGTTGAAAAAATAGTATCTTGTACATGTGATCTTACTTCAAATACTCTATGCATACGCTAAAGTTTGCGAAACAATAATGAAATATGAAATAAATAGTTAAATAATAAAACAGGTTTTGCTCTCTCATTTGTAAATAATGTAGGCAACGCCAGATAACTAAGTTCAATAATATTTATTACATCATGAGAGTAAGAGGAACAATGAAATTCTTAATTCTGTTTGGAAGAGACCACAATTCTTGCCAATTTTCTTCTTCCACAGTTGTCCAGAAAACTGACAATAAGACGAGCGCCGGCCGCGTCTGCAAACAAGAAGGAAAACACTAAAATATGAGAAACGAGGACTTCATACTCATGGGAGCATGGTATACAATACACAAAAAGTAGGCATCATATTTATTGACTAAAAAGTTATCAAAGAGTTGTCATTACCAAAAAGTAGTTCCATCAGACCTAGTGCGGACATATCGGCAACTGGTGAACTAACCAGCAAAAAATATTCGTTAGGTTTGTGAAACTGACTTTACAAATGTTTGCACACAAACTCAAGTTATTCCAAACACTAATTTCTTCTGTTTTGGAAAATCAACGTCAAGTAACTAGAGGTGAAAAATTCAACAAGTTTCCTTCTCTTTGAATGTTGATAAACGAGTCATTTTCTTGCACACAATGAGCTCCAGTTGTTCATGCGACTGTCACATAATAGACGTTAAAATGAAGCAGATTCTGGAATAAATTAATGTAACTCTCATTTCTGTCAAGATCTGAAAATGCGCTACTTCAGCTCAAAAACATTTTTTTCCGGAAAATCGAGGTGGTGTCCCTCACGGATTATAACGCAAAACTCTTTTGTAACAGTGAGAAGGGGAGAGTTCTCCCCTTCTAGATGTGCTTCACGGACTTTCGACATTCGCCGAAATCATAGGATGATTTTATACTAGTCACAGACAAGGTTGTCGAATTTTCAGGTGCAGTTAATTCCTGTGGTAATGTTAAGCCAGATAGAAGCTTTACAGTTATGGATCGGCAGTTTTTTTTTTTTTTTTTTTTTTTTTTTTTTTTTTTTTTTTTTTTTTTAAATAGGAGAAACATCTATTTCCTAACGAAACTTGTAAATACGATACAGAACTTTACATCTGAGCCTTGCTTCACAACTCTGTGATACAGCAAGTTACAGAAATCAGGGACAATTTCTACAAGAAATAAGTAGAACTGTCGGTGATTTAGGTCAAGTCCCCAAATGTGCTAGATAAGGTTCCTTAAATTTTAACATAGTAAATTTAAGATACACAACGGCCAAAATGTCTCCACACGAATAAATATATCTTATTATTCTATACATTATGTTCAAAATTGAAGAGTATTTCAACTTCTCTATTTATCAAGCAGATATTGACTTGCTTCGTTTCTTTTAATGTCGGACTGGTTACCTTGGCAAAATCACAGCTGCTGACTTCTCTCCAGTACTCGAAGTCAATCTAACATTTTCGTCTTTCTTAACAGAAGGCTATATGACGTTAATTGCGGAATACTTTCAACGTCATTCTAGAACTATAGGTCCCTGTAAGAAGAACCACTGTCACTAATATGTGCACACTGAAAATATTGCTGAATAAATGAACGTATGTTGTTAATACTAACGTCGGGATGTATTGCAGCTCCGAAAGCGGAAGTTATTGCGTATGCACCTTTCTGCGAAAATGAAAATAACAATTATCAGGCCGAAACAGCTGTTAACATATTTGCAGCGAGAACAATCAGTCAGTCTTATCGTTACACCGTCCCTTCAACGACCCAATAAAATACATCATTCGCCTTTTGCTCTCTGCGTCTGAGGAACGTAAAATTGTATTGAGCTTGTGGCTCATACAACATTTAAAGAACAAACAGCGAAAAGGAAGGGAGTAATGAAAGGAGTAATACAATGATAAGCAGTTTTCGCACGGGATGGGTAATGCCTCTAGTTTTTACGTGAAAGATCGTGATACGTTTGTACAGAAAATGCGAAACGTCGCTTTTAAACTCTCAGTTCTGAGAAGCTAGCGGAAAGGTGAGGTTAACAGAGTTATTACTTTTCTTCATAGGCTACAATATCAGAACTTCTGGAGTATATTTTCCACAATCAACTGACAGACCATTTAAAATCTTGTAACACATCCATAAACATCAAGCGGGATATCCAAACCCTGCAGCACAATAACTGTATTAAATGACTAACTATCTCAGACATCCCATTGATAGTCGCGATGTAATTATTTTAAGAATGCTTTATTTCAGGAAGGTGTTTGATAGAGGTGACTTTGGTACATTTACTTTCAAATTAAAACACAAGAGTTTATCAGAAATAGCACGTATGTGATTCGAATAATTTATATCAAAGAGTTGTCTTTGGAATGTGGACTTAGGAATCTTCCAGGGTTTAGGCGATGATCATTTCTGTCATCCAAGACCTGAAGGATGATCTTTATTCGGTGACATATACCCTAACACACTTTTTGATCGTTCCCGATGGTAAAATGTCTCAACACAATCCTTGATGTACATCTAAACTGGGCGAACAGGAAATTTTTCTCTTCCCTGTTAACAACTAAGACAATAGTTAAACCTAAACAAAACAAAAATTCCTCCAATAATGACTCCTGCCAAAACTGCTTCTGAGATATAGTACAACGCGACTTGAACAATGTAAACTCTAAAACATCTCTAGTCAGGATTGCCCGCGTAGGATATGTGCAACATTCGATTGTTATCATATTGGTTTCTCTCATGCTCAGTATTGGCGGCTACGGCGTGAAAAGCCGCAGTTCTCTCTTTTTTTTTTTTTTTTTTTTTTTTTAATTTTTTTTTTTCCACACACATTGTGTTCTTCATTGGTGTTTTAGTCACTGGACACCTCAGTACCCTTTTTTTCTCGCATATAAATACCTTTCATTCTTCCATATCTGCAATAAAGAACTAAAACTCCAGCACCTTCGTCATTCCTGTACAATTCATAACTCTTTGTCAATTTCCGCCACTTGTTTGTGGAACAAGATACACAGTAATCTGCGCCAGATTCAAAACTATGCTACGTTAAAGATGCTTGTTTCCTGAAATTTATCAGCTGCAGTTCTCTTATCCAAGGTCTACCAGTATCTTACACCAATGATCAACATTGTCTCTGCAGTCTTACCTATCTGGTCCATTCTTCCGCCTCCATGAGCGTTTCTGTCACTATATCTTCTGGTAATTTCATGACATTACTTATCGGTCTTTCCCAAACAAATTAACTGCTACAGATTTTTTATTTATTCGGTAGTGAGTTAATCTGCATCAACAGAGAAGAGTGTAGTTTCTAACCCGACTATCTCTCATTTTTATCAAGCTTGGTGTGTTCCTTGCACATGTCAAGAGAATGAACAATGCCAGATTTCGGAATTTTAACACGGGTACGATAAAATCAATAGCATACGCTGTTCTAAAACTGTGCGGAAAATTCGACAAATACAGCTGACATAAACGTCTGTTCTGATTCAGATAGAACAGCTAACGTCTGGGAAGAAGTTAAATACAAGCTTTTAAATTATATGCAACGTAATGTTATTCAAATAACGCAGCTTAGGTCAGTCTTTGACATATAACATTGCCAAATATTCGCCGTCAACATTTCTGAAAAAAAAAAAAAATATATATTTACTTCTTACATACTTCTACCACACTAAGTAACAAATCAAGTGTGGTTGGCACTTGGATAATGAAGTATTAATTTCTATACACAACTATGTAGCTCATTTAATAGACCTAATACCAATTGTATGGAATCTGCAACCAAATAACGTAAAATACTGAAAAATATTTTTAAAAGTGGTGTGATAGCAGCGCACAATAAGGTAGCAATATCAACAGGTCAAAAACAAAGATTCGTATTTTTATCAATCACAACTAAGATGACATTCTGAAGAGGCCAATAACAAACGTCCTAATTTTGACCAATCATAGTTAAACCTGAAATGTTACCAGTTCAATAGCAAGCAATATTATTTTGACCAAACACAGTAATATGACAATCTGCATGGCCAATAGCGTGTATCTTTATGTTCACCAAGAATATGCCAACGCCACAAAATGCTAGAAAACTCAGTAAGTGGCAAGACAGGAAATCGATCTGGCGAAGTGTACGCTTTCAAAGTTTGGAAGCCAATGTGGGTACTACAAGAAGGGGCTTTCGGCAGAATGGTGTAAGGAAAAATCTGACGAAAATGAGTTAAGCATCATATTAAGTAGCAGGAAATGCCCTCTCTTCTATGGCGCAATGACGTATGTGTTTATATGAACAAAAATGTTCAAATGTTTGTATAGCTTATGGGACTTAACTACGGGGTCATCAGTCCCTAAACTTACAAACTACTTATGAACTAGCTAACACTAAGGACGGTACAAATGTCCATGCCCGAGGGGGGATTCGAACCCCCGACCGTAGTGGCCGTGCAGACCGTGACTGGCGCGCCGCAGTACCCTCGGCCACCGCGGCCGGCTTATATGAACAATATTATCATAGATGACACCACAGCTTCTACTGCGAAATTATTTGTATGATACACATTACATCAAAATGAAGTTTTTCAGAGCATTTTTATATTTTTATTTTGTTATCTAAATCATTAACTAGATTATTAAACAGTTGTTACGAGTGTTTTTAAGAGTCTATATTTATAATAATATGAAAAATTCATAAAAGCTAAGAGAAATCGGGAAAAAGTGGAGGGGGATAAATTTTGCATCCTTTTTCCAATAAGTGTACAGATGAAGAAAAAAAGAATTTGTATCAACGTTAGCTTTGGAGTAGGCAGTAGTTCATCACAAAACCAATTAATTGTCTATTATCTTGGCTACAAATTCGCGTTTGAAATATAGAAAATCTGGACCAATGAAGATACATTAAAAGATAAATCTGAATGGTGGTATGGAGTTTTTCACCTTAGACATACAAAAAGAAGGAAGGACCGTCCAATCCAGTTGAACAGTAGAAAACAATATATGCTGACATATGA
Source organism: Locusta migratoria (assembly GCA_026315105.1). Classification (NCBI taxonomy): domain Eukaryota; kingdom Metazoa; phylum Arthropoda; class Insecta; order Orthoptera; family Acrididae; genus Locusta; species Locusta migratoria. The sequence goes on from CM048748.1 coordinate 356,679,616, forward strand.
TCAGTCAATAATCTGAAGGAAAAGGACATGATAGACTTGTTAACAAAAGTCCCTCTTCATCTACATGCATTTTTTTATTTTCTTGAAAGAAACTTCTACGAGCAAAGAAAAAAAAAGCGGTTTTTTTGTTCGTTTAATTAATGCAATTTATGCATAATTATACATTAATTACTCTCAAGTATTGTTAATTCAAAGTGAAATTCATTGGATTTATAGCAATTGTGTAATAATATTACAGAACTTAATTTATGCTTCAGTTTTAATACTATCCATTATTACACGGAATTTCCCTGTAGATATTACTGTTTGGCTTTCCTGATTTTTCTGTACAAAGATTCACAAAATGTTCAGTTTCTCAAAATGAAAATGTCGAATGATGCGTTCCCTTTTGCGCCATAATTTGTGACATGTATTTCAAAGTTGGCATAAAAGCAATTGTTAACGTTGTATTATTTCGGCAGTAGATCTGTGGGATAAACATGAGAAACTGAATTAATCTGCTTTGAACAAGTGTCAATCTTTCACAAACAAATTGCTTTTGCTAATGAATGGACGGGTAGCGGAGTAATATGGTGCAATTCTGCGATGTAACCAAACGCAGGCGGAAATGATAAGCCGGACAGATAACTGGGAGGACTGCTGAGGCTATATATCAAGAGCGGGAATTTCCTGACAGGGTGACGCAATATTCGCTTGTTGTGTCTATGACGCTACACCGACGGACTAGCTATCAGGAACCATTCTTTTTCACGTTTAATGCTTGTTACACACGAGGTCATTAAATAGAACACATTCTTACATTTTCCCATGATAAAGAGGAGAAAGAGCCACGACGAAACGCTGAGACATTCAAATCAGTCATGGGATTCAGTCCCAACCACGTAGCTCTATTTTTCCCGATTTTTTAAAGAAGAATGTTGGGATAGTATATATGAAGAGGACCTACATGTACATATGCGGTGCGTGGCGGAGAGTACCTTGTACCACTGCTAGCAACTTCCAAACAGAGCGCTGGAAAAATGACTTGCTCTATGCTTCCGTACTAGTCATAATTTGTGTGATCTTATTTTTGTGGTCCTTGCGCGAAACGTATTTGGCGGCAGCAGAATCGTTCTGGAATCGGATTCAAATACCGGCCCTCTAAATTTCCTCAATATTGTTCCTCGAAAAGAACGTCGTTTTCTCTCCAGGCATTTCCATTCGATTATAAAAAGTTAACAAGTACGTTTAAGGGCGTTTCTGCGAGCCTTATTTCTATTAAAGTCTGCAATGTCAAACGGAATATCGCGTGTATTACTCTGAACGTAACCGCTTTCGGGGACAGCTGCTCTTCTTCAGAGCTTACTGTCAAATGTTATTAAAAGTTCGTTAAGGTTCTGAAGATAGGCAACTGGCTCCAAACCGGCCACGCTAGAAGCAATAAAGTCGATCTACAGGCAGACATTACACATTTTTATCGCAATTAGAGTTCTCGAACCGTGTCCGTAACATTCGCATCTTAATCGTACTTACCAGTAACAAATCTAGAGGCCCGAATCAGAATTGCTTCTGTGTGTTTTTAAATCTATCTGACGGGTATCCCAAACACTTCAGCAGCACCCAATAATGGATTACACTAATGTGCTATAAGCACTGATCTTTACAGATGAATCATATCTCCCCAAAAATTCTAGCAACAAACCAAAGTCGACCATCCGCCTTCCCTTCGACTGTCATTCCACTTCATATCGCTCTACAACGTTACGCTGACATCTTTTATCGAAGCGACTGTATCAAGCAACACGACACCAATGCTGTAGTCGAACATTATGGATTAATTTTTCCTACTCAGCTGCATCACCTTACATTTTTCAACATTTAGACTTGCTGCCATTGCATGCACAACTATAAATTTTGTCTGAGTCATCGTGTTACAAGTACTTGAGAACCAGTGACCTTTTCATCCGTATTTAATTAATGACGCCAGGATTTAGTATTTGCAAAATAATTTAGGGACGTATTCTGGAGCCGCGGTGGAGTAGCCGAGCGGTCTAAAGCGTCTCGCTGCGGAGCGCGCGATTGCTCGCCGTGGAGGTTCGAGTCCTCTCTGGGGCATGGGTGTGTGTCTGTCCTTAGGTTGGTTTACCTTGGTTTAAGTAGTTTGTAAGGTACAGACTGATGACCACGCAGTTTGGTCCGATAGATTTACAAACATTTGAACATTTTTCGTATTCTGGATGTTGCGGCTTTGATTTTACTGGATAGATTGAAGTTAGGAATTCGTAAAAAATTAACACACAAAATGTTTGGGAACCGCTGCGGGTCCCAAACACGTGTAGGTGTCAATATTTTGCTCTTCAGCAAAAACTACAGAATGGCGACGAACGTTCTCTCTGTGTTGTTGTAGTACAAATGTTCAAATGTTTGTTAAGCTTAAGGGACTTAACTGCGAGGTCATCAGTCCCTCAACTTACCAACTACTTATGAACTACATTATACAAAAGACGGAACAAACATCCATGTCAGAGGGGGGATTCGAAACCCCGTCCGTAGCGACTGTGCAGACTGTGACTGGCGCGCCTCAGACCGCTCGGCCACTGCGGCCGGCAAGAATATAGTTCCTCAGAGATCAAGATAGTATTGTTGTAGACTGAGAACTGGAGTTTCTAGATGCTAGAGCCACTGGAGGGGAGAGGGGGAGGAGCTATTCCACGGAGTTGAACTGTGATTGTGGGGTGGCTCAGAGGCCGAAGCATTTGGTCATTCGCAGCATTGTGGACGTTTCCTACACGGAATAAGATTTGATTATGGGTACTCTCAAGACTATAAAGGTGGCTAACTTTTGGAAAAATGGTGTACGGGCCTTCTCTGGTAGAAGGAAGGAAGATAGCTTAGGGTTTAACGTCCTGTCGGCAGCGTGGACATTAGAGACGGATCTCAGGCTTGGATATTTTGGTAAAGATGTGCCCATCCAAAGTAACCATTTCGGCATTTGTCTGGAGGATTTAGGGAAATCACGAAAAACCTGAATCTTGATGGCTGGAGATGGATTTGAACCACTGTCTTCCCAAAAGCGTGTCCAGTGTGCTACCCTTGCGCTACCTCGTTCAGCATGTTCTCTGGACACGCGAAGTGAGTATCGCGTGGGTTTGATTGCATATAGATCCTCTCTGGTATGTAACAGCAGCTTTCCTGTATCCCACACCTGTGCCTCAAAGCACCAGCATGTATTTTATAGACGAGGTGTTTTGTTCACAAAGCACTTATGCTGCCTGTTTGTTACTGATGACGTTGCCTGAGGCAGATTCATTTTGGAGGTATGTTATTCTGTGAATGGGATTGGCTCAGTAGTCGTCCAGTTCGTGGAGTATTTTAATATGTGCTTCCTTGTCTTGCAGTACTTGATAATGGGATACGGTAGGTGAGAAAGATGTCATTCAGCAAAGACACCTTCATCAACAAAGAGCCGAATATTGCTAGGTTCCATCTACATACATTTATGCAACCCCATCTCCGTCGCCGTGATGCCTAGTTGTCAAGGACAATATCAATGACAAGTTGCCGAATATAGTAACTGTTTGTCCTCTGTTAGCACCGCATAGCGTCGACTTTTCCGCACAGAGTAAACGTACGAATCTTAATATTGTAGACTGCCTATTGACGAATAAAATAGTTTTGTAATTCTTGCTTCAAAATTGCCTTGATAGCAATGTATTTTCAGAAAACTGTTCATCTCCTATTTCACCCCCTTAGGGATGGGAATATCGAAAAATCGCTGATGCCTACAGTGTAAGATAAACAGCGTCTTCAAATTTCAAGTTTCTATCGTCTGTAGATTCACTTTTCAGTGCCGTAGTCTGTCTTTTAGAAACGGATCGAAAACGCGAAATTTCTGTCTTACGCTTTGGCATCTTTCTTGGCAGTTTTACTTTTCAAACTGTGATATGCACTTATTTTTCTTTACGCTTCTATCAGAAAAACAACCTCTGTATACAACCTCTTTGCTATTATAAGTCATAGCTGGTCTTCAGTGCGAATTTTATATAAGCTGACGACTTTCATCACTATATCTTGCGCACTTTTATAGCTATCGACACGGAACTGCTATGGTATACAACGGGAGACTTTGTACTACAACAGCCGGCCGCAGTGGCCGAGCGGTCTGCGGCGCGCCAGTCACAGTCTGCACGGCCGCTACGGTCGGGGTTTCGAATCCCCCCTCGGGCATGGATGTTTGTGTCGTCTTTAGTATTAGGTAGTTCATAAGTAGTTTGTAAGTTTAGGGACTGATGACCTCGCAGTTAAGTCCCTTAAGCTTAACAAACATTTGAACATTTGTACTACAACAACACAGAGAGAACGTTCGTCGCCATTGTGTAGTTTTTGCTGAAGAGCAAAATATTGACACCTACACGTAGTATTATATAGAAGTCGGTAACTTTCAACACCCATATCTTCCACCGCCTTATCGTTATCAACCCACATGGTGCACAATAGAAGACTGATACCTACTAGCCGGCCGCAGTGGGCGAGGGGACTGAGGCGCTCCAGTAACGGTCTACACGGCCACTACGGTCGGGGGTTCGAATCCCCCCTCGGGCATGGATATTTGTGCCGTCCTTAGTGTTAGCTAGTTCGTAAGTAGTTTGTAAGATTAGGGACTGATAGCCCCGTAGTTAAGTCCCATAAGCTCTACAAACATTTGAACATTTGATACCTACTACCACATAGAAACACTATTCGTGTGCGATGTGTAGTTTTCGTTGCAGATGAAATATAGGCACAAACACCCCATTTTTTATATACAGGGTGTTTCAGTAAATGTGTTTCCCTCTGTAACTTGCGGTAGGTCAACACAAGAAATGTTACACTTTCTGCGGAGCTATGAACATAGTTTATTGTATCATTTTTCAAAGAGTTACAGCACAAAGATATAATTTTTTAAATGGAACAATAGTTTTTTCTATCGTGTATTAGATTCGTTTAAACCTGCTGTTTCCAAATCAATTTCAACTACATTCCTATCACTGTTAGTTTGGGAGCTACAACCCTTCAAAGTTCCGGGAGTGGAGGCTGCGATAGCGAAGCTGACTGGCCGAGTGGCTATCCCCTGGGGCACGGCCCACTGTCTCATGACCACCAGCCAGTCAGCTACGCTGTCGTAGCCTCCGCCCCCTAAACTTTGAAGGGTTGTAGCTCTCAAACTAACAGTGATAGGAATGTAGTTTAAATTGATTTGGACGCAGCTAGTTTGAACGAATCCAATGCACGATAGAAAAAACTATTGTTCCATTTAAAAAATTATATCTTTATGGCGTAACTCTTTGGAAGCCGGGGTGTATGGGGTGCAGCCAAGACTGGAGGGCGTCATCTCTCTAGGAAAACTGGCCTCAGTATTCCAGGCCGAAATCACTGCCATCAGGGCGTGTGTGGAGGAGAATTTGCGTAGGTGCTACAAAGATCGTAGCATCTATATCTATTCAGACAGCCAGGCAGCCCTGAGATCACTGGCAGCTCCTGCAACAAGGTCTAAAATTGTTGCAGAATGTCACAGGGTTCTGGTGGAGCTAGGGGAAAGCAATAGAGTAAACCTATTGTGGGTCCCTGGCCACTCGGGGATCAGTGGCAACGAACATGCCGACAGATTAGCCAGGATGGAGGCAGAGGCTCCATTTATTGGACCGGATCCTGTCCTAACAATCACCAAGGCAATGATCAAATTGGAGCTACGTAACTGGCTCAGAAGACAGCACATAGAATATTGGACCAAAGTCTACCAACAAAAACATGGCAAGGTAATGATGCCAAAGCCATGTCTTAAAAGAAGCTCTGCAATCCTGGGCCTGAACAGAAGAGAGATTAGACTCATGGTTGGATTGCTGACAGGCCATGGGAATTTCAGAAAACACCTACATACAATGGGAATAACAGAAGAGGACCCTAAATGTAGGTTCTCTGATGACGGTGATGAAACTGCATCACATCTAATCTTCGAATGCATTGCATTGGAGAGTAAAAGGCACAGAACATTTGGGACAACTAGACCTGAAGAAATTGTGTCGAATAAAGAACTGGTAAAGGGACTCCTTGCTCTGCTCAAGGGCATTGGTTGGCTTTACTAGATAAACTGGGAGCAATACCGCACAATAAACTTAGTTTCGGTGCGGTCAGTGGCGGGTTAGACCAAGACTGTTTTGGCTTCCCTGGAAAAATCAAATCAAATCAAAATCAACTCTTTGGAAAATGATACAGTAAACTATGTTCATAGTTCCGCAGAAAGTGTAACATTTCTTGTGCTGACCAACCGCATTAAAATTTCCCGTCACCTATTATTTTATAAGGTACAGAGGCAAGCACACTTAGTGAAACACTCTGTATATTAAGATGGACAAATCCTGCAGGGCCTCCATACCTCGAGTTTTGGAGTCCCGCCAGGACGAGTGGCCTTGGCGTTCCGCCCCAATCCCTCCCCCCCCCCCCTTCCCCTCTGAGTCCACTATTGACCCTAAACTCCTCTTGTTACGCGTATATGGTTTACGAATCGATCTAGTTTATCCGTATAACGCACTGGTAAGGAAAATACACACACACACACACACACACACACACACACACAGCGAGAGAGAGAGAGAGAGTCAGCAACGGTGACAGAAGTGATGTAGGCACCGGCGGTCACTGCTAAGTGGTGTGAGGCTAGCGGTGTGGATGGAGCAGCCAGCATAGCGGCCGTGGGAGATTTCCGAGACAGAGGCTGCGCTGTGCTGGCGGCGGCGGCAGCGGCCCAGTTGCGTAATGCAGGCCGCGCGGCTGACGTAAGGCCCCTGCTGGCTGCTGCCTGCTGCCTGTTGGCCAACGCCCGACCTACAGTCGCTGCCGGCCTCAAAACAAACATTGCACCAGTCCTCGATACCGCGCTCTTTCCACAACAAGTACCCACACACAGTGCCAAATCTCGCTCCCTTTCATTTCGCGAGTCGTTCAGGATATCGAGGATAACGATACCTGGATTTTGTTCAAATGTTTGTAAATGTGTGGGAGCAAACTAGTGTGGTCAACAGTCCCTAGATTTACAAACTACTTAAACTAACCTATGTTGAGGACAACACACACATACGCACGCGCACACACACACACACACACACACACACACACACACACATACACACACAAGCACGCACACCTTTGCCCGAGGGAGAACTCGAACCTGGCGACCGCACAGTCGCTGACGTGATGCCAAGAACTACAGCACTGGTTAATGAACCCTCTGCCAGGCACTTAAATGTGATTTGCGGAGTTATCTATGCAGATGTAGATAGTTCAAGCTAAACAATGCGCAATTTAGAATCCCATGTTGAAGGCGCCCATTTAAAGATGATGGAACACTTAAGCTTTTTAACATGCTCTTAAGGCCATTGAGAGTATACGGAATGCCCTGTGCCTACAAAACACACACACACACACACACACACACACACACACACCTTTGCCCGAGGCAGAACTCGACCCTGGCGACCGCACAGTCCCTGACGTGATGCCAAGGACTACAGCACTGGTTAATGAACCCTCTGCCAGGCACTTAAATGTGATTTGCGGATTATCTGTGCAGATGTAGATACTTCAAGCAAAACAATGCGCAATTTAGAATCCCATGTTGAAGGCGCCCATTTAAAGATGATGGAACACTTAAGCTTTTTAACATGCTCTTAAGGCCATTAAGGGTATACGGTACGCCCTGTCCCTACAACACACACATACACACACACACACACACACACAAGCACGCACGCACGCACACATTTGGCCCAGGGAGAACTCGAACCTGGCGACCGCACAGTCCCTGACGTGATGCCAAGAACTAGAGCACTGGTTAATGAACCCTCTGCCAGGCACTTAAATGTGATTTGCGGTGTATCTGTGCAGATGTAGATAGTTCAAGCAAAACAATGCGCAATTTAGAATCCCATGTTGAAGGCGGCTATTTAAAAATGACGGAACACTTAAGCTTTTTAACATGCTCTTAAGGCCATTAAGGGTATACGGAACGCCCTGTGCCTACAATGTTAAATTGAGCTAAAAGTTAGGGACATTTTCTCATTTCCAGAATGAAACTTTCACTCTGCAGCGGAGTGTGCGCTGATATGAAACTTCCCCGCAGATTAAAATTGTGTGCCGAAACCAGGACTCGAAACTGGGACCTTTGACTTTCGCGGGCAAGCGCCCTACCGACTGAGCTATCCCGACACGACTCACAACTATACTTTCGCCAGTACCTCGCCTCCTCATTTGTTTTTGGACGATACTCTTGATTTTTTCACAGAACGCAGACATATGTTCTGCTTTAATGCTGAATTAATAATTTTGGAAAAAATAATGTATGTTTTTTTAAGATTTTTTCTAGTTTTTGTTGTTTGTATTTTTGTTTTTGTAAATGTTAAGGAAGTTATACATTTTAACAAGTATTTTAAAATACACATCCATTAATATAAAATAATTTCACATATCTTTTAATTCAAATCAAATGTTCAAATGTTTGTTAAGCTTATGGGACTTAACTACGGGGTCATCAGTCCCTAAACTTACAAACTACTTATGAACTACTTACAAACTAGGACGGCACAAATATCCATGCCCGAGGGGGGATTCGAACCCCCGACCGTAGTGGCCGTACTGACCGTGACTGGAGCGCCTCAGTCACCTCGGCCACCGCGGCCGGCTCTTTTAATTCAGATACATTAGAAGGTCTCAAGGAACAACTACAGAAAATTTCATCTTTCTATTACAAATAGGCACTGAAAACATGTACAATATACAATAAAAAAAACGAAAGTTACGAGAAACTAGCTTTTTACTTCAGTGCATGCCTGCTCCATAGCTTGTATCATCAGAATTGTCCAACAGCTTCCTCGTAATGACTTTCCTATACTGTCTAGCCATCTTTGAATATACTTTTATGGCGTTATCTGAAGACCTGAGCCGTTCCTTGTCCAAACAAAGCATAGCTGCGGCAGTTCATAATACTGCAGAGAACCCCAACTTCTGCAGAACTTTGCACTTTGCTATATTGCCCTGATTGAATGATGAAAGAGCATCATAAACGCCAATGTGAAGGGTGTTTATTCCCACAAACACAGTTTTTGGTAGTCTATTCCATATCACATGGTTCACACACTCATTTGGATTTTGAGTCCAGCGATGAAGATATTTCTTTAGTAGACTAATATCTGCGAAGCCTCGGGATATTGGTTTTATTTAATGCACTATGGCAGGTGGCCGATGATGAGGGTGATTGTATTGCTGCTTCGTTACCTTACCTCTGTTGTACTTGCACCAACTATCTTCTCCTTTTGGGCATAGCCCATATTGGGGATTCTCATTGTTTGAAGCTGTGTGAAAAAAGAGCTCAGACTGCTCTTCTCATTAATTCTGTATCTGCTGTATTCTGTCTTATTGGTAGACCATAGCACTTCTGAATATGATCTGTCAGTCTGTTTTTCCCATCTAAAGTTTTTCCATCCTTCAATTTCTTGCCTATCATGCTAGTCTTGCGCTGTTGAAGTCTGGAGCCCATCCTTTTTCTGAACGTGGCCAACACACTCCAGTTTGAAAATGTTCACATTGTTCCCATAGCGCCTCAGTTCCTAAGTTTCTTTGAAAGTCTTTCAGTCACCATTTCCAAGATACTTTATGTATATAACGTTGTACCATCTTAAAAAAAAAAAAAAAATTGTAAATCTATCGGACCAAACTGCGTGATCATCAGTCTGTACCTTAAAAACTACTTAAACCTAGGTAAACTAACCTAAGGTCAACACACACATCCATGCCCCAGGGAGGACTCGAACCTCCACGGCGAGCAACCGCGCGCTCCGCAGCGAGACGCTTTAGACCGCTCGGCTACTCCACCGCGGCTGTACCATCTTACTGAGCGTTAATAAATACCTCTTACTCCAGCAACTTCCATACCACCACTTGACCCATAGTACTTTGTCTCTTCATGTTTATTTTTCATTTTATCCTTGCATCTGCAATGCTTGGAAAGTATTGCCACATCCACTACCTTGTCCACACTTGTAGCTGTTGCTACACTGTTCAGAGATGTGTGGCCTCTCTTCTGCCAGATTCCATCAAAAGCTATGGACGAGTCTCTGTGATTATTATTTTCAAATCAACTGCGTCCTCAGCAGCATCTCTCATATTTTCCTGTGCTACATCTTCAACAGCAGAGCCTACTGCAATGATAAGTTTGTTAAATTTTGAAGGTGGAACAGGGAGGTTCGTCACACCACACAACATGGCACCTGCAGCTCTGCCCTTTCCTATACACCATAATCCACAAACCAGTCTAATGTTCCTATCTGCAACATGTGAGGAATTAGAAAAAATAACACTGTGTTTGCAATAACTGCACATCAACTCTAATTCGGAAGCAAGCCCTACATGTAAGTTTGTTTCCAATGAAACACCTTATTTTCCACATTGTTTGCAGCACACACTGTTCTCCGAAACGTCTGATAATAAAGAGACGTTAATTATCTCATATTTTGTAGTCAAAGCATTTAGTTTCGTCTATCCTTCTTCAATTCTAGCTAGTTTTCTTCTTGAAGCACTTTTCGGTGCAGTGGCAGAAGCATCACTCAATGTATCACTACCAGTGTTGAGGTTAGTCGCTACTGGGACATCAAATACTGATGAAGATGAATCAAAAAAATTCTGAATACATTTTACTTTCTTGCGCCAATGTACACGCTTTCTAGATACCTTCAGACTAGGTCTTGGCATGTTGAAGGGAAGAAAACTCAATGACTTCTCCAAATACGACTTTCACAACAAGGACATGGATGTACTCACAAAGGAAACAACACAAATGACGGAGAATCTATTGTCAAGTGTCTAGCAGTGTAGCCAGCAGAAAAGCTAACTCTCTTGTGCTCAATTATATCTCAGGCAAGGCGGTCTATACCAGGTATATTTCGTGTCTCATAACTCAATATTTTATACCTGGTATAAAACTGGAGAGTCTATGTATACAAATGACATGCCGTACCAGTTGTGTGACAAACGTTTCAGCTTCCTTATGCAAAATATCCATATGGACACCACTATTGTCGCGGCACAAAATAATGCGACGCCAGATTGTGTGTGTAATTTTCCGAAGAACAGGCAATGTGATTTCCTTAAATTCTTCTCTGTCAGCTTGTTTCAGTTCGTCAGTTGTCTGGTATCCGTTGTTTAGCGACACGCTACTTAAGTATTCCCCACAGGGAAATGTCGCACGTCATTTCTATACCCCTGAGATACCAGTCGATTGGCGCTGGCAGAACACTGGTTTCCTCGCTGCCCACCCGTGGAGAAACACTTCATCCAATAATTCTCCAATACACAGGGGCAGAAGCTCCATTTTGTTGAAACTAACTGCCTGCAGTCTCTGGAGCTCTGAAACATAACAATTACGCAACATTTGCAAAAAAAATAATGTCCATTCACAGCATAGTGAAAGAAATACGACCATTTGATGTGCCTATTTGACATTCATTTATTTTCCTTAACTCTTCATAATAATATGGGCTTTCCTTCCCCCTGAAAAAAATTTTCCTAGTCCAACATCATTGCACGTTCGTCTGAGAAGATGTGGGAATGTCACACACACATCAAGTAATCTTGAGCCTCATACCCTCATCACTAAATGCTTTACCAGTGTTGGCATAAAGGGAAATTCCAGAGCTTATGTGTGTAGCATAGACGTTTTTGGAATTCCAATTTTAACAAATCTTTTACGCAATTATTTCATGGGAGATCTGGTGACAGAATCCGCCACATTGCACATTTTTGCTGTAGTGTTCAACCTGCTTTTCCATTCAGACTGACTGCGGTTATGAAGAATTTCTAATGCCATTGCAGTATCGTTCGCTTTGGTGGAACTTCTTTGTTGAATAGTGTCGCAAGATGCGTTGTCATTATTTTCTGTACTTTTTCCCTCAGTTGCGTCTTATATACATATGCAAAATATTTATATGGACCGTCTATGCAACTGAAATGTTTTGCCATACCCGTTTCGCGTTTATTTACAAGGCTTTTCAGTGGCCTGAAATTTATACATGTTTATATTTTACGTTTTTAGTAATTTAGGTTCGTTTTACTAAAACGTACAGTTTTCGTAGATGCTGTTCTACATGTGATGCTTCTTGCCTCAGCTGTTTTTCTTTCTTCCTTTAACACACTGGGATCTTTCATTTCAGCAATCCAGCACTAGGCACGTGACATGTGGGTTGTGTGATGTTTTGGTTTTGGATGGTGTTGCCAGCTGTTGAATGCCTTTACGATACCAACAGTTTGAATGAGTATTTTTGTTATCTTTCCTTTATGTCGGTTTGTCTGTGTGTGTGGTTGCGATGTAATATCTTTCCTTTATGTCGGTTTGTCTGTGTGTGTGGTTGCGATGTAATTGTGGAGCATACTGAACTAGTAATATTTTATTTTATTATTGTAATTTTTTATTTGTTTGTTGTTGCTTCTGATGGTTTTCATGTCTTGTTCTATACAATGTAGCTTGATATCAAAGGTGAACATCTGTCGTTTGCAAACAACTGAGATAAACGCATTTTTTTTAAATTTTTTTTACGAAACCTGGAGTTAATACGTATGTATGCTAGTTTGGTCATCATTTAGTTGCAAATGATCACCAAACTAGCATGCATACGTATTAACTCCACGTTTCGTAATAAAAATGGCGTTTATCTCAGTTATTTGAAAACGACAGATGTCCGCCTTTGATATCGTCATCTTCTCATAGCTTGCACTTGAAGAACACGTTTCCAGACAATACGTAGTCGTATCCGTCACCTGAAAAGAAAGAAAAATCATGGAATATAAGTATACATAATGATCAAGAGATTGGGGGGGGGGGCGAGGTTGACAGAAATTTTGCACCTTACTGTACATTTGTTAGCGACTCTCAGAAACTCTTGAAAATATGAGTACAAGTGTTGTTCGGTCGTTAATGTTAACACAAACTTTCTTGCGAAAATGTTGCCAGAATTGGTTGGCAGAGTAAACTCGTAAGTGGGGCCCATGTACTAGGCTTCGCAATTAAATGCAGGTCTATTTGACTGAAATAATGCGCATTTTGTCTTGGTCCTGCTGTATAGGGTATAGATAAAAGATCGACCGCGACCGTCCGATCAGCTGAGCTCGCTACAACTCACCTTCAGGGATTCAGGAACACGAGCCTGCCCCGGATCCCAGATGGAATCCGCCTCGCATATTAACGACATGGGCTGGTGAGTCGGATAGCCCGTGGTTTTCAGGCGGTTTCCCACAGCCAACTAGGCAAGTACCGCGCTGACATCCACGCCCCGCCTCGGAAGCACGCTGTGCAAACATTTAGAAAACGCTCTCAGACTGGAGCAGAAGATTTACTCCAGACGCAGACAGTTGAGGTACAGAGGGACGTGCCGTCAGCAAGCAGGAAGATCATCTATCTCCCCTTCCCCCAAACTGCCCTAATGTTGCCTCAACAATGTTTGCTTTACTTTTTCGTGTCCGGAAATTTGTTTCAAAGTCTTTCAGCCCAGTGTCGGACCAAGTCCAATGCTTCTTTTTTCTCAAGCCATAGTTTATCAAGGGAAGATTGGACACTGTAGAAGATGTTCCGTATCTTGAACTTCATCGCGGTCGTATTTGTTGTCTCCTTCTTTGAAACCGCATTTGACTGGTGCTAAGCCTGTTCTGATACGATTCAGTGTTCTCCAGATCTTCCAGCTTGTGCTGCCGCTGGGCATTTCTCTGCCACGTCCGCACGAGGAACCATGCAGCGGGTGGCGCTTGTCGAATTACTGTTTGAATTTTTCTGTGTATTCATGAGCAGTTCTTCGGCATTCAGGAGATGAGAATCCAGCTGCTTTATATATTTTCACAAGTGGTGCGGATTTCATGCTTCCTATTGTTAGCCTGCATGTTTCATTCAGGACTGTGATGACTTTTTTGGCATGTGTGGATCGGGACCATAAAGGGAATGCATATTCTGCCGAGGAAAAGCAGAGTGCTAAGTCCGTACTGCAACGGTAAAATGCAAAAAGGAAGAAAAAGAAACGTCAGCTACGCTTGCTGAGAAAGGCGCTATACAGTACTTCTAGCGTATCAGATGGGGGTTTCGACAACTACAGAGGGCGGCCAAAATGATATGAACACAATCCAGTATATTAGATCTTTATGCAAGTTGGCCATTTGTAATGTTTACAATGAGACGCGACTGCTGTGCACAACTGAAGTACTAAGTCTTGGACGTTTCCTTGCAGTATTTTGTTCTGCAACGTTCAACAGAAATGATCGATGAGATGTGTGATATGTCAGACTTTCAAAAAGGCTAACTCGATGGTGGGTAGTTAATTGAAGCATCTGTAACAAAAACAGCTTTAAACATGTCACTGGCGACAGTATACTCGGTGATGATGATGATCGTATGGCAATTGTGTTCATTAGACTCCGATTGGGGTCGTGTCAAGACTGCCTGTCGCATTTCGGCGACTTACTTGTCAACGGTGATGAAATCATGATACAGATAAAACAACATCCAGTCCCCAAGAGTAGAAAAACGCCGACCCGACCAGGAATTGAACCAGAGCCCCCGGCGTGGCAACACACTACGCTGTCCACTAGACTACAGAGGTAGACTAGTACATCTCCATACACACTCCGCAATCCACCCAAAAGTGCGTCTCGCTTTCCCTATCGCTCCACCTCTATGCGCGGAAGCGCCTTCTTACATGACACCCAGCGCTTGCTTTCCTGTTCCACTTCCATATAGAATGAGGGAGACACGAATGTTTGTATGCATCTGTACGAGCCATAATCTCTCTGATCTTATCTTTGTGATCTTTACGTGAAATGTAGGTTATCGGCAGTAGAATATTTATGAAATTCGCTTCAAATTCCGGCCCTATAAATTTCTTCAACAGCGTTTCTGGAAAAGAACGTCGACTTCCCACCAGCGACTCCCATTTGAGTTCCCGAAGCATTTCGGTAACACTCGCGCATTGATCGAACTTACCAGTTACAAATCTAGCCGCGGGCCTCTGCATTGCTTTTACGTCTTTCTGTAAACCGATCTGGTGGGGAAACCCAAAGACATCTGCAGTACTCAAGACGGGGTCGCGAAAACGTATTATATGCAGTCTCTTTTACAGGCGAATCACATCTTTCCAATCACATCTTCGACCATCCGCCTTCCTCAGGACTGTCATATGATCGTTCCATATCATATTGGAGTGCAGCGTTACGTCTAAATGCTTAATTGACGTGACTGTCGAGCAGCACACTACTAATGCTGTATTCGAACATTAATGGATTGTTTCTCCTACTCATCTGCATCACTTTACATTTTTCAACATTTATAGCTAGTTCAAAAATGTTTGTGAATATATGAGAATTAACTACTGTATTTATCAGTATCCGAGCCTACCAACTACTTAAACCAACTTAAACTAACCCAAGGAAAGGGCACGAACCTTCAACGGCGAGTAACCGCGCGCTTCGCAGCAAGGCGCCTTAAAGCGTTCGTCCATTCCACGGCGGCCTTTAGAGCTACACCTCACACCACTTAGAAATTTGGTCCAATTCATCCTGCATCCTGCTACTGTCATTCAGTCATTCATCACTGAATGCCACCTTCCTGAACTCCAAAGGATCAGCAGCAAACAGCCGCAGATTGCAACTCACTCTGTTCGTCAGCTCATTTAGATAGCTAGAAAATAAAAACGGTCCTACCACACTTACCTGGGACATTCCTGACAATAGTCTTTGATGAACAGTCGCCATCGAGGACAACGTACTGGGTTCTATTACTTAAGTAGTCTTCGAGCTACTCACATATTTGGGTACCTATTCCATCAGCTCGTACCTTCGGTAGCAGTCCGTTGTGCGGCAGCGTGTCAAACGCCTTTCGAAAATCGAGAATTATGCAGTCTGTCTGTTGCTCTTCACCCATAGCAAGCGAGATGTCATGAGTGAAAAGGGCAAGCTGAGTTTCGCACGATCGATGTTTCCTAAAGCCAGGCTGATGCAGGGACAGAAGCTTTTCCGTCTCAAGTAGATTTACTATCTTAGAACCGAAAATATTTTCAAGAATTCTACAGCAAACTAATGTTAATGGTATTGGTCTGTAATTATATGGGTCCGTTCTGTTGCCTTTCTTATACACGGGAGTCACCTTCGCCTTTTTCCAGTCGCTTGGAACTTTGCGCTACTTCAAAGATTTGCGATGAATGCAAACTAAGAAAGGGGCCAATGCCGCTGATACTCTTTGCAAAACCGCATGGTACCACATCTGGACCTGGATACTTGTTTGTTTTCAACTCTCTCAGTTGTTTCTCTACACTGGCTATGAATATATACAGAAACAAGTGAACTTTTCAAGGAGTACTACACGCCACGAGGAAATGGCCTTGGTTTCTAGTTGCCGTATCAGGGATTACGCAGTCTGCTCCCATCGGAAGTTAGAGTCCTCCCTCGAGCTTTGGTGTGTGTTGTCCTTAGCATAAGTTAGGTAAATTATTTCGTAAGTCTACCGAGTGATGACCACAGTAGTTTGGTCGCATGCGTTTACAAAGATTTTGAATTTTTTGAGAATTTCGCGGGGCTTCCGGAGAAATTGACAGATATTTGCATCATAGCTTTCAGACAATGCAATCTCGAAAATATATGAATCAGATGTATGACTTTCCAAGCAATGCTAGTGTTAACCACAGATTTCGATACAAATGCAAAATCTGTCCTCATTAATCCTCGCCACATAGTAAACTTATTTTATTATTTTAATAAATTAAGCAACCAACCACTTTTATACTATGTTTTATTTAGGCAAGACGCGTTTCAGGTTTTTACCTATCTTCAGTGTCAACATTAGTTTGGAAGATGTATATGGCTGGCTCCTCTGCATGTTGGTCTTGTGTTTTCTATTTGATGTTGTAGCACAAATCAAAAGTTAACAGGCTGTTAGTGCTACAATATCAAATAGAAAACACAAGACCAACATGCAAAGGAGGCTGCCATATACAGCTTCCACACTGGTATTGACACACAAAAAACTCAAATTGCAATTACGCCTACTGAAGATGGGTGAAAACCTGAAACGTTGGTTGAATAAAACATAGTCTAAAAGAGGCTAGTTGCTGAATTTATTAAAATAATAAAATATAGTCCACAGCCACAGAGCTCAACGGTCTAACAAAAATGGATAAATTGTAGTACACTTGAGTTGCTCTATGTCATAGTTCTGTAAAGCCCACCGTACACCAAATGTAATTTACAATTTATCTTAACAACTGATGATGATATGCCAGGCGTATTGAAACCGATTATGGGTAAAGACGAATAAAACATTCCACATTCTACGAAATACCTTCACAACTATTTGCTATTCTAGTGGGTTCATGAACTAACTGCACGAGAAAATTTTAGGAGAATGCGTTCAGAACAATTTCGAAGATGTTTTATGCTTGCCTCCGGTTTTTTTGCCGACACATCGAGGGTAGGTTAAAGTCGCTACCAATTAAAATCGTATGCTTTGGGTACGTTTTTATTTAAATTTGATCCAAGTTTTCTTTGGACATTTCTGCAACCGAATCTTCTGTTTCTAGAGGTCTGTAAAATGAACGATTTATTAATTTATTTCGATTGTCAGGTATAACCTCCACCCATACCAGCTCACAGGAACTCTTGATGAAAATCCTTGTTGACATAAAGCAAGAATCTGTGTGCGACCACTGTTAATAATATTCTTCTTACCATCGGAAAACGTCAGTACAATGTAAACAAACGCGCTATACTATTCTTACGTTGTGTATTGAGTGAATGTACAAATGTTAGTGCTTCACCAACGTTCAACGAAATGAGTTTCTGATAGATGGGGCTGGGTAAGTTTGTTTGTAGTTTGACACTTCAAAGAACAAAGTTTTTTGAAACAAGTCAGTTAGATCCAGGAGGAATGTGTTTGTGGCAAAGACAGGTAATGCAAAATTTCTTTTGGAGTAGTAGTTACGACGGAAATACTCTTATCACTCACGCTACGACGGAAGCGGCAGTGAAATCCGTGACATGACACCTCAGACCGCGCGGTCTTTCAGTGTTCATAGTGTAAGGTACAGACTGGACTGCGATGTGACATAATACGTTTCAAACAAAATATTGTTTTTGTTTTTTGTTCGTGCAAGTTGGGTATGGTGGACAGTTTCAAGTACTTAGGATCTATTATCTCGTTGGATGGCAAGATAATAAAAGAACTGCTATTAAGGTGTAGCGGAGCTAATACAATGACACCACAGCTACGATTTACTCTATTCTACAAGAAGAAAGTCAGTACAAGACTAAATTATCAGTGTACCGTTCAAACTTTCGACCAACGTTGATGTATGGTAGCGAAAGCAGGATGGATACAAGGTTACGTTATTAATAATTTCCAGGTTACAGATATGAAAGTAGCAAGATTGGTCGCTGGTACTAATAGAGACAATGCCATGAGGATGTTCATAATGGGGAATCAAAGAAAAACTGGGAATGAATACTACAGATGAAGCAGTTAGAGCGAACAATCCTAGATGGTAGGGTCATGTTACACGTTTGGGTGAAGCAAGGTTACCTAAGAGAGTCGTGGCTTCAACGGTAGAGGGTAGGAGAAGTTCAGGTAGACCAAGGAGAATGTACTTGAATTCGGTCAAGGATGAGTGGCTTAACATCCGAGGAGGCATCAACGTTAGCATTGAGAGGGGAGCGTGGAGTTAATAGAGGGACTAAGCTAGGGTGACCAGATATCAAAAATCAAAATACGGGACACAAATTAGAAGTCGAAATGAAGCATATTTTGTGAAACGTTTCGTAAATACTGGATCGGTAAAATTTATTTCAGTTGAAATATTTCGTCCATATTACAACTACATCAATCATCATACCTTTTTGGTTGGACTCGCACTTAAGAAAACGTAAAAATACGTTGCTATAATGGCGAAAATATTTTATTGTTGTCAGATACAAACAATATATCAATTTATACAACATCTTTCATTAGGGCCGACGGCTATTATTTTATACATAGGTTACATATTTTTCACTCTCTGAACTATCTTTTTCAGCAGAATGCATTCCTTCAGGAGTATGATAATATGAAATACAGTTTTGTGAAAATTAACATACGTAGTATCCTAAATATGACTCATAATTATAATATCCTTAATACTTTCAAAACTAAGCCTCTTGTTTTCATCAGGCCATAAACCAATGGCGTCGGACAAAACACTGTGCAAAGGTAATTATGAGCTGCAAATTTTGGTAGCAGTTTTCAGGACGTGAAATATATTGAAACAGATATTTTTCACCATGACAGTATTTCCAAATTTGTGCTTTACCGCTCCAAAAACATTTTTATCGTTGTTCACTTAGTGCTCTTAACTGACTTGGGGAAAATAGTATGTTTTGTTGCATGGAAAACAAGGAAGCTTTCTTCAGCAGCAAGACGCTTACTTGATCATTTTCGATACATTGTTCTCACGTTATGCAACAAAAGACATCATACTTTATGAGGACGTTTTGCACTAAAGAGCTGGGCCGTGCGTGTTGCTCAACGTCAAACCGACCTCCACTGTCGACTTAAGAAGTAGGCTACTTCTGTTCAACGTGAAAATTATTTCTCGCTTTGCTGTTGTAATTTCGGAAATGAAAATTCGCCTTAATTCTGTCATTAAAAATACACATTCCTTTTGGTATCTATGTGTTTAAAGTAACGCAACTGGTGAATCTTAATGTTTTAAATTTAAGACAGATCTAAATTATATGTCCTGAAGCAATAACCAGCGGCCGGCCGCGGTGGCCGAGGGGACTAAGGCGCTCCAGTCACGGTCTACACGGCCACTACGGTCGGGGTTTCGAATCCCCCCTCGGGCATGGATATTTGTGCCGTCCTAGTTCGTAAGTAGTTCATAAGTAGTTTGTAAGTTTAGGGACTGATGACCCCGTAGTTAAGTCCCATAGACTATACAAACATTTGAACATTTTTTGAATAACCAGCGCACAACTGCTCGGCATGTAAAGCATTATCTATATCTATAAATGTGAATGTCCGTTCGGTGTACGCGTATGACGTCTGAACCACAAGACATAAAGAGCTAAAAATTTGTGCAGTTACTAATGTCTACCCGGGGAAGGCTTCAGGCACGGTTTTATGGCGATCGGATAGCTATTTTTCTATATATATTAATGTGAATGTCTGTTCGCTGTACGCTTATCACGTCCAAACGACAAGACGCAGAGACTTAATTATTTGTACAGTTACTAATTTATACCTGAGGAAGGTTTTAGGCACGGTTTTATAGCGATCTGATAGATATTTAGTATTTTGAAGAATATAACGCGAAATGCGGAACAATAATGCTTTTGAAAATTATATTTACTCTTTGAAAATGTTTTTATTGGTTGCATTGTTGCTTGAGGGTTGAGAATGATAAAAGGGTGGAGTATATTGGGATGGAAAGTTATCGGTGTATATAAAATTCTACGTGTGTGTGTGTGTTAATATTTCGCTCTGCAGCGAAAACTACAAAACGCAAACGAATGGTGTGTGTGTAATTGTTGTCCGAAGTCTCCCGTTGTACACCATAGCAGTTCCATGCCGACAGCTATAAGGGGGTGGAAGATATGGTTGTTGATAATCATCAAACTATAAAAAAATTCGGACTGAAGGCCAGCGATGACGTTAGCGACTCTATAGCAAGAAGGTTACGTACAGCGAAACGTGATGCCACAGACCATATCTTTGGTCTATGCGTCCTACAATGTCTTCAGTTCTTTCTCTGATAAGCATACGAATAAGGAAATATAAGAATGAATAAAAAAAATTTCCTTTAATACATCTCTTTAAAAAAATCGATTTGACGTATCGCGCATTACATCAAGTGATCCATCTGTCATTTATTACAATCATTATTGTTGAATTTCGTGATTGGATTCTTCGAAACGAGTGCATTTTTACCTGTGATTTCTTATATATTCTCAGATAAATGTAACATGTTTTTAGAAAAAAGGAGATGGACAGAGAGAGAGAGAGAGTGGATAGGAAAAATATTAACTTAAGGTTCGAATAAATAAATAAATACTGGGCAACGCCGGGTTATCAGCTAGTATACTATAAAACAAAGAACTTCATAAATTGTTCCTCGTACATTTTGCTTTAACACTAGAACCACCGGAGTTTTTAACACCCTAAAACCGCCAACGGGACAAAAGTGTCCCATTTCAGATCGATACGTTACTGTTTGATCCTAATTTTTTAATTTTAAGGGACGGGTATTTCTGTAAGAAATATTGACTCTGATGGTCTCTTATTTAATTCAAAACGGTTTCATGTAACAACATAAATATAAAATATTTTCTTTATTTTTAGACAAGTGAACTACAGTATGCAAATGCTTGAAAATTGTTCATTATGTCGTAAAGAAATCAATTTTTTTTAAATAGAAATCCAGTCATAGCATGAAGTTTTCAGTTAGAAATGATATTTTCTACAATTAAAACTAACATAATACACCATCAATACATTATCGTAGTCTAATGTCATTCTGCACTTCGATACATTTTTCAAAGATGAAATTACAGTCTATGTAATTCCTTTTAGACACCTACTGGTCATAATTGTCTGTAGACTGTACTTCGAAATCTTCACAGCCACAGGTATCTACAGCAACACATTTCTTGCAAACTGGTTTGTCACACGATGTACATTTGTATAAACTTTTTCCTTCTGTGCAGGATTTTCGAACCTGTCAACGGCAGTAGTTCCCACCTACATCTGATGCTTCAACGTGAACTGGTTGAGCTCCGACCCTGGTTACTGTATAGTCTTTGGCAAGTTCATCTGCACGCTTCAGAAGGAAATCTCGTCTTGTTATTCTGATGCCTGCTAAATCTAGAATATTATAAAAGTATGAACAGGCCACCTTCTTCCACCAGCTTTCACTGGGCATTTGTGGGCCATTTGGTCACGAACATTTACTCCATACTAGGATTCATGTCACAGTGTCAGGCTTTGACTTCATATCATTTCCAATTTGTACATCTGGATGCAAGAAACTGAGAATTTTTCCTCACTGTGCTTGATACACTATGAGGGCCATATAGTCATTTCGAAAACTAGTCTTGTGTAGGTTCTCTCGAGCTTACTTCACGCACTCAGGCACTTTTCATCTAATTTTTTCATGGTACTAAGCAAGTTCGTTCGATTTGTTTTCAGCTCCCTTGCTAGTGAAAGTGGCATGAAGAAATTAAGAAATTGCAATTATCAGAATGTTCTTCACTGCCCTCTGATTCAATCGAGTTCTCCGTCGTACTTTTTTTTATTTTTTTTTATTTTTTTTTTTTTTTTTTTTTTTTTTTTTTTGCATCATAATGAAAATCATATAAACCTGTACTACCGTTGTCGGTGTTGGCTTCGTATCTATCTTGACAATGATAATGCGATCACTGTGCTGCTCATAGTAGTTTACCCGCATTCCTATTTTCTTATTCATTATCAGTCCTACTCCAGTGATACCCCCAACTGATTTTGTATTTATAATCCTGTACTCACCTGACCAGAAATCCTGTTCATCCTGCCACCGAACTTCACTAATCCCCACTATATCCAACTTCAACCTATCCATTTCTCTTTTTAAATTTTCTAATTTTCCTACCCGATTAAGGGATCTAACATTCCACGCTCCGATCCGTAGAATGCCAGTGTTGTCTTTCCTGATGATAACATCCTCCTGAGTAGTCCCCGCCCGGAGATCCGAATGGGGGACTATTTTACCTCCGGAATATTTTACCCGAGAGGATGCCATCATCATATGTTCATACAGTAGAGCTGCATGTCCTCGGGAAAGGTAACGGCTGTAGTTTCCCCTTGCTTTCAGCCGTTCGCAGTAGCTGTGTGGCAAGGCCACATTAGCTGATGTTACAAGGCCAGCTCAGTCAATCATCCAGACTGTTGCCCCTGTAACTACTGAAAAGGCTGCTGCCCCTCTTCAGGAACCACACGTTTGTCTGGCCTCTCCACAGATACCCCTCCGCTGTGGTTGCACCTACGGTACGGCTATCTGCATCGTTGAGGCACGCAAGCCACCCCACCTCGGCAATGTCTGTGTGATGGGAGACTGGAATTCGGTAGTAGGAAAAGGAAGAGAAGGAAAAATAGTAGGTGAATATGGACTGGGCAGGAGGAATGAAAGAGGAAGTCGCCTGGTAGAATTTTGCACGGAACATGATTTAATCGTAACAAACACGTGGTTTAAGAATCACAAAAGAAGGTTGTATACATGGAAGAGACCAGGAGACACCGGAAGGTATCAGATAGATTTTATAATGGTAAAACATAGATTCCGGAACCAGGTTATAAATTGCAAGACATACCCAGGGGCAGATATAGACTCTGACCATAACCTGTTAGTCATGAACTGTAGGCTGAAGCTGAAAAAACTGCAGAAAGGTAGGAAAATAAGGAGATGGGATTTAGATAAATTGAAGGAAAGTGAAGTTCTGGAGAATTTCAGAGGGAGATTTAGGCAACAATTGACAGAAACGGGGGGAAATAAAACAGTAGAAGAGGAATGGGTAGCATTGAGAGATGAAATAGTGAAGGCAGCAGAGGACAAAATAGGTAGAAAGGCAAGACCTACAAAAAATCCCTGGATATCACAGGAAATACTAAATTTAATTGATGAAAGGCGAAAATATAAAAATGCAGTAAATGAATCAGGCATAATGGAGTACAGACGACTAAAAAATGAGATTTACAGAAAGTGCAAAATGGCCAAGCAGGAGTGGCTAGAAGCCAAATGCAAAACTGTAGAAGAATGTATAAGAAGGGGAAAAGTAGATACCGCCTACAGGAAAATAAAAGAGACATTTGGGGACAAGAAGAGCAGATCTACGAATATTAAGAACTCAGATGGGAAACCAGTTCTCAGCAAAGAAGGGAAAGCTGAAAGGTGGAAAGAGTACATAGAGCAGCTCTACAAAGGAAATGAACTTAGAGACGATGTTGTGGGAAGGGAAGAGGAAGTAGATCAAGATGAAATAGGAGATTCTATACTGAGAGATGAATTTGACAGAGCCCTGAAAGACCTAGGCCAGAACAAGGCCCCAGGAGTAGATGACATACCTTCAGAGCTACTAAAGTCTCTGGGAGAGCCAGCCATGACAAGACTATTTGAACTGGTGTGTAGGATGTATGAGACAGGCGAAATGCCCTCAGAATTTAAGAAAAATGTAATAATCCCCATTCCAAAGAAATCGGGCGCAGACAGGTGTGAAAATTACAGAACCATCAGTTTGATAAGTCATAGTTGCAAAATTTTAACACGAATTATCTACAGGAGAATGGAAAAGCTGGTAGAAGCTGACATCGGGGAAGATCAGTTTGGATTCAGAAGGAACATAGGAACCCGGGAGGCAATACTCACTTTACGTCTTATCTTAGAAGATAGATTAAGGAAAGGCAAACCTACATTTTTAGCTTTTGTAGATTTGGAGAAAGCATTTGACAATGTTGACTGGAATACACTGTTTCAAATTCTGAAATCAGCAGGGGTAAAATACAAGGAAAGGCGAGTTATTTACAACTTGTACAAAAGCCAGACCGCAGTTATTAGACTAGAAGGGCATGAAAGGGAAGCATCAGTTGGGAAGGGAGTGAGACAGGGTTGTAGCCTTTCTCCGATGTTATTCAATTTGTACATCGAGCAGGCGGTGAAGGAAAGCAAGGAAAAATTTGGTGAAGGAATTAAAGTTCAGGGGGAAGAAATAAAAACATTGCGTTTTGCTGATGACATTGTAATTCTGTCAGAGACAGCAAAGGACCTGGAAGAGCAGTTGAATGGAATGGACAGTGTGTTGAAGAGAGCGTATAAAATGAACATTAACAAGAGCAAAACAAAAATAATGGAATGCGGTCTTAGAAAATCAGGAGATGCTGAAGGAATTAGATTAGGTAACGAAACAATGAAGGTGGTAGATGAGTTTTGTTACTTGGGTAGTAAAATAACATGCGATGGTCGCAGTACAGAGGATATAAAATGCAGAATGGCAATGGGAAGAAAAGCATTTTTGAAAAAGAGAAATTTGCTAACATCGAATATTAATTTAAGGGTAAGGAAGTCTTTTCTGAAGGCATTTGTGTGGAGTGTTGCCTTGTACGGGAGTGAAACATGGACGATAAGCAGTGCAGACAGGAAGAGAATAGAGGCTTTCGAAATGTGGTGCTACAGAAGAATGCTGAAGATTAGGTGGGTAGATCGCATAACTAATGAAGAGGTACTGAACAGAATTGGTGAGAAAAGGAATTTTTGGCATACCCTGACTAAAAGAAGGGATCGCTTGGTAGGACACATTCTTAGACATCAGGGAATCGTAAATTTAGCATTGGAGGGAAGTGTGTGGGGTAAAAATCGCAGAGGGAGACCAAGAGACTCGTATAGTAAGCAGATTCAAGTGGATGTGGGTTGCCGTTCTTATGAGGAGATGAAAAGGCTTGCTCAGGATAGGGTAGGGTGGAGAGCTGCATCAAACCAGTCTCCGGACTGAAGACCATAACAACAACAATGAAAATCACTTGAAATACCACCTACATATTCCTATTCGGATTTATCTTCACTACTATACAGCAACGCTAACAGCTGCTCGTCTGAGAGACCGCGTCGATGAGCCATGTTGCACTAATATATATGTATATTTATATACATAAAAATGTATATAAATATACACATATATATAGTGCAACATGGCTCATCGACGCGGTCTCTCAGAGAGAGACCGCGGTCTCTCAGAGAGAGACCGCGGTCTGTCAAAGGCACTGAACTCATTGTTTCACATCAGCACTGTAGGTAGCAGCAGACAACAAAAAAAGCCTCTAACGGTGTATAGCAATCGATAATGTTTAGTATATACAATGGGACAAAAATGTCCCATCGGCGGTTTTCGGTATTTTTTGTTTTTTGTCGATAACTACGTAACACATAGCGATGACTTTCATTTAGAAATGGACTAGGGTAAGAAACATTAAAAGTCATGAAGCCTCATCCACCTCATTAAACAATTAAACGAAGGGGAGGGATTTAAAAATTGCCACAGGACAAAAATGTCCCACGGGCGATTCTAGTGTTACTCAAAAAGTGTGCTTTTCTTTATCTTTTGGCTAAAAAAAAGTTCAAATGTTTGTAAAGCCTATGGGACTCAACTACGGGGTCATCAGTCCCTAAACTTACAAACTACTTATGAACTACTTACGAACTAGGACGGCACAAATATCCGTGCCCGAGGGGGGGATTCGAACCCCCGACCGTAGTGGCCGTGCAGACCGTGACTGAAGAGCCTTAGTCCCCTCGGCCACCGCGGCCGGCTGCGGGAAGCAGTGGCGTAACTAGGACTGTGCTTTGGGGGGGGGGGGGGGGGGGGAGAGGGATAGATCTGCTTGACGAGCAAAATTTTAGTCAGTTTCCAGACAGACTACCATCTACCATTCCCGTTGAAGAAACTAATTCACTTCAATCCAATGAAAGCTTATGGTAAAACACCCCAAGTTTCCAATCTTTATCTTTACCAGATTGCTGTTATACGATTTCTTTTTTCTGTTTCTTTTCTCTCTCTCTCCTTTTTGTTCTGGGGGGGGGGTGTTCTATCTCCCTCATCCATCCCCCCCCCCCCCCCATAGTTACGGCCACTGGCGGGAAGGTTAACAAAAAACGGGACAAAACACGTCCCGTATCTGTTTTGTCGGGAGAAAGGGACACTTAGGCAAAATACGATACGTCTGGTCACCCTAGAATAAGCTCCACACTGAACGCTGAAACGCATAATCGGTCTCATGTGATTATGATTATGTACAAATTCCATTACGACCGTCTCGCGGGCGACAGTCTGTGTAAGGCAGAAGTTTGAGCGTGGAGTGCGTTATCCGCTGGCAGGCATGCAGATTGTACGCTACGCCAGCAAGCGGCCTGCGATAAGCTGGCCTCGCTTTCAGTCGCTCGTTATGTAATCGCTGGTGCGCGGTATCCTTGGCAAGTGCACTACTCTGTACTGGCCGGCTTTGGCGTCACTTGCTGGCAGCTCTTTGTCACCTACTGGCTAACCATATGAAGTGCTACACCGAATCTGCTGTGACATTTCTGGTCCCGTATACGTAGGGGCAGTGGTGGCTCGTACAAAATTTGACCAGTGTGCTACAATATTACAAAAATAAACAGGAACAAAACATACTAAAATAAAAAGCGTGACTGACAATGGAAATAACGGAGCTTAGCAATATCCCCACCACGTCATCTGCGTTTTACACAAGTGACCAATAAAACTGCTTGGCTGAAAAGCGCAGTTTCATTCGCATGTTGGCTATACATTACTAATGTTGTTTGTGATTGAAGTTTTATTTACAGAAATTAAAAATTTGGACTCAGAGGTATTTGAATACGAGCCTCACACAAGTAGGTTTGAGAGACCACGCGCAAAACGCCTGAGCCAGTGCGCTATTTGACTCTGTATTTCGCAATATTCGTCATATACTATTCTTCCGCAACCGTTACACGCAGTGCGAAGAGAAATATTGATCTGGTGCTGCAGTCGATCTCAGCACACGAGTCGCCAGGCCTGACGTCACGTCTGCGCATGCGCACCAGCGAACAGACGACTGCGCCGCCTCTCTGCGCACGTACCAGCGCGGCTGAATCCCACTTCAGCACACGGAGCTGGTTTCCAGCTATCGCGGGAGAACGCTCCAAAATGCATTTTCATCCTTATTACTAGCATTGTAATACGTATTGGAAGGGAATTGACATAATTTTATTGTTATATCTGGATCGCATTCCAAGAGAAAGGATGTAATTTTACAGCGATTTCTCGCTTGCTTTCGAAGAGAAATGACATAATTTTAGTAATATATTTACAGTGTGCTGCAGCACATTAGCACATAATCACCAGCCGCCACTGCGTAGGGGTATCAAAAAGTAAGTTACCACATATCGTCCCGCCGTGTGGTCTAAGGCATCATGCTACGGACTGGCCGGCCGTTCACCGTAAGTTCGAGTCCTCCCTCGGGCGTGGGTGTGTGTGTTGCCCTTAGTGGACGTTAGTTTAAGTATGTTGTAAGTCTGCGGATACTCTTTCATCCTCTTCGAGATAATGTGTTTTCTTCTGTCTGCTTACAGTGTGTAAATGTATTCTAACATTTTCGAATCAGCTAACTGCCGTAGGACTTGGATATCAGCCCCGTATTCACCTAGTGGTACGTGGGAAAAAAGAAAGGATATAAATGTCCACTGGCGATATCTAGTGAAATCAACTTGCATACGTTTCTGAATACATAGTGCAAGTGGTATAGTGCTATAAAGATCAGTTTGACAATAGTCTGTATGTTTTCTTGGTTGCCAATTCCTTCTACTAGATTTATGAATTTCTTAGCATGACCGATTAATGGGTCTATGTTACTAAGAATATCGCTTAATGTGATTACTCTGTACAAGCTGAATGCTCTACAAATGTTGTGCAGTAAAGTGATCATTGTAAATAAGTGCTGTAAAATGACCTTCATATTTAGTTTTATCCATAGAGGTACCTTATGAAACTTTATTTTTTGATAACAGGTTTTTGTTTAATTTGGTTAGAACTTGTATATGCATAATTCTAATAGGTTTTCCAAAACACTGTAATATATTATTTTATTTTATTATTTACTAGATATCTTTCAGCGTAAGTGCTGTCGTCAGGTCTCTCTGCAAAAACATTTTCTGTTATCAATATGTATACAAGTGCCAGATAAATAAAATTTAGAAATTTCAGTTATATAGTGCAGTAAATCCGGTATTTAGAAACTTTAATTGACTTTTTATGGGGTATTCTTTCATATTTCCATTTACGAATTTTAGTCAGTTATCTGTCAATGCCTCAAATAGAATATGTTTACAGATGTTTCCTTTCAAAGAGAATATATAGAAGTTAGTCTTTGGTTGAATTTAGCATTATAGTACGATCTCTGATCAGTGGTAAGCAGTATAATCCTTTGTCCAGCATTAAACTATCAGTAAAATTATCGATATAATTTTTGTGTTTAACCCTGCGGCGGACGCGTGGCGGCATACAGTGCCGCCAATTTTGTTTTCTTTCAATAATCGTCAGCGTGCCGAGCACGCAACAATGGTGCTGGATATGCTTCGATTGTTTAGTCACGCGCAAAACTACATTACTGCGCCACCAATATACTCACCATAACAGCTGTGACTGACCTGTGGAGTGGACGACTGCACCGAGACGGCACTGCGTACCGCACGCACCCGGTAGTGTAAGTACATGTAGCCGATGTTTAGGTGGTTAGAAGCTTTGTTTTACAACTCTGTGGGTGTATGATGATTTAGTTATTAACATTGCTTCGGTACTAGAATTATTTTATTGTCTCCCAGGTCCGCACAAAGGAAAGGACTAACACCAGAAGAAATTGAGCTTCTTCTGCAATCATCTGACGAAGAAGATATACGCTGATTTCTCTGACAGCGATGAAGAAGCAGAAATAGTTGAAACTGCAGATCATTCTAGCGAATCTGAGCAGTCATGCGTTGACGAGAATTAAGTGACAGGAATGCCACATGATGACTGCCATTTTTACATTGGTAAGGACCAAGAAACTTTGTGGATAAATAATCCGTTAGCACTACCAGGGAAAACAAAACGTAAGAATATAATCAAAGTCCTACCTGGCCCGAAACTGGATGGTAGAGAAGCTAAAACTGAAATTGAAAGTTTTCACAAATTTTTTGATCCTGAGATAATTATGTTGTTGAAAACACAAACAAGTACATAAATAACAAGAGATCATCTGTGAATTACTCAAGGGCTAGAGACTGCAAAACTACTTCTGCTTCTAAAATAACGGTTCTTTTAGGAGCACTGTTTCTCATTGCTGTACAAAAAGGAGGACGCACAAATGTATTATAACTGTGGGCATCAAATGGAACAGGAATGATTATTCTAAGGGCAGCATTTAGCTACAATCGCTTTCTGTTCTTGCTAGTCGTTCTACAAGAAAAGAACGACTAGCAACTGATAAACTTGCTGTCATCCGCAATCTCCACTCAGCATTTCTGAACAACAGCAGAAATAACTACAGTCCAGGAGAGTTCACAACCATAGACGAAATGCTTGTCCCATTTCGCGAACGTTGTGGTTTCGTTCAGTACATGCCCAATAAGCCCGCTAATTATGGATTGAAGTTGTATGCATTATGCGGTAGCAAGACATTTTATACTTTTAATTTTGAAGTATAATGCGGCAGGCAGAATCCTGGACCATATATTGCATCTAACTAGCCAATGGATATTGTGAAGAGATTGGCTGAGCCAATCAAGGGAACTCACAGGAATGTAACTACAGACAACTACTACAGTAGTTACACTGTAGCCCAGCATCTTTTAGAAATTGGGCTAACGTTCATTGGAACATTGAAAAAGAACAAGAAGGAAATTCCTCCGGAATTTTTGCGGAACAGATCGCGAGAAATTGGAAATTGTCTTTTCGGGTTTCAAGATCTGTCTTGTTTCGTGCCAAACAAAAAGGAACAATCGAACAAGGCTGTGCTTTTCCTGTCATCAATGCATGAAACTGCTGAAATAAGATCCCGCTACAGGCACGTCTGTTGTAAATTTGGACTACAATGCAACAAAAGTTGGAGTCGATACTGTGGATTATATGTGTACATCCTATTCTACACAAAGGACCACAAGAAGATGGCCCTTAGCATTGTTTTTTCGTTATCTGGATATTTCTGGGATAAATTCCCAGTTGTTGTTCTTAGCAAACAATCCAGAGAAAATATTCAGAAGAAGAACCTATCTAACAAACCTGGCCTTGGCTCTGATGGACTGCCATTTGAAAGAAAGGGCTCACCTCTCTACTCTACCAAGAGATATTCAAGAATTTCTGTCACTTCATCGATCAAGAGAAATATGTGTCAGTAAAGACGATTAAGGATGGAAAAGATCCACCGTGGTATAATAATAATGTTAGATAGCTGATGAGAAAGCAAAGACTGTTGCACTCTCGATTCAAAAAAGAACACGCAAATGATGACAGGCAAAAGTTAGTAGAGATTCGCGCGTCTATAAAAAGATCGATGCGCGAATCATACAATAATTACCACAGCCATACCTTAGCAAAAGATCTTTCCGAAAACACTAAAAAAATTCTGGTCCTATGTAAAATCTATAAGCGGGTCAAAGCCCACTGTCCAGTCATTCGTTGATCATTCCGGGGCAGTAATAGAAGAAAGCAAACGGAAAGCTGAAGATCTAAATTTAACCTTTAAGAAATCTTTCACGCAGGAGGACCGCACAAATGTACCATCATTTGATCAGGGTACTAATTCCGAAATGGAGGACATAGTAATAGGTATTTCCGGTGTAGAGAAGCAGCTGAGAGAGCTAAATACGAAAAGGTTTGCTGGTCCGGATGGAATACGAGTTCGGTTTTACAAAGACTATTCTGCGGCATTGGCCCCCTACTTAGCTTGCATTTATCGCGAATCTTTAATTCAGCGCAAAGTTCCTAGTGATTGGAAAAAAGCGCAGGTGACTCCCGTTTATAAGAAAGGAAAGAGAACTGACCCACACAATTTCATCAGGCCAATATCGTTGACATCAGTTTCATGTAAGACTTTGAAGCATATTCTCAGTTCGAATATAATAATTTCCTTGAAACGGAGAAGCTTCTTTCTATGAATCACCACTGGTTAAGGAAACATCGTTCATGCGAAACTCAGCTTGCCCTTTTCTCACATGACATCTTGCGAGCCATGGATGAAGGGCAGCAGGCGGATTGTGTTTTTCTCGACTTCAAAAAGGCGTTCGACGCGGTGCCACACTGCAGACTGCTAACGAAGATACGAGCTTATGGAATAGATTCACAGATTTGTGACTGGCTGGAAGACTTCCTAAGTAATAGAACGCAGTACGTTGTTCTCGACGGCGAGTGTTCATCAGAGACGACTGTATCGTCAGGCGTGCCCCAGGGGAGTGTGATAGGACCGCTATTATTTTCTATCTATATAAATCATCTGATGGACAGAGTAAGTAGTAATTTACGGCTGTTTGCTGATGCTGCTGTGGTGTATGGGAGTGTGTCGTATTTAAGTGACTGTAATAGCATACAGGATGACTTAGACGAAATTTCTAGTTGGTACGAAGAATGGCAGATATCTCTCAATGTAGAAAAATGTAAGGTGATGCGCATGAGTAGGAAAAACAATCCCATAATGTTCGAATACAGCATTAATAGTAAGCTTCTTGATGCTGTTGCGTCGTTCAAATATCTAGGCGTAACCTTGCAGAGCGTTATGAAATGGAACGAACTTGTAAGGATAGTTGTAAGGCGGACAGCCGACTTCGGTTTATTGGGAGAATTTTGGGAAGATGTAATTCACCTGTAAAGGAGACCGCGTATAAAACGCTTGTACGACCACGTCTGGAGTATTGCTCAAGTGATTGAGACCCGCAGCAAATCAGTTTAAAGGAAGACATAGTTCAGAGGCGAACAGCGAGGTTTGTTACTGGTAGGTTCGACCAATGCGCGAGTGTCACGGAAATGCTCCGGCAATTCAATTGGGGATCGCTGGAGGAAAGTCGACGTTCTTTTCGTGAATTTCTGTTGAGTAAATTTAGAGGGCCGGAATTTGAAGCTGAGTGTAGTACGATCTTGCTGCCGCCTACTTACATTTCGCGTGGTGATCACAAATTCAAGATAAGAGAAATTAGGGCTCGTACGGAGGCATATGAGCATTCTTTTTTTCCTTGTTTTGTTTGGGAGTGGAATAGGAAAGGAAATGCCTAGTAGTGGTAAGTGTACCCTCCGCCACGCACCTTACGGTGAATTGCGGAGTATGTATGTAGATGTAGATCAATCCCCGCCAATCACGATGAGACTGTAAGAAGGTGTGAGGTGCCATCTTTGTGGTGGTAAAAAAAAAAGAAAAGAAAAAACAACCCTACTGCACTTGCAATAGCTGCAAAAGATTCGTTTGACAGCAACATTGCCACAATGTTGTCACATGTAATGATTGCAGGGCTTCTCCAGAGGAAGAAAGTGTGTGATTCTTGATATGTATTTACTGACTGCGTTATTCTTTATTATTACTACAAAGATTTTATACATATTACACTTTTTTGTAAAACTTGCTTTAACAATGGTAAACAATCGAATCATATCTGTGGCTATAATTTATTTAGAATTTGTTATTAAAGTAGCGCTTACGAAATATCCTGGAAACTTATGTCAGATATACTGCAATAATTTTAATTTTCCCATGCTCCCTCTATATATGTATACAGATCATATTAAAAGTTGCTGTTAAGAATGATGCTATACACAATAAATAATTAATTCCACCCAAAAATTAAAAAAAATAGCTTTTCTATGTATTTAAATGAAGGCGGCAGGCACTGAGTGCCGCACACGCCCGCTGACGTAACAATCGTAAGCGCGCCTGCCGCAGGGTTAAGATAAATTTGATCGTTTAATAAAATATTTGCATCGTTAATTGCGTGGATACAAACTTCAATTTCTCCAGAATTAATTAGTTAATTAACAAGTTGTTGACTTTCATATACTTTTAAAAGTTAATATTCTTAATACATTTACACCGATTTGACGTCCAAAACGGCAGTTTCATCTGGGTTCTATGGAAGAAGACCATAGCTGTTTGGTATAATAGATTTACAAGCATTTAGTTTTAATTTTTTCTCCCTGGAATTTCATTCTTTTTCTGACTTTGCCCTTGATTTCCTCCACGGATTGGTCACTATATAGACTTGATAACATCGCGGATAGGCTACAACACAAATGGCCGCAAAGTGATGTTGATGCTTAGGGTGATGATGCTGGCATCTGATGGTTGATCATGGCTTTGTTTGCGCCACATCCAGGACTTTCCTGACGCAACCTCTTATCTGTCACAATCTGGAGGTGACTGGTGCTCTACATGGCATGACATCAGCGACATGCGCAACTGCTCGTTCGGCGTTGGCGCGTGCTCTCGACACTGCCTCGACGCGGCGGAACTTACACATCGCAGCTGCATCGTCAAGGATGCTGGAAATTTCAGGACCCTTCAAAAAATGTTCAGATGTTTGTAAATCTATCGGACCAAACTGCGTGGTCATCAGTCCGTAGCTTACGACCTACTTAAACTAAGGTAAACTAACCTGAGGACAACACACACACACACATGCCCTAGGGAGGACCCGAACCTCCGACGGCGAACAACCGCGTCAGGAGCCTCAAGTTGACCTCGGAGCACCATCGTCTGGGCTGTAGTTGTTCTTGTCATTTTGATGATATAAACATCCATTTGAACATCCACTGTTGTTCCCGCGAGGCTTTGACAATGAAACACCTGTCTTCGACGGGAAGACTCAGATGTTAGTCACGGGAAAAATTCTCTTTGCTGACGACTGCAATATTGTAGTTACAACCAAACTCTTACAGAGAAACTAAGGGAGATGCTCAGGATTACAAATGGTCATCGTGCAATACAGTTACATTTGGACGTGACCACGTGTCGTGAATTTCGATATGAAGAAGGAAAACTAGTCTGTTAATTGTAGATAACAACTGTATAGTCTACGTAACAAACACAAAATTTCTAGAGAAATTTGAATCGTGTAAGGTCTATCTGTGGGTAAAGTAAGTGTCTTTTAGTTTCATGTTATTAGTTTGTACACTCAGGTCTTAGCTGAGGGAATTCTTTTCTGGGGAACAAATGCACGAATTACGTTTAGGGAAACAAACCTTAAAGTAATAACCAATAATAGTAATTGTTCTTATTTCAAAGATACGTTCTGATCTCTGGAGATTTTAATTACAGACGTGGTACATTTACCTGTCAGTAGTATGCATCAAATGACTATTGCTAATTATTGCATAAACAGCTACGTTGATGATCATGGAAGAAGAGCTAGACCAAAAATTCTTTTGCTGGGAAGAAAGTATAAAAATAAAACTCAAAATAGTATTTTCTATCAAGGAATACAACTGTATAATGTTCAGGGATATTATACAGATTACTAAAATAAAATTATTTAAAAAGCTAATCAAAAGTACCAGGTAAGCAATATATCCTGTTCACGGAACGATTGCATAGCCAAAACAAAGTATTTTTTGATTAATTAATGCATTTTTGTAAGAAATCACAAATATAATAATTCATACATCGTTTCACTTAACATTTTCACTCTATGTTCATTTATTTAAGCGTGTTTTATCCAAACGGTAGATAAAATGGTAACCAGGCATCATTCGCTGTGTCCCGGCGTCAGATAGTGGGAGCAATGTTGATTAAACAACATGTGGAGTGAGTGTAGTGTGCTCAGAGACTGGGAATGAGCAGTTAACGAAATTATGGTACTAGCCTCTTAAATGATAAAATAAATTCTTTGTAAAAACAATACTGTACAAAACAGATTAACCGAAAGTTATAATGCTGTGTTGAATATAGTGGCCTTGTATTTGCGAGAGTGGAAACTCCAATCTTCGTCCCACCATCGTGATCTAGGTCAACTTCATAGCTTATGCGTCCAAGCAACTGATGAGAATAATATGTAGAAGAACGGAAGGAAAATTGAGGAAATTTTACATTGCGGTTGATAATTAAAATAATAATAATAAAATAAAACAAAATAAAAAGAATAAATAAATAAAATAGAATGGAACGAGGCATGTTCAGAGGGTTTGTCGAACTTTAAAAGCCTTGTGACAAAATGTTCTTCTCAGACGTTCATTTAATTTAGTCGTAGCGGTATTACAATTCCAGAAAAAGCGTAATTTCAAATCAGTGTGCGCGGCTGAATTGCCGAGTGCTGTAAGGCGCCTTTGCTGCAGAGCGCACTGTTGCTCGCCGTTGGAGGTTCGAGTCCTTCCTCGGGCATTGTTATGTGTGTTGTCCTTAGCATAAGTTAGTTTCAATAGTTTGTAAGCCTAGGGACTGATAATCGCAGCAGTGAAGTCCCTTAGATTAAAAAAAAATTGTAAACAATTTCTAACCACAGCAGCAAATAATAATACCAGTAATATTGCTTAACTGAAAAAAAGATTACGACGATAAGAACATTTGTCTTTCCCTGTCAAGGATATCACACTAAAATACGGGCTATATAATGTTCAAATGTTTGTAAAGCTAAATTGCAAAGGTCATCAGTCCCTAGACTTATAAACTACTTCGACTAACTTAAACTAAGGACAACACACACACACACACACACACACACACACACTCATGTCAGAGAGAGGACTCGAAGTTCCGATTGGTAACACGCTTGCGCTCCGTAGAAAGGAGCCTTAGAGCGCACGGCCATTCCCACGCGGCTCGGACTAGGGAGCGTGCACGGACAGCAGAAGTGGTACTGGCGATCTCTCGTATCGACATAGATAGTTTGCAAGTCACATTGAAGTGCGTGGCAGAGAGTTCATCGAACCGCTTTTATGATATTTCTCTAACAGTTCCATTCTCTAATAGTTCCCGGGAAAAAGGAACACATAAATCTTTAAGTTCACGATCTGATTTATCTTATTTTTTTATGATTATCATGTCTCCCTATGTAGGTGGATACTGACAAACTATCTTCGCATTCCGAAATAGATCTCACCGGAACAAATAACACCTTTGTTTTAATGATTTCCACCCCAAATCGTGCATAGTTTCCGTGATACTCTCTCCCCTATATCACGATAATATAAAACGACCTGCCCTTCTCTGAACTTTCTCTAAATCTTCCGCCAGTCCCACCTGGTGCGGATTCCACAATGCGCAGCAATACTTCAAAATAGAACGCACAAGTGTAGCGTAGGCAGCTTCTGTAGCAGAACTGATGCATCTTCTGAGTGTTCTGCTAATGAAACTTAGCCTATGGTTCACCTGTAGTTTTGGATGATTTATCATGTAACTGAAGTTTAACGGGTATATTTTAGTGGTTGTATGGATGACTTCTCACTTATTATTATATCTATCTGTCTCTTTGGCCCTTTTCCCGCACATGCAGGGTCGGCACTGTGTTAAACGCGAATTTGGCATGGGTTAATATTTACAGGGTGGCCGGATGCTCTTTCTGTGTACC
The DNA here is from genome assembly GCA_026315105.1 of Locusta migratoria. Classification (NCBI taxonomy): domain Eukaryota; kingdom Metazoa; phylum Arthropoda; class Insecta; order Orthoptera; family Acrididae; genus Locusta; species Locusta migratoria. Next base: position 356,716,752 of record CM048748.1, read on the forward strand.
CCAAATGACCGCGTATAGTGTTATAAGTGTGCGAAAGTGTAGTGTTACGAAATGTTTGCGAATCGTGTAACTGAGGCGGGACTTGGGGATCAGCCCGGTATTCACCTAGGGGGATGGGGAAAACAGCCGAAAAACCACATCTAGGCTGGCCGGCACTCTGACCCATTTCGTTAATCCGCCGGGCGGATTCGAACCGGAGCCGGTACGCCTCCCCATCTCGGAAAGCGGTGCGTTAGACCACACAGCAAACCGAGCGGGTGACTTCTCACTTATTATTATTGAGGGTCAATTGCGAATTTTTGCACCATGCAGATATCTCATCTAAATCATTTTACAGTTGCGTCTGATCTTATGGTGACTTTACTAACCGATAAATGACAGCATCATCCGCGAACAGCCTAACAGAGCTGCTCATATATCTTGTAAATTTTTTATAAAGACAAGGGACAACAGGAGCGATATAACAGTTCCCTGGGGAACACAGATATTATTTCTGTTTTACTCGAGACATTCAGTCAGTTACAACGTGTCTTTTTGACAGAAAATCACGAATCCAATCGCGATATTCCATAAGCACGCAATTTGATTAGAAGCCGCTTTTGAGGTACAGTGCCAAAAGCCTTTCGGAAATCTAGAAATACGGAATCTATTTGACATCCCTTGTCGATGGCACTCATCACATCGTGTGAGTAAAGAGGCAACAGGTCGTTATATTCGAGGTAAATCATAATATTTGAGGAAGGTATATATGTTCTAACATACTGCTGCAAAACGATATCAATGATATAGGCCTGTAATATTTGCAGATCACTGCTATTGCCTATGCAAGAAATGTCGTATCGAGACCCGGTCAGACAGAAATGTTCATGTATCACTAAATGATAGTTTAACTATAAGGTACAGCTGACGTTAAAAAGTTTTGCAAATTGCGGACTAAAAATTGTTAATTGTATAGAGAGAGATATAATACATCTTCTAATATATAAAGCAGAGTGTCGGTATGTTTGTACGTGTTGCATACAAATCAACAGTTTTGTTCCAATCTTTATGAAATTTTGTACACGTAAGCTTCAATCCATGAAGACGGTCGCCGTAAGTATAAGAATCACATACGATATATAGTTCACGAGATATGACGTCATAAACAATGAGATGCGCGAAAAAACTGCTGCATTTTGCGACAATGCTGCTCATTTTCTCCTAAACCATTGGACCGATTTCAACCAAGTTTGGTGCACACGTTCCTTACCGTGAGGTAACAATTGCTGCATGGTTAAGAATCACATACGGCACATGGTTCAAAAGATATTACGTCATAACCAATAGAAATCGCAACAAATGCCATATAATGCGGCGAGACTTTCGGAATACACTGTATGAGAATGACAATACTTAGCGACTTGCAACAAACTTTAAAGATAATTTCAAACCTTTATTAAACTTTTTCTCGCTGGCAACCATAGTAAAATGATGAAAGGAAAAAAGTTTCTCGCTTTCTACTTTTCCGCTGTTTATGGACCTCGGCTCTCGGTATGGCGTTACAATTTATAATTTGAACACTACAAATTGTAGCGACAGGAAATTTTACAGACAGTATACACATATATAGTTGAATGTAGCTTCTAAATTGTATCACATTTCGACATGTAATTCAAGAGGTATGAGCACGTAAACAGTAACGTTCATGGAAAATTGCTCCATCACGCACCAAGTTTTAATCTATTACTTCTTTCCTACTAAATGTATTCCCAATAAATTTACAGACATACAGCCATTATACAAATGAATATATATCTGAAAAAATGGTAGGAATAAATAAATGAAGACCTTGGCAACGCACGGTTTTCAGCTAGTCATTAATAACGCTAGATAACTGGCAGTGTAAGAAAATCAGGTGATGCTGAAGGAATTAGATTGGGAAACGAAGCAATAAAGGAGGTAGATGAGTTTTGTTAGTTGGGCAGTAAAATAACAAATGATGGTCGCAGTACAGGGGATATAAAATGCAGAATGGCAATGGGTAGAAAAGCGTTCTTGAAAAAGAGAAACTTGTTAACATCGAATATTGATTTAAGCCTAAGTAAGTCCTTTCTGAAGGCATTTGTATGGAGTGTTGCCTTGTATGGGAGTGAGTCAAGGACGATAAACAGTGCGGACAGGAAGAGAATACAGGGTTTTGGAATATGGTGCTACAGAAGAATGCTGAAGATTAGGTGGGTGGATCGCGTAACTAATGATTAGGTACTGAACAGAATTAGGGAGAAAAGAAATTTATGGCATACCTTGACTAAAAGAAGGGATAGATTGGTAGGGCACATTCTTAGACATCAAGGAATTGTGAATTTAGCGTTGGAGGGAAGTGTGTGGGGTAAAAACCGCAGAGGAAGACCAAGAGATAGATACAGTAAGCAGATTCAGACAGATGAAGAGGCTTGCTCAGGATAGGGTATTGTGGAGAGCCGCATCAAACCAGTCTCCGGACTGAAGACCACAACAACAACAACAACAACTGGCGCATTTGCTGAAAATTTGCGTGGATAATCAATCGCCAGGGCTGTGAAAAACGTTTCTACAGGTTGCACAGTGTATCCTTTGTAATGCGGCGGTTACAACTGATAGTTGCCTTTATCCTGTGTAAATGTGGCGTGAAGTAATTCAGATAGATCCTATAAATGAAGGCAGAGCAGCATTGTGGTCGCAGGAATCACATTGGTATCGAATGGCGCGAGCGTTTGCATTGGGCTTGTTGCCGGCGCTGGGGGGCCATTGTGACAAACAGTTTAGTGGGCGACCATCTGCCCGGGCCGGCTGTTGATTCACCCGTCAGCGTCACGTGAGTCAGGCCACCCTCCTGTCACTCACCGCCTCCCTGCCGAAGGGGTAGCGGCTTAGGGGAGGGGTCGGACGCTCCCCCTACCAACGCAGCGATGACGCCACTCCCCCTCCCCTCACTGATTGTGAGTAATACCATGATTTGCCACATCGTACCGCACGCTTACTGTCTCACTCCATTCGATTCCTTTCGCCATTACAATATACGCCACTCAGCGTAAATTCCTCGTCTATCAAACCCTGTCACTTTTAGCAGTTGCACGCTGTCTGGCAGAAAAGTGAAGGGGCAAAACACTTTCTCGGATGTGAGTCTTATTTCGTACACGTTTACATCACATCTCCAGCATGGAAACAGGAAATATTGTAACAATTACAGAAGTATCTCTTTCCTTTAAGGCGTGGGCAAAACATGATCGGGTATTTAATTTGTATAGGTTATGGGACCGTCTTTTGCAACTGTAAATTAGTCTACTTTAGACCAGACGCGTTTCGCTTTATTCTAAAGCATCTTCAGTGGTCAGGAATTTTTTATGTTTTCGTATTCATGTGTGGTTTGTAGCACATTGTCACTTGCTGTCACTGCTTATATTGACACTATTTACACATTTTGACAGTAACATTTCTTACGAAAGTTTTTGAAAAATAGCCATTTCTGTGGCCTGGCAGGCACACATGAAGACGAAAACATAAAAAATTCCTGACCACTGAAGATGCTTTAGAATAAAGCGAAACGCGTCTGGTCTAAAGTAGACTAATTTACAGTTGCAAAAGATGGTCCTATAACCTATACAAATTCTATAACTGCAACTGCGGAAAACGAGGCCAAAAAACGAAGAAATATGTATGATCGGGTATTGTTGAAAGGAGTGTGCTAGTTTTAGTTGAAGACAAGTGGGATGAAAATCAGTGTGGGTTTAGACCTCTTAGAGACCGTCAGCACCAGATAATGCCAGACAATGGGAATTGTATGTATGTTCTATATATCTAGACAAGGCTTATGACCGTGTTCCTACGAGGAAGCTATTGTCATTTCTACAAGATTATAGAGTAGGAGACAAACTTCTGAAGGCAATTTAAAGTCTTTACGTAGATTTTCAGGCAGCAGTTAGGCCGTCCGCACACGGGTCGATTCGCAATCGTCGCGGCTGCGACCCCGTATGCAGCGGCTGCGATTCCGTCCCCATTCGACTGGCCACGTAAGTAAATGAGAGGCCGCCAATTTGCACGCGTCTCGTAATCGTTTCGAAGTCGTTGCGATCGACGCTCGTCTCTTGCGATCTACAGTGCACGGAAAAGTTCGAGCATGACGAGTGGATAGCATGCCATGGAGATAATTTGCCATGTATTTTTTCTGTGTTTCCAGTGCATAAAACACTTTAGAGCCCATGACACCTACGTGCAATCACTGTAATGAAATGTTCAAATGTTTGTGAAGCTTATGGGACTTAACTGCGGGGTCATCAGTCCCTAAACTTACAAACGACTTATGAACTACCTTATACTAAAGACGGTACAAACATCCATGTCCGAGGGGGGATTCGAACCCCCGACGGGGGACGGCCTCGCGCATCGCAGCTTAGCGCCTCAATGCGCTCGGCCGCTCCACCGCGGCACTGTAATGAACTTTTATAGATAATAAGTACGTAATATATAAATATTTTCAGTATGTCGTGGTTTGCAGCTTGCAAATGTTCAAGAAAATACCTTTGTTTATATCTCAACCAGAGCTGATGGTTATTTACTTTTTTATTGGCGACTAGTTTCGGTTATAAGCCGCGTTAAACATAAGTAGGTGAAATACGGGATGAAAGTCTTTTCAGATGTATGTCGCTATTAAGGAAATTTTATAGCTATGATTGCGAACATTGGTACTTAGATTTTTTGTACGAATTTTAAAAAAAATTGGCATTATTCTAAATTCAAGCCCTAATAAATGAGATTTGCCGGCCGCGGTGGCCGAGGAGACTGAGGCGCTCCAGTCACGGTCTGCACGTCCACTACGGTCGGGGGTTCGAATCCCCCCTCGGGCATGGATATTTGTACCGTCCTTAATGTTAGCTAGTTCATAAGTAGTTTGTAAGTTTAGGGACTGATGACCCCGTAGTTAAGTCCCATAAGCTGTACAAACATTTTCTAAAAATTGTGTATCAGTCTCTTGCAGTTCTCTACCTCGAACGAACAACCAATGATGAATATTCCGCTCTATGTACGGATGCAGCCATAACACTCTTTGTGTCTTCCTTTTCTTCGGCCGGTACCAGTACAACATCACAGCGTCCCCCTAATCACTAGAACTATCCGTTGTACAGGTAATTATTGGAGGAAATAATGAACACAGTTTTGTAGCTCGCTGTTAGAAGTCGCGAGCTGAGTGAAGCGAAATCGCGCCCACGACGAGTGGGTAACGACCCGTGCGTGGACGGCCTTAGAGTTGACGGTAAGTTGAGTCCATGGTTCAGGGCAGTTTCAGGGGTAAGACAAGGCTGTAACCTGTCACCACTGTTGTTGATACTATCTATCGATAATATGTTGAAAACAATAGACTGGCAGGGTGAGATTAAAATAGGTGAAAACAAAATACGCAATATCGCATATGCCGACGACTTAGTTGTGTTGACAGATGGCTTCTCTGATTCGATTAAGGCGAAAATCAGGATGGTTCCATTGAAAGGAATACAGGGACATGGTCGATTGCGTTTCCAACCTTACCTTGTCAAAGCTTGCTCTCCTAATCCTCCGTCTTTCCTTATTAGGCACGTTTGTATTTGCTTTCTGCGCCTGGACTTTTCGAATATAACAGCTTTCATATTTCATGTTTTGCCTACGGATGCTGTGCTGTATTTGCTTGTTGATCACTAAGGCGCCCAGCTGCGGTGCGCGCGGCCGTTCTCCGTAGGGGTCCGAGTCTTCCCTCGGGCATGGGTGTTTGTGTTGTCCTTAGCATAAGTTACTTTTGGTGTAAGTAGTTCGTAAGCCTAGGGACTGTTAACCACCGTAGTTAAGTCCCTTAGATATACAAACATGTTTTGCTTGTTGATCTACATTACCGTTTGTGGAAACCGTAACACCAACAAGGAAACGCATGTATTCATTGAATTTAATACCACAGGTTAGGTACGTGACAAGTAACAATTGATTACCTTTTTAATCTGTTCGTGTTCTTAAGGCCTACTATTCAGCATGTCGTGTGACCACCATGCGCTGCAATTAGAGCTGCTATACGCCGTGGCATTGAATTGATAAGGTTCTGAATACGTTCATGAGGGTTTTCCCTCCACACAGTTTGTATCCGAGCCCACAAATCCGTGACAGTAGTTACTGAAGGACCGTGACGCACCCGGTGCCATCAAACATATCCCCAGACATGTTCTATGGGCGACATGTATGGCGAACGTGCAGCCCAGGCAAGCAATGGAAAAACCATTCTCGATAGCTGCTAAAAAAAGCTATCTAACGTTACAAGAAATTATGAAAACAATGTTTTTTTTTTCATCTTGTGATAGAAACACAACCACTAATATATTTCGACAGAAAAATATATGAATAACATGAAAGTTTTCTGATGAATATGGTAAGTATGTGATGTTTAAAGCTTTCCCGGCGGACAGATATTCCATAAAATCTCGGGCGAACTGCAGGATGTCTGTAACTTCTTGCCACGATATTTCGGCACAGAGTCGTCTGGCCATCTTCAGGTGAGTACCGCCCGAGATTTTATGAAGATATGATATTTTCTCGCGGAAACTTGAAAGTATTCTCAAGTAAAAAAAATAGAATACTATAAGAGGTGTGAAACTATGCTGACTGTGTAGCGAAAAGTCGCTGATCAATTTGCATTCTGTTGGACATCGAAGAAACTTCCAGCAAGAAAGTTGTTCAGAAAATTATAAAATTAATTTCGATAAAATCTCTCTCAGGCATTATTACAACATAATGTCACTTCTGAAGGGAGTTTATTTCCGAATCAGTCTGTGTGCAGCAGGGCGCAGGCCGTCGTAGGCCGCCGCAGGAAGTTTTGGCCTGACAGCTCGCTTTTAGTAGTTCTGCTTCCTGAAAGTGTTTCACTTGCCATCGTTACACACGTCGACGAGCCATACTGGCACTATGAGCAACACCGACCCTGTCAGACCGACACGAAAGGGCTCTGCTCGGTCTACGTGTACCCCATATCGCAACAAACGAATCACTTACTGCTTGCACACCCGTCGCCACTTCCACCGAATGTGGCGCTGAACTTCTCACAAACGGCAGTGTATTTACAAATAGAGCTGAAAAGTTATAACCGTTTGGCAGCAAGAGATTAACGGTGTAGGGGGGGGGGGGGGTTAATGGTACTGGGAGAGGAGGAGAGAGATGACCTCAGCTGCTGGAGGGGCTGAATCACTGGCGGATGACGTAGTGGAGAGCCGTCGGGCACGAGTCCTCGAGCCGAGCCGAGCCGAGCCGACTAATTCGTGAGGGAGCGCCGCCAATTGCACGAGGCTCCGCGTTACTCGTGACTCACCTCTGGCCGACCCTGGACAACCGAGCTGATACCGTGTCAACTCGTTCCCCATCACCACTCCATTATGACAACTAACCAAACGTGGTATAAACTTGAAGATGTTTGGGAGGGTGCTTGGCCGATAAGATCAAGATGACACTGAACGATGCTCCACTATTATGACACAACATATACAAGTAAAGAACTTAGCCGTTGCCGTAATGCTCGTCCCCAGACGTTGAGCCATAACAACCACAGATAGGCGCAGGACCGTTAATCCGTTATTCGTTAATCACGAAATTTTCGAGTAACGCATTAACTTTTAACCCTTTAATGCATGATTTTTTTATTTCAAACTAGAAAAAATACCACGATTATTGTGTAGTGCGTATATACTGAGAAACATTGCTTGAAATTGTTATGCACTACTAGCAACAAAAAAATCATAGCTGGTCAGATATTCAGTGCTACCATGATGAACCCGATGCAGTAAAAGTCACTAATACACCTCTAATGTTTCCAGAGAGTAACTCATAATGCAACAGTACTATGTGATTGACTACTTTTACATAGCAAAGGAGGAATAGCCGGCCGCAGTGTCCGAGCTGTCTGCGGCGCGCTGTCTGCGGCGCGCCACGGTCTGCACGGCCACTACAGTCGGGGATTCGAATACACCCTCGGACATGGATGTTTGTGCCGTCCTTAGTATTAGCTAGTTCATAAGTAGTTTGTAAGTTTAGGGACTGATGACCCGTAGTTAAGTCCCGAAAGCTCTACAAACATTTGAACATTTGAAAGGAGAAATGCTAAAGTAAACAAACACACTTGTTAGGAGTAACTCAATGCAGCTGTCTAACTGATTCAGCAGCACTCTGCAATATATAATTTCTAGGACGAGCTACTTACATGTGTAACACTATGTATAGAAGGAGCTACGACGAGCTACTTGCATGTGTAACACTATGTATAGAAGCAGCTACAAATGAATTTGTGGTAAAATGTTGATCAGTTTCATAGATAAACGAAAAAATAAGGTAAGTAGGTGATCACCTGCACTCGAAACAAAACTTTACGGAGTCTTTAACTTACGTTGACAGTGTCTGAGACTGTTAATTAGGTAGATGATATTTCTCACAAAAGTTCCGCACCGCTCACGAAAATCATATTGTGGCAAGTTCGCGTCATCTTGGTCAATACGAGTGTAATTAGGCAAGGGTGCGCGCGATTGATGTAAACAATAAAGCACTAGAGAGAATAGCTACGAGTTGGCTGTACATTTCTAGACGCCATCTCAGGCACTACGCGGCCGCTCCTGTCAGAGGTTCGAGACCTCCCTCGCGCAAGTGTGTGTGTGTGTGTGTGTGTGTGTGTGTGTGTGTTGTCTTTAGAACAGGTTAGTTTAAGCCTAGGGAGCGATGACTGTAGCGGTTTGATCCCTTAGATTCACAAAAATTTGAACATTTTGGTTCGTTTTGAGTAGTACGTTTTGTTAGTATATTGGCCTTGGAAATTTAATGGCGGAATCATATTTTTCTTTAGAAAAGGTTAAAAAAAATTCGAGTGTAGTCTTGGGGGGGGGAGGCTGCAGTCACATAGTCCCCCCCCCCCTCCTTGCACCACACGGTCTTGCTACCGTGGGATCTATTCGGTGATGTCTTAATAGATGTCCTATCATCCTCTCGTTTCTTCTTGTTTGCTGTAAGTTCCTTCCGTCAACGAAGCGGAGAACCCCTTCATAGCATTTCTTATCAGGGTTGTTGTTTGGCTGGGATAAGGGGACTAAACTGCTAAGGTTACCAGGACCTCGGTGGGGAGGGGAAGGATTGGAAAGGAGGGGACGGGGAAAGGAAATGCAGTCCGGGAAATAAAGAAGGAAGAAAGACTGCATTAGCTCGGGGCCCGTGCTCGCCCGCACGGAATCACGAAAGAACCGTGAGCCCCTGGGGGGGGGGGGGGCATATCTTATTAGTAAATCAAACAATGAATATAGCACCAAAGTTCTCTTATTTGTTGCTTTTCACAACTATTCGATGCTCTGCTACAAACATACATTGTAGGAATAAGGTCGATTGTTAAGCTTAAGGGACTTACCTGCGGGGTCATCAGTCCCTAAACTGACAAACCAATTATGTACTACCTTATACTAAAGACGACACAAACATCCATGCCCGAGGGGGGATTCTAACCCCCAACCGTAGCGGCCGTGCAGACTGTGACTCGCGCTCCGCAGACCGCTCGGCCACTGCGGCCGGCTTATATTTTATAAGGGATGCAGCTCTTAGAAGTACCTGTGACGTCAATGTGCACAGATATATTAATTAAGGTAGAAAAAAGAGTTTACGTTATTTGTTGAAACGTAGACAGCAAAGGCTTGTTACAGTCAGGGAGATCGAAAGTGAAGGCACTGGCGGAGATATACGTGAGAGGAGGATGGGAGATGGAGAGAAATAGAATCGTTTAGAAACACTAGTAATGGCGAAAGGAAAAGTTAAGTGACGGGACTTATTGAAAGCTGAGTAAAGATAGAGGCATTGATTAACTGTTTGATAGAGGACACTGGCCACTCTTTGTTCCTCAACAAGCTGTAAACTCGGCGTTGTCCGGGTATTTATTTATTCCTGCCTTGAGTTAGTACTTCCCCTATCACTTCTTTCTCTGTCCATCTCTTTTTTTTTAAACCATGTTATATTTACCGTAAAATAAGAAATTTGGCTGTCTTGCATAATGTACCAAATTGTAAGTGCAATATCCAAACAAAGGAAGATACTAACGAAAATACAAATGACCTAAAAAATTCGTACGATTTCATATTTATTGAGTTATATGAAGTACAATTGTATAATTTTTCAGGTACATATTCATTCAAAAAATCAAATGTTTGTAAAGCTTATGGGACTTAACTACGGGGCTATCAGTCCCTAAACTTACAAACTACTTATGAACTAGTTAATCCTAAAGACGGCACAAATATCCAAGCCCGAGGGGGGATTCGAACCCCCGACCGTAGTGGCCGTGCTGACCGTGACTGGAGCGCCTCAGTCACCTCGGCCACCGCGGCCGGCCGCTATTCATTTGTATAAGTGTTGTATATCTGTAAAATCTGTTGTGATAACAATTAGTTGTAAAGAAGTAATGGATTAAAACTTGGTGGCCGGCCGCGGTGGCCGAGGGGACTGAGGCGCTTCAGTCACGGTCTGCACGGCCACTCCGGTCGGGGGTTCGAATCCCCCCTCGGGCATGGATATTTGTGCCGTCCTTAGTTGTAGGTAGTTCATAAGTAGTTTGTAAGTTTAGGGACTGATGACCCCGTAGTTAAGTCCCTTAAGCTTAACAAACATTTGAACATTTGAAAACTTGGTGCGCGATGGGGCGGTTTTCCTTGAACGTTACTGTTTATGTGCTCGAATCTCATGAACTACGTCTCGTACTGTGATACAATTTCAAAGTACCTTCAGCTATATGTGTGTATAATGCCTGTAAAATTTCCTCCGGCTACTGTAGAAATTATGAATTGTTAAGTCATACCGAATGCCGTGGTTTTAGTCCCTGAACAGTGGAAAAGTAGTAAGCGAGAAACTTATTTCCTTTCATCATTTTACTGTGGTTGTCAGCGAGAAAAAATATAATAAAGGTTTGAAATTATGTTTAAAGTTTGTTGCAAGTCGCTAAGTACTCTCATTCTCATACAGTGTACGAATAAAGTCTCGTCGCGTTTTTCGATTCATATTTTTTATGTTGTCGTACGTGATTCTTATCCGTGCAGTAACTGTTACCTCACGGTAAGGAATATGTGTCGCAAATTTGGTTGAAATCGGTCCAATGGTTTAGGAGGAAATGTGCAACATTGTTGCTGATGTAAAAGTTCTCCTCTAATCTCATTGACGTCATATCTCGTGAACTATGTGTTCTACGTGATACTTACTGCGACCGTCCTCATGGATTAATGATTATGTGTACAAAATTTCATGAAGATTGGAACAAAACTGTAGATTTGTATGCAATACGTACATGCAAACAAACACAGACACTCTTCATTATATACAAAGATGTTATAGGCCATTAACAGTGGCAGAGTGCAGTGTAATTTGCCCCGAATAAGGACAGCAGCAACAGATAAGGAGAGTGCGAAAATTTTGTTTTGCATTTTTTTATTTTTTATTTGTTTTTATGCTTACTCCATAAGTGAAATCATGTGTTGCGGTTGTGGTGAGATTACAAAAGCCTGCATGTTTCGTGTCAATACTAGTTGTTTTGTCGACGTAGTCTACAGAAAGATATTATCTTTGAACAATGTAATAATATTTGAGTAATTTTAAAGCCTGATTCAAATGTTTGTATAGATTATGGGACTTAACTACGGGGTCATCAGTCCATAAACTTACAAACTACTTATGAACTAGCTAATCCTAAGGACGGCACAAATATCCATGCCCGAGGGGGGATTCGAACCCCCGACCGTAGTGGCCGTGCAGACCGTGACTGGAGCGCCTCAGTCCCCTCGGCCACCGCGGCCGGCTTAAAGCCTGATGTCGTAATTGGGTAAGATGTTTACCATTAGTGGGAGAAGAGAATCCGAGTGAGTTATATAACAAAAAAATTGCAAAATTCGTTTGTCGTTTAGTATTGGGCACGGTTACACCTCATACATGATACATAAAAACATATGTCAAAAACTTTAGGGATTCATTGTTGCCATCGAAACTTTTTATAAAAATCATATGCGCATGTGTTCGAAAATTCGCCAAGACGGTATCAAATGAATTTCCTGCTGGGAATTCTGGTTATGTAATTAACCCCAGCCGGCCGCGGTGGCCGAGGAGACTGAGGCGCTTCAGTCACGGTCTGCACGGCCACTACGGTCGGGGGTTCGAATCACCCCTCGGGCATGGATATTTGTGCCGTCTTTAGTATAAGGTAGTTCATAAGTAGTTTGTAAGTTTAGGGACTGATGACCCCGTAGTTAAGTCCCATAAGCTTAACAAACATTTGAACATTTGAATTAACCCCAAATGTGTATTTTTACTCACTGTTTTGTTTACAGTTGTCATGGATTGTATGTATTTTGCCTATCTTTCGTTGTGTTTGAGAGTGCTGTAAATTTCATTACATCACAATAATGTAATACAGGGTCTAAAATGACGGATGTGCACCACGTATGTGGACTTACTAATGTGAATGTGGATGCAGCACATGCTGAACATCAAGCTGGGAGGAATTTACTTTGTGCAAGATCGTTTTTGCGACTCCATCAAAACGTGCGAGAGACAGGCTCATTCAAGAGCCGCAGACGGGCGGAGATCACGCGATGTGCGAATCCCTGAGCTCCAAAAACTGAGGATGGAATTTCATTAACTATTAAGAGAGTAGTAGTGAAAGCGAAGGCATTAACTGCGTGGCGATCTGGAACATTCGGCATGAAAATCTGCTGTATCCGTATCACCTTACACGGTCGCTGGATTAACTGACGCATACTTTCTCCTTGGATTAGATGAGGCAGCTTTCCAGCCAAGAATAATTTCTGCTAGCACTTCTTAGGACAGTGTGCTGTACTTCTGCTGGTTTCAGCATTTAACTTCTTCGCTGATTTGGCTAGCTTTTCACATGAGAACCTCATCAAGAATTATGTCTGAGTAAGAGCGACAAGATGGACTTCGACGAGATCAACGCACAGGTTAGAATCATTAAAGATTATCTCATTTCCCCCCCCCCCACTGCCTTCTGCAACGCTTTACTTGACAAACATATTTGTAGCTTCTTGTGGTTGATGTTGATCTCTAGACGTCACCCAATAAATGTGGTTTATGTACGACGCAGTTCTATCTCATTTAATAGAAACAGTTTGCCAGTATCTGGATAACCATTTTCGAACACGTGAAATGGTTGACGCGTATCCATTGCCGGATGCCCAGATTTGATTCCATTGTTTTTCCCCTTTGCAGACATTTAAAATCGACTGTGTATTATTCTACTGCAGCAATTTTGATGTTCTAACAAGGCATGATCAAAGTGTATTCAACCAAATATGAATCACACCGGGAGATTTTCACAACGTACAGCGTAATATGGAAAGCAGTTTCATAGATTTAATGGAATCAGGAGACGCTTCCTTGCAGAAGTTTTTGTAAATGTTAATTTGCTGACTGAATCTATCATTTCGTTGTCATGAACGCTAAGGCGTCTTGCTGCGGTTCGCGCGACCTTTCTCCCTCGGAGATTCGAGTCCTCCTTCGGGCATAGGTGTGTGTGTGTGTGTGTGTGTGTGTGTGTGTGTGTGTGTGTGTGTGTGTTCTTAGGTTAAGTTAGTTTAAGTGATCTGTAAATTTAGGAACCGATGACAAGGTGTCATGTTTGATAAATTTTTTCATGCTCCCTTACTGAAGGACCTTTGGATCCATGTTCATAACAATATTTTGTAATGTTTTATGACACACCGCATCTTATTAGGTTACAGCTGTAATAATTTCCAACATGACAGAAAATTACTATCGCTCTTCCATTAAAAAAAAAAAAAAAAAAAAAAGGAAGAAGGTGAGAATACAATTCCAGAACTAATTATGCTGGTCGCGGTGGCCACACAGTCTGCGGCGCGCCAGTCACGGTATGCACGGCCACAATGGTCGGGGTTCGAATCCCCTCTCGGGCATGTATATTTGTGCCGTCCTTAGTATTAGCTAGTTCATAAGTAGTTTGTAAGTTTAGGGACTGATGACCCCGTAGTTAAGTCCCATAAGCTCTACAAACAAACAAAAAAATGTTCAAATGTTTGTATAGTCTATGGGACTTAACTACGGGGTCATCAGTCCCTAAACTTACAAACTACTTATGAACTAACTAAGACTAAGGACGGCACAAATATCCATGCCCGAGGGGGGATTCGAACCCCCGACCGTAGTGACCGTGCAGACCGTAACTGGAGCGCCTCATCCCCGCGGCCACCGCGGCCTGCGCTCTACAAACATTTGATTTTTTTTTTTTTTTTTTTTTTTTTTTTTTTTTTTTTTTTTTTTGTCAGAGAGGAGAGAGAGAGAGAGTAAGAGTGAGAGTGAAAGAGAGAGGTCGTAGCACTATATCTTATGCGGGGGTTTAGATAAGTAGATGAAGAGATTAACAAAGTATCATTCACGCCGCCGTTTCGTAGTCCCATGCGCGGACGTCATGTGTCGTAAGACAGTACCGGCTGTCCGGTCACGCACTGGTTTTGTAATGCTCCTGGGAATGTGACTTGAGTCAGTAGGAGTGTCACAGTACACGTGTCGGCTGAGTGATGTTTCATTCGGAATGCGGCTGACTCCGTGACTCAGTCTCATTGGAACGTAACATAGCCAGTGTTTCATTGGCAGGGATAACTGTAGGCTACTTGTGTTATCCCTCCTGTATTTTTGTGGCCAAGTATCCTCCGACGTGTAAATGTTGCCGTATCACATTTCCATTAGGGAACAGCAACAGAGTGCTGATACAGCCACAGGAGTCATAAATATTTACACACGTCCAAACGTTCAAGTGTCACACCGACAGATTGGTACCAAACGTTGTATATCGAAAGAGTATCAACCAAAACTTCGATATAATTCGTTCTATGTGCTGCCGTCCAGGAGAACGTGCGTAAACGGAAAGTAATAAGCAACACCCGTCCTACAGAGTACAGGAAAAGCTTATCTGTCAGAGTGTGTCGTGATGATCTCCCGGGGGGGAAGTCGATAGAGCGTGCGTTTATTAATTCAAGGGTCCTGGGTTCAAGCGCCAGTGACCAATTTTTTCTCTGTGTTACATTAGAAATATTTGTACATGTACAGACACATCAGGTGTTATCTGGGACTACATGTTATTGACATGAAAAAGTGCTGCCAAACTAGCAGTCATTTATTATGATCATTATTATTAATGTTACAGTTATCATTATTACTATTAATCTACATGGGATACTCTGCAAATCACATTTAAGTGCCTGGCAGAGGATTCATCGAACCACGGTTATACTATTTATCTCCCATTCCATTCTCGAATAGCGCGCGGGAAGAAAGAATACCTGAATCTCTTCGTTCGAGCTCTGATTTCTCGTATTTTATTCTCATGATCATTTCTACCTATGAAAGTGGGAGTCAACAATATATTTTTGCATTCGGAGGAGAATGTTGGCGATTGGAGTTGCGTAAGTAGCCCACGCCGCAGCGATAAGCGCCGTTGTTGTAATGATTCCCATCCCAGATCCTGTATCATTTCCGTAACGCTGTCTCCTGTATCGCGTCAATACAATACGAGCTGCCCTTCTTTGGACTCTTTCAATGTCCTCCGTCAGACCCACCTGATAAGGATCCCACACTGGACAATACTCCAAAAAAGGATGGACGAGCTTAGTGTATGCAGTTTCTTTTGTAGTTCTGTTGCATGTTTTAAGGGTTCCCCGCCAATAAAACGCAGTCTCTAGGTCGCCTTTCCCACGACATTATGTACTTGTTCTTTCCAATTTCAGTCTTAACTAATAGTAATTCCTAGTTATTTTGTGGATTTTACGGCCTTCACTTTTGATTGATTTATCTTGTAAACAATGTTTAACGGATTTCTTTTCTTACTCATGTAGACGACTTCACACTTCTCATTATTTAGAATCAATTGCCAATTTTTACACCATAGTGATATTTTATTCAGATCGTTGTGCAGTTGGTTTTGATCTTCAGATGATTTTACTAGACGGTAAATAATGATAGTTTCACAAGTGTGGTGCAATTGTGTCTTTATTCTCCTGTTCCGATTGCTTCTGTTTATTTTCTAAACAAATAGCGCCATTAAGAGTGTATGGTCTCTGTTTTCTTCTTTGTAAGAATTAGCCCGTATTGTGAAATTCTCCATCCTACCCTCGAAGCGTATACCCTGTTGCTGTATAGGAATAAATGTGAGTTGTAAGGCTGTGCATGTAAGCCCAGACGAGCAGCAGAACGGGAACTGGTCGTGCAGGTCGGAACAGGCAGCGCGCCGGCGTTTCTTGGGGGTGATGTCACCACGCGGGAAGAGGGTGCCGACTGCTGGCTGCTGGGCCACGCAGTCTCTCCCTAATACCAGTCGACACTTGCCTCTGCCAGACCTCAACCTAGAAGGTGGTGTTGCCTCAACACCCTCCATATTACTGACACAGCAATATTAGACTCTAACAAAAACCCTTTTTAAACTATGAACGAACTAGCAATGGATTGATAATAAGTTGCGTTAATGGGGGCCGTCTGTCGTTTGAACGGGGTCGCTAGGATATTCGCGCTAGAATTGACGCGCGTTAATCGTAGCGATAAAGAAATAGGGCCAGTCCTAAAATCGGTACTAGTGGGTTCACTGCGCATGCGCGAACTAGTACCTGCAGTCACGGCTCCGATCAGTCCGCCATTTTGCTTACTAGTTCCAAGTCCACCGAGCGAGGTGGCGCAGTGGTAATGCACAGGACTCGCATTCGGAAGGACGATGATTCAAATCCACCTCCGGTCATCCAGATTTAGGTTTTCCGTGATTTCCCTAAATCACTCCTGGCAAATGCCGGGATGGTTCCTTTCAAAAGGACACGGCTGATTTCCTTCCCCATCCTCATCCAAAACTCCGACCGTTAGCTCTGTCCCTAATGACCAAGCTGTCGACGGGACATTAAATTCTAACCTTCCTTTCTTCTTTCCTTCCTGTAACAATCCCTTTATTTACTTGACCATCGTCAAATCACAATCGTAATGTTGGTCGCTGGTTGTTTACAGTTGGAGCTGCCTGAATGTTTAATTGCAGAACATGTTGACCATAGCTGTTCAAAAAATTCAAATGTTTGTCAAGCTTATGGGACTTAACTACGGGGTCATCAGTCCCTAAACTTACAAACTACTTATGAACTACTTACGAACTAGGACGGCACAAATATCCATGCCCGAGGGGGGATTCGAACCCCCGACCGTAGTGGCCGTGCTGACCGTGACTGGAGCGCCTCAGTCACCTCGGCCACCGCGGCCGGCGACCATAGCTGTTTATTAATTCTCAATGCTACCGATTTCGGTTATTTACCATTGTCAAGCGTTAGCAGAGATTAGCTAATAGCTTAACATGTCGAAATACAAAAATACAAACTTAAAACACTAGTATTCGTTGTCATTGCTCAAGTTTTTGTCACAGTGGCTGACTGCTACAGACTGTAGTCTGTAGTCTGTAGTCTGTAGCAGTCAGCCACTGTGACAATAACCGGTAGCATTGAGAATTAATAAACAGCTATGGTCAACATGTTGTTCTGCAATTACCTGAAAGCTGTTATGCCCCATCTATTCACCTTTATGAATGTTTAATGTTTAGGCAGCTCCAGCTGAAAACAACATTACGGTTGTGGTCTGATGGTGGTCATGTAAGTGAGCGAAACTGGTTACTAGCGAAATAAAAGTAATTGCTATCTAGAGTGCCTCGTTACATGAATTAATAATTAGTCGTAAGATCGCTGTTAATCCGTAATGTTCTTAAAAAAAATCTTCATGAAGGTTTTTAAACCTTTGTAAATGTCATAATTAATAAATGATGCGCTAATGTGAAATCAACACTATTGCTATTGTAGTTATCACATGGAACAAAGGTGCTATTACGCCTATAATAGAGGCATATAGTGCAGATGTTCAGATGTTTGTAAAGCTTAAGGAACTTAACTGCGGGGTCATCAGTCCTTAAACTTACAAATTACTTATCAACTAACTTATACTAAAGACGGCACAAACATCCATGCGGGGGGGGGGGGGGGGGCGGATTCGAATCTTCGATAGGGGATAGCGAAGAGCCAGCCCTTTTTTAAGTTGGGAGTAACCTGTTCCATAATAAGGTACTATTTTTGGTGATAGTCACAAAACTATTTTTTTGGTCGTAGTCACAAAACTCGTTAAAATTAGTTATAAAGCTTGAATTTATATCAGCTTCAAATTTCTTTTCGTTGTACAATGCCAAGAAGGAAAAATTAGACATAATTTCGGAATTAATTTGGATCATCCGGTATTAATTGTCTCATTAACATACAGTTTTCTTCTTCTGTTCTCTGAAGCCACAGTCGCATCCAGCACCTGCTTTTTTTTCGGCTTTGTATCCGTCTTCTAGCAACGAAAGCCAGAAACATTGCAG
This sequence comes from Locusta migratoria, assembly GCA_026315105.1. NCBI lineage: Eukaryota > Metazoa > Arthropoda > Insecta > Orthoptera > Acrididae > Locusta > Locusta migratoria. The sequence goes on from CM048748.1 coordinate 356,735,179, forward strand.
CCGCCGCTATGACCATATTTACCGGGATTGAACTCATTTCCAGAAACTGTACTACTGGTGTACAACCCCGCAAAACAGTAACAAACGCCAATCGCGACAAATTCGTTAGAAGCGTTTACTGTTTAATTCTATCGTCTAAACACGCTGCCGCGAGATCAGTGGCGAAACTATGGGGGGGGGGGGGTTGAGGGGGATAGAACCCCCCAAGACCCCCCCTCCTCAAAAAAAAAAAAAAAAAAAAAATCGTATAACAGCAATCTGGTAAAGGTAAAGATTGAAAACTTGGGGTGTTTTACCATAATCTTTCATTGGATGGGGGTGAATTAGTTTCTTCAACGGGAGTGGTAGATGGCAGTCTGTCTGGAAACTGACTAAAATTTTGGTCGTCAAGTAGATCTATCCCCCCCCCCCCCCCAAAGCCAAGTCCTAGTTACGCCACTGATTCGGAACTAGTACGCTAGGAACGCTTCAGAAACCATTATTTATCTTGTCCACTTTCGTTAATCGTTTAACACCACAATGGTTGCGTAGGATCTCTTAGATACATCTTCCTGGAATAGGCAACCCGCGCGTCAGTGGAGCTAAACTTTCTAGCCGGCCGCGGTGGCCAAGCGGTCTGTGACGCGCCAGTCAGGACCTGCACGGCCACTACGATCGGGATTCGAATTCCCCCCGCCCCCCTCGGGGATGGATATTTGTGCCGTCCTTGGAATAAGCTAGTTCATAAGTAGTTTGTAAGTTTAGGGACGGATGGCCCCGGAGTTAAATCCCATAATCTCTACATACATTTGAAACTTTATAGTGGTAATTTTAGTAAGGTAAATGTTCATTTGCTACTATTGTAATACTTATGTGTTTCTTCCGGCGTTCTGTGTACTTATTCACTGCAACTTCTGAGGTTAATTACAGCTAACGGTGCAATGTTGACCCTGTATCTCACAGATACAACGCGGCCAAGAATGTTCCTCCTCGTGACGCGACCATTGCAGTGTTAAAAAGGGCTTAAGAGTCGCGAAACTCTCACCGATTTTCTGTAACTTCCCAACTGCAGCCCTCCAAACGGATGGGTCGAAAAACGTACTGCGAAACGATTGTGTACTGAATGTCTATTTGGAGTGCAGCACCTCATTCAAACTATCATCCGATTTAGGAGCATTAATAGCGCTAAAAATTACAGCAACTATCAAACATATAATCCGAAAATCTCTCATTTCCTGTGAAGTAAGGAAATAAAATCATAAGAGAATAAAATCACGAATATCAAGTGCTCATTTGTGGTTAGTTACACTTTTAGGCATGGAAGAAAACTTTTAACGATTCTTTCCCTTCGAAACCTTGGTTCTTACTGAGAATCACAAATGCTTAACCACTACTTCGTAATATTAAATTTGTATAAAAGTAATGTCCGAACGCTTCCGATTGCAGTCAATCAGCTATTTCAGTAGAGCCTGCTTAGTTTCGTACTTCAGTTTCACAAAAATTACAAGCCTACATTTCGAATATTTTGGCGGTTACCTACCAGTTTGAAAAAGTGAATGCGTAACTACAAATAAATAATATGTCTGTGCATAAGCCGTTTATATTAGTACGTCACATTCTTGAAAATGTTCTGTTTGATACCTGCTAAGTAGCTAAAAAAAAATCATGATAGGCAGAGAAGCAACGACAAAGTGAAAGGAATGTTTATAAGATCTCCAAGCAGTCTAGTTTTGAATAGGTTAAATTTTACTGTATGGAAAATATTACAGTGTTCGAAATCCACCAAAAAACACTCACGAACGTCAAAGTACGCACTGCCGACGGAAATCGATACGGCGGAACTTCGAGAGCAACTGTTCCTATTATTAAAATACAGTGATCATGAATAGTGAATTTAATGTTGAAATGAAAGGCATCGGACAATATTGTAAATATCAGTGAATCTAAATTTCAGGTTCTCAATAAATGGGCACTGTAATTGAAATGATATATACGATTTATCAGTGAAACCTTAACAAAATAATAAAACATAATTATACACTGTGAAATTCGGGATTCTCAGGATTAGGATGATGTAAATCAATTGTTGACAATGATTAGACTTATTCTGGTAATCACTCACAAAAGTAAGACAAGTAAGACCACACTTACAAAATCTCTCCTCTCTTTCAAGTGGATCAGACAAAATGGATTGCGGGGGAGGGAGGGGGGAGGGGAGGGAGACCTTTAAAAGACGTGGTTTGAACATTTATTATTGTCTTATTCATTGTCCTTTGGTCACGGACATAAATGAATTACTATTTTTAAACAGGGTACAATGGAACATTATACACATTTGTCATAATAGTTACATACATCGAATATTACAAAATAATTTTTGTATCTTGGCATTGACATTCGTGTGCACTGTTTACACAGAAAAATAATATCGATGACACCTTGAAGTTTCCAGAGGGATGCTCTACCTTCATAATGAATGCCTCTACTCGCGACGTAGGGGAACTCGCCTGTAATATGATGACAGTTATTTGTTCCAAAAAATCATAGGAAAAAATTATGCAGAATAGGCAAAACAACCTCGAAAAGCGTTTTTTGAATACTAGTAAACCCCAAATTTCTTAAAGAATCGAACTCGTGCCTTAAAAATAGCTTGATACTATCATTATTTTACAAATCGGTTAAATACCTTCAATATTTGACGATAATCGTGTAAGCGGATAGGAAGTTTTGGAAAGGTTAGAATATGAGCTTAAAATATGTTTGATATCGGTCAGTGTGGGACACTATGAATATAGTCAGGACGATTTGCGCCCCATTGTAAGAAAAATCACAAATCGCAATGTTTATGACGTCAGATCTCCGTACATATGTGTCGCACGTGTAATACAACTTTGCATTTACATTAACAGTCACTAGGGACACCTTTGACGTGGAATGTTCGGAACCGCACGAAATCATGCTTGGAATAACAGGCAATTATAAACAGGACAGTGATGTGCGTCATTTCCATGCAGAACGTTGCATTGTACCTCAAGTAACAGTTTAACAGAGAGAAACAAAGTAACAAGATATCAATACCATAGGAAGGAAATTATATGTAACTTAATGGCGTCAGTGTATCATTACATATTCAATCAGCAGCTCCAAAAACTCTAAAGTACACATATACAGCAGTACTATTCACCTGCCGCGAGGGAGTAGCGTGCGGTCTGGCGTGCCATGTTACGGGGGGTTCGAATCCTGCGTCGGGCATGGATGAGTGCATTGTCCTTAGTTTAGTTTAAGTAGTTTGTAAGACTGGGGACTGATGACCAACGTAGTTTGGTCCCATAGGATTACAAACATTTGAACATTTTTTTGAACCTTGCACTTGAAAGTGCTTTTATTAGTCCTTGTCCAGATGCGAGATTTCGAGAAAGTGCGAGAAAACATGTGGTTACCTCACTAAAGAAACGTTATCACATTCCAAATTACTTGAATGTTCCCGTTTCTCTGGAGATGAATGTCGTGTACTGCTTGAAGAGCCACCTTCAGTTTAGGTTCCTCCAAGCATTCAAATTCCGTATGTCTATCCAGCATAACGTCGTGTATTTCTGTGTGGTCGCCTTTCTATTTCTGAATTATTATGTTATATAATACACCGCAAGCTTCATATCCTCGGCATGATGTCATTTTCGTATTCAGCACTTCGCAACTTGGTCCCTAATATTTGGACTACATGCCTGGGATTAATTCTCTTCACGACATCACTTCAGTGTACACAGTAACTCGCTTGCAAACACTGCAAGAGACAAATACGCACTGCAGCTATACCACTCATGCAACTGGAGCACTAGTTAGTGCAGCTACACTATCCCACCATCTAGTGGCGCTAACAGACAAGATCGGCGTTTTGCACGGAAAATGACGCACACCACTGTTTTGTTTATGATTGCCTATTATTCCAAACATGGTTTCGTGCGGTTCCAAGCGTTTCTGGTCAAAGGTTTCCCTTATTATTATTTCAGTTTTTAATGAGTCTGAGGTGCTCCGAGCAACGACGAAATGCATCACAGTTCAAATGTTTGTAAAGCTTATGGGACTTAAGTACGGGGTCATCAGTCTCTAAACTTACAAACTACTTATGAACTAGCTAATACTAAAGACGGCATAAATATCCATGCCATTGGGGGAATTCGAACCCCCGACCGTAGTGGCCGTGCAGACCGTGACTGGTGCGCCGCAGACCGTGCGGCCACTGCGGCCATCTATCACAGTTATCAGAAGTATAATTTATGTCTTCAAAGATTTATAAAAGACAATTAATGAAAATTTTTATCCGTTTTTGTGTGTATGCTTGTCAGAAACTAACTGCAAAAACACTTTTAACTGGTCAGTACCCGTGATCAGAAGAAGGTAACTATATAAAAAATCCACCACATACACGTTGCTAAAATGATCCATATCTAATTCGGAGAAGTCAGAATAGCTGCTTGGGCCGGAAATGGTCAGTGTTCAGGAATGGCCCATCGTTGCCAGTTGAGCGGGAACTGACTGCAGGTGAACACCTGCGTTTGTGACTCATGGGAAAACCTGCTGTAACCAGCAGAATAACCGTTGACAGATCATCGTATCCGAAAGTCACATCACGACGTAGAAACGGTAGAGAAGCATCTCTAAAGAACAGGAATTTGTTAACATCAAATAAAAGTGTTATGAAGTCTTTTTTGAAAGCCTTTGTGTGGAATGTTGCCTTGTATTGGAGTGAAATATGGACGATAAATAGATCAGACAGGAAGAGGATAGAGGCATTTGAAGTGTGATGCTACAGACGAATTACATGGATAGATCGTGTAACTAATAAGGAGGTATTAAACAGAATTGGGGAGAACATTTCTGGCATACCTTGACTAAAAGAAGCGATCGACGTTAAGCAGTCGTCAGTTTAGCTAAGAAAGGCAAAAAGAACGGACCCAAGAAATCACAAACCTACATCATTAACATCAGTTTGCTGCAGAATTCTTGAACATATTCTCAGTTCTAATATAGTAAATTTCCTTGAGACGGAAAAGCTTCTCTCCATGCATCACCACGGCTTTAAGGAAGCATCGATCGTGTGAAACTCAGCTTGCTCTTTTCACTCATGACATCTCGCGTGCTATGGGTGAAGGGCAACAGGCAGAATGCATATTTCTCGATTTTCGAAAGGCGTTTGACACGGCGCCGTACTGCAGACTGCTAACGAAGGTACGAGCATATGAAATAGGTATCCAAATATGTGAGTGGCTCGACGATTATTTAAGTAACAGAAGCCAGTACGTTGTCCTTGATGGCGTGTGTTCATCGTCAGGAGTGCCCCAGGAAAGTGTGGTAGGACCGTTTTTATTTTCAATCTACGTGAATGATCTGACGGACAGAGTGAGTTGAAATCTGCAGCTGTTTGCTGATGATGTGGTACATATGAGAGTGTCGTCATTGAATGACTGTAGGAGGATGCAGGATGACTTTGACCAAATTTCTAGGTGGTGTGAGGAATGCTATTTAGCTCTAAGTGTTGAAAAATGTGAGTTGATGCAGATAAATAGGAGAAACAATCCCGTAATATTCGAATACAGCATTAGTAGTGTGCTACTCGACAGAGTCGCGTCAATGACGCATCTATACGTAACGCTGCACAGTGCAATGAAATGGAACGAGCACATGACAGTAGTGGGGAAGGCGGATGGTCGACCCTGTTTATTGGGAGAATTTTGAGAAGGTGTGATTCGTCTGTAAAGGCTTGTACGACCTCATATGGAGTATTGCTCAAGTGTTTGAGATCCCTACCAGATCGGTTTAAAGGAAGACATAAAGGTAGTTCAGAGGCGCGTGGCTAGGTCACAGTCAACTCACTGTAAGATCCTTGTAAACAATGTTTATGTCGTGTATGTGTAGGTGGGCCACGTTTTCTGATTGATTATAGTGCAAGTTACGATAAATTTTAGCATGATGTCGTGTGAAACACAATAACTGCACTGATACAGTGCAGTGTCGTGTGGAACACTTAAATTAAAGACACCACTGAGCGCACATTTAGAAAGTGTAAAATACACAACAAAATAACATAAATTTCATCGCAGAAAAATCGGACACAACATGGCTGCGATACTACAAAGGATGCAAGACGAGGCCCCAAGCTCAAAGGCATGAGAAACCATCTGAAGATGGATTCGTATAAATCCTAAACAGGTCATGGTTGAATAAAATAACATTTCTACCATACTTGTGGCTGGTTGCTGTTTTGATTATAAACATTATAATACCACAACCAAGGTTCTCAAAATGTCAGTTTTTGACAAAACGTAGAAGATGAAACACACAGTCCTTGTGACGCACGGCTTTAATCTTTCCAAATAGGTTCAATGATTCATTTGGTTTGCTAGATAACCGCGGAAGGGGAGGAGTTGGACTCCGAGCTATAGCCTCTTATATACATGGTGACTCACGAAGATACGCAAATATTTTAATATCTCATTCAGAAAGTAAAACTAAAGAAAAAAGTTCATATAAAGATGTCCGCTTATGTTTCGGTACGGAGTTTCGGTTAATAACAGATTTTCCTCAAATTTAGCAACCTCGCTGATATGAAGCTATCGTAAAACTCTGCGAGGTTACAGTAAAGCATGATTTTCAATTACTTTGTTGTTACTGATCTGGTGAATGCAATGAAACGTGTCCCTGACGTGTATTTGTAGTAATTTTACAGAAATTCCAGGGTAGCAAAGAAATAATTTGGGTTAATTAGTAATTTATTAACTACTTGGCCATTTTTTTAATTCCAGAAAATTGCACGAAGTTTTCATCAGAAGTTATAGAGAATTTAATTGTGGAAAATGCTGGTAGTAAAGTTAACTGATACTGTATGAGTTTGTCAGATATTCTGCTTTATTAATAAAATAGCAAACGTTGTTAAACAGGAAAAAACAACTGTCAGTGTTAAAGAAGTTGTACAGCGAACATAGAATTTCACAATACATTCATTATAAATGTTCAAAAATATCTCCACCGAGCTCAATGCATTTAGCTGCAGATGTATCACTATTAAAGGCATCCCTATTTAACAAATAATCTACAAAATACGATCGTAACTATGTGCTTTCACTTAATACACCTTTGTTATTATTTTCTTTCACTGAACAATACAGAAAGTAACTAGTTTCAGGGTTAGAAAACGACTAAAAACACTCACTCACGGTTGCCAATAATCTCAATGGACAGTAAACAAATTTAGTTGTATAATCTTTGGAATTTACTTCTACAATGTCTGGAATTTCTGAAAAACTACTGCATATAGACGTTTCGGACATGTTTCATTAGATTCGTTAGATCAATAACAACAGACTAAATGGAAATCGTGCTTTACTTTAACGTCGTACAGTTTTGCGGTGCCTTCATATTAGCGACGTTGCTAAATTTCAGGCAAAATCTTATTATCTGTAACTCCGTAATTAAACATTTGCGGACCTATGTTTATATGTACTGTTTTCTTCAGGTTTAATTGTAGAATATATGCATAATATCTTCGTGAATCACGATCACCCAGTATATATTCCTACACAACGGAACTTGTTACTGTTTCAAAGGCTCGAACGACAATTCCGCTGCAGTCTGCATGAACTTCATTTACTTGATTTATTAAGACAGCATCCGTTCGTGAAATATAAGATTAACACCTGAAAAACACAGCTCATCGGTTACAGAGGCAGTACTGTCTCACTTGACCGTGGTTTCGGCTAGACTAGAGAAGCCTTCATCGGAAGTAAAAACTGAGTTACATGTAATGAACAGTCAGAAAATGGTTCTTGAGCTAAGGAGGTCACGTTAAAGTTGCAAGGGGGAGTTGTGAAATAAGTTTCTCCTTTGTTGTTGTTATGGTCTTCAGTCCGGAGACTGGTTTGATGCAGCTCTCCACACTACTCTATACTGAGCAAGCCTTTTCATCTCCTCATAAGAAAGGCAACCCACATCCACTTGAATCTGCTTACTATACGCGTCTCTTGGTCTCCCTCTGCGATTTTTACCCCACACACTTCCCTCCAATGCTAAATTTACGATTCCTAGATGTCTAAGAATGTGTCCTACCAAGCGATCCCTTCTTTTGGTCAGGATATGCCAAAAATTCCTTTTCTCACCAATTCTGTTCAGTACCTCTTCATTAGTTATGCGATCTACCCACCTAATCTTCAGCATTCTTCTTTAGCACCACATTTCAAAAGCCTCTATTCTCTTCCTGTCCGCACTGCTTGTCGTCCATGTTTCACTTCCGTACAAGGCAACACTCCACACAAATGCCCTCAGAAAAGACTTCCTTACACTTAAATTAATATTCGATGTTAGCAAATTTCTCTTTTTCAAAAATGCTTTTCTTCCCATTGCCATTCTGCATTTTATATCCTCTGTACTGCGACCATCACATGTTATTTTACTACCCAAGTAACAAAACTCATTTACCACCTTCGTTGTTTCGTTACCTAACCGAATTCCTTCAGCATCGCCTGATTTTCAGAGACCGCATTCCATTATTTTTGTTTTGCTCTTGTTAATGTTCATTTTATACGCTCTCTTCAACACACTGTCCATTCCATTCAACTGCTCTTCCAGGTCCTTTGCTGTCTCTGACAGAATTACAATGTCATCAGCAAAACGCAATGTTTTTATTTCTTCCCCCTGAACTTTAATCCCTATTCCAAATTTTTCCTTGCTTTCCTTCACCGCCTGCTCGATGTACAAATTGAATAACACCGGAGAAAGACTGCAACTCTGTCTTACTCCCTTCCCAACTAATGCTTCCCTTTCATGCCCTTCGAGTCTAATAACTGCGGTTTGGCTTTTGTACAAGTTGTAAATAACTCCCCTTTCCCTGTATTTTACCCCTGCTGACTTCAGTATTTGAAAGAGTGTATTCCAGTCAACATTGTCAAACGCTTTCTCCAAATCTACAAAAGCTAAAAATGTAAGTTTGCCTTTCCTTAATCTATCTTCTAAGATAAGACGTAAAGTGAGTATTGCCTCCCGGGTTCCTACGTTCCTCCTGAACCCAAACTGATCTTCCCCAAGGTCAGCTTCTACCAGCTTTTCCATTCTCCTGTAGATAATTCGTGTTAGAATTTTGCAACCATGACTTATCAAACTGATGGTTCTGTAATTTTCACACCTGTCTGCTCCCGATTTCTTTGGAATGGGGATTATTACATTTTTCTTAAAGTCTGAGGGTATTTCGCCTGTCTCATACATCCTACACACCAGTTCAAATAGTTTTGTCATGGCTGGCTCTCCCAGAGACTTTAGTAGCTCTGAGGGTATGTCATCTACTCCTGGAGCCTTGTTCTGACCTAGGTCTTTCAGGGCTCTGTCAAATTCATCTCTCAGTATAGAATCTCCTATTTCATCTTGATCTACTTCCTCTTCCCTTCCTACAACTTCGTCTCTAAGTTCATTTCCTTTGTAGAGCTGCTCTATGTACTCTTTCTACCTTTCAGATTTCCCTTCTTACGGAAGAAGCGTTGAACGGCTATGGACGAAAGACGACACAGCAGGTGTACGCGCACGTGGAAGACACCGATACACCATTGGTTAGAGGTTGACCATGAATATGTTTCGGATTGTGACGGGGGATCAAATGTGCGTCCACCATTACACGCCCGAATCGAAGGCCGCATCCGTCATTATCTGTCCTAGAGCACTGTAGGTATATCTAGTGCTTTAATCTGTCCGAAAGAAGTTTAAAAGCATTCCGTCTGCAGGTAAAGTGCTACTCACCCTTTTATGGGACGCCGGCCGCGGGGACTGAGGCGCTACAGTCACGGTCTGCACGGCCACTACGGTCGGAGGTTCGAATCCCCCCTCGGGCATAGATATTTGTGCCGTCCTTAGTTGTAGATAGTTAATAAGTAGTTTGTAAGTTTAGGGACTGATGACCCCGTAGTTACGTCTCTAAGCTTAACAAACATTTGCACATTTTTTTATGGGACGCCCAAGGAGTTTTGTTGCTGGACGTTTTGGAGGATGCAATCATCAATGCTTGTACTGTGCCACTCTGCGGTTTGACTCTTGCGCCGTTATCAAGGCCACTTACGTAGTGAAGCACTGCCGGTAGGGCGGACCGGTCGGGCGGAGGGGGAAACAGTGGGAACAGCTTCAGTTCATCGGTGTGCCCGCGAGGCGTGCGCGCCTCCAACGTGGGATTCAAAATGGCAGATTGTTGTGGTGGTCTATGCAGTAGCGATGGGCAAGAAATCACGTATTCGTTAGAAACCACGGTGACTGAGAGGTCGCTGTTTTCACGGTCGCGGCGATCTGGAATCTGGCCGTGATTTCAGCACGGTTGAGTAGGGAATATCAGGTTAAGAGCAGGTATAGCAGCGAACAGTAGAAAGAGACTTCTGTTGACCGAAATGTGTACTAAAGGCAGCAGCGATTGGCAGGTGTAGCAGCGAATAGTAGAAAAGCGAAGAGCAATTAGCGAAGAGAAGCTAAGCAGCAATAGACAGCAGCAACGGCCAAGAGACCCATCTGTTGCTCGAAACCTGTACTAATATCATAGCAGGATAGCGGGTATAGCAGCGATCACCGTTAAGCGAAGAACGTGTATAGCAGCTATCACCGTTGAGCGAAGAACGGATATAGCAGCGAATCGCCGATGAGCGAATAGACGACAAATTAGTTGCGATGTATGAAAGCAAACAGTATAATCTAAAGGTAAATTTCTATCAAAAAAGTTCAAGAAACATTTTTGAAGGAACGAATGTATTGTATTTGTCTCGAAATTAATATCGTCAGCAAATTGTAAACCATACTTACTATTGACTGATTTGTTGACATTTTCTCTGCTCACAAGCACAACTTTCATTGCAACGAAGAGACGATAGTTACTGGCAGATGAAACATTATAACAGTACTATCTAACTGAATATTTGTCAGTTCCATAGTAAAACACGCAAGTCGCGGGCATTGCAGAAGTAGCAGGAAAGCCAGGAATCGCTGCGATTCGATCGAATAGCGGAAAGAGCAGAAATCACGGAATAGCGCGAAGAGCAGAAATCGTGGAGGGATACATTTCTCAAACAGCGATTCTAACCGTGTTTAATCACGGTTAAGAATCACGGTGATTCAAAAGTAGCGTTTACAGAAATCACTGCTATCGGAAAATCGCGGTTTAGCGCATCTGTACTATACAGTGCTGTTATGACAGGCGCGCGCCCAGTGGTGTCGTCAGACAGGGAGGCTTTTCCGCAGCGCCGGCGTTTCCTGGAGGTGTGGGGAGGGAAACCCCGGGTGCGTGCGGCGTGACGCGAGCGGAGCATCGGAACCGGCGCGGCCGCGGGGTCAGGCACGAGGAAGGCGAGCCGGAACACGCGCCAAGGCCACAGCCGCCGCCGCTGCACGCTGCACTCGGCTGCAAGGCCGCCCTGCACCTGCCCAGCCGCAGCCGCAGCCGGCGGAAAAACGAAAGCCGCGACGCCGCCGTGCTGGCCGCGCCAGCTACATACTTATCTCACTTTCATTGCACACGAGTGTAGGCGTTTTTTGTGCCACCGTCTGGAAAATGCAACTCTTTCCACCAGCGTTCGGCAACCAGCAATCCGCGACTAATTTCTAAATAATGAAAGCCTTCTACAACTAAATAAATAATTAGGCTGGCATGCGCTCAGCTCAAGCCAGCGTGCATTTCAAACGCCCATAGGCGCCGACTTTTGGAAATCTTGGGGTATTCTCAGCGGCGATTCCCGGGGAGGGGAGGGCGGGGGGCGGAAAAAAACCTCATACAAAGCATTTATACGAGGCGTGTCCAGAAAGTAAGTTCCGTTTGGTTATATAAAACGAACGGGTATAGATACAGAAAAAATATTGATTGTACAAAACTCTACAACTGTTGAACTACTTTTCTACATAAAAAAGGTAAAGCAGTCCACAATCCGAAGATTGGTTTGAACACCACAGTGCTTTACTAAGCATGGTCCTGTTTGGAGGTGGTATGCCGTTGCCTTCCTCCGACCTTCCAACTGACTTACCCAGCCAGTTATAGGGGGGCCTACAGTTTAACGTGGGTTCCGAACCACGGTGTTACTCGGTATTTTTCACATGAGCAATACTGCCAGACGTGAAAGAAGTGGAAAGTGACAGATAAAAATCCTAGGACCTGGCGGGGATCGAACCCGCGACCTTTGGATTTGTAGTCTGGCACTACCACTGTGCAACCGAGGCGCACCACTTTTCTACATAGCTTCCGAAATTTTGTAGGCAATTGTCATAGCATGGCACAAGGTTTTGTGTGCCTTTTTCATAGAATGTTGCCGCCTGTGTATTCAACCATATGGTAACATGTACTTTCAGCTCGTCATCATCGTTGAAGTGTTGTCCACTAAGGACTAATTTTAGGTTTAAGAAGGATTTCTGTCAATTTTTTTTTTTTTTTTTTTTTTTTTTTTTTTTTTTTTTTTTTTTTTTTTTCTTTCACTACAATGCCTGACCACACACACCGAATGCGCCCATACAATTCTTACGGAAATTTCAATGGGACCTGTTTGATCATCCTCCATACAGCTCGGACCTCTCTCCTAGCGACTTTCATCTCTTCTTACACCTAAAATCTGTCCTTGGTGGTCAACACTTCAACGATAATAAAGAGCTGTTACCACATGATTGAATATACAGGCGGCAACCTTCTGTGAAGAATGCATGCAAAAACTTGTGGCATGCTATCACAAGTGCCTACAAAATTTCGGCAGTTAAGTGGAAAAGTAGTTTAAGAGTTGTAGAGTTTTGTGCAATAAAAATTTCTTCTGTATCTGTGTACAATTTCATTTTATTGCCAAACGGAACTTACTTTCTGGACGAGCCTCGTATTTTAACGCCTACAATTTTCAAATTCCAAATATATATAATTTAAGTAGCATTTCTTCTTTTTTGCTTCATCTGGTGTTGATTTATGACAATTTTAATCTCTGAAAGGAGGAAAGAATTTTTTAATACACAATAAAGTAGCAGCCATTAATTTCAATTTCTCGTTCTAGAACTATTAGGCGGTTTTTGCCGCCATATGAACCTGTTTTTCCCGTAGTAACTACAAAAATCATTTTCGGAGACATGCATATCAGATAATGATGTGCCTGTATTGTGAATAGTGTGTTCACTATCGCAAACACTTACATCGGAACAATTACATCGGTTCGTCCTCCTGGCTTCATTCTTCTGCAGATTTATTTTCTATACAGTATTACCAAAATAGTCCATAACCACTTCTGCTGTCATACCATGTCTGTCGAAACCAATAGGTTCCTGTGTTGCCAACTCGTACATGCGAAAACATTGAATTATACACTCAAAATTATAGATTTTGCCTCAAAATTATCGTACATGAGACAAAAAATGATGACAACAGCAAATAAATAAATTAATACAAAGAAAAATAATGTTAATTTCCAAGGAATGGTGTACATCGAAGTAGCGGCATGTGTGACAGCAATATATATCGCACGTTTCACTAACGTGTCTTTACTTTTTGCAATAAAAAGTGATCCATTTGCATTGACGCATCCACATACTATCCCGTGAGATGTTTTTAAACAAAAAGAAATAGAAAGTATTACGCTACACTGATGCATCTACTTCGATGTACACCGTTCTTTGTAAATTACCAAAATGATATTACGAAAACCGTCACTTTAGGTTATTAAATAATAGTGCCACAGACGTACGAGAAGTAGTGGTATTAACAAGTAGTAGTTATTATTATACTAACATAGTAAGGTAAGTCTTATGATGAGTTTAATATAATTTCACTTATTTTAGTCGTATCGACAATTAGTATTGCCTTAAGTGAGCCGGCCGCGGTGGCCGAGGGGACTGAGGCGCTCCAGTAACGATCTGCAAGGCCACTTCGGTCGGGGGTTCGAATCCCCCCTCGGGCATGGATATTTGTGCCGTCCTTAGTCTTAGTTAGTTCATAAGTAGTTTGTAAGTTTAGGGACTGATGACCTTGTGGTTAAGTCCCATAAGCTATACAAACATTTGAATTTTGAAGCCTTAAGTGTACTTGATATGCACGGTTTGAATGGTATCTCCAGTCGGAAAGAAATTATCGTATGTTTGGCCAAGATCTTACAAGGTAGTATCGTACATCGAAGAAGCACTGAAATTATCGTATGCCCCCATAATTATCGTACGAGTTGGCAGCACTGATAGGTTCACAACCCATTATTACATCACACATCAATTCAGTAAACAGGATGTAAAATGTCACGACTTACACCAACACGATTACTCGAAGACAATTGACTTCTAAGAGAATACATAAACATTAGATTAGTAGTATAAACATTTTCATTGTATCGTACCAAACCTTCTTAATTTCTAGTTATTTAATACAACAATTCAAGGTTGCCGCTTTTAGTTTACAATATTGACGTAACAAACGGCATTCCATTAACATTCGGACTATTTAGAAAACGGTCACTTCACTCACATGTCAACGTCAACGAATTCATTTAGCTGTTTGTTTTAAGATAATCTTTTTACAAAAGCCAGCCGCCCATCAATGGGATGAGAGAGTCGATTTTAATTACCGTCAAGAAATACAGCGTAATGAAAAAATGGCGAATTAATAATCAGCCAACTAGTTACAATAATAGTTGTTTAATGAACTTGACCACGGTTTCGACGGATATAAACCCGTCGTCTCAGAAATACATGTATACCTACAGTATAGACAATGTGACATCATAAATTACAAATTCATAATCGTTGTGCCTGAAATATGGTTATACCAAGCCTATTGTCTAAATCTTGTGAAATACAAATCAGAATAAAACTATTACTTACTTACATATCCGTCGAAACCGTGGTCAAGTTCATTAAACAACTATAATTGCAGCTGGTTGGTTGAATATTCATTTGCTATCCTGTAGCCGTTGCTGAGACGTAGTCATTTTTAAAATAATACCACTCAAAATTTCGGGTATGCTTGAGCGACCGAGCATACCTGTAGTCGGCGCCTACTTAACCCTTTATGGCCTGAATTTTTATCGTTTCACTTTGATATTTCGAATTTTCTCTGTGGTATTTTAGTTGTTAGGAAATATGTTTAATATAAAGAAAAACAAAATCAAATGATATTATATAGGCCTGAAGAGACTTACAGGTACAAAATTATATTACAAAATTTTTCAGAGGATTTATAATATAATCTGCTCCTAACCAATCATAATCATAAATTGACTTACCGAGTAACACGAAAAGATTATGAAGAAAGCTTTCTCCCACAGGAAATGCACAGAATACAAAATGAACAATCACCCGTATACAAATAAATAATCTAAGGTCTAAGTGCCGAATCTACGTACTGAGCCGGCCGCGGTGGCCGAGGAGACTAAGGCGCTCCAGTCACGGTGTGCACGGCCACTACGGTCGGGGGTTCGAATCCCCCCTCGGGCATGGATATTTGTGCCGTCCTAGTTCGCAAGTAGTTCTTAAGTAGTTTGTAAATTTAGGGACTGATGACCCCGTAGTTAAGTCCCATAGACTATACAAACATTTGATCATTTTTGAACTACGTACTGAAATTCAAATTGCTTTGGCGTCACAGTTATCACATCAATGAAAGAATTGTGATGCATTAACAATATGCCAAATCAAGAATAAGTGGCGCGCTATATTTCTGCGGCAATTCAAATGACGAAGAATGTTTTACTCTCATTTTTATGAAGTGGGACTTTGAAGTCCCGTCAGATCATAAAGGGTTAAAGACCATTCCACACTGCAGGTGGCGTGCGTATCTGGATGTATGCCACGCCGGCCACGCTAGCCACGTACCAACTCACACAGCGGCGACAGCTGCGATGCTATACCAGCCACGTTTTATGCCAGTATGCAGAAAGATGTCGACTCCAACAGTTCCGTGGTGTCAGTCCAGATTTTCGTGTGGCTTACCTTGATTTGGTGACACCAGTAGCAGCGGCAAATGTGAAGATGAGCTGGTTTTATTGTATTCTTCGGCTTCAAGAAACGAGTGGGTGCATTCAATCAATAGTATAAGGAAAAAGCATGGCGAATACTACCACTTGGTGCGCGATCTTGAGGCGGATAATGAAAAATACAGCGACTATTTTAGGTTAGGTCATGACCAGATCAATGAGGTCCTGAGAATGGTTGAGGATGTAATCAAGAAAAAAAGACACCACCTACAGGGAAGCAATTAGTAGAAGGGAACGACTGGCCATTTGTTTAAGATAAGAAAACGTGGAATTAGGACAGTATTTTTGTATCTATTTATACTTATAATATTTAACAAATGTTCAAATGTTTTTATAGTCTATGGGACTTAACTACTTGGTCATCAGTCCCTAAACTTACAAACTACTTATGAACTACTTACGAACTAGGACGGCACAAATATCCATGCCCGAGGGGGGGGGGGGGATTCGAACCCCCGACCGTAGTGGCCGTGCAGACCGTGACCGAAGCGCCTCAGTCCCCGCGGACACCGCGGCCGGCAATATTTAACATAATATTTATTTTGCTACAGTAACTTATGAAAAGTAACATTTTGACAAATTATGTTTTATTAAACTTGTTTTTACTTTATATTTAAAAAAACTAAAGTAAATGGAAAATGAATAGCTTAATGTCACATACGAAAATGTTAGAAGCTGTGAACTATTACTGTGACTGGACACTGCACTTATCAATATTGCACGTTTTAATAAAAGATTATGCAAATTCATTTCTAAGATATTTAATAATATTACCGCAGAATATGTATGTACTTACTGTCTTTTGAAACGCTTTGGCAATTTCATCCCATGCTTTTTTCTTCAACGTAGTGTCTCCGTAGACTTCTAATGCAGACAATGGCGTATACAGAATTTTTTCCTGGCGGGGGGAAGGGGGGGGGCATTAGCCTGAGGAGGGTGAACATCTCTTTAAGGGCTAACTCTTCAATTTACTTCCGTCTAACTATCAATGCATTATTAGTTTCTACGCACTATGGCATCATTTTCAAATTCCTACGATCACAAAAATATTACAATGATTCAATCACATTAAACAGTGTACATTTTCTAAATTTAACAAAAAGAATTCACCTAATATGATAAACGTATGTTTGGAGGTGGTTTAAGCTTTCTATGGGTTAGAAAAGAAAATCAATCTCAAGATAATTTCTCTCTTTCGTTGTTCCGTTCAATAATGCAGATCAAAGTGGCTGTTTTATAAATTCATACACAAAGTGGTATGAAACTGCGTAGTCGTTCACGTTTCCAGAGTGTAGACATTTATGTCACCATGTTTGGTATATTGCGTAGCTACTTGTTTATGGTAAACAGCGTTTCACTTTTATTGATCATTTAAAGAGCGACAACCCATACAATTTTGAGATCCAATAAAACAGAGTGTAAAAATGTATAAATAAATGTAAGAAAGTTTACGAAAAATGACGCAAAGTAGCATTAGTCTGCAACGAGATAGAATATAACCCTTAAAGTGGCATTCATCAGATCTGTGATATCCAGTTATGTAACAACATTGTTTTATTGAGCAAGTAGCATTCCAGGCTTAAACTGTTGAATCTATCGAGCAATTTGACAGACCAGTCACTAAAAGAGGACGTGGCCCATTGTCGTCCCGTCGCATCGTATTACACATTATCATAGCGGGCAGTGAGTACTGCGACGTACACTGCAGATAACAGAAAATGAGCATCGATATCACTGCTTATCTGCTGACTTCACCGGTTTCCTGGAAATGAACCTACCTGTCTGGACACAAAGGAAATAATCAGGTGACGATAGCACTACACAGTTTGACAGGTCCGATCGGATTTCTGGGATGTACTAGTTTCCTCTAGAGATAGTATGCAATATCAACTCATAACTGCAGTAATCAGTTATTTCTGTCGATTTTTCCATCAGAATATTTTTCATTGATTTAAATATCTCACAACATCTACAACATCCATCTTTACTCATTGTATCTGTGGAGGAAGATGCTACACATTGACTCTCATGCACATCTATCGGTTATCCGAAGGAAAAAATCGGCAGAAATGTTATTTTTATCATTTTGTTCTTGTGGTCTCCCTCCTTCCTAGACCTGGTTTGATGCAGCTCTACACGCTACTCCAACCTGTGCAAAGCCTCTTTATCTTGTATTAAGGACGGTAAGTCAGCTACATTTGATATCCCCCTCCACCTAAACACACACACACACATTCCTCCAATACTGCTTCATGTCACAGATTGTACTGAATCGTCACGCGTGGATGGCTGCGCGGTCTGAGACACCATGTCACGGATTGCGTGGCCGTTTCCGTGGGAGGTTCGAGCCCTCCCTCGGGCATGGGTATGTGTGTTGTCCTTAGCATAAGTTTAAGTAGTTTGTACGTCTAGGGACTGTTTCTACCAGTTGATCCTTTCTTTTAATCAAGATACACCATAAATATCTCTTATCCCAATTCTGTTCAGAGCCATCTCGTTACGCAGTCTACGCATCATATATATCACACCAGCCGTCTTACAAGACAAAAAAAAATTAGCTCGGGGTAAACCGATTTCTTAATTCGTTGCGCTCCGCTACTTGCAGCAGTAATCACAAGTCTATACTTAATACATTTTTGGACATCATTAATTTTTACACATTTCCTGGAGTTTTTGCCGCAGTTGCATGAGTAATTCACATTTAATGTAACAAAGTTAATTGTTTTTTTATAATTCTTAAATACCTCTTTGGCTTGAAACAGTATCATTTGGGCTGTGAAGCACTGTAGGTATGGTCACGTGGTGTTAATTTCCGGTCCGAAACGTCAAAGCAGTCAGATGCTTTCCCGTTGTGAGTGACATTCCCGGAGGTTGAAAGGATGGCTGGGTGAGGGGTGGGAGAGGTTCAGCACATCGAGAACACCAACTATCTGTGCATGATGCTAATCGCAATTTTCACGATTAGGAATCTCTAAGACTCGTATTACACGGTGAAGGAACATTGTGAAATCTATTTTACACACACACACACACACACACACACACACACACACACACACACACAAACAAAAACAAAAAAACTTTGCAAAATCTGACTGTGAACTTGCATGATTTTGTTATGTCAGTGGTTTGTTAAGCTTATGGGACTTAACTACGGGGCCATCAGTCCCTAAACTTACAAACTACGTATCAACTACCTTATACTAAGGACGGCACAAATATCCATGCCCGACGGGGGATTCGAACCCCCGACCGTAGTGGCCGTGCAGACCGTGACTGGAGCGCCTCAGTCCCCTCGGCCACCGCGGCCGGCAGTGCAGTAAGGGCCGATGAAAATGTACCAAGCACACGACAAGCTTTCTGATTGCTACCTCAAATTGGTATAACAGTTCTTCAAGATTATAACCAGTGGTTGGATGCAATAATTTCTTCTAGTTTGTGACACTTGTGACAAGACAAATTTGTGAGAAGATGGAATGTGCAGACAGTTGTGAGAAATATAGGACAACCAGGTAAAGGCACAGGCTGCCTAGCAAGTTCCTACACTCTACACTCTACACCCTTCCGCTGTACCTGCTACAGCTTGGTTAAATTACCGCTCTGCGCGGTGCCGGCTAAAACTAAGGAAAAAGTGACTTACGTCAAATTATAAAACGCATCTAACATTTTTCTGCACCATGTGTATGGGGATTGCTTACATCTATCGGAATATAGAGATTATTAAAGTTTTTTCATTGCAAGTCCGTTCGTTTTCTTCACACATTTTACAGCTCTTAGTAAAAGAAGTGCGGCATGACGAATATCGAATAATTCTAAAATAAAATTAAAAGTATAAACAACTAAACCTTCGCCTTGCCAAAAAAAGTTCCAGTCTATAACAAACATAAAAAATTAAGTAACTGGGAGATACAAGTATGACATTACACTTTTCCAATAGATGTTCAATATATTGTCAGTTTGAGTCCATTCTATACCGCTGTCTGATCACCAGTTTATAGAGAGAAGTATCACGGCTTTCAAGCTCGAAATTTTGACCTAGCAGATTCGAATGTACTTTTTTCTTCACTGCCATCACAAGGTCTTGGAAGGCAATAAACACATTACAGTTGTTGATACCTTCCTGGCGTACGGAAAACGAGAGACATGTGTTTTTTTTTTTTTTAATTTATTAAAAGTATTATGCCTTGGTGGAAAGCTACAGAGACCTTAACTTTGCTATGTCCCACACAGTTTCAATTTTGTTTTCTGAAACCGATGTTACAAGTTTCAGTTGTCACGTTAATCAGTCTTTGTGGAAATGTCTTCAAACTTGTGGCCTTGTTTCTTTCTAGAAGGAAACGAACAAATTCATTGAATCTGTTCGTGTCTAAAGACTTTTCCCTGAGAATATTTGATAATTGTTAACCTGTATTCTGGAAAGCACCGCTAAAACCATATCTTACAAGACAGACTTTTAAGACTGTTTTGCAGAATAATGACTCAGTAAGAAATATATGCGAATGAATACGTGGCATTGCTCTCAAAGGCATCGCCGCATTAGCAACATTTCTAAAGGCTATGACCAGAAAAAAAAAAAAAAAAAAAAAAAAAAAAGGGGAAAAGCCCTCGAGGAGATGAGTAGTAAAACCAGCTAATTTTAAATATTGATGAGAAAATGAAAAAAAAATGAGACGGACGAATCTACTAAATGATTTTTAAAAAATCACGTGGTTTATGTCAACCCCAAATCTCTTATTTAATTATAATGAAGAAGGAATTGTGAAAGGCGTTGGCGTGCCTTTGAAACAAACAAATTGCGTAATGCACATCATAAGCATTGGGGATCTTATCAATAAACTTAATGGAGGCGAAGATACCACAAATTCGGCTAAACGTCCAGAAAACACGAGTCAATCCGTACAAATATTGCAACCCGACTGGAAATGTCACAATTTCAGCCGAAGGCTGCTATATTTGTTATAAAACAATACTGGGCCCGCACAACATCAGCAGAGAGGCGTCACACGTATAGGTGGGGGGCTAACATATTCTTGGGGTTCCTGTAGACCTCGCGTGGCCAACACGTCGATCGCGATTTACCGGTAGAAAAAAAATGTTCAAATGTTTGTATAGTCTATGGGACTTAACTATGGGGTCATCAGTCCCTAAACTTACAAACTACTTATGAACTACTTACGAACTAGGACGGCACAAATATCCATGCCCGAGGGGGGATCCGAACCCCCGACCGTAGTGGCCGTGCAGACCGTGACTGGAGTGCCTCAGTCTCCTCGGCCACCGCGGCCGGCTTACCGGTAGACCTCGAGTGCTTATGTGGAAGATCGCGTGAGTACAGAGAGTGCGGAAAAAAATTTGTTAACTGAAATTGACAGTTGTTTTCGTTGTACGTAGTGAAAATGCGCGCTCCTTCGACACAGGTTTGCCTCCTTTACAGACAAGTAGCTGAAAACCCTGCGATGCCCGGGTATTTAATCTCTTCTATCTCCTCTGCCTGCTATCAACTGCCGGCCGCGGTGGCCGAGGGGACTGAGGCGCTCCAGTCACGGTCTGCACGGCCACTACGGTCGGGGGTTCGAATCCCCCCTCGGGCATGGATATTTGTGCCGTCCTTAGTCTTAGCTAGTTCATAAGTAGTTTGTAAGTTTAGGGACTGATGACCCCGTAGTTAAGTCCCATAAGCTATACAAACATTTGATTTTGCTATCAACTCCGCCTCTTCATCTGATCCTTCTTTTCTTGTTTTTCTTGTGCCTGTTCCCGCTTGTGCACCGTCGGCGTGGTTGAGTGTGGAATTGCCATGATTAATTTCAATCTGTGGCCTGATGCACTTCTTGTGTCATCACTTTCTCCGCCTCTCGATGAAAAATCACGTGTGTGTATCAACTTCCGTGGTAAAGGCTGAAATAGTGTAAAATGTATTGCAATGTACCCTCTGCCATGCACCATACGGAATCTTGCTGAAGGTCAATTGTACAAAGTTTTATCAACATCAGAATGAAAATGTAGATTTTGGCGAAGTCCGTAAGAAAAGTACGCTCCGCCGTGTGCCATACGAAATTTTAGTCGATAGTGGCCGTCCTCTTAGTCTGAATCTGAAATGTGTAAAATTTTATCAAGATTGGAACAAAACTGTAGAACTGTATGCAATAACACACACACACACACAAACAGACGGACACACTAATTCGAACCTCTGAAACTGTTTTTTTCTCGAATTAGCCCCATTAGCCGCTACCTGCGCGCCACTCGTTGCTACATTGTTTCATTCATCTTTATGCAATGTGTGGTATTCGTTCCGTACCTGTCTGTCAGCCTCCGTACTCCTATAGAGAGCGTGATAGATTACCACGCAGGGGGTCCAGCTTCGATTCCTGGTCAGGCTGGAGATTTTTCTCCACTAGGGCGCTGAGTGTTGTGTCATCCCGATTATCACTCCATCTTCGCAGTCGCCCATATAGAGTCAAAAAAGGTTCAAATGTTTGTAAATCTTACCGGACTTAACTACGGGGTCATCAGTCCCTAAACTTACAAACTACTTATGAACTAGGACGGCACAAATATCCATGCCCGAGGGGGGATTCGAACCCCCGACCGTAGTGGCCGTGCAGACCGTGACTGAAACGCCTCAGTCCCCTCGGCCACCACGGCCGGCCATGTGTTACTGTGTTTCGTGCCGTTCAGTAACGTTAGGATATCAACTTCTGCGGTATCGTTATGGCGAACAATGGACTTCTGCATTTTTAGTGTTTGTGGACGGGATATTTGGTGACTAAGGCCCGTTCTTATAATGTCCGGTAAAGTAATGGTAAGAATTAACTTCTAGTAAACTTTACGGTCGGAGTAAAGTTACAGTAAATTCAGTTTGGTTCTTACCATCTACCGGTTAAATTTTACTGGCAGTAAATATTTCTGCGTAACATTTGTAGAGGTTGGTACACATGCTCGTGGCAAAGATAGTATCGTCTATCAGTTTATCAGTTGTTTCATTGTTTTGAAAGTTCCCGTGAATGTATTACGCGTGTGTTTACGAAGTTTCGTGTTGTGTGTTTCTTAGTGCGGATATATATATAC
This sequence comes from Locusta migratoria, assembly GCA_026315105.1. NCBI lineage: Eukaryota > Metazoa > Arthropoda > Insecta > Orthoptera > Acrididae > Locusta > Locusta migratoria. Next base: position 356,758,218 of record CM048748.1, read on the forward strand.
CAGTGGCAAACTAAGAATGAAGCAGGCGAATTTTTCCGCAAAGGAAGAAGAAATTCTCCTTAAAATTATAGAGGAAAAGTGTGGCGTAATTGAAAATAAAAATAAAAAAAAAAACAGACGCGGTAACGTGGGACAAAAAAAAAAAAAAAAATAAATAAATAAATAAAGCGTAACAGGAAACTGGGGAGTTATTTGAGGCCCTGAGTGGTACTAAAAGACTAACAAAAAACTTAAGAGACAAATATGAGAATATGAAGAAGAAGGTGAAGAAGAACCTTGCAGAAGAAAAGGAGATTTTCTTGACAGGAGGGGGTAGCAAACCTCTAACAAAACACACAAACAACACAGAATCATTGATTAGGTTGACGGGTACGAGTGCTGTGGGCCTTAATAATCCATATGATGGATATGCAATAGGTAAGCTCATTATCACAATTACAATCATGTTAATGTTAGTAATTCATATTTTTCTTTATCTGCTGCTTCAAAGAACTACATCTTACACCTTTCCCTTTTAAAAATTCGTTTAAGCTGTCAACTACTTTTGTATTTCAGAAACAGATAAAGGAACAAGCAGTGCGTGTTCTGAAATCGGCGAGCTCACTGAGGAAAATACCGATTGTGGTGCTATTATTATCGAGATGCCAGAGGGAAAAGGAAAGATACGAGTGGGAAAGAGAGCGGCATGAGTGGAGGCGGCTGCAACACGAACGAGAAATGCAGCTGCTCGACATTAAAATAGAATTAATAAAAAAAAGTCAGATTTGTGATTGACAATTACGTATATTTGTAAATGTAAAATAGTGGTCCACTGAATTTTTAAATAAAGTGTGTCAAGTCTAGAAGTCATACAATTTGTTGTACCAATATACGATTTCATAGTTGTGCGAAGTAGTCTTGAATCGGTGCAGTTCCTGCTGTAGATTGCTGCATGTCGGCTTCAATGGCAACAGCATGTCATGGTATCTGTCTCTGTGGGAGGCTCATCTTGTCCTTCTTTCTGAGCTAGATTGTGTAATACAGCACAAGCAACAATAATGGCCATGGTTGTTTGTAATTTAACTCTCAAGCCTAGTGACAACACTGTAAATCTTCGCTTCCCAACACCGAAACACCTTTCGATTACATTTCTGGTTCGTATGTGAGATTCATTATATACCCTCTCAGCTTTATTACTGGGAACATCGAGTGGTGTCATTAAATACGATTTCAATGGATATGCACTGTCGCCTAATATCCATGAGCCCTTATAGTCTCCTCTTTCTAAGCATGCCCTTAACGTGCTATTCATGAAAATGTTACTGTCGTGTGCTGAACCAGGACATCTTGCAACAATGTCAGTGATAAGTGGCTCTGCATTAACCACTACTTGCACATGTATAGAAAAATAACCTTTTCTGTTCCTAAAGAATTCAGCTTCGTCTCCTCCAAGTGATTGAATTCTTACATGGGTGCAATCTAATGCACCCAAAACATTAGGAAATTTAGCAATACGAAAAAAGTTTAGTGTAGTGTTTTCGATTTCGTATTCAGTTTCTGGCAGTTTTATGTAGTCTTTTGCCAATCTTGCAATAACAGTGCTTACTTTTTTCACTATTTGAGAAGCAGTTGCTGTGTCTACCCCTATGAAATCGCCGAGTGCATTCAGCATGCTTCCTAGAGCGTAAAATCGTAAAGTTAACAGTAATTGGCTCATCGGCGACACAGCATTATTCCTGAAATGGAAATGTAATGCAGTCTTAAATTTACAAGTATTTGTTAATGTTTTGAAGAAACATTATGTTATTGTTGTTGTTGTGGTCTTCAGTCCGGAGACTGGTTTGATGCAGCTCTCCAAAATACCCTATCCTGAGCAAGCCTCTTCATCTCCACATAAGAACGGCAACCTACATCTGTCTGAATCTGCTTATTGTATCCATCTCTTGGTCTTCCTCTGCGATTTTTACCCCACACACTTCCCTCCAATGCTAAATTCACAATTCCTTGCTGTCTAAGAATGTGTCCTACCAATCTATCCCTTCTTTTAGTCAAGTCGAGGTATGCCAGAAATTTCTTTTCTCTGCAATTCTGTTCAATACCTCCTCATTAGTTACGCGATCCACCCACCTAATCTTCAGCATTCTTCTGTAGCACCATATTTCAAAAGCCTCAATCCTCTTCCTGTCCGCACTGTTTATCGTCCATGTCTCACTCCCATACAAGGCAACACTCCAAACAAATGCCTTCAGAAAAGACTTCCTTAGGCTTAAATCAATATTCGATGTTAACAAATTTCTCTTTTTCAAGAACGCTTTTCTACCCATTGCCATTCTGCATTTTATATCCTCTGTACTGCGACAATCATTTGTTATTTTACTGCCCAAATAACAAAACTCATCTACCTCCTTTATTGCTTCGTTTCCCAATCTAATTCCTTCAGCATCACCTGATTTCCTTACACTGCACTCCATTACCCTAGTTTTGCTCTTGTTAATGTTCATCTTATATGCACCTTTCAGCACACTGTCCATTCCCTTCAACTGCTCTTGCAGGTCTTTTGCTGTCTCTGAGATTATTAAACATTATAGATACACCAAAAATAACAGTTATAGTTCGAACACAATATCGTGGCAGTTGGCAGTGAACGTAAAAAAATAAGGTCCATTTACGTATGGCCTTGTAAAGTGGTAAAACAACCTCCGCCAAAGTAATTTGTTTTGCGGAAAGTGTAGTATGTTCTGTGAAATGCTTTCTCTTGTTCTTATACATAAGGAAGTGTATCTTTTTGTCCACATGTGTTTACGCCAATGACCGATTGCCACGTTACAATGTCAGAGCTTTGTCATAACTCAGAACAGAATTTACTTTGTGTTTTATGCTGAAGTTGATCGCATATAAGACCATGCAGCAAGTAAACTGTTGGTTTTGTTAGGCGGAATCGCTTGAAGAATTCTTCATCTTGTAACGTTTAGTAATAGTTCGTTCTGGTTTTAAGTACTTTAAGTCTCCTGTTATTTATCGTAATCTAACCGTCGTCGCTATCTTCAGAGTCATTTTCATAAAACTGAATGTAATTTCTGTTAGCCATTTCGCTCTTAACCTTAATAGATGCCTCCGTCCTCCGTTAAGAGTATACTGGAAGATGATGTTCCGGTAAAGATTACTGCCGGTTAGCGAATAGTTTACGGCCACATGTCTCTTAACTGGACATTGTTAAACTAAACTGCCGGTAAAGTTCCCGTAAAAGTTCCCGTAAACAGTTTACTGGACATTGTAAGAACGGGCCTAAGATAATAAAATTTTATCTTATACCTAGAACTTGAAATAATGATTTGACTCTCAAACGTGTTGCAGAATCAAAAACTGCTGGCCTCTAATTCCTCGAGATAAATACCTTGTAATGTCCCACTTAGAATAAAGACCCTGATTGCTTCTTCTTACCTGTGTAAATCACTGATGCCATATATGAACAAGGTGCCTGTCTAAAAGCTGGATTCCTATATTCGACTAAGTGTAACAAGTCACAGCCTACACCATTATCAAGGATATTATTAACAGAAAATCATATTAAATGTAAAATAATGTTTGTAAAATGTTATACTTTAACATTTTTATGTTTCGAACAAATTGTGATAATGTACAAGTTTTCTCATCAAATATATTTGTTTTCAAGTATTTAAAAAATGTAGGAATTGCTGTATTTTTTGAACAAAGTGGGTCGCTTCGATACGGTGGTACATCGCCAAGCCTTCGTGATTGGTCAGATCGCCAAGCCTTCGTGGTTGTCTAGATCGCCAAGCCCCTGCTGAAGACTACCTGCTCCCTGCTCCCCGTGGTCTTCTCACAAATGTAACTCCTCCCAAATGGGCTCCCTCACACCTGTTCCAACCCCAATTTCTTCAGGGTCGCCGCGGTGGAGTAGCCGAGCGGTCTAAAGCGTCTCGCTGCGGAGCGCGCGGTTGCTCGCCGTGGAGGTTCGAGTCCGCCCTGGGGCATGGGTGTGTGTGTTTGTCCGTAGGTTAGTTTACCTAGGTTTAAGTAGTTTGTAAGCTACGGACTGATGACCACGCAGTTTGGTCCGATAGATCTACAAACATTTGAACATCTTCAGGGTCGAACAGCGACACTGCTACACATACATTGGCAGCTGAGGTCGCCCAAATTCTCTGTAGCTTGGGTCAGCGACCGCTGACGTCGGCGGGAATACTCTCGCCACAGGAAGTAGCTCGTTCCCACACTTATCTTCGCGTCGGCTCCGCAGTGTGCAACTCTGAGCCAGGAATTGACTTGCTGTTACATGTACGTGGAGCCTCCAGAAAGTATGGTTCCTCACGTTTTTTTTTAAATGTAAATACAACACAGATACAGAAAAAAATTCATTGGCATCAGGTACAGGTATTTGTTTTCGTAAATGAAAATTTGCTGATAAGATGGCTACACATCATCATCACCATTTTCCATCTCCAGTTTCCCTGGTATGGCTAACAAGCGCTTTCCATCTCATTCGATCTTGATATAACATTTGGTCTTGAACATCATCCCAGTTAAAACCGTTCTTCTCTACGTCTGATTGTACTGCCTCTATCCATCGGTTCCTTGGCCTTCCTCTTGGTCTTCTTCCTCCCACTTCCATTCTGAAGTATTTCTTAGCTGTCCTTGTGCTATCCATTCTCATTACATGGCCTTAGCACTGCAGTTTTCGTACCCCCAGGATATTGGCAATAAGAAATCTGATAAAATCTGTTTCTCTATGTACCTCATTTCTGATCTTGCCTCTCCTGGTACTTTGATTCATAGACCTGATAAACTTCATTTTATTGCTTGGATTCTGCTCTATTCCTTTTTTTTACAATGTACAAGTTTCCATACCATAAATAAGGATTGGAGCAAAGTAGGTGTGATACAAAGCCAACTTTGCTGCGTTGGGTAATTTTTCTTATCCCAGAGTAGGTTCCGAACTTGCATGTAAAAATTTCATGCTTTTTGTGTCCTGTTAAGGATTTCTCGCCGGATGGTGTTGTCCTTGGATAAAATACTTCTGAGGTACTGAAAGTGGGAAACTGATTCAATTTTTGTTCCCTCCAAGTCGATGTTTGAACTTGTTCCCTCTCTGTTTATGGTCATGTCAACCGTCTTGGTCTTGCTGATTTTCAAGTTAAATTCTTTAAATTTATTGTTCCAGACAGTCAGGCTCTTCTGGACTTCTTTTTCTGTTTCTCCCCATATTACAACATCATCTGCAAATACCAGTGATCTCGACTCATTTGCCGTTTCCTTAAGAGATTTCGGAATTCTGGCCATTACAGTAATAAACAAGAGTGGTGATTCATCACTTCCCTGCTGGACTCCCCTCTTCGTATCAAACCATTCAAAACCGACTATTTCCCATTTGAACACTAGCATTACAAGTTTGATACAGCATCTTCACTCTGTCAAACAAGTAATTGGCGACTTTTAGATATTCCACACATTTCCATATTTTATTACGAAGGATACTATCATATACCTACTCAATGTCGAAAAACACCATCACTAGGTTTTTTTCCCCATGTTCCCAGTACTTCTCTGCCAAAATCCTTACCCCAAAGATGAGATCTATAGTACTTCCCAGAAACCACGCTGTTCTTCTTCTAATAAGGGTTCAACTATCTTTCTAAGCCTGGTTTCTATAATTTTCGCAACAGCTTTAGGGTGTGTGAAAGTATGGTGGTACCTCTATAGTTTCCACACTTCTTTCGGTCTCCTTTTTTAAACAGTGAAATGATTCATTTTGTCCAGTCATCTGGAGTTTTTTTGTTTGTCCAGATTACTGACAGGACTCTGTAGATCCATTGTAGACCAGTTGTTCCGGCTGTCTTCGTCATATCTAAGCTTAATCCGTCAAACCCCAGAGAGTTTCTGTTTTGCATATGGCTACACAAACAAACTTATTAGCTACAGATATGTTTCAGCTATTTTTCGACTTTCACTAAAAGGATTGTGACACTTGTCATATCGTGGAATCAACTTTTCATGTCCTATGAGCCGCGGTGGAGTGGCCGAGTGCGCTAAGGCGCCTTGCTGCGGAACGCGCGGTTTCTCCCCGTTGATGTTCGAGTACTCCCACTGGCAAGGGTGAGGACTCGTGTGCGTCTTAGTCTTAGGTTAGCTTAACGTATTTGTAAGCCTGGGGGCACAGTAGTCAAGTTCCATAGATTTACGAATATTTCATTTTGTAGTTCTGTGTCGCAGAAGTCTGTGCCACTTGTGAATAGAACCAGCTATTACTGCGAAACAATGTGGAACTGTGGCATGCCTTTCAGAACCAGAAACTTTGAATACATTACTGCAGGCGTTGCGCTGCTCCATGACGGCTCATACCAACTGTTTTGCAGAAGTTGGCTTGGAAGCTGTTTGATCATCCAGCAGACAGTCCTGATCTTGCTTCCAGCTATTTACACCTTTCTTTGCACATCGATAAATTCTTGTTGCACGCTGCTTGCGTTCACAGGCGGCAGACTCGTACCATAGAGGAATACAAGAGTTGACTCCACCACAAGACAAGGTCTCAGTTCTGTTGGTGACTACTGTTGAAAAATAGTTTAAATATTAATGTACTTGATAGATGAAGTTTTTCATGTAACTATAGTATCTTTGTTGCTTCGTATTTTGAATAAATTCGGCTACTCAAGAAGCCTGAAAAATTGTTATACTCAAGGCACTTTGCATATTAATAAGGACATAATGCTGTACGGCGTTTATATACCGGATAGGTTTTAGGGGATATAAACTCTCATCAATGCCATCTGACAAGGTATCGGAGTTTACAATTTTTGGATATTTATGTTACGTGAAGTTCAGAACTCAAATAACAGTCAGTCAAATCCATTCGACGCAACTCCAAAAATTCTCGAGATGAGCGACTTTGAAGTTTTGCAAAGTACACGTAAGTACTAATATTTACAGTACGGACAGTCTCAGAATCTGTCAGTGTAGCTCAGGTGGTACCGTTCTGGCCTTCCAACTGTAGGGTCAATGGTTCGTGTCGTGACAGATTTATTTATTTATTTTGTTGTTGTTGTGTTCCAATACTTACATAATTTTAATACCTAACTTTAATTTTCACGAAAAGTGCACGTATTTTTTGTTTATTCGTAATTTTCTATATTTAGTAGAAGTTTGTTAATAATGATGGTTTCAATAAAAAAACATAAGTTGCATTTTTTACAGTTTATGCTTCTCTATTAGTTGACGACGGTAGTCTTTGATTGTTCAGTTTATGAAGAAATAAGACGCTGTTTTTGTAAATTAATATCCATAGCTGCTGATGGGTTCAGATAGTGTGGTGAGCAAGTAGTGCAGTGTAACAATAACGTGATTTACGAGAATCTAAGGCATGGGGAGCCTTATGAAGATGGGAAGCGGGACAGACCCACAGGGAGGTGGCTGCAGGCATTGGAGTGTCCCGAAGTGTAATTTCCAGGACCTGGATGCGATTTCAGATTACTGGAACCGTTAAAAGAAGGCAAGGGTAAAGACGTCCACGCCGGCCGCGGTGGCCGAGGTGACTGAGGCGCTCCAGTCACGGTCAGCACGGCCACTGCGGTCGGGGGTTCGAATCCCCCCTCGGGCGTGGATATTTGTGCCGTCCTAGTTTGTAAGTAGTTCATAAGTAGTTTGTAAGTTTAGGGACTGATGACCCCGTAGTTAAGTCCCATAGACTATACAAACATTTGAACAATTTAGAACTGTGCAGAGACGACGGCCGGTAAAAATCGACGTAAGCATCCATTTGACTACGTGCGCCACTGTAGGTTCGTTTCAGCAGCTGCCAGACAGCTTGACGCGCATGCGCAACGCTGAAATTGTGTTCAGCAGCGCCTTCTCCCGCTTCTAGCTACTTTGAGTGTGGCTATTTGGTGTTCCGGCAGTTACCGCAAGCAGCCAGACGCTACCCGGAAAAATATTTCCGGCGCGGTCGAGTTGTCGATTTGCGCATGCGCAGAAAGGTCTGAGTTAGAGGAGGGGGGGGGGGGGGTAGCCGTCACGTAATACGTGCGTATTTGTAGCGTGTTTTTCGATTATTTCGAAGTCACTGCAATCCCACTTGAGATAAGGTATTTCTCGTTTACACTTCTTCGTTATTAGGAAAGGAAGTATTTTAATTATTCCTTTAAGGCTAGTTTACACGACGACACTACGTTTCATGAAAGTACGCTACTGGCCAGTGCGCATGCGCGGCAGGCGTTCGCGCAATTCGTTTGCGAAACTAAACAGTTTCGGCACCTTCCAACTTTGGCGAAACTGATTGCGCGTGTTTTTAGGTTAGGTTATAACAAATACAGAACAAAACACAATACAAAGAGGGGAACGATTTTTGAACGTATATGCGATGCATAGGAGTTTGTACGCTTATAATGATGAAAATTATTCGTGAATTAAATATTGATCGGTTGACGATTAGTGAATTGCAGACTAAAATAATTCAATTCCAAACACCTACACAAATGAACTATGGCAATTGTGGATTTGGAAACACGGTACAGGTTATGTAGAGACAAATATCTACTAGACAAGAAACGTAATGCAATTTGTAATTTCAATTCTGGTAACAATGCTTCAAGCATAACAGTATCTTGTTTCTTTATTGCATTACTAACTCTGTTTAAAAGGAATGTAAAGTGCTCTGGTGACATTCTAAGTTGATTAAAATAGCTTTTAGGGTCTTGAATTAGAATATCTTTCAGCAAGGTCGCTAAGCAACCGAGCTGACGTCTCTTTTTAATCCAGTCACAAACCCAAACACGTTTTTTATTCTTTTTATGTTTACTCTTATGCAGTGACTTCACACAGAGAAGCAATAGCTCCGCCACAATTGTTACAGCTACCAAAACTTACATTCTATGGCGACTAGGCAATCACAAAACAACGAAACTGAAGTGTATAGTATTCGCGTCGTGTCTACAGAAACAAACGAAACCAGTTGCGCGCAATTCATTCCATGAAACGAGTGTCGCAACCTAGTGTCGTCGTGTAGACTAGACTTCAAACTCACCTTCGCCTGCAGCCAGAAACAGTACAAAAAGCGTTCTAGCAGTGCAAGTATCAAACAAGGGTTTTATGTCATAGTAGCTGCGCATGCACAGTAACACCTATTTCTTAGCGCTTGAAAGTAGCCGTCTGGCAGCTGCTGGAACGAACCTACACTCTGTCGCAAAAGTATTCGGACAGTGGGAAGTTTCACAATGAGTACTCGAGATACACTGACTATGAAACCCAAACATATTTATTAGCAATATATATGCGTAACAACATTAATTAAAAAAGAATTATTATATTATTTCGTTTCCAAAACATAAATAACAGAAACATTAACAACAAAAATAAAACAACCTGCACACCCTGCTGCTACAAAAGTATTCGGACACTGTCCAATAAATGTTCATAAGTTGTACGACGAAAACGTCAATACCTCGGGGGTCCACCTTTCATTTTCAGTACCTCCTCCAATCTACTAGCCATACTTTCCAGGAGTTTTTTCGTGAAATCTGGGTCTATATTTGCCCATTCTTGGCGCAGTTTCTCTTTCAAGGTCTCCGTATAGATGATGTCCGCGCGGAGGGCCCGCTTCAATTTATCCCATAAATGTTCGATTGGGTTAAGTTCTGGTGATTGGGGAAGGGGTGCAATACTTTCGGGCAACTGAAGACAAACAACATTTCTACAATATAAGCGGTATGCTTGGAATCATTATCCTGATAAAAATGAAAACTGTTTGCAATACCTAGACGTCGTGTACTCTGCTTCAAATGTCATCGCAGTATATTCAAATACGCTTGCTTGTTCATCGTATCATCAATGAACACTAAATCACCCACACCGTTGCCGGACATGCATCCCCACACCATGATGCTCCCACCTCCAAACTTTACTGTTGGTTTGAGGTTCCTGGGATTCAAGTCTTCATTGGTCTTTCGCCACACGTTTGCCTATCCGTCGCTTTGCCATAATGTAAATTTACATTCGTCGCAAAATATCACCCGATTTCACCAAGCCTGATCGTATTCGGCGTATTCCCTCGCAAACTGCATTTATGAATGGCTTTCGCCGTGCCACTCGACCATGGTACTGCGATCGTCGTAGTACTCTCCGCACGGTTTCGGGATGAACTTTTATGCCAAGGTCTCCAATTCGCGTGGCAGATATTTTCGGATTCTGTTGTACCTTTCACACGATCACACGTTCATCTCTCTGTGAAAATGTCCGTGGCCGTCCTGTACTGCAACAGAATTACAATCGGCCTTCTTTCTCGAACCGTTTAATAATGTCGTGAACTGTACTTTTCTTCATGTTCACTATTGCGGCAATTTCCCTGCAGATTTTCCCCTTCGCGTGATGATAAACGACAAGTTGTCTTTGCTCGAACGTAGAACCCTTCCCTCTGCGTCCCATCGTCGATCTGCACAGGCTCACGATACGTGTTTACTGATCATCGCTATCGTCTCGCGGAAATGTCGGACACACTGCAGTCGCTCCACCGTCTGTGCGTCTCGGAATGAACTGTTCTCTCACGTTGTCCGCCTTTGTCCGAATACTTCTGTTTCACCTTCCCATGCCGTTTTTTCAGGAAATATTACGTAACAGAGACATGTTCAACAACAATTCTTCGTATTTGACGCGTGTTTCACATTGCGACACCGTAACCGGAGTCCCAAATACATTACAAAGTGCAATTTCTGTATTTGTCCATGCGGCAAACTGCAAAATTATGCGCATTTACGTGCTGTCCGAATACTTTTGCGACTGAGTGTGTGTATCACCTGCACCGGCTCGGCGCCGGCAGTCTGTAGTGACAGCGGCCGGTAGGGATGGCGGTTATTGCTGAAACAACCGGTTTTCGGTTATACCGGTTCTTTTCATCTCCAGTTTAACCGTACCGTAAAAATTGCTCAAGATAACCGGTTTTTTAAATAACCGCTTTTCGATTTTTATTGCTATTATTCCCAGTAGAGTTCCAACGAAACATATTTTTCGGCCGAAACAGAAAACGTAATCGTCGGTTCTTCTAGTTTCGGCCGAAACAGAAAACGTAATAGTCGGTTATTCTAGTTTCGGCCGAAACCGAAACATGCGAAATTTAGTTAAAACTGAAGTAAATTTACGTTATACGACAAATCACTAGTCTTTCGATATTTTGCAAGATCCCCTCCCAATACTACGCCTTCTTGAGTGTGTGTGTAAGCCTAGCCAGGAGTCCGTAGAGGACGATATACGAAGCATACTGATTTACTGGCCAAGTATTTCCATCCGGCAGTTGCGAATATTGAGCCAACCACTCAGTAAGTTGGACTTATGAGCTAGCGTATACGAATATCTCATTATACACAGAACAAATATAAGTTACAGTCAGTAAATATACTTCAATCAGTGCTGCAGAAGTATTTCGAAAAATAAAGTCACAGTTCCGACTAACAGTATGATTGTTGTCAGTGTAAATTTACGCAAATTGAACTAGGAAAGCTCTGTACCACATGATCAAAGAACGTTCAAATGGGTGTGAGTTCTTATGAGACCTAACTGCTTAGGTCATCGGTCTCTAGACTGATATTAATCTAACAAACTAAGTTACGCTAAGGAAACATACACATGCATGACTGAGGCAGGAGGGAGGACTCGAACTCCGACTGGAGCAGCCGCGCAGTCCGTGACTTAGAGCCTCAGACCGCACGGCTACCTCGCGAGGCACCACATGATCAATGTTACCTAAATCCATATTGGTTATTAAAAAAGTCCCTCGCTTTCAAGGAATCATTAATAAAACTTGTTAGCATAACAATATGATAATACATTTAAAGTTAGTATCCCAAGCTTAGAGTACATCACTTATATAATAAATATATGAATGGAATGTACCTTCTCTTCCAAGGAACATTTTGGAAGCTTTCTACTTAAATGACACTTCATGTTTGTAGTACCTCCATCCATTTTCACAGCTTTTTAAAGCAAATGGAGCACTTCCATACTCGGGATGGTGCCATTTAAGACACAACCGATGTCTGGCGACGACAGCAAGGAACTGCCACATGACCAGACGGAGGCATGTCTCGTACACTTCACGCGCGTCGTCTAATAGGCCACGCCACACGGCAACAGGTGCATCGATGCCTCAGTAGCTGCAACAGTTATTAAGTTCTTATGCCACGCGTTTGTTGCGCGTTTCTGACTGCCGGGATGGTTCTTAAATTATCACTGATCGCTTTTCTTAGTTTCTGCGATGACCTAATATTCCACAGCAGTGGAAATTTTAGGAATAGCCCTAAATATTAGGGTCTACTAGTTTTAATTTTTTTCAAATTATTTACAAAAAAGACTTTTTGAACCACTACTACAGGAAGTAGTCGTACCGGTTTTTTTACCCGGTTCTTGGCAATAACTAAAATAAACCGGTTACAACCGACACCAAATGAATACCGAAAAAAAACGGTTATCCAAAACTAAAATACCGGTATCGGTTTTAACCGGTCGGTTTTTCCCATCCCTAGCGGCCGGCAGCTGACCGGTTTTTTGCCGGTGCCGTTCCGTGGTCGGGCGCAGGATCCATTCCTCCCGCGGTCAGAAAAATAGGACTGAATCCTCCCGAGCCTGCAAGGGCGTGAAAAAGGACGGGACTGAATCCTCCCATAACATTTTTAAGCAGGTAGTTGGTGGCGGCCCGAGACCAGAGTGTGTGGCCAGACCTTTGTGAATATTCCAGGCAAGCAAGGCTATCTAGCATTTGTTCCAGTGTATGTTCCTACATTGTACGGTAAAGTAAGAGTGAGAATTAAGCCCCAGTTAAATTTAGAGTCAGAGTAAACGTACAGTAATATAACTTTCATTCTTACAATCTAAAGATTACGTTTTACTCGCAATTGATAAATCTGTGCAATATTTTCAGCAGTTGGTATACACGTTTATTTGATACAGCGTTGAATTTGTAAACAGAGGACAAAGCAGGCTAATTTTTTTCCTAAGGAAGAAGACATTCTGCTTTCAACGGGAGAGCGGGACATGAGTCTCATTGAACTGGCTTGACTTAACGTGAATAGAAGCAAGTTATGAACATCTGTAGTTTCTAATAAAACTTGCCTTAATAGGAAATCGGAAAATTGGAAATACTCCTGAAAGACTTTCACGGATATTGTATGTATTATGAGCAATACACTTAAATGAGGTGCTGGGGCATTGTAGGTAAGCGATCAGACTGCTATTTTTGCGACTCGGGTTCGATTCCCACTAGAAGCTTGATTTCATTTATTAAATTTCTTGCACTTCTGCGTGGCTGTGGTCTTCATGAATGTCCACAAGATCCAGCTCCTCAACAGAAATTGATTTAATAAAACTTTTGCAACCCTTAATGTTGCATGTCCATCGCGCTACACCACTTTACAACAATTTCTGAAATCCGAAAGTGTCACCTTTCAGAAGTAACACTTTCCCTTCATTTCTACTGACTGAAACTTCAAGGGCGTCGGAGGACATCACTTTTAAGCGATCTGCCGTGGACTGAAGTGACAAGTACGGCCGGAAACTGCTTGGGGTGGGGGTGGGGGCTGGGGGCTGGTCCCTGCAGGAGGCGCCACTGAGCTAGAATAGTTCGGGAGGATTCAGTCCTGTCACCTGATCGCCTACCTGCCGTTGGGAGGATTCCGTCCTGCGCCCCCGTGGTCGGCCAGTGTGCAGGCTACAATGCCTTCCAGTGTTTCACTGCTGGAATGTGGACGGCCGATATTTTACCGGCCGTCCAAAATGGGCGTGAGTGCAACCAGCCGTACACGGCCACTTCCAGTGACGCGGGAAGAAGCGACGACGTAACGTGGGCGACAAGTGCGTCCGTCGTGTAAATGCGCAGCGCGAGGCGCAGAGACAGCGGCTGACGTCAGCGGCGGTGGCTGGTGCTGGCTGGCGGACGTGCAGTGCCGTCATAGCCGAGCCGAGCCGAGCCGGGATGGGCCGGCCTTGGGTCCGCGAGGTACCGTTAGTCCGCGCAGCGCCGCCCAGACGACGCCGCGTGCCGTACTCCGCCGCTGCACGTCGAGCCACAAGCAATTAACTGCACTCAATAAATCAATAGCACAAGTCGAAAATATGCGTCGTCTTCATTCGTATTTGAGCTAGAATCATGAGGTGAAAAGTTGTTTTGCTTGGACCAGCGCTCAATCGTACCACAGAATATATGTTTTAATGTAGCTGTTTTACAGTATCTACATCTACATGGGATACTCTGCAAATAATCAAAAACACTCTTTGTCAGGAATAGATAAACACCTATGGTAAGCCTTATAGACACAAACAAAATCATTGCTCATTAAACCCCTGCACCGCAGCAAAACTGACTGGCAATGCCAGATGAGCAATTACCGCCGACAAACCGGCAGTCGCAGGGAACGTGAACAAACACAAAACACAAACAAATCCCACACTAAACCTATACACTAAGAGGCCGATCTCAAAAATCGACCACTTGCCTGTCAATCTCGATTGTTGCAGCCAGCCGCCGCTGATGATGGACCAGGAGACACCCCCAGTGCCAGCTGCAGAGGGGCGACTCATCAAACCGGATTGACAAACTTATGACAAACACGCAATGAAAATGGTACCGAGATTGCACGATACCCAAAACTAACATAACCACACCCTTGCATGATCTGTCGCAGATAGCAAGAATCCGCTACCTCTTACTACCCGCTCCTGACTATCACAGAGGTTTTTTTCCCTTGGCTCTTGCCTTGGCACTTTTTTCCCTCTGCCCTTAAAACCGCTCTTGTTTCAAAAGCTTTCGACCACTTCTATCATCCAGATGGACCGTATTAATGAGTAATCTTACCCACACGTACGGCACACATCACAGTACCCGCTCCTGTGACTCCCACATTAGACATATTAACACATGCAGAGGTGACAGTAGAACTATTGAGTTGGTCACCATGCTAGTGCGAGCGTGGAGGGGCTCCACATTTAAGTGTCTGGCAGAGGGTTCATCGAACCATCAATATACTATTTATCTCCCATTCTATTCTCGAATAGCGCGCGGGAAGAAAGAACACCTGAATCTCTCCGTTCGCGCTCTGAGTTCTCGTATTTTATTCTGATGGTCATTCCTACCTATGTAAGTGGGAGTCAACAATATATTTTCGCATTCCGGAGTTTCGTAAGTAGCCAACGCCGCAGCGATAAGAGCCGTTGTTCTAATGATTCCCATCCCAGTTCCTGTATCACTTCCGTAACGCTGTCTCCCCTGTTTCGTGACAATACAAAACGAGATGCCCTTCTTTGGACTCTTTAGATGTCTTCCGCCAAACCCACCTGATAAGGATCCCACACTGGGTAACAATACTCCAAAAATGGACGGACAAGCGTAGTGTATGCAGTTTCTTTTGTAGTTCTCATTACTTAAAGCTTCCAGGCTGAGGTGCCGTGGTCCATACATAAAACTTTCCCCTGACGTACTGCGCAGCTTTACCTCCGAGGATGCCTTCCGCAGACGAGGGCGAAACGTCAGGGGAAAGTTTTATGTATGGACCACGGCATCTCAGCCCGGAAGCTTTAAGTAATGACGACACCTGCCGTGAAAGCCTTCATTCTATGATCACTTTGTAGTTCTGTTGCATGTTTTAAGGGTTCTGCCAATAAAACGCAGTCTCTGCTTCGCCTTTCCCACGACATTATCTACGTGTTCTTTCCAGTTTAAGTCTGAAATAATAGTAATTCTTACGTTTTTAGTGGAGTTTACGGCCTTCACTTTTGATTTATTTATCTTGTAAACAAACTTGAAAGGATTTCTTTTCGTACTCATGTGGACGACTTCACACTTCTCATTATTTAGAGTCAATTGCCAATTTTTACACACTAGTCTAATCTTATTTAGATCGTTCTGCATTTGGTTTTAATCTTCTCATGATTTTTCTAGGCAGTAAATGACGGCGTCATCTGTAAACAACCTAAGAGAGCTACTTAGATTTTCCCCTAAATCGTTTATGTAAATAAGGAACAGCAGAGGACAATAACACTACCCTGTGGAACGCCCGATATCACCTCTTGTTTTAGTCGATGCCTTACCATCGATTACTACAAACTGTGTTCTCTTTGACCGGAAATCCCCTATCCGATCACAAATTTGGGGCGATATACTATAACCACGCAATTCGATTAACAGCCGTTGTCATCCCAAAGAAACAAAATGTTTCCAAAAATGTGTGAAACACAACAGCGCCAATGCCCCTCCTCTCCCTAAACTTGCAGACGAAGTAATAGAGATTAAATTTCTTCCGCCACGGTGGATTCTTGAGTCGAACTAGGTAACACCATCGTGACCTACAAAGCGGAACATATGTTACTCATCGCCTGTTTGTTCTTAAATGTGTTAAACAGGCGATGAGTAACAAGGGTTCCGCTTTGTAGGTCACTACGGCATACTTGCACGATGGAGTTACCCAGTTCGACTCAACCTCCCACTGTGGCGGAAGAAATTAGCATCTCTATTACGTCGTCTGCTACGCTAGGGAGAGGAGGGGTAGTGGCGCTACTGTCTTTCACATGTTGTTTCTTTCGGATAACGCTTGTGCCCATAGAGCTGCAATGGTGGACAACGTGGTTGAAGCCGAGGAAATTGAAAGAATGGAGTGGGCAGCTTGTTGATCGAATTTAAACCTGATTTTCCGTGTCTGAGATGCACTGGGCAGACGCATTGAAGCCAGACAGCATCTCGCAGAACGATTCCTCAGCGCCTCCGAGGGCACTCATGGAAGAATGGCCAGATATCTCTGTCCATATCACGCAAGTGTGAAAGTGTCCCGGTCGTCACACATCATATTAGAGGGCAACGAGAATGACTTTTCACTATTATGATGGCCTCATGTTGCCTCGCTCTATGTAATCGCTAAGTGAAAGACAAGTAAAGTATTAAGATAGCAAAGTATCGTACCCTATCACACACAAATTACAATTGTAACCAATATCTGAACAAAAATTCAAATCTGTGGGACTTAACTGCTATGGTTATCAGTCCGTAGGCCTACAAACTACTGAAACTAACCTAAGGAGAAACAAACACACCCATGCTCGAAGGATCTGAAGCCGTGGCGGATTAGCCCTGCGCACTGAGGCGCCGTGCTGCGGTCCGCGCGGCCGTTCGCCGTCGGGGGTTAGAGTTTCCCCTCTGGCATGGTTGTTTGTGTTGTCCTTAGGTTAGTTTACCTTAGTTTTTGTGAAATATTTCTACACCACACACTGCGTGGAAGTTACACTGCGTGAACGTTATATAAGAGAGGAAACTATTATTTTCGACGGAAGAATAAAAAATATTCATCATCATATGTGCAGAAGAGGAAACTATCATTTTAGACGGAAGAATAAAAAAATATTCATCATCATATGTGCAGAAAATCAGACAGCGGTTGTCAGAGTTGATGCAGTGGTTGCAGTGGTTGGGAAGGGAGTAAGACAGGGTTGTAGCCTTTCTCCAGTGTTATTCCAATTGTACATTGAGCAAGCTATAAAGAAAAGCAAAGAGAAATTTGGAGAAGGAATTAAAAGTTCAGGGTGAAGAAATAAAAACATTGCGTTTTGCCGATGAGATAGTAATTCTGTCAGAGACAGAAAAGGACCTGGAAGAGCAGTTGAATGGAATGGACATTATGCTGAAAGGCGCATGTAAGTTGAACATTAACAAGAGCAAAACTAGGGGAATGAAGTGTAATCTAAGAAAATCAAGTGATGCTGAAGGAATTAGGTAACGAAACAATAAAGGAGGTAGATGAGTTTTGTTACTTATGCAGTAAAATAACAAATGATGGTCGCAGTACAGAGGATATAAAATGCAGAATGGCAATGGGTAGAAAAGCGTTCTCGAAAAAGAGAAATTTGTTAACATCGAATATTGAGTTAAGCCTAAGTAAGTCCTTTCTGAAGGAATTTGTTGGAGTGTTGCCTTGTGTGGGAATGAAACACGGACGATAAACAGTGCGGACAGGAAGAGGATAGAGGTTTCTGAAATGTTGTGCTACAGAAGAATGCTGAAGATTAGGTGGGTGGATCGCGTAACTAATGAGGTACTGAACAGAATTGGGAAGGAAAAGGATTTCTGGCATACCTTGACTAAAAGAAGGGTAGGACACATTCTTAGACATCTAGGAATTGTGAATCTAGTGTTAGAGGGAAGTGTGTGGGGCAAAAACCGCAGAGGAAGACTAAGAGATGATACAGTAAGCAGATTCAGACAGATGTAGGTTGCCGTTGTTATGTGGCGTTGAAGAGGCTTGCTCAGGATAGGGCATTGTGAAGAGCTGCATCAAACCAGTCTCCGGACTGAAGACCACAACAACAACAACATTTGCAGAAATAGACGATGAGTCCACAATTTTAATTGAAGAACTTATTAAACTTATCGCCATCTGGGAGCACGTTGCAGAACATGCTTTGCCGTCAGTGGTGATCAGACACCCTGTTAAGAAACATGTCCATCCGTTTGTAAGATCCAGAGGAACGTCACAAATTGCAGTGACTTCCGAGTAATTATTACCTTCGGATAAAATAATAATTTCTGTTCACCTTTTTGCGTATGTGCACAGTTAGTTTTCGTGCTATACTGTTAACAGTGATTTCTGTTTAGGTTCCTCGTTTCAATCAGCTATTACTTGGCAGTGACACGTCAGATGAAAGTTACTTTTGCACACAACTTCATAATTATAACCGTACCTATAGCCACACAGACTTCTTGTCAGTAATTTGTCTCAGGTGACACTGATAATAGTTTATATGCCCTACAACCAATCCGGTATATAAACGCCGTAGAGCATTACGTCTTTATTAATATGGGGAATGCCTTGAGTATAACATGGCTTACTGAATAGCCGAATTTAGTCCTAGTACAAAGCAACAAAAGCACTATAGTTACTTGAAAAACTTCATCGGCGACAGATACATCAATAGACTATTTTAACTATTTTTCAACATAGTCACCAAAATAACTGAGACACTTGTCATATGATGGGGTCAGTCATCTTTTGTTCCAAGATTCGTAAGCCGGCAGTTGCGCTGCTCACTAGGCTACTCCGAACAAATTGGTCACAGTGTCCGAAAGAAAATGGATAATGCCGTATCGAAAAGGTCGTGAGCATCGCTTTGATGCGTTATTTTTCGACTATGACCTTTCTTCGACGCGGTGATATCGGAGAACGCCATTCTATCCTTTACCATTTCGTTTCGGAGTCGTACTGGAGTCACCAGGATTCATCCTCAATTTCAACAAACTCCTGTGAAGCCTCTAAACGTGCCTCCTGATCGTCAGTCACGTGAAGTGACACAAGATGACATCATGTTTCCTCTTCTGCAACTTCTCAGTTCAGAACCAACGCACTAAACAAGCACTTCGCCCAAGAGGCCTAACACGAAACACACACGGTGCTCAACTGATCTAAGGTGGGGGCAGGTTTTAACACTGGGACTAAACCGCTAAGGTTATCAGTTCCCCAGTGGGGAGAGGAAGGAGTGAGGATAGGAAAGGAGGGGAGGGGGAAAGTAAATGCAGTCCGGGAAGTACAGAAGGAAGGAATACTGCATTAGCTCGGAGCCCCGTGATCGCCACACACGTACTCACGAAAGAACCATGTGCCTTTTGGGGGGCGTGGCTCAATACTCCACGCGGTAGTCCACATACTTATTCATGCCCGAGGGAGGACTAACTTCTGTCGGGAGGTCCCTTGTTCGATTCCTGTTTGCCAAGAATTTTTCCCTGCAAGACGACTGCAGCGGAGTTACATTCATTGTCGCGAGGCCAATTGAGAAGCTGCTTGATCGATTAGTAGAGGTTCCTGGTCAAGAAGTTCGACAATGTCCGGGAGGGCGCTACATGCCTCTCCATGAGTTTGTGACACTTGAGGGGAGTGACACTTGCGGGGAAAGGGAATGTGTAGACACTTGCGGGGAGACCCGGACGCTGCAGGTAGTGAACAGGGTGTTCCATAAGTAGGGATACGCCACCCTTACTGCACGCCCTCCAGCCGCTAACTGTGCCGTATTCAGGGAAAGGCCCACCGAGCGAGGTGGAGCAGTAGTAACGGGACGTTCGCTAAAAACAACGTATATTACAAGATTCACGTCTCTCGCATTCCGCCCCAAAATTAGCATGGCCTTATATTTCGTATTCATTGAAAAATGCGAATTTTTCCGGTACCTACTGTTTACTTTGTACATATTTAAGGGCAGAAAATAAAGTTATCTCGCAATATTTATGATTAAATAGTGTTTCACACCAAAATACCACTTATGACAATTTCGGATTTACTGCTTTTTGAGCCAGAATTCGCATCTATATTCGAATTTATCGCAAATACGAATTTTTCCTGTCCCTAGTAATACCTCTAAAAATAAACAGCTGATCAAGGCACTAAAAGCAAGGGCAGATCTTTAGGTGGATTTCTACAAATAACTAAAACACAATTTGACAGTGGAATTATATACAATCTGATTATAAAGGTTTTTTGTAGGTGGTTTTGAGCAGCTTTTAAATATGTTAGAAATTGCATTATGAAATATAGACAGCTACACCTTATGTTTATTATGAGATATCGATTTCGGCTAATTCCAGGTCATCTTCAAGTCTCAAACAACAGGTGTTACTTATGCATTTTTCCAGTGGCACTCATAACCTTTAACTGTTTACACACGAGGTCTAACGTTGTTAATCGCGTTAGCGATGAAAACAGAACCCAGAATCTTTGCGTCTAAATGATACATATATTGGTGTGATGTCTTATTTCGAAAGAACAGACATCACACCAATACATATATAGCTCTTGGTAAAATGGAACGTAGCACAGCACGGCCGACTAGAAACGCAGGAGAAGTGCAAACAACGTTCTCTCCTCAGAGGTATGATTATAACTGGGTTCGGCGTAGATTTCTACAACATACAGTATACACGGCGAAGATTATACCAAAAATTTAACTTTTCGTCTACTTTGGCGATAGCAACCAAATTTTAGAATCGTGTCTACTATGTAAAGATTTAGCAACACAAAACGCTTCAAGTCCATAACTTCACTGGTTTTCGAGTTCTGAATTTTTAATATGTTTTTAATGTTATTATAGAAAAAACAAATTTGGGACTCACACTAAAATTTTCGTATGGCAGATTTTGTAGGTACATTCACAAGACGTAATTCAACGGTTCTGTGCAGTGCGTTGTTTGTTGACAGTGTGGAAACTTGACAACAGCAGTGCTAGACTTCTTGGTGTGCCCAGGAAAAGCCATAAGCAGCCCCAAGGGCCCCGGGTTCCCCACAAGTGTCACTCCTCGCAAGTGTCACTCCCCGCAAGTGTTCCAACCCCCCTCTCCATACCGCAGCTAATGACGCGTTGCCAGGGGATGACACGGTGGTCGGTCGGGCAGGATTTTCACATCTAGCCCAAAGCGCGGAACTTTGCTTTGTTTAATAAGCTAATACTTCACACTCGCTGCACTCGAAACTTAATACCACAGCCCGTTCCCTTACGATGCTGTTACTTGTTGCTATACATTAATGATATACTATTGTGTATGAAACCAAACAGAGGAGATGCCACAGTGAAGTGAAAACCTGCATAGCAATTACAAAGGAGCCATTTAATAGGAACAGGAGACTTCTATGCGGGTGTGTGGACACGAAGCTGAGGAATAAACTAACAATATGTTGTTCTACATGGCGTGTGGCACTATATGGCGATGAGACATGGACTCTGAGAAAAAGAGGGCGAAAGAAAATTAGAAGCATTTGAGATGTGGACTTGGAGGAGGATGGAAGGAACTAAGTTGGCAGGCAAAGTGAGAAATCAGGTTGAGAAGAGTGGGTGAAGAGAGAGAAATTTTAATGGTAACCAGAAAGAGGAAACGTAATAGGCTTGGGCTTTGGATGAAAAGAAATTGTCTGCTGATGGAGACTATTGAGGGAAAAATGAATGGAAGAAAAAGACGCAGAAGATACTAGATGGTTGACAGTTTCGAGAAAACAGTGTAGTAAACGACAGGTCTGTAAGGAGAGCTGTATATGAAGACCTGTCTTAGGGCAGAACAATGATGATGATTCTTATTTCATATCCTTCTATGAATATTAGATCAATACTTTTTCCATAGATCATAATACGATATTTTGTAATGATGTGGAACGAGTCAGTAATAATGTGTGCTGTGTGCTGTGTACTAGGAGTGTCAGTTAAGCCTGCAATAGGGACCAATCTGTCGTGTCAATTTCTATCTGTCCGTTACTATATACAAACCTACATGTAGTCACCACACATTTTTAAGTCCTTCTACATAGTGAATCACGCGGAATCGAAACAGATGCAGATACATTTGGGTCTATTTCGATTCCGTCACATGGTTTAAACACAGGTTCCTGTAATGTCCCCCTCTCTTATAATCTCACATCACCTACTACCTTGGGTCTGAAATGGATAAGACCCGAAATATCCACAAATCAGCAACGAAGCACCCTATATGCAGGGCCGGCCCGTCCCTATAGGCAAACTAGGCAATTGCCTATGGCGTTGGAATTTGGGGGGCGCCAAATTTGTCGTGCGCGACGAACCCTCGTGCGCACGTGGTGCGATTTAATTTGCTGTTGCGCTGCGGTTCCAGGAGCCATGAATTCCCGGTTACTACACATAGGTAGAGCAACGGGCAAGAGACAAGACGCAACTCAATGTTACATGCATTCTCTTTGACTCTTCAGAATTGTGATCACAGCTGGCGATACTGCAACAAATTCAATTGGCGAGGGATTTCATCAGATTAACAATCTAAATCGTGGATTTGGCTCTATGTACACCATACATGAAGTACAAAATAAAACTCTCAAAGCTGTTCTTGAATGATTTGTTAATTTGGAAGAGTCTCTAACTAACAAAGACTCTATATAGTAATGCTACTGATCAATGCAATGAATTACAAGCCATCGCTAAGAGAGTAGCCAATAACTCATAGCCACAAGACCTTAGTTATATTTGTAAAAATATAGTTACTGCACTAAGAGTGTTATTACTCTTCCTGTGTTAGTAGCCAGTGGTGAGCGCAGATTCTCAAAATTAAAACTATAAAAACATATCTGCGATCCAGAGTGACTCAAGAAAGAGTTGTGGGGTTGGCCACTTTATCAATTGAGCGAAAAACAGCAGACACAATTGATTTAAAGGGCATCGTCTCAGATTTCGCTGAAATCAAGGTAAGAAAAATTAAATTTGTGTAACTCTTCTACATCTATATGGATACTCTGCAAGTGACATTGAAGTCCATGACATAGAGTTCATCGAAGCACTTTAATGATGTTTCTCTGTAGTTCCATTCTCTGATAACTCGCGGGGAAAAAGAACACCTAAATCTATCTGTTTTCGATCTGATTTATTTTGTTATGACAATCATATCTCCGTATGTAGGTGAGTGCTAACAGTATATGTTAGCATTCTGAAGAGAAAGTTGGTGAAAGAAATTTCGCAAATAGATCACTTCGCAACAAATAACGCCTTTCTTTTAATGATTTTCACCCCAACTCGTGTATGATTTCCGTGACACTGTCTCCCCCTACAAAAATGTTCAATGTTTGTAGAGCTTATGGGACTTAACTACGAGGTCATCAGTCCCTAAACTTACAAACTACTTATGAACTAGCTACAACTAAGGACGGCACAAATATCTATGCCCGAGGGGGGGATTCGAACCCCCGACCGTAGGGGCCGTGCAGACCGTGACTGGAGCGCCGCAGTCCCCTCGGCCACCGCGGCCGGCTCTCCGCCTACAACGCGACAATACAAAACGAGCTGCCTTTCTCTGAATTTTTTCTAAATCGCCCGTAAGTCCCAACCACTCTTTCTATAATGAAGCTTATAATTGTATCAGTTATTGTAAACTATCAACCAAAACCTTTTTAAAAGACATTATTGTATAAAAGTGTATGATGTGTCCCATTTTAATATGGAAATATGTTTATGTAATGTATATCTTGTG
Organism: Locusta migratoria; assembly: GCA_026315105.1. Taxonomy (NCBI): domain Eukaryota; kingdom Metazoa; phylum Arthropoda; class Insecta; order Orthoptera; family Acrididae; genus Locusta; species Locusta migratoria. The sequence continues at coordinate 356,782,192 of CM048748.1, forward strand.
ATTATGTATTTGAATGAAAAAAAGATGCAGTTGTGTATTTTACATTTATGTTTTATTGCGATTTTATTAAATGGGGTCCCATTAATATAATTTGCCCAGGGCGCCAAATTTGTTCGGGCCGGCCCTGCCTATATGGCGTCTATAAACAGAAACACGACAGCTCGCAAAACGATCGGTGCGCCACGCAAATGGAGATCCCCGCAATAACTCTTTTTCAGTTCATGTTATTGGAGACGAGGGATCACACTTTCTACATCTATACGTTATGCCACAGATATACAAACATTTGAACATTTGATTTAGGTGCAACAATAACCTACTGTTTAACGTGGATTCCGAATCAAGGCGCTACTCGATATTTTTCACATCATCAACATTGCCAGAGGTGAAAGAAGTGGAAAGTGACAGATAAAAATACTAGGATGTGGCGGGAATCGAATCGGCGACCTTTGCATTTACCGTCTGACATTCTACCACTGTACTAGCGAGCGACACGGTGCAACAACATGCGACGGTATTTAGCAGGACGGCAGTGCAGAATTGTCGCGCTGCACGGCAGGCAGTGAGCGACGGAAGGATGCGGCTTGTGTGTGTGTGTGTGTGTGTGTGTGTGTGTGTGTGGCAGCACCTGCTCCCGGGCCGCGCGCCCCTGCAGCTGCCGCGTTGTTGCCAGCAGCTGTTCCGCCGGACCCAAAGGGGTGCCCCACTCACTGCGGGGCTGGCTCCGGCACTACGCTCTGCTCACCGGGAACTGATATCGCGTGACCAGTCAACTTGTTACAAGATGTCTCCCACATTCCATTCTGCTCTTCATTGCCACGTTGAGCGCTTCACCTTCTTCCGTTGTTATGAAAATTAATATACACATTTTGTGTTTCAAAAAATGTTCTAATCTTTGTATAGCTTGTGGGACTTAACTACGGGGTCATCAGTCCCTAAGCTTACAAACTACTTAAGAACTAACTACTACTAAGGACGGCACAAATATTCATACCCGAGGGGGGGGGGATTCGTACCCCCGACCGTAGTGGCCGTGCAGACCATGACTGGAGAGCCTCAGTCCCCTCGGCCACCGCGGCCGGCCATTTTGTGTCTGTTCTACAGGTTTGTTTATTATGTGAATCGATTTTCAGCTTCTTAGGTCATCATCATACTGAAGGTTATTCAAAGAACTTGGGTTACACTTTACACATATAACACTATACACACACATCTGGGGTACACATTACCTCCCGGTTGGGGGGGGGGGGGGATGAGGTGGCGACAGGGCAGGAAGGGCATCCGGCCACCCCATAAATGTTAACACGCCATGTACCAGATTTAACAAAGCCGACTCTGTATGTGCGGGACCATGGCAAAAGAGAAACAAAGAAAGCGAAAGAACTTGAGTTGTCTATAAACAGAAGAGATGTTACATGCAGAGAAATAAATTATCATCTGTGATGGAGCAGTTACAATGTAAATAAATATTTAAACGAAATTTGTAAATTAATAGTATGCAAAAACGAAACATTGATACTGTACCTCGAGAAACAGTGCAAACATAACAAATTCATGGCAACAATGAGTACAGTGAATAAACTTCATTTAAACAAGAATCTAAAGTTTCAAGGGCAATACAAACACACACACACACACACACACACACACACACAAACGCGCGCGCGCGCGCGCGCGCACACACACATATGCCTGAGGGAGGACTTGAACCTCCTACAGGAATGTCCGCCCGCCTTAGACCACGCAGCCATTCCGCACGGACTTATTAAAAAGTAAGAAAAAACTGGAAGGGTCGTTTATACAGTATTGTCTCTTATAAAAAACACAATATTTTTTTGCGATTTATCGTGTACAAAGAAAAATACTAGAGTGGAGTGTGGGCATTTGAGATCCTCCGAGGCTTGTCAGTTTTTGCCTGTTATTTGGAAACATTCAAAGCCGTTTGAGTATACAGACTCTCCTTGCATTTAGTTCAAATGCAGTCTCTCTTTTATGACAATGGTGTAATGCTGAATGATACTTTCACTCTGCTGCGGAATATGCGCTGATATGAAACTTCCTGGCAGATTAAAATTGTGTGCCGGAATCGGGACCCGAACCTGGGAGCTTTTCCTTTCGCGGGCAAGTGCTCTACCGACTTAGCTATCCCGACACGACTCACGAAGCCGCCTCACAACTTTACTTCCGCCAGAGTGCAGAGTGAAAGTTTTATTCTGGAAACATCCCTTAGGCTGTGGCTAAGCCATGACTCCACCATATCGTTTCTTCTAGGAGTGCTAGTCTTGGAAGGTTCGCAGGAGAGCTCCTGTGAAGTTTGGAAAGTAGGAGGCGACGTACTGGCGGAAGTGAAGCTGTGAGGCGTCGTCGTCGGTAGAGCGCTTGCCCGCGAAAGGCAAAGGTCCCAGGTTCGGGTCCCGATGCTGGCACACAAATTTAATCTGCCAGGAAGTTTCATACTGGTGTAAAGCTGTTCGAAAATGCTCGCTAAGGGTTCATGCGCGCTACGTCGACATGCCACAGCCTTCGTGTAAAATATTAACGCTTCTCAGTCTAGCTGGTGACGCGGTGCCGCTCGTACCGGAAGGATCCCCAACAGTGTTAATATGTGGTGTGGGATAGTTAACCATCAGCCCATAGACGGTGCACTGAACGCGCGCAAGTATCTCTTCCTGAGACGCTATCTGCCACGGTTGCTAGAAGACGTTCGTCTGTAGATTAGGAGGAACCTCTGGTACCAACAATGATGGCTATCCTGCCTATAGTGTACGGATGGGGAAAGGTGGAAGAAGTTGTGACGCGATGGAGTTGGCGAGCGGTCTAAGGCTCGTCGCTACGGAGCGCGCGGTTACTCGTCGACAGAGGTTCGAGTCCTCCCTGGGGCATGGGTGTCTGTGTTGTCCTTGGGTTAGTTTATCCAAGTTTAAGTAGATTGTAAGCTACGGACTGATGACAGTGAAGTTTGTCCGATAGATTTACAAACATTTGAACATTTTGAAGAAGTTGTTTCTAAAGACATACCCGCTGATATACAGCGACTTATTGCTGGAGCCTGCTCGTACATCACCGAAATGCATACGCGCTTGCAGCAGTCTTTACATACCAGATTGGAAGCGTGTATTGCCGCTGCAATATTGAAAACAATCTGTGATGATCAGTAGTCTCTTTACTGGCCGTAATCGACGTAACTAGTGTGAGCACTCACGTTGTTCTTTATTGTGTGCTACCACAAGTATTGTATAAGTGTTGTTGTGGAAACTTTTCACAATACCATATCGCGTAGACGACTTGCAGTAGAGTCGTGGACTATACCATACGTTTACGAATTGAAAAATGACCGTCGGTGTGCTGATGTGCGTCTAATAACAGCCGCCCACTACAGTGGAAAAAATCTGAGCACATTTCTGTTTCCTCTGAGAACTGCCGTTTGCATAGGACATATTGGTGCAAATTTTCGTGATCGCTGCTGAAATTATGTCCAGGTCGGCTAATTGGAAATGACCAATTAGTTGCCCAGGGAAAGTGGCCAAGGCGCATGTAGCTGCATTCAAAGGCGAACAAATTTTCTGCAGACATGGAGATCTTTCGCTTCCAGATGGGCTCATCCTGAATTTTTTTGGTGCACACTGGATCTGCAACGCGCAGTTGGCTGGTTCACCTTTTCAACGAAATTCTCCGAACAGCAACATTACCAGCAAAAATTTAAAAGAGCTAAAATTATCGATATAAAAAAAAGCCAGGGAAAGAGAGATCAGCTGCAGAGCACTTGCGTCCAGTATCTCTACTTAACTGTGTTATAAACTATTGGAAAAAATGATTCTTCACCGAATTCAAGTCCAAATTAATGATGTGGTACCAACTGAACAAGCTGGATTGAGACACTATAGAGTATTACGCTCCTGTTAGCAAGTGCTTTCCTTTACTATACACATAAAAACTAGATACAAAAAGAAAGACTGGGGTAGTCTTTATTGACCTGTCAGCAGCTTATGACACAGTGTGGCACGAGGGCCTATTGTGTAAATTTTTAAGAGTAATATATCCTGCAAATCGCTATGTAACCTTTTAAACAACATGCTGGGAAATCGCCGGTTTAAATTACATCAAGGCGACAGAAAGAGCCAATAGCATGTACTCAAGAATGGATTCCCTCAAGGCTCTGTTCTTGCTCCAGTGTTAAGTCAACCTCTACCACAGCTGACCAACCAGATCAAACCTGCCGGAAATTTCAATATGCAGGCGACCTTGCAATGTTATATCAGAGTGAAGACTTTCAGAGTGTGAAGAAAACCTAACGAACAACCTTACTAAACTCTACGATCATTATAAAACATGAAGACTTAATCCCAAAGCTCTAAAACAGAAGTCTGTCATGGCGCAGTCAAATACACTGGTATGCCAAAATATCTTGGTGTCACTCTTGACAGAAAGTTGACATATCGAATACACCTTTCCAACTTAGCTAAGAAGCTACAGACGTGAGTGAACTTGGTGAGAAAGCTGGCAGGCAGTACACCGGGAGCAAAGACGCCAGTTCTCCGTGGAGCATCCCTCGCACTGGTGTACTCTGCAGCAGAATACTGTGCACGAGTTTCACTCCGCAGTGTGCTCACAAATATAAAAATATATTTAAAAAAGAGAAAATGCTATTGTATCATGTTCGGTCAGTCTCATGTTAATGTTTGATTGGATCACTAGCAAATGTTAACGCTTGTTATGTAATTTGATCCAATAAATGTGAATTATTTTCAATGAAGGAAGTCCTCAAACTTTATGTTATCAAGAATTATCAGTTATAAAATATTCTATTATTGGAAGTGGAACATGAAAATTTTATGTTATACGCTTTTCTACAGCCAAGAAAATAACGGTGGTGACTTAAAAAGTTCATTGCAAGTTCTCAAGTTTCGAGAGGCATTTGTAATTCTATTTGAGAAATTTTAAAGTAGAAAGCTGTGCATTTCAGTCGAACATCAAGGTCAGCTACGTAACTTTGAAAGTTATTTCACATGTTTGATTTCTTTTCTTCCGCTGATACAATGACCTGTTACCTGTTAATTCAACTAAATTGGCTTAGAGAGGGTTCCTTATTGGCTTAGAGAGGGTTCCTTTTTTTTATGGTGGAACATAGACTTTGGAAAGAAGTTCAACGGCACGGTTTATTTGATGAACTGAGTTGCTATGTGACGTTCAGGTTGTAAATAGCCTGCCGCAATGGGCGAGCGGTCTGCACGGCCGCTGCGGTCGGAAGTTCGAATCCCCCCTCGGGCATGGATGTTTGTGCCGTCTTTAGTGTAAGCTTGTTCATAAGTAGTTTGTACGTTTAGGGACCCGTGACCCCCTAGTTAAGTCCCATAAGATGTAAATAGTTACTTAGCAACTTACAAGATCTATAAACAAGACTTTTAATAAGGCTGAGCTAGATTTATGACGAGTTAATCATGTGGGGAGATTATCTAGAAAACTTAAAAGTCCTTCACAACCCTTTACCTTTGTCCCACCGCACTGGCTTTCATCAACCAAGGGAGGTGTGGGTACAGCTGAATAGATGCTGGACTGAAGGAGGTATGTGCACATACAACATGCACAAGTGGGGCTTTTCCAGTGACAGTATGTGTGACTGTGATTATATGCAATGTGCCAAATTGTAATTGAGTGTCCTATCAGATGTTTCTCTGATGGCATTAAAAAGCTACATGAAGCATTTCACGAAGGACTGTGCTGGATTGAATCCAACAACATCCGTTTGTGGTCTGGACAGTGGTGGACTAAGGCTGTGGGAGGCGGCAGAACAAAATTAGGGCCCCCGTCCACTTGCAAATAAATGTATTACCATAATTTTCAGATTTGGAGGCCCCTCCCAGGACGAGAGGAACGGGACAATCTAAGGAATCTAGCTTCCGAGATTTGTTAGGCCCGAGAACGAGAGGCCAAGAGCGCTCAAGGGGAATAATTGAAAAAAATCGTGTTTTCAAGGTATTTGGAAGTCCCCAAAACGAGAGGCCCGGGGCGATCCACCCATGTGTGTGTGTGTGTGTGTGTGTGTGTGTGTGTGTGTGTGTGTTGTTTAAATGTATTTTGGACGTATTGTTACTATGGATGCATACGATAATGATAATAATAATAATAATAATAATAATAATAATAATAATAAATTGCAGTGGAGGCTAGGTGAGGTGTTGGGGAGGTGAGGTGAGTAGGCTAGGGCGTCCAGCAAGTTCCCCCTGATGAGCGAGCAGCGAGCAGCGGGCAGCAGGCAGCACGTGCAGTTGGCCGGCTCTGGCTGACAGGCCGAGTGGCGAGTGGCGAGCGGCGCGTGGAATGCGGCCACGCGCGACCTTGTGCGCTGCTCCTCGCGCCCGCTCCGGTGACAGCTCCGCGCTGCTTGTCCACAGCTAAGCGCTTCTCTGCAAACGAGCTAGACTCGCGCGTGGCGCTGCCTTCACAGCGTCGACCGACGTTGACTGAAAATATCGGCTTGCCGGCGTGGTCACACTTCTTCTGATGTACATCTACATGGGATACTCAGCAAATCACATCTAAATTCCTGGCAGAGGGTTCATTGAATCACCTTTATACTATTTATCTCCCATTCCATTCTCGAATAGCGTGCGGGATGAAAGAACTCCTGCATCGAAGTTCGCGCTCTGATTTCTCGTATTTTATTCTAATGATCATTTCTACCTATGTAGGTGGGAGTCAAAAATCTTATTTTCGCATTCGGAGGCGAATGTTGGCGATTGGAGTTTCGTAGCCGGCCGCGGTGGCCGAGGGGACTGAGGCGCGCAAGTCACGTTCTGCACGGCCACTACTGTCGGGGGTTCGAGTCCCCCCTCGGGCATGGATATTTGTACCGTCCTTAGTCTTAGCTAGTTCATAAGTAGTTTGTAAGTTTAGAGACTGATGACCCCGTAGTGAAGTCCCATAAGCTCTACAAACATTTGAACATTTTGGAGGTTCGTAAGCAGACCACGCCGCAGCGATAAGCGCCGTTGTTGTAATGATTCCCATCTCAGATTCTGTATCACTTCCGTAATGCTGTGTCCCCTGTATCGTGACAATACAAAACGACCTGCCCTTCTTTGGACTTTTTCGATGTCCTCCGTTAAACCAACCTGATAAGGATCCCACACTGGGCAGCAATACTCCAAAAGGACCGACAAGCGTAGTGTATGCAGTTTCTTTTGTAGTTATGTTGCATCGTTTAATGGTTCTGCCAATAAAACGCAGTCTCTGTTTCGCCTTTCCCACGACATTATCTACATTTTCTTTCCAGTTTAAGTCTGAAGTATTAGTAATTCCTAGGTATTTTGTGGTGTTTACGGCCTTCACTTTTGATTGATTTATCTTGTAAACAAAGTTTAACGGGTTTCTTTTCGTACTCATATGTGCCACTTCACACTTCTCATTATTTAGAGTCAATTGCCAATTTTTACACCATAGTGATATCTTATTTAGATCGTTCTGCAGTTGGTTTTGATCTTCAGATGATTTTACTAGACGATAAATAACGGCGTCGTCTGCAAACAATCTAAGAGAGCTGCTTAGATTTTCACCCAAATCGTTTATGTAAATAAAGAACAGCAGAGGACCAATAACATTAACCTGTGAAACACCCGATATCAACTCTGTTTTAATCGATGCCTTACCATCGATTACTACAAACTGTGTCCTCTCTGGCAGGAAATTCCCTACCCAGTTGCAAATTCGGGGTGATATACCATAACCACGCAATATGATTAAAAGCAGTTTGTCACTTGGTGACTTCAAGAAGGTTAGGTTGTTAGGTTATTATCTACTAGTTACCAAACCCGGCATTGCCCGGGTATATATGGGTTTTCTATTAATGTAATTCAAAACTTGACTATAAACAATATTTATCCATACTTGTGATAGGAAGGTTTTCCAGCTCATTGTTACGACGTCATATCTACTGAACTATGTCGTATGTAGTTTTAACCCTACAGTGATTGTTGTCTGATAGTAAGCAATATGTGTACGAATTTAGTTGAAATCGGTCCATTATTGTAGGAGGAGATATGGAAAAATAGCACGGAATGTAGCAGTTATTCGGAAATTTCATTCTTTATGACGTCATACCTCCTGAAATATATGTCGTTCTATGATGTAAATTCGAAGTTACATTCGTAATCTCTACAAAATATGTCGTGAATGGTGTTACCAGTAAAGACGTAATAAATCGAAACCTGATGCGTGATTACCGCGGATTTTCATGAACCAAATTGTTTATGACTTCATATCTCATAAACTATATGTCACAGTGTGATAGCCGGCCGAGGTGGCCGAGGGGACTGAGGCGCTCCAGTCACGGTCTGCACGGCCTCTACGGTCGGGGTTCGAATCCCCCCTCGGGCGTGGATATTTGTGCCGTCCTTAGTCTTAGCTAGTTCATAAGTAGTTTGTAAGCTTAGGGACTGATGACCCCGTAGTTAAGTCCCATAAATTCTACAAACATTTGAACATTGCACAGTGTGATATAGGATCGAAGGAACATTCAGTGGTGTGTGTGTGTGTGTACTGTCTGTAAATTGTCTTCCGAATACAATTCACAGGGTAGAAGTAATAACTTGTAACGTCATGCCAAATGCCGTAGATATACATCATGAACATGGGAAAAGCAGTAAGCGATAAACTTTTTTCCTTTAATTTTGTTGAGATTGTGAGCGAAAAAAACTTTCTTTAAGATTTGAAAGCATGTCAGAGTTTGTTGAAAATCGTTAAGATCTCTCATTGTCAAATAGTTGACAAATAAAATCACGCTATCACGTGTCGCAAGATTGGGTAGTTTTCATTGTTTCTGACGTGATATCGTATGAACTATGTATCGTACGTAGTTTTTGCAACCATGGGAAATGATTCCTGACGTTAAAGAATATTTGTACCAAATTTGGTTGAAATCTGTCAATTACTTTAGGACCAGATAAATGTAGAATATTATCGCATGATGCAGCCGTTTTTCACGACTGTCAGTGTTAATGACGTCATATCTCATGACGTATGAGTCGTAGGTGGTTCTTAGTCCTTCAGCGATTGTTACCTGATAATAAGGAACATGTGTACCAAGTCTGGTTGAATTCGGCCCTGCCGCGGTGGAGTAGCCGGGCGGTCTAAGGCGCCTTGCTGAGGAGCCTCGGAGGTTCGAGTCTTCCCTGGGGCATGGGTATGTGTGTCGTCCTTAGGTTAGTTTAACTTAATTCAAGTAGTTTGTAAGCTACGGACATGATCACGCAGTTTTGTCCGATAGATTTACAAACAGATTTATTTATTTATTTATTTATTTTTTAGATCGGTCCAGTAGTTTAGGAGGAGATGTGGGGAGATGTGGAACATACACACGTAGCCACATACTCGTACAGCTTATTTTATAAGATGTATAGATTCTGTGTGTCAAGCAGATTAGATTTCAATTTCCTTGGGTGTAATGGATTCCACGGGCGTTTATCCTTTGAAGTGAGTGCTATACTGCGGCTTTTGCTATCATTAAAGACATGGAGTGCATGTGAATGAGCTAAATTTTTCTAAATAAAGAATGAAAAAGAAAACTGACTAGGTTTAAGTACACTGCCCTCAGTTATTGCTACTACCAGACAAACTTTACGAATGTATGAGGTACCGGTAAAAGAAGACATTTTTATTAAATATCCGTGATGTAGCGTTGTGTTGGTGACAAGCAATATGACAGTTTTGCTAACTTTATTTGTAGTTGTGCAGACATACACCAGTTAACCCACATCTTTTAAATAATGAAAAACTACAACAGTTAGGTAAGTTCATTGGTTATCAGAACGCGTTTCATGAATTTATTCGCATTTTCTAGTGCATTTTCTTACATACGTAGGTACTTTTTTACGTTTCAGTGTGTGATTTTCTACCACTCTTGCACTGCAGTTGTCTTTTTTAGGTTACTCAAGTTTGGAAAATCCGACAGCATAAAACTGTGCATTTCATCCTAATGTTAGAAACAATATTTTTCTCTGCCTCCTTAAATGTATTATGCCTCCTCCGTTACACAGAAAATGACACGATAATTATGACTTCGCGGTGGAGTAGACGAGCGCTCTAACGCGCCTTGCTGCGGAGCGCCCGGTTGTTCGCCGTCGGAGGTTCGAGACCTCCATCGGGCATGGGTATGTGTGTTGTCCTTAGTTTAAGTAGTTTGTAAGTCTAGCGACCGATGACCATAGCGGTTTGGTCCAATATGTTTACAACCAGTTGAATATTTTGAATAATCATGACTTAAGCCTACCTTTATCCAAAAACAAACAGTGTGAGTGACGATTTTTGTGTTGTGATCCCCAGTGTAATGGAACAGACATAATACTTGTAAGTACAGACAGAAACACTATTTAGCATACCAAGATTTATTATGTACGATTTCCCTCATATCAGTAATCTCAAAAAGACTACAGCTAGGCAAGAGCTGCATAAAATCATGCATGGAAACGTCACAATGTATTTGTGTAAACAAATACACTAAAAGCGAGACCAATTCTCGAATTAACGTCGTGCTAAGCATAAAAAAATACATAATGGCTGCATATTTTCATTATTAAATTCCAGGAATAATGCCGTTATAGGGTGTCCAAAAACGTCTGATTATGATGAACGAAATGAAGTTACATTAATGTTAGATGACTGTCATTCAGTATATTTGTGAAAGACAAGTGTGAAGTTTAGAAATTTTGAACACGGAAAACAATGAAAAGCGGAAGCACACGTACACGACATTTGCAGGTCACTAAATGGAAGAGAATCACCATCCTGTTAAAGAACTCCAGAAGCAGTAAGAATAACTTGTGGACAGCTAATACCCGATTATCACCAATGAAAACTATGTAAGAGAGCCTCTACAGTAAACATTAAGATACGCCACAATTCCGAATTGAAAACATTTTTTGAGGTTATAATTTACTCCTAAAATTTCTGATTTATCCAACTTCCGGTTTCCAATAAACTGCAATTTCAGCCCATTGATTCCCTACCTATCTCACGATTGTGGTATTATCATCTTCTGGGTGCCAAACCTATCAGTTTTTCACATTCCATCTCTACTGTATGAGAACGTCGGCCAGTCTGACCGAAGAAAACAAACTGATTTGAATCTTACCGATTGCTGTTTGAAGTCTCTACGTTCGGGCAATGACCGTGCCCCTAGTGGAGCACTGATTTGAAAGGATCTTTGGATATTGCAGCCACTGTGAACACAACCTAAGTGGGAGGTGTCGCTGATATTTGTTGATGGCTCAACATTGAAATCCGCAGCAATTTACGGAAGGCATGTACTTCTGTCTCTTTGAACGATCTTCAGTCGGCTTTGGTTCCGTTCTTGCAGGTTTTTTCTGCTCCTGTGCCGATGTCGAAGATTTTATGCTTGGCGGATTTCCGATATGCACAGTGCACTCTAGTCTTCCAGCTTTGATCCGCCTTGCCGGCCGCGGTGGCCGAGGGGACTGAGGCGCTTCAGTCACGGTCTGTGCGGCCACTACGGTCGGGGGGTTCGAATCCCCCCTCGGGCATGGATATTTGTGCCGTCCTTAGTATTAGTTAGTTCATAAGTAGTTTGTACGTTTAGGGACTATTGACCCCGTAGTTAAGTCCCATAAGCTATACAAACTTTTGAACATTTGATCCGCCTTGAGCAGCTTGATGACCAGGATCCAAAAGTGTGAAGAGCTTATGGTACTCACTTTAAAGATCTGTTACTGTCAAATTAGTACTGTGTTATTCTTCCTTTGCTGTATTTCTTTGTACCCTTGGACTCTTATCTCCGGACCACCCTGAAGATACAGATTATTTTCTCCCTCTGCACAGTTATCTTCGATTTCGATACCCGCCATCATGCACTTTCTACACGAGAAATTGCATGTATCTGTCAACTTTCATGGTGATCAGTCAAATCTCGCTTATTGCTGGCTGGCTAGCTTCTCTGTCAGGCACTATACAGTAGCTTGCGGAGAATGAAGTCCTTCTCCAAGAAGACATACATTACATAATACGCATGTGCCAAATTTCATGGTGTGTAATTCTCAATGAAATTTTCTCGGCCCTCCAGCCGCGTCGGGGGGGGGGGGGGGTTAGAACCCCACGAGCTTCTGGCTACTAAAATTTCCTTGGCCATTTTCAAGTAACAAATGACTGATGCATCGCCGTTGGCTTGCCTTATAATAGCCACGCTGCTGGCTATGACATCGCTGGAGCTGGGTGACTTGCCAATGTTTATATATTGAATCGATTGAGTCCGCTTTTGGCTACTGATTGTGACATCAGTAGGACTCGCTTCTTCGTCCCTTGTTCGCCGCGTCCGCTTCGACCTCGCAATGGCCAGGCCCAAGCTGTGCTGAGCAGCAATCCGACATCCTTATTAATGGTATTTTCCAATATTTTAGTTTCAATGGCTTCCTTTACAATATTATCACAAAATCCTCTCGTCGAAACGAATTCGGTGTCGATTTTCTAAGGAATGTTTTCGGGCAGCGAAGACGTATTCACCCCTCGTGTTCTGCCCGGCATTGTTCCACAGTGTGTAGTTTTTCCAATATAATAGCAGCTACACTTACAAGGTATAAACTCCTGATGTTTTGAGCCCTAGATCGTCTTTTAATGACCTCATCAGCTGTATTTTTGATGGGAACCTCAACACAGACGCAATGTTATAATTCTTCAGAAGCCGGCTAATCTTTCCCGAAACTATTCCACAGGAGGACAAAAATGCAAGATTCTTGCTCTCGTCTTCCGAAGCACTTTTCCTGCTTTTATCGCCAGAAATGCGATGTTGTATCTGGTTGTGTCTGTAGCCATTGTCCTCGAAGACTCTTCGGAGATGGGATAACTGTCGTGGCAGACTTTCGGCGACATACAATTTTCACGCGATGAACTAGGGTGCCAATCAGTATGAGTGGGGTTCCTGTGGCTGAGGTGACCATTGGTTTTCCAGCAGACGAGGACATCAAGGAAGGGCAAATAACCGTCTTTTTCCACTTCCATGGTAGTCGTGAACACTGTCCAGATGGTCTAAGTACTCTCCCAGTTCCTCACGTCCATGAGGCCAGACGGCGAATGTATCATCGATGTAGCGGTAGAAATAACTTGGCTGCACTGGGGCAGTATTGAACACAGTGTCCTCAAATTTCTCCATAAAGAGGTTTGCTATGGTTGATGTTTCCGTGCAGCATCTTTGGCCTTGCACTCCAGTTGGGATCGTGTTCGGCCTGTCTGGGGTGACGCCACTGGGGCGACTGACGTGTAGATGATGATGAAATGAACAACACAACACCTAACCCCCGAGTGGAGAAAATCCCCGACTCGACCGGGCACAAAAATGTTAAAAATTTTGTAAAGCTTATGGGACTTAACTGCGGGGTCATCAGTCCCTAAGCTTACAAACTACTTATGAACTACCTTATACTAAAGACAGCACAAACATCCATGCCCGAGGGGGGATTCGAACGCCCGACGGGGAACGACCTTGCGAATCGTAGCATAGCGCCTAAGTGCGCTCTGCCGCTCCGCTATGCACCCGATCGGGAATCGAACCCGTGCCCCCGCGTGGCGCAACCCACGACGGTGTCCACTCTACTACGGAGGTGGACATGGAGCTAAAAGATTTCCCTTCGCCACGCAGTCTGTTTGGTCGAAATACTGGCCTCCATACATGAAATATGAGAATGTCAAACTGGGCATTAACAATCCCCCAATTGTTTTGTCAAGTAAATGAGGGAGGAGATCTAAGCAATCTTTGATCGGAACACGTGTAAATAAGGAGATCAAATCAAAACTAACCTTGACTAATTGTATTAATAACTACTTTATGATCGCGAGTGCAATTTTTTTTTATTTTTCTGCTGTTTGTCCAGAAATTTTTTATAGGATCACAACGGTCGAAATAGAAAAGAAGGAAGCATATCCACGGTTTGAATTGTGAGTTATGGTTTCATACAAAAAATCCCACCGAGATTGGCAAGTTCAGTTTTTTGGCAAGAGGGCTCACAGTCGTGTTCCCAACGTTCAACTCTTTTTTTTCTTCAATTTCCCGGGTAACTTACCAATTGTTCTTTCAAAAAAAAAAAATGTTCAAATGTTTGTGTAGTCTATGGGACTTAACTACGGGGTCATCAGTCCCTAAACTTACAAACTACTTATGAACTAGCTACTACTAAGGACGGCACAAATATCCATGCCCGAGGGGGGATTCGAATCCCCGACCGTAGTGGCCGTGCAGACCGTGACTGGAGCGCCTCAGTGCCGGCCGCGGTGGCCGAGGAGACTGAGGCGCTCCAGTCACGGTCTGCACGGCACTACGGTCGGGGATTCGAATCCCCCCTCGGGCATGGATATTTGTGCCGTCCTAGTTCGTAAGTAGTTCATAAGTAGTTTGTAAGTTTAGGGACTGATGACCCCGTAGTTAAGTCCCATAAGATTAACAAACATTTGAACATTTTTGAGCGCCTCAGTCTCCTCAGCCACTGCGGCCGGCAATTGTTCTTTCCCTACAAAATCATCCGTGTGCTATAACGAACTTATTTGAAAAATTTAATAATAAATAAATAAAATTTGTCTTGGCGAACTTAACATGGTGTTAAAACGAACAGCATTTTATTTACAGATATACAGAGATTTTATTCGAAATCTTGTCTTTCTTTTTCGTGGGCATCTTTTTGAAAATGTGTTGGTGCTTGGCTGATAGTAAGGACTGTTCAGTATGCGTCACAGAGAACTGCTTTCCGACAGTTGGCGCATAACCTCGACCACTGAGAACAACAAGCGATGGCGAAATCAGCTGCTTGCTCCTCACTTCCGCGACGTGAGACGTCGTAGCGATGCTGCATTCTCAATAGTATCATTACACTGATCCGTAACCCCATCCATCCCTAAGGCACTGTTTTGATACTCCTCCACCCTCGTTCTAACAGCAGAGTTAACCGCTGTTGGTCGCTTTATTCTATAGGTAGTCACTTAGCTGCTCGCCAAACTCCCTCTCAGGAACGAGTAAATGTAATGGCAAAAACCATTATACCATTTTCTGCGTGTTTAATTTTCCATCAACAGAAAGTCTTGCTTCAAATCAATTTTTTATATTGCTAAACATCCGGAAGGCTTTTGACACCGTACCTCACAAGCGTCTTCTAATCAAATTGCATGTTTTTGGGATATTCACCACATTTGTGCGACTGGACTCGCGCTTTTCTATCGAAAAGGAGACGGAACGTAAATCTGACGAAGGTCATAGACTAAAAGAGGAATGAAATCTGGGGGGGGGGGGGGGGGGGGGCGGTCGCCGAGGGGACTGAGGCGCTCCAGTCACGGTCTGCACGGCCACTACGGTCGGGGGTTCGAATCCCCCCTCGCGCATGGATATTTGTGCCGTCCTAGTTCGTAAGTAGTTCATAAATAGTTTGTAAGTTTAGGGACTGATGACCCCGTAGTTAAGTCCCATAAGCTTAACAAACATTTGAAAATTTTTTTGAAATCTGGGGTTTCCTATAGAAGTGTAATAGGGCCCCTACTATCGGTTTGTAAAGTCACCAGAAGACCAAAAGTATCTGCAAAATGATTTAGATTTCTGCACGGTGCAAACATTCGCAATTGACCCTAAACAATTAAAAGTGTGACGTCATCTGTATGAGCACTAAAATAAATCCGTTAAACTTTTTTACGTGATAAATCAGTCACATATTACGGTCGTTAATTCCACTAAATACCTAGGTATTACAACAAACAATTTAAATTGGAAAGAACAAATAGAAAATAAAATTGAGAATAAAAATTTTAGCTAGTATTTTTATTGACGTAATAAACGATAACGGCTGTTTAGAAACAAACATTAGCAACCACAAATTTATTTATTTCGCCTCCATAATAATCAAAGATGACCTACAATAAAAATACGATCCATGATAATAACATCATCGTTGCTTATTTGCATATAGCTTCTATGTAAACATAGAGCATCTTAGTAGTTAACTGTCAAAATATATAACTGTCAAAAAGTACATAATTTATCAAAATATAAATAAAATTACCACTTTATAAGTTTGGCAGTTAGATGACAGAATACTACTGATGCAATATGGACGTCAGGCCCATCTAGACGTAAGTAAAAAATTTGTTAATAATCTATAATCAAACTGTATACGAAATTTTCGAAATGTATTGCAATGTTTTCACCAGTGTAATTTCCAGGTACTTGACAATGGCTGTAAAAGCTGAAACAGCTGTAGTACATTATAAATAAATATTTATAGCAACAAACTGGACCAATTATGTTACATTTCATTCACTGACATATTTATTGCTGCGGTCCCGGAAGAAAAGAAAGTATTTTTTGTTACTAATTATATCACAGCAGTGGAGAATCGAGGTGGGGCTACAGCCCCATAGCCCTCCCCCCTCCCTCGATTCTCCACTTCTGTGACCTAATTAGTAACAAAAAATGCGATGCGTCTATGGCAGGAAGAAACAAAAGGTTTTATAAGACAACGTTTCATCACTTTGCTTTTGACCGACTGAGGGTCACAAAGTTGTTTGAATAACTATATTACCGAATAGATTCATTTCCATAGAGGTACTTAAAGCTGCTGTTGGGTAGATAATCTGCATGCGTTAAAATACAGCTGCTGCCGCTACCGTGACATCCTTCCCGAAACCACCTCCTTCCGTCTACGAATCGTTCTCATCACGTAACAGCACAGTTATGTGATCCTTCCTCATGGAACCTCCACAGCTATCAGCTAGCCTTGCCTCACCTCGTAACGAGTTAAAAACGTCACTAATGGCATACTTGATGCAGAAGACGGAGATGAGGATGGACGCTAATCCAACAGGGATGTAAACGATATTCCCAAAATAGATGAAACTGACCGCTAACGTCTCTTTTCAGAGGTGTTTCCTGAAACTAAATCTGGTCATTGGAAGAACATTTCGAGAAACACTGTCCTTCACCTAATGACTGGGACGTATCCGGATAAGTATTTTAGCCGGCCGCGGTGGCCGAGGTGACTGAGGCGCTCCAGTCACGGTCAGCACGGCCACTACGGTCGGGGGTTCGAATCCCCCCTCGGGCATGGATATTTGTGCCGTCCTAGTTCGTAAGTAGTTCATAAGTAGTTTGTAAGTTTAGGGACTGATGACCCCGTAGTTAAGTCCCATAAGATTAACAAACATTTGAACATTTTTTTTTTGATAAGTATTTACTGAAGCAGCAGATACCCTTCATCATCATTTACCGAACGACGCGATTCCAATACAACCTACTGGCATCTGTAAATATGATTGGAAATACCATTACAAATACAAATATTTATGAACTGCATACTTGTACAGATTACTCGTAGTGGGATAAAAAAAAAAATTCGCCATCATGTAATAAGTTGGATAGCTAGGCTAGGATACATTTATTTATTCCTATCTGTTATGTTCCTGCGTCTTTTAACAAATATGTATGTATGTCACTGTAAAAGTAAGATGATTGGTAAATCCTAGAATTAACCGTTCAAACTTAAGATTTACCATCGCGGTGTGGTAAAAGTCTCATTATATGCATAGATTTCGAGCTTTTACCAAGAGATGTTGGTAAATCTTAGGATCTACCCATACCAACTGGTAAAACCGTATTCATTAGAAATTTACTGAAATAGTTTGTATTTATTGTAAATTTATGTATTTTAAAAATTCTTGCATTCCAATATGACTATAACGAGCAATATTCGATATTAGCGAAGAATGTTATAGTCACCCAAAAATGTTGAAGAAAATGTTACCTTGTGAACGTATATTTTTGTTACAACAAGGCTGACTGTTGTGGGATTTCGAATTACATAATATGGAAGACGAATTACATGAACATTTTTAGTTGAACACCTTTTTAAGCAATTGCACTTTTTGAACCCTTGTCCTCCAACAAAAGATCGCTTCAAACGTCTGCAGTGAACAGTTCTTTTTACTGGATTTTCGCGTTTTTCACTTCATTCAAGAGAATATTATATTGCTCAGCAGTTACAGAAAATTTTTTGTCCTTCTTATTCACTGATTCACTTAAAAGTTCGTGAAATCTGTTAAGCATAACATCACTCATTCTAATGCAAAGCAGCAGAAGAAACAGCATTAAAAGGTGTCCGACTACCGTACGGACGATGCTCGACAATGAAACTACGCAGCGGTGAGCGGACTGAGAACTCACAATTGCCAACAAAGAAACTTATCTGAACAGAAAATTGGCAACAATGAAACTTTTTTGAACCTGCACGACGGGGGTGGGAGATTTCGCTCCAGCTTTTACCAGTTTGCATTAGTAAATCCTAAGATTTACCAGTGTCTTTTAGTAAAAGTTCGAAATCTGTGCATATAATGAGATATTTCGGACTTTTCTCACACCTCGACGGTAAATCTTAGGTGTGACCTGTTAATTCTAGGATTTACCAATTATCTTACTTTTTCATAAAGTACGTTTTTGGACCTATGGGAGTCCAACGAGACTTGTCTTCATTCAGAAGAAAATATTGCCATGCACCTTAACTATTAAGGCTCTAGAACATTTACTACGATTATTCATGAATTTCTCGCTATAGTTGGAACCAGGAAGGACTGCGGTCGATTTCAGGCTGCTTCTGCGCACCTACGTCACGTCACGTGCCTACGTCCGGCGGCCAATGAGGATTCACTATTGCTAGGAGCGCTCTGCTGTCAGTGCTGTAACCATTGCCAGCATATAACGTGATTATGGCGAGTTATTTAGTGTGTTTTATTGTATTTATTGCGAGTTGTCACTGGTGGTGCTGGTATGCGAAAAGCAAGCGATATAAGCTTTCATCAAGCGCAAAAACCATGTTTAGGCGTGACCTAATTGTTGCTTGAAGCTGGCAACAATGTTTCTCCGGCTGTGCTTACACATGCGCTACCCGCCATCTTTCGTGGGTTCAACTATAATTATGTATGATGACATTTTTAGATCTACTATGTAAATAGTCAGCAGTTCCCATGGATAATTAATTTAATTATTAAGATTCAAGAAAATTACATGTAACTAAACTATGCACATTCATTAATTTCGAGCTAGGAATCACAGATTCACAAACTGGATGCAACATAGAAAAATGATGCATGACGTTACAAATCATTGTAAATTATAACTGTTCAGAATCTCATTACTTTTCATGTAATTAGTTAAATAAGTGTTCATATTGTTTGTGACATATTTCACAGATTTCCTCTAACGTTTACGATGATTTTGTATGAAACTAGCATTTGATTTGTTTGTTGTAAATACGACTGTTACGTAACCTTACTTCAGCTTGGCTGATCAGAAAGCGATTGTAAGCTGATATTTTGATTATTTATAACAATAAACGCATCTATATGTCTCTATATAGAGGCGCTCTGGAGCGACAGTCATAGGGTTACCAGACGTCCTCTTTTATCCGGACATGTCCTATTTTTTGGACCCTAAAAATGGTCCGGCCGGGTTTTTAACAAAATGGGGAAATGTCCTCTTTTTTGCGTTATGCATCTGTTTGAACTTGAAAATGCGTAAATGCAATCACTAACTCTAGAGAATTTAATCTTTCTTGAGACAACGTGATTTTTGAATTTTCTCGTTTCTGTGCCGCCGCTGCTCTGGAACAATTGAAATAATCGGCGTGGCAATTGTTGCGGAATACGAGCTTCGAGGCGGCCAATTAAATACATACGTCTGCAACAATGCAAGACACTGCAATACATATAGTATAATATGAAACTCTCGCCTCATTTCTCTGGTCGTAGTGTCGTGTGACACCCAAAAATAAGACTTTCAGTCTCCGTGCTGGAACTCGGCAGTTCTGTGTGTTGTCTGACAGACACACATGATTTTAAGATCAAAAGCTAGTACAATGTTCGTTATTCATAAGTTAAAACCTTGTTCAAAGCTTCATAAAAATAAGATCAGATGCCATAGTCATAATTTCCGTTTCACCATTCAAAAATCAAAATGTTCAAATGTTTGTTAAGCTTACGGGACTTAATTACGGGGTCATCAGTCCCTAAACTTACAAACTACTTATCAACTACCTTATACTAAAGATGGCACAAATATCCATGCCCGAGGGGGGATTCGAACCCCCGACCGTAGTGGCCGTGCAGACCGTGACTGAAGCTCCTCAGTCTCCTCGGCCACCGCGGCCGGCGTTTCACCATTCACCCGTTTACGACCAAAGAGACGTAACTACATAAACAGTGTTTTGAAAACATCGATTTAACGCTTTTGTCCTAAAAACTGAGTAGTTTTTAATAATTAATTGCTAATCTTTGTACGGTAAATTAAAAGTTTATTTTATTCATTGTTTTTTTTTCACCTACGCCTTACATATTCCATTCCTTCACTAGAATCTAGATGCTAATCATGTATATAGTCACGTCGGTCTGATCCTAAATGGGAGCATAGCTATATCAAGGAACGCTTAGACAATTTTTACAGTTACTCTATTCATGACGATTTTACATCAACAGTACTATGGTTTCCGTAAATGATGCTACGTAAAAAAATTTCAGGTGGAAACAGGGGTGATCGGCAAGGTACCTTATAAGCATGGAAAAAGATGTTCAGCACTTAAGATGATGATGACAAGTGGTGAAGTGATGAAATATTAGGGCTTCACCGCTATGTAGTCATGTAATTCGTTCTACGGGTCTCAACATTTCATGCTTCTTAATTTGTAAGAAGATGAACAAATTTCGTAAGATGCGTAAGATGTATTACAAACAAGACTGATAAAACAGTAGAGATACCACTAGTACTTCAGTTGTCAATACAAGACAGAAGAGCGAAAGAAGGTTATTTTATGAATCTAGAAATGTCCTCTTTTCTGAAGATGGACATCTGGTAACCCTAGTCAGTCAGTTTTTAATTAATTTTGCAGAATGAGAGAGGAGAGTAGCAGAGAGGTCAATACAACGAGCTTGAGAGTGAGAAACAGTCGATGTTACAACTTAGTACCGGTTTGAAGTTGAACAGTTGGCGATGTGAAAAAAAAAAAAAAAAAAAAAAAAAAAAAAAAAAAAAAAAAAAAAAAAAGAGAAAAAGAAGCAGAAGAAACGTGTGCAACCGGAGGAACAGGGAGCATTTTACAGCCTGGGTATTTAGTAGTTTATTCGTTGGAGAACAAAGAACAATGACATTTGTGTCGTAATTTCCTCATATAAGCATATTTAGTTATGACAGTTTTTATTTCTGTTATTGAATCTCTCTCCTGAAAGTATTAATCTGGCTTATGTCACTCGGCAGTGATACCAACTGTCGTCGCCTCCGTCCTTCCCTCCCCCCCCCCTGCCGCTACTTTCAGCTTCCACCTGTGTAATAGGATTTAATTCGCCCAGATAGGGAGAGTCGTTTGGGAAGCTTCCGCTGTTACGTGTAATCACACCGGCTATTAAACGGAACAGGCTATAATGTCGCGCGCGCCAGTTATTGCGAAAGTGCAAGTGGAGTTCGATAATTCTACGGATACACAAGTCGTTAACTGGGTTCTCCATAAGCCGGGTGTGCAGCAAGTCTAACAGTTTACTCTTGTCTCAGTGATAATAGCTGGGGGATGCTTTTACGTGAATACACAATGGGGCAACTATTTTCTTCTTCGTTTGCAATGCAGTGACGATAAGAATGGCCACCTCAAGCTTCATTTCGAGTATCGCAAAGAGACGCCATTTCGTTTTTCAGTGATGCACCTCTTCCATAATATTCATAGGAGACGCTAATTTTGATCGTGTGTAAGTTTCTGACCACTACAAATTTGACCAAAACTTGGGTCGATGACATCTATCAAAGTAACAGAAAGAAAAAAAAAAAAAGAAACACGTACATCATCAATGGCCTTTTTTGTTTCATTCGGAAACTTTTTGAAATCTCATATTTAACATTTCGTGATCGTGACTCGTAGGGCATGAAAGGGAAGCATCAGTTGGGAAGGGAGTAAGACAGGGTTGTAGCCTTTCTCCGATGTTATTCAATTTGTACATCGAGCAGGCGGTGAAGGAAAGCAAGGAAAATTTTTGGAATAGGGATTAAAGTTCAGGGGGAAGAAATAAAAACATTGCGTTTTGCTGATGACATTGTCATTCTGTCAGAGACAGCGAACGACCTGGAAGAGCAGTTGAATGGAATGGACAGTGTGTTTAAGAGAGCGTATAAAATAAAAATTAACAAGAGCAAAACAAAAATACTGGAATGCGGTCTTAGAAAATCAGGCGATGCTGAAGGAATTAGATTAGGTAACGAAACAATGAAGGTGGTAGATGAGTTTTGTTACTTGGGTAGTAAAATAACATGCGATGGTCGCAGTACAGAGGTTATAAAATGCAGAATGGCAATGGGAAGAAAAGCATTTTTGAAAAAGAGAAATTTGCTAACATCGAATATTAACTTAAGTGTAAGGAAGTCTTTTCTGGAGGCATTTGTGTGGAGTGTTGCCTTGTACGAGAATGAAACATGAACGATAAGCAGTGCGAACAGGAAGAGAATAGAGGCTTTTGAAATGTGGTGTTACAGAAGAATGCTGAAGATTAGGTGGCTAGATCACATAACTAATGAAGAGGTAGTGAACAGAATTGGCGAGAAAAGGAATTTTTGGCATACCGTAACTAAAAGTAGGGATCGCTTGGTAGGACACATTCTTAGACATCGAGGAATCGTAAATTTAGCATTGGAGGGAAGTGTGTGGCGTAAAAATCGCAGAGGGAGGCCAAGAGACGCGTATAGTAAGCAGATTCAAGTGTATGTGGGTTGCCGTTCTTATGAGGAGATGAAAAGGCTTGCTCAGGATAGAGTAGGGTGGAGAGCTGCATCAAACCAGTCTCCGGACAGAAGACCATAACAACAACGATCCCACAACAACGCACATCGCAGAGTTACAAGTTACGTGGCAACATTTCTGGAAGACTGCTATTATTAGTAGTGACAGTTCGTCAGAAATTGATATTTTAATATCTTTTTCATTAATGCTGAACATGTCGCAGACTTTCTATTAGCTCTGTTGTTGTTGTTGAAGTCTTCAGTCCGGAGACTGGTTTGCTGAAGCTCTCCACGCTATACTGAGCAAGTCCCTCTATAAGAACGGCAACCAACATCAATTCGGACCTGCTAAATGTTATTCATCTCCTTCTGTGATATTTGTCCCTCACACTTCTCTTCAGTATTAACTTGACGATTCCTTGATGTCTCGGAATGTGTCCTGACAATCGGTCCTTTCTTTTAATCAAGGTATGCGATATTCTTCTTCATCATCTCAGCATTTTCCGATGTCACGAGGGGTCGGCATTGCTTTGTTGGATTCTTCTCTTCCATAAATTGTAATCCTATGCTTCTTTTCTCTTCCAACCTTTTTCTGTTAGACCTCCTACTACCTTGTATTTCCTTCTTAGTTTTGGTCTTCCTCTTCACCTTCAAGATTTAGGTTTTCGACTCTTCTCCCCATGTAGCACTCCCCTCATCTGCAGATGGCCATACCATCCTAGCCTACTTTCTTGTATCTTATTTCCTAAGGGGCCCCACTTTCGCTTGTTCCCAGATGTACTCATTACTTATGATATCCTTTCTAGTAATTCATCCACCTTAAAATTTTCATTTCTGCCACTTCCATCTTTCCCCTTTGGGCCTGGTTGGCCAAGTTTGGCACTATAGAACTTCGCTGGCCTCGCCAAAGACTTTTACAGACCTCCTTTCATTCTGCAACTAACTTTCTTATCGCAGAGTAATCCACTCAATTTCTTCCAGTTTCTTCCAGTTATCCTTTATTTGCACATATTTAAACTTCTTGGTCAGATGTAATTATTCCCCTTGCAGGTTAAGGTACAGGTCTTTTACATCCTTTGTACACATATTTTGTTTTCTCCCTGCTAATCCCCATTCCTCTTTCTTCTGGGGCTTTGCTCCACTGCTAAAGCTTGTCTTGAAGCTCCTCTATGGTGCGATCACAGATTACAACGTCACCAGCAAACATCATGTTCCATGGTGCCTCTTTCTTCACATCTTTCACTGACACATCAATATCCAGGTCAAAGAGATATGGGCTGAGCAGAGATTCCCGGTGTAATCCGACTATCACTGGAAATGCCTTCGATGTGTCTCCACTGCTCCCGACTTTCGCTTTCGTATATGCCTTATACCACCAGCACATAGTATCTGCAGGCGTTAACTCTTCGTACATTGTCATATAATGCCTGGGCACTGTGTCAGATCAATAAAAGGCTTATGCAGATCAGCCTTCTCTGCGCCTCTGCATCAGTTGCCTTAATTATTTATGCGATCTATCCACCTGACTTTCAGCATTCCTCTGTAGCAGCTCATTTCAAAAGCTTCAATTCTCTTCGTGTCTGGGTCCACGAAAGGCAAATAAGATGATGTTAGCAAGACTTACTCAGTACCAATTTTAATGATAGGCAATGGCAATCTAAAATCGTCTTGGTGGAGGGAACGAAAACGATTCCTCGCGCAGTTGTTGCGGTCTGCAGTAACAAAACTTGTTTCATGAAAGTGTCCATGGGTGGTGCAATCACCATGTTTTCTGTCACGTCCTTGACGAGTAGTTTTGTAAGCTCATATCACGCTACTGCGCAGAACAGCCGAGCGCTTCTAGGTGCCTTCTCAGGGACTGCGAGACTGCTCCCGCCGGAGGTACAAGCCCTCCCCCAGGCATGTGTTGTGTGTTGTCCATAGGTTACTTTAAGTAGTTTGTAAGCCTAGAGACTGACGACCTCAGCGCTTTGGTCCCATTTGAACATCAGATCAAGTTGCTGTTCCCTGGTTATTAAGTCGACTTTGTATTGTTTTGGTGCTGACAGGGTCTGCAAGCGTGGTATTAAGATCTTGAGTGACTTTTCCAGCTTTCACCCTTTAGTTTTTCGTCACTGTCCTATTTAATATCTGCCACAGTCATCTAACACACGCAGCATTAAGTGAAGATTTGTACTAGAAACTCTGAAGACTTGACTAACATCGCGCTCAGATCCTTCTAAGCAATCATTCTTCTTGCACTGCACACGTCAGTGGAACTGGAACAATTTTGTACTACATTGTCTTAGTCTTTGCTTCATCTGCTGTTTTTGTATCCTCTATTTCTTCTGAGCATGGGAGCATACAGCTATTTTCTGTGGTGACAGTGGCGGATCCATGGGGAGGGTCATGGGGGTCATGCCCTCCCCCCCCCCAAAAAAAAAAAGACTTTCTTTTGTAGACATAATTTTCTTTTTGCATATTAAGCGTGTACGTAAAATTTCAGGAATATTTAGTTTTTTAAATACTTTTATTTATTTTTATTGGTCACATCAACCACTTCAGATATCCTCATTGTATATTGTTCACTTATATCCAAGCCTTCTCCAACGTCCAGCAAACAGTAACCTGTGATCGTCTCCAAAACCGAACCCTCGATCCGACGCTGAGTGGCGGTAACTATCTTTATGTGTTACGTTTTTCCTGCCGGCCGGACTGAGCCACTCCAGTCACGGTCTGCACGGCCACTACGGTCGGGGGTTCGAATCCCCCCCTCGGGCATGGATATTTGTGCCGTCTTTAGTATAAGGTAGTTCGTAAGTAGTTTGTAAGTTTAGGGACTGATGACGCCGTTGTTAAGTCCCATAATTAATAAAAAAATCGAGGCAAAAATTTATCAAATTCCCACCAGTGAACTACACTGAGCAAGACAAGAATTCAGTCGGCAAGTAACATTAAAAGGCGACACAGACGCCGGCCGCGGTGGCCGCGGGGACTGAGGCGCTCCTGTCACGGTCTGCACGGCCACTACGGTCGGGGGTTTGAATCCCTCTTCGGGCACGGATATTTGTGCCGTCCTTAGTCTTAGTTAGTTCATAAGTAGTTTGTAAGTTTAGGGACTGATGACGCCGGAGTTAAGTCCCATAGACTATACAAAAATTTAATTTTTTGTGCGGCACAGACGTAGGTCCCGCCAGAAATGTAGGTGGGACACAGCTTTCAAAATCGGTACTGTCCCTGTAAAATCTGGACCCCTGGGCCCCTAGGCTAAGGCCGTCTGCACACGGGTCGATTCGCACTCGTCGCGGCTGCGATTCGTCCTCGGAGGGATTCCGTACCCATTCGACTGCCGACGTAAGTTAATGGCCCGCCAACGGAGCGATTTGCATCCGTCTCGTAACCGTGTCGAAGTCCGAGCGACGCTCGTCTCTTGCGACCTGCAGTGCAGGGGAAAGTTCGAGCGTGACGAGCGGATCGTACGTCAGGGAGGTAATTTACCGTGTATTGGCCCACTTCAGGTTACGGTAGTAACACTAAAAGTGGGCCTTTGCGATCGTCTTTTGACAGCTCGAAATTTAAATGAAAATAACGGCTTAACCATGCGTCCGACACGAAAATTAAATAACCGAATTTGTAGAGAAGAAAATTCTCTACAATTTTGCTCTCTTCTGGTTTTTTTTTTTTTTAATTATATATATATATATATATATATATATATATATATATATATATATATCGTTTTGCAAAAATAACGGCGATTTTGGGATGTCTGTCTGTCTGTAACGTGTTCCCTGTTTTTAAGACGAACCATTCAACCGATCAGTACCAAATTTTGCACGCATAATTGTAGTCCGCCAGAGACCAGAACTTCCCTTTTTCAAATTTTTCGGAAAAAAATACGGTAGTAATACCAAAAAGAGCCGTTTGTAATGTAATTTTAATTGCAAATAAACCGTTCATCTGACGCGGAAATTGAATAAACGAATTTGTAGAGGAGAAAATTCTCTACAACTTTGTTCCCTTATGTTTTTTTTTTTTTTTTTTTTTTTTTCATTCTCGTATCGTTTGAGAGATATTTGCAAAAATAACGGAGTTTCGACACCCTGCATTAAATTAACGAAAACCAACCGTTCGCAGATGTCACGTAACATCCCTCGCTCAGAACTGTCTCTGGCATACGCCATCTTGCGTTGCGTATTTGATGATTTTCTTATTGTAACTTACACGTCATTTGAAAGCAATGGTGCACTGCAGAATTAACAAAAACACGTCGTATTTCGTAGTGTCTACAAATGCCATATTAGCATCAGTTAACAACTACCATCAATAGTATGAGAGTAAAGAACATAACCCGTAACTGTCAGTTGTAGCGTAATGGGTAATGCGTTGGACTGTGATGCTGAAGGTCAGTGGCTCGAAAGCCACAACTACCTAAAAAAAAATTTCCTAAAAGGTTTTCAGACACTCTTATTAATTAATTTTTTATTATTTGGATTGTTATTTTGGTCCAAAATGTTTGCAGAAACTTGTAAAACTACAAATCTAAAGTGGGTCGTAAAACACATCACTGCAATTTTTTTTATTGGCGACTAGTTTCGAGCATATCCCATTTTCTCAAGCCACGTTATTTGTATTCTGTAGAATGCTAAAAATTCTGTATCAGTCTCTTGCAGTTCTCTAGCACCAACGAACAACCGATTCTGAAAATTCCGCTCTATGTACGCATGCACCCATAGCACTATTTGTGCCTTCTTTTTCTTGTGCCGGTACCAGTAAAACAACACAGCGTCCCCCTAATCACTAGAACTGTCAATTATAGTGTAATTATTGGAGGAAATAACCAACACAATTTTTTAGCTCGCTGTTAGAAATCGCTGGCTGACTGAAGGTAAAGTCGCGTCCGCGACGACTGCCAATCGGCCCCTGTGCGGACGGCCGTCGCTGGCATCCACCTCGTTTACATGGGCTCCCAAAACCGGATTTCGTAAACCGATTTCTCAATTCTGCTTTTGGTTGGTCATGTAAGCACTCCAAAATCGATTCTGGAAATCCGCTTCTCTAAAGCGCTTTTCCAGTTCCACAATCGATTTTGTTCCCCATGTAAACGTAACCGTTTTTGAAGCGTTCTTGGCTTGTCAGATTGTGTTTTCTTGTTAATAATTGTCGGCACATATGGATAGAGGGATATTTTCTAATTTAAAATAAAAGTATAAATTTTTGTATCCCAGCCTCGTCGCCACTTTTGTGTCTCGTTTCCGCCGGGGTCCTGGTGTCGGTGGCCGAGTAGAAAGAGACCGACACAGGAATAAAGGATGCACGCTTGTGCAGGTACGGAGGTGACCAGCCAGTGGGACAGCAGAAACAAGAAACACTAGAGTTAATTAGAACGAGATATATATTTCTTAGAGACTTAGTAACACTTAACTTTTACATAGCTCAGTACTGCAGAATGCTGATACCTGGTTTATATAGAGGCCTGCCTATCCGATAACCAAGTCTTAACTGGTGTCTAGCCGATTCCCAAGTGTTAACTGGTTCTTATCTCAGTCCAAAGTAACCGATGCAAGTCAGTGGTGGCCACGAACGGGATTGCAGCAGAGGGCGCTCGTGGCTGACGTCGTAAGAACGCCGCGCCGTGCGTGCATGGCGGCGCGCGGCGTAAGTACGTGGCGCGCACTTCAGACTTGTGCGACACCACATAAATATTAGCGCGAACATGAATCTGCCGACCGCGGTGGCCGAGGGGACTGAGGCGCTTCAGTCACGGTCTGCACGGCCACTACGGTCGGAGGTTCGAATCCCCCCTCGGGCATGGATATTTGTGCCGTCCTTAAGATTAGCTAGTTGATAAGTAGTTTGTAAGTTTAGGGACTGATGACCCCGTAGTTAAGTCCCATAAGCTATACAAACATTTGAACATTTTGAACATGAATCTGTGTATTTAAATAGAGGAAAATACCGATTGTTATGACTAAATCAGGTACTCAATCAGCTGTTTTGCAGCCGCGTTAATAAATGGGCTACGAAATTCGATTCAGACTATGGCATGTAAACACAAGCCGGCCGCGGTGGCCGAGGTGACTGAGGCGCTCCAGTCACGGTCAGCACGGCCACTACGGTCGGGGGTTCGAATCCCCCCTCGGGCATGGATATTTGTGCCGTCCTAGTTCGTAAGTAGTTCATAAGTAGTTTGTAAGTTTAGGGACTGATGACCCCGTAGTTAAGTCCCATAAGCTTAACAAACATTTGAACATTTGTAAACACAACAGCGAAAAACGGTTTACGAAAATCGGTTTTCGTCTTCCGGAAGATATGTTGCATGTAAACGTAGTGACCGCGAAGTTCGCACAAGACGCGCGTGACGGACGAGACGCGAGTCCCGCCCACGACGAGTGAGGAACGCCCCCTGTGCGGATAGCCTAATAGCGTTTGAGCAGGAAGTGGTCGGCAAAGAGTAGAGTCGGGTGACGAGGGGCAGGGGGAGGCGGCGGTACGTGCGCGACTGCACTCAGCAGCAGCAGCAGCAGGCAAGGCCGCGCGCGCTCTGCTCTGCACCTTTTGCGCGGCTGGCTCTCGCGCGGAATTAGAAAGCGGCGGCGGTGGCGGCGGCGGCGTAAGTCAGGCAACCGCGCCTGCCGGCCAGACCTGATTTGTCGCCTTGCGACACCGCAGGTGCAGCGCGCCGCGCCGCGGCCCGCGCGGACACTGCCCACTGCCCAGCCGTAGCCACTAGTGATGGGCAGTTCGGATCATCTCACTGTTTCGAAACATACGGATCATCCGAGTCTAGTGAGTCGACTCACTGTTTCGGCACACGAAACATCTGGCGTGCTGCAGAGTCGTGCGTGGCTCTACCTTCCCTGATTCACGTGAACCGCGGCAGCTGCAGGGCGCCGTACTGAGTCGACTCACTGCTTCGGCACTCAAAACACGGGACGTGCCGCAGCCCTGCGTCCCGCTACCTCCGCTGATTCGCGTGAACCGAGAAAGCTGCAGGGCACGGCACAGTAGCGCGATATACCAAATACGAAGTATCTATGCAATTTGTTAACATCGAATATTGATTTAAGCCTAAGGAAGTCCTTTCTGAAGGCATTTGTATGGAGTGTTGCCTTGTATGGGAGTGAAACATGGACGATTAGCAGTGTGGACAGAAAGAGGATTGAGGCTTTTGAAATGTGGTGCTACAGAAGAATGCTGAAGATTAGGTGGGTGGATCGCGTAACTAATGAGGAGGTACTGAACCGAATTGAGGAGAAAAGAAATTTCTGGCATACCTTGACTAAAAGAAGGGATAGATTGGTAGGACACATTCTTAGACATCAAGGAATTGTGAATTTAGCGTTGGAGGGAAGTGTGTGGGGTAAAAATCGCAGAGGGAGACCAAGAGACGCGTATAGTAAGCAGATTCAAGTGGATGTGGGTTGTCGTTCTTATGAGGAGATGAAAAGGCTTGCTCAGGATAGAGTAGGGTGGAGAGCTGCATCAAACCAGTCTCAGGACTGAAGACCACAACAACAACATGCAATATCAACATGGATTTAATACGTCATTCACTAGACTGAATTGAACGGCAAAGGATTTGTTTGCTATTACGATTTTACAATCTTGTTAAAGCGTAAACGTTTACTAAGTTAATCATATTTTCATACAAACAAATATTGTAACAGAGGAAGCACAAAATAGTAATGTTCAAATGCCAATGTCTTGAAACTTTTTCAACCTTCAAAATCCCACAATTAAGTTTAAATAAAACAAGAAAGTTCATGGTTCAGATGAATAGGTGCATCCAGAAATGAAATACTTTTCTAACCAATCGCCGGCCGCGGCGGCCGAGGACACTGAGGCGCTCCAGTCACGGTCTGCACGGCCACTACCGTCGGGGGTTCGAATCCCCCCTCGGGCATGGATATTTGTGCCTTCCTAGTTCGTAAATAGTTCATAAGTAGTTTGTAAGTTTAGGGACTGATGACCCCGTAGTTAAGTCCCATAGACTGTACAAACATTTGAACATTTCTAACCAATCAATATAAACAAAATATTTAAGATTTGTTCCTAAGACATATTTAATGAAATCAAAATATACTACAAGTATCAAGACAAGGAAACACATTTCACAATTTACGTGACAATACCACAAAACTGAACTAAATTTTTTCAATGTCCAGATAGGTATTCTGATAATCAAATAATTCATCTTCAGTCAGTCAAATTAGAGAGATTCAATTACAGTTTCTTTGAATTGAAATTCAAAAACGTTGTTTTTGACATCTTATTGAGAATGCGGATTCGTCTCATTGAGATAATTTGCTCTTGCTTAGAAAAGATACGTTCATACGGCACAGATGTAGCAACAATGCATAATAACGCTTAGTTCACTCACAACACCGAAGGACTTCACAACTATTCTCGGTGGTATCCCAGTCTTCAAACCTCAGTTGAACGGTAGCATAATTCAAAATCTCGCTTGGTGCAATAGGAAAACAACTTCAAACCCGTTGCACGCCTGGCCGCTGTGTCGAACTAACCCAGGCAAACGGACAGCAAATATGTTAACCATATCTAGCGTCCGATACGTGAATCACAAGATTCGTTGTTTCGATTCAAGTTTCGACTCAGTCGAACAGTTCGCTGACTCGATTCACTGAGTCGAAACATCAAATCAATAGCCAACTCTAGTAGCCACTGGCCACTAGACAAGGAGACAGACGCGCCACGCCGCTGGCGCATCCCTCTGCCACCCCACCAATCTGCCTCTGCTCCAGACCCAGTTTCCTCGCTGGAAACATGTCCCAAACAGCGGCGCGCGATAATGCGGTTTTTGTGGAGGCCATACTCCAGCGTTGCCTGCGTATTTACAATGCAGTACACTACATTGACTGGCTGTAAGACTTCCTAAGTAACAGATCGCAGTACGTTGTTCTCTCTTCTGGACTTGTTTCCTTCCCTTTTCTACCCATGTTGTTGTCGCTGGCGTATTTGAGTGTTGCTGCTGTCTTCACTAAGCGACATTCAGCTTCGAACTGTGGCGATATATTTGCATTGTACCGCCGGTGTGTGAAAACTACAACATGATCAGCTTTTCGGTCGTTGGCTTTTAACCAGGCTTTGCATTCAAATACAGGGTGCCCAGAAAAGGGCTCCCTGATTTCAAAATTAAATATCTCGAAGACAAAGATCTATAGAGCAATGCAGCAAACAGTATGTTTATTGTGAACGCTGTAAGAAGTTTATACAGCAGTTTGAAATAATAGTTACAAAAGCAGCTAACAGATGGCACTGTAATCGCCATACGTAATTCCTAGTATAAATAGTGATCCGTAGTCCAGAGTGATCAGTTCCACTATTGAAACGTGAAAGGAGGTTAGCGTACCGAAGGAAGAGATTAAAACCATGTACTCCATTGAACAACGCGTTTTTCTGGTGCTAGAGTACCACAGCTTAGAAGAGAGTCCTACGGCAACAAGGTGAAGTTTTCAAGCACGATTTAATTTTCCAAAAGGACCCGATGCGAAAACCATTCGTACGCTCTTCGCAAAATTTCAACGAACAGGTAGCGTAACTGATGATCTAGTGGGGCATGTTGGCCGCAAGCAAACCGCAGTTACGCCTGAAAATATCGCCACAGTTTCTGGAATTATTCAGCGAAATTCAATGTCATCTGTCCGTAGAATTGCATCTGAGACTGGCTTGAAGCGTTCCAGCACGCAGAAAAAAAACTGAGGAAGAGCCTACACATGTTTCCATTCAAAATTCAAAAAAACGCAAAACCCGTACGAGTTGTGCAACAAAGGGTTGCCTTTGCTAATCAGATGCTCACAATGATTGATAGTAGAGGATTTCATGTTGGCTGCATCTGGTTTACAGATGAAGCACACTTCCACCTGAATGGATACGTGAATAACCATAACTGGCGATTTTGGGGTTCCGAAAAGCCGTACTGGTGTGAAGCGAAACCCCTGTATTCTCCTAAAGTTACTGTGTGGGCTGCAGTATGCAGCAGAGGCATTATTGGCCCTTCTTTCATTCGAGAAACGGTCACTGGTGCACGTTACGTTGCAATTTTGGAACAATTTGTCGCCGCACAGCAAACGTTATGCAAGATGGAGCCCGAACACACCGGACCGAGGAATACTTCGGGAATGGAGTCATTGCTTTGGAATATCCCAAATTTACTGGTGCAGGCATGGATTGGCCTCCACATTCGCCGGATTTGACTCCTTGTGACTTTTTTTTTGTGGGGCACAGTGAAAGACATTGTCACATTGTCTACCCGAAGCATCCCGCCACGCTGGACGAGCTTGAATATGAGATCTCCGTGGCATGTGAATCCATTTCGGATGAGACACTACGAAATGTGATGGCGAATTTCATTCTTCGTTTGCGCCACCTCTGTAGTGCCAACGGTAAACATTTTGAGAACATTGTGATGTGATTGTTTTCATACGATTATTTCACTTATGTATGCTGATATGAGCTGTACAGCGTACAGCGCCATCTTTTAGCAGCTTGTAACTATTATTTCAAACTGCTGTATAAACTTCTTACAGCTTTCACAATAGACATACCGTTTACTGCATTCCTCTATCGATATTTGTTTTCGAGAGATTTAATTTTGAAATCAGGGAGCCCTTTTCTGGACACTGTATATGTACGCAAATATTTGGGGCACATGGCGTGAATAATGGACATAATAAAATCTACAGTTCATCACATTCAATATAAAGGCAGGATCTACTACGAACAAAGGTGTGTTTGCGAATACTTCTGTCCACCTGTGTTTTGTGTTGCAATCTACTTCAGTTTTTCACCTAACGGAAGGAAGTTTAGGGTTTTACGTCCCGTCGACAGCTTGGTCATTAGAGACGGAGCTTACGCTCGGATTTTTGGAGAAGGATGGGGGAGGAAATCGGCCGTGCCCTTTGAAAGGAACCATCCCGGCATTTGCCTCGAATGATTTAGGGAAATCACGGAAAACCAAAAACTGGATGGCCGGAGGTGGATTTGAACCACCATCCTTCCGAATGCGAGTCCAGTGTGTTTCCACTGCGCCACCTCGCTCGGTTTTTCACCTAACGGTAGAAGGACAACACAGTTGTTAGTTTTTGGCGAGAAAGTTGTCGCAGGCGTTAATGCAAGGATCTTATAATGAATATGCAGTGAAGTATTGCGAATTGTTACCTGCGTTTGTCGAGATGAAATTATCTCCTGCATTGGTGAAATAACTTCCGCATTTGCACATATTTTACAACACATTTTCCCAACTGGCCGGTACTGTATACGTCAAATTTATTACATTAAAGTTATGGAGTATTGAAGTTATAGTTACAATAATTTAAAAAGTAGGTTAACAAAACGAAATAAACAACATCTTTAAGATGACTGAGAGACGGTAATTTTTGTTTACATTAGGCATATTCCACTTAAACTTTGACAAACTCATTAGCATACAGGATAATTCGAAAAATGAACTGTGTATATTACCAAGTGTTTTAATGGTTTGTTGAATGATTTTTATATGATTTCTATAAGCAAGACAAAAATTTCTTAACGCACTGGACTCGCATTCGGGAGGATGGTGGTTCAAATCCACCTCCGGCCGTCCAGATTTAGGTTTTCCGTGATTTCCCTAAATCACTCTAGGCATATGCCGGGATGGTTCCTTTCAAAGGGCACGGCCGATTTCCTTCCTCATCCTCACCCAAAAACTCCGAGCGTTAGCTCCGTCTCTAATGGCCAAGCTGTCGACGGGACGTTAAACCCTAAGCATCCATCCATCCACAAAAATTTCTTCTCGACAAACCCATCTAACACTTCACAATACGTCACAGTATGTTTATTACAAGATCTTTGCATTCACGCCTGCAACTTTCTCGCCAAAAACTAACAACTGTTCATTCTTCCACCGTGAGGTAAAAAACTGAAGCAGATGTAACACAAAAGTACAGTAATAAAGTCCTCGAAAATGGAGCTGTAGCTCCGAAACGCGCCGGACAATAAAACTATTGTGACTGAAAACGACTTATTATTATTTTATTATTATTACACAAGTTACAGGCCTTTTATCAGACCACGCGAAACATCCATGACTACGTGTTCTTCCTGTTCTTCCAGTATTCCTTCATTCTTTCACTAAAGGCTCTCTTCCTATCTTCAGACCACTTGGGTCGTTAGGCTTTATGTGCTGTTTTCTCTGACATCAAAATGTTCAAATGTTTGTAGAGCTTATGGGACTTAACTACGGGGTCATCAGTCCCTAAACTTACAAACTACTTACGAACTAACAAAGACTAAGGACAGCACAAATATCCATGCCCGAGGGGGGATTCGAACCACCGCCCGTAGTGGCCGTGCAGAGCGTGACTGGCGCGCCGCAGTCAGCTCGGCCACCGCTGCCGGTTCTCTGACATCACTTCCCACTTGTACACGTTGTGTCTAAAGACTACTTTGTCTATGATCTCTTCTGAATCTTTATGTGCCCTTTCCAAATCAATTATGAATCGTTATCATCCAGGGTGTAGTGGTCTTGAGACCCGGGATGCACCTCAGGATTCTGTTGGTGGGAATGGTCTGTGGAAGTCTGCTGATGTGTCCATACATTTTAGTCGCCTCTTTCTAATGTCCGCTGCGATGTTAGAGAACTTCTCTGTCGTATCCCTGAAGTGTATAGCCTTCGTCTGTAATTCTTGGTCCAATAATTTTCCTAATTTTTCTTTCTTGTGTGAGGATGTTCTCAAGGTCGGTCTTTGTGTGTAGCATTATTATTAGTATTATTATTATATACTCCTAACCTTTACGGTACAGTCACGGACGGGTCACGGCGAAATGTCTGTTAATAAAGACCTCCCTGTAAAATTTCTGTTGTTTCTCTTAATTTACTTGATATTGAATTCGATTTTCCTTGCTACATATCAAACCATTATAAAAATGACTATAGTTGGCACTTTGTAGTCTCACTAATAATACTATGTTTGGTTGCGTGGTCATCTTCCGAAGCATCTGTTAAAATTAACTGCAAGAGGCTTTCCGCCTTATGCTAACTGCAATTAACACAATTGCTTCACACCAGACGCGTTTCGCTTTTAAATACGAAAGCATCTTCTGTTGTTGGTGTTATTGTCTCTTACTTACATACCAGTGCTGTGTTTCCGTCTTGTTGGTTGGCGTTGTTCGGTTTGTGACGTGCAAACATCTCAGTTAAGGGAACATTAACTGAAAGAGAGAACAATTTTGATGCACTTTGCGAGGAGTCCCCAGGTGAAGCCGTACGTCGAATGCAGAAAGCCGTGCTTTAGACGTAGATGTGTATCGGCGTACTGGTTGCGAGCAGCTACATGATAACACTGCGAAGAGCGATGCGGTCACGGGGCAAAGTCCTGTTTGCTTCCTCCTTGAGACGCGAGATGACGGCATCGCTTGCTGGTGAACTACATCTCTGAGAGGCAGGAAGTTATGGAACGTACTTGGCATTCTGTTCCTTGTACTGTTCTTTCCTTCAGTAATGAAATATGTGCAGTGGTGTAGTTAGTCAAACAGAAGTGCTCTACTAAAGTTATAGTGTATTTGATTGTAATGAAAATGTTCAAATGTTTGTAAATCTATCGGACCAAACTGCGTGGTCATCAGTCCGTAGCTTACAAACTACTTAAACCTAGGTAAACTAATCTACGGACAATACACACACCCATGCCCCAGGGAGGACTCGAACCTCCACGGCGAGCAACCGCGCGCTCCGCAGCGAGATGCTTTAGACTGCGCGGCGATTGTAATGTTCTGTCTCTCTAACTTTCTAGTGGCTGTGTACATAATGTCCTTGAAGGGAACAGAAGTCTCCTTCTTTCTATTTGCTAAGCTAATCTTGTCAGACTTATGCGATATAAAAATAAAAAAGCTAGTATTTTTATGCTAACTTTCATTACATAATCTCGTTATAGGATTTCATTCTAGACTGCTCATTATTTTACCCGTACTGGATTATTTTATGACGTAACTCATCAAGCCAAAAACGTGCAATACAAATTATTTGTAGCGTGAACTCTAAAACGTTCTGCGGATGGCTGTTTAAGGAATTGGGATTACTAACTAATTTTTTCCAATACATTAGTCCTTAAGTATTAAGTAGTACATGGTGGAAGCAGACACTATCCTGGCATTTGGTGAAGTTGTTGTCAACCTTGGCGACACTCTAGAGCAAGTATGCACTGATCCTTCCCGATTTCGACAAAGAAAATTGGGCTGATGGTGAATGAGGACAAAAATAAATACCGTGTTGTATCGCGCCGAAAAGATCCCCCTTCCTTCCATTGTTGTCGACGGGCATACCTTTGAATGAGTTGAAGAGTTCACGTACCTGGGCTTCATACCAACCAGTAAAAGTGAAGTGTCGAAAGAAGTGTTATTTAGTTTGAACAATATTTTCAAATCTCGTCTAATGTCACAGAAGAACAAGATCCACCTGTACATGAAATTATTGAACGCAGTACTTTTATACGGTTGTGAACCTCGGGCGACTTCGGCAAGGGAAGAGTTAATACGTGCGTTTGAAAGGAAGGGCCACGATGGCCGAGGGGACTGAGGCGCTTCAGTCACGGTCTGCACGGCCACTACAGTCGGGGGTTCGAATCCCCCCTCGGGCATGGATATTTGTGCCGTCCTTAGTATCAGTTAGTTCCTAAGTAGTTTGTAAGTTTAGGGCCTGATGACCCCGAAGTTAAGTCCTATAAGCTATACAAACATTTGAACATTTGAAAGGAAGGTACTTCTAAAGATCTATTGCCCCGTCTACAATACCATGTAAGGTAAATGGGAACGAAGAAATAAAGATGACCTATATCAGCGGTTTGGAAAGCCACACATCATACAAATATTGGGGCAGAAGACACTCCAGTCGTTTGGCCACATCTTTCGAGCGGAAGGATACCTACCTAGCTGAGTCCTGTATTCCCAACCTGCGGGAAACGCCCAAGAGGACGCCCAAGGACGCGATGGAAAGATCTAGAAACTACGACTCTTAAAGAAGTGGAACCGGTAGTTGTGGAGGATGAAGCTAGAGACAGGAAAAGACCATCTGTAACAGATACCCCCTCCTCCCTTCTCTTATGACTGACAGACATTCCGTTTACTGTGTTTTTCTGCGTTTGTAATACGTCCCTTTATTATTATTTTTTCTTTTGTATAGTGCCCTCTTTTTAGGTTTTTTTATGTTGTAATGTAACTTGTTTAATACGGTACTGTCCTGTTTTTATATCTCAGAGTTTTTCTGTATAGTGCCCTGTTTTTCGGGTTTTCTTAAGGTGTGATGTGCCACTTGTAACTTTTAAAAACATTCTACAGTTTCCATTTTTATAGTGTTCCCCTTTGTAAGTCATTTTTTATGTTTCTTTTTGTTCTTCTGCTGTAGACCCTAAAGACACGTTAAAGCAATAAATAATGACTAGTTGACCCGGGAGAATAATTCGCACTCTATCCTCATCAGTCACAGGTAGGAGAAAATGCAGATGGAATTACATATGTATAAAATATTATAATAATAATATTGAACGCACTGTAAATTTTCGGGGAGTTAAAAGTTAAAGAAATTATCATAAGTTATAATAGTAAGCGGTACTTACCTGTGTTGATGAACTTAGAGGTAATTCAGTTCATTAGCGCAGTACACAACGCTTGCTTGAACAAAGTGTCAGAAAATCAGGCGATGCTGAAGGAATTAAATTAGGTAATGAGACGATAAAAGTAGTAGATGAGTTTTGTTATTTGGGTACTTCTACGTCTACATTTTTGCAAATCACACGTTAAACGACGCGCGGTCTAAGGTGTCATCCTACGAACTGGAAAGCTATTCCTGCTGGAGGTTCGAGTCCTCCTTCGGGCATGGATGTGGTGTGCTGTCGCTAGTGTATATTAGTTTAAGTAGTTTATAAGTCTAGGGACTGATGACCATAGCAGTTTGGCCCAATAGGTTTACAAACATTTTAACATTTAAACACATATTAAAGTGCCCGGCAGAGTTTCTCTACCACTGCAATCTCTAATAGCGCCCGGGAAAAAGGTAGGCCTAAATCTTTCCGTTTTCTATCTGATTTCCCGTATTTTATTGTGATAATCATGTCTCCCTATGTCGGCGAGTGGTCCTCCTCTCTCGTAGTAGAAAGTTGGCGAAAGAAATTTCGCAACTCGATCACGCGACAACGAATAAGGCCTTTCCTTTAATGGTTTCTATCGCAACTAGTGCATCACTTCCGTGACACTCTCTCCCCTGTATCGCTGCCCTTCTCTGACCTTTTTCTATGTCCTCCGTCAGCCTCAGCTGATAAGGACCCCACACTGCGCACCAGTATTCGAAAAGACGAGGGCCAAGACAGAGTGTAGTTGAACGGTTCTGTCAACGAAACGCAGCGTTTTTTTCACCCTCCCTACGATATTTTCTTGCGTTGTTACCAATTAAAGTTGTTCGAAATTTTAATTGCCAGGTACTTCGTTGAATTTATTTGACTGATTTATAGTATAAACTAGCTGAAAACCCGTCGTTGCCCGGGTATTTATTTATTTATTCTTGCCTTAAGGTAGTACTTCTCCTATCTCTTTACTTTCTGTCTATCTCCTTTCGAATAAAACATGTTATATTCATCGGTGAATATATAAGAAATAAGGCTGTCTTGCATAATTTACAAAATAATAAGTGCAAGATCCAAACAAAGAAAGATAGTAAGCAAAGTACAAATGACAAATAAAATTGGTACGATCTTATATTTATTGAGGTATATGTTCAACCAATGTATAATTAAATGTATAATTTTTCAGGTATAAATTCATTTGTGTACGTGCTGCATGTCTGTAAAATGTTTCAAATGTTTGTATAGTCTATGGGACTTAACTACAGGGTCATCAGTCCCTAAACTTACAAACTACTTATGAACTACTTACGAACTAGGACGGCACAAATATCCACGCCCGAGGGGGGCATTCGAACGCCCGACCGTATCCCCCCTCTGTAAAATGTTACGAATATAATTAGTAGTAGATAAGTAATATATTAAAACGTGGTGTGTGATGGGGCTGTTTTCCATCAACGTTATTGCTTATGTGCTCATGTCTTTTGAACTACGTGTCGTACTGATAAGACTTCGAAGGTACTGTACATTCTGCTATATATGTGTATAGTACCGATTGTACTTTTTAGTAAAGAGATAAGGCACGGTAAGAAACCTTATCTCTTTACTAAAAGTACAATCGCTATTCGCGTCGAGTACGGTGTAAATCCCAGACGCTTTTTTTTTAAATATTGCATTTTCTTATAGGTTTCACCTGCCCTCCACCCTCAGTATATTTTTAAAACTATGACTTACACAACAGCGTTCAAATTTTCAGTTTTTTAACGACGACGACAAGTTAAGAAGCTTTCAATTGTTTTAAATTTTACGTGCACGCTGGGGAAGGCTAAATGGTAGACATGTTTTTCTAACGAGTTTTAGTGAGTATTTTATTTTGCAGTGACCAATTTTATTGTATATTTTAGCTTCAAAAGACACTCTTGTAAGTCTCTCTGGTACATTGCAGAGCAGCTGACGATACGTCTACAGGACGCGAAACCGGTATTGCTTTTTTAAAAATAAAGTAATTGCATTCGAAGCGGATTTGGTGTCAAAATGAAAACATTAACATTTGGCTGCGGATGCCTGAAATTCAAGATTACATGCTGAAATGGAAGTGTTTGTTGGTTTAATGTTCCTCTACCGGCTTAAATACTCCTCATAGGAAGAAATGACATATATTTGTTTTGATGTCCCCTACAACATGGCAGACTTTGTGGGTTTAGATAGTTTTGACCCTGAATATGTAGAATACACTACTATTTGACGCTGGCGGTGACGCGCATCGCAGGTATGCGTTCAGCAGGAGAATGTGCCCGCTTCCTGGGAGCAGACAGAGGCGCCTCGTGCCTCGGTGGTGTCCCCGCCGCCGCTGACGTGGTCTGTGACGCGGTCGCGCTGACGCAGTGCTGACGCGTGGCAGTAGGCGCGATAAGCGGCCTTCCCGCGGGCCGCGGCCGGCCAATCAGCAGCGCGGGAAGGCCCCAGCTGCCGGCAGCCGCGCAACCCGACCGCCGCCCGGCCAACCGCGCGAGCCGCGCTGCCCGACCTAGGCCACTGCACTCTGCGCGGGGCTTTCCGACGAGCCCCGGCTTTGGAGGCCCTATTCCACCAGCACAGACGTCACCTCCTGACCTGACGACCAGCCACGCAACAAAATGTTCAAATGTTTGTATAGCTTATGGGACTTAACTACAGGGTCATCAGTCCCTAAACTTACAAACTACTTATGAACTAGCTACCACTAAGGACGGCACAAATATCCATGCCCGAGGGGGGATTTGAACCCCCGATCGTAGTGGCCGTGCAGACCGTGATTGGGCGGCCGCAGCGCCGCAGTCCCCTCGGCCACCGCGGCCGGCGCCACGCAACAAGATCATGCAGACGCCCTAGAAGAAGATGTCTACTAATCGATCGACCCAAGCATCCTCGCTGAGGTCGATCCACGTATGCTGCCAGATGCCAGAGGTCGAAGAAGAGAAGATCGAACGCGACAGACATCAACCAGACGTCAATCTTTGTTCGCCGAGAAGTCCGACAAATCGAGACACCGGCCGACCAGAGGAGCAACCGACCAAGGAGAAGACGGTCCCAGTGGCTTCTCATACAGTAGACACGAAGAAGAGAAGAACCACCGAAAACAGTGGAAGAAGGAACATGCCTTCCACAAAAAATAGAAGCACCAGGTGGAAACACCAGTAG
Organism: Locusta migratoria; assembly: GCA_026315105.1. Lineage (NCBI taxonomy): Eukaryota > Metazoa > Arthropoda > Insecta > Orthoptera > Acrididae > Locusta > Locusta migratoria. The sequence continues at coordinate 356,823,736 of CM048748.1, forward strand.
CTCTGGCCCAGGTTTCCGTGGTTCCCTGTTCGCTGTAAGGTGAATACGGCAGCTGTCCCCTTGCCCACGGAATATTCCCAATTGGGAAAAACAGAAGTCCCCTCCCCTAGTATTTAGTCCCAATCCATACAATAAATACTGCCAAAACAGTATTACAGAAGCTCTGAAACCGCCCACCCGCATCCCATAAGGAGCGGGAATGAAAAGTTAAAAAAAAAAAATAAAATAAAAAATAAAAAAAAAACCTATCACACATGGGGGTCACGCAGATGGGGTTGGAACACTCGCGAAACTCTCTAGGGAAAAATTGCAGCTGAAGCGATATTAGCGCTCCAAGTGGCCAGTAGGGAGTAACAGAGGAGTGACATGATCAAAGACGTTGTAAAAAATAACTAGACTCACTAACGGCGCTGCTGTCGCGGGATAATTTGAACCTTCGGCCGGCCGCCATGGTAGTGGCAAGCACCAGATAAATAGGAGTGTTGTTAGGAAATAAATCAGGTATTATATAGCTACTGCGGTACATCTACATGGGATACTCTGCAAATCACATTTAAGTGCCTGGCAGAGAGTTCATCGGACCACCGTTATAATTTTTATCTCCCATTCCATTCTCGAATAGCTACGGGGGAAGAAAGAACACCTGAATCTCTCCGTTCGAACTCTGATTTCTCGTATTTTATTCTGATGATAGTTTCTACTTATGTAACTGGGAGTCAACAATATATTTTCGCATTCGGAGGAGAATGTCGGCGATTGGAGTTTCGTAAGTAGCCCATGCCGCAGCGATAAGCGCCGTTGTTGTAATGATTCCCATCCCAGATCCTGTATCATTTCCGTAACGCTGTCTCCCCTGTATCGTGACAATAGGAAACGAGCTCCCCTTCTTTGGACTCTTTCGATGTCCTCCGTCAAACCCACCTGATAAGGATCCCACACTGGGCAGCAATATTCTTTAAAAGGACGGACAAGCGTAGTGTACGCAGTTTCTTTAGTAGTTCTGTTGCATCTTTTAAGGGCTCTGCCAATAAAACGCAGTCTCTGGTTCGCCTTTCCTTCGACATTATCTACGTGTTCTTTCCAATTTAAGTCTGAAGTAATAGTAATTCCTAAGTATCTAGTGGAGTTTACGGCCTTCACTTTTGGTTGATTTATCTTGTAAACAAAGTTTAACGGATTTCTTTTCGTACTCATGTGGACGACTTCGCACTTCTCATTATTTAGAGTCAACTGCCAATTTTTACACCATAGTGATATATTATTCAGATCGTTCTGCAGTTGGTTTTGATCTTGAGATGATTTTACTAGACGGTAAATGACGGCTTCATCTGCAAACAACCTAAGAGAGCTACTTAGATTTTCCCCTAAATCGTTTATGTAAATAAGGAACAGCAGAGCACCAATAACACTACCCTGTGGAACGCCCAATATCACCTCTGTTTTAGTCGATGCCTTACCATCGATTACTACGAATTGTATCCTCTCTGACAGGAAATCCCCTATCCAGTCCCAAATTTGGGGCGATATACCATAACCACGCAATTTGATTAAAAGCTGGTATATATACCCAATTCATAATCACGTCTGTACTGTTTGACTATTCCAGGGCACATAAAGCACGATGCTGAAGAGCTGCTCAGCGTTTAACTGCACAAATCAGTTTAAGAAAGGAATAAAAAGAGAATACTGTTTTCCCATTTACATTTCTCAGGAATAAAAGTAGCCCTACTAGTTGTGTTCAGAGATAGTTACTCCTGCTTAACACGCTGTCAGTCAAGACAATATGGGATTCGATGAAATAAATAACAGGTTTTTACAATAATGGTAGCAATTTAAAACTGGTGGGCAGGAAATTCAAAAAGTTTAATTTTATGATGTGTAAAGCGACTATTGCAAGCACGAGATTAGTTATCTTACTACAGTTCGAATTTTTGTTTATGAAATTAATATTAGAACATGTAATACAGAATTTAAAGGTCATCTGCTTTACCTATAGGTAAAAAGGTGTTCGCAGAACTGTGTATAGTTCCATATACGACTTACACATAGCCAGACTGAAGTCACACTGTTGAGTTGAACCCTATGATGACAGTTACTGACTTCTGAGCAGTTGCTAATATTGGTACTAGATACCCTAATGCTAATGTTACGTGCACCTAGTTAAGAAAAAGTTATGGCATACTTCGTGTTCTTAAAAGAATTTGGTTGTGGCTAGTTACTGTATTCACAAGTTAAAAAAGCTGTTTTATAGTTATTTAGCTGATGCGATATATTATTTTCACAGTCGATTTTTAACATTAGCTGTTTCTGGCAGCTCTGTTTCATTCTTTGATGTTATAAAATATCTAAATACTGGAGAATACAGCAGTCACTCAAACAAAGACGTAAAGTGTTGTCAAATTACTTCGAAATTAATGTTTGTCAAAAGTTTCACCATCATAGAATATACTGAGAAATTGTTAAAAAAACCATGTTTCACGATAAATTCCGTTCATATGCTGCACTTAGAACGCTAAAAAACTAAATGTTATAATTCGGTTTAGTTAGGAAGCAACCATGCGTTGCTTTAAGGTGGCCCGTTAACGCGTTATGTGTCAAATTTATTTGTTACGACTGTTGTACTAATCAAAACTAACAATGAAATTCAGCATAAAGGCAACTGACAATGAAATTCATAATTTGTTCTAATATTATGATGGTGCAAAGATCAGGGGGCAGCCAAGTGGTATTTCTTACGAATGTTACAGCCTTATGAAAATTGCTGTTTTAGGACGAAATTTAAATTGATAAATTTATCCTCCATTGTAATTTTATTTAAATATTAAGCTTAAAAACACAGAATATCAATGCATATTGTTTTCCTTTTCGCTAAAGGATCAGTGTCTCCAGAATGTCAATGTCTGATATTACTATTCCAGAAATGGTAATTCGAAGACAGGCTCTTACGACAAGCTCTCTGCGTCAGCTTCTATATGTGACTTTAGTACTTTCCGTAAAAACAGCAGCATGTACATGCAAATCTGAACGTCGACATACTCGTAACTGCAAATTTTCATTTCATTTTGCAATGAAATTGAGTGCGCAAAGATCACGCTGTAGGTATATAACTTCTAGTTGTAGACAAGTTTCAGTTCCATGAGCGTTCCTCCCGAAAACAAAAATGTATTTCCACAGCGAAAATGTCTGGAAAATTAGTGAGACGTTTATTTCTCTGCTATCATATAAGGATGACTTTATTCAGTAAAACCTACGAAAAGCATTTTATTTCTAACACTAAGCATATCAAGACTTCTTTGCACAGAATGAATATATTAGACGTACGGCACAGAAATGTTAACGTGTCTGACCGCTTTGTAGTTAAAAACCATCATTCAACTCTTCATTTTAACGGGAGCCTCCACCCTAAAGCTTCAATTAAACAAAAACAGACTTTCACATATTTTGGGTGCTTACTCTTAGATCCCAAAACGATTTGTCTGTATTCGAATCTTCTTCTATGTATAAAGAAGTGTGTCCGTGTGTTTGTTTGTTTGCGTGTAAGTATTGCATACAAACCTACAGGTTTGTTCTAATCTTAATATATAAATGACATCGTACATAACATTGGAAAATCGATGAGGATTTTTGCTCACGACGCTGTAGTTTATCGAGAAAACAGTAGCGAAATGCAGAAATCTGCATCGTATTGACTCTTGGTGTAGGGAATGGCAATTGAGACTCAACATAAAAAAGTGTAAAATGTTCAAATGTTTGTTTATGTAAGCGACGTAACTACGTTGTTCATTAGTCCCTAGGCTACAAACTACTTAAACTAAGTTAAAGTAACTTATGCTAAGGACAACACACACATCCACGCCCGAGAGAGGACACAAACTCCCGACGGCGAATGGCCGAACGCACAGCAGCCAGGCGCCTTAGTACGCACGGCTATTCTGCCGCGGCGCAGGTGTAAACTGCTGCGTTTACATAGAAAGTTAGATCCTTTGTTACATAACTATGCAACAGCAGGACACACACTGGAAGCAGCCACTTGCACAGAATACCTGGGAGTAGACACAAGGGGCGATCTGAGATGGAACGACCATATCAATCAGTCTTGTGTAAGGCAGGTACCAGACTGAGATTGATTGGAAGTGTAGTCCGTCAACAAAGGAAGTGGGTTCGACCGTCGCTTGAGTATTGCTCATCAGTGCGAGATTCAAACCAGGTAGGGTTAAGTCCCAACGGAGTGCAGCCCGCTTCGTTGCGGGCTCACTTAGTAAGCGTGAAATCGTCACAGAGATGATTAAGGAACTCCAGAGGCAGACCTTGCAAACGAGGCTTTCTGTATTGCGGTACGCGCTTTTATCAGATTTTCAAGACCAAACGTTTCATGATGAGTCAACCAATATATTCCTCCTACGTTTATCTCGAGAAGTGACCGAAAGAATAAGATCAGAGAGATTAGGGCACAAAAAGCGGCTTTCAAGCAATTATTTTTTCCTCGAACCATACGCGACTGGAATAGGAGGAAGTGACAAAATGGTTCGCTAACTACCCCCCGCACGCACCGTGAGGTCGGTAGCGCCGTGTGAATGTAGAAGTACATGTAGAACGATTAGCACGTAGGGTGGAATACGTATCGTCGTCTACCAGCGAAGAGAGGGGAAAGCTTCGGATGAAAACTGCTGCAGCAGCCTTCGCTGAGTGGAAGGAGGGGTAGGGCAGTGTAATGCGGGAATCAGCAAGCCAAGGCTTCGGAATCCCATGTCGCAACGCACACGAGTGTCTCCGAAATCAGTCGAACGGACACGACTCGCGCTTGGGAACCCCGCATAGCGCGTGGAGTAACACATTGAGGTCATTATAGAAGGCCAGACTACGGTTTTTTTGTGACCCGTTCGGTTAGCCGCGTGGTCTAACGCGCCGCTTTCCGAGACGGGGAGGAGGCGTACTGGCACTGGTTTGAATCCGCCCGGCGGATTAACTAAGGGGGTCGGAGTGCCGGCCAGCCTGGATGTGGTTTTTAAGCGGTTTTCCACATCCTCCTAGGTGAATACCGACCGTGCTGGTCCCCAAGTCCCGCCTCAGTTACACGATTCGCAAACATATCGTAACACTTCACACGTTCACACATATAACACTATTCACAGACATTTGACGTGCACATTTCCCACCGAAGGGCATGGGGTGGCGGCAGGAAGGGGAACCGGCCACCCCGTCATTGTTAACAATCCAGATCTGATTATCGAAGCCGACTCTGCATGCGCGGGAACATGGCCGTCTCCTCCTCCACCTACTTCTCTCCCTCCTATATATGAAAACATACATATATGCGCCAAGCTTCATGGTGACTGGACAAATTTTGTCAAAGTCGAAACGTACCCTCCGTCTTGCTAAATTCATTAGCTTACAGATTATAAAAATCTCCTTCATGAAAACATGCATTTATGTGCGGACTTTCATGGTGACCAGTCAAACAATTTGGACGTTTGTTATAAAGTGCCCTAGCCCATGTATTAATTCAGGGTATGAGCTATCTTCAGTCCACATTTCAGCGTGAAGAGAAACAAACGTATTAACCCATTGTAAGGTACCTTCCGACACACACAGTTCGGTGACTTACGAAAGGTAGCCCATGTGTTAATCAGAGTATAAGCTACATCCGTTCCTAATTTCATTCATATCCGTCGAACCATTTCAGCGTGAGAGCGTAAGAAACGAATTACAAATTTGGTGAATGAATTAAAGTTCAGGGTAAAGAAATAAAACTGCGTTTTGCTGATAACATTTTAATTCTGTCAGCAGAGCACCTGGAAGAGCAGTTGAACGGAATGGACAGAGTGTTGAAATAAGCTTATAAGACGAACACCAACAAGAGCAAAACAAGGGTAATGGAATGCACTCTTAGAAAATCAGATGATGCTGAAGGAATTTGATTACGTAACGAAATAATAAAGGTGGTAGATGAGTTTTGTTACTTGGGTAGTAAAATAACATACGACGGTCGCATTACAGAGGATATATAATGCAGAATGGCAGTGGGAAGAAAAGTGTTTTTGAAAGAGAGAAATTTGCTAACATATTAATTTAAGCACAAGGCAGTCCTTTCTGAAGGTATTTGTGTAGAGTATTCCCTTGTTCGGAAGTACAACTTGGACGCTAAATAGTTTACACAGGAAGAGGATAGAGGCTTTTGAAATGTGGTGCTACAGAAGACTGCTGAAGCTTCACTACACAAATAACGTCACAAAGCGCAACTTCAGAAGCACACTGCACCGTCACTACTGGCGTACCGGCAGCTCACAGTTGCAATGCGGCATGGCACACGCAGAGGCCTCTAATGGGCGACTGCAGAGTTTTGCAGATGCGGGAGTATCACTAGTGCAATAAGGGACCTTTACATTATCTATCATACGATTTTGGTGTATTTCTGTTTGTTCGAGCCTAAGTACTTTCCTTGTTAGTAACAACACATAACATAAACTTCATTTACCACCGATACTCTGGTGTTAGAGACAGAGAGAGTGATATTGTGAAGTACATGAGGTGACATACAACTCGGATAAATTTAAGCAATTTTTGGAAATTAACGCATGTTTTGAACTGAAAACTGAACGTCGGGATGATAAGAGTAGGGAGTGTATTTGTTTCACCAGTAATGTCGGCTGATTTCCCTCTTGAGGCAGATGGGTGGTATTCTGACGCGGAGTGAAAGTGGTTCCGTTGCATGAGCCCGGTGTCGGCAACAGCCGCCTGCCGTTACGTCATACTCTCTCCCAGCGGCTGTCAACTGCGAGGGATCGCTTGCTTCAAGCTTATGGTGAGCTTTCAGTTACGTGCAAACTGTGCCGCTAAATCAAGTTGTGTGTAATGCTGATTATGTAGTAGGAAATGACCCCCCTGCGTGAGGTGAACGCATCGGTTTGCAACGAAGGTCGGGGATAACTATCAGTGATGTAATCCATGTTACAGATTAGCACGATCTTGACTTTCACAGTGAATATATGAAAAAAAAAGCAGCCAAAAGGCCTGGAGATTACTAAGTCGTCTGAACAGCGACCTCACTAAGACAACTATCTACATTTTTGAGGTTGGCAACACTCCAATAACACACTGTGCAGAATCAGTAAAAACAAAAACAAACACTTCTGATCTGTGGAAAACAACTATGAACAGTGAAAAAGTGACAGTGAAAGTAGTGAGAAAACGACACAGCATGAAGAACCGGCGGTATTACATTAAACAGACGGGCATTCCATGATGTGAAGCGAAAAGAAGACAAAATTTCCGTAAGTAACAAACATTAGGCCTACTTTTCAAGGTTCATTTAAGAACTGTTTTCTCTAAATACAAAACAAACTGTAGATTTCTATTATAACAGACCACTGAAGATATTTTACGGTCATTAAAACGAAACGCGTCTGGTGAGAAAAAATCGCATTTTTATTGTAGTTCCAAAGACGGACAACCACTGCTATTCATAATTATGTTCTCGAATGTCACTTCAAACCAAATAGCGCATCAGCTCCTTCAAAACGGCAAGCCCTCAAGCAAGAGTACGTCTAAAGAGAAAATAGTACGTGACGTTGCACAGGACACTCAGACCCTCTCCAAGCCTTTTGTCCTGGAGGAGCTAAATAACGATACCAGCAAATGTAAAAACATTTGTGTTGAACAAAGAAAACATTTTGGCCCAAGGATCAGAAGGTGGCTAGTTGAAATGATGAACAGCTGTATGACGGGATGTAAAATCCCAAAAATATGGAGAAAGTCCAAAGTCATAGCCATCTTAAAACCGGGCAAAATACCAAATGACCGTAAGAATTATTGACCGATCTCTCTGTGGTGCCACCTGTTAAAGATTTTCGAAAGAATGATACTCCACAGGCTCTCCAACACAATAGATCCGCTTCTAATCCCGCAACAAGCTGGCTTCCGACCAGGGAAGAGCTGCACAGCACAAGTGCTGAGACTGACGCAATATATTGAAGATGGTTTTGAGAACAAACTGATAACGGGAGCAGTCTTCATAGACCTATCAGCAGCCTACGACACAGTCAATCACCGGCGACTGCTAACCAAACTATATGACATATCCAAGGACTACAACCTCACATGTATGATAGGAAATCTTCTCCAAAACCGGAGATTTTTCGTGGAGTTCCAGGGGCAGAAATCAAAAACAAGGTCTTCCACAGGGTCGCGTTCTGGCCCCTATGCTCTTCAATATATACACCAATGACCAGCCCCTTCCTCGAGATACCCAGAACTTCATATACGCAGACGACCGTGCTATCACCGCCCATGCAGACAATTTTGAGAGTGTAGAAGAAAAGCTATCACGAGCTCTCGAAGAGCTCACAGCATATTATAGGAAAAACCAACTCAAACCCAATCCTTCTAATACTCAAACCTGTGCTTTCCATCTAAAGAAGAAGGCCCCTACAGATAAGCTGGGAAGTTATTTCACTAAAACACAACGCCACCACTAAATATTTGGTATGACTCTTGACTGAACGCTTACCTACAAAGAGCACTGCATGAACACCAAATGCAAAGTAGCTGCTAGAAATAATATTGTTCGCAAGCTCGCAGGCTCAAACTGGGGTGCACAACCCAATACATTAAGAACCACAGCCCTGTCCCTGTGTTGCTCAGCTGCAGAATACGCTTGCCCAGTATACAACTCATGCCACGCTAAACAAGTGGATGTGAAACTTCCTGGCAGATTAAAATTGTGTGCTGGAACCGCGACTCGAACCTTGGACCTTTGCCTATCGCGGGCAAGAGCACTACCGACTGTGCTATCCCGACACGACTCACGATGCCGCCTCACAACTTTACTTCCGCCAGTACCTCGCCTCCTACTTTCCAAACTTCACAGAAGCTCTCCTGCGAACCATGCAAGACTAGCACTCCTGGAAGAAATGAATTCTGGAAACATCCCTTAGGCTGTGGCTAAGCCATGTCTCCACCATATCCTTTCTTCCAGGAGTGCTAGTCTTGCATGGTTCGCAGGAGAGCTTCTGTGAAGTTTGGAAAGTAGGAGGCAGGGTACTGGCGGAAGTAAAGTTGTGAGGTGGCATCGTGAGTCGTGTCGGGATAGCACAGTCGGTAGTGCGCTTGCCCGCTATAGGCAAAGGTCCCAGGTTCGAGTCGCGGTTCCGGCACACAATTTTAATCTGCCAGGAAGTTTCATATCAGCGCACACTCCGCTGCAGAGTGAAAGATTCATTCAAGTGGATGTGGCTCTAAACGAAACCTGCCGCATTGTCACGGGATGTCTAAGGCCAATGCCAGTTGTGATTAGAAGGGAAGTCACAGCCATAACGGAACGAGGAAAGGCATCGAAATTATCAACAAATCCCCTTTTTGATTATCAGCCAGCCCATAGCAGACTCAAATCAAGGAAAAGCTTTCTGCATGCAACGACGGAGCTCGACAAATCACCACAACTGACCAGGCTGGAGATGTGGAGAGCAAAGATCGGGGACCTTGGTGGCTGGATGACCCCACAGGAAGCACACCCACCTGGCTATGAGGAGGACTGGATGAGGTGGAAGTCCCTCAATAGACTGCGGACCAACCTAAGAAGATCCAAAGTCAACATGAGAAGGTGGGGCCTCTCTGATGCATCTGTCATGTGCGAGTGTGGAAAAGAACAAACCACCGAGCATCTGCTACAGTGTGAGCTTTGCCCAGCCTGCTGTATCATGCAGGGCCTGACTGGTGCTACCCGTGATGCATGTGATGTAGCCAGATTTTGGGCTAGCATAGTTTAATGTTTAATCCTGGGGAAAAGACCTTTGAACTGTTACCACTGTTACTTGTAAATATGTGTACTATTAATGGCTAATTTGTATTTACATTCATTGATCTTCATTTTTGGTTTTTGTGTTTCATGTTATGTTTTGTGCAAGATGCTTCTGACACGAATAAATAAAAAACTTTCACAATGGAAAAAAGGGTGGCAATATCTTCTTTGCCCTCATATGTCCTGAATGGACTTAAATGAGCTTTTTTGTCTCTTACTTTATCTTATCAAGAGAACGTACCTACATACTGAATAGTGGTTGTAGTAAAAGCCCTGATTGGTGCACTTCGAATTCGGGTCTAATATTAGTCTCCATACTGGTTAGCTCCACGTTTAAACGTAGTGCTTGACGAGAATTCGAAATTCTGACATAATAACTGATGTCGTGGCAGAACGTAAAAGAATAAGAGAATGTAATTCTCTGTCTCTCTATCTCTTCATCCACACAACTCCCTGGTACTCCTCTCCGCCCCCCCCCCCCCAAATCTCATAACAATCTTAACTCACTTTTCCGTAATCACCAGCTCGACTCAACACTCCACCCCCGTCTCTGTTTCAAGATCATTTCTCCCCACAATACTGATGTTTTCCGTCACAGTTAGCCACTTGTTCTTTTTTCGAATCAATTGTTCTAAAGTTTGTAAATCGATGGGACTTAACTACTGTGGTTATCAGTCCCTAGGCTAAGGACAACACACACACACACACACACACACACGCACTTGCCTGAGGGAGGTCTCAAATGTTCAAATGTTTGTTAAGCTTAAGGGACTTAACTACGGGGTCATCAGTCCCTAAACTTACAAACTACTTATGAACTACCTACAACTAAGGACGGCACAAATATCCATGCCCGAGGGGGGATTCGAACCCCCGACCGAAGTGGCCGTGCAGACCGTGACTGAAGCGCCTCAGTCCCCTCGGCCACCGCGGCCGGCAGGGAGGTCTCGCCGCGGCGGATTTGCCGTGCGCACTGGGGCGTCGTTCTGCAGGGCGCGCGGCCGTTCACCGCCGGGGGTTCGAGTCGCCCCTCGGGCATGGGTGTTTGTGTTGTCCTTACGTTAGTTTACCTTAGTTTAAGTGGTTTGTAAGCTACGGACAGGTAACCAAGCTGTTGAGTCCGATAGATTTACAAACATTTGAACATTTTGAGGAAGGTCTCGAACCTCCGCCGGGGAGCAACTGAGCGCTCCACAGCAAGGCGCCTTAGAGTACGCGGCGGCTACACCGCGGCACACGTTTGTACTCTGCTCAGCATTAACGTCTGATGTTTTTCCGCCAAGGTTTCATGCTAGTTTCTTTACACACACACACACACAATAATAAAAATAAAAGAGTCTGCCCCAGCCTAGCCTACGATGTTCAACATGGTTAATGAGGGATTTTTGGACGAGGTTTCTCTTTGGTTTCGCCACTTGTTGAAAACACCATAGCAATCGTGTAGTTTCCGAATCACTCTTACCAAGCCTGTAGGCCAGGGGTTTTCAAACTTTGTGAATCATGGAACACTTAAAAAGTAGAATTCAAGGTGAAACACTAAATTTTATGCCGCAAATATATCCAGTACTTGGTAAATAAAATGATAACATTATTGAAGAGGCAAGGTATTTTCAAAATTTAAGCTCACAAGCCATTAAGTTTAATCACGGTATATGTTTATTTTATGCACTGATTTTACATTATACAGAACTTCATGCAGAAACAAACAATAAAAACCGTAAAAAATCTCTAGTAATACATTTAGGACGAATTCAGCAGAAGCAGTATTTATACACATATATAAACAGGTAGTTAAATGCTTTTACTTGGTTGAGGAAAAAAGCAGAGGATTTCAATGGTAATGATGATCTCTCTTCATTAGTTGAATTTTTTAACAGTTCAACCGAGAACTTGCTCCGCATTGAGACAGGATTTGTATTTTGTTACAGTAGAAACGTATGCAGAGAACCCCGATCCACAAAAATAAGGGGTTGAAAAAGGCAGAAGAATAAGTTTAACTTTCTCTTATAAGTTTTTAAAATCATCTTTTAGCATAAACCAAAAACCAGTTTTGATTGCTTACTTTCACATTTGCTTTAGCATCAAAACCAAATACCACTTTTCGTTGGATTGGCCGATATAAATCAGTAAGTTTTGTAAGATATATCTGGTAAATACGCCATAAGCCCACGGCTTTCATAGAACTTCTCTCCCAAAGCGAAGTCATTTTCAGTCCAGACGTTCCTAACTTTATTTCTCCATTGAAACAGGTGCATTACACTTATACCACGGCAGAGCCACCTTTCTTCAATGTGAAGAAGTAAAGATGATGAAATTCTGATAGGAAGCTTATTCAAATATCTTAGCTTGTTTCAAATTATGAGTCTAAGTGTGTGTGTGTGAGAGAGAGAACGGATAATGGGCCACAAACTGAAACTGATGCTGCACTCATTCTTTTAGGCAGTCAATCTTGCTAATGGAGTGCTTCGAGTGTCAGTAAAGTGGACATCTGATTGAACAATCGCTTGGTCTGTTGAACGAGACAAGACTGAAGAAACCTCAATTATCAGTGAGTGTTCAAAGATTGTTGTCAAAAGTAGAAAAGTGAAATCAAAAGCAGAGTTTTTTTTTTTCTTTTCCAGAAAACTATCATGCTGTATTTTATTGTGTGCAAAGTTCTTATAGACAACACTCAAGTGAGCTGTAGCTGTATTTAATAGTGAAAATGTTGGACATTTTATCTATGTTTAGGTGAATCATTTGTCGCATGAAAGCGATAACCAAAGCTGGTGTCTAGATATATTTGTTAATGATGACCTATTTGCTTGCTGATTACGCAGTGATTATTATTTAAATTTTGTATTGGAATTTTGGTTAGGACATGTTTTCATTTATAAGATCGTCAAAGCTTTGTAATTCTTTAGGTTCGCTAGGGGAATTGTAATATCAGGTCAGCGTTAGCGTTGATGCAGGTATTCAGTTATATGTAGGTGGTGTGGCCAAAAAAGAAAATCAAGACAAACTTTTTAACGCTTCTTCACACTCCAATAGCCCAACGGAAAAAGACCGGGAGAACCCGTTTTCGGGTCCTGCGCTACAAGCGCACCTTTTTCATATACAAAATGGTTCCCACAATACAAATATTGCATGAATCTAAAATGTACATATTTGCGGAATCTGCTTGTAATTAATGATATTCTCCACTTGTATCCAGTTTATTTAACAATATTTTTCGCAATATGTGGCGCATTAATACAAACGAGTTGCCACTTTTTGCCTATTGATTATGTTGTCACGAATTCAAATATTTGAATTTCGACATTATAACATGAAAGATGCTAAATATTATTCTCGACTATACTCGATACTTTTCTACATTAAGAATGTTGCGCCGGCCGCGGTGGCCGAAGGGACTGAGGCGCTCCGGTCACGGTCTGCACGGCCATTACGGTCGGGGGTTAGAATCCCCCCTCGGGCATGGATATTTGTGCCGTCCTTAGTCTTAGCTAGTTCATAATTAGTTTGTAAGCTTAGGGACTGATGACCCGTAGATAAGTCCCGTAAGTTCTACAAACATTTGAACATTTTGAAGAATGTTGCCCAATTTATTTCCTAAAAATAAAAAATAGTATTTTAATTTAAAAATCGTTACACAGAGCAGAGTTTGAGAATCTCTGGTCTAGGCCATCACAATTTGTGATCGGACAAGCAGACAGAGATCGCGCGCTTTCGCTAATATACACACGGACTCGGACAGCATGTTCAATGATATTACGTGCACCATGGGTGAGTCTGACTTGCATCACGCCTCGTCAGATCGTACATTAAAACCTGAACTTACTTTACTTTTTCGTATCCGGAAATTTGTTTCAAAGTCTTTCAGCCCAGTGTCGGGGCAAATCCAATGCTTCTCTCAAAAAAATGTTCAAATGTTTGTATAGTCTATGGGACTTAACTACGGGGTTATCAGTCCCTAAACTTACAAACTGCTTATGAACTACTTACGAACTAGGACGGCACAAATATCCATGCCCGAGGGGGGATTCGAACCCCCGACCGTAGTGGCCGTGCAGACCGTGACTGGAGCGCCTTAGTCCCCTCGGCCACAATGCTTCTCTCTTCTCAAGCTAATAGTTCATCGAGGGTACACCTCGTGGAGCAGAATGAACACTGTAGAAGTTGTTCCATATCTTGAACTTCGCCACAGTCGCATTTGTTGTCTCCTTCTTTGAAACCCCATTTGGCTAGACTTGCTTTGACTGGTGCAACGCCTTTTCTGATACGACTCAGTGTTTCCAGATCTTCCAGCTTGTTGTATTGCCGCTGGGCATTTCTCGTGAAGCAGGGTAGTCCTTCGGGGGGTTCATTCAGCTCACTGGCGAGGAATCTCTTGCGGGATTTAAGTCTGCCATGTCCACATGAGGAACCATGCAGCGGGTGGCGCTCGTCGAAGATCTGTATGAATTTTTCTGTGTATTCATGAGCAGTTCTTCGGCATTCAGGAGATGAGAATCCAGCTGACCTGAAAATAGATTACAGTTACCTGTCGACAGAAATGCGTAGCTTATCACTCCTCACTGAGATGAGGTATCACTTGTGAATACACAGGTGCCACGCGGGAATGGTCGCGCGCACTGAGGCGTCTTGCGACACACTACGCAGCCGTTCCCGCCGGAGTCCTCCCCGGACCGACACGAACTGACCAACCTAGATGGGGTCGAGATAGGCCTCGCTAATCCCCGCACACGAATTGAGCAACTTTCCCCGCAGACCTGGGGCTTCCCGCCGAAGAGGTGCGACCGGCAGCACCGCCTTACATCCAGTGCGCTTGTTTCTGCTGCTCAGTTCCTGTTCGCCCGTGAAGAGCACGTAGTGGCCAGTTTTTTTATAAAGTTCCGTTAAACGCGAAGGAAACTGATACTGAATATGGAGGACGGTATTTCTTGTTTAGCGAAATGGTTCGGACGTTCTCAAACGGAGTAGCTAGCAATGAGCTTGGAGTGGTATGGTGCCAGGAAACAGGAGTTAATGCTTTATGCCAGAAAAGACATTTTTATTTTCACATTTAAGAGGTCAAATGAATATCTGATTTCGTATACACATTGGGGTACATCAACTATACAAAATAAAATTAAAAAAAACACTTCCTTGAATTAAAGAAAACTTCCATATGTGTGGTATCCTTAACTGAATAAATAAAAGAAAACAAGGCACATTCACGACTGATATACAAAGAGCCCAAATATATTAAGGAAGTGAAAACCTTATATTAGTGATTTTAAAAAATTGTACAAATGTCTTCAACTAGTAATCTAGTCAGTAATGCAATCAATTATTGATCTTTTGTGTTAAACGTCCGCAGATATTTACGATTAACGAGAGAACTGTGGCTTGTTTGATTCCAGTTTCCGAGTTCAATTTTACTCTTCACTCGGCACCACTGTCATCTTTAGATTGGAAGTGACTTCGCTAACAAGCACCAAAACTAGAACAGAAAGCTGACTGATAAGTCGCTAAAACCATTTACATACACTAAACACTTGGTTCAGGAAATGTAATTAGAAATTGCTACTAAACTGAGAACGTTCGAGAATGTCAAATGTCTATCAGTACTCTTCAAACAGTAACAACTAACTTGACAGTACATTAACACAATCCCAAATACGTTATGTACGAGGAATGCTAAGGTTCTGCGGCAACATTCGTGCATTGTGACACCAAGGTCAATGCGTGTAACAGTTATTAGTAAGGCATAATTCAAGTTCACGAATGTAGCCACGGGTAAAGCCGTCTCAAATGTTCAAATGTTTGTATAGCTTATGGAACTTAACTACGGGGTCATCAGACACTAAACTTACATACTACTTATGAACTAACTAATACTAAGGACGGCCCAAATATCCATGCCCGAGGGGGGATTCGAACCCCCGACCGTAGTGGCCGTGCATACTGTGACTGGAGCGCCTCAGTCCCCTCGGCCACAGGCAAAGCCGTCTCAAAACCCGTTTCCTCGGAACACAATTCTTAGGTGCAGTTCACCAGTCACCATACATTACGGTACGCGATGCTCACCATGAAGTTCTTCACGTTTCTGCTGCTCCACTCTCCACGGAAGCCGACCACAGGGGCAATGTAAACAGCTGGTTTAGCAGCGAGGCGGAGCAATGCACATTTGGGCCAGGAACCACGTCCAAGTTGTGGCATCCTCTAGCAGCCCTCTGTTCCACCTGGCGGGCAAGCCATTGCTCCACGATGATCCGCCTCGTTGTTGTTGTTGTGGTCTTCAGTCCGGAGACTGGTTTGATGCAGCTCTCCACAATACCCTATCCTGAGCAAGCCTATTCATCTCCACATAAGAATGGCAACCTACATCTGTCTGAATCTGCTTACTGTATCCATCTCTTGGTCTTCCTATGCGATTTTTACCCCACACACTTCCCTCCAACGCTAAATTCACAATTCCTTGATGTCTAAGAATGTGTCCTACCAATCTATCCCTTCTTTCAGACAAGGTATGCCAGAGATTTCTTTTCTCCCCAATTCTGTTCAGTACCTCCATATTAGTTACGCGATCCACCCACCTAATCTTCAGCATTCTTCTGTAGCACCATATTTCAAAAGCCTCAATCCTCTTTCTATCCACACTGTTTATCAATATTCGATGTTAACAAATCTCTCTTTTTCAAGAACGCTTTTCTACCCATTGCCATTCTGCACTTTATATCCTCTGTACTGCGACCATCATTTGTTATTTTACTGCCCAAGTAACAAAACTCATCTACCTCCTTTATTGCTTTATTTCCCAATCTAATTCCTTCAGCATCACCTGATTGTCTTAGACTGCACTCCATTACCCTAGTTTTGCTCTTGTTAATGTTCATCTTATATGCACATTTCAGCACACTGTCCATTCCGTTCAATTGCTCTTCCAGGTCCTTAGCTGTATCTGACAGAATTACTATGTCGTCGGCAAAACGCAATGTTTTTATTTCTTCACCCTGAACTTTAATTCCTTCTCCAAATTTCTTCTTGCTTTCCTTTATAGTTTGCTCAATGTACAAATTGAATAACAATGGAGAAAGAATACAACACTGTCTTACTCCCTTTCCAACCACTGCATCCCTTTCATGCCCTTCAACTCTAACAGCCGCTATCTGGTTTTTGTACAAGTTGTAAATAACCTTACGCTCCCTATATTTTATTCCTGCTTCCTTCAGAACTTGAAAGAGTTTATTCCAATCAACATTGTCAAAAGCCTTCTCCAAATCTACCTCAGGTTCCTTCAATTTATCCAGGTTCCATCTCCTTATTTTCCTACCTTTTTGTAGTTTCTTCAGTTTCAGCCTACAGTTCATAACCAACAAGTTATGGTCAGAGTTCATATTTGCCCCTGGGTATGTCTTACACTGTAAAACCTGGTTCCTAAATCTATGTCTTACCATTATAAAATCTATCTGGTATCTCCCGGTGTCTCCTGGTCTCTTCCACATAGACAACTTTCTTTTGTGATTCTTGATCCAGTTTTTTGTTATAACTAAATTATGTTCTGTGCAAAATTCTAACAGGCGGCATCCTCTTTCATTCCTTTTGCCCAGACCATATTCACCTACTATCTTCCCTTCCCTTCCTTGTCCTACTACCGAATTCCAGTCTCACATAACAATTAAGTTTTCCTCTCCCTTAACTGTCTGAATAATTTCCTTTGGCTCCTCATATATTTCTTCGATCTCCTCATCATCAGCAGAGCTAGTTGGCATATAAACCTGTACTACTGTGGTCGGTGTTGGCTTCGTATCTATCTTGACTACGATAATGCGATCACTGTGTTGCTCATAGAAGTTTACCCGCATTCCTATCTTCTTATTCATTATCAGACCTGCTCCTGTAATACCCCCAACTGATTTTGTATTTATAATGCTGTACTCACCTGACCAGAAATCCTGTTCCTCTTTCCAACGAACTTCACTAATCCCCACTATATCTAACTTCAACCTATCCATGTCTCTTTTTAAATTTTCTAACTTCCCTACCCGATTAAGGGATCTAACATTCCACGCTCCTATCCGTAGAATGCCAGTATTGTCTTTCCTGATGACAACATCCTCCTGAGTAGTCTCCGCCCGGAGATCCGAATGGGGGACTATTTTACCTCCGGAATATTTTACCCGAGAGGAAGCCATCATGATATGTTCATACAGTAGAGCTGCATGTCCTCGGGAAAAGTAACGGCTGTAGTTTCCCCTTGCTTTCAGCCGTTCGCAGTAACTGTGTGGCAAAGCCACATTAGCTGATGTTACAAGGCCAGCTCAGTCAATCATCCAGACTGTTGCCCCTGTAACTACTGAAAAGGCTGCTGCCCCTCTTCAGGAACCACACGTCTGCACAGATACCCCTCCGCTGTGGTTGCACCTACGGTACGGCTATCTGTATCGTTAAGGCACGCAAGCCACCCCACCTCGGCAATGTCTGTGGTTCATGGGAGTGGTTCCGCCTCGTACTCCCCGGAAAATCAGACTAAACTCGCGGCAACCCGAGACATGTTAGCAAGAGCTCCCCAGACCACTCACGCGCCCACTCGCGCCCGATAGCTCGAGGATAGTGCCAAAGAAATTATCAAGTACTTTAGATGTATCGAAAAGGTGCATGACACACATTCCTTGCATATAAAATTTTCACCTTTAAACGCTATACGAAGCAGGCCTGGAGATGCTCTAAGAATAACTGTAATGGCAAAATTTTTACATTAAAGAATGATCATGTTTTGTCGAGGTGCAAACGGGAATCAAAGCCATGATCCATATTTAATGCAAGACGTAAGAAGAAAGTCAGTGTCGAATGCAATAAAATCGAAAGCTCTCTATGATACTGATGAGCGTTCGCAAAAATTATTAATAAGGAGGCGGAGGAGCAGGGCCATTTGGACAACATGTTGATTCATCGAGATGTAACGTACATGAGAAACAATATTGTCAGTACAATTGCCCAAATCAGCAGAGGAGGTACATTTGGCGGTCAATTCCACTAACATGAAAACAATAAAAGATGAGGAATTTCTACTGAAAAAATTATCCTGACTCATGTTTGATAACTTGTTCAACGGAATCAAATCTTCGTTTCTTATTTGAAAAGGACATAGTTCTGATGGATGGCACATTTGATTATGCGCCAATATTTTTCTTGTAATTATTTACAATTCACGGGTACAGCTGTGGAATGAGTAATTCACTGGTTTTCTGTCCTTTGATAGATAAAAAGACGGCAACGTACGTTAGTTCTCTGGATTGTGTTAGAAAGGAATGTTTAAACAAAGGAATGTGCTAGGAACCAAAAATTTTCGTGGTTCATTTTAAGGCAGCAATCCACGGAGCTGTTCTAGCGACACACTGTATAGTTTTGCTGCAGTGTTGAGTGGTTTTCTCCCTGAAAATACTACAAATTCTTTTCAAACGTTAATTTCTACACATAATCGTCTACAGTGTGTTATCTAATGATTATTTAATGCCATTAATCACATCGCAAAAAAAACTGGATTATCGAGTTTGTTTCTTTGTTAACTGTCCACCAACGCAATGTATAACAAATCTGGAAACGCGCCAGTTCGACTTATTAAAAACGTTTGGATCTGAGACCTGGACCATTAGAAAGGCTGACCAGCGAAGGACTGTTTTGAATTGTGGTGCTGGAGGAAAAGTCTTAGGATTCCATGGACGGCAAAAAGAGGAAATAAAATCAGATTGCTCTCTGGAAGGTCTAACATTAAAACAGAAGCTGACCTACTTTAGACAATGCGAAGACATGCCTCACTGGAGAAAAAAAAAAAAAAAAAAAAAAAAAAAAAAAAAAAAAAAAAAAAAACCATTAATGCTGGGGAAGATCCAAGGCACTAGGAGAAGAGGACGGCAGAGGATGAGGTGGATCGAGGGCATCACAGAAGCAAAGTGTTCCAACCTGGAGGATCTACGGGAGAAAGTGCAGGACAGAGAAAAGTACCGTGCTTTGGTTCATGGGGTCACGAAGAGTAGGAAGCGACTAAACGAAAACAGAGATAGGAGAGACGATACTGAGAGAAGAATTCGACAGAACTCTAAAGGATTTCAGTAGAAACAAGGCCACTGGAGTAGATGATGTTCCATCCGATTTGCTATAATTGTTAGGTAAGTCAGCCATGAAGAAATTGTTCCATCTGGTATGCAAGATGTATGAGACAGGGCAAATGCACCGGGAAAGAAGAATATAGTGATTCCAATTCCGAAGAAAGCAAGTGCTGACAAATGTGAAAATTACAGAACTATCAGTTTAACAAGTCGTGGGTGCAAAATACTAACACGAGTTATTTACAGACGAATGGAAAAACTTGTGGAATCTGACCTTGCCGGCCGCGGTGGCCGAGGAGACTGAGGCGCTCCAGTCACGGTCAGCATGGCCACTACGGTCGGGGGTTCGAATCCCCCTTCGAGCATGGATATTTGTGCCGTCCTTAGTATTAGCTAGTTCATAAGTAGTTTGTAAGTTTAGGGACTGATGACCCCGTAGTTAAGTCCCATAAGCTATACAAACATTTGAACATTTTGAATCTGACCTTGGGAAAGATCAGTTGGATTTAGTAGAAATGTAGGTGAGCCGTACCGGCTTCTGTTTGGTCTGTTTCGTGCTTTCCATCTTATTTTGTTTGCTCATGTTAGCTATCGACTGGCCTTCCTGTGCCTCATACGCGGGTTAGTGACCCCTCTTTGCGCGCTGCAGCGCTCCCTCTTTGAAGTGGCCTATAGCTGCCGCGCAGAGCGGCGAGCAGTCAGTCGGTTTTCCTGGTTCCATCGTCCGCAGTCTGCAGGGGAGTGAGCAGTGTCGACGCGGCTAAAGCTCCTATACAGAGCTTTAGGCGCGGCCGCATGACCGTGGCCTGTTTACGTAGCTAGTGCTGCTACGAGGACCGTTGGGCCACGCTGGAGTTGTCCCCTTACAACCGGGAGGAGATGTCGCGTCGTCCTACATGTTGATTGCTTGAGTACTGTTGTGTGATATCCTGCTGCCGCCGCCGACTGTGCTAACTGCATGTATGGAAACCTTCGCTACCCGATGTTGTAGATAAACCGCTTGACCCTGGTGTGCTGAATCGGACGCACACATATCTACCTGTGCCTGCCGCGTCTGGATGTGCTAATTAAGTACTCTTTCCAGGAGGTTTTCTGAAGATCTGTGTGCGCCTTTCTCCTCCTTTCGGCCTTTGCTCGTTTGGGTGTGATATGTTGTCTTCTTGGAGAAACCTGGTGAGGTCGCCTGCCGTGTGTTAAACGTGTCGTGATTTGTTTGAAGGCCTGTACTCGGCCCCAGGAGTGCCTGCCCTGCTGCCCTGCATGTCTGCATCCTTATGTTTTTTTTTTTTTTTTTTTTTTTTTTTTTTTTTTTTTTTTTTTTTTTTTTTGGGTTTAACCCATGAAATTCTGCGCTCTCGTAGTGCGTATGTATTAGTGAGTGCGACCTGTTGGCTGTGCACTCTTCTAGTATGAAACTCATTCCTCATATGATTTAACAATTGAACCGCTGAGTGCCACTGGGGAATTCTGGCTTGTGCCCGGTCGCTTTCTGTCAACTACCCATAAACCGGCTAATTTTTTTTAAAATCTTGAGCAGAATCGTTTCCGCTCGTAGGTGTGCCGCCCTACAAATGTAATTTAGGCGTTCCCTTCCTGTCCCTTTCGGTGCCTCTTGCCCTGCTTCCTTTTGGAGTTTTCATCTGCTGTCAGGAGATGTTGTTGTTGTTGTTGTGGTCTTCAGTCCGGAGACTGGTTTGATGCAGCTCTCCACAATACCCTATCCCGAGCAAGCCTCTTCATCTCCACATATGAACGACAACCTACATCTGTCTGAATCTGCTTACTGTATCCATCTCTTGGTCTTCCTCTGCGATTTTTACCCCACACACTTCCCTCCAACGCTAAATTCACAATTCCTTGATGTCTAAGAATGTGTCCTACCAATCTATCCCTTCTTTTAGTCAAGGTATGCCAGAAATTCTTTTTCTCCACAATTCTGTTCAGAACCTCCTCATTAGCTACGCGATCCTCCCATCTAATCTTCAGCATTCTTCTGTAGCACCATATTTCAAAAGCGTCAATCCTCTTCCTGTCCGCACTGTTTATCGTCCATGTCTCACTCCCATACAAGGCAACACTCCATACAAATGCCTTCAGAAAGGACTTCCTTAGGCTTAAATCAATATTCGATGTTAACAAATTTCTCTTTTTTCAAGAACGGTTTTCTACCCATTGCCATTCTGCATTTTATATCCCCTGTACTGCGACCATCATTTGTTATTTTACTGCCCAAGTAACAAAACTCATCTACCTCCTTTATTGCTTCGTTTCCCAATCTAATTCCTTCAGCATCACCTGATTTTCTTACACTGCACTCCATTACCCTAGTTTTGCTCTTGTTAATGTTCATCTTATATGCACATTTCAGCACACTGTCCATTCCGTTCAATTGCTCTTCCAGGTCCTTTGCTGTATCTGACAGAATTACTATGTCATCGGCAAAACGCAATGTTTTTAATTCTTCACCCTGAACTTTAATTCCTTCACCAAATTTCTCCTTGCTTTCCTTTGTAGCTTGCTCAATGTACAAATTGAATAACAATGGAGAAAGACTCCCTTTCCAACCACTGCATCCCTTTCATGCCCTTCAACTCTGACAACCGCTGTCTGGTTTTTGTACAAGTTGTAAATAACCTTACGCTCCCTATATTTCACTCCTGCATGCTTCAGAACCTGAAAGAGTTTATTCCAATCAACATTGTCAAAAGCCTTCTCCAAATCTACAAAAGCTAGAAATGTAGGTTTGCCTTTTCTTAATCTATCTTCTAGGATAAGCCGTAAAGTGAGTATTGCCACCCGAGCTCCCACATTTCTCCTGAAACCAAACTGATCTTCCCCGAGGTCTGCTTCTATCAGCTTTTCCATCCTTCTGTATATAATTCGTGTTAATATTTTGCAACCATGACTTATTAAACTGATGGTTCTGTAGTTTTCACACCTGTCTGCACCTGCTCTCTTTGGAATGAGGATTATAACAATTTTCTTAAAGCCTGAGGGTACTTCGCCTGTCTCATACATCTTACACACCAGGTGAAACAGGTTTGTTATGGCTGGTTCTCCCAGAGACTTCAGTAGCTCTGAGGGAATATCATCTACTCCAGGGGCCTTGTTTCGACTTAGGTCTTTCAGGGTTCTGTCAAATTCTTCTCTCAGTACAGTATCTCCTATTTCATCTTCATCTACATCCTCTTCCCTTCCTACAATATTGTCTTGAAGTTCATTTCCTTTGTAGATCCCCTCTATATACTCTTTCCACCTTTCAGCTTTCCCTTCTTTGCTGAGAACTGGTTTTTCATCAGAGTCCTTGATATTCATAGAGCTGTTTTCCTTATCTCCAAATGATTCTTTTATTTTCCTGTAGGCTGTATCTATTTTCCCCCTATTTATACATTCTTCTACATCCTTGCATTTGCCTTCTAGCCACTCCTGCTTAG
This sequence comes from Locusta migratoria, assembly GCA_026315105.1. Taxonomy (NCBI): domain Eukaryota; kingdom Metazoa; phylum Arthropoda; class Insecta; order Orthoptera; family Acrididae; genus Locusta; species Locusta migratoria. The sequence continues at coordinate 356,847,039 of CM048748.1, forward strand.
CCATTTTGCACTTCCTGTATTCCATTTTGCCTGTTTCATTTACTGCATTTTTATATTTTCTCCTTTCATCGATTAAATTTAGTATCTCTTGTAATATCCAAGGATTTTTTGTAGGTCTTGCCTTCCTACCTATTTTGTCCTCTGCTATCTTCACTATTTCATCTCTCAATTTTACCCATTCCTGCTCTACTGTGTTATTTTCCCCTGTTTCTGTCAATTGTTGCCTAAAGCTCCCTCTGAAATTGTTAAGAACCTCAGGTTCCTTCAATTTATCCAGGTCCCATCTCCTTATTTTTCTACGTAGTAGTTTCTTCAGTTTCAGCCTACAGTTCATAACCAACAAGTTGTGGTCAGAGTCAGGATATATATTGAACTTGGTGCCTTCCTAAGATGGCAGTGCTGTGAATTGATATCGCGAATTGTTATTGTATCTTATCTGTTCTAGGCAGCCTGTGTAAGTTGCGCGTGTCACACTGCTAAGTATTTGGTCTCGTATCATGTGCCTTGTATAGCCACCTTGGGTGGTGTGTAATAGGTATTCGTGTTGAGTGCACCTATGTTGTTGTGAAACCTTGCCTTTAAGTAACAAAAGTTGGCGATTGTTGTATCTTGCCTTACGGACTCTTGTTTTTTTTTTTTTATTATTTTTTTTTTTTTTATTTTATTTTATTTTTTTTTTTTTTTTTATTTAAATTGCCCTTCCGGCACATATTTAATATCGCCCTTCCGGCGTAGCTTCCCTGTTTAGTGTTCCTTTTACATTACATAATAAAGTGATTGTTATTCAACTGTGTATTAAGTATTCAAGTTTTTATTTTTAATTAGCCCTTCCGGCACATATTCTATTATATTGTTTATTTAGAGATCGCCCTTCCGGCGTAGCTTTCTGGTTTGTTCAGCCCTGTTCATGTTGTTTTGAATTTCGCCCTTCTGGCGCAGGTTTTGCCTTGTGTATTAAACCATTATTTACTGGAGTTGCAATTTTACGTTACTTAATAAAGTAATTGTGAATGGTTGATTTTAGCTTGAATTGAGTTTGAATAGCCTCGTGCCTTTCACTGCAAAGCTGAGAGAGCAAAGGCTGTTGCACTCTCGATTCAAAAAAGAACACGCAAATGATGACAGGCAAAAGTTAGTAGAGATTCGTGCGTCTATAAAAAGATCGATGCGTGAAGCATACAATAATTATCACAGCCATACCTTAGCAAAAGATCTTTCCGAGAACCCGAAAAAATTCTGGTCCTATGTAAAATCGATAAGCGGGTCAAAGCCCACTGTCCAGTCACTAGTTGATCATTCCGGGGCAGTAATAGAAGAAAGCAAACGGAAAGCTGAAGTTCTAAATTTAACCTTTAAGAAATCTTTCACGCAGGAGGACCGTACAAATATACCATCATTTGATCAACGTACTAATTCCGAAATGGGGGACATAGCAATAGGTATTTCCGGTGTAGAGAAGCAGCTGAGAGAGCTAAATACGAAAAAGTCTGCTGGTCCGGATAGAATACCAGTTCGGTTTTACAAAGACTATTCTGCGGCGTTGGCCCCCTACTTAGCTTGCATTTATAGCGAATCTTTAATTCAGCGCAAAGTTCCTAGTGATTGGAAAAAAGCGCAGGTGACTCCCGTGTATAAGAAAGGAAAGAGAACTGACCCATACAATTACCGGCCAACATCGTTGACATCAGTTTCATGCAGAAATTTGGAGCATATTCTCAGTTCGAATATAGTAAATTTCCTTGAAACGGAAAAGCTTCTTTCCATGAATCAGCACGGGTTTAGAAAACATCGTTCATGTGAAACTCAGCTTGCCCTTTTCTCACATGACATCTTGCGAGCCATGGACGAAGGGCAACAGGCGGATTGTGTTTTTCTCGACTTCAAAAAGGCGTTCGACGCAGTGCCACACTGCAGACTGCTAACGAAGATACGAGCTTATGGAATAGGTTCACAGATTTGTGACTGGCTGGAAGACTTCCTAAGTAATAGAACGCAGTACGTTTTCTCGACGGCGAGTGTTCATCAGAGACGAGTGTATCGTCAGGCGTGCCCCAGGGGAGTGTGATAGGACAGCTATTATTTTCTATCTATATAAATGATCTGATGGAAAGAGTAAGTTGTAATTTGTGGCTGTTTGCTGATGATGCTGTGGTGTATGGGAGGGTGTCGTCTGTAACAGACTGTAATAGCATACAGGTTGACTTAGACAAAATTTCTAGTTGGTGCGAAGAATGGCAGCTAGCTCTCAATGTAGAAAAATGTAAGGTGATGCACATGAGTAGAAAAAACAATCCTATAATGTTCGAATACAGCATTAGTAGTGAGCTTCTTGATGCTGTCGCGTCGTTCAAATATCTAGGCGTAACATTGCAGAGCGATATGAAATGGAACGAACATGTAAGGACAGTTGTGAGTAAGGCAGACAGCCGACTTCGGTTTATTGGGAGAATTTTGGGAAGATGTACTTCACCTGTAAAGGAGACCGCGTATAAAACGTTTGTACGACCACGTCTTGAGTATCGCTCAAGTATTTGGGACCCGCAGCAGATCGGTTTGAAGGAAGACATAGAGGCGGTTCAGAGGCAGCTAGATTAGTTACCGGTAGGTTCGACCAATGCGCGAGTGTCACGGAAATGCTCCGGCAACTCAATGGGGGTTCGCTGGAAGAAAGACGACGTTCTTTTCGTGAATTTCTGTTAAGTAAATTTAGAGGGCCGGAATTTGAAGATGAGTGTAGTACGATCTTGTTGCCGCCTACTTACATTTCGCGTAAAGATCACAAAGACAAGATAAGAGAAATTAGGGCTCGTGCGGAGGCATATAGGCATTCTTTTTTTCCTCGTTCAATTTGGGAGTGGAATAGGAAAGGAAATGCCTAGTAGTGGTACAGTGTACCCTCCGCCACGCACCTTACGGTGAATTGCGGAGTATGTATGTTGATGTAGATGTAGATATCAGTAGGAACACGCCAGACAATACTCTCATTACGACTTGTATTAGAAAATAGGTTAAGGAAAGGGACACTTACGTTTTTAGCATTTTTTGATCTCGAGAAAACTTTTGACAGTTATGAAGGTAGCAAGGGTAAAATATAGGAAGCGAAGAGTTATATTCAACTTGTATGAAAACCAGACAGCAATTACTAGAATCGAAAGGCATGAAAGGGTAGTAATGGTTGCGAAGGGAGTAAGACAGGGTTGTAGCCTTTCCGCAATGTAGATCAATCTGTTCAGTGAGCAAGCTGTGAAAATTTGAAAGGGAATTAAAGTCCAGAGAGAGGGAATGAAACCTTTCGGTTTGCTGACGACATAGTAATTCTGTTAGAGCCAGCAAATGACCTGGAAGTACAATGAAACGGAATGGACAGTGTCTTGAAATGAAGATAAAAGATGAACATTAACAATAGTAAAACGAGGTAATGGAATGTAGTGTCAGAATATCAGGCGATGCTGAAGGAATTAGATTAGGCAATGAGACGATAAAAGTAGTAGTTTTATTTTGTTATTTGGGTAGCAAAATAACTTCTGATGGCTGAAATAGGTATAAAACGCAGAATGGCTATGGGAAGAAAAGCTTTTCTGAAGAAACGAAATTTGTTGACATCCAATGTTAATTTAAATGTCAGGAAGTCCTTTCTGAAAGTCTTTGTCTGGGCTGTAGCATTATAATGGGAGTGAAACGTGGAGGATAAGAAGACAAAAAGAAGATAGAAGCTTTTTGAATTGTGGTGCTACAGACGAATGGTGAAGATTAGATGGATAGATCACGTAACAAATGAAGAGGTGATCAACAGAATTGGGGAGAAAAGGCGTTTGTGGCATATTCTGACTAAGGGAAGGAATAGGTTGTTGCGACACATTCTGAGACGTCAAGGAATCGTCAACTTAGCATTACAAGGAAGCCTGTGGGGTAAAAATCGTAGACGGAAACCGAGGGACGAATACAGGAAGCATATTCAAAAGGATGTATGTTGTAGTTCGTTTTCTCAGATGGAGAGGCTTGCTCAGGACAGGGTAGAGTGGGGAGCTGCAAGACAACAATAGTATGTGGACTCTATGTCTCCCTCTGAGAAAGAATTTCACCTCTTCCCTCACACATACATTTTCGTGGAATATTTTGATGACTCAAAATCTGTACTAACGATCCTTTCCATTTGTCACAAATTTCTGTTCTCCGAAGTTCTATTCAGTACCTTCTCAATGGTTACACAATCTACGCATCAGAAGAGTACCTTTATTGATGATTATGTGATTGCAGAATACGCACTAGAAGCATTTACTTCCATAAAATATCAGGGCGTATGCATAAGGAGCAATTTGAAGTGGAACAACCAACACAAAATCAATCGTTGATAAGGCAGAATCCAGGTTGAGATTCATTGGAAGAAATCTCAGGAAGTATAGTCCATCAACAAAGGAAGTAGAAAATACTCGTTTGACCAATTATTAAATATCCTCCGTTGGCGTACGTTCCGTACCAGATAGGATTCGTGACGTCTTTTTTCCCGGCTGCCATTGGGTGCTGATGAGTCCCTTCATTGCATAAAGTGGGGAAATATGTGATAATCTGCGGTCGTGATGATTTTGTTTATAATTTGCGTCTCATTAACTTTGAATTCAGGAGCTGCCCAGTTAAGGCTATCTTGTAGTGGTTTCTACATGCGGTATACCGTAAAATATGGTTATTTCCACTTTATTTGATGGAAATTAAATCGAGCTTTTAGATAACTCTAATCTTAATCTACATATTGAGTCTTGTGTTTATGAATTAGAGCTATTAAAATGTGTGATGAGTATATTTAATTTGAATTTCAAGATCAATTAATTGTCCTACAAATTTTTGTATATTAGACGAAACACTAAAAAATATATAATTTATTGTAAAGTTTGCTGTTGTCTGCGTGACAGATTAACCGTTGCGCACAGTTGCCAAATTGACGGATTAGTTCCTTTTATTTTTTGAAAGTAACTGCATTGTTCTCGCTCGTATTTTGATTATTTTTTATCAAAAATGTTCAAATGTGTGTGAGGTATTATGCGACCAAACTTTGTGGTTATCAGTTGCTAGACTTACACACTAATTACTTGACTAACTTTAACTTACTCTAAGGTCAACACAAACACCCATGCCCGAGGGGTAATTCGAATCCCCGACCGTAGCGGCCGTGCAGACAGTGACTGGCGCGCCGCAGACCGCTCGGCCACTGCGGCCGGCTTTATCAACAACAGCGAGTGTTGCTTCATGATAATTTGGTTAACTACCTTACAGTATTCGGACATAGTGAATATACCCACATTTTATCAAAAGCAATTCAAGGGCCACGTTGCTCTCCAGATCAGAGACACACAAATACAAAAGTATCGAGATAAACGTAATACGGGCTCCGTCAGTGATTTGTCCTAGACTCCTTATATTCTGCATTTGTAACAACAAGTCTTCAGAAAACACGGACCCCGATGACCAAGCGAGAGTAACAGCAGAGAAAATATTGTCTCATTGAAGCAATCTTGCACAGTATTTTCGTGATTGAAGGGCGCAACCTTGTTTAACCGAAAAAATTGGTCAAATATTACTACTTACTACAGTACATTCTTTCCAGTATGCTTTTCTCACTTTGCGCATTTGAACACTCTCTGCCAACAACATTGTCAAATTTATACTGTGGTGCCGACCCCGTGTAGATAAGGGAAAACAGTGGCGGAATTGGTGGTAGATTAAAGGGGGGGGGGCGACCCCATCGGACCTCTCGTCCTGGGGGGGCCTCCAAATTAGGAGGGCTATGAGATTTAGTGGCCCCTCAGGACCATACCAGTTTTAATAAAATTACAAACAAAACCAAAATACGTTCTTTAAATAGCAGCAGACCGGAATTTGAGGCCCCATGTGTATGCAATACCTTCTTAACCTATTATCACTTAATGACGGTTGTCTACGAGTGTGTTCTGACCTTCTTGGCCGGCCGCGGTGGCCGAGGGGACTGAGGCGCTTCAGTCACGGTCTGCACGGCCACTACGGTCGGGGGTTCGAATCCCCCCTCGGGCATGGATATTTGTGTCGTCCTTAGAATAAGGTAGTTGATAAGAAGTTTGTAAGTTTAGGGACTGATGACCCCGTAGTTAAGTCCCATAAGCTATACAAACATTTGAACATTAGACCTTCTTGAATATTTTTAAAGTTTTTAGGAAACTGAAATACTGTAGCTTATCTTATAAATTTGAAACTCCAGCTACGTAAAGTAAATTAATCTAAATGATTTTAAGTAATGGTTTTTATCAATTGTAGACATGAAGATCAATACTAGAAGTGCCGGAATTTATACGCTGAACTAACCGTAAAAAAAGTCTTGTAACTTCTTTTTTTTTGCTGTACACGTCCTCCAAAATATAATCTTTATTTAGCTACAGTCAGCGCCTTCAAAGGGGTGAACCCCGTGGCATTGTAGCGGCTTCATTGCAAAACGTAAATAATAGATGCGAACAGCAGGGAATTGATGTGATCAACATTACCTGAGGAGAGCGATTTGTTAAAGAAAAAGAAACATCTTTCAGTAGGAAGCTGTAGACCAAAATCTGGATAAATTTGTGGATAAATAGTTTCGATGAGTTTTAGCTATCATCTTCAACTCTGTTTAGATACAAAGAAGTGACCATCTTTGAAATCATGCTACCACTGCACAGTGTCGTAAAATCGTTTGGAGGGGCTTGGTCCACTAGAGGATGGGCTTCCTCAAGGTAAATACGAGTGCAGTTAGCGTCGTACCCTGGTCCCCTCCCCACTGGATCTTTTACTGTGGGGAAAAGTTACAAACCGTCTTCACTGTTAGTGTGTGTGTGTGTGTGTGTGTGTGTGTGTGTGTGTGTGTGAGAGAGAGAGAGAGAGAGAGAGAGAGAGAGACAGAGTTAGGCATAGGCATCCTCCTTCATTTGTTTGTAACTTCGCCCTCTCTTCACATCTGTCTACGGTCGGGGGTTCGAATCCCCCCTCGGTCATGGATATTTGTGCCGTCCTTAGGATTAGCTAGTTCATAAGTAGTTTGTAAGTTTAGGGACTGATGACCCCGCAGTTAAGTCCCTTAAGCTTGACAAACATTTGAACATTTTTTTCACCTCTATTAACACATCAAACTTACTTTTTCATCTTTCTCTTTTTCCTTCTAATTTCCCTACATATCCTCTACAGCTGACAGTTCATGCGAAACATGTGTCCCACCCAAGATGTTTTCATTCTTCTTCTACATCATCCTCATGCAGTTCCTTTCCTGTCTCACTGAGGTCAACATCCCTCTATTTCTCACTCTGTCGGTCCATTTCACTTTCTCCATAGCCATATTTCAAAACTCTCTGAATAATTTTATTCTGTCTGACTGTCCACTTTTCAGAACCATAATTCACCACGCTTCTCAGAAACCATTTGGCAGACCTCTTCCTGACATAAATGGAAAAGCTCCTTGCTGTCGGTAAATCTTTTACGTAATTGTTCTTTTACATTCAAATTAATATTATGCCAATCTCGCATTTTTTGACGACCGGTTTCGGCTCGCTGAACTACCACTTCTGGGCTGGTACCTGGTAAAGTCATAAATGCAGTGAGTTACCTGTCCAGTAGCGTAGCTTAAGCGTGTAGAAACAGTCGTCAAAACAAAATAAAATGCGATCTTGGGATAAAATTAATTTGAAATCTTTCTCTCTCTCTCAAACTCCTTCTGCTTTGGTGCCGTAGGAATAATGTGTGAACCAATCAAACAAAGGTGAGCGACAACCAGTGGCGGTGCGTCTTATGCATTCACTGGTTCAGTGAACCCCCAGAAAAAAGTTCGCCGTGAAAAAAGTAAATAAATAAATAAAAGTGTTTTAAACTATCATTTGCGGTTCGTTCTTCTATCAGATCATTTTATATGCACATTCAAAGTATTTTTATAGCATGAGAAACGTTTTACGTCGCGGGGACTGTACGTATACGAGTCGTAGCGCGGCTGATTAAGGGCCCTACACACACTCCGATTTATCGTTCGACCAACAAGATGTCCAACGAACCAACCAATTGTAGTAGCCTACACACGTTCCGACCAACTGCACGCAGCGCCTCCCTGTTATGGTATCTGTTTGTCGAACTGTTTTTGTTTTCGAGTGTGGGCTGTGCAGGCATGGAAGTTGGTCGGAAAGCGCTACACACGGCGCAGTTTGTCGAGTGAAGTGGTGGGGGAATCTGAGATCGGGTGGTCAGGCACAACCAACCGACTGACAAGGAAAGTTGGTCAGGTAGCGCCTAAATCGCCCAGTTTATCGGGTGACTAACGAATTGGTCCAATAAATCGCATCGTGTGTAGCAGTGGCGTAACTAGGACTTGGCTTTGGGGGGGGGGGGGGATAGATATGCTTGCCGAGAAAAATTTTAGTCAGTTTCCAGACATACTACCATCTACCACTCCCGTTGAAGAAACTAATTCACTCCCTTCCAATGAAAGCTTATGGTAAAACACCCCAAGTTTCAAATCTGTACCTTTACTAGATTGCTGTTATACGATTTCTTTTCTTTTTTTCTCTCTCTCTTTTCTTTTCTTTCTCTCTCTCTCTTTTCTTTTCTTTTTTTTGTGTTCTGGGGGGGGGTTATCCCCCCCCATAGTTACGCCACTGGTGTGTAGGGCCCTTTAATATTCGCGGCAGTGGCTGCAGCATTGCAATGCGCATGCGCGGCTGAGGTTAAAATTTTCTTCTGAACCCCCTGGAGGCAGCATATGGGTACTCCCGCGGTAGGGAGGGGCGAGGGGTAACGCCGATTTTAACATCGGCGTTGGAGCTGGTAGAGACACCAGCTCCTGGATACTCGAGCCCTGGCGGTTACGTACGAATGGCCCTAAAATAAGACAATGAAGACCTCTCCTTGCACATGTGTGAATCCTCCATGAAGGCAACATCCGCCATTCATATTTGTTTTTGGTGCATTGAAGATTCATTAAAGACACGTCATATTTGGTAAAATATAACTATCAATTAAAGACGCATCAATTGTAAAAGCCTTCAGAAGATCCGATAATGGTTAATAATGAAGTCAATGCTCTCTACCTAGGAAGAACAGCTGTGTGGTTAGCGGCATCGCTAAGCGCTGTAGAAGGTAGTGGGATTGAGACAGACTGCAAACAGTTTTTTAAACCCAATCTTTTTTTTTAATAGATAAGAGAACAATGACTTTTGTATTGTTACTTGCCACAAATACTTAGGACGTCTTTACAGATGTGTCGCGATTTTGAGCGTAAATGACATTTATACTCTACGTTGTAACAAATATTTAACTGTTTGAAAAGATGTGGGGAAGAGCAGCCTTTGCGCATGCGCAAGGTTAGGAGTGGGTGCTGCTTACAGTAGGTTCGTTCCACCAGCTGCCAGATTGCTAGTTTCAAGCGCTAAGAAACAAGCGTTACTGCGCATGCGCAGCTACTGTGACGTAAGAACTCGTGTTTGACACTTGCACTGCTGGAACGCTTTTTGCACTGTTTCTGGCTGGTTTCCCGCGCAGTGCTAGATGAATAGGTGATTTTTGTAGCTGCAATAATTTCGTACAATGTGGGGAAGAGATCTCGGAATTAAGATATTTAACTTAAATAATCTGAAAAAAGAGTTAATATTATTTATGTTAATGTTATTTGTGAGAGAGGATATGGAAATTATAAAAATTTTCATATTTTGAAGTGATAGAAGAGTTTTTAACTTTTCACCTCCGTTCTGCGCAGGAACCAAACGTACTGGAACCCTTGTCGGACAAGGCGTTAACATTAAAAATAATAGAGTTTTACCGGCACCATAATAAACAACTTGGTAAGAGCCTGACAAGAAAAGCACACTTCTGGGATGCTGTGGCTATTCATTTAAAAGCAAGCGACTAATAAATCACGAATCCTTCGATCGTCATCACACTGCATAGAAAAATACTTTTTTTGTGTTCAAATACGTCTGGGCATAATCTGTCGGTCTGTCTATTCAAATGTGAGTCGCATAGAATGCCCTAATCGCACATGGAATCTCATTTCTCCTGAAATTGGCCTCTATTTGTGCCCATTCATCGTCACATGACCACTTTATAACACTGATCCCTTAATACTAACAAAGCAGGCCACTCTCTCTATGACACGGTGCAAGGAACTAATTCTGATACTGAACCTGCCTGTCACGGCTCTAGAACTTGCCGCCGTACACGAAAATGTTTTAAGAATTTTGTGTCACTATATTACGGCACAGCATGCTCTAGTTTTGTTTTTTAGCTTGATGTATCACTTCAAATTCCTCGTCACTCGACAATACATGAGACACGAATTCGCTGGACATGTGGAATAATCGGCAATTGTAAGTTCCAAATTTCAACCAATTACATTTCTTTTTTTAAAAAACTTTGTGCGGCTCCGTAGCACGGTGGTAGTGTGCCAGCCTACAAATCCAAAGGTCGTAGGTTCGATCCCCCCCCCCCTAGGTCCTAGGATTTTTATCTTTCACTTTCCACTTCTTTCACCTCTGGCAGTGTTGCTAATGTGAAAAATACCGAGTAGCACCGTGGTTTGGAACCCACGTTAAACTGTAGGTACCCCTATAACTGGCTAGGTAAGTCAGTTTCAAGGTCAGAGGAAGGCAACGGCATATCACCTCCAAACAGGACCATGCCTAGTAAAGCACTGTGGTGTTCAAACCACTCTTCTGATTGTTGACTGATTTTTTTTTTTTTTTTTTTTTTTTGACTGGCATTCCTAATAATAACGAAGAAGTGTAAACGAGAAATAACTGATCTCAAGTGGGATCTGCAGTGGCTTCGAAATAATCGAAAAACCTGCAACAAACGCACACATCACATGATGGCTACCCCTACTCTCAGACCTTTCTGCGCATGCGCGAATCTGGCAGCTTGACAGTGCCAGAAATATTTTTCCGGTTAGCACCTGGCTGCTTCCTGCAACTGCTGGAACACCAAACAGCCACATTCCAAGTAGCCAGAAATGTAAGAAGGTGCTGCTGCAACACAATTTTACCGTTGCGCATGCGCGACGAGAAGTGTGGCAGGTGCTGGAACGAACCTAGTGTCACGTGACCCGAAGGTAGCTTGTCTCTTCATCGTGTAATCAGGTACTTACTGTGTTTTAGTGTCCATGTGCAGATTCATATGTTCTTGGTATTTGTTATCAGAGAAAAATGAACAATGGTCAGTATCTTTTAGAAACAAATTACTCAGATTTAAGCTTGGAAAAGAAGTGTGAAGTAACGAAGATTGGTAGCCGACGTGTCAGTTCCAGTTGAAGCAAGCGCAAACGAGCCGAGGTCAGACATTCTGCAGATCTTGTAACGAAAATATATCTAAAGGGGGGGGGGTGCCAATATCAAGCTCCGACACTGAAAGACGTGTACCCCGGTCATGGGAAACACTGGGCGACGACGTAAATTAAATTCTGAGATGTAACGATACACTGAAATTTTTATTTATATTTTGTTTATCTTTGATCAGAGATACTTATCGCCTCCGGTTCCCTCTGACTCGCAATGCAACTAATTTAATTTCGTTCGTTCGTCGGAACCGTGATAGTAGTTTTTTACTCACTCTCTTGTCTATGTTCGTTCTGTACGGACGTCTTCCATTCAAGTATCTATTCAATGTCAGGTATTGTGATGCAAATTGTTGTAAAAATATATTACTTAAATTTAAAATCATCCCTGTCTTTGGCTTTTATTTAAATGAATCCCTCCACGTCAGATACTTGTTTTCTATTGTTTTCAGCTCCTTCGCCTCCGTAATAGTTTAATGTTCAGACGCCATTACAATCGCTTCGCATTGTCTGCAAAATTTCAATCAATCAATCATCCTTATACTATACTTTGCTTGATTTTAGAACCTGCAGTCATTTCTTTTGTAATTTCACGAAGTCCGATCATTTATTATAATTTTTTTTTCTTTATTTTTTTATCATTACCAGTAACTTCATGTTCCACCCACGGTCACACAACAATGAAAAGCGAAGTGAACAGTCTGAACATTGATCTACTACGGAAAGTATCTTCAACGTTCATATATTAAATTTAAAAAAAAAGTTATTATTTCCAGCTTCTACAATACGAAGCGCAGGATCCAGCTAGATGCTTTCCGTAAGTCTTATAACGTGCTGTTGCTTGTATGGTGCCCGACTTTAATATACAACCCGCGGTTTATTTGCTTTAATGTTCATTTTGTGCTGTACTTTAACTAATTTATTTCAAAATTAAAAAAAAACCTCTGTACCATCAATTCCTTGTCCAAAAAATATAATCGCGGAATCTACTTTAACAATAATGGCATCATACGAAGCAAGGGCAACGTTGTAGAGAGCCTTGCTGGTTGTAGGAGTACTGTTGATAGTTATTTAGGGAGGTGTTGCACTTGTGGCACTTAGGTGTGGGCTGGCGCTGCTCCTGGGCAGCACCTGTGCCGCAGCTGCCTGTCCGGCGGCCGCTTTTTCCTCGCTGGCTGGCGGCGAGACACACTTGCTGGCGCGCCTTTGTTCCAGAGCGCCTGCGCCTGCGTCCACCTGCCCGCAGCAGGCAGCAGACAGCGCTAACCCGGTCGGCGGCTGACGTCAGGGCAAGTGTGCCGCGGTTCCCCACCGCGGGGTAAGTGTCGCCCGGAAACGTGCCACTGGGTCGCCGCCGCCGCCGCGGCCCTCTCCTCTGGTCTGGTCCACTTCGCCCTCAGCTTCCAAGGTCGCCGCTTCTCCGGCCGCCGCAACCCACGAGCGCGTCTGCTCGCCTCTCCACACTCTCTGCGCCTACAGTAGCCAGCGGCGTAGCGAGGGGGTGCCACCTTCTGAGACTCGAGTTGCAACGAGACTTCTTTCTTGAATTTTATCCATAAAAGATGTACTTCATGATGTTCCTGACAATAAAAAACGTAACCAGTCGCCGTCCGCGGTGCCCGAGGGGACTGCGGCGCGCCAGTCACGGTCTGTACCACCACTCGGGCATGGATATTTGTGCCGTCCTTAATGTAAGCTAGTTCATAAGTAGTTTGCATGTTTAGGGACTGATGACCCCAAAGTTAAGTCCCATAAGCTATACAAACATTTGAACATTTTCGTTACCAGTCACAATTAAACATTATATTTATTAATTTTTTAGAATAAATACCAGTCAACCAATTCTTTGATGTCAATTCTGTTCTGCGCAGATACAGTTATTGCCCGTTACGTGACAGTAAAACCACTTTTTTAATTCTGCCCACGCATTTTTTAGGCCAAAACCCGGAACAAGACAACATGGACAGTATTCTTCTGTAATTCGCGAACGAACTAGTTCGGAAGAGCGCTCCCACAGGCGAACTACGCGAACTAGTTCGCAGATCCCTCGCCTCTTAGTTGGTCCGCTCCTTTTCCGAAGACTGACAGGGAACAGCGAGAGGACGCGAGAGCGTGCAGAAATGCGTGATTCCCTTCTGCCAGTTACCTTCATTTCGAGCTGAGATGCAGCTCAGCTGTAGTTTCATAGTTCACTGCCATAAGAAATCTATTTTAAAAATAAAGTACTACGAGTACTCTGTATGCAAAGTAGTTGAACACCATTGTATCACCCATTCGTGTAAATAACTGGTTTATTTCCCTAAGTATTTGATGTCAAATTGTCCAAAAATAAAGGTAATAGCACACGGTTTGGCAACACTGATTCATTATATAAGAAAGCTGTTATAAAAAAGAGAGCTCTTTTAGTAGCGGTAGCAAAAGCCAAAAAGAGCGGACGAAATAGGAGCAGCGGACGAAATAGGAGCAGCGGACGAACTAGGAGCAGCGGACGATTATGCCAAACGTATCTCGCTTCATAGTTCGTTCGATTTTTTTCCGAAGACCGGCGGGCAATAGCGAGAGGGCGCGTAGCAGAATTAAAAATCACGTGTTTTCTTTCTCCTAATGAGTCATTTCGAGGCGAGCGTCTGCCTGCTAGACTACATAGTTCAGTGCTAAAAAATTTCTGTTTTGATGTGTTCTGCACTCTGCAATATCTAATAAATTCCATAATGCCAAGATATTGAGATAACTCTAAACTTAAACGTGAGAAATTATCCACAAACTGTTTCTTTTGGTTTGCGTGATATCGTTAGCGGCTCAAGCAGCAAGCGCATGAAGCAGCTAGTTGGGAGAACTTCCCCCTCCACCTGCACGCGCAGACCATGCCGCTCAGCGGACGAACCAAAAGAGCGAACTAGTTCGCGGCAGAGCCGCGAACTGTAGTGGGCGCTCCCGATCGCAAACTATTATGCGCAAGTCTAATGAAAAGGTACTACTGGAAACTATGGAGCGTATCCAATACTTCCAGACGACCTACACATCAGTTCCAAGAGACTATGCAGCAGAATTTCTTTACGTATAACGCACCACGCACGATATCAGATCCGAATTCTGAAGATGACAAAATTATTTTTTCGACACCGAGGTAAATGTTTTAATTACACTCATTTTAACGCAACTGGTTGGTTGCTATTTATTCAAAAAAATTATACATTCTACCGCTGCTAAACTACAGATGTTCAAGATTGTATTTACCGCTGAGGATTAGCGTTGCGCACTGGGGCGCCGTGCTGCGGTGCACGCGACCGTTCGCCGTCGAGGGTTCGAGTCCCCCATCGATCATAGATGTTTATGTTGTCCTTAGATTATTTTATCTTCATTTCAGTAGTTTGGAAGCTACGGACTAATAACCAAACAGTTAAGTCCGATAGATCTACAAACATTTGAACAAGATTTATTTTATTGCATCATCTTTCGGGAGTGCACCCGGGACAGCGACAATTCTTCGTCCGATATTTCGGCTGCAAAACTTACAGCCATCTTCAAGGCGCGTCCAAGACTGAGTTCTCAGCGTCTGCGCGTGCCTATTTATACGGAAAATCACGTGATGTAAAGCTACTGAGGGTTAGACTGCGCATGCTCGAAGATATCACATTCGTAATTGCTGCGCTATTCAGAGATGAATATATACTTTAAAGATAAACCTGTGAGTGCTGAGTGCAAACATAAACAGAACTGTTATGTGTCCATGGGTCTTACAAATGAATAATTAATCACTGAAAGCGGTAACATCAATCGGAAGTGAAGACGCAGACATTCTTTCCGAACGAAGGCGTGATGCATTGTCAGGATGAAATCCTTCGTCACGATTTTACCGGTTGTCCGCCAGTTGTATGTGTACAGCTTCCTTTCCAACTGAGTCCCAGAAAGTAGAAGCTGTGGTTAAAATTTACTTCTTTGTCATCCATGGAATGGCCAGTAGAAATGCAATGTCCGGCTACTGCAGACTTGTTGGACTGAATAAGGCGTGTATACTGCTGGTGTTCGAGGCATCGTTCATGCTCAGTGCGCGTGGTTTGACCTATGTAACGTTTGCCACACTCACAAGGGATTTCATAAACCCCCGCTTTTCGCAATAACAGATAATCTTTGACGGATTCCAAAAGAGCTGAAGTCTTATCTGGTGGGCGGAAGACCACATCCACTTTATGTTTCTTGTGGGGAAATGTGAACATCATATCCATAACTCGTCGGATTTCACCAATAGGTTAAAAAAACCTGAAACTCAACAGCACTGATTTATTAGTTAGTTTTGACGTTGTCTCGTTGTTCACCAAAGTACCCTTGGTTGACTCTTTGTCTCTCCTTAGCATCATGTTTGAGGATGATATAACAGCTTTATTTAAGCATGCACTAACCTCTACTTACTTTTTATTTTATGAACAATACTTTGAACAAACTAACGGCGTCGCTATGGGGAGCCTTCTTTTTCCCCTAGTGGCTAATTTGTTTATGGAGGATTTTGAAGAAGAAGCCCTCATTTCAGCAGCATTATGACCGACGGTCTTCTAGAGATATGTGGACGACACATTCATGGTGTGGCCCCACGGAGCGGGAGAAGAATGGATGCTTACCGTTCTGGTTCGGCGCAAAGAAGAATGATTCCTAGGTCATTGCGTATATCGTAAGCCCGCCCATACAGACCTTTATTTGCAGACGTCTAGCTGCCACCATCCTTCGCAAACTGTGAGTGTTCTGAAAACCTTGGTTCACAGGGCTCAGGTAGTGTCTGATGCTGACAGCCTGCAGGATGAACTCCTACACCTGGAGGCAGTTTTCAAGAAAAATGGTTATTTGCAACATCAGATTAAGAAAGCCTTGCAAATAAAAACACCAGAAAAATCCAAGAGGGTTTCCCAGCTCTTCCCATAACATGAGATTTTATTGATTTTTCTGAATTCTTCGTTAAAAATATTGTTAATAATGCGTTTTACTGCAAATATGACAGGGTAGTTTTTCCAATTTGTTTAATATTTGTGCCCTTTATAGCTAGGAAATCAGATTTTTCATTATCATCTACATCACAGTGAGATGGTATCCACTAAATTGCAATTTTCTTGTTATGTTGCTGTAGGGACTTAATTATTTATTGGATATATTTTACTTTAGCAATTTTTGGATCTCTTAAGTTAACAATTGCTGATATTGCTGCTTTGGAGTCACAGAATATGACTTCTTTTCCAAATGTGTGCAAATAGCTATTTAGCTGATTTACTGCAGTTCTGATGGCTTCAACTTCACCTTCAAAATTAGAGTGGTTCGATCCTAAACTTTTATAAAAACAGAAAATTTTGCTGTATATTCCTACACCAACATTCCCTTTTTTCCATTAATGACCGATCTGTGTAGTTGCGGAGCCACTGATCTTCGGGGCAGTTTTCATTATAGACGGATGTTTAATTTTTTTTATTATTATCATTTATATCTAGTTGATACTGTAATTGAGGAAAAAGAATTGGAGAGAGTGGGAAAATAAATTTCTCAGCAGTGACTTCTGGTAGGTGATACTGTAATCGTATATTTTCTATTTTTTCTATGAAGCTAATCTGTGGTTAATGTTTCTTCAAAAATAGCCAGAATAATGAAGAAACATAAAGTGGATGTGATCTTCCGCCCACCAGCGAAGACTTCAGCTCTTCTGGGATCCGTCAAAGATGATCTGTTATTGCGAAAAGCGGGGGTTTATGAAATCCCTTGCGAGTGTGGCAAACGTTGCGTAGCTCAAAGCACGCGCACTGTACAGGATCGATGCCTTGAACACCAGCAGTATACACGCCTTCTTCAGGCCAACAAGTCTGTAGCAGCTGGCCATTCCATGGATTACAGAGAAGTGAAGATTTTAACCACAGCTTCTACTTTCTTGGACTCAGTTGTAAAGGAAGCTGTACACATACAACTGGCGGACAACCTGTTAAATCGTGACGAAGGGTTTCATCTTGACAATGCATGGAAGCCACTTCTTCGTTCGGGAAGAATGTCTGTGTCTTCACTTCCGATTGATGTTACCACTTTCAATGATTAATTATTCATTTGTAAACACTGTGGTTACGTAACAGCTCTGTTTGTTTGCACTCGACGCTCACAGCAGTTACGAATGTGATATCTTCGAGCATGCGCACTCTAATCGTCAGTAGCTTTGCACCACGTGATTTACCGTCTAAATAGGCACGCACAGACGCTGAGAAGTCAGTCTTGGGCCGGCCGCGGTGGCCGAGGTGACTGAGGCGCTCCAGTCACGGTCAGCACGGCCACTACGGTCGGGGGTTCGAATCCCCCCTCGGGCATGGATATTTGTGCCGTCCTAGTTCGTAAGTAGTTCATAAGTAGTTTGTAAGTTTAGGGACTGATGACCCCGTAGTTAAGTCCCATATGCTTAACAAACATTTGAACATTTTGTCAGTCTTGGACTCGCCTTGAAGATGGCTGTAAGATTTGCGGCCGAAATATCGGACGAAGAATTGTCGCTGTCCCGGGTGCATTCCCGAAAAATGATGGAATATTATGACCGACGGGAAAACTTCAAGAATCACAAGACTGTATTTATTTATAACACGACCGGTTTCTGTCTGTCGCCATCGTCAGGTGCTTAACATACATTCATATCAGTACGCAGTTCAGTGTAAAATTAGCATCCAAATCATCATTGTCCATATCTCTCACTTTTTGCTTAATTTTTCACATACACTTTAGTTTCTAAATTAATTACTTTAGTCTTTGATTATGTACGAATAGTTGTGCTTCCCATGTTTTATGTGTATTATACCACAGGCACATCTATTAAACTCCACCAACTAAATACACACTGATCTCAATGCATAAGCACCTGATGAAGGGTACAAGCCCGAAACTGGTCGTGTTATAAAGAAATACAACCGCGATGGAATGGCCGAGCGCTCAAGGCGATTTTCTTCGGAGCGCACAGTTGCTCCCCTACGGAGTCCTTCCTGGGGCATGGGTGTGCGTGATGTTTAAGTAAATTGTAAGCCTAGGGACTGGTAACCTCATTAGTTAAGTCGCATAGATTTGATCACTTGAACAATCTTTAATTGTGAATGGTAGCGGGTTTTATTCTTAACCTTATTAAAGTTTTGTCTTTTGCGCTTCGCATTTACAGGAGTGGGCAGGACCGGCGCAAGCCGAACTGCCGCCCCGTGCGAGATGCAAAATTGCCTCTCCCTCATAAAAACCTCGTTGATGTTAAAATCAGTTATTTCTTATGATAGTTCTCCTTCACATGTTTTGATAACGAAAAATATGTTTGTCGGTCATATAAAAGACATAACAGTATATATGTAAGCTTAATATACAAAGTTGGATATACCTTACGAGTTATGAGTACTTGAACATTAGAAGAAACGTGTAAACAGTAGAGATCTGCGTGTGTAGACGTTACTCGAAGCTCGAACTTATACATTTTATCGCCCCTGTTTACTACACATTTTGTACTTGTTTTGGTCCATATTACTTCCCAATAAGCCGCGCGGAAGTAGACGCGTGGTCTAAGGCATCATGCTATGGACTGGGTGGCCGCTCCCGCCGGACTTTCGTGTTCTCTCTCCGGCAAGGGTGTGCGTGGTGTCCTTGGTGTACGTTAGTTTAAGTAGTTTGTCAGTCTAAGGACTTATGACCACTGCAGTTTGGTCCCAAAGCTTTACAAAAATTTCATGGTTTAGGACATGGTTCGAAAATGCGGTCCAGCACAAACTTTTCATTATTTTTTCCATTGGGTTTTTTTCAGTGCACTGAAACAATCGAATGTGTAAATATTTCGAATTCGTAAAATTACGGCCGTTAATGTCCCTTCCGAGCATGTCCGAAAAGGTCAAACACCATATAAATAGATGACATTGTATTTGTCTTACTTAGACATGATGTTCAAATGTTTGTTAAGCTTATGGGACTAAACTCCGGGGTCATCAGTCCCTAACCTTACAAACTACTTATAAACTACCTTATACTAAAGACAGTACAAACATCCATGCCGCCGGCCGAAGTGGCCGAGGGGACTGCGGCGCGCCAGTCACGGTCTGCACGGTCACTACGGTCGGGAGTTCGAATCCCCCCTCCGGCATGGATATTTGTGCCGTCCTTAGTGATAGCTAGTTCATAAGTAGTTTGTAAGTTTAGGGACTGATGACCCATAGTTGAGTCCCCTAAGCTATACAAGTATTTGAACATCCATGCCCGAGGAGGTATTCGAACCCCCGACGGGGAACGGCCTCGCGAATTGCAGCATAGCGCCTCAGTGCGCTCAGCCGCTTCGCCGCCGCTTAAAGACGTATCAAAAACTTTCTTACCTCTCTCCGCCAGGGGGAAAAAAAATTCTTTTTCGGGTGTGGTAGTGAGCGATAAGATAATTTTGGAGGGGGAATTAAAATACCGCACTAGGAGCCAGGCTAACTTGCTACCCCATCTCTCTTGTTCTCCTCTCCTTAAACTTTGCATATACACTGGTTAAAAACAATTAGAGGATAAGATGAGATAAATATGTTCTAAAGTACTCTCATCGGCAGAATGAACTAAAATGGTTCGACGTCTTTCTGTCGGTTCTACGGAGTGGAGACAACAACATTACGGCAACCGAGATACTGGTAATAACATAAATTGGTGTTGACTTGTGTTTACTCTACCAAACGAATCACACAAAGAGATGGATCAAATAGTGTTGTGAGTAGGTATTGTAATGCAACAACAACGTGATTTACCCAAACTATGGCATAGAGAGCCAAAGGAAGGCTGGAAGCGGGACAGAAACAGAGGGAGGTAGCTGCAGCTATTGGAGTGTCCGAAAGTGCAATTTCCAGGACCTAGACGCAACATGAACCGTTAAAACAAGATAAGGGCAAGGTCATCCACGGGTAACGACAGCAAGAGACGACCGTTATCTCTGGTTAACAGCCCGTCGAGACAGGAGGCTGAATGCAACTCAGCTGCACCGCTCCTCCAGGCAGCAACAGGACGCGCAGTATCAACACAAACAGTCCGAAATCGTCTTCGGGAATGTGGCCTCTACGCACGGAGGCCTGTGGTGTGTGTCCCGTTAAAACCACGACGCCGTTTAGCCCGCAGAAACTGGGCAGAGGAACACTAGGACTGGAGTCGTAATAAATAAGGCTGTCTTCTGTTCACACATGACTCAAAATTTTGTTTTCAGCCGGACAATCGTCGTTCCCTCATCTGGAGAAAACGTGAAACTTGAAGCAGTCCTGCTTCTGCGCAGTAAACATGGTGGTGTACGACTGGTGTGGGCAGGAGTTAGTATTGGCCGACGTACAGACCTCTATGTCGTTCAGAATGGCGCTTTGACTGCTCAGAGGTATAGAGACCAGATCCTTAGACCTTTTGTTGTTCCCTAAGCTGGTGCCATACGAGATGGGTTCCTTCTGTTGGACGATAATGCTTGTCTCCGCAGCGCTACACTGGTAGACAACTTCATTGACGCTCAGGGAAATCAACGAATGGAGTGGCCAGCTTCTTCACTGGAATTAAACCCCATTGAGCATTTGTGGGGTGCACTTCCCACACCGGTTCCAGAGCTGGATATCGCAGTCTAGAAGAATGGCCAAATATTCCTGAAGAGCTGATTGATAACCTCATACTGTCCATGCCACACAAGTGTGCAGCTGCACTTCCCGTCCGAGGTAATCACCCACCATACTAGGGGGCAACGTGAATGCATTTTTCATTATTATGGTAGCCCCGTGATGTCTCGCTTTAAGTAAACGCCATGTAAACCTGAAGTAATAATAATTATTATTTTGTGTGGCTCATGGGCCTGGTACAAGTCTTTCAATTGGACGCCACTTGGACGACTTACGTGTCCCTAGCCTACCCCAGTTTTCCAACCGGGGAAAGGGAACCTACAGCTTAACGTGAAATCCAAACCACGTGTCGTTTCTGGTGACCCCTCACATCGTTGAGAGTTGAAGGAGGGGTTAAAGCACAGACTGAAAAAAATCTGAGATCCAACCGGGTTTCGAACACGCGACCTTTCGGTTTCCAGACGAGCGCTTTACCCCAAAACCACCGGGCCCAACTAAATGTGAATAGCTCAGACAGCAAATTATCAAAGTGTATCACACACAAATTATAATTGTATCCAATATGTGAATTAAATTCAGGATCTCACCTGCCTTCATAACTGCTTTGAGCAGTATATTTCGTCCTGAAAAACGCAATTTTTACTGTAACATGACAACACGGTAAACTTTTACTCATGGAGTAATGTTTAATGCTTCATTGAATTTTTAATATCATTTAATTAACGCTATACGTTTCGACACTATGCTGACATGGTCAGTGCATTTAAATTACGTATAAATTACATTAACAGAAGTGTGATGCGATTACTGTATATGCCAGTGAGGTTGTCGTCTGAAGTATAACGCTGTACAAACAGTTAAGTTCCTTTTAGTTTGTACATAGAGTACTTAGTTACATTTTTTCTGGAAGTTTAGTTGTCTGGCACATAGAGCACAGAATCAACATAACAGCTTAATTCTTTCAAATTAAAATATTTCATCATTGCACACTCTTAACTGCTATTATAAAGTCGTTAAGCTGCTAAGATAGTAGTTTATACAATGAAGATAAAACTATATATTACCATGTACTATGCCATGAATGAAAATTTCTAGTTTCATACAGGTCCATTTGATTTCCAGGGTGTGGAAACGCACGTTACAAACGTAGAGGTCTTATTGTGGGTATGGTTGCTCCTGTCTTTCGCGGCGCGAAACAAAAATGTTTGTATTACTACGGGGTCATCAGTCCCTAAACTTACAAACTACTTATGAACTACTTACGAACTAGGACGGCACAAATATCCATGCCCGAGGGGGGATTCGAACCCCCGACCGTAGTGGCCGTGCAGACCGTGACTGGAGCGCCTCAGTCTCCTCGGCCACCGCGGCCGGCGGCGCGAAGCAACTCCGTAGATGTTTTGGAGGTCCATGCTCTGATATTATTTAACCAGGACATTCTTCTTCGACCATCACTTGGAAGTATTGACTGGAGAAGATGATATCTACCTTCAGTCTTCATTATATATCGCAGTACTGTATCTTCCTGGCTTTCACGGTAGTCAGCACTTCTTTTTCTTTCTATATCCTCCATAGATTTTCGACGTTTGTGACATGATATGTCCACGTTACTGTCAGAATTCTTCTGTACAGCCACATTTCGAAGGCCTCCAACCGTTTTCTTAATGATTCTGTCAGAGCCCATGTTTCAACGCCATAGAAGAGGATCGAGATCACATGGCAGCACAGGAGTCTTCGTATTCATTGAAGACCCGTGATTTTTGAACAGCTTACTCATCTTGTTGAAATCTGCTCTGGTTTTTCAGATTCTAGACTTCACCTCCTCAGCAGGATCCCACTGATCATTTATGATGGTTGCATGGTATGTGCACTCACGTACTTGTTTGATTACTTTCCGGCCAACTGTAATATGACATAGAGCGTCTCTGCGTTTACTACTTACCATTGTTTTTGTTGCCTAACGATTCACATCTAGTCCATATGGAGAACTATTTGTGTTTACTCTGTCGATAAGAAGTTGGAGACTTTGCTCTCTGCAAAGGTCACAGTGACATCAGCATATCGAATGTTGCTTATCCATTTACCATTTAAAGATACTCCCGCCTCCACAACATTGAGAGCTTGCTTAAATATGTGTTCAGTATAGATGTTGAAAATCAGTGGGGACAATATACCCCTTAAAATGTTTACTTCGGTCCAACCTCACAGAAGCAGATTGGTTACAGACAAGTTTACAATTATTCGTTGTTCATCCAAGCCAATGTCTATTAAAATTTCAACCATCTTCTGGTGTTTTACTCTGTCAAAAGCCTTCTGGTAGTCAATAAAGCATGCACAGATGTCACAATCCACGTCTCTACACCTCTGAAACAGTACCTAAACAATGCTTCACGTGTGCTAAAAGCATTTCTGAAACGGAATAGTGCAGAAGATATTTGTCCTTCTCAGCTTTTATATATTATTCAGTGAATGGTCTTCAGGAAAATCTTCAACATGTGGTTCATGAGACTGATCGTCCTGTACTCTCCATATCTCTTAGCTCCAGGTTTTTGGAAAATGATAAATTCCGGTTAAGCCATTCTCGAGGAATGTTATCAGAGTCGTAGATGTTGTTGAATACTTCAGTTAACCATTTCACATTATCTTCACTTCGAAGCTTCAAATATTCGGCATTCACATTACCTGGGCCAGGCGCTTTGCCATCTATCATTCCAGTCATCGTAGCTCTTACTTCTTCCATTAGAACGTTTCATGAAGAGGCGAACAATATATTACTCCCTCCTATGTATATTTCGCGAAACAACCAAAAAGATGAGATCAGAGAGATTAGGGTCCATACAGATGCATACAAGCAATTATTTTTCCCGCAAATAATACGCGACTGGAGTAGGAGCAAGTGAGAATGGTACGCAAAGTGCCTTCCGCCACACACCGTAAGGTGGCTCTAGGAGTATGAATGTAGATGTAGATTTGACATGCCTCATTACGTGCTAATGATTTGGGTAACGAAGAAGTGAAAACTGCCATGAAGAATTGAAAAATATTCCAGCAGAAGTGTTTAAGCAAGGAGGCAGAGAGCTGGAACGAAGCCTTCTGAAAATGGTCACCAGAATATGGGAGGAGGAGAAAATGCCCCCAACAATGGAAAGAGGCTATAATATGTCCCATATATTAGGAAGGTAATTATAGAAGGATCACACTACATAATCTGAGATATAAAATAATATCTAATATACTATTCGACAGAATCCTCCCAGTCATAAGAAGGGAGACGGGGCCGTACCAATGCGGATTTCTCCCCGGGAAGTCAACTATAGATAAAATATTCACCTTAAGACAAATCCTGAAAAAAAAAAAGAAACGAATATGGGGTTGGCACGCTTCACCTCTTTATAGATTTCAATGCAGCTTATGATAGCATAAATAGAAATCAGTTATATCAAGCTCTAGGTGAACTGGGAAACCCGAGGAAGTTGGCAAGGCTGGTGAGAATGACAATGAACGAAACACAAGGTAGTATAAGAATAGGAGGAATGATGTGCGACACATTGAGTATTAAGAACGGAGTGCGACAAGGTGATGCATTGGCATGTCTTCTGTCTTCTCTTTAATGCTGCCCTGGAGAGGTTGATGAGAAATGCAAACCTTCCGAATAGGGGAACGATCTTCTATAATTCAGTGCAGAACTGGCCTATGTGTATGAGATAGATAATATAGTAGCAAGAATCCAAAAAGCAATGGAAGAGACATTTACGGCCCCCAAAACGCTAGTAGGGACATGGGGTTAATTATTAATGAACAGAAAACAAAATATATGGCAGGTGGAAAAGCACATAGAGAAAATACGCCAAATGCAATAACAATGGGCAATTATACATTCGAGAGAGTTAAACATTTTAAGTATCTGGGCTTGACAGTTACCCATCTAAATGATACCTCCTATGAAATTAAGCAGAGATTAATACTAGCCACTAGAGCCTATTTTGCCCTAACAAGACTTCTATCCTCAAGGCTCCTGACTCGTACCACTAAATTAAATATCTATAAATCACTTATACGACCAGTGCTTACATATGCCTGTGAAACCTGGACATTAATAACTAAGGATAGTGAAATACTGGACGCATTTGAAAGAAAGGTACTCAGACGAATTATCGGCTCAATCTGTGAAAGAGGAAAATGGAGGAGGAGATACAACCATGAGTTGATATCATGTACAAAGAGCCATCCATCAAAAGGAGAGTGAAATCATCCAGATTGAGGTGGGCAGGCCATGTGTCAGGCATGACTGATACAGAAGTACCAAATAGAGTATTACAAGGAAAGCCAGGATGGCAGAGGGGACGTGGTCGACCAAGAGCCAGATGGGAGGATGGAGTAATCAAAGATCTTGGGCTATAGAAACTGGAGAGTATTGGCAAAGGACAGAGAGAAATGGAAGGAAATTGTAGAAGAGACCAATGCTCATCGTGAGGTGTAGAGCCAAGAAAGAAGAAGAAGAAGATTTAGGTGACAGATGCAGATTTAGGATAATAGAAGTTTGTATGGTAGTGGACAGAGTTGCAGGTCTTACATGTAACAGGGAAAAATTTAAGCGAAACTGCTGTCATTATCAGGTGATTAGGTTTTGGTGAGGGCGCCAGGAAACTCCAGGTGATATCGAAGATACGTAGACATGACTGTATTGCGAAATCATGGGACTGTGTAGTTATCAGCAGCGACAGCAGGGGGCACCGAATCCGTGGGTGCTCCGATGCTCGTGCACCCGCTCCCCCTCTCCGTTCCTCAACACACCGCTCCAAGAACTTTTTGGGAGTGCTCAGCACCCACACAAAATGGGGAGAAAGATGAAATAAATTCAAAAAAGAAAAATTAGGAAAAAATCTAAAGGAGTCAAACGGGTGCATATCTGCACGTCGCGTTTAAGAGCCAAGATACACAACTTCTGACACACGTTTTCGAGATCACTCACACTGTTTTTCAAAAAGCCAGCGTCCCTGGCGGCTGTTACCTAATATGACAGTGGGTTCTCTACTTTTAATGCGTTATGCAATTTACCTATTCAAATAGCTTAATCAATGAGTTCGAAAATCGTTCGTTTCCACTTCTTTTGCCGAATGGAGATTCTTACACTTTCGAGTGTACTGATGGTGGATACACCATTTAGACGCAAAACAAGTTATCTCATCACATAGGCTACAGGAAATATAGGGCAATGGAGTCATTGTGTAATTTGAAAATATGCCATATCCTGGCGAAATTTCAACAGATGGCTCTAGTGTAGCCATTGTTTGTGACGATGCTCCCGTAACCTGCGGTAACAGCTGTTGAGTTTTGTGCTTACACCAACTCGTGTCTCACCTTACGCATGCGCAAAAGCTGCTCTTCCTCATGTCTTTCAAACAGCTAAATATTCGTAACAACGTAATATATAAACGTCATTGATCATTAAAATAGCTACATGTTCTGAGGAAACTGCCAGATATTTATGTCAGTGCAAAACATTTATGGTTCCAGAATCTGTTATAAACGCGAAGATGGGAAAAAATATAGCCAGAAGCGAATGACATTCCAACGTGGATGGAGTAGGCAAAGATCTTGGGCTAAAGAAACTGGGGAGTATTGGCAAAGGACAGAGAGAAATGGAAACACGTCTATTTTCACACTCTGTAATAACATTACTGTTGTTCGTATTAGAATCTCGTAAGAGCTTTTACAGTTGATAATTAGTCGACATTTAGTTATTAGAAATTTAACTAAATATGACATTTTTGAGAAATCTTCAATGCGCCGAAAACGTATGTGAGGCGCGGGTGATCCCTTCGGGGAGGCTTTGCGCATGCGCAAGATGGGGTGCGAGAAGTGGCTATGTCTTTCGTTTCAGACCAATTCGTGCGTTTCCTTCAGAGTCTGTGCAGAGCAGAAGCTGGTGCCATGACCAGCGCAAAGGTGCTTGTTACTACAGGCGTTTTCCTCGTCTCTTCTTGCCGAAGGAGAGCCCATAATTCGGCTCAGGAGGTTCAGAAGAGAATCTCAACAGTGACGTGGCAACGCTATGGCACTTAATGGTGTTTGAAAGTTTCTAAGGCGTTATTTTTAAATACTTAGAAATGCAAATAAAATGATCTGAACCAAGAATGAAAAAATCATAGTTTATGCCAGGGCTTCCCAAAGTGTGGTCCGTGGACCCCTTAGGGATCTGCTGATTCTTTCAACGGGGTAACAGTATTAATTAAGACAACAAATGAATCACTGTTTTCTTCATTTGAATAACGAACTTACATTTACATCAGGTAATGTTATCAAACAGTGATAGCGGTTTCCAAGTGAGATCCTGTTAAGTACTCTACTTAGTCCCGGTGCAGGCGGTCCCTCTGCTCTAACGTTCCACGGCAATACCTAGCTATCTGAATCGCCATGCGGCTTCTTCGAGCAATATTTTACAGCCTGTAACATTTTTGTGTTTAGAACCGAAATTCTGCAAAATTAGTCACAACGAACATTTGTTGCCTTCAAAAAGTTCGGCCTCACACACTGTCGTACAAAGCCTGTCTATTTTAGGCGACATTTGTTGTGATAGTAACTTTAACTGCCGCTGCTCGCGCGGTGTCCTGCTTACTTAGCTTCAAAGCCACGTCGGGAACCTTCTGGAGGACGTAAGATCGCGTGTGCGGAAGGCAAAGTGGGCACTTCGTCACGCCGTAGTACTGTTTGACTTCGTGTGGCTTCTGTGAAAGGATATAATTTTCTTAAGCGTTTCGGAACATTTTTCGGCTACCCCGGCGTATCGAGGCAAGAGGGTTCTTTTATAGCTGTTTTCTTTTCGCACTTTTCTTTACCAATTCACATTACAATCGCTTCACTAAGCGTAATCACGTTAGGCGGTTCACAGGGACTACTTTGGAAACCGGTAAGAGAGGTCCTCCGTTCTCCATCTCCATCTGATAGTATTGCCACACCGCACACGAGTTGTGGCGGTTGTAGTTTAAACGTAATTCCTTGCCCGCTTTGCTTTCCTGATGTGTTTACAATCAAAATCGTGGCTCTGCCGGTTTTCTTCGTATTTCACTAGACAAGAAAACGAAACGAAAAACAAAACACATGCATAACAACGGTAACAAAATTTACTTCTTACACAGCATTATCCAATCAATTAAACTGTACTGACCATCTGTTGCGACACCTTGTCAGCAGACGACAGTTAGTGCGTGACGTTGCTCACACTGATCCGAGGAAGGCAGCTCAAACGTATGGTCAACTAACAAGTAAATTTTAGCAGGCTAAAGGGTGTTGAACTGTGGGAGTACATACATCTGCATCTACATGAGATACTCTGCAAATCACATTTTAGTGCCTGGCAGAGGGTTCATCGAACCACCTTTAAACTATTTATCTCTCCGTTTTAGCTCTGATTTCTCGTATTTTATTCTGATGATCATTTCTACCTATGTAAGAGGCAGGCAACAATATATTTTCGTATTCGGAGGAGAATGTTGGCAATTAGAGTTTCGAAAGTAGCCCACGCCGCATTTTTTTAAGTTTACGGCTTTCACTTTTGATTGATATATGTTGTAAACAAAGTCTTAACGGATTTCATTTCGTACTCATGTGGACAACTTCATACTTTTCATTATTTTAAATTGCCAATTTTTACACCATAGTGATATCTTATTCAGATCGTTCTGCAGTTGGTTTTGATCTTCAGATGACTTTACCAGACGGTAAATGGCGACGTCATCTGCAAACAACCTAAGAGAGCTACTTAGATTTTCTCCCAAATCGTTTATGTAAATAAGGAACAGCTGGGAACCAATAACACTACCCTGTGGAACGCCTGATATCACCTCAGTTTTAGTCGATGCTTTACCATCGATTACAACAAACTGTGTCCTATCTGACAGGAAATCCCCTATCCAGTGGCAAATTTAGGGCAAACAGCAAAGTATCTGAATATACTGAGAATTCAGACAAATGGGAACATCCTGGATTTCCATTTATCACGAAAGCATCGACTCATGTTTCTTCGTGGTTTTAGTGGAAAAAGGAACTTATAAGTTTTTGATTCTCATGGATTTCGCGATGAATTTCAACAGTTACTATGCGCTTGACTGACAAGGGGTCCGTGGTGGACTTTCGCCTGAAAAAGGGTCCGTTAGCTGAAAACATTCGGAAGCCTTAGTGTATACAGTTTATAAAAGTCAGTTGCTTTGCTGGAGTCTCGTTAAAACTCAGAAATGGCTCGACCGGCATGAATAATATATTTTATACTTTCACTCTAATACACAGGTGGTTCAGGGAAAAGTACGGCTAACTGAAAGAACAGCTAGAAAATCGAAAATATCGTCATTGGCTGTTTTGCATGCACACTTGATCTTCAAAGCAAGAGGAACGGCACGGTCGGCGTAGTAATTCGTACAATCGGTGGCAGAGATTATTTTACAACACAATCCGAACCAGTCTACAGTTTTATTGCGACCTTGATTAAATTTTGATCACATTACCTTCAACAGATAAAGGATGCTCACTGTCTACATAACATTTCATGGGGTTAATGGCGGAACATACTTTTGAACAGACTTCGACATCAGTCCACAATTTTGTTGCGACCTTGATGAAATTTTGAATACCTGACCTTCAAAAGAAGAGAAATATCACTGTCTCTATAAGATGTCGTAAGGTGCATGGCGGAGTGTACGTTACTCCAGACTTCCAGACAGATTGACCAAACACCATGAAATTTGGCATATACAGCTGTGTTTTTCAACCTTTTTGAGTACGCTACGTCCATCCAAGTAAAAATATTCTGGCGACCCCTTCCCCCAACCCGTTCTCACCATTCTGTAACACAACTAAGTGTGTGAACTGAAAGACAACGAATGTTATATCTGCTGAAAGTTTCCTCTACGAAAATAAATAAATAAATAAATGAAGAATAAAATAAAATTTTAAAAATTGCGGTGACTTTTTCACTGTATTTTCCGTAATGAAACACAGTATTTTTTTAATAAGAGGTTTGAGCCAAGATCGCTTTCTTCATTTAATTACGTAACCGGTTTCGGCGTGCTATCTTCAGACCTGTAGTAATTGTTTACATGAATTAACTGCTATTACAACATTTTTTTACATAGCATACCGGTGTACATCCACATTGTTGTAATAGCAGTTTATTCATGTAAATAATTACTACAGGTCTGAAGATGGCGTCTAGCACGCCGAAGCCGGCCGCGGTGGCCGAGGTGACTGAGACGCTCCAGTCACGGTCAGCACGGCCACTACGGTCGGGGGTTCGAATCCCCCCTCGGGCATGGATATTTGTGCCGTCCTAGTTTGTAAGTAGTTCATAAGTAGTTTGTAAGTTTAGGGACTGATGACCCCGTAGTTAAGTCCCATAAGCTTAACAAACATTTGAACATTTTTAGCACGCCGAAACCGGTGATGTAGTTAAATGAAGAAAGCTATCTTGGCTCAGACCTCTTATTAAACAATTCTAGATCGCCCTAATAATGAGTTCATTATTTTTTATTTACATTAATTTCGACGGACAAATATATCTTACATGACGAGTTTCGCATTGCATTGCAGGTACGATTCGGAAGCGAATGGTTTTTTTCTTTTTCGAATTTTTCAAAATTACTTATTGCCTCTCGTTAAATAAGCTATTAATTGGTTCCTGAAAATAGTTTTGAGTCTTTTGCTTTATTCATCGTTGACATGGCATATTTACTGTAAAAAGTCTGTTATATTCAAATCAGAACTGATGACGAGAAGGAATTACGTAATTTTAGTATAAAAAAATTCTCTTTTCTTAGATAATTTTGCTATTGTGGAACCCCTAGTAGACAGACATGGACTGGGCTGCTTGTTTTATGGTACAACTGATGTACTTCCTCGTTTGCCCGTGACCACCGAACAAGATATTGCTACTCTCCTGGCTCCAGAGAGTCGTGGCCCACAGATTGAAAAACACTAATATACAGTATAGGTATTTTCTTCATGTATAGGCTAGTGAGGAGATAAACAGAGAGAGGAAACAGAAAGAGATCGGCAGAGGAAGGGGGGAGGTAATGGCAGATGCAGGGGGATGGATGTGTGGATAGAGGTGCGGGACAAGGAGGAGGAGCAGGTAGGTAAACAGAGAGGAGGAAAGTCGTTTTTGTACAAAAGGTTCTTCGTTTGCGTGGCAATGATGTCCGTAGTTACTTTCATAATTATAAATGGTAGTGTTTGTCCGTCTGTGCAACTATAAATAAAATGCGACTTTTCTCACCAGACGCGTTTCGTTTTAATGACAATAAAACATCTTCAGTGGTCTGTAATAATAGGAATCTACAAACAAAACAAACTGTGGTCGGGGGTTCGAATCCCCCCTCGGGCATGGATATTTGTGTCGTTCTTGGTATTGTAGTTCATAAGTAGTTTGTAAGTTTAGGGACTGATGACCCCGAAGTTAAGTCTCATAAGCTCTACAAACATTTGAAAACAAACTGTAGATATCTATTATTACAGATCACGGAAGATGTTTTATTGTCATTAAAACGAAACGGGTATTGTTGTTGTTGTGGTCTTCAGTCCGGATACTGATTTGATGCAGCTCTTCACAATACCCTATCCTGAGCAAGCCCCTTCATCTACTCATAACAATGGCAACCTACATCTATGTGAATCTGTATTCATCTCTTCGTCTCCTTCTGCTATTTTTACCTCACATGCTTCCCTCCAACGCTAAATTCACGATTCAGAGATGCCTAAGAATGTGTCCTAGCAATCGATCCCTTCTTTTAGTCAAGGTATGCCAGAAATTCCTTTTCTCCCCAATTCTGTTCAGTACCTCCTCATTAGTTACGCTGTCCACCCACCTAATCTTCAGCATTCTCCTGTAGCACCACATTTCAAAAGCCTCTATCCTCTTCCTGTCCGCACTGTTTATCGTCCATGTTTCACTCCCATACAAGGCAACACTCCACACAAATGCCTTCAGAAAGGACTTCCTTTGGCTTAAATCAATATTCGATGTTAACAAATTTCTCTTTTTCAAGAACACTTTTCTACCCATTGTCATTCTACATTTTATATCCTCTGTACTGCGACCATCATTTGTTATTTTACTGGCCAATTAACAAAACTCATCTACCTCCTTTATTGTTTCGTTGCCTAATCTTATTCCTTCAGCATCACCTGATCGTCTGGTGACAAAAATCGCATTTTATTTGTAGGTGCAAAGACGGACAAACACTACCATTCATAGTTATTGTACAAGCACGCAGTTTGATTAAAAGTCTTTAGTCGGGTCCTTCCCACGGTGTGATATTTGTTCCCCAGTGCTGATGCTGTGTTCCAAGACGGCAGGGCGCCCGTTCACACGGCTCGCACTGTCCAGAACTCGTTTTGTGAGCAGCAGGAGCGACTGCCGCATCTGCCATGGATGCCACAGCAACCAGATCACATTATTATTGAGCCTTTGTTGTTTATTTTAGATAAAATTGTCTTAGATTTCTGTCCACCTTCATAACCGTTACACGCATTTCAACAATTGTGCTGGAAGAAATCATCCCGAAAACCATGCAGTACACCGTGTATGTTCATTGCGAGACGCCTGGAAACTGGTTTGAGTGCTAACTGAAGAGGAGGGTCGAGTACATGGACTAAGTGAATATTGAAGTAAAACAGTTCTTTGAAATTCCCATTATAAATTTCGACGACTCATACAGGAGAGTCAGTACATATTTTAATACGGACCTCAGGTCGGAAAATCTCATCCAGTGTCAGTAAGGGATGCTCTTTATCTCTGACACTGTAAAAAAATTACTAAAAATCGAAACTCTCTGCTTTACATATTTCGGGAGGAGCTACAAAATAAATAAATGAAACTTTGCTAAACACAGAGTCTACAACGAATATCTTAAGAGTTATGAACACTTGAACAGTGAAGAAACGTGTAAACAGTAGACAGGCGAATATTAAGACGGTGCACAAAGCTCGAAATTATGCCTTTTATTGTTACTAGACATTTTGTTCTTATTTTGGTACATATTACTTCCCTCTAAGCCGCGGTGGAGCGGCCGAGCACGCTAAGGCATCTTTCTAGCTAATGGAGAAGGGTAAGAGGACATAGAGTAAAGTAAGAAATAGGCATAGAGGTAGGAAAAGTGACGGACAAAGAGATTAAGGGAAGGAGTGCGGCATTTTCATCCAATTTTGCTAATATATACAGTCAAACCTCCATATATTGAATACCTAGGGAAGACAAAATTATTTCCATATATCAAAGGTTCCATATAACGAGGTGTTCCAAAAAAAAAAAAAAAAAAAAAAAAAAAAAAAAAAAAAAAAAAAAAAAAAAAAAAACTAATAGTAATAAAAGAAGTCACGAATTTTTTTATTATATGTGAGGGCTTTTTTTTACCATTTGTTTGTGATACAGGTCAAAATTGCTAGTTATGCATAGTTTTCAAAATAAGTGCAGCAATGTTCATAATATAGTTCCTTTGTTGCTGGAACCACTCCACTAAACACTCTTCTGTATCTGGAAAGTCAGTCTTTCTGTGTCTTTTCCATTCTGTCCCTTCTTCTGCGGTTATGACGCAGTCTTCAGTCTTGATTATTGTTGACAGTGTTCTTGTCGGAATCGCAAAATCAGCAGGTATGTCTTTCTTTTTCTTTATTCTTGCTCTCACTTCGTCAATTCACTTTGGTTTTTCAGCAGCTGACAGAAATTTCCACTGAGTCCCCATGTCTGGCACTCGCAGCTCACTGTGAATCAAAACAAACACTGCCTCAAATCGCACCTGCACGGAAGTCGTGGGTACTGGAGAGTCACCCTGATCTCAGCGATGCGTAGAGGAAGGAAGGAAAGGTAGTGGGACTCCCCTGTTTGCGCGCACTTCGGTATACACAGGTAGCACAAAAAAGTCTTCGATATATACATTGACTTCCATATGAAACGTTTTTCCCCACTGAACTTCGGTATACAGAGGTAAAATCTGTCAAATTTCGATATAATGGTGGGTTTTATTCGAAATATCAAGGTTTTAGGCTTCCAGGGGAAGGGAATGAAGAAAAGTCAGCTAGTTCATAAGTAGTTTGTAAGTACCGGCCTTTCTGGATACGGAAAATGTTTGACTGCTGCCCTGGTCAGCACATTCTCCATATCTCTCACCAACTGGATACGTCTGGTCAATGTTGGCCAAGCAACTGGCTCGTCACATTACGTCAGTCACTACTCTAGATGAACTGTGGTATCGTGCGGAAGCTGCATGGGCATCTGTACCTATACATGCCATCTAACCTCTGTTTGACTCAATGCCCACATGTATCAAGGCCGTTTTTACGGCCAGAGGTGCTTGTTCTGGGTACTGATTTCTCAGGATCTATGCACCCATATTGCGTGAAAATGTAAACACATGTCACTTCTAGTATAATATACTTGTCCCATGAATATCTGTTTATCATTTGCATTTATTCTTGGTGTAGATTAGATTAGATTAATACTTGTTCCATAGATCATATATACGACATTTCGTAATGATGTGGAAGGTGTCAGTTTAGTAAATGTTGTTTACACCTGACAATCAATATTTTAAGGATTTTTTTACATTTTTTGTTGTTTTTCACTAGTTTTTTTAAGTTTTATCTAAAAATTCATCTACATTGTAGAAGGAGTTGCCATTCAGAAATTCCTTTAATTTCTTTTGAAATACTAGTTGGCTCTCTGCCAGATTTTAAATGCTTCTTGGTAAGTGACCAAAGACTATTGTGGCAGCATAATTCACCCCTTTCTGATCTTAAGTTAGATTTAACACTGAATAGTGAATATCATCCTTTCTCCTAGTGTTGTAGCTATGCATACTGCTATTAGTTTTGAATTGGGTCAGATTGTTAATAAGAAATTTCATGAGTGAGAATATATATTGTGAAGCTACATTGAAGATCCTTAGATCCTTAAATAAACGTCTGCAGGATGCTCTTGGCTGGGCTCCAGCAATTATTGTGATTACACGCTTTTGTGCAATGAATACTTTTTTGCTCAATGTTGAATTGCCCCAGAATATGATCCCATATGAAATCAACGAATAAAAATAGGCGTAGTAAGCTAATTTACTGAGATGTATGTCACCAAATTTTGCAATGACTCTGATTGCATAAGTAGCCGAAGTCAAACGTTTCAGGAGATCTTCAATATGTTTCTTCCAATTCAGTCCGTCGCCAATGTAAACACATAAAAATGTGTTTAAAAAGTCTAAATTTATTAATGGTGTCATGCCATTTACTGTATGAAACTGTATATACTGGGTTTTATCAAATTTTAATGAGAGTCCATTTGTAGAGAACCAGTTAATAACTTTCTGAAAGCAATTTTAATCGCCAATAGTGTAATAATCGCTGGTGTTTGTTTTGTTTACATTATTATGTATATTTATATGTGTATTTCTATTTAAAACTTATGTAAATTTATTATAATACCGCACTTGCACTTGTAAAACTTACACGATAAAAAAATAAAAAATAAAAGTATAACAGATTAAAATTGTGTGCCGGAACCGGGACTCGAACCTGGGACCTTTGCCTTTCGCGGGCAAGGGCACTACCGACGGTGCTATCCCGACACGACTCACGATGCCACCTCACAACTTTACTTCCGCCAGTACCTCGCCTCCTACTTTCCAAACTTCGCAGAAGCTCTCCTGCAAACACGCAAGACTAGCACTCCTGGAAGAAAGGATATGGTGGAGACATGGCTTAGCCACAGCCTAAGGGATGTTTCCAGAATGAAACTTTCACTCTGCAGCGGAGTGTGCGCTGATATGAAACTTCCTGGCAGATTCGGTAGTGCGCTTGCCCGCGAAAGGCAAAGGTCCGAGGTTCGAGTCCCGGATCCGGGACACAAGTTTAATCTGCCAGGAAGTTTCATATCAGCGCACTCTCCGCTGCAGAGTGATGTTTCATTTTGAAAAGTGTAACAGTGTTTTATTTACACGATCAGCCTTCTTCCGGGGTTCACTGTACCAGTTAATCACGCAGCACGCGCCGCCGCTGGCAGCGGTGGTGGCGGGAGGCTAGCGCGGCTGCTGGTAGCGTCCGCAGCGGTCCGCGGCAGCTGCAGCTGCAGGCCGCGGTAACCGGCTGTCGCCACGGGCAGGTGGGCCAGCTCCCGCCACGCCAACGGGCGCCTGCCCGGTTCAAAAGTGCGCACACCCGCCTCTCCCACACCTGTTGCGCAATCCCACCCACTGGCCCAACCCTGACCCAGCCGCCTCTTCAGTTGACTCTCCACTCACCCTCCAAGTGTAGTGCTGTCGAGGCGCGACTTGCCCGATCCACCTACAACCCAATGTACCGGTGCCGGCCTGCTACTGTCGAAAGACTGGATCAGTTCCCATGCCACTGCTTCCTCCACTGGAGTCCTGCAGGGCCCTTATCAGCTGGTCCGTTCAAGTCACACGAAGTGCTTTCACACTACATCTACATCTACACGGGATACTCTGTAAATCACATTTAGGTGTCTGGCAGAGGGTTTTCTATCATCCACTATCATCCACTACAGCACTTACCTCATGCGTTTTACAATCATTGTGCACAAACAGCCACTGTCCTGCCCCTTCAAACGAATCATTACACTCGATAAACATCCGTAACACATCCAATTTAAACTACGAACGCAAAATAGTCTGCACTATACGAATATAATAAAACACCCGAAAATTTTTATCGAATGACAAGAGCAATCCTTTAGAGATTAAACATACAATTGACCACACATCCCAATAACAGTAACTAACCCACGTTAATTCACATAACTGTAGGGTTTATTGAACTCAATGCTTCTCGGCTGAAGAACAATTTACATCTACATCTACATGGGATACTCTGCAAATCACATTTAAGTGCCTGGCAGACGGTTCATCGAACCACCTTTATACTGTTCACCTCCCATTCCATTCTCGAACAGCGTGCGGGAAGAAAGAATATCTGAATCTCACCGTTCGAGGTCTGATTTCTCGTATTCTGATGATCATTTCTACCTATGTATGGGGGAGTCAACAATATATTTCCGCATTCGGACGAGAATGTTGGCGATTGGAGTTTCGTAAGTAGACCACGCCGCAGTGATAAGTGCCGTTGTTGTAATGACTCCTATCCCAGGTCCTGTATCATTTCCGTGACGCTGTCTCCCCTGTATCGTGACAATACAAAACGAGCTGACCTTCTTTGAACTCTTGCGATGTCCTCCGTCAAACCCACTTGATACGGATCCCACATTGGGCAGCCATACTCGAATAAAGGACGGACGAGCGTAGTGTATGAAGTTTCTTCAGTAGTTCTGTTACAGTTTTAAGGGTTCTGCCAATAAAACGCAGTCTCTGGTTCGCCATTCCCACGACATTATCTACGTGTTCATTCCAGTTTAAGTCTGAAGTAATAGTAATTCCTAGGTATTTCAGATACAGCAAAGGACCTGGAAGAGCAATTGAACGGAATGGTCAGTGTGCTGAATGCTGCATATAAGATGAACATTAACAAGAGCAAAACTAGGGTAATTGAGTGCAGTGTAAGAAAATCAGGTGATGCTGAAGGAATTAGATTGGGTAACGAAGCAATAGAGGAGGTAGATGAGTTTTGTTACTTGGGCAATAAAATAACAAATGATGGTCACACTACAGAGGGTATAAAATGCAGAATGGCAATGGGTAGAAAAGCGTTCTTGAAGAAGAGAAATTTGTTAAAATCGAATATTGATTTAAGCCCAAGGAAGTCCCTTCTGAAGGCATTTGTATGGAGTGTTCTATATCTACATGGGATACGCTGCAAATCACATTTAAGTGCCTGGCAGAGTGTTCATCGAACCACTTTTATACTATTCATCTCCCATTCCACTCTCGCATAGCGCGCGGGAAGAAAAAACATCTGAATCTCTCCGTTCGAGCTCTGATTTCTAGTATTCTGAAGATCTTTTCTACCTATGTAGGTGGGAGTCAACAATATATTTTCGCGTTCGGAGGAGAATGTGGGCGATTGGAGTTTCGTACGTAGCCCACGCCGCAGCGATAAGCGCCGTTGTTGTAATGATTCGCATCCCAGATCTTGTATCATTTGCGTAACGCTGTCTCCCCTGTATCGTGACAATACGAAACGAGTTGCCCTTCTCTGGACTGTTTCAATGTCCTCCGTGAAACCCACCTGATAAGGATCCCACACTGCGCAGTAATACTCCAAAAATGGATGAACAAGGAAGCAATATTCTTTAAAAGGACGGACAAGCGTAGTGTACGCAGTTTCTTTAGTAGTTCTGTTGCATCTTTTAAGAGTTCTGCCAATAAAACGCAGTCTTTGGTTCGCCTTTCCCACGACATTATCTACTTGTACTTTCCAGTTTGTCTGAAGTAATAGTGATTCCTAGGTATTTAGTGGAGTTTACAGCCTTCACACTTGATTGATTTATCATGTAAACAAAGTTTAACGGATTTCTTTTCTTACTCATGTGGACGACTTCACACTTCGCATTATTTAGAGTGTGTTGCCAATTTTTACACCATAGTGATATCTTATTCAAATCGTTCTGCAGTTGCTTTTGATCTTCAGATGATTTTACTAGACGGTAAATGACGGCGTCATCTGCAAACAACCTAAGAGAGCTACTTAGATTTTCTCCCAAATCGTTTATGTAAATAAGAAACAGCTGAGGACCAATGACACTATCCTGTGGAACGCCCGAAGTCACCTCTGTTGTAGTTGATGCCTTACTATCGATTACTAGAAACTGTGTCCTCTCTGACAGGAAATCCCCTATCCAATCGCAAATTTGGGGCGATATACCGTAAACAAAGCAAGTTGATTAGAAGCCGTTTGTGAGGTACGGTGTCAAAAGCCTTCTGGAAATCAAGAAATACGGAATCGATTAGCGAACCCTTGTCGATACCAGTCATCACTTCGTGTGAGTAAAGAGCTAGTTGTGTTTCGTATGGACGATATTTTCTAAATCAGTGTAGACCTTGGGTCAATAGATCATTCTGTTCGAGATAATTCATAATATTTCAATACAGGATATGTTCCAAAATCCTCTTACACTCTCACACTTACTTTCTTATCCGCGGTCATTATTACAATATTTTTCAAAAGTTTTTTTCCCGCCATTTGACTGATTATTCGTTCTTAACTGCAGTGCCCAGATTTCGTCCTTAGCCTGTTTCCAAGTGGTACATTGGGACGAAAGATAAAAATCATCATGCTTGTGTACTATCCAAGTCATTGTCGAAAACCTAAAACCATTGCATACGTAAGGCAGCTTCCGATTATGTGCGAGGACGTACTCGCAACACACCCGCCGCCTACATTCCTGCACATCTTCATCCATTTCTTCTCGTTTTGCTGCAGCTTCACTATTAAAAATAGACTGCATTTTTTTTTTAAATTACACGACTGAGGGTTCTCAGGAAGCATGATTCGTAATCCATTCCAATAGTTAGGAAATTGTCGATTCGAATACTAGTAGTCGTAGAAATTTTCACCATCAATACGTGTTTAGCTGCATCAAACCAGTCTCCGGACTGAAGACCATAACAACAACAACGTGTTTAGTTACTGGCGACAAGTTTTGGGTCAGTGCCCTGGGTCAAATCCAAAATCCAACGTTTTTTCGGAGCCTCTCATGTAATGTTACGGACACGTTCTTCTGTTAGAATCATGTTTTCATCCCTTGGACCAGGGAGTTATTTGAAAGTAAGCTACATGTCGCTGCTGGCACTCACGCCGTCTCTTTCTACCATTAACGAGATAAAAAAGGACACCAGAATCTACATCTGTTGTATCCACTCCAACGATACTAGACGGATACGAATCATACAATACAAGAGGGAAGAATAGGGTTCAACGGCTCGTTGACATCGACGTCGAGTGGCCGAGTGTTCCAATGCGCTTAGCTGCGAAACGCACCGCTGCTTTCCGTCGGAGGTTCGAGTATTCCCACGGGCATGGGTGTATTTGTTGTCCTTAGCATGTTTAAGTAGTTCGTAAGCCTAGGGACTCATGACCATAGTAGTAAATTCCCATAGATTTACAAACATTTGAACATTTGACATCGACGTTTGGGAGACGGACCATTGTTTTTTTCTTAAGGGCGGGGAAGGAAAAACGGCCTCACCCTTTCGAAAGAAACTGTCTCGGCATTTGCCTGGACTGATTTAAGGAACTGACGAAAAATCTACTTCGGGATGGCCGGATGCCTCGTTAGGTAGATACGAATTAGAGGAGAGATAACCGATGGAGGAGGGCCAGCCGCGGTGGTTTAGCCATGCACACTGGAGCGTCATGCTGTGGTGCGCGCGGCCGTTCGCCGTCGGGGGTTTGAGTCCCCCCTCGGGCATGGGTGTTTGTGTTGTCCTTAGGTTAGTTTACCTTAGTTTAAGTAGTGTGTAAACTACGGTATAATAACCTAGTAGTTGAGTCCGATAGATTTACAAACATTTGATTTGAACATTTGTTGGAGGAGAATCAAAAACTCTGCCCATCGATAAACGTTGACGTTCAGCTCGGCTTAGCTACTGGAATTTTAATCTGAATAAACACTTTCCACTTGGACGGAACTGAGGCACCCCAAATATGATCGCTATATTTTATACAGTAGTGAAAGCGTTCTTCATATGACAGTATACTATTGTACCTAAGCGTCCTGAGTTACCAGAAGATACCATTACAGTTCCGTTGTTGATCAGTATTTGAGAAAGATGGCTGTCAAGGGGGGATTTGACATAACTAGACGACTAGACGATTGTTATAGCTACTGAAACGCAATGTTCGAATGTTTGTCTTGCAATTTGCCGTCCCATTCACAAGAATAATATTAAAGGCGAATGAAACGCAGCAGCATCATTACGCTATGTCGTAGACATATACTTCTTTCATAGTTTCATCCAGTCTTCTCTGGCTCGAGATGAATCGTTCTGTCTGCTTCTTGAAGGATTAGCTCGGTAGACGATTCCTTTGAAAGATCTTGATTATGTATACTAAGGTTCGCTGTTCTTATATAGTATAGAAACCTACATTAGAATTTCAAATGGTAATATATATTACTTTTGACTTTACCTTGACCGGTGATTATATAGATTGAAACACAATTTTTCTGTTACCAGACACTTTTATTGTATTTTCTTTCCTCTAAGCGTTTTTGAAGTTTATAC
This sequence comes from Locusta migratoria, assembly GCA_026315105.1. NCBI lineage: Eukaryota > Metazoa > Arthropoda > Insecta > Orthoptera > Acrididae > Locusta > Locusta migratoria. The sequence goes on from CM048748.1 coordinate 356,888,093, forward strand.
CTCCATCTTGAGGTGGATTTTTATTTTAGTGTGCAATTGTGTGTTGTCACAACATGAAGTAACCTGTTGTACTGTCTACAAGGAAAAATACAAAAACGCTCTTCATAATGTCTGGTTCTGTACATGTTTTCCACTGAAGCTTTAATGTTAATATTCAAATGTGGAATTAATACGATTAAAATACTATTCATCCAGTGGCACTGGTTCCTTACTCTGTCATAACCTCTCATACAAACAGACACAGAGACAATCTTTTTACTAAGTAACGCAAGCAAAGATCTTATACTAGGAACTTGTCCCATCAGACAGAGATAACAACCTATGACCACCGGAGGTATGCCATTTTAATCGGCAGAGAGCTACACATTCCTATTATCTTGCTAAACACATGTCTACGTATCGTCTCTATCAGTTGAAGTTTCCTGGCGCACTTTTGTAAGGGAGTGTAATCGTCTTCTGTCGACAGCAATGGTTTACCTGAATGTATCCTAGTTACATACAAGACTGTGTTACTTGGCGTGGCCCCCCAATGCGCACCTCCCCCTAGGAGGAGGAGCACTCGTCAACAAAGAATACAATGAAGAACTTCTTTCAGTTTCCCACCGAAGAAAACAGGTTCACTACTGCCGGCGTCAAGTTAGTTTTTTATGGATGCAGTAGACGTTCCCCAACCTGTCCCTTCTTCTGGTAAGGGTCTTCCACAGACATTTTCATCGCCTCTTTCTATCAAGATCTCTTCCTTTCGTTCTTGAAGTGTCCACGCAACTTTTAACATTTCTCGATACCACACTTCAAACGCTCCTCTTCGTAGTGGTTGTGTAGTCCTTACAGATGCGTTAAGTCCATGTGCCTGGCGCGGCATAGAGGCTTCGAGCAACTGCCTACTAACTAGGAGGTCCCGGGTTCGAATCCTGGACATGGCACTAATTTTCTTATGATCACGCTGTATCATTACAACACCTACCAGCAGCTGAGACTAAATAGAGTTGAAATATACATTTACAACAGCTGCGGTATCTCAAAGCGACGTAGGGTACAAAGATGGCAAACACGGACAATTCTACAAGCTTCGTCACTTCCATATCTACGCCTGAATCCAATAGAGATCTTCAAGTAAACTTTCTAACCTAACAAGTCTGCTTCTGTTGGCCTATTTACTTCAACCTCTAACATCTTATCATTTTTCTTGGTTTCTGTCTCGTTTCTTCAGAGAGATGATACCGGTATGCTAATTGTTGGATTTGGGTATGACAGTGATAGAGAGAGGCGGGGTGCTCTTCCTATTCACACCAAGCTTACTCTACAAGGTCACATTTCTGTCGAGGATTATGTCTACAAAAGTTAGTCATCACATCGTTACTCTCCAAATCACAATGAAGTGACTGGCAGAGAATTCATACTATATACCTAGCATTCCATTCTCGAATAGCACGCGGCAACAAAGAACGTAAAATCTCTCCATTCGAATTCTAATCTCTCCTGTTTACTTATTTAATTTATAAATGGGTTCTCCCGTCAATTCTTGGTAGATAAGTTCCATGTTTCAAGTTGAAAACAAACAATCTGTTTTTGTTCTACTAATTTTTGTTTATTTACGAACTAGTTTTCGGCTTATCTTTAGGTAAACATTTGACAGGCGGCAATAAGAAACACCTAGTGCTTATGTTGCAAACTTGGTAATAAAGATACAATACACCAAAAACTAGTTCTTTGCTTATGACAAGTTGTTAACCTGATCTCTTTCCTTGTAGGTTTATGCTGTGCGATAAATGCCTTCTAATTTATAATTAAATACTGTGAAACACGTTACGTACTAATATTATATCATTCTAAGCTTTGGTGGAATTATTGAACTTGTGACGTATGTACAATAATTACACCGTAGCGTAAAATGATATAATATCAGCATGTAACGTGTTTCACAAAAAGGCAAGAGATCAATTTGACAACTTCAACTAACGTCATAAGCAAAGAACTAGAGTTTTGGTGTGTTGTATCTTTATTTAACAAGTTTGCAACATAAGCACTAGCGTTTCTTGTTGCCGCCTGTCAAATGTTTACCTGAAGATGGCCTTATAGCCGCGGTGGAGTATCCGAGCGGTCTAAAGCACCTCGCTGCGGAGGGCGCGCGGTTGCTCGCCGTGGAAGTTTGAGTCCTCCCTGGGGCATGGGTGTGTGTGTTTGTCCGTAGGTTAGTTTACCTAGGTTTAAGTAGTTTGTAAGCTACGGACTGATGACCACGCAGTTTGGTCCGATAGATTTACAGGCATGGCCTTATAAGCCGAAAACTTGTTCGTAAATAAACAAAAATTAGTAGAACAAATACAGATGGTATTCAACCTGAAATCACCTACTTTTGTTTTGATATTATTTCCTCTTTTGTAGGTGGAAGTCAACAATACAGTTTTGCATTCGGAGGAGAAACTCGGTGGTCGAAATTTCGTAAGTAGATGTCGCAACGAGAAACACCGTTGTTGTAGTGAATCCCACTGCAACTCCTGTATCAAAACGTTCAAATGTTTATAAATCTATGGGCCTTAGGTACTGTGGTTATCAGGACCTAGGATTACAAACTACTTATACTAACTTAAGAACCACACACACACACACACACACACACACACACACACACACATCTATGCCCGAAGGAGGACTCGAACTTTCGACAGGGAACAACCGCGTGCTCCGCAGCAATGCGCCTTAGAGTGCTCTGTCATTCCACCGCGGCCCTCCGGTATCTCTCCCTGTATCATGATGATAATACAAAACGAGTTGCCCTTCTTTGAGCACTGTCGATACCCTCCGTGTATCGTACCTGATAAGGATCCCATACCGTGCAGCAGTGTTCCAATAAGAGGATGGACAAACTTAATACATGCTGTCTCTTTAGTAATTCTGTTACATGTTTTAGGCTCGCTTCCATTACAACTCAGTCTTTAGTTCGCCTTCCCCACAACATTTCCTACGTGTCCTTTCCGATTTCATTCGCTCGTAATTGTAATTCCTAGATATTTAGCTGAATTTATGGCCTTCAGATGTGACTGATTTAACTTCTGCACGAAGTTTAGCGCATTCCTTTTAGAACCCATCTGGAAGATTTCGCACTTTTCATTATTAAGGGTAAGTAGCCAAATTTCACACCAAACAGATATTTTATCTGATTTGGTTTCATTTTTCTGATGCTTTTGCTATATGATAAACGACAGCAACCTAAGTGATTTCCTCCCAAATCGTTTACATAGATAAGGAACAGCAGAGGTCCAATAACACTACTTTGGGGACCGCTAGATGTCACCTCTGTTATAAAGATGACTTTCCATCAACGAACTGTGTCCTCTTTGACATGGTATCTACAATCCAATTACATATCTGAACAATATTCGATAAGCAAGCAATTTGATTAAAAGTCTTGTCAGGTCCCTTCTATGATGCAACACTCTGTCAACATATCTCAATATAACTGAGCATTTGGATAAAGTGTGGTTGATCTTTATCCACCTTCATAATCGTTACCTGCATTAGCAGCACGTCACGGGAAGAAGATCCCCCCTCCCCCGGAAACCATTCAGTACTTGCGTATGCCCATTCTGAAACGCCTGGAAACTGGTTTGAATGCTAACGGTTTTCCTATATCGTATTACGCGTTCTCGAGTCTTGCATCTTTTAGTATATGTATGCTTTGTCCATCCCCGTATATATTATTTTTTCAGGAGTAGGAGGAAGGATATCTGCAGAAATGCTGAAGACTAAGAGAGGAAGACTCAAGTTCAGCCACTCAATCATCTTTTAATAGACAAGAAGTCAAATGGTGTAGAAGACGATGTTTTATGTTATGTCACCTAAGTTGAGCTTTCTCCAAATGCTGGAAATTATCCAGCATATGACGCAGAATGTTAGCAGAGTATTAAATGACATTTAAATGTCATTTCTCCGTTTGTTAAATTAAGTTCTGCAAAAAATAAATAAATAAATAAAATAAAAAATAAAAAATTGTCGTGTAAAACTGCAAATTCAACTGTGCTGTTATCAATTGTTAAATGTCTCCCCACACAAACAACAATGTTTCTTTTGTAGTTAATATAATTATTTTAATTAAAAGATATGCATTGACGAAACCAATGCGAATGTCCTTTGAGTTAGTCCCGTGAATAAACACGGACAGCCCACATCGGATTTAAGTAAGCCACAGCAAGGATTTCAACGATTGTACTAAACGTCTGTCCCTGTGCGAGACTCACATCATAGAATGTACGAGCGTTCATGGACAGTAGCCAATGTGTGGCATGTGGAAATTTTTGTTGGTTCGACAGCCGTGCGCGGATAGCTCAAAGGTTAATATGGCCACTCGGCTTCGAGTCCCGGTACGAAGCTGATTTTCGCATGTACCCTTTAAATCATACAGCATATGTTGACTGATATTCCCATTTGTGAATACATTTCGTGTATTTAATGTAATAATTAGCTGAAGACTCAGATGGAGAAACCAGCAATACTCTCCGCTAAAGAGCTGACGAACTCCAACTTAGATGTCCATGGTGTCTGGGAAAAATATTGGCAAAGACACTGCCCATCAAACTGACAGCTGAGCGGTCTGCTCCAGTCACGGTCAGCACGGCCACTACGGTCGGGGGTTCGAATCCCCCCTCGGGCATGGATATTTGTGCCGTCTTAGTTCGTAAGTAGTTCATAAGTAGTTTGTAAGTTTAGGGACTGATGACCCCGTAGTTAAGTCCCATAAGCTTCACAAACATTTGAACATTTTTTTGAGCGGTCTGCGGCGCGCCAGTCACAGTCTGCACGGCCGCTACGATCGGGTGTTCGAATCCCCCCTCAGGCATGGATATTTGTGTCGTCTTTAGTATAAGGTAATTCATAAGTAGTTTGTAAGTTTAGGGACTGATGACCCTGCAGTTAAGTCCCTTAAGCTTGAACCAAACTGACAAAGCTTCTTAACCACTGAGAAACCGCCTGGATTGGACCATCCACGCAAAGTGTGGGCAACATTGACCCGTATACGTACTGACCATGGAAGAAGCACTGACGTCCTCCACAAATGGGGAAAGATGCTAACGCTAAATTGCGACTGCGGTGCTGGAAGGCAAACGATCCAAAACATAGTGGAAGAATGCCCAGTCCGGGCCTACAAGGGGTCCTTCACCGATTTCCTAGCTGCATCAAACGAGACTGTTTATTTTATTCATTGTCTTAATGTATTTTTTTAATTAACTACTATATAAAATTATGAATTTTAACGATGTACGTGATAAGATAAATAAAATTTCTGCGTGTCATTAAAAGCGTAATATTTTAGTAAGTAAATACTCTTACGGTAATCATTACAACAGTTTTTTAATATCTTCTCTGAAATAAAATCTGTGTAAGTCGTGCATAATTTTATCTGTGTTTTCAGTAATGAAATACTCCCTGAAAATATGAGCCAAGATCGCCGTCAAAAAAGTTTATTTTATTTAATTATTTTGAGAGTGTTCGAACGTTTAAATAGCTAAGGGACTAGACTGTTGCGATCATCGGTCCCAGGACTTACAAACTAACATATACTAAGGACGGCACACACACCCTTGCCCAAGGGAGGACTCAAACCTCTGACGGAAGCGGCCTCGTAATCCATGACATGGTGTTCATACCTCACGTCCTTTTATTATTATTCTAATGGCACTTTTACATAGCACGTTAAATCAGTACATCAATTCTTGCTTCTTCTTCCTTCCTGCCCACATTAATTTCCGCCTTCGGAACACCTCGATGTTGTGAAGCTGCTTTCTTTTTATCTCTTCTTCTTCCCTGAAGATCGCTTTCTGAATTCTGTTCCTGTATAAGTTTCTGCTATGTGTGTCCATTATGTCGATGTTTGCTTCTTTGAGGTCATTTAGTCTGTGTAAACGACACTGGTTATCCTTCAAGCTTCGTTATTTTATTGAAGATTTGTTTTGTCAGCCTGTTATTTTCCATTCTCGCCAAATGTCTTTTCCGCATGGTATATTTTATGTTCTCTACATGTTCGTAGATTTCTTTGTTGGGCCGTGGTTTATTGTATTCTGTTTTTCCTTGGGCCGAGTACGCTCCTCATCAGTCTCTTTTCCTTTTTCATTAGTTTATTGATCCCTCCTTTTGTACTTCAGCACCATACAGAGCCTCTGTTTCCACCACTTTGCTGTGGTGTTTAATTTTGATGTTCCATGATAATGCCTTCTTATGGTATGTTTCTGGTTGTCGGCAATGCTGGTGTTCATCTCTTTTGCTCTTCCTTATAGACATTCTTTCTCATGGTTCTTTATGAATAGCCACTCACCCAAATACTTGAATGAATTAACATTCTTGTTTTGATTTATGAGTACCGTAGTTTCTCTGAGCAATTTTTTTACATTCTAGAAAAGACATTTTTATATATGCACCAAAGCTGCTTTTATTTGAAATGCTGACTAGTTTCGGGCTTTGCCCATTTTCTTAAGCCACATTCATATACATTTTTATATTGGGTTACTGCTTAGATTACCTAAGCAGTAACCCAATATAAATATATATATATATATATATATATATATATATATGAATGTGGCTTAAGAAAATGGGCAAAGCCATATACATTTTTATATTGGGTTACTGCTTAGGTTACCTAAGCAGTAACCCAATATAAAAATATATATATGAATGTGGCTTAAGAAAATGGGCAAAGCCCGAAACTAGTCAGCATTTCAAATAAAAGCAGCTTTGGTGCATATATAAAAATGTCTTTTCTACAATATTTAAGAGCTGCAAATCGCGACATATAAAAAACATTTTTTTTTTACATTCGTTATAAACTCTGTCTTTGTGAAAGATATTTATTTATGCAGTCTGGGTTTTTGCGTCTCCCGACATTGAAGAGCTTCGGTAGTATACATAGTATTTTCTCACTTTCAATTTGGACTTGTGCATGGGCAATTACAAAATGACGTAATGTTATTATGCAATATTGAAGATATTCAAGATCGTAAGGTAAGAGAAGAGAATTGCTGATCCAGGTAATGCATACTGTTAAATAAAAAAGTTTCATGTAACTTTTTTCACGGCCATTACTGCTCATCTCCCCGCGCAGCATATCATAATAAACGACCAGATTTCGCCGCTCCCCCAGCTTGGGAGATGTGAAGCAAAAACAATGTCATAAAAAGTACAATGTGTTTGCACATGAGGGTGTCATGGAGATGGCTTAACAACACATTTATTCTTTTAGAGCATTAGGGAGCGTGTCCTGTTCAGTATTGATGTCATGTTCTACCAAACACCGACAGAAAAATTAAATTTCATTGATGTCAACCCCTCATAACTGTGCATCTTGTCAACCTACAGTGTAATACAGCTCGTGGAGTGTTTTGAAGCAATGCGGACATACTGGGGAAGCAGCAGCAGGTTACCGTCTGTGTCGACGCGTAAAGCAAATGACGTGGGGAGTGATTGCGTGAGAGGGGTTCGTCAGCCAGGGACGAGTCGGCAACAGCGCGACGCGCGCTTTTGAATTAATTGGAGGGGAGACGTATTATTGAGGCGCGGCCGTTGCGAGATCTCGCACAGCGGACGCCGGTTGCGCGAGAGTAGCAACGGCCACGGCCGGCGCCGTGGCGCGGGTGAAAAGGGGACCACCAGTGCTGGTAGCCGGGGCTCACTCCTCTGTTGTTGCCGCGCGCCTACACACCACCCTAAACACAACACCTCCGCATGCCTCTTCTAATGCGGTGGGACTACTGATGGGTCTCAAACGATGACGTTGTCGATATTAAATGCTACGTTAATTGCTAAGTGTCGAATAGACGCGCGAGGTATCGTATACCCCAGAGCATAAATTTCATAATACGATATCAAACATTGGAAAACTGGCGTTTACTTTGTGAATACACATACTGATTTTTAGGGTAAATTTTACATATTTCATGAAAAGGCAACAAAATGTGTTTCAGTAGAGTTTTACATACTTTATTTTTCAATTTATTACGTGTTCTCTACATTTTAGGACCCGCCAAATACGCCATAATTGAACAAAGACTTACTGGTTACAGTTGTTGCACGTCAATGTAGCATGTTTCTAACAAACAAACTTTTTGCATATATTACACATAATGGTTGTTGATACGTCTTTCGCTCGGCCATACTTTACACACCTCCCACGTTTCTTAGTTTCTGACCTTTGAGAAGTAGACAGTGATACGTTGTCCTTTGCAGAGGCTCTCGATATTTACGCAAGAATTATGAAATAGCACCATGCAGTCATTATTTTGGATCTTTCGATTAGATAGGGTTTCATCACTGACATTGCTAAATTCTTCAAAAAGATTCGTCTTGCATAAGAGGACGAGGAGGAGGGAGAGATAAAAAAGAGGACAAGAAGGTGCTAAATATACAGAAGAAGGTGGGAGAGACGAGGGCAGGGAGGGGTGAGGGAGGGAGGGCTGGACAGAGAAGAGGAAGAAGGAGAGGGGCAGAGAGAAAGAAAGAGGAGGAGCAAGGTGGAAGTGATATATAAATAGCCGGGCAACGTTGGTTCGTAAATACGAACTCACCGTAGTATAAAACACGTTGGCAAAGCAACTCTGTACCGAATGATGCTGTTAGGTTAGAAAGTGGGCTTACCTCAAGAAACGTGACTATAGAGTCTGCTTGAAAGCAAAAGTAGTAAGTTTTGTTTGTCAATAAATCGTATGGTATATTACTTTATAAATACTAATTCACCGTATTATACACTACTGACCATTAAAATTGCTATACCAAGAAGAAATGCAGATGATAAACGGGTATTCATTGGACAAATATATTATACTAGAACTACCATGTGATTACATTTTCACGCAATTTGGGTGCATAGATCCTGAGAAATTAGTACACAGAACCACATCCTCTGGCCTTAATAACGGCCTTGATACGCCTGGGCATTGAGTCAAACAGAGCTTGGATGACGTATACAGATACAGATGCCCATGCAGCTTCACACGATCCACAGCTTATCAAGAGTATTGACTGGCGTACTGTGACGAGCCAGTTGCTCGGCCACCATTGACCAGACGTATTCAGTTGGTGAGAGATCTGGAGAATGTGCTGGCCAGGACAACAATCGAACATTTTCCGTATCCAGAAAGGCCAGTACAGGACTTGCAATATGCGGTCGTGCATTATCCTGCTGAAATGTAGGGTTTCGCAGGGATCGAATAAAGGGTACAAAAATATTCAATTGGTTGTAAATCTATCGAACCAAACTGCGTGGTCATCAAACTACTTAAACTAAGGTAAACTAGCCTAAGGACAACACACACACACACAAACACACACACACACACACACACGCCAATGCCCCAGGGAGGACTCGAACCTCCGACGGCGAACTATCACACGCTCCGCAGCGAGGCGCCTTAGACCGCTCGACTACTCCTCCGCGGCGAATGAAGGGTAGAGCCACGGGTCGTAACACATCTGAAATGTAACGGCCACTGTTTAAAGTGCCGTCGATGCGTACAAGAGGTGATCTAGACGTGTAACCAATGATGCCCCATACCATCACGGCGGGTGATACGCCAGTATGGCGATGACGAATACACGCTTCCAATGTGCGTTCAGCGCGATGTCGACAAACACGGATGCGACCACCATGATGCTGTAAACAGAACCTGGATTCATCCGAAAAAATGACGTTTTGGCATTCGTGCAACCAGATTCGTCGTTGCGTACACCATTGCGGGCACTCCTGTCTGTGATGCAGCGTCAAGGGTAACCGCAACCACTGTCTCCGAGCTGATAGTCCATGCTGCTGCAAACGTCGTCGAACTGTTCGTGCAGATGGTTCTTGTCTTGCAAACGTCCCCATCTGTTGACTTCAAATCTTCAAATGTTTGTATAGCTTAAATGTTTTTGTTCAAATGTTTGTATAGTGTATGGGACTTAACTACGGGGTCATCAAAACTACTACAAACTATTTATGAACTAACTAAGAGTAAGAACGGCACAAATATCCATGCCCGAGGAGGGATTCGAACCCCCGACCGTAGTGGCCGTGCAGACCGTGACTGGAGACTGGAGCGCCTAAGTCCCCTCGGCCACCGCGGCCGGCTTTTAGGACTTAACTACGGGGTCATCAGTCCATAAACTTACAAACTACTTAAGAACTAGCGAACACTGAAGAAGGCACAAATATCCATGCCCGAGGGGGTATTCGAACCCTCGACCGTAGTGGCCGTGCGGACCGAGACTGGCGCGCCGCAGAGCGCTCGGCCACCGCGGCCGACATAACATCTGTTGACTCAAGGATCGAGACGTGGCTGCACGATCCGTTACAGCCATGCGGATAAGATGCCTGTCATCTCAGCTGTTAGTGATACGAGGCCGTTGGGATCCAGCACGGCGTTCCGTATTGCCTTACTGAACCCACCGATTCCATATACTGCTAACAGTCATTGGATCGCGACCAACGTGAGCAGCAATGTCGTGATACGATAAACCGCAATCGTGATAGGCTACAATCCGACCTTTATCACAGTCGGAAACGTCATGGTACGCATTTCTCCTTCTTACACGAGGCATCACAACAACGTTTCACCAGACAACGCCGGCCAACTGCTGTTTGTGTATGAGAAATCGTTTGGAAACTTTTCTCATGTAAGCCGGTTGTAGTTGTCGCCATCGACGCCAGTCTTGTGTGAATGCTCTGAAAAGCTAATCAGTTGCATATCACAGCATCTTCTTCCTGTCGGTTAAATTTCGCGTCTGTAGCACGTCATCTTCGTGGTGTAGCAATTTTAATGGCCAGGAGTGTAGAGAACCACGGAAATTTATTACTTTGGTCGGTGATACAAAACTATTTTTTGTGTCGTGTATGTACACTATAGTGATTAGAAGAAGTCAGCGCGAAGCTGTGGCGAGATAAAACACGATTGGCGGGTGGCACCTGCGCGGTATGCGGAAGCTCGCCGCTTTATCAGACGGTGGCGCTGACGTCACGGCGGTGTGGCGTGGCGTGATGAGGCGCAAACGCTGCCGCCGTTGCTAGGCAGCGGCACCTGGCACGCGCCGCCTGACCTTGGGCCTCCGACTTGGCGCGAACGCTTATCGGAAAATCACCCGAACGATAAAGGTGTCCGATACAGCGCGGGCCGTCGGCCGGCGTGGACCGGCCAAGCCGATTACGTAACGCTGTGCTTACCTACGTGATCACGTTCGCTAACAAAGCCAGTTCTCGTGCTCGGGAGATGCGGAGCATGATACACTTGGTGTGCGAGTCATCTTGTTCGTCATCTTGTTCGTCATCTTGTTCTTCTCTCTTCCCTATCTACTACTACATAGGTACTATGCAATTCACACTTACGCGCGCTGCATTGAACTATTTTCGTGTTATTCGTCTGCTTATCCCCCATTCGGCTCTCTGGGCGAGGACTACTCAGAAGGATGTCGCAATCAAGAAAAACAAAACAGGCATTCTACGGATCGGAGCGTGGAATTAGGGTACGTTGGCGCAGAGTAATGGAATCCAAATTCACGGCATAGTCCTCATACACTGTTGGTACAGAAATTCTGTTGAACAAAATTATAAAGTTGCACATGTTGTAGGGCGCGATCGTTATTGATAACATTTTTCTACCAGCATGACGTTATATTTTGTAAATCCTTTTATTTCCACGTAACCTTTTTCAACAGAGAAGCTGCTATCTTCATATGGAAAGTGCATCTCGTCTCCGTGAGAGCACATCTCAATATTAGCACAGCAGTGCAACATAAGGTTGTCATTAGCATAAAATGATGTAATATGTCAACCGCCCATAACTCGAAGTGTAAAAGTAGGCCGAACCAACACACCACCTACAGAGGAGGCCGCGGCGCTCTCGTGTGACGTCATGCAGCGTAGGCTGCGCGCGCATAGCTGACTGGCTCGCTGCTTCGGCATAGTGGGCCGTGCCCCAGCGGCTACCCAGTCAGCTATGCGCCCGCAACCTACTCTACATGACGACACGCGAGAGCGCCGCGGCCTTCTCTCTAGGTGGTGTTAGGTGAATCCGTGTGCCGTTGGTCATCCGCAAAGCCAGGTTTACGCTGTCATTGTACTTTATACGTTAACTCTGTACCGTTATAACTGCTACTAAGTGAATGATCAGAGCTACATAAATAGAAAATGAATAAATAGTTATTTTTTTCTTTTTTTCCCAAAATGTTTGTAAACCTAAGGGACTAAACTGCTGGAGTCATTTGGCCCTAGACTTACAAACTACTTACATTAACTTAGGACGTCGTCCGGAAACTAATATCCGTTTAGGAATAAAAATAAAAACTAGTAAATATTAATAAATATTTTAGTTTTATTGATATGAATGTAGATTAAACACCTTCTTTACTCTGTCAACGTGCAAAATGAAACATTTGTCGCAAAGTATGATGAATTTTTGTGTTTCAGCGTCATATTCGTCGGCGGACTTTGTTTTAAAATGCGTCTTTAACAGAATATAATGAATAAGTTACTGGAACCAGTGGCGTAACTACGGGGGGGGGGGATGAGGAGGATAGAACCCCCCCCCCAGAAACCCCCACGAAAAAAAAGAGAGAGAGAGAGAGAGAGAGAGAAGAAAAAGAAAAAAGAAATCGTAGTTTTACCATAAGCTTTCATTGGATGGGAGTGAATTACTTTCTTCAACGGGAGTGGTAGATGGTAGTCTGTCTGGAAACTGACTAAAATTTTGCTCGTTAAGCAGATCTATCCCCCCCCCCCAAAGCCAAGTCCTAGTTACGCCACTGACTGGAACATTACTGAAATGCTCACAAATTCCAACAACGCGTCGATCGTACTTCACGAATTCGACGAGTCAACCAAACAGTTGGTCAGTAATCGCAGTTGTCCGCTCCGATCGCTCTTCTTCGTGGGAGTTCTTCCTCCCCAATCTGAAATTACGACACCAGCGCCGAACAGCAAACTCGTCTAGAACAATGATTCCGTACACCTCCTTCAGCTGACGAAACCTGGTCACAGCAATAGCTTCACAACTGGTGCCATTCTCCATTTTTAACAACATAAACATTAATAGTTACAATACAGTCAATGGGAACGGCACATAACGTTACACGCAGAAAGCAAACAAATAATTGAGAACGTTAGGTCCAATCTGACGGTTACTCTAATCAGAGCGCTTCCTACATATACATGTTTACTCTGGAAATCATATTCAAGTGCTTGGCAGAGGGCGTAAAGGCGTACTGCTTTTGGTTTTGGGACGACCGTCGTATGTCAAGGACAACAAAATGTTCAAATGCATGTAAATCTAAGGAACTTGACTACGTTGGTCATCAGTCCCTAGGCTACAAACTACTTACACTAACTTAAAGAAACCTATGCGAATGACAACACAAAAATCCATGCCACAGGAAGGACTCGAACCCCCGACGACGAACGGCCGTGCGCAGCTAAGGACAACAAACACAGACCCATGCCTGGTGGAGGACTCGAAAGGGAGCAACCGTACAAACCGTAGCCTGGCGCCTTAGACCACGCGGCCATTTCCGCAAGGCATTTTTTTTTTTCATCTAATGTCTGCTTATATATCAGTATGATAACGTAACCCGTTAATACACTACCGAGAAAGTGCATGAAATAAACTGCAAGGATTGTGGTCTAATAAAGCTAGCCCTTGCGCTTATGAACATCGACATTAACTTGGAATGTTATCTACGACTGTTATCTTCAGATATCGAAATGTGGAGCCGGCTCTTCAGTAAGAACAACGGACTATCGACATGGTACGAGATGCTCAGCCCGGCTGCAATTTGCTGTGATACTATTGTCGTCAAACGGTCCTTTATCTACGGTAATCTTCCACGTGACGTCAATGGGAAGCTGAGTCTTCCAGAGACAAGAGGAGCCGTTACATCACACGACGGATGAGTGCACCAGGACGTGATGAGATATCACGAGGTACATTAAGCATGTCACACGTGACTCTCAACACGTCCCACCGTGCGCGTTTCAAGAGCATCCAACGCCTGCTCTCTGCACTAGTCAATCTTCTCATTTTATCAAAGATGTTTCATAATACTTTCATTCAAGACTCTTGAAGAGTTCACAGCACGATATACACCGTTTTAACAAATCGTTCATGTGAAACTAAGCTTGCCCTTTCCTCACATGACGCTTGCGAGCCATGGATGAAGGGCAACAGGCAGATTGTGTTTTTCTTGATTTCAAAAAGGCATTTGACGCTGTGCCAGACTGCAGACTGCTAACGAAGATACGAGTTTATGGAATAGGTTCACAGATTTGTGCCATGCTGGAAGACTTCCTAAGTAATAGAACGCAGTACGTTGTTCTCGGCGGCGAGTGTCCATCAGAGACGAGTGTATCGTCAGGCGTGCCCCAGGAGAGTGTGATAGGACCGCTATTATTTTCTAACTATATAAATGATCTTTTGGACAGAAAAACTTTGCTGCTGATGCTGTGGTGAATGGGAAGGTGTCATCATTAATTGACTATTATAGCATACGGGATGTAGATTTGTATAGCGCGTGGAAACTGAACAGTACAAAATCATAAAGTGTTTAGCAGTACAATAAATATGTGCATACTACCAGTTATGCTGTGTACTACGTGTGAAGTGCATAGCAGCACAATTAATGTGTGGATGCTACCATTTGTGACAATGGATGTATGGATAGCACAAATTGTAAGTAGGCCTAGCAACATTTAGGCCTAAGTCAATATTATTTAATAAGTTATGCTCGCCACTTAGTTCACTTGTTTTGTTTTTTGTAATCATAACAGATGCTCAAATTCCACTACACACCATCTGTAATATAAAAAACCGTTCACCATCTGATAATATGCTAGGCATATCGAAACCGGTAATGGGAGAAATGCAATGAAAACATTTTGCATAAAAGGCGACTGGTTGCTGTCATTCAATATACCTTATTTGACCACAATCGCAGTGTTCCTCATCCACAATGGATAAAAGTTTTATTTGAACATTTGAACTGAAAAAGCACGTTTTATTGTACACTTGACTGTGTAATGATAAAACGTAAAGGGAACGAGGGGAAGTTGATTTCAGGTGAGGTAGATGTCCCTCTTGGAGATGTACATTTTGTATTTGGGGTATTTTTGCTTACGATGCGTATTTTTCTGTTTATTTTCGATATTTCAGGTTAAAAGGGACACCCTGTATATTGACACAATATTGTTTGTTAATAAATATTGAGCGTGTAAGCGCCCCTTTAGCTACGTTTGGTTTATATATTGGTAAACAAACAGCAAAGAAAACTGCAACGTTTCACCAAATAAAGCACTCTCTTTTTACATAAACAAACCACAGACGGCCGAGGTAACGATGCTTACTTAACGCAAGGAGAGCTGTCAGACGTACTACTCGTACAATATATCGTAGTAATTGGCCTCAAGTGTAAACAGATGAGCACTAGGTCCGTTAACAGGGGGGCGTAGTGATATGGGGGGGGAGGGGGGACAATACCTGCCATCCTGTCGCAGTGCTGTTACGCTATGTCAGATCTGAAGCGTGGTGTACTATAGAAGCTACCACTGTCATACACAACTTCAACGAAGATATCAGTAGCTACAAAGAGCGTAACACATATCAGAAATTATATTAAATTATAAGTAAACAGATGTTAAAAATATAATGTAATTGGTTACACCATTTAAAATATAAACATTTCACGTAAAAAATTTCACGGTGTATGCTGGTCACTTTCACGGTAATCTCGGCCGTATCAGTGCGAGATGAGCTGTCCTATTCCGCTGTGTCTATGAGTCGTTAGCACGTACTATAATGTCGCCAATTGCAATTTCCATTACACCACCGCACCGCCTATAGTCGTGCTACAACCCATGGATATTTCTGCAGGGTATCCTTCCCATTCTTTTGAAGAGACAGATTTAAACGATTCGACTGTGACTTCCTTTAGATTTGCCCAGACTTGTCGACAGAGAAGATATGCTCCCTCACCGCCACCTTCACAAACCAGTTTTTCCAGCCAACACTTGCCACTATTATTCTTCTCGAGACACTTAGCCACGCCATTAACACACAACACATCTTGGGATCTCCGCAAAGTGTGTTCCGTCTTAGATTCGTGTGAAATCCATGCTTGATTTAAACAAAGCCGCGCGGAATGCCCGCGTTGTCTAAGGCACTATGCTACGGACTGGACTGCCGTTTCCGTCTGAGGTTGGAGCCCTCCATCGGGCATGTGTGTGTGTGTGTGTGTGTTGTGTGTGTGTGTGTGTGCTCTCGTTAGTGTAAGTTACTGTAAATGGTTTGAAAGTCTATGGCCTGATGGCCATGGCAAGTTGGTCCAATAGGTTTACGAACATTTGAACATTTGATCAAAATCAAGGTATGTCATTTTTTTGAAAGAAGAAAAGAAGGAAGATTATGGTTTAATGTCTCGTAGACATTGCTGTCATTAGAAACGGAGAACAAGCTCGGATAGATATTTGCTAAGGATAGTGAGAAATTTGTAGAATGTCTTATTGACCACAGCTTCTTGTTTATTGGTCCAGTGCTACTGGTTTCGGTTTTTACACCATTATCAAGCGCCACGCTGATTTAGACAAAAGTTATCAAGTGTATTACTTATCAGTTATGTACAACATTGATGGAATATTGGGACAAATTACATGTAGAAATACTTACAGACCTTAACCAGTTGATTAACATGACATGTTACGATCTTGAAAAAACTGAAAATAAATATTTCGCATTATAATTGACTTGCTAGATGTGTTTTTCTAGTGACATCACGTTACAGACTAAAACACACTTTGGTAAGCGTGCAGTAATAAGTATTTCTATCAAAGATAACAAATATGGTTACATTGGATATTTAGAGCAAAGACTGTTAATTCGTACGTAAATATCCAATGTAAGCATATTTGTTATCTTTGGTTCAAATACTTAGTACTTCACGCTTACCAAAGTGTGCTTCAGTCTGTGATGAGCAGTCACTGGAAAAATCACACCTAGCAAGTCAAGTATAATGCAAAATATTTATTTTCAACTTTTTCAAGATTGTAATTTAGTTGTCATGTTAATCAACTGCTTAAGTTCTGTAAGTATTTCTACACCTATTTTGTCACAATATTCCATAAATGTTACCACTGATTGCCTAAGCTCATAAAACGCTACGACTGTTTAACTCAATAACTTTTACTCGACTACCGACGCTCAACCACCGAACTACTGGTGCCGCACACTAGAGATATTATATGTCCTAAGACATTACTCTATATGTTAGAAAATGATATATTACATAATGCACTTGATAACTTTTGTCTATATCAGGCCGGCGCTTGATAATGGTGTAAAAACCGTAACCGGTACCATTGGACCAATAAACAAGAAGCTGTGCTCCGCATGACATTTTACACCTTTTCACTCTTCTAGATAGTGAGGAAATTAGCAGTGCTCTTTGAAAGGAACCATCCCTGCATTCGCCTGTAGTGCGTTAGGGAAATCACAGAAAATTTAAATCAGGATGGCCGTTTAAAGATCCTTGCTTATTGTGGGATCGTCATAAATTCATCATTGATTATTAAATTAGATTCTTTGTTTGCTTTATTATCGTACTCATCTCTATACTTAAAAGATGTATTTGTTGTATGTCTGTCTGTCTGTTCTCCTATAAGTAAATCTATATCTTCGCACTGATATTGATGAAATTTTGCACAATTGACCTTCAAAACAAGAGGAAGGGCACTGTCTACATAAAATTTCGTTCAGTGCATGGAGGAGGGTACTTATGGATTTCGCCAAAATCCACACTTTTGCTCCGATCTTGATGAAATTTTGTACGCTTGACCTGAAAACAAAATGTTCAAATGTTTGTAAATCTACCGGACCAAACTGCGTGGTCATCAGTCCGTAGCTTACAAACTACTTAAACCTAGGTAAACTAACCTAAGGACAACACACACACCCATGCCCCAGGGAGGTCTCGAACCTCCACGGCGAGCAACCGCGCGCTCGGCAGCGGAACGCTTCAGACCACTCGGCTACTCCACCGCGGCTACCTAAAAACAAGATGAAGGTTACTGTCCACATAAAATTTCGTTCGGTGCATGGGGGAGAGTACTTTACTTACAGACTTCGATAGCAATCTCTATACACATAAGACGCATTTGTTGTCTGTTTTTGTTCCCTTATAACTCAAGATCCAGACAACCAAATAACGTGAAATTTGGTACACATACACAAAATTACATGGGGAAAGTTCTTAAATAGGTTTCGTTCCATCCCAATCTCACTCTGGGCATGTGCCTGTTCTAAGCCGTCTAATAATGAACCCATCGCCCCCCCTCCCCCAAAAAAAAGGAAATCATGCAAGTTGGTTATTGAGAGTGATTTTGAATGTTTTTGTGGTGATGATGAGATGATGAGGATGTAAATTAAAGTGATGATCATACATGTGTAGGGTTGGTCAGGGGGGGGGGGAGGCAGACACTGGTAGGACCCCCCCCCCCTCCGCCCTCCAGACCAATGTTTGTAGGATTGACCTCACCTCCAGCAGGCATCTTACTTGGGGAAGGTTCTCAAACAGGTTTCGTTCCATCCCAACCTCACTCTGGCCCCCTCCAGACAAAAGTAGTGCTCCGTGTTCCTAACATTCAGCAAAACTTCAAGGATCAGGACTGGCTTTCTCACAGAGCAATTCTGGCAAGCAGAAATGATGTGGTTGAGAAGCTGAATGTCACCATTCAGAAGCAGCTTCCAGGGTAAGTATATGCCTACAAGTCCATAGACTGCATCCTTAATGATAATGGAGCAGTACAATATCCCATTGAGTTTTTGAATTCCATCCACACTCCCGATTTGCAAGCCCACGACTTGATTCTGAAAGTTGGTGCTCCAATAATGCTGATCAGAAATATTGATGCACTCAGGTTATGCAATGGCACAAGATTAATGTGAAAAAGCTGATGCAACATGTAATTGAAGCCACAGTACTCACAGGGAGTGCTAAGGGTGAGGATGTCTTCATTTCAAGAATACCTATCATTCCCTCAGACAACACCATACAATTCAAGAGAATACAGTTCCCTTTGAAACTGTGCTTTGCCATCACAATCAACAGTCACAGGGCCAGCCTCTTGGGATTGCTGGTATAGACCTGCAGACACAATGAAGTTGTATGTGGCCTGCTCCAGAATGGGCATAGACGAAAATCTTTTTGTACATACTCCAAATGGAACTGCCAAACATGTTGTTTATCACATTGCTTTAGTATAAATGCACCCTTTTATTACATGCAAATAAACGGTTTTGTACGCTTCTACAGAAAACCTTATTTTAAACCCGGGCAAAGCCGGGTACTTGCAGCTAGTCTTTTATAAAATCCGGGTGGTGTAACAGTAGAAATGCGACACAGACTAATTTCACGTTCGTTAAATTTATTAACAATAAATGTACAATTATTGGCTGCAGATTAGTCTCACTACAGACTTCAGACAGCCTAATACAGACTACCAATTTCCGACTGACTAACTGGCGCGAAATACCTACTATAAATAAGTTTGTTAACAATGTTAGTTTAAATATTCACTGTTCGTTACACACAGATAATTAAAACTTTCAAATTAAAATAAATGATATTATGTATTTATTGCTTATAGAAACTTTAGGTACATAACTCAAAGTGATTATCTGGGATTAAAATGGCTGAATACATCCAAAATTACAATACAGGCCTATAGGTTTAATTAAATATTATTATTTATATTATTCGTAATATTTGTTGAAATTTAATTAATTACCATACAACTACTAACCAAGATGACAGTACTTTGAAATAAAAGATTATCAAATATTCTATCATTGAAAATAATAACTCCTGAACAGAATCAGTAACTAGGTTTCTCTTTAGTTCATAGATGCCATATAACTGCCAGGATTGTCCACGACAATACAAGGTAAAAATAGAGTTTAAAAATAAAAAATAATGTTAATTTCATTTATATTTTTCAGAAATACTGCTTAATCCATGTACTTTTTTTGCCTTGTATTGACGTGTACTCCTTCTAATACATTTAATGTTTTTTGCCTTTTCAAAATGTTTCAATAGAGAGGCCAACCGTTGCGGATTCTGCGGGACAGTCCCGCATTTGGACTCGTTGTCCCGCATTGGGATAATTACTGAAAATGTCCCGCAAAATGGCAAAATCGTGCCGCATTCCAGCAATTTTAAAATTGTTGGTATAAGAGCATAAGGCAAAACGGTTTGTGTACGTCACGCTAGGTCATACTGCTTGCAAGTCAACTTCACAATGCATCATCTACGAATAAATGACAGTTTTCTTACATAAAAATAAATAAATAAAAATACACATCATCTGACAGTTTAAAATGACAAATTCGCTAACAGTGGAAGTTGTTTTTATTTTAAGCTAGTACTGCAATTGGTGACAGGATGACTTATTAAAAATTCTCCCTTTTTTGTGCCTTCTTAAGTACATTTTAATGAGTGTAATGGAATATTTTTCGAAAATC
Source organism: Locusta migratoria (assembly GCA_026315105.1). Lineage (NCBI taxonomy): Eukaryota > Metazoa > Arthropoda > Insecta > Orthoptera > Acrididae > Locusta > Locusta migratoria. Next base: position 356,908,609 of record CM048748.1, read on the forward strand.
AAGATGGAAAACGTGATGTAATTTTATCAGAGTCTGTATAAACTTATTTAAAATCTGCCATGCAAATACAGTATCAGCATTTATCTTACTTCCCTCAGGAATAAAAATGTGGTGAAATTCTGAAAATGCAACAACGAAAGTGAGTGAGAATTGCATGTAAGTAAACCACTTCATAGAAATAACTTCTATAATAGAGTAGTTCAAATTGCTTTAAAAAGTAGTTTTTATAAAATTTTGATTCGAGGTTATTGCTAAACATAAGTCTTCTCGATTGAAAACTGCGAACATTTCCAAACATCCTTCGCCGATTGTATGTGTTGCTACATAACACACATCACATCATTTTCGTCCAGTAGCGAAGCCTAAATTTTGATTTTTTTTTTTTGGGGAGGGGGGGGGAGCAATCACAGCGAAACATTGCATTAACAACTACCGCTATACTACTGCAGTAATGTATAGGCGCAGGGATTGACAAATTCACGACAGGCGCTGACTCAAACTTCCCGTTTACATGGCCTCCCAAAACCGGATTTCATAAATCGATTTCCCAAATCCGCTTTTGGTTGGCCCTGTAAACACTATGAAAACGAAACTTCCTGGCAGATTAAAATTGTGTGCCGGAACCGAGACTCGAACCTGGGACCTTTGCCTTTCGCTGGCAAGCGCACTACCGACTGTGCTATCCCGACACGACTCACGATGCCGCCCCACAACTTTACTTCCGCCAGTACCTCGCCTCCTAAACGCAACCGTTTTTGAAACGTTTTTGGCTTGTCAGATTGTGTTTTCTCGTTAAGAATTTTCTGATTTTATGCACAGAGTGACAATTTATGCAGTGAAAGAGAAGTATAAATATTGGAGTGAGCAATGAATCTGTATATTTAAATAAAGAAAAAATAGCGATTGTGCTGACTTAAATCAGGAACCGAAACAGCTGTTTTTCAGCGGCTAGACTGAGTGGGCTTGGAAATCCGCTCCAGGCTGTCACGTGTAAACACGACAGCGAAACACGGTTTACGAAATTCGGTTTTCGTCTTCCGGAAGATGTGTTGCATGTAAACGTAGTGAAGGAAACGTAATATGCGACGACATCTGAGAGACAACCTTGTCAGCAAAACTGCGTATGAATGAATATTAAACTGATTATATGAGATTGTCTTATTTTCACTCCCGTTGTTCGAAATTAAATGATAGAGCTGTCGATCTCTCTTTTTCATAGTATGGTACACCTTTAGCTCTTTTATAGCAGCTTTCGAAATTTTTGAACCAAGACAACAACAACAAGAAACAGCAAGCAACACACTGCACAAAGTAAAACAAACCCGAGTAGAGAATACACGGACATTCTGTAACGTCACTAAAGGCCAATTCACACTGTCCGTCACGTCATGGAACCATCACGGAACCGTCACGTCAAGTTGTATGTATTCATACTGTCCGTCACGTCAGTTCGATTATCCCAATGCCCGATGTTGAAAGTGAGGTTATGAGTGGCTATCTATTATGTAGGAAGTCATAGTTTAATACTGGAATTGAGAAAACAACAATGCTAAATGTTTTTGACGGCCAAAGAAAACTCTTTACAATGTATGTTGTGGGCAACTTATAGTGGTAAAGTGCTGGGAACTGAAACAACATTTCAAAACATCGACAAGTATTTTCAAGTGAAAAAATAAACATACGAACACATCAAACAGTATTTATAAGAGCTTAAATAGAGCATATTTACTTTATTCATTACGATTTGCCCACTGACATTGTTAATACCGTCGTAAACAACTGAATTTTTGTCCTTCATTAGCACTGCCTTTTTCATTGAAAATGTAATTTAATGAAAATTGCTACATCGACTAACGATCTTATTCAAACAAACAGTTTGCTTCAGTCTTTTCTGCTACAGTATTATGAAACATTTTTCGGTTTCAGATATCCTACCTCGCATTTAGGAGAACACTCAACCGAGAGAAATATTTAAGTCGTCGTGAAACATTTGGAAGTTCCCGCTAAAGCAAAGTATAACAATAAAATAAGGATTAATAAGACACATTTGCATATAAACCGTGTAATCGTCGTTTACAACTTGAAAGTCGCGTGTCGAAAATACGTTAACGTCCGATGTTAGCAGACGACCGTTCCGTCAAAACATCCCTCTCGAGAAAGCTTGACGTGACGTGACGTTCCGGTGACGGACTGTGTGAATGCCGCCATTAGAAATACATTGTGGAATGGTCTGACCAACCAGCTATATAAACTACATAGAGTGGCTATCTCTGGGTTAACAACGTTCCTTGTGGCAGCAACCAGGAACTGTGGGAGCCATTTCTTGCAACGTCTAGTGCGCCGAATACGAAAGTTAGACCGACGATATTTACGTGTTTTGATTTCACATTTTATGTATCGTAGTAAGCTTGAAAGGTTATTTATTAAGCTGAAACCGTACCCAATGTATGAGCAGCATATAAATGTACGAATCGCGGTAATAAGACTGTTGGAATATCGTATTTTCAGTTATTATTTGTATGTTTTCGTTTCTAATCTTTCATGTACTCGTCTTTTGTCCTATTACATTTCTGCATACAATAGTCCTACTGTAAGTAAAGTAAGCAGTAATTACATTTTAAAGTTTTCCTTTGAAAAATAAAGAACTTACAAAACGATGGTTAGCCAATATGAAGCGAGATAAGTGGAAACCTACTGCATACAGTTGCATTTGTTCATCGCATTTTGAGGAGAAATACATGTATGCAACAAATGCTACAAAGCGGCTTCTGGCTAATGCGATATCGACGATATTTTCGTTCCCTGAACATATCCAAACAGCAAAAACGCCAGCAAGGAGATCTCCAAAAAAAGTCAGATGGCTGAATCAGCTTCCTTTGAAGATATGTCATAAAGCCAAGCAGGAGAGATGGAACCTCTTTTATTACCTATTGCAAATCATGATTTAAGTCATTCAGAGAGCAGTGAGCCTATTCATTGTGACCATGACTATGTGCCAGAATACGAAATGCTGACATTATATTCCAAAAAAGTAGTTGAATATATATCTGGAAGCATCATTAGGCAAGTGAATAGAAAACTTAAGTGTTTAGATTGCTTGGAAGTTCTCCTTGCTCCTAAAAATGAGAATCAAGCTGGATTAATCGGATTATAAGGAATAAAAGCAGTCTGTACAATCCCTCTAAAGATCTTCTAGGAACAGTTTTCTTTTCCAAATGTATGTAAATGTATTTAGAATTTTGGGAAACAGACCAACTTTATTTACCAACTACGAGCACTTAATGGTATCCTCGGAATTTTGGGAGGAATCTCATTACTCCAGCCTAATAAACCTGTTATTAAAACATTACTGCAGTTGTAGAATACATCATTTATGTAAAGCAGAAAAGAGGTAAGCAGATTAGGAAAATGTACACGAAATTAATACTGTTTAAAGGAGAGTGAAAAGGCGTGGGTTTTTTTTTTTTTTTTTTTTTTTTTTTTTTTTTTTTTTTTTTTTTTATGTTTAGCCGATGTAGTGTATGTGCTATTTGTAATTAAGCTTAGCTTTCCGATTTGCCTGCCACACACTTGTGTTCTATCATTTATCCTTTATCCATATTAGCTTGGCTATAAAAATAACAATAAGCAGGTAAAGAATAGTTTGTTAAATCATTGCACAAAGTGAATGTGACATGATCCAGTGCTATAGCAGACGACTGGTTACGCCTACGTGACGTTCTAAAACATGGCGGCCGAGCTTTCAATTTGCTTCAAGTATGGCAGCACCTTAGCCAGTCTATGTTGTTTATATAGGTCGTTGGTTCTAACGGGCGGTGACGTGACGTGACGGACAGTGTGAATTGGCCTTAACCCTCAACTGCCCTGGCGGGGTCATATTTGACCCCAAGAGTTTTCATTTTAAAACTGATTCACTACGTGACATGGTGGGGAGATTTTACGAAAGTTGCCAAGTCTAAAGAAGGTAACCAATATATTTTTTGTACAAATTTGAAAAATTAGAATAAAATATAAATCAATATTCAGCGTAGGAATTTAAACAAATATCGTTTGCGAATCATTTTTTTGTTTTCATATGGCAAGATCCATGCATTAAAAAGTCCAAAACACAGAAAATAACAGCCGACCGCGGGACTGAGGCGCTCCAGTCACGGTCTGCACGGCCACTACGGTCGGGGGTTCGAATCCCCCCTCGAGCATGGATATTTGTGACGTCCTTGGTATTAGTTAGTTGATAAGTAGTTTGTAAGTTTAGGGACTGATGACCCCGTAGTTACGTCCCATAAGCTTTACAAACATTAGAACATTTGAACAGAAAATAACATCTTTCTAATGGAAACTAATTTTTTGGTGAATTAAAAAAATGTCAGGTAAATTCAAATGTTTTAAAATTATTTCTTTGTGCTTACTTCTATGTTTAAATGAATTTGTTTACCGTACAGTTTGATATCAACTAGACAATAAAGGCTTTACATTCAAAAAGTCATTTACAATGACATTTATCCAAAGAATTTGGGGTCAAAAATGACCCTGTCAGGGTATGAGAGCTACTACATTCTCCAGGGCAGTTAAGGGTTAATGCAGTAATGGTTGGCAGCAGGGTAAAAGGGGTAGACAGACCCGGTACCCTGTGCATGCACAGAGCCAAACATCCCCCATCAGCGAGTGCCCCGCTACGGCCTCGAAATACAGTGTAAATATTGTGGGTGTGTAGAGCGGGCGGGCGCCGCTAGCGCCGCGGTGCGGCCGCCCTGACCTGCCGCACTGTCTGCCTGCAGCGCGGCTGCGGCCGGGGTAGCTCGCAGCGGCGCGGCTGCGACTGCGCGGTGAATGGCTGGCAGCAGCAGCAGCGCTGAATGGGGCTCGGCTGGGCAGGGCTGGCCGCGCGCCACGCGCCATTCAGCCACCGCGCAGCGCCGCTGCTGTTGCTCGCCAAACGGCGCGCTCGCCGGCCTTCACGCCGCCGACCTACCCCGCGCTCACTACATGCCCCCACCACCCGGCCGCGCGCTTCACACACACACACACGGCAGCCGCGACCGCGGCCGCCAAAAATCGATGCGCTCATCGACCTCTGATTTTTCTCGCCGGGCACCGGTTCAGCTGCTCGTTGTTTTGCTATCGCTGCCGTGCCAGAGAAGTATGCACTAGTGATGGGAACAATCGAATGAAAACAATCGATTCATTCGGTTGTTGGAAAAAAATCGATCATTCGGTTGTAGTTTCTCGTATCGGTTGAATTATTCATTCGTTCTTCTGAGTGAAACCAGTCGGTGGCACCAACCGAATGAAACAACCGATTCAGTCGGTTGGACTATTCATTCGTTCTTCTGAGTGAAACCAGTCGGTGGGACCAACCGAATGAAACAACCGATTCAGTCGGTTGGACTATTCATTCGTTCTTTTGAGTTAAACCAGTCGGTGGTATCAACCGAATGAAAAAATCGCCGCAGTCGGTTGGACCACTCATTCCTTTTCTTTTGAGTTAAACCAGTCGGTGGTATCAACCGAATGAAAAAATCGACGCAGTCGGTTGGACCACTCATTCCTTTTCTTTTGAGTTAAACCAGTCGGTGGTATCAATCGAATGAAAAAATCGACGCAGTCGGTTGGACCACTCATTCCTTTTCTTTTGAGTTAAATCAGTCGATGGGGCCAACCGAATGAAAGTGTCAGTCGGTCGTAGTTTTACTTTATTTTTTTCGAATGAAAGTAGTATGTGGGAACAACCGAATGAAAACATGCGACACTTTTGCAGTTTTGTACATTGACTGAATTATCATTCTTTCTTTTAAAGTGAAAAGAGGCAGTACGTTTTTCGCGGGGAGCGGGGACTCGAGAGGGGGTGCTGCCTCGCTTGCGTTTTCACTGCAGACAGCGCCAGCAGGCGCGCGCCAAACTCCACACAACAGTGTCTGGCGGCGTCGCGGGGCGTGCCATCGCCGATTGTTGTCGGTTACTTACTGTCTCAATAAAGAAGCGTCGAAACTACAGGGTGTTCCAAAATGATCGCTACAAGTTTAATCTCGCATACTGTATCTCCGAAGTGGGAACAGGTAGAAACGTGCGGTTTGCGGCTCATTGTTCATACATATCTAAGGTACTAGTAGGACAGAGTTAAGTATTTTAACTTTGAGCATATTTGCTAGATCCAAATTCGAAGATCACTAAAACATTAGATATTGTAAAAAAAAGTTTATTAAAGTATTTGGTATAAAAATGTTTCTTATAAAAATATTTTTGTTAATTCCATCTAATTTGAAGGAGTACGAGAAGACATACAACATTTATCAGTGCTGTAAATTTCCTTCAGCGCGCCTGTATTCGTCAACGGTGTATGAAAACATTCATCTCAAGTTTCGTAATTATTCACTCTTGTCACAGATATTTCTGTGGTTATCGGTGAAACGGTGTGGAGGTTTATTCCATCCCTGCGCCATGTACCATACAAAATGTTAGATGCCACTTGTTTTGAAAGTCAAGTGTGCTAAATTTCATCAGGATCGGAATAAACTCTGTATTGGCGTCGAATTCTGGAATACCTTCTCTCATGCATCGAACTAAAGTAGATGTAGACGGTGACCATTCTCTTTCTTTGAAGGTGAAAAGTGAAATATATCATTAAAATTCGAATACAAACGGAATTTGTTGAAGTTAGTATGTAAAGTACCCTCCGCCATGCACCGAAATAAATTTGATGCAGGGAGTGACGTTTCTCTTGCTTTGAAGGTCAAGTGTGCAAAATTTCATCAAGATTGGAACAAAACTGCAGATTTGCATGCAATAGAAACAGACACACGGACACACTGCTATATTCTTAAAATTCTTTAAGAATGTTTCATGCTGAATCACGGTTCATTTTATACCCGAAAAGGCTGAAGGAGTATGCAAATAAAGTCACACAAAGTCGATGAATTAATAAAAACATCCATATAACTGCAGAAACCGACAAAGACTTTTTCCAGTCGGTTGTATCGCATCAAGTGAAACCACTCAATGCCGAGAACATTCATATAAATGACAGAGACTTGTTTCATTCAGTGCTCCCGCATCGACTGAAACCACTCAAACCCACTGAATGTGTGAAAACATTCATATAGCGGCTGCAACTGACAGAGACTGGTTTCATTCGATTGTTTCGCATCGACTGAAACCACTCAAACCCCAACAGTGAGTGAAAACATTCATACAGCCACAGAGACTATTTTCATTCGGTTGTTTCATTCGACTGAAAAAACCGACTGAACGAAAAAACAACCGATTGACCAATCGGTTGTTAAAAACAGTCGGTTGTCCCATCACTAGTATGCACTGATGCCCCTTTCTCGGCAAACATTCTTTGTTTGTTGTGGTTTGCAGTAGAGCTGGGATTGAACATGACTCGAACTATTCGAACAATTTACGTCACATTTCGGGAAATCTCGGGATATGCTCAAACTAGAGCTCCTAAAAACCCAGGCTGAATCGTCCGCCATTTTTGCCCCAACATGGGCGCATCTGACAATGTTTATATTGGTGAAGGTTGACCTATTCACGCAGTTTTCAACAATATTTCTAATGAAATGTATTTAATATTGCACACACTAAGTTTACCAAACAGTAACTAATGTTTATGGACCTATAAACATTTAGAATGCGCTTTTAATACAACAGAAAATCGTAACGTACCGGTAATATGACATAGCTTCTCGCCGGGCTGCAGTGGTTATGTTGGCACCAATGGTAATCACTGCAACTCAGATCACCAATAAATGTTTTTTCGTGACAATTTCAATTAAAACGATTTTTTTTTTCTTTTTTTTTTTTTTCCTGCACGGACAAGAGTACATACAAGAACCTGTCAACTATAGAGCAGGTACAGTATTAATTTTGCTGCGAGTGAAACGAGCAGCAATAACATTTACTCTGTAGCTCGTGAAAAATATTAACGCAATTCTACACTTCATTGTTCATCTGTTGCCAACATAAGCATTGGGGCCCGGCGAGAAGCGTCGTAAAATGTTACCCAGTGCCGTATTTTGGAGTGTGTTATGCGACCGTAAGAGATGCTTCGACCTTATATATAAGTAATTGTGTAAAGTATTATTCAGTATGTTGAAGACTACTATAAATGCACCACAATAAATATTCCTATCCACTTTGAAAACTGCGAAAAACTTCATTAAGTCACAAACATTCTGCAACAAACTGCTCCACCATCATTGACAGGGAGAAGAAATGCAATTCTACATAACTGACATGTTTATAGCTACATTTATTACATATACTTACTATACATAATTGAGCGCCAGGTTCTGTTTCCCAGTTGCTTCTGCGACTATTTATAGCCCATCTTTTTCTTCGTCGTGGATTGCTGGGAAATTTGAACATGTGCACTCCTTTGCTGCAGTGATTTGTGCAGTTCACAGCTGAGCATCCACCCATATTTTCCACAAATTCTTCAGTAAATTCGATTATAAACTCCCTTTCCGGTCGCGACTCGTATATACCCATATACAACTGTCCTACACATTGGGGCGAAAATGGCGGATAGTTCAGCTCGGATTTTAGGAGCCTTAGTTCGAACATTCGATGACGACGCTACCTAGCAATGTCAGGAGGTACTATGTGTACGATTTACAGCGATGATATTCATAAATCTTTTATGCTCTGTGCACTAAACTACGTATAACGAAGATAGAGTTATTAATGGCGGTTTAATATATGTGATATGCAGATTCTAGTAGCTACTAGGGTGCGGGTCATAACTGAAAAGAGTAACGAATTTAGGCTATACCTAAACGATAGTATCCGCGATTTAAAATTCTAGTGCTGCGATCTAGCGACGTCTGTTGGTGCTACGTACGCAGCAGATCCTGCACTGTTTATTCCTTGGTCACAATTACACTTTATTTTTATGACTTATTTCCGTTTTTGAGTATTAAATTTCTAATGTTTTCCCTATTTCAACTCTTTTAATCTTGTTTTCCAGGCGTTTAAAAGATAGTAACATTTTTATCTGTTACTGCACTATATGAACAGAGAATGGAATGGTCATTTGCAACCTATCTCTATAAATGTGAATGTCTGTTCGGTGTATGTTTAATACGTCTGAACCACAAGACATAAAGAGCTAAAAATTGGTACAGTTACTAATGTCTACCCGGGGAAGGCTTTGGGCACGGTTTTATGGCGATCGGATAGCTATTTATCCATATATATTAATGTGAATGTCTTTTCGGTGTACGCCTATCACGTCCGACCGACAAGACGCAGAGACTTAAATATTTGTAAAGTTACTTATTTATACCTGAGGAAGGTTTTAGGCACGGGTTTATAGTGATCTGATAGATATTTAGTCATTTGAAGAGTATAACGCAAAATGCGGAACAATAATTACTCTTTGAACATTATATTTACTCTTTAAAAAGGGTTTTATTGGTTGCATTATTGCTTGAGGGTTGATAATGATAAAAGGGTGGAGTATATTGGGATGGGAAGTTATCGGTATATATAAAATTCTACGTGTGTGTGTGGTAATATTTCGTTCTGCAGCGAAAACTACAGAACGCAAACGTATGGTCTGTGTGTAATTGTTGTTCGAACTCTCCCGTTGGACACCATAGGAGTTCCATGCTGATAGCTGTAAGGGGGTGGAAGATATGGTGGTTGAATCAAATTATAAACAAATTCTGACTGAAGGCCAGCGATGACGTTTGCGACGCTATAGCAAAGAGGTTACATACAGCAAACGTGATGCCACAGACCATATCTTTCGTCTATGCGTGCTACAATGTATTCAGCTCTTTCTCTGTAAGGATAACCATAAGAATCAGGAAATATAAGAATAAATAAATAAACCAGTAAAAAAGAAATTTCTTGTAATACATCTCTTTAAAAACATCGATTTAACGTTTCGCGCATTATATCAAGTGATCGATCTGTGATATTATTACAATCATTATTGTTGAATTTCGTGATTGGATTCTTCGAAACGAGTGCTTTTTTACGCGTGATTTGATCTACACTACTTACTTTCCTGATAAACGATAAGTCCATGGACTTCTGCAGTTTGATAGGAATATTTTTCAGTTTGCTTTATCAGCGACATTTCCTCAAAAACGAGTGAAATTAATTTCATTAATTTAATTGTTATTTAAACTTCGTAGATAAATGTGCATTGCGTTACTTACAGACATTGGACCATCGTGACGTTACTCACTGCGTTTACATGTGACACACACATCTTCCGGAAGAAGAACACCGAATTTCGTAAACCCTCTTTCGCAGTCGTGTTTAAATGATAAAGCCTAAAGCGTTTCAAAAACGATTCCGTTAACGTGGGTACAAAAATCGATTGTGGAAGTGGAAAACCGCTTTAAAGAAGCGCATTGCCAGAATCGATTCTTGAGTGTTTCCGTGATAGGCCAATAGCGGAATTGGAAAATAGGTTTACGAAATGCATTTCTGGGGGCCCATGTAAACGCGGTGATTGTGACGTGTGCAGCGTTAGTTCCGACAGATGAGGATAGCTATCGACTTTTGCGGTCGTATCGACTGCGAGCGCCAGCCATGTTGTTAAACGAGTAATAATTCTGTGAATGTGATGTATTTGCCGCCTTTCCATAGTCTTGTGAAAACTGCCTTGTGCTGACAGCGTCGCCGTGTTTACACAGAGCACAATATAGGGAAAGTTTTTATAATAGTGGACTATTGATCTAAAATAATGTTTTAATTGATGTATTTATCCATTGAGTACCATACACGTAACGGCTTAACTTCAGAATCCATGTCGCGGCGTAGTGTTGGGTGTTCAGATGTTGGCTACGGACAGTGCAAAGGGCCAGCCAATCAGGTGATAGTGCACGGGATCCAATTAGATTATATTAGATTAGATTAGTTATTCGTTCCGTAGATCCTGTTGAGGGGATCCTCGTGGATGTGGAACATGTCAAGAAACAATAATAATATATACCAATAATATAAATACAGATATATAAATTTTTAAGTTTTATTTTATTTTATTCTATTCTATTTTATTTTATTTTTTATTTTTATTTTTATTTCTATTTTTTTTATTTTTTTTTATTTTTTTTTTTATTTATTTATTTTTTTTTTTTGGCTGATAATGTAATAATACTAATATAGTACGAGTGCATGCATCATTTGGTACAATTTAGAAATTCACTAATGGAGTTGGAGTTGGCCTCTAGAAAGTCTTTTAGGTTCCTCTTAAACTGATCTTTATTTGTAGCTACATTTTTTATACTTGATGGTAAATTTTTGAAAATGTGTGTTCCTTATTGAACTAAAGTGCTTTTAAGTCCTTGTGTAGATCATTTTTGTTCCTAGTATTATATGTATGAACTGAGCTGTTTGTTGGGAAAAGGGATATATTATTTATGACAAATTTCGTTAAGGAATAAATATACTGAGAGGCAGTAGTTAATACACCCAGTTCTTTGAAGAGGCTTCTATAAGACGTCCGTGAATTTACTCCACAAATAATACGTATTACACGTTTATGGACTCTGAAGACTTTTGACTGACTTGAAGAGTAATGAAATTCGCTGATTTATATTCCTGCAATATTCTAATGTATGTATTTCGCATTGCGTTTTTTTGTCACTCAATTTCGCGTTGTTTTCTTGTCGATTCTACCGAGAGAGTTAACGTTTGTGAATATGGAGAGAAAGCCAATAAAATATGCTGATCTTGTTTTGATGGAGGCAAAGGTACGAAAATTTGTTTTGTATGTTTTCGCTTTTTAATATATTTTCGGAATATGTTGGAAGTTTTCGTGTTTTGTTACGTTTTTAAATAGAGTTGATTTAATTTACAGGTTGAAATTGGTGATTAGGCGTTAAAGAATGGATTAATTGCTAGATCCGTATCTTGCAAACTTTGTGGCTCTGATATGAAATTATGTCGAAGAAAGAATGCCCAGGATAAAGTTCGGTGTGTTGTAGAGGACATGGGCATTTATTTCGTCGGAGTATTAGAAACAAAAGTTGGTTTGCTGGAAGCAATTTGAGTATCGTGGACATTTTGAAAGTGACTTTCCTGTGGATGAAGATATACAGCAATGATTTTATTTCTTCTGAACTGGAGATGTCACCAACAACTGTGGTAGACTGGCGGAATTTCTGCCGTGAAGTGTGTTTTAGACTGCGTGAGGAATGCTGATTTTCTTGGTGGAGAGGGAAAAGTCGTCGAAATTGACGAATGTTTATTTGGGAAAAGAAAATTTCATAGGGGAAAGAAAGTCGTCGGCAAATGGGTGTTTGGAGGAGTGGAGAGAGGCACAAACAAATGTTTTATGGAAGTTGTTCCGAGAAGAACAAAAATAGTTCTACTGAAAGTGCTGCGAAAGTATGTACTTCCCGGTACAAATGTTGTTTCTGACTGCTTCAAGTCGTATGACTGTTTGAATGATGAAGGTTTCAGACATTTGTCTGTAAATCCCAGCATAAACTTTAAGATTCTCATACAGGAGCCCATACAAATCAATAGAGGGCACATGGTCCGCTATTAAGCAGTCCTTTCGTGGGCCCAATAAATGCAAAAATATGTTCGATTCTTATCTTACGTAGTATATGTGGAAAAGACGTTACTCTAATGTGGAAGACCTTTTTGCTTATTTCATGTCTGTTTTTCGAAAAATATATACTCCAGAATAAAGTTTTATATTTAAGTTAATTTCTTTCCCTTGGACTGATACTTATTGAGTTCGATTTGCATCTTCTCATGTCAATGTTTTCACATTAACGCCAATGTTTTGTTATGAATTGTTCCGGTGACGATAACAGTAAATTTACTGAGCGGACAAGGGTACATACAAGAAACTGTCAACCATAGAGCAGAAACAGCATTAATTACTTACTTCATCAATATGCTAACAAAAATTAAGTCGATTCTTATTTCGTAATAATAACAGTGTTTCAGATGTAGTCTATAATTTGCATTTACCAATAAAATGCAATAATGGTGTTGATTGTAACGTTGTCTCTTTCAAATCTTTCTGTGCTTCCTTCTCAATGTTTTTTCTACTTCCGCCAAAATTATTGCTTCAGCGGTGTGACATTAGTAAATAACAACGATATTACTACGTCTTTCGTTCGTAAAAGAAGACAACAATTATTTTCGTGACTGCGTGTTTCAGATTACAATAAAAACATCACCTTTCGCAGGAAATTTAACGTGTTTCATACGAAAATATTAAATATTCCTTCTACAATCAATATTACCTATTGTGAAGGCAGGGGCGGCGCAAGCGCAAATGCCGCCCCGTGCGAGCTGCTTCATTGCCGCCTCGCAACGTATTTATTTTTATTGTTTTCATTTTTTTATTTTTTATTTATTTATTTATTTTTTACAAGACTTTTGTGGAATTTTATTTAAACAAATCTGTAGGAAATGTCAACAATCAATCGCAATTTTTATTTTTACTTTTCAGATTTACCTAGGTTGCGGCCACTAAGTTTATGAAATATCAGATCACAAGAAAAATAAATTTTTCTATCCTGCAATCTTGGAGGAAAAATTCTAACTTATGAAGCACGTGCATGCGCAATACGAACTGTACGTTATATGGAAAGCACTTACCTATTACATCCCAATTTTCAAGAAATTCGGACGCACCAATTCTTCTGTTCTTACAAAACGCAATGAAAGTGCTTCTGACTCCCTCGGCCAACTACCGAAACTAATTCTGTAGTTTTCGCTGTAGAGAACGCAACAATACGTATTGCCTGGAAAGGCGAAGTAGTGACTCGGCAGTGCCAGGAACTAGGTCCCGTGACGAGGTACAGCGGGGCTACGGTTAAAATAGCGCCCAAGAAGAACAAGCTAGAAGCTCATAATAAGTATGTGACCGATGATACGGACAAATGTATTATCAGGAAGCAATTTCTACGGCATCACGAACAATAGAACTTTGCGAAAACTGCACAACTTTTTTCAAACAGAAATGAGCTTGAAAGCTAGCAAGGAAACTCTTAGAAGCAATGTTGCGTCTACAGATTTTCGTTTTATAAGGTGTCAAAATCAACGTTTTGTTTTGTGCGGACGAGAGGGCATTGTTGCTAAAAGAACATACTTTCTCAGGTTTTCAAATGTTCAAATGTTTGTTAAGCTTATGGGACTTAACTACGGTGTCATCAGTCCCTGAACTTACAAACTACCTTATACTAAGGACGGCACAAATATCCATGCCCGAGGGGGGATTCGAACCCCCGACCGTAGTGGCCGTGCAGACCGTGACTGGAGCGACTCAGTCCCCTCGGCCACTGCGGCCGGCTCTCAGGTTTTCATCAGAATCAAAGCGACCAGTAGTTTACTTAGGTGAAACATGGATTCACACGCATTATACAGTAAACAAATGTTGGCAAAGTGATAGTGTGCGACTAGATAGTCAAACACAAGTGCAGGTCAGAGTTTAATTGTTGCTCCATGCAACAGGCGGAGACAGGTGTTTCACTGCTCAAAAAACAAAATGCCGGACTATCACTCAGAAACGGACAGCAAAAGTTTTAAAATATACGTCGAAACCCCACTTATGCCAGGCTTAGTACCGATCTCTTCATCCCTTGTAATTACTCGCAGCGTATTTAGCCATTCAAAATATTTCTAGCCATTGTAGATGTTGGACATGTTTGATTGCAGTAATGTTCAGTCATTTTTTCTATAATGCGGGAAGAATAAAACACTCGGAAACTGCTATTGAAGGGCTTCGCAAAATTGCTTCAGACTTAGCAAGTAACCGTAGAATCCAACGTTGCATTCGAATTTTCAAATTCTTGTGCAAACTTAGTTGTGAGTAAACGCGTGGCGCGTAACAGGCCGGAAGCGCTCCCCTTGTTCAAGAGGGGCGGCCGGCAGTTAGTCGAGGCGCCATGACACAGTTCTCGAAGCCGCTCTCTCCGAGGTTGTTTGGAATCCCCTCTTGGGCATGAATGTTGAGATGGTCCAAAAGAAAATAAAAAAAAAATATGGGGGGCGACAGATTTTCCACCCCTCGCAAAGTGCCGCCCCGTGCGGCCGCACGTTTCGCACGTGCCTTGCGCCGGCCCTGGTGAAGGCCTAGCAAAACAGCTGTTACGCTCTAATATCTGATTGGCTGTCACCGTCTGTGCTACGATTGGTCGGCTGCGGCCGCTGCCAACCTCTGAACACTCCACAATATGCCGCGACACGGACTCCGGAGTTTTACCGTCTCCCCAGCCATATCCAAAACTTTGTTAAAGATGAAGAAACAGATTAACAGTTCAGTTCAACTGCTAATGGACATCATCGTCCATCTATATTCTGTCATTCATACTCCGCAAGCCACCATGCGGTGGTGTCGGAGTGTACTTTGTGAACTGTTGTTACTTCTTCCTACCATTCTTGTCGCGGAAAAACGATTGCCGGTGTGCTTCCGAATGGGTTCTAATCTCTCTTATCATTGTGCTCACTTCGCGAGATATACGTAAGAGGAATTGATATATTGTCAGATGCCTTACATAAAGGTTTATTGCGCCCACGATTGTATATGATTTCCAAAAAGGTGATTTGCGCTATCAGTCGTCCTTTTTGTTTTAAAAAAACTGCTTTATCTTGCAGATCTAGAATTAGGCAAGTGACTTGTCATTATCAATGCTAATATTACAGTAAGTTCAACGTCAATATAAATAAATTACCTAATATATAATATTGACAAATTATATGAGAAACATATAAATCTACATTCCATACATCCAGGGACATCTGTGTGTAGATATACTTAGTACAAATCAACCTGAATATTCTCCAGACGAATTATAATGTAGCAAAACATAATAAATTGTAACTATAAAGCTGAGCACCTGTACAAGACCTTTTCTGTTTGTATAGAAATAGCTTACTATAATATTCTAATCTAAAAACCTGACACACATGAAACTATGTGTATAGTTAACAGTTTTAATTACATTTATATATTTGGTTATGTTTTAACCATATTACGATGTTTTTGAAAACCGGTCATAGACAAATCATTGTTTTTAATATTTTATATTATTTTATTTGACAAGTTGTAACAAACTGTAATGAAATTTAACGTGCATGTAAAGTATAGAGGGCACACCACATGCCCAACCGACCTCTCCTATGACTTGCCCACTTTTACTTGCAATAGTGTTTCATCTAAACTGTGAAAAGTTTATTCCATAGTGTTCATGGGCGTTAAACAACGCACATGCGTAGCATACATGAAAAATGTATGGTATGTAAACTACATATAGGTGTTTCTCATCTAATTTGTCAATGTTATACATTACGTAATGTATTTATACTGACGGTGAACTTATTGTGATTTTAGCATTGATAAATCTACAAAATAAGGCAGCAGTTTTTTTTTTTTTTTTTTTTTTTTTTTTTGATACTTCATAAGTAGTTTGTAAGTTTAGGGACTCATGACCCCGTAGTTAAGTCCCATAAGCTCTACAAACATATGAACATTTTGAAAAACGAATGCCCTCGGAACTTTGACACAAGCCCGTACAGAACGCCTCTCTTGCAGCGTCTTAATCATCTCTGTGACGCTTTCACGTTTTCTGAATGAGCCCGTTACAGTGTGCTGCTCTCCGTTGAATCTTCTCAATATCTTCTATCAACCATACTTGCTATTGCTCACACACTGATGACCATTACTTAAGCATTGGCCGAATGTGAGTTTTATAACCTGCTTCCTTTTTTGACAGACTACACACGACGATTTTTCCTACGAATGTCAATCTGGCATTTGCATTATTCACAGTTAATTTCATACTGTCGTTCCATTTCAAATTGCTCCTCAAGTCTTCGCCCAGATATTTTATGGAAGTAATTGATTTCAGTGTTTGTTCTGCTATTCCGTAGTTATATAATGAAGGATCTGTCTTTATATCTTGCACTTTTAATAGAACTGCATCCCCCCTCTCCCGCCACCGCAAAGTCAATAAATTGGTGTGCCACTGATTCGGAATATGATATTGTTTAAGGTATATGCCAAGGAGAACGTATTACACAAGTAAGCAAATACATCAATGTGCACAAAAACACAGCACTGTTACAAAACATTTTTGATAATATGAACACTATTTCTTCCATCTTTATTCGAGATATCTGCGTTCACTTCTACTCTGAACACTCAGCAGGCACGATCCTGAAATAAAGTCGGCATTTATGTAACTTACACAACTATAAACTAATTCAAAAATGTTCAAATGTTTGTAATTCTATTGGACCAAACTGCGTAGTCATCAGTCCGTAGCTTACAAACTACTTAAACCTAGGTAAACTAACCTAAGGACAACACACACACCCATGCCCCAGGGAGGACTCGAACCTCCACGGCGAGCAACCGCGCGCTCCGCAGCGAGACGCTTTACACCACTCGGCTACTCCACCGCGGCCCATAACAAGTGTACAGTGACTTCCGGAAACAGGACGACTGTTAGTACGACGTGCTACCTCAAGGATCGCTGAATAACGGGCCGCTGTCTCTCTATGAATTCTGTACGTCTTTGGTTTGGTCACACACATCCTCTAATATTCGCGAGCTGAACATACTCTGGGTAGGAAACCGTTTTCCTTATTACGAACAATATGAAGTGGAGTGCACACTCGTAATTTTTCTAATTTATAGCTGAAATTAAGAGTAAATTGTTTGAATAAAAAGGCTTATCGTATGCCTATTTAGTAGTATAGTTAAATTTACTTCGCCGCAATATCTGATGTTAATACGATGGTTATACGAGTAGCCCAGATGAAACTTATTGACATTTGATAAACCACAACACGCCAGAGATAGGAACCAAGGAGATTAGAATAAAGGGAGGTGGCGTTACGTATGCTAAGGACAGACGTTGGTTGAAGCCAGAGAACTATGCTCTTCTGCCGAAAACAAAGATTTCTCGCTTAAAATCCCGTGTGAATATTGCTCTCTAAGTTGACAGTCACATCGGAGTATTTATTTAGACATGACGTACGTTTCACGACTGGAACTACTATACAGACACTCTATGACTAATGTTTTGCGCGCAAATGCCGGAGTGCGCAGTTTGCTGGCATTACTTTTACATTTCCAGAGATTCTAACCTACTTGATAAGGAAACGCGCCGTCTGTATTATCTTTGACCTATGGCGCCTAGCATAGACCAAAGATAACAGACTGCGCGTCTCCCTATCTCTGCAGTGTTGTTGTTTGAAATCAACATCTAAAATTGCCCCGAGTCACGTGACTGAGTTTTCATCGTTTCGAGCAACAGTTTTTTTTTTTTTTTTTTTTTTTTTTTTTTTTTTTTTTTTTTCATTTACGGCTGAAATCAAGCGATGATTATAAGAATAAAACAACTTGCGGATTCCTATTAAATGTGTAGTTGCCAAGGTAACGTAATTTCTCCATATTACTAATATAAATGCGGTGATTATCGTTTTTACGATAGATGACTAGAAGAAAAGTATTGTTAATTATTTTTACAGCCAACAGAATTACATATCCTCAGTGTGTGTGTTGCACTTTGAATCTTTTACTTTTTGCAACTTATGAATGTAATTATCGATGCGAATATTATTCAACCTGCTCTTGGCCGATTTTGTATGTCAGAAAGTAAGTCATTTTTGGTGCAAATATCGTTCATTAACGTTATACAAAAATAAAAATAAATACGATCTATTAATTATACCAATAAAATCACTGTACAGTGCGTCGATGATGTTTCCTCGCCCAATTATTGTTTAATGTAAACAGGCAATATTTTCCTTGTTTTACGTTTTGGCATCATCGTCTGTGGCAAAAGACTTAAAGTATAAACGGTTGTACTGTGTTAAAATCGGACATTATGAATGCAAACAGATTTCAGTTCTTACAAAAGCACAACAAAACATTTCACATGTGTTGTTGAGTAACCGTAAGAAAAATAATGCTGCTTGTCAAACTGATATTCGGTCTTCTACTCCTGTGTTAACTACAAACGTAGAGACTCACAGTAGAACGAAAACATTCCTTTGCTTAAAATCTGCAGTTTTACTGCTTGTAAAACAAACAGTCAATACGTTTCATCTAGGCGGAAGTAAAAACAGTAGACATCGCATTGTAATATTTGCAACTGCGTCTAACTAACGCCGAAGTACTATTAAAGGAGTAAAAATAATACGATAAGACGTTTTATTGTTAAGATCTGAGGTTAATTTCCATAATTTCCACTACAAAGTATAAAGACTCACCTCTCAGCTTCATTTTACATTACTTATAATGATGAAAACGGTTTCTTCCCCGAGTCATGTGACTTGATCTTGGTTTCAGCACAGTCTAACATATACAGTCGGGATACTCAACTGCTGTGAAAGTTGTTACCGACCTAGGAGATTAAAATACGGGGAGCTGGCTTTACCTATGCTTAGAACAGCCATTGGCCCATGCTTTTGTGCCCAAAACAAGGATTTCTCGCTTAAACTCCTGTGTGAATACTGCCCTCTTTACGTAAAGCCACTAAATTGGTAGTCACATCAGAGTATTAGATATAACAAACATTTCAACGATTAGAGCTACTTTACCACACAGTACGCCCGATGTTTTGGGCACAAACAAATGCCGGAATGCGCATTTTGCTAGCTTCACTTTTTCAGTGTTAGGGCATCTTCAGAGAGTCTAACCTCTTTGTTACCGACTGACAAAAGAAACGACAGTAGCGCTTCTAGTGATGGGCAATATGTAGTGGGTGTAATGTTTGTTTATAATTATTTTTCCATATAATTAACGAAATAGATATTACAAACATTAGTAAAATATGAATATACATCGAGAAACGAATGTAAAAACAGTCGAATTGCCCTAATTCAGTGATATAAATAATAGTTTATTCACGAAATACTTAGGAATGTAAGTGTATTTGCAGCTTAATCCGCTGAAAATAAGAAAATATAAACGTAAGATAAACATTAATTCCTATTATGGTTTGTTCTTACTACTTACTTTCTTTCACGCATAACACTTCGGTATGGATTCTAATTTTTACACTTCACTCGTGTTTCTTATACATAAGCATACTTTTGGGTGGCATTAATTCTGCTTAAAAAACGAATGTCTGGAATATTCTTGCCGTTTGTGGTTCAGGAGTAGCAAAAATTGTAGAATTTATTTCTTCTTTGGACGAGTGACTATGGACAGACCAAACTTTTGGATCCGGCCAATGAGAACTCGCTAACTGTCCGCCAATGAGATGATACGTGTTTCTTAACTGGAGATTCGGGCGCTACGCGTCCTCACGTACTAAAAATAAAACCTTCTTGTTTAACCTGTACCTAACCTTCTTAAGGCTAAGTTGAGTGCACGACTGCAATATCGTGAAGCGTCAAATATGTTCTACACATCGTCTGACGACAGTGATAGTCATTTATTCGCTACAAAAATGTTGTTATTGGAAAGGAGAAGGTAGACGAGGTGGGAAGTGCATCCTTTGAATGCTGACCGTCCTCATTACGGATACTATCACAAGTACTACCAACAGCTCAAAAACTGTCCAGATCGCTTCTTCAGACATTTACTAATGTGGCAACAAACTTTCCAATACATTCTAAATCTCATCGAACCAGAAATAAGTAAAAATTTTATCCAGTATGAAAAGGTTGTGATGATCTGCATTGCTCTGGTCCCAGATCGCTCTCCGTTCAAAAACGGCTGAAATACTCGTCTGCTTCAGAGCATCACTCATTGTTGCCTGTACTGAAACTACCTCTAACAAACGATATTGTGCGCGATGGGCACGAGAGTTCCACGCGCGGAGCAGTCAAACGCCGCTCTGCTAGCGTGACCTTGAAGCAACCAATCACTGTGCAACTTTCAGGCCGGGCGGCGATGGTCTTAGTGCGAAACACAAACCAGTTTGATATCATCGCCTGGCAATGATCGTAGCGAAATACGATGGTGTATGCTAAATGGGCCGGTAAGACTTTGTGGGTTTGATTCATCATCGCCGTGCAATGTCGGCGAGCAGCGAGGTGGCAGCATAAACGCACCCTTAGATCCAGTACGCTTGTTTCTGCTGCTTAGTTTGTGTACGCCCGTGAAGAGCACGTAGTGGTGAGTTTCGGTATAAAGTTATGTTAAACGCGCAGGAGAGTGATCTGAAATATGGAGGACAGCGTGAAGACAATGATTAGCAAAAGGGGGTCGTACGTTGCTTGCTTCACACGAACTAAGCAGCAGAAACAAGCGTAGTGGGTCTAAGGAGGTACTTCCGGTCGCACCTTTTAGGCGAGAAACCACAGATCTGCGCTCCTCTACCTGAAGGGAAAGTTGCTCAATTCGTGTGCGAGGATTAATGAGACCTATCTCGGGCGCATCTATACTAGGGTTGTGGCGATTCGTGAATGAGTCGTTCATTTGAACGAATACAAATAAAGAATCTTAAGAATCGAATCGTAATCCGGACGAGTCGTCGTTCAAAAGAATCGTCTGTCTCGTGACGATTCCAAGATCCAACGATTCATGATTCGAAAGCAAGTGGCCAATCGTGCCGAATAATTACGAAAGCCAGAAAGTGTATGAATAAAGGAAGCACAGAACGAAGATCGTGAGCTGTTAATTATTAGCCTATTCAAGAATTACAGATGACAGAAACAAAACGCAGCGAAATACACAGCCTCCAATACATACGAATAAACGTCTTTTATACAGTTTATATATTATGTATTTAAACGAGCAATCCTTACACATTTATATTTTGCGTATTTCTGAAATGGCTGTAATGATTTGGATTACATTTCGTCTTTAGAGAGGTTTAAGCTTTTCGAGTTCCTCTACGTAGTTGTAGTTTTTGTAAAAACTCAATTTTACAAAAATATTCATTTTACATAAAAACGAGATTTTAAATGTTTTTAAAGCCATCTCAAAAATCTTTTTTACCATTTTGGTTTTTACGTTATCACCTTTCCTCAAAGAAACCGATTTTACAAAAAAGAAACATTTTAATAAACGTGAATTTCTTGCATCTCGAAAGAAATTTAATGCTTAGAGAATCATTTTTATTTTTAATGTTTATTTCGTGTTTCCTTAAACTAATGGATTTTACATAATAAGTATTTTATAACGATTAGATTTTTCTTAATTACCATAGATTTAATTAAATTTATATTTAAATGGCCGAAGTATTCAAACAGAACGAAAAAAAAAAAATAATAATTCCTCTCAGAGTATGCTGATGCAATAGCTCCGTACTTAGCTATAATTTACAATCGATCACTCAGCGAAAGATCCGTACCCAAAGACTGGAAAGTTGCTCCAGTTACTCCAATATTCAAGAAAGGCAATAGGAGTGATCCCCAAAATTACAGGCCTATCTCATTAATTACCATAGATTTAATTAAATTTATATTTAAATGGCCGAAGTATTCAAACAGAACGAAAAAAAATAATTCCTCTCAGAGTACGCTGATGCAATAGCTCCGTACTTAGCTATAATTTACAACCGATCACTCAGCGAAATATCCGTACCCAAAGACTGGAAAGTTGCTCAAGTTACTGCAATATTCAAGAAAGGCAATAGGAGTGATCCCCAAAATTACAGGCCTATATCATTGACGTCGATTTGCAGTAGGATTTTGGAACATATACTTTGTTCGAATATAATGAACTACCTCGAAGAGAACGACCTATTAACCAGTAGTCAACACGGATTCAGAAAGTATCACTCTTGTGAAACTCAGCTTGCCCTTTATTCACACGAAGTGTTAAGTGCCATCGACAAGGGATCTCAAATCGATTCCATATTTCTGGATTTCAGGAAGGCTTTTGACACTGTACCCCAAAAGCGGCTTCTTATGAAATTGCGTGCTTATGGAATATCTCCCCAATTGTGCGATTGGATTCACGATTTCCTACCAGAAAGAACACAGTTCGTTGTAATTGACGGTAAGTCATCGAGTAAAACAGAAGTGATATCTGGCGTTCCCCAGAGAAGCGTGATAGGTCCCCTACTCTTCCTCGTGTTTATAAACGATTTTGGAGACAATCTGAATAGCTCCCTTAGACTGTTCGCGGATGATGCAGTCGTTTATCGGTTAGTGAAGTCAACAGAGGATCAAAAGCAACTGCAAAGCGATTTAGACAAAATTTATGCTTGGTGCGAAAATTGGCAATTGACACTAAATAATGAAAAGTGTGAAGTAATACACATGACCACTAAAAGAAATCCGCTGAACTTCAATTACGCGATAAATCAGTCAAACCTTAAGGTCGTAGATTCTACCAAATACCTAGGAGTTACCATTACGAACAACTTTGACGGGAGAGAACACATAGAAAATATTGTGGGGAAGGCGAACCAAAGGTTACGTTTCATCGGCAGAACGCTTCGAAGATGCACCAGCTCTACCAAAGAGACTGCCTACATCACACTTGTGCGTCCTATCCTGGAGTACTGTTGCTCCTTGTGGGACCCTCACCAGGTGGGACTGACGGAAGACATTGAGAAGGTTCAGAGAAGGGCAGCTCGTTTTGTTTTATCACGTTACGGGGGGGGGGGGGGGGGGGAAAGCGTCACGGAAATGTTGCACGAATTGGGGTGGAAATCATTAAAAGAAAGACGTTATTCATTGCGGCGTGATCTGTTTGCGAAGTTTCAATCACCGACTTTTAGTTCTGAATGTGAAAATATTTTGCTAGCACCCACCTACTTAGGGAGACATGACCATCCCAATAAAATAAGAGAAATCATATCGAAAACGGAACGATTTAGGTGTTCTTTCTTCCCGCGCGCTATTAGAGAATGGAACGGTAGAGAAAAGTTATGAAAGTGGTTAATGAACCCTCTGCCAGGCATTTGAATGTGATTTGCAGAGTATCTATGTAGATGTAAATGTATAAGGTTACAGCAGGATTCGAAATAAGTGACCCTACAACGCTACTAATTGAGCTATGATGACAGCAGAAATAGTTGGTAGTGTAATATGTATTTATAACCGCTCGCAAAACTTCAGACTATTTTCTCAAGAATTTTTGAGAGCTTAATCGAATGGCTTTGTCTCATTATTATTTTAAGTCTGAACTTTACGCACCATAAATATTTAATAAATCCGATACCCATATTGTCACCTTTTCGGCATTTTGTAAGAATCGTGCCGTCGCCGACCAGAACGAATAGTGGGAACAGATGCAAAAGGTTAAGATTCCAACATCCAAACACAGTGTAACATATACAGTCACGACACTCACTGCTGTAGAAGTTGTTACCAACTGACAGTTGCTGCGACACTAGTGCTCCTAGCGGTGGGCAAGCTGCCGAAGTTGTGATGTTTATTTATAATCGCTTTTATACATAATTATAGAAATACTTACTATAATTTTTGCGTTACAAGCATTATTAAAATATCGAGAGACAAACATAATACGGAATTTAATATAAAAACAGCCTCATTTAAATGATTCAGTGATATAAAGAACAACTCTGTCATGAACAAATACTTACGAATATGTGTATATGTTCAGCTTATTCCGCTGAAAGTAAGTTGCATATAAACATAATGGCATGATAAATTTCTACTATGATCTGTTCTTAATATGACAGCCAGTTTTTGACGTGTATCAATTTGGTACGGAGTCTAATGATTCTCACATTTTTACACGTCACTCGTCTTTCTTATACGTGGATATTCTTTTAAGTGTAATTACTTTAGCTTTATAAAACCAATGTTTTGATGATTCTTGTCATTTGTGGTTCAGATGTTGCAACAATTGTGGAATTGGGTTCTTCTTTGTTGGAAAACAGTTTGGTTGCTTTTATCGTTATATTGCCATGTCTGTGAAGTTTTTCCTTCAGCTACAGCTGTCATGGTTGATTTGATATGTTAAATACCGTATTTATTGCATTCTATATACGCTTCCTATGTTCCTCCTTCACCGATTTTACTGGAATTGTAATGAAGAATACTTAACGTTCCTGCGTAGAAATTGACGTCTCTCTGCTAAAGGGCATGTCTCCTGGTGTTTCCTAGGAATTTTTAATTTGTAGAAAATAAATTACTCATTTAAAGCCTGTATGTTACAGGATGATTGTAAATTAACAGTCCTGTAATGTAACGTTTCGTACCTTGTCAGGAATCTTATGAAACCTAAGAAAGACAAATGGGGAGATATTTTTAAATTATTACCTATTTATTAGGCACTACACACGTTCCCTAATGTAAAAAGTTTGCTGACGTCAATCTAAACGATACTATTCGCACTCATCAACTATCGTATTCAGAAACGTAGCTTGGCTATCGCTATCGCAGCGTATAACAAAAGTCTGTGGGAGTGTCGTGACTGTATATGTTAGACTGTGATCCAAACATGACACAGACTTGTATTGTCATCTATGAGCCAGATGTAGAAGTAAGATTCGTGAACGAATCGTAGGAATCGATCCACAATGTGGAATTGAATCGCAAGAATCGATTCCTAAAAAAGAATCGTGTTGCCCAATTCTAATCTATACTGCTCAGTTCGTGTCCGCCCGTGTAAATACTTCTGTCTTAGAGCTGGGAAAATAATACTCGCGTTCGAACATGTTCGGAATTTCCCGATACGGCAGAGAACTCGATACAGTATCGAACTGTTCGAACACACAGATAACAAATGACTCGCGCTGCGTATCTGCACAGCAAATGATATGCGGGAAATTTTGAAGTTACTGGACTATCGCTTTGCTCAGAACTAATTTCATAGGAAGTACAAGTATATGTAAAAGAAAAGAAGGGCATAACTATAAAAAACTGTTTATTTTTTCTTTTTTTTTAATTTCTTTTTAATTTTTAAAAATAGTGCATATGTGACCTGTCTGGCATCACTGCAAGATGTGATTCATTGATAAACAAAATATCTGCTACTATAACACACTACTGAAAGCTAACATTCAAAGAAAAAATGTGAATCCTTCATAAGTAGAAATTACATTTAATGTGATTAAAAGAGATAGGTTTCAAATGACCATTCCATTCCCTGTTCATACAGTACAGTAACAGAGAAATACGTTACCACCTTTTAATCGCTTTCAAATAAGATTAAAAGAGATGAAATAGGGAAAACATTAGAAATGTAATACCCAATAACGGAAATAAGTCATATAAAAATAAACTGTAATTGCAACGCCGGAATAAACGTCGCACGAGCTGCTGTGTATGTAGTATCAACAGTCGTCGCTAGAGCGCAGCTCTATAATTTTAAATCGCGATTGCTATCGTTAACTTACAGCCTATATTCGTTACTGTTTTTACATATGACCTGCACCCTAGAAGCTACAATAGACGGAATTTAACACTTATTAATACCCATAGTACATTAATGAGATCCTATCTTCGTTATAAATCGTATACCCAGTGATCTCTATAGAAACTGGATGTATAACTCTGGTGTCTGAGCATAGAATTGCAGCGTGCAGGCACATTCATATGTTTTTCACACGATTTCGAATTGTCCGCCATGTTTATATTTCGCAAACGAGTTTCTATCTGTTATTACGTGTCAAAAATTGTTTGCTTACCTCATCATTTGAAATTTAATTCAATATTCGATGTAGTAGGCTGATATGGGAGTGGAATCGAAACATATTTTCTTCTATTTTTCTTGTAATGCTTCATAGCAGCCATGTTTGAATTTGGCAAGAAACTAAATATGAATATCTATGGCTGCCATGCTAAGACAGCTGAAGTTCAACATCCAGATAGTATAGAGATCAATGCGTATACCAGTGATCTGTATACAAACTGGATGTGTAACTTTGGTATCTGAGAATTGAATTGCAGCGTGCCAGCACATTCATATGTTTTGCACACGATTTCGCTTTGTCCGCCATGTTTAAATTTGGCAAACGAGTTTCCATCAGTTATTACGTGACAAAGAATTGCTTGCTTACCTATTGACTTGTAATTTAATTAAATATTCGATGTTGTAGGCTGATATGGGAACGGAATCAAAACACATTTACATCTCTTTTTCTTTAAATGCTTCTTAGCAGCCATGTTTGAATTTGGCAAGAAGCTATATATGAATATCTATGGCTGGCACGGTAAGACAACTGAAGTTCAACATCCAGATAGTATAGAGATCAATGGCGTATACCGTATTTACCATCGTTGTAAATCGTAAAGATAGTACCTCCTGACGTTGCTAGATAGCGTCGTGATCGAATGTTCGAACATTTCCCGAGATTTCCCGAACTGTGACGTAAATTGTTCGAACAGTTCGAGTCATGTTCAAACAGAGCTCTACTTCTGTCCACCAGTGTACCCACAGACATACATTACTAGACTGGCAAACATACCTCTCTGACTGAAGCTTAATGCCGCCATCTTGCCTCACCTCACGTCAAAAAGTTTCTATACGATACTATTATGATCTTCTGACACGATATGACGTTGTAAGCTGTACTAGTTGGTTTGAACAAGAGCTGTATTTGAGCTAACATTTCTGCAATATTTGAATTTAACATATAGGCCTATATTGTCGAATCGTGTTTTGAGAACGTGTTAACTACGATAAAATTTTACTTACTGTCCTGGCGGCCTCGTGTGATTATGTCAGTCATGTGTTGTTGGCATTAGCCGTTCGCTTGACGATGCAAATGTTTTCTCATGAAATCTTCGTTTTACGAGGGCAGTTCTTACTGAGTGAACCAAGCAAGGACATACAAAAATCTGCCAATTATTGAGCATGAACAGCATTAATTATTTACTTTGTCATCTGTACGATATACTAATCAACTCACTCTGTTTGGATTACTAAGAATATCATAATCATACAAGGCCACCGGGATGGCGAGTAAAATTTTACCATTACATACAGTTAAAGCAGATTGTAGTTAACGGAAAAACACTGAGAGGACTAAACATAACCTCTTATACACGACAAATAGCACATTTATAGCGGTCATACTATTGACAAGAAAGCCCGCAGTTTATCGAGACTGGTAACAGATGAACAAAAACAGCAAATTAATGGGACTCATTACTGTATGTATCAAACTAGACAGTAGTTTTCGTAAGAACACCCAAAAGAATAAAAGCGTGTTATCCACGACAAATGGCTCTTTTATATCGACCATACTACATCTACATACATACTCCGCAATTCACCGTAAGGTGCGTGTAGAAAAGAAGTGGGATGAAATTGGTAACAGATTGATGAAAACGGCAAATCAATGAACTCATAACTATATCAGTATCTTCCATTTGTTGTACGAAAAATTACAGCTATATACAACACACGAATGTACCATTATCTCTCAACTCTAAAGAAATCGTAGTTATGAGAGTTCATCCGCAATTTTATGACTGTTTTCTGTAAATACACACACGACCGCTCGCACGTTTGTAGTATACAAATATGGCGGCGAACGACTTCAATGACACCAATGATACTGCATACGACATTGCCAGTCTAGTAATATATGTCTGTGAGTGTACCGACGTGACGCGCAGTCTACGTTATCTTTGGTGTACGGCGCCCTGGCAGTGAGGCGATGAGTGTACTGTATCGGTGTCTGTGTGGCGTGGCGCAGCGCAGCTCTCGCCAAGGACAGCGGCCGGCCGGCCGGCCTGTCGTGACGTAGCCGCTGCGCCTGCGCAATTGGGCGCTTCCGCATTCGCCGGCGTCTGCTGCCGCCGAGGCGCTCTCTTTGTTTCTTTCTTCTGGCGCTGGCGCTCGCCACCAGCAAGGTCTCCGCGCTTCTGGAACACGGCCGACAGCTTCGGCTCCTATTACAGCACCTGAAAAGACACAGCAGCTCCAATCAGTCTTAACCCTCTCATGCGTCTTAACCCTCTCAAATGAGGACACTTAAATTTTGTCTCATTCCTGTCATCTTGGAAAAGCTGGTAGAAGCCGATGTCGGGGAAGATCAGTTTGGGTTCAGGAGAAATGTAGGAACACGGGAGGCAATACACCCTTTACGGCTTATCCTAGAAGATGGATTAAGAAAAGGCAAACCTACATTTCTAGCTTTTGTAGATTTGGAGAAGGCTTTTGACAATGTTGATTGGAATAAACTCTTTCAATTTCTGAAGCAAGCAGGAGTAAAATATAGGGAGCGTAAGGTTATTTACAACTTGTACAAAAACCAGACAGCGGTTGTCAGAGTTGAAGGGCATGAAAGGGATGCAGTGGTTGGGAAGGGAGTAAGACAGTGTTGTAGTCTTTCTCCATTGTTATTCAATTTGTACATTGAGCAAGCTATAAAGGAAAGCAAGGAGAAATTTGGTGAAGGAATTAAAGTTCAGGGGGAAGAAATAAAAACATTGCGTTTTGCCGACGACAGAGTAATTCTGTCAGATACAGCAAAGGACCTTACTCTTGCAATTGAACGGAATGGACAGTGTGCTGAAAGGTGCATATAAGATGAAGATTAACAAGAGCAAAACTAGGGTAGTGGAGTGCAGTGTAAGAAAATCAGGGGATGCTGAAGGAATTAGATTGGGAAACGAAGCAATAAAGGAGGTAGATGAGTTTTGTTACTTGGGCAGTAAAATAACAAATGATGGTCGCCGTACAGAGGATATACAATGCAGAATGGCAATGGGCAGAAAAGCGTTCTTGAAAAAGAGAAATTTGTTAACATCGCATATTGATTTAAGCCCAAGGAAGTCCTTTCTGAAGGCATTTGTATGGAGTGTTGCCTTGTATGGGAGTGAGACATGGACGATAAACAGTGCGGACAGGAAGAGGATTGAGGCTTTTGAAATATGGTGCTACAGAAGAATGCTGAAGATTAGGTGGGTGGATCGTGTAACTAATGAGGAGGTACTGAAAAGAAATTTCTGGCATACCTTGACTAAAAGAAGGGATAGATTGGTAGGACACATTCTTAGACATAAAGGAATTGTGAATTTAGCATTGGAGGGAAGTGTGTGGGGTAAAAAATCGCAGAGGAAGACCAAGAGATGGATACAGTAAGCAGATTCAGACAGATGTAGGTTGCCGTTCTTATGTGGAGATGAAGAGGCTTGCTCAGGATAGGGTATTGTGGAGAGCTGCATCAAACCAGTCTCCGGACTGAAGACCACAACAACAACCTGTCATCTTTTACATCTGAGGGGACCGTGAAAACACAGGTACCTCATATGAAGACAAATAGTGAATGCTAGATCGTCTCCTAGATTGCAGTGTTAGTCGTTGGGCTGACAAAGAAACGGAAAGTAGCGATTACAAGAAAGAGTAGAGGCAGGCGTTCAGATGAAAGTACATTGTTGTCTGTACATCGAAAAACAAGAAAGCCTGTTATTCGGTACCCGACGATTTATGCTTCAATGGGGTATAAAACTGGCCAGCCAAGTCACGTCATCCCAATGCCAAGAGGTGTCATGATCGGGACTGCCGACGGAAAACAAGTTACAATTGAGAAAAGTGCAAGCTTGCTGTGCGCCCTGAGTGCCTGACACAATTTCATTGTACGAAAAAGACAAAATAGTGGACACTCTTCATGTATTCTTTGATATTATTAATAGATGTACCATGTAAAATGTAGCAGTTTTCATACTCACTGTCCTCTTTTGAGGACACCTCCCTACTGGTCTATGAAACAATTTTGTTTTAGATAAATTATGATGAATTCAGTACAAGATACGTCTTAAGTTACCAAATAATGTATCAGAAATTTCGTTCATTGTCGCGTTGATAAATCATGAGAGGGTTAAGCCCTATTCATATAGGAATAATCAAGTCTCCCAGCGACTGAGATACTGTGCGACCGAGAGACGCGGATTGTGTAGTTAATGGGGTCATTCAGAGAGGGACAGTTGAGTAGCTGCGTGGCAGAGTCGCCGCGACCCGACATGCCGTTCGTCGACTCTTAGTCTCTTGGTTGCATTCTTACCAGGGGCGCCGACTCCGTGGGTGCTCCGGTGCTGGTGCATCCCCCCCCCCCCCCCCCCCCCACGA
Organism: Locusta migratoria; assembly: GCA_026315105.1. Taxonomy (NCBI): domain Eukaryota; kingdom Metazoa; phylum Arthropoda; class Insecta; order Orthoptera; family Acrididae; genus Locusta; species Locusta migratoria. Next base: position 356,939,498 of record CM048748.1, read on the forward strand.
AATTTTTGGGTGTGCTCAGCACCCACACTAAATAAGGGAGGCAAATAAAGTAGCATCAAAATGGGGAAAAGTCATAGCTGTCAATTATGTATTTTTGACATCGCAGTGTAGCAATCACGACCTAGCCGCTAGGCTGTTCCAACAGGTACAGGCACACCAAGATGTCTGTTGTCAATTTTCCACACTGTCAACATAACACGAAACTCACTGAAATTGCGCAACCCTTTGCAAGCTGAGGAGCAATATAGTAACTTGTTCCAACTACATATTAATTCGTTGAGTGTTCCTCCTGAAAACAAAGAGGCATTTTATTAGTGATAATGTTTGGAGGGTTGTTAAGACATTCTCTGCTACTACAAGACGATGACTTTCCACAGTCATACCTCCTAAAAGCATGTTATTCAGAACACTAAACATATCAAGACACCTGCGCAAGCAATAAATATAATAGGCATCCTGCACAGATACGTTGATGTAATTGACCGCTATGTAGTTAACCCCACTATCACGCAACTTCGCCGGCCGCGCTGACCGAGGGGACTGAGGCGCTCCAGTCACGGTCTGCACTGTCACTACGGTCGGGGGTTCGAATCCCCCCTCGGGGATGGATATTTGTGCCGTCCTTAGTGTTAGCTAGTTCATAAGTAGTTTGTAAGTTTAGGCACTGATGACCCCGTAGTTAAGTCCCATAAGCTATACAAACATTTGAACATTTTGAACGCAACTTCCATCTCTTTAAAAATAGCTACTATGCTTTTTAATAGGAGACGCAACCTTAAACCTTCATTTAAAAACGTTAATAATAAGTTAATCAGTATTTTACATACTTGAAGCGTTTATTCGTAGACCCCAAAACGATTTGGCTGTATTCGAATTACAAATAGATCTAAGAAATGTATGAAATTCGGAATGTGTTTGTCACACACCGAAAAATGCTAAAGATAAATTCTATTTTCTATCACCGCCATATAGAACCATTTTTACTCCGAACATGGCATAAACCAACAGGGAGAAACAAGTTGCAAGACTTCCAGGAAAAATGAAGCGAAATTGGCAGCCAATAGTTGGTTATAAATTACATTGCCTGTTAACTGTATAAATATAAATTACGGAATACGCGGCACTCCTATTCAGTACAATCAAAAAGGTCTAAGGTAATAGGCAGTGGTTTACAATCAGATATCCGTATCACTCTCCTCGTCAAGAAGTGTGTGAAGAATACGGCACAGGTAGCGGCTGGAGGGCGTGGAGTAGGGGTGGTGTATCCCTACTTCTGGAACACCCTGTTCGCTACCTGCACCGTCCAGGTCTCCCCGCAAGTGTCTACACATTCCCTTTACCCGCAAGTGTCACAAACTCGTTCCAACAGTGCCCCAAGGAGCACTCACTGCAGAGGCTTGGAGCCCGTTCGGAGGGGCGAGACCACTGACCCCTGGCCACGTGACGTCGTAACCGATGCAACAATCAGAGTTCGGTGACAGCCATCGTTTGCTGTGGCAGTTCCATTAATTCAGTTCATTCAGATGAACATTAACAATAGCAAAACCAGAGTAATGGAGTGCAGTCTACGAAAATCAGGTAATGCTGAAGGAATTAGATTAGGTAACGAAGCAATAAAGGAGGTAAATGAGTTTTGTTACTTGGGCGGTAAAATAACAAATGATTGTCGCAGTACAGAGGATATAAAATGCAGAATAGAATGGCAATGGGTAGAAAAGCGTTCTTGAACAAACAAAAATTTGTTAACATCGAATATTGATTTAAACCTAAGGAAGTCCTTTCTGAAGGCATTTCTATGGGGTGTTGCCTTGTATGGGAGTGAAACATGGACGATAAACGGTGTGGACAGGAAGAGGATTGAGGCTTTTGAAATATGGTGCTACAGAAGAATGCTGAAGATTAGGTGGGTGGATCGCGTAACTAATGAGGAGGTACTGAACAGAATTGGGGAGAAAAGGAATTTCTGGTATATCTTGACTAAAAGAAGGGGTAGATTGGTAGGACACATTCTTAGACATCAAGGAATTGTGAATTTAGCGTTGGAGGGAAGTGTTTGGTGTAAAAACCGCAGAGGAAGACCAAGACATGCATACAGTAAGCAGATTCAGACAGATGTAGGTTGCCTTTCTTATGTGGAGTTGAAGAGGCTTGCTCAGGATGGGGTATTGTAGAGAGCTGCATCAAACCAGTCTCCGGACTGAAGACCACAACAACAACAACAAGATAGAATGACATCCGCAATGTCTTTTAGGTCAATGTATTTAATTCTGCTAACAAGTACAGCATACTAGTTCAGTGGCGTTACACACGACTTAACGTAAAACATCACGGGCAGATAGAGGGCGAAGCACCTGCAGAGGTAGTAGCCGAGCTTAATAATGACACATATACAGAAATGAACTGAAAAGTGAATCTAGGTAAGAAGTTTTGACTATTCATTGCTCCATTCACGAAGCGCCCTTGTCTGCTGAAGGAGTGCAACCAGGCGCCGCAATAAAGGCGTCACGTGTGTGGGATCTGTGCTTTGTCGCCATATAAATAACCGCCGTTTCAAAGATTTCCTGAAAGTTATACAAGTGGAGCATAGGTATATATCTTGGCACAGTCCAATTCGTTGGCTTAGTTGTCTTGGTTGTCAGTCATGAGGAAATATGTCTATCTAAATGAAAGGGGCAAAGTTCATTGTCGAATAGATTAAAAATGGATATTAAATTTAGCGTTCCGTACTCACATAACTATGCGCTTTAAGAAATTAGTCATTGCAGGGCTATGAGCATCTAATAATAGAGACGCAGGACCACATCAAAGTGTTTATGAAAGAGTTTCGTCTATCTGAAAGGCAAATATGTAACGAAATTGTAACATACTTCAATCGTCTGATTCGTTTGAAACTTCTTAAAATTTCCTGGTCTTCCAGTGGTGCTAATTTTCAAATTAATGATTTTTTTTTTCTTATTTTGTTTTCTATAATATTGAATCTACTACAATTGAAGTACTGTTAATAATATCTGTGGATGATCTCTCTCGTTTTCCTCCAGATATCAAATCATGCAGTGTTATTACTACTGACGGAGCGACAAATATGACTGGTACGTTTTCTAGGTTGCAAGCAAAAATCAGCGAAATAGAGCCCTGCTTGGCCCATTCTTTGAACCTTGTGGCCGAAAAGGTAATTGAAAATGAAACCACGAGCACCCACACCGAGTTTCAAAAGTCGGCGCCCCTGATTCTTACTATTTGGATGCACAATGTGCGAAAAAATGTTTGATTTGAAAGACGAGGTAGAAAATGATACCTTCTATCTTCCCGATTAGTTACAGACTGGAACATTCAATAGATCAGTACATAATGAGTATGTTTCTTATCTGGTGTGTGGCAGACTGACAGGTAAATGTACCACCTCTCTAATTAAAATCACCAGACATCTGAACAGATCTTTAAAATAAGAACAATTACTATTATTGGTTATTACTCTTAAGGTTTCTGCATTTGTTCCCCAGAAAAGAATTCCGTCAGCTAAGACCTGAGTGTAAAAAGGTAAAGCAGTCAACAATCCGAAGATTGGTTTGAACACAACAGTGCTTTACTAGGCATGGTTCTGTTTGGAGGTGGTATGCCGTTGCCTTCCTCCGACCTTCGAACTGACTTACCCAGCCAGTTATAGGGGGACCTACAGTTTAACGTGGGATCCGAACCACGGTGCTACTCGGTATTTTTCACATGAGCAAACCTGCCAGAGGTAAAAGAAGTGGAAAGTGACAGATAAAAATCGTAGGACCTGGCGGGGATCGAACCTGCGTCCTTTGGATTGTAGTCTGGCACTCTACCACTGTGCAACCGAGGAGCAATATAAAAATAGGGAAAAGCAATATATTGATGGACTCACACAAGAAAACTGAAATATTTAACCTGAAAGTTACCTCACGTCTGTTGTGTTCTCACCATAATGTTTGAAATCGATTTAAAGTTTCACATGCACTGGGCCAAAAGTCAGAAAATTATTATTTAAATATTTAAAAAAATTGAACGTTTTTAAAGCGGAGTAAAAAGCATAATTTTTCCTAATCCCATACAAATCCCTAATCCTAGACCTAAAATTAGTGCTTTTGAATTTTAAATAGCTACGACAATACTTTCACAACTTAAAATGAAAAAGTGGGGTGCATAAAATAGATAATACTAGCAGGAAGTAGATGTTACTCAAAAAAAGCCGCGGCGGAGCGGCCGAGAGTATTGAGGCGCTATGCTGCGATGCGCGAGGCCGTTCCCCGTCGGGGGTTCGAATCCCCCTCGGGCATGGATGTTTGTGCTGTCTTTAGTATAAGGTAGTTCATAAGTAGTTTGTAAGTTTAGGGACTGATGACCCCGCAGTTAAGTCCCATAAGCTTTACAAACATTTGAACATTTGAACTCAGAAAAATCACACAACAGTTTATATCATTTGTAGTGCAACAAAATCGTGACTTTGGTGAACTGTTAGTATCTCAGTTATCCAAAGCATTTTTCTCGTTTTAAATATTACAAATATTGTGCTATTTTTTAAAATGTGCCAGGAACAAATTTTCATTCCCGTTTGCTTGCAGTGGTGGTAATAATACAACTATTATAATATCATTGTCACTGCTAGAGTCACTGTATATTGTACTATAGGCAGCACAGTAGGCCTACACAAAAAGTGGTGTTACGTCACCCCCAGCTAATGAAACTGATTTAATTTCACATCGGAAGCGACTTACTATACGGGATACTCGAGTCGTGCCTGTGTGAATGTGACGAGCTTACTCTTAGTCATACAATCTCTCAGTCTCCCTGTTATCAGATAGCTCGGGATCTAGACTTAGATTTTACATCACTTCCCTAAATCACTCCAGGCAAATCCAAAAGTTTCTTAATCTGTGGGACCAAACTAATGTGGTTATTACTCCCCAGGCTTACAAACTACTTACACTAAGTTAAACTAACTTTAGGATAATACATCGACCGCGGTGGAATGTCCGAGCGCACTAACAGGTCTTGTTGCGGAGCGCGCGGTTGTTCCCCGGCGGAGGTTCGAGTCCTCCCTTCTCCTTAGATTAGTTTAAGTAGGTTCTAAGCCTAGGGACTGATAACTACAGTACTTAAATCCCATAGATATACAAACATTTGAACATCTAAACAGACACCCATGCCTGTAGGAGGACTCTAACATCCATCGGGAGGATCCTGACAGTCCCTGAAAAGGCGCCTTGTATCGCTCTGCTATTCCCGCACGGCTCCATGCAAATGTCGGGATGGTTCTTTCGATTTCAGTCAATAAACATTTGGCTTAGGATGCCAGTTTAGTATTAAACGTGCAGATCCAGTTCCCCTTTACGCCTCTGCATGAAATAAGTTTTAGTTTCCAACTTCTCTTTTCAACAAAATTAATCATGTCAGTTAATGTTAATAACTCTCATAAATATGTACTTGTAATGCACTTTCCTGTGAACTAGTCGATTTTCTGTGATAACATCTTTGAAAATCGTAACATGTTTGTGTTGTTGTTGTTGTGGTCTTCAGTCCGGAGACTGGTTTGATGCAGCTCTCCACAATACCCTATCCTGAGCAAGCCTCATCATCTCCACATAAGAGCGACAACCTACATCTGACTGAATCTGCTTACTGTATCCATCTCTTGGTCTTCCCCTGCGATTTTTTCCCCATACACTTCCCTCCAACGCTAAATTCACAATTCCTTGGTGTCTAAGAATGTGTCCTACCAATCTATCCCTTCTTTTAGTCAAGGTATGGCAGAAATACCCCGAGTTCGGCTTCTACCAGCTTTTCCATCCTTCTGTATATAATTCGCGTTAATATTTTGCAACCATGACTTATTAAACCGATGTTCTGTAGTTTTCACACCTGTCTGCACCTGCTTTCTTAGGAATGGGGATTATAACATTTTTCTTAAAGTCTGATGGTATTTCACCTGCCTCATACATCTTACACACCAGGTGAAACAATTTTGTCATGGCTGGTTCTCCCAGAGACTTCAGTAGCTCTGAGGGAATATCATCTACTCCAGGGGCCTTGTTTCGCCTTAGGTCTTTCAGGGCGCTGTCAAATTCTTCTCTCAGTACAGTATCTCCTATTTCATCTTCATCTACATCCTCTTCCCTTCCTACAATATTGTCTCGAAGTTCATTTCCTTTGTAGAGCCCCTCTATATACTCTTTCCACCTTTCAGCTTTCCCTTCTTTGCTGAGAACTGGTTTTCCATCTGTGTCCTTGATATTCATAGAGCTGTTTCTCGTATCTCCAAATGTTTCTTTTATTTTCCTGTAGGCTGTATCTATTTTTTCCCTATTTATACATTCTTCTACATCCTTGCATTTGGCTTCTAGCCACTCCTGCTTAGCCATTTTGCACTTCCTGTCAATCTCATTTCTTAGTCGACTGTACTCCATTTTGTCTGTTTCATTTACTGCATTTTTATATTTTCTCCTTTCATCGATTAAATTTAGTATCTCCTGTGATATCCAAGGATTTTTTGTAGGTCTTTCCTTCCTACCTATTTTGTCCTCTGCTACCTTCACTATTTCATCTCTCAATTTTACCCATTCCTCCTCTACTGTTTTATTTTCCCCCGTTTCTGTCAATTGTTGCCTAAAACTCCCTCTGAAATTCTTAAGAACCTCAGGTTCCTTCAATTTATCCAGGTCCCATCTCCTTATTTTCCTACCTTTTTGTAGTTTCTTTAGTTTCAGCCTACAGTTCATAACCAACAAGTTATGGTCAGAGTCCATATCTGCTCCTGGGTATGTCTTAAACTGTAGAACCTGGTTCCGAAATCTATGTCTTACCATTATAAAATCTATCTGGTATCTTCCGGTGTCTCCTGGTCTCTTCCACGTATACAACCTTCTTTTGTGATTCTTGAACCAGGTGTTTGTTATAACTAAATTATGTTCTGTGCAAAATTCTACCAGGCGGCTTCCTCTTTCATTCCTGGCATATAAACCTGTACTACTGTTGTCGGTGTTGGCTTCGTATCTATCTTGACAATGATAATGCGATCACTGTGCTGGTCATAGTAGTTTACCCGCATTCCTATTTTCTTATTCATTATCAATCCTACTCCTGTGATACCCCCAATTGATTTTGTATTTATAATCCTGTACTCACCTGACCAGAAATCCTGTTCATCCTGCCACCGAACTTCACTAATCCCCACTATATCTAACTTCAACCTATCCATTTCCCTTTTTAAATTTTCTAATTTTCCTACTCGATTAAGGGATCTAACATTCCACGCTCCGACCCGTAGAATGCCAGTATTGTCTTTCCTGATGATCACATCCTCCTGAGTAGTCCCCGCCCGGAGATTCGAATGGGGGACTATTTTACCTCCGGAATATTTTACCCGAGAGGATGCCATCATCATATGTTCATACAGTAGAGCTGCATGTCCTCGGGAAAGGTAACGGCTGTAGTTTCCCCTTGCTTTCAGCCGTTCGTAGTAGCTGTATGGCAAAGCCACATTAGGTGATGTTACAAGGCCAGTTCAGTCAATCATCCAGACTGTTGCCCCTGCAACTACTGAAAAGGCTGCTGCCCCTCTTCAGGAACCACACGTTTGTCTGGCCTCTCCACAGATACCCCTCCGCTGTGGTTGCACCTACGATACGGCTATCTGTATCGTTGAGGCACGCAAGCCACCCCACCTCGGCAATGTCTGTGGTTCATGGGAGTGGAACATGTTTGTTACATCTTTGAAAACATGTATACTGCAGTCAGTTGTCACCTGATGACCTGAGAAGCCGAAAGCCGGTTTGTGAAGAATAAATAATTTTTGCAGAACATCAGGAAGTTGTTCCTTTTTGATATTATTATCATGTTCTGTCAAGGACCGAAGGATAATTCAGTTAATGATCTGATTTTAATACAAAACTATTAAGTAAAAGTTTAATGTCAAATCCGTCAGTGTGAACGGAAAAAGAGTCAAAATAGAGTAGGAAAAAATTAAGCCCTTCAAGCCAAAATTAACATGAAAAGAGATTTCATTATTCACAGGAATTATTTTGATATAGGGTAAATTCATAAAAGAACTATTATTTGTATTAAAAAATAAATAAACAAATGTTTAATTCTTATTATACAAAAATAAGATACCTTTTGATCATGAGAGTGTTAGAGGATGTTTGTGTGCAGATGGTTTCTGACGTCTAGATTGACAGGACGTGTTCATATAACTTTCTGTTGGAACATAAAAAAAAAGATCTCATAAATGTAACCATGTACTGTTCTTTAACGTCCTTAAAGTGAAAATCCTACTCCACGAAAATTTATTGTTAGGTGGACGCCGTCGAGCTTTGGGGGATGACGCAGTGTGTTTTAATCATCACTAAACGGTCATGTCTACTGAAAAAATATAAGTACCTAGATTAGAACGGTTTCTGGAGAAGTCCCGAGACTGTTACATACCGTATTATACGTTTTGCTTAAAACACACCGCGATGGAGTAGCCGAGCGGTCTAAGGCGGATCGCGCGGTTGCTCGCCGTCGGAGGTTCGAGTCCTCCCTGGGGCATGTGTGTGTGTGTGTGTGTGTGTGTGTGTGTGTGTGTGTCCTTAGGTTAGTTTACCTTAGTTTAAGTAGTTTGTGATGACCACGCAGTTTGCTTAAAACACATTACATATCTGCTAGAGTACTTTCTCCACTCAGTCGAAGAGTTTATGAATATTGAATTATGTTTTCTATGTAGCAGGATCATCCTGAAAATGGTCAACACGTTGTCATGCCATCCACGGAGAAAGCTGTAAATATAAAAGTAACTCGTTTCACTTGTCAGCAAGTGGTCACGATATTTTTTTGCTCATCAGATTGCAGTCGTCACAAGTTTTGGTTTCTGAGTGCCATTAAAGAGGTCGGTTGTAGACTTTAAGCACAGCTGACGCCAAGCCAAGGCGCTTTCAAGTAACTCGCAGATGACGCAAGTCAGCTTCCTGCAGATGTTCAGTTTGCGTCATTACTCGCCTGCTCACGCAGATGACTGCCGCGTCCACATACTTGGTAGCCTTATCAGTAGATGCCCTCTGTTGCCTCACGTGACATAAGGATATTTGTATCAAACTATATTGAAGTCCGCGCCTTAGCAGAGGAGTTGTAAAGCTGATGCTTCGAAACATAAACGTATTAGTTTTTATTTTTTTATTTTTATGTTTTTACCACTCCACAGTGCTGCCACCGATTTTTCTAAAATGTACTTCATCGCCGAGAGTGGACAAACGGATGTCGTACATCGGAGGTCATAATGTATTGCAAAAGCAGGTTGGAAATAATATTATGAACAGAACAAATTGTCAAATGAATGGGAAAAAAAAATGTTTGTAAATCTGTGGGCTTCACTACTCCGCTCATCAGTCCCTAGGCTTACAAACTACTTAAACTAACTTATGCTACACCTACATACAATGGGAATAACAGGAGGACCTTAAATGTAGGTAAAGGGACTCCTTGCACTGTTCAAGGGCATTGGTTGGCTTTACTAGACATACAGGGAGCGATACCGCACAGTAAACTCAGTTTCGGTGCGGGCAGTGGCGGGTTGGACCAACACTGTTTTGGCTTCCCTGAAAAAATCAAATCAAATCAACTTATGCTAAGGACAACGAATACACCCATACCCGAGGGAGGAATTGAACCTCCGACCGCAAGCAGCGGGACAACAGAATAGACAGGTTTTGTTCATGTCATCTCGCCACCTGCAATTGGTTTCGCTGTTATTCGTAGCAAATAATTTGTTTTTAAACAGTGAACTCCACCAACATGCTACACAAGTAAAATTGTGAATGTTTTAAGCAATTGACGATGGGCTCAAGCCCTAAACCAGTAGTATCATAAATAAATAATAACCAGTAGTATCATAAATAAATAATACGATCTTTCTCAACCGTGCATTAGGAACAGTCACGGAGTTCAAACACATACATCATGGATAAAACTTAAGTTCAGTATCTCCTGTATTATCCAAGGATGTCTACTAGGCTTTGTCCTTCTGCCCATATGATCCTCTGCGGCCTTCACTACTCTCTCAGAGCTACCCATTCTCCTTCTACCGTAGTTAAATTTACAAGACTGATAAGAATATCTTGAGAAGAATTCGAAACTTTAGTTTAAAAGCCTGATAGGAATTAATTTGCGTTGATGAGAATCTGGCGACTGCGTTAAACAAGAATAGAGAATGACAGAGCTTTAATTACAACCTTCAAACAAGCTTGTAGAGCTTAAGCTTAGTTTTAAACTCTAAAGGGGGAGTCCCGACGGTATATATCTCTGAGAAATCTTACAAATATTCACGCACTACACGTAACAAGATTTTAAAAAATTTCACACGAGTATAGATCTTTCAATAATAACAAGATATACACATAGGTTTAACAGTGCTCGGAGCGGACAAAACAATATGCATCTCGGCAGAGAGATAGGATCGCTTAATTAACAATGACAAACAATAGAATTAAAAGAGGCTCCAAGCGAGCTGGCGATAAGTGGCAACCTCCGTAAACACTAAACTCCGAGGAGACGGGTAACATGCCACTAATATAAATGACACCACATAATAGCCTTTGGCGAGGTAATTCGCCAGAATAGTAAGCAATGTGATAGAAAGCCTCGTATCAGACGCAGATATAGTACAATATGAAGTAATTAACGACGCTCCAACCAACTAGACAGGTGGCACACCATACCACCCGGGAATTTAGCTCAACACTCACATGTTGGAGGGAAATAAAATTAAGTAAAGGTTTGGGGATGCAGAGTGAATAGCCACACAGGATACAGTAGAACAGTGTGTCTCGTGCAGAGACCCGGCAGTTACGTTACACAAAGCTACAAACGAGCGCCTGGAGATTCAAACAGGGTAACACCATTTAACGTAACACATTGGCAAAATAAATTAAAAAATGGGGGTAGCAATGCCGTCTGACAAATCAGTTTATATACACAGGCGGTCAAAAGTACACTCTGATTCCCGGGGAATTGGCACACTTGTGAGCAACACTTAGAAGACAAGACCTCAAAACTGGCCGTGCGTACATCACACCGAGAGGCCGCGAACGCAAGCTGATTCGCCGGCCGCTATGACACGGTGGGCGTGCCCCAACAGGCAGCTAGTCAGCTGACGGCCGCGGCCTCTCGGTGTGACGTAGGCACGGCCGGTCTTGAGGCGTTGTTTCTAGATGGCGCTGTTGTGAGGAAGCACGCTTGTGAGGAGTTACACTTGTAAGAAGACCCGGGCGAGCAGGTAGCAGGCGGTCTATAGGGAAAATGTTCCAACGTTTGTTAAGCTTAACGGACTTCACTGCGGAGTCATCAGTACAAACTACTTATGAACTAGCTTACACTAAAGAGGGCACAAACATCCATGCCCGAGGGGGGATTCGAACCCCCGACCGTAGCGGCCGTGCAGACTGTGACTGGCGCGCCGCAGACCGCTCGGCCACTGCGGCCGGCCACGTTGTTTCAAGATAACGATTGTTTACAAGTGCGCCTGCAAACATTTGACTATCGAAATGTGCTCTAGCAGGTTAAGCAACACATGAACAGTACATTTCTGTACAAAACACAAGAACACCTAACTGTAAAACTGCCGGAAGTCTAATCCTTTTTCACGAAAAGGGGCGTAAATTATTACAGAGTAAAAGATTTCATAAAATTAAAAAAAAAAAAAAAAAAAAAAAAAAAAAAAAACTGATGGCCGGATAACAGGTTCTTTGTGTTCCTGTAGAGCCGGCCGCAGTGGCCGAGCAGTCTGCGGTGAGCCAGTCACAGTCTGCACGGCCGCTACGGTCGGGGGTTCCAATCAAAATGTTCAAATGTTTGTATAGTCTATGGGACTTAACTACGGGGTCATCAGTCCCTAAACTTACAAACTACTTATGAACTACTTACGTACTAGGACGGCACAAAGATCCATGCCCGAGCGGGGATTCGAACCCCCGACCGTAGTGGCTGTGCAGACCGTGACTTGGGTTCCAATCCCCCCTCGGACATGGATGTTTGTGTCCTCTTTAGTGTAAGCTAGTTAATAATTTGGTTCCGGGTGGGTGGGGGTGCTCAATTTCAAATATATAAACAATTGTACAAGAAATAAAGTTAGGCCCTCATTACTTTGAAAGTGGAAGAGGAGCAACTTGGTGGAAATGGAATGTATACAGTCAGCTCGTAAAATAGTTACGCAGCTTCTATGTTACTAGCTAAAGATAAAGGTCTTTACAGTTTATTTTAAATAAAATTGTGGATGTCCCGAAGGAAGAAAATAGTGTCATATGATTCCTAGCAAAAGAACTGTGTCTTTACAGGTTAATTAGCATGTGCAAAAATAGAACTAAAATAACACTATTGTTGTTCATAAGATTCCACTCGGTGGCGCCGCTGACCTGCTAAGCAGCGGGTAGTCGCATATGAACAATCGGCTCGTAACTTCAGCATAGGAATGACAATAGCGGCAGCATCAAAGCCGGTCGCGGCGGCATTAAAACCGCTCACAGTAACAGCGGCACACGTTCTCAGTGGCGGCATAGCGTTGGCGACCCACTATCTCGTTTACTTGTGCTTAACCCTCCATCGGGCGCAGTCGGCCTTACAGGCCAGCAAAACGCATTGTTCATCCCCATTCTTAACAATGGTGGTCTAGCAGCCCGCCTCTACGTTTACTCGCGGAACTTTGCAACCTCACATAATGCTGATCCACAGTCTGCCTTCGGCGTTCCCACGGGTTCACGGGGAACTCTCTTGGCTCACATGCCATCAGCGCTCCATTGCGTCATAATTTTGAAGGTGATTTTTTCAAGGTATTTTTATTATAATTGCTCGTTTGACCCAAACTAAGTCTGTTTTCTGTGATTTTCGTCATTACCTTGGGAAAAGAGTGGTCTGACAAACCTGGCCCCACAGGCTAAGTGCGCCTGATCATGTTCCAGCCTCAGTTTTGCTATCTCTCCATACGTTATCACATCCATGTTTCCTGATGAAATGTCTAGGGAAGTGTATGCTCTAAGCCCAATGATATTGCGAAAATAATGCGCCTCCTCGAGAATGATCCAGCCACGCGTCGAAGATTTAGGTGATATGAGTATGACCAGTGGCGTAACTAAGACTTGGCTTTGGGGGGGGGGGAAGGAGGCGGGGATAGATCTGCTTGACGATCAAAATTTTAGTCAGTTTCCAGACGGACTACCAGCTACCACTCCCGTTGAAGAAACTAATTCACTCCCTTCCAATGAAAGCTTATAGTAAAACACCCCAAGTTTCAAATCTTTACCTTTACCAGATTGCTGTTATATGATTTTTTTCCCTCTCTCTCTCTTTTTTCGGGTTCTGGGAGGGATTCTATCCCACTCATCCCCCCCTCCCATAGTTACGCCACTGAGTATGACATCCACTCTTACGAATGGTTAGGAGAAAGCAAACATATCATAAGTGAAAAGTTTTATCTTAGAAAAGATAAGACGACGAAGTGGGCTAAGAAACCACCTACTTTGCATAGGGTAATGAGTCACTGCATCAATACACAACATCCAGGTGTGAATACAAGTGGAATGTCGATTCAGCTGCAGACTGGACTGAAAAGATTTTTACCCCACAAGGAACGTGAAAAATCCCCCACATTACCTTCCAAATGGCGCAAGAGTCGACCATGCACGGCTGAAACAAGCTTTAGTAGGATGAAAAATTACGAATGTTCAGCTTGTCATCAACCAATCTGCTTAGGCCACATAAAGGTTTTTTGCTAAACCTCTGTTTCGGTTGTTGATTTGGGAGTCTCAGATGTAGCGAGAAAAGATGATTTCGCGTCAGAATAGATTGCCTAATGTCTTTTAAAAATAATTTTATTTCTTATTTCTTATGTCTGTTCAACCAATTTTGAATACTGTTTGTGGAAAATTGGCAATTTTTGTTATTTTTTGCCTAAGGTGTATTCTGTTCAATAATTCCATTCTTTTGCTTTGAATTTGCTGTAACCGCTTCCTTTAGATCCTCTTAAACACTAGCCAACATGTGTTTTGAATTTGATTTAATATGACGGAGCTAGTCCGCAAAATATGTCGGTGGCCTCTCAGGCCGGGTACACCTGATTTTGTTTCAAATGAAGGTGCACCCGTGGAGGGTTAACAAATGTGTTCTACCAGTTAAATAATAGAAGGAAAGATAGCACACAATTTGTTATATTATTTTTAGGTTGAACAGGACTGACCATCTCTCTCAAGGGCAGACTTGATCCTAAAACAACTGCTGCCCAAATGATACAAATAGGGTCATATGTTATAACACCCTTCTGACCATTTCCAAAATTGTAATGTATCTTATTTTTACTTTGTACTTTTATAAAAATTTTCCTTATTGTGCAGCACTTGAAAATGATGCCATAGTGCGTCGAAACTGGTTGTGAATTACATACGAAATATTAAAAATTTTCTTTTTTCAACAAGCAACTGTAGGTTGGAATACACTTGTATACCCTATTATAAAACTTGTGTAAATGTCTGCGCTCACCAATCGTTGCGTATGGTCGGGTGCTCACAGCGATGCAAATTCTCGTGTCCGACAACTGTCGGTTGAAAAAAAAAAAAAAAAAAAAAAAAAAAAAAAAAAAAAAAAAAAAAAAGTGTACAGACTGAAATCGCACTGGCAATCAAATAAGTTTATATTTGCCAGTGATAGAGGAAATCTTGTGGTCGCTGTTTGCAACGTGTCTTTGAAATGCAAACAAACAGCAATAAACAGAAAAGATGAACGAAATGGTCTAGGCAATCGCTGCTTAAATGAAGGCAGTTGTCACCTGTGATTTTACTTCGTGAGTTGGAGGACGAACCATATGACTAGCATAATTATTCGCGAATGAATGTGGAAACTTATAATTATCTTTTGACACTGGTAACTCCTCGCATAATACGTAAAGACACACGTATGAGGAGATCAATTTCTCCACATGAGCGGCTGACAGTTACATTAAGATTCCTGGCCACAGGAAGGACCTTCAAAGACCTCGAATTTCCAACAGCAATTTTTAAACAAGCACTGCGTGAAATCATCCCTAACACATGTGAATCTGTTTACGATCTCCTGAAGAATGACTTCATGAAGGCAAGATACAAATAAAATTGTCAGAGTTTTAGATATGTTTGAAACACTGTACGCCTACTTCACTTCATATTATATATGTGGCCAATAAGCTGTGGCTAACTTTGTTTCCCAGTCGGGATTTTCATTTCTCGATCTGAAGTGTACAAGCATCCTGTTCAAAACTTTTTCACAAGAATCCTCATTTTATAAGTACCAGTAGTAAAACAAGGGTAATAAACACGTTGTTCCAGAAGGTACTGTTGAAAGATCTTCCATTTTAAGCGTAATAATATCCTGACTACTCATCTTCATAACAACTTTGTCGTTTTTTTCTATACTTTCCAGATTATGAATTGTAAGTATCTCTGAGAAATTTTGCTTTGTTACCATATCTAAATAGTCGTCCCACCTCACAAATGTTCTCATCAAACTGACAGCAGCACCTAAGGAAGTGGTTGAAGTTCTGTGCTAATATCTACAGTCATTTCACTCAGCTGCTACATGTATGTCTTTAAGCTTGTAGAAAACTGAGTACTTGCAAAACATAATAGTTACTATTATGTGAAAGAGGAACCCTAAACTGGAATCACTTTTTCTGGAAACTAGTGGTACAGTACAACAAGTTAACGTCAGATCAATTATTGGTAGTTACAATTAATTCAGTCAGAACTTGAAAGAAATGAGGATACCTTCTAATCATTTTATGAATCCTTAATAACCATTTAATCTTAAGTAGACCAATGTCATACATTTCTACCATATTTTCAAAATCAACTCCTTGAAAATGCACCTAAATTTATGTGCATATGAGGGATTACCTTTCTATTGAAAGTGCAGGTATAAGGTGAAAGAAACAAAATTAGTCTGATTCCATAGGTTTCAAATATTAAACAACTGTTCATTGTAGCTTCACATGATAATAGCACAGTTAGGATTTGATGAAATACTTGACACAATCATTTAAGACATGTCACCAAAGACTTCAGAGGAAACAAAAATGTTTGAAAATAAAACTTTATTGACATTACGAAGATACAACAGTCTTATTGGAAATCTTTTAAATATTGTATCAAGTTTTGATTTTGCATATTGAAAATTGTATCAAATTCAGCCACCTTAAAGTTTCTATTTAGTGTCTCCATGTCTGTCTCATATAGCACGTCATTTATGAGCTTCTGAGCAATAACATTTTGTTGTTTGTTCAGTGCCCTTAATTTATTCGCAAAATGACAGCCAAATGTTTCAAATGAGTCTGGTGGCTGCATTGCAGTTAGCTTCTTTCCAACCAAATCCATAATTTCACTTGTTTTGTCCTCCATAAAACGTTCCCTAAGAGCATTATTTGAGCTGGAGGATCTTGGTGTTGGTGTCTGCTGAGAGACTGGATTATAGTCTGTATCTTCAGATGTGTCTCTCTCTGTATTTTCTGCCTCTAACTGTAGAAACACAGAAACAATGTTTGTGATTTGTGCCAATATGATTCAATGAAAACTTACATACACAACAACATAGCAATAAAAAAAGTCAATACAGACATCTCTCTCTCTCTCTCTCTCTCTCTCTCACACACACACACACACACACACACACATACATACAAAATATTATTTACATATCTGCAGTAGTTATGTACATAAAGGTTCTGATACAATGTATTAGTGGAATGATTAATGAAATTGCCGCGGTGGAGTAGCCGAGCGGTCTAAAGCGTCTTGCTGCAGAGCGCGCGGTTGCTCGCCGTGGAGGTTCGAGTCCTCCCTGGGGCATGGGTGTGTGTGTTTGTCCTTAGGTTAGTTTACCTAGGTTTAAGTAGTTTGTAAGCTACGGACTGATGACCACGCAGTTTGGTCCGATAGATTTACAAACAAACATTAATGAAATTAACAAGAACTTAAGTTTCTTATTTTTTGCACAAGCAATTTAATATGTAAAACTTTATGAAAAGAGGGATATTTCGAAGCATACGTTTATATGTGTGGACACCAAGTTTAATTGTGTTGTTATGAACATATACAAAAAAAAGTGTGGTGTTAATAGCTGCTGATGCTAATGCGAATTTGTTTAATGTGGCGTGGGCACAAATGGATGTGGGGACGGAGGTGCCCTACAGAACTCAAAATTTTATGAACTACTTGTTAGTAACACTTTACACATTCCACACCTCAAAGAATTGCAAATTCAAATGAATTAATGGAGTATGGTTTCGTTGGCGACGACGCATTTGCAAAGATTTATTGAAGCCATATTGGCACGAAAAATTAAGCGAGGAGGAAAAATCTTTAATTACTGCCTATCCAGGGCACGTAGAGTGATTGAAAACACATTTGGAATATTGGAGTCATGATTAAAATTATACAATGTAGATATTGTTGTTCTAACATACTGCGTTTTGAACATCTGCACATCTGCACAACTGTACACACCAGCTGAGGCAATGAATCGGGAAAATCTAAGTGACTGTACTCTAGAATTGGGTGAAAGGTGTGACGATGACATTATGCATGCCTTTCAACGTGAAAGGAGTAGGCAAATTTGAGAGAATGCAAAAACTGCTCGAAATAAATATAAACAATATTCAATACTGCTGGAGCTGTTCCATGGCAGAACAGATCAATATTCTAAACTATATCACGAACAGTTTTAAAACATGACTATATTTTTATTCTTTTTTTTCACAACACGTAATTTCATGCAAAAAATAATGCATAAACAAAAATATGCCTTTCAATAAAATGATGACAAACGTATACGAAATATTTTATTTTACATTACCTCACATTCCACTTCCTCCTATATGGTTCTCCTGTTTCATGTTAGATTGTGTTGATGCTCTGCCTCGGTATTTCGTGATCATTCAAGGAGATGAGATTATCAAAATACCATAGACTTGGGCGGTAGACTTGGTCTGCTCCTGCACCAGATCGAAGCGATTTTGTAACTTTAGACAGTTCTTTATGGTATGCAGTTCTTAACGAATTTATTTTTTAAATTACAGCTTCCCTATTAGCAGTAGGATCTACCAATTGTAATTTCTCTATGAGAGAATGGTATGCAGCTGCCTTTTTGTCTGTTGCTATATTCCCTACTTTTTACTTTCCATAAACTAGTAGGGCTTCCATAAATCTCAATAAATGCCGCTGTGAACTCTCTAGACCAGGCAGTTCCAGCTAGCGCGCTCGTCCGTGAGCTAGGGAGCGCTCACTTGCTCGCGGGGCATCGCTTCTCGGCCGTGACCTGTTATGGCGTGGGGCACTAGGCTGCTGCGAGTGTATATACAAGTGAAGTGGGCTGTGACGTCACGAGAAACTAGCAACTACATTCCAATTCCCGCGGCGCACACAATTGTTTCTGAAATAGCTATAACTGAAACTGCCATTTTTCTCATTGGAAATACGGGACACGTGACGCCAGGTCAATCCTCAGTGATACTAATTTTTTTTGTTATTATAATTAATGTAAATGCTCTGTGATCCTGAATATCAATGATGTGGTTTCACGACTGGAATTTAATAAAAACATGTTCATGGTGGCATTATTTTACATTTTTAAAAGCTTGTTTCATGGAAGCAACATAAGGAGTCTTTCGTATGATGTGTGTAACGAATTTTCTCTTTATTTTATAATGAAGAAGTCTCATTTTAGAAGTTGTTTCGAATATATCAAAAGGAGTCAGATGACTTATAAAGCCGAACTGCATCCTATTTTCCACCATGTTAACCCTAAATATGACAATACAAAATTTACAGTGCATTTTATAAGTAGGATATTAGTTAGGAAAGTGAAAAGGTGGGGTTTAACAGCTTTTAAATGTTTGTAAAATGACATGTTGGCCACAGATGTTTACTTTATTAACTCAGAGCTAGCGGTTTCGGTTAATGTACCATTCTAAAGATCTGCTGGCGCTTGAGAATGGTACATTAACCGAAACCGGTAGCTTTGGGTTAATAAACTAAACAGCTGTGGTCAACATGTCATTTTACAATGGATATCGGTCTTCGAGAAAAATATGCTATGTGTGTGTGTGTGGTTTTTTTTTTATTTTTTTTTTATTTTTTATTTTTTTTTTCAAAGAAATGGTACATTTGCGTTTAGGTAAATATCTTACTTCTGATAAATGAGTAACACCACCTTAATTGATAATAGAGTAACCAAAAGTCGGCTGTCTTAAAAGTTTCAGAACGCGCTAAACAAATGTTCAAATGTTTGTAAATCTATCGGACCAAACTGCGTGGTCATCAGTCCGTAGCTTACAAATTACTTAAACCTAGGTAAACTAACCTAAGGACAAACACACACACCCATGTCCCAGGGAGGACTCGAACCTCCACGGCGAGCAACCGCGCGCTCCGCAGCGAGACGCTTTAGACCGCTCGGCTATTCCACCGCGGCGCGCTAAACAGGAGCAACAGTAAGTGACATAACTGTCGATGCAGCATTTATCACAAGAAATGGCACAAATACTGTTTTCAGTTTAGAAAGACAGTACAAGAAAATACAGGCCCAATTCGCATCGTCATAAAAATTGTAGGGATGTGAGACACAAGCAAAAAAGGGGCTGACCTTTTTTCTGTAATGACGCTGTAGATCGAATATTTTTGTGCAGTAAGAGTTGTGACACATTAAACATTGTGGACGTCAGTCTCCGTTAGTGAGGAGATACAGTTCTCATAAGGAAGTAGGCACCAGGCTTTGGCCTTTGTCACCACCACCCATTGACGAGAACTCAACGCACGCGTCTGTTTCCTTATATCCGCCGAGTACTGGCGTGCATGACGTCAGTTTGCCCTACCACCGCAGATCCGAGCGCTCGTGAGCGCTCCTGCTCGCGGAGCAGCCTGTTGGAACAGCCTGCTCTAGACCACAGACGTGTATCAGCCATTTTCATCCACGGTCAATATAGTATACAAACGGAAAAAGTATACACTGACGCAGATTTGCAGCGATCTCCTGTCCACTAACCTGCTCAGAAAATGTTCAAATGTTTGTAAACTATACTAAGGAGAACACAAACTCCCATGCCCGAGGAGGGACTCGAATCGCCGACGGCGAACGGCAGCGCGCACCGCATCATGGCGTCCTAATACCCATGGCACAGATTCGAGCAGTTTTGCTCAAACCTCCAACTCCAACTTCTTGGTTTGCGCACATCTCAAATCTGCACAAATCTGCTGCCCACACACACAGACGCAACGATTTGCGAGGTCTGCGCAGACAGATCGTAGCGTGTGGACCCGGCTTAAAGCCGGGATGACATACAAGGCACAGCAGGTCCGCAATCAAACAGTAGCCCCGACAAGACAACACGACTCTCGCAAGGAGGCTGCGAGAACTGGACCTGCCTAGGTGGTAGCGCGTTATCGGCCCCTCTTCCCTTGTCCTATCGTCTCGTTGCTAGCTGGTCCGCGCGCCGTCCAGTACAAAGTGGCCGTCTTCCACCCCAGTCGTCATAGCTAACAACGGCCGCTACGATCCCCTGGTAACAGCAAGTGCTGGCGGGCATCAGCGGCGCCGACCTTCCCTGCCCGCTGTCACGGTCTCAACTCTCCGCCTGTCCAAATCCAACTGCAATCACTCGGCCACAGAATAGGGAGCATACAGAAGGGAAAGCTGGGGGCGGCGCCTTTGATCTGTATGTTACCAAGCGTTGCGCTCGACGCCATATTGAAAAGCAGTAAACGCGGAACTATAGCCACTTTGTACTTTGGCTGGAAATGGACTTTTTACGAACTGCCGCTAATTTCACCGACTTTTACGAAAGGAAACGGCTTTCATCTATTTTGCGCCATCTTCTTGCACCTAATTGTAATAAAAAAATAGGCCTAAATTTTAATACAACTACGAAAATGTACAGTGGAATCGATGATAGTTTTATTTGGTGCTTATCTCTAGAAAAATTCCAAATAACGCCGAGTTATGTGTGGGAAATTAGTTATAAACAAGAAAGTGACTTTACAACTGCCAGGTTTTATTTGCCACGAATAAATTCGCACAAAAAATATTGAGTCAGACTTAGCAGTACAACGTGATTATACAGAACTAATGACGTCTGGGCACATATAAAAGTTGTTTTTGCTTTAGGAGTTTCATTAATTTACTGATCGAAGAAGGGCATATAGAGGAATCTGTCAACCAAAGAGCAGGAACAGCATAAAATAATTATTCCCCTTAATCTATTTGTTTGAGTACCCGAAGAGCATTCGTTGCCAACATTAGCACACTACGCCTCCAATGCCGTAAGTAAAATTTTACCTCCCTACTTACGTACTATTCGTTGTCATTCATTTTATATTATTCCCTGCAACGTTAAACTTATAAAATGTAAATGTTCTTCAACATTTCGATGCTGTTGAACTGCTGCAGCAACAGCGACAGCAACAGCGTCAAGAGAAGAAGCAAGGCTATTTTTAGTAATTACGCACACATTACTCTCATTCGAAACTGATAACATTTAACTTTCACTACACATATAGTGACGTTCACTTACTGCTCAGCATCTTTTGGGAAGGTGACGAAACTTTTATCCTTATTTTTATTCGAATTATTGCGGCAATTAGGTGCTGAACACCATCGGCCGCCTTTTCTTTTCTGCTCATAATAAAAACGGAACAGCTCCAACTACTGACACACAGTTCTTTCTTTTCACTGTACCAAATACTTGTTTACTTTTATGCGATTCAGGCAGTTAAAATAAAGAATTAACAAACAAAGACGGCGCATTACCACGCAACAGAGTAGGGAGTGATCACACGTTTACTGCTTTTCAAGATGGCCGATTCCACGCATGCGCACTAAATTTTGGACGACAGATTGCAGCCGGAGTTTCCTTTCTGTGTACTCCTTATTCTGTGACTCGGCGAATACATCATAGATCAGAAATCTAAATACAAGCGCCACCAGTTGCGAAAGCGGAATACCACAACACTGATGTGGTGGAAACCGCACTTAAGAAGCAAAAAACGAGCCGACACGGCTCACATGTTGAAAGTCGCCAATACAAAATCATGAATGATAATAATAATAAATATTGGAAGGAAAGAATCTTAGGGTCTAACGTCCCGTCGACTGCTTGGTCATTAGAGACGGACCGAACGCTCGGATTTGTGGGGAAGGATGGGGGAAGGAAGTCTGCCGTGCCCTTTGAAAAGAATCATCCTGGCATTTGCCTGGAGGAATTTAGGGAAAACCTAAATCTGGATGGCCGGAGGTGGATTTGAACCACCATCCTTCCGAATACGAGTCCAGTGCGTTACCACTGCGCCACCTCGCTCGGTCTATAATAAATCTTATTATTATTATTATTATGCTTCTGCTGAGTCAAATTTGATAACAAAAAGTATAGATGATGGTAATAATAGTAACTGTATTGCATTTACTAAGTGAGAGCCAACTGTTAAATAATCTTAAAAACTTTGCAGTTGTTGTAGTAATATGTTAAGTAATAATGACAGTTGTTAACAAAATTATCAAATGATTAGTGTTGCAATTTCAGCTTATTAATAATAAGTTGTCTAACTCGCCTTTGGTATCTTCAAATGTTCAAATGTTTGTATAGTCTATGGCACTTAACTATGGGGTCATCAGTCCCTAAACTTACAAACTACTTACGAACTAGGACGGCACAAATATCCATGCCCAAGGGGGGATTCGAACCGCCGACCGTAGTGGCCGTGCAGACCGTGAATGGAGCGCCTCAATCCCCTCGGCCACCGTGGCCGGCTTTGGTATCTTCACCAACAAGTTTCCGCGTGTGCTGTGTCATATGATTGTTAGCTGTGTGTGTATAGGTCTGAGACTAATTCTGCACTTTAACTACAACTCGTCACTCGACTGTTATGAAGGTGGTTAAAATATACTTTGAAAAAAAAAAAAAAAAAAAAAAAAAAAAAAAAAAAAAAAAAAAAAAAAAACATTACTACGCAATAAAGCAAGTTCAGATCCTGTAACTTGACCTTTGGTAATATATGTTAAACATAACGAGAACAATATGATAAAAGATTGGTTCCGAAATGACTGGTAGACAAGAATATAGAGCTGCGACAATAATTTCTGAAATACTCCTCTCAACTGTTGACACTGTCGTTTTTTATGCCCTGCCTGTGCCCTGTGCGGAAGGATAAGCTGCCTGTGCACCTGCTCTCCAAATTACTGTAAGATAACACTAACTACGGAATTCGCGGAGTGCCATGCGAATTCACCAACTACCACACAAATATATTCCATGTTTGTTGTCTTCAAAGAAAAAATATTTTTTAGGTGAACGACTAAGTCGAGACAAATATGAAGTCAGTTTGAAATATAATCCTTTATCTAACTGAAATCCATTATCACATAAGGCAAAAATAAGTTAGACAATATCTTACAATTTTGTCAATTAATTTCTTACAAGTCTGTTAGTTACAACTTTTCATTAAAACAATAATTGTGAAACAAAACCATCCTTACTTTCTGGGCTTTCAAGGAGGACATTGAAATTCCTGGATTACACTCTTGCTGAGTTTAACGACAAAAATGGATCATAACAACGCAACACGTACAACGATGAAATTATAATCCTCGTTACCTCTAATCTTCATCATGTTCCAAAAACAGATCATTTCAGTTATTTTCTCTACATCGTTACGTAAAAAGAAAACACAGAAGGCAAAGAGCTAAGCTCGTCCAACAAATTTTAACTTCATTCCATTACGTTTAGTAGTACAACACTCTCCCTGTTCACTCGTCTGAGTCCAGGCCACAATTACTATTGCTCAAACGCGGAACAGCGTGAACCAAAGACTGCCCTCGCGCAACCAAAGAGATATTCAATCTAACATGTCTACGTTTCAATGTAATTACCATATAAACAATTTTTTGAGAGGTTCCGTCATACAGTTAGACCTTTCTTCTGGACTCCCTACCACTACCAGTGGAATTGAGCGAGAGCCGCCACTGCCCTCCATCCGTCGGTGGTACCCACTGACGCATTGTGGTAGTAAAAGGCGATCCTGCCGATGATGGCGCTACTAAAGCAGAGTTATTAAATACAGCTTTTAGAAACTCATTCACCAAAGAAGACGAAACCAATATTCCAGATTTCGAATTACAACAGAGACCAGAATGAGTAACGTAGAGTATTGAAGCAACAAAAATCACTTAACAAGAACCAGTCTTCTGGTCCGGACTGTATACCCATTAGATTTCTGTCTGATTATGCTGAAGCGATAGCTTCTTACTTAACAGCCATATACAACCGCTCTCTCAAAGAAGGATCTGTACCAAAACATTCGAAGTTGCACAGGCCACACCTATATTCAAGAAAGGCAGAAGGAGTGACCCACTAAAGTAAAGGCTTATTTCAATGACGTCAATTTGAAGCAGGGTTTTGGAAACATATCCTGTATTCAGATATTCTGAATTATCTCGAACAGAATGATCTATTGACCAAAGGTCAACACGGATGTAGAAAATATCGTTCATGCGAAACGCAACTAGCTCTTTACTCACACGAAGTGATGGCTGCTATCGACAAGGGTTCGCAAATCGATTCCGTTTTCTTGATTTCCAGAAGGCTTTTCACACCGTACCTCAAAAACGGACTTAAATGAAATTGCGTGGTTATTCTATATCGCCCCAAATTTGCGACTGGATAGGGGATTTCCTGTCAGATCGGACACAGCTCATAGTAATCGATGGTTAGGCACCGATTAAAACAGAGGTGATATCGTGGGTTCCACGGGGTAGTGTTATTGGTCCTCTGCTGTTCCTTATTTACATAAACGATTTGGGAGAAAATCTAAGCAGCTCTCTTAGGTTGTTTGTAATTGACGCCGTCATTTACCGTCTAGTAAAATCATCTGAAGATCAAAACCAGCTGCAGAACGATCTGAATAAGATATCACTATGGTGTAAAAATTGACAATTGACTCCAAATAATGAGAAATGTTACGTCGTCCACGTGAGCACGAAAATATATCCGTTAAACTTTGTATATAAGATAAGTCAATCAAAACTGAAGGCCGTAAACTCCACAAAATATCTAGGATTTACTATTACTTCAGACTTAAACTGGAAAGAACACTTGAAAAATGTCGTAGGAAAGGCGAAGCAGAGACTGCGTTTTATTGATAGAACCCTTAAAAGATGCAATGGAACTACTTGAGAAACTGCATACACTACGCTCGTCCATCCTTTTTTGGAGTATTGCCCAGTGTGGGATCCTTATCAGGTGGGTCTGACGGAGGACATTAAAAGAGTGCAAAGAAGGGCAGCTCGTATTGTATTGACGCGATACAGGAGACAGCGTTACGGAAATGATACAGGATCTGGGATGTGAATCATTACAACAACGGCGCTTATCGCTGCAGCGTGGGCTACTTACGAAACTACTATCGCCAACATTCTCCTCCGAATGCGAAAATATGTTGTTGAGTCCCACTTACATAGTTAGAAATGATGATCATAATAAAATACGAGAAATCAGAGCTCTAACGGAGAGGTTCAGGTGTTCTTTCTTCCCGTTCGCTATTCGAGAATGGAATGGGAGATAAATAGTATAAAGGTGGTTCGATGAACCCTCTGCGAGGCACTTAAATGTGATTCGCAGAGTATCCCATGTAGATGTAGATGTGTAGATGTGTAAGTGGCACACGCGAAGTAGCGGCGGCGATGGAGGCAGCAGCTCTCGACGGCTGCGGCAGAAGACTGGGCCCCGCCCCCGCAAGGTCACTCGCCGGCGCTTCCGGCTGGCCGCTGGCCGCCTTTCGGCAGGTAGACGCACGCCGCTGCTGTAGTCAGCAGGTTCCCATAGGCACGCCCGCCGGCCGCGGTGGCCGAGGGGACTGAGGCGCTCCAGTCACGGTCTGCACGGCCACTACGGTTGGGGGTTCGAATCCCCCCTCGGGCATGGATATTTGTGCCGTCCTTAGTACAAGGTAGTTGATAAGTAGTTTGTAAGTTTAAGGACTGATGACCCCGTAGTTAAGTCCCATAGACTATACAAACATTTCAACCAACACCACCTAGAAGACAAGGCCTTACAACAGGCCGTGCCTACGTCACAGAGGCCCCGGCCGCCATCTAACTGGCCTACGCTGCGCGGCGGTAGGCGTGTCCCAGCGACCAGCCAGTGAGGTGGCGGCCGGGGCCTCTAAGTGTGACGTAGGCACGGCCTGTTGTAAGGCCTTGTCTTCTAGGTGGTGTTGTTTCAACAGGCACGCCGCCGCCATGGAACTCAACGCGTCGATACACCCTGTCATGACAAGTTATTGCCGCGGTGGAGTAGCCGAGCGGTCTAAAGCGTCTCGCTGCGGAGCGCGCGGTTGCTCGCCGTCGAGGTTCGAGCCCTCCCTGGGGCATGGGTGTGTGTGTTGTCCTTACGTTAGTTTCCCTAGGTTTAAGTAGTTTGTAAGCTACGGACTGATGACCACGCAGTTTGGTCCGATAGAATTAGAAACATTTGAACATTTTTTTTGACAACTTATCCCTTAGTTACAAAACGAGCTCAGGAGCAGCCATTAGGTACATCTGCTCTCATTCTAATTTCGTTCGTCAGCGCACAATTCGTTTCATTACGTACGTCAGTAGTCATCGTCATGACTAATGCCACGCGAGAGTGGCCTGAGCTCTAAGGCGCCTTGCTACGGAGTGCGTGTCTCCTCCAAAGACCTTGTAAAAAATGACTCCCTAACGGCGCTGCTGTTGCGGGATAATTTCGACCTTCGGCCGCTCGCTATGATAGTGGCAAGCGTCACATAAATACGAGTTTTGTTAGGAGATAAATCGTGTATTATACAGGGTGTCCCAGCTATCTTGTGCACCCAAAATATCTCTGGAACAATAACAGATATTGAAAAACGACTTTCACCGGTATCAATGTACGGCTGGAGCCCATGAATGTACATATTTCGAAACATTCTAAAACGAAAGCAAATGTGTTTTTAACACAAACTTATGTTTTTTTTTAATGGACACCATATTTTTTTCTTCAGCAGTCCATAGCATGACAAATCACATAAACAATGGCGGTGATTGCATCGCAATATTCCAATTACATCTCGAGATATTGCGACGCGAAGTTGACGCTTGAAATACGCGAAACGCGCGGCTAGCGCACGTCCTGAGCAGCGTGGGGTCTCGCCTGAGTCTCAGGACGTGCGCTAGCCGCGCGTTTCGCGTATTTCAAGCGTCAACTTCGCGTCGCAATATCTCGAGATGTAATTGGAATATTGCGATGCAATCACCGCCATTGTTTATGTGATTTGTCATGCTATGTACTGCTCAAGAAAAAATATAGGGTGTCCATTAAAAAAATATAAGTTTATGTTAAAACACATTTGCTTTCGTTTTAGAATGTTTCCAAATATGTACATTCATGGTTCCCAGCCGTACATTGATACCGGTGAAAGTCGTTTTCCAATAGCTGTTATTGTTCCAGAGATATTTTGGGTGGACAAGACAGCTGGGACACGCTGTACAGCGACTGCGGTATATATACTCAGTGCTCAGGTCTGTATTGTTTGATTATTGCAGTACACATGAAACACCATGGTAAAGGGTTGCTCTGCGTTTAACTGCATAAAGAGATTTAAGAAAGCAATAAAAAGAACGAATACTGTCTTTCCATTTATCTTTTCAGGTATACAAGTAGCCCTACTACATGTGATAAGAGATAGTTACTTTTGCTTAACAGGCTTTTAGTAATGACAATATAGGGTTCTGAACGAAATAAATAACAGGCTATGTTTGGTTGTGTGGCCATCGTCAGCAGCAGCTGTTAAAATTGGTTATAAAAGGTAACCCGTCTTATGCTGACTGCAATTGGGAGGTTTATTTTCGCTTTTTATTTTAGAAGCATCTTCTGTGGGCTGTAAATGATACAAAATGTTTGTACAGATTGTTTTCGATACATTAAAAACAGTTATTAAAAACTTCGTACACGTTAGGCCTATGTGTTTTTAACTTGATATTTAGTCTACTCACTGCTGTTTCTCCGTCTTGTTGGATGGAATTGGTTTGTTTATGGCGTGTGTCTTTCGTCTGGAAAAGAACAGACACCATATAAATAACAAACACAAATGATGCATTACCGTGACAAACACTAATACTTCATATTCCAGTCTCCTTATCCAGTCAAGGCTTGATGGTTTAGCCGCGAGAAACTCGTTTTGGTCACTCACGCTGGGTTAAGTGTTTCCGGTCTCCATAATTACTGTTTTGCCTGAACTGCTTATTTTGAAATGATTGTAAACCAAAGTGACCCAACTGCGAAGTTCATCGGTGTCTACACTTATAAGCTAGTTACATTAACTTACGGCAAAGACAATTAACACACCCATGCCCGAGAGAGGTCTCGAACCTCCGACAGGTGCGGCCCCACAATCGGTGACATATCGCGAGGCCATAACCGCGCGTGGATATATTGTCAATCCACGAATATACGACTATTATTCACCAAGACTTAGCAGAGGAGGGGCTGTGGGTCTCTTAAAAGCCAGTACAGTGGAATAGTTTTTATTCAACCAAAAGTGATTTTCATGGTTCGGTTGTCATGTGAGAATTGTTGGAACACACAAGAGGACAATATTCAGTAGTGTAAAACACTAAGCTGAATAAAGAAACGCGAAGCGCAATTGTTGCTCTTCCTTAGTACTATGCAGTGTCTGGCTAAGTTTGTTTCGAGTATTTACCAAGCCGTTTTCCAGGGTTTTTCCTCAAGGACAGAAGCTTATTAAGCGTTATTCCAAATAAGACTGGGAGACTTGGACCGCAAATACGGTGACGTTCGCACGAACATCCAGTTACAATCAGCAGCTCTGTTCTTTAGTGAGAGCTGCTAACCTCTTAGAAAAATTGCGAAGATTTATTCCAAGATAGCAATTATACGAAGAGCTAAACTATCCGAACTTAAATTACTTGAGACGCTAGGTAATATATTTCTTGCAGTATCAATTGTCATCAACACGTACACCCAAATGTTTGGGAGCTTTGTAATCTATCCACATGTACTACTAACCTCCTTCTCGTGAAGGAAAGGATGGGGCCCCTCCACACCCACACCAACGTGGTGAACATCACAAAAGTTCTACTGTCATCTCCGTAATTAGGTTAGTTTGCTAAAGTGGATCACGGGATGTGGGAACCGCGTTGGCCTGCTGCGGTGGCCGAGGGGACTGAGGCGCTCCAGTCACGGTCAGCACGGCCACTACGGTCGGGGTTTCGAATCCCCCCTAGGGCATGGATATTTGTGCCGTCCTAGTTCGTAAGTAGTTCATAAGTAGTAAGTTTAGGGACTGATGACCCCGTAGTTAAGTCCCATAAGCTTAACAAACATTTGAACATTTTGAACCGCGATGTTATCCGTACGTGTGGGCACGATCACCCATTAATACGGTGCATCTAGAGATAGAATTGGTCGAAAGGTATACGAAGGGTAAAGGTATGTAAGGGCAGAGGAAAAAAAGTGCCAAGGCAAGAAAAAAAATGTTCAAATGTTTGTATAGCTTATGGGACCTAACTACGGGGCCATCAGTCCCTAAACTTAAAAACTAGCTAATCCTAAGGACGGCACAAATATCCATGCCCGAGGGGGGATTCGAACCTCCGACCGTAGTGGCCGTGCAGACCGTGACTGGAGCGCCTCAGTCCCCTCGGCCACCGCGGCCGGCACTAAGGCAACAGCCAAGGGAAAAAAAAACTTCTGCGACATTGGGGTCGGTTTGAAGGGCAGTAGCGGTATGCTATCTGCGACAGATCATGCAAGGTTTGGTAATGTTAGTAAAGGGTATATCTCAGTACCGTTAACTTTACTAGGTTCGTCATAAAGAATCAGTCCGTTTGATGCGAGGTTCTGCTGCAGCTGAGCTCCTCCTCGTCGATGACGGGACGTTAAAACGTGTGTATGCAGCTTGCGAGGCGGCTTAATAAACGAGGTGATGGAGATTTGAGCGTCGAATAATTTAATCAGGCGACAGGAGTAATCTGGCTTATTAAGCAGAGCAGCTCTTTTTGCTGCGATGTAATCGGCGCCGATACCTGTCGGACACGGTGAACGCCTGGGAGCAGGCTAACAACACGACACGGCCGTCGCACCTGCGGCCCAGTTCAGCCAGCCTGGAATGCCCCCACTCGCCTCTGCTGTTACAACACCGCGCTCCAACGGACAAAGGAGATTCAAATCTGATGGCGCGCCTCACACAGATCATAATTCCGCTGACGTTTCAGGCACTTTTGATGCAGCACATGATCATAAAAATACCTCATCCTAGGTTGCACAGTAGTAGAGTGCCAGACTATAAATCCAACGGTAGCGGGTTCGATCCCCGCCAAGTCCTAGGATTTTTATCTGTGACTTTCCACTTCTTTCACCTCTGGCAGTATTGCGCATGTGAAAAATACCGAGTAGCACCGTGGTTCGGAATCCACGTTAAACTGTAGGTGCCCCCAATAACTAGCTGGGTAAGTCAGTTCGAAGGTCGGAGGAAGGCAACGGCATACCATCTCCAAACAGGACCATGCCTAGTAAAGCAATATGGTGTTCAAACCAATCTTCGGATTGTTGACTACTTAACCTTTTTACCTTTTTTTTTTTTAACCATGAATAAAATAAAACAAATAAAGAACCCATCAATATCGTTTTAAACAAAAATAAGCAAATGAGTGAAAAGCAACTTGCCGTAGGCGGGGTGCAGTGGACAATAGCCAACCGATGTCCATGAAGAAGATGCTAACAGACATGCAAACTCGATAAATGTGTATATGACGGGTAGCGAGGCTTTGGAAGCACCGCATAATACGTGGACACCAGTTACAAATTCGAAAGTAGTGAAGATAGTCACCCGTGTTACAAAAATACTTCTCATGTTAGGCTCTGATCATAAAACTGTTCGTGCCATCTGATCCAATACCGTAGGGTCTATTCAGCCTCCCCTAAGTTCAAGATTTTTTTCGGAAAAGATGACATTCATGTTCATACAGCTCATACCCCTGTGAAAGAAAACCTTCCCATTGACAACTTGTGGTGGAAGCTAAAGTTTTGTGAGTCGTTTCTGCTGTGAAATATGCTTTTTTAATGGATTCTTTCTGCCTTGAGGACAAGAATTTTCTTCTTTTTTATTTTTATTTTTCTTTATTTAATGCATAATCAGGGGGCTGAATAACAGGTACAATTTGCATGACTATATATACAGTTTAGAGATTGCAGTGATATAAAGCAAACACGCACATTATATTAACACAATGTATTTCTGTCGTCTGTGGTATAACTGGTATTGTAGTACTTTGTGATATCTGCAATTGATACAAATTTCCTTATAGTTCATATTGAACTAAATTGTGGGACCAAAAAGGAAACTATCACTGCTTCCCTAATTTTGCGTTTTGTTGGATTATCCTAATGTTCAGTTAGTCTTTGGTGTTAGCACTGTTAAGTTAATCATCTTCATGTGTTACTTAACTAAGTTATTGTAATTATTTCCTAAAATGTTTCTCTTTGTTAGTGAGAATATATTATTTGCTGCCAGACAGCTACATTCATAACAAGCGCTGATGACCTCGATGTTGATCGCCCTAAAACACCAATTCAAAACAATATGTTTTTCATATCCGGATTCTGGCCATAAATAATGCAAACCCACTTGATGTGGCTCAGTAGAGTGCCAATTTATGAATCCAAAGTTGCGGGTTCGATCCCCGTCAGTTCCTAGCATTTTCATCTGTTGCTTTCCACTTCTTTTTCCTGTGGCAATGTTGCTGATGTGAAAAATATCGAATAGCACCGTGGTTCGGAACCCACATTAAATCGCGGGTCCCCCTATAACTGGCTGGGTAAGACCGAGGCCGACGTGAAAGACAGGCCCCGGATCACACGTCATGTCACGTAAGCGACCTAGTCCTGTGAGGCAGTGCCCCAGCGGCCAGCCAGAAAGCTAGCGATCGCGCCGGCTCAGGACTACCCGAGGCCAATGAGAGAGACAGGCCTTGGCGCGCACGTCATGCGACGTAAGCGAGGCAGTCCTGAGCCGGCGCGATCGCTAGCTGATTGGCCGGCCACTGGGGGACAGCCCACTCACTGCCTCATAGCGGGCAGCCACTGACCTGGCGATCACGCCAGCTCAATACTACCTCGCTTAAGTGACATGACGTGCGCGCCGGGGACTGTCTTTCTCACTGGCCTCAGTGAAACAGTTCGAAGGTCAGAGGAAGGCAGCGGCATACCACCTCAAAACAGGGCCATTCGTAGTAAAGCACTGGGGTGTTCAAACCAATCTTGGGACTGTTGATTGCTTTACGTTTCTTTAACCCGCCTTGAACAGAACCTGCAACCTACTAGTCAATAATCATAAGCACTAGTCAGCAGACCACTAGCTCATAATCAGTGAAGAGATTAGAGTGATTCGCAAAGTAGTTGCAATTTGCCGTTCTCATCTGGCAGTGCGGATGAAAAGGGAGTGTGTGTGCAGTTAGGGGAGTCCCGCATAGTTTTCTGATCCGCGATCCATAGCGTGAGCAGAGATATCCGGCAGTGGCAGACGCTGTCGGCTGCACGTAGCCTTGTAGCCAAGGAGCGCCGAGCGGTGCGGGGCTGGCTGTCGTTCCGGTTGGCAAGGCCGCTGAGGGACGGAGGGAGGGGGATGGAGAGGGGCTGAGGAGGGAGAGGGAGGGACTGGTTCTCACGCGCCGGAAGCCGCCGCGCAGCTATGACGCTGTAAACACTGGCGCGTGCCACCGCAACCAGCAACCTGCCTACAGCGGCGTGTTGTTGTTGTTGTTGTGGTTGTGGTCTCCAGTTTGACGACTGCTCTGCTGCAGCCTCTTCATCTATGAATAACACCGGCAGGCCACCACGTGTGGGTACGGTGTCTCTAGGGGAAAGACGGCTACCGCTTACAGGAAAACAAAAAGAGACGTTTGCAGACAAGAACTGCAGTCTTATGAAAATTAAGATTCCGCGCGGGAATTCATAAGCCCTTTCTATACGAGACGTGCAACACGCACAAGGAAGTCGTCGTCAGCTGCAGCGCCCCTTGCGATAGACCGTCGAACTACAAAGAAGCGAATTTTATCCATTATGGATGTTGAACTCCGTGACTGTTCCTTATAGGTCGTGGAAATAAAATCCGCTACCAGTCACAATTATTGGCGGTTTATTAAAACACTACCAGTTTCGGGCTTGTGTCCATCTTCAGGTGTTTACATTCAGTGTTTTTGAATAAAAGTAAAGTATCCAGTTCGTGTTCGTAAATTTCTCATTAATATTAGTTGAGAACATTGTAGTAAGAGTAACATGATGTTAATTTGCACTCCCATGTTTCAGGTTTTGCACAGTACACAGAACACTTTATAACTGTCACTCCAAATATCGCCACAGTACACTTTATAACATAAATATTTTAGAATATTTTAGAATGTGGTAATAAAGACGATTTGCAGTTAAAATTTCATATAACGTGTGTCCAATTTTTATTGGGTACAGTGATACAGGTCTTGGTATGTACAACAAACTGATTTGGATATTTTGCCTGATTCTTTCGGCGGTTCTTGGTAGATCACCATACTGACTTTTATTTAAATAACCTGTTTTCGGGTATTTTAAAGTCTGAATATGTCCTAGTAAGCCGAAAACCGGGCAAGTAAGTGGAAATGAACGTGTAGAACATACACAAAACTCTACTTTTGAGGAAGTGTGATGTTGTACTACCAAGAACCGACGGATAAATCAGTGAAAATGTCTTCATTTACATTTGCTCTAAGTTTGTATGGTTTTCATATTAACAGCTATATCTCTGTATTCAATAAAATGCGACTGAGTCGAAAAACTACGTTCCTCTGAGCAGGAGACGAGTACACATTCTTAAAGAAATTCCCGACTTGGCTTCCTTTGTCAGCTGGGTTCCCCATTCGGTGATCTGCGCATGCGCGAAGCACTTCCATACGCGTGAGAATAGGATCCATCCTATAACGTCTACTAGCGATCGTATGCGTGCATCTTGTGCAAGTGGACACGTGTACACTGAACGTGAACGGCGTGACTGGTGCATCATGGGTAATCTCGTAAGGTCTCACTTCCCGTGTAGAAAGGACTTTAACCTCTCCGTAGTATTCCACGGTCGTTCCAATAACGGCTTGTCATTCCTGTTGTACACCGTCTATCAAGATACGTTTAGGGGTGTAACACAACTGTTCTCTTTCCTTCTGAATTCTCTGTAAATATGTAGAAACGGAATCTAATTTCATTTGGTTTGTGAAATACATTATTTTGCCAAACTATCCGGCACTCGTCACACGTGAACTAGCCAGAATACAAGCTCCTTGTCCTCTTCGGCCCTTTTATACGGGCATCGTGGCGGTACAACACTATTTCCTCTTTATCCGACCCTACACATTTCCTTATTTGGGTATGAAATCACGGACTTCCGCATAAGGCAGCAAACGGCTGGAAATTCGAATCAGATAAATTCTGGCTTCTAAATATTGCAATTTCTCCGAAATTACTTATCGTATTTCGATGGGGGATACGTCGTTGAATTCGTCTTTTTGAAATCTACGATACTAGCAGCAGACATTAGTGTAGCTCCATTTGAAAGAACGAAGTGGATACCGATATCTGTTGTGGTTTTCAGTTCGGAGACTGGTTTGACGCAGCTGTTCACCCTACTCTATCCTGAGGAAGCCTCTTAATTTCACTATAAAATCACCATAATTACAGCATTAAACAAAAGAAGAAAAAATGCACTACCGTCACATAAAAACGTGTATTCTCTCTCTCTCTCTTTCTCTTTCACGGTCGTTCGTGATACAAAGAGACCGAAATACAAAAAGAAAAATATGTAAATGTTTATCTTGTAAAACGACCAAAATGTGAAATAGAAAACAAAGATGCACTACTGTAAAATAGATGTAACTGTTTTCTTTGTATATAAAGGTTTCACAAACGTTAAAAAAAGGTCTCTGTCGATACCGAAGTTAAGTAATGTCGGGGTTGGCTAGCACTTGGATGGGTCACCGCCCGGGAATGCCAAACGCTGTTGGCAAGCAAGGTGCATTCAACGCTTGTGAGGCCAATAGAGGAGATACTTAATTGAGAAGTACCGGTTCCAGTCACGAAAACCGATTCAGTGGCCGAGATCAGAAACGGTGACACTAATTAACAGTCAGACGAGATTAAGTGCGTGCAACTCTGCAAAACTGTGTTGAGTAATCTAATTAGCTACAACCAGTTTCCCACTGATAGAGACGCGGCTTTAGATTATGTATTGTTATAACTTCACAGCGAGATTTCCGGAGTCCCAGAGTTCGGCCTTTCCCTTGTAATAATAATAATAATAATAATGACAATAATAAAAACAAGCATTCGTGAGATGTTATTTTGGACTAAAACCAACTGCTGGCAATGAATTAACTAATTGGAGGTATGTCCACAAAGTAAGTTCCGTTTGGTTATATAAAACAAATGTGTACAGATACAGAAAAATATTTACTATAAAAAAATCTACAACTGTTAAACTACATTTCTATATAGCTTCCGAAATTGTATAGGCACTTGTCATAGCGTGGCACAAGTTTTTGTATGCCTTCTTCATAGAAGGTTGCTACTTGTGTATCCAACCATGTGGTAACACGTACTTTCAGCTAGTCATCATCGTTGAAGTGTTGTCCACCAAGAACAGATTTTAGGTGTAAGAAGATATGAAAGTTGCTAGGAGTGAGTCCGGGATGTATGGAGGATGATCAAACACGTCCCAGTTAAATGACCGTAAGAGTAGTCTGGTCACATTCGCCGTGCGACGTTGGGCATTATCGAGAAAAAAAAAAAAAAAAAAAAAAAAACCCCTCTTGACAGTCATCCTCATTGTAGAGTGTCAAAAACTGAAGTGCCCCGCCCATCCGTTGTTTTTGTGTTGTTTAGTAAGAATTATGGGTAACCAACATGAGGAAAGTTTTCGAAATTTCAGTTTTTCAGTAAATATTTCTTGAGTTGTTTTCGTAAGATTTGCGGATTTTAATAGCAAGGACACTAAGTGTAAGCTTACAGTTGTGCTTAATCTTCTCTTCAATTGTCTGAACCAGTTCATCAGTAACCACAGACGGACATCCACTTCATTCTTCATCGTGCACTTGGCCACGTCCTTTATAGAACAGTCTGATCCATCTTCTAACCATTGAACGACTCATAGGAATTTGTACGTAAACCTCGCAGATTTGCCGATGAATTTCCTTTGGTTTAACTTTCTTTGCATTTAGAAAACGAATCACAGATCTGATTTCACAGGCGGCGGCATTTCCAATGACGGCAGACATTATAAAGAAGCACTACAAAGCACACGTCGGCAGCAGCGATCTGAAAATGGCGTACGTGTCTTCTACTTGAGCCAGAGTAAATGCCGCGCATGCTCGGAACTGTGATCATAGCGCTGCGGCGGATAGAAATAGAAACGGAACTTACTTTGTGGAGGAGCCTCAAACCAGCAAATAACTAACATTAAGCGCGACCTTGAATTCCCTCTCAAATGACCGCGTTATCGTCTGGGCCAGAGGTCGGCAAGTAATCTTAGGCGGCGTCCGGATACTTTTGAAAATTTTGATCTAGGTCCAGATGTAGAACCGCATTTTCCTTAGTAATTTATTTTAATTCTCACTGACAAAATATTATGAAATACAATATGTAAAATAATAATTTATAAACAATCCAGAAACAGTTATTTTATTTGCTATTTATTTTTATTTTCACTCACAAAAAGTAGGAAATAAAATGGATAGTAAAATTTTTCAATAAAAGTCCAGAAATAGGTCATGCATTGTACATACTATTTTTTTTATTTTAATTTTGACTGAGAAATTATGAAATACAATGAAATTTGCGTACACGTGTTAAAAAAATTCATGGGAAAAATTACATTTGCGCTCTTGATGAGGTTCTTAAAGTTAGGGTCATGCACGGAGCAGCTTATGCGAATAAAGTCTTTAAAGTGGGTGGCCGTTAGTCTTCAGCGAAACTTATTTTCCAAGAAATTGACTTTTGAAAATGAAATTTCACAAATATATCTGGAGCTAAACATAGCAGCCAGGTAGATCGCAAGTTTTTTGCAATTTTCAAATTTTTCCGGGACATGTTACTTCTAAAATTCTTCAGTGGATACCGTTTCATTCGTTTTCACGTCTTCGTGAATTTATATTATCTCCATTTGGAAGGAAGGAAGGAAGGAAGCTTAGGGTCTGACGTCCCGTCGACAGCGTGGTCATTAGAGATGGAACGTACGCTCGGATTGTCGGGGAAGGATGAGGGAGGAAATCGGCCGTGCCCTTTGAAAGGAACCATCCTGGCATTTGCCTGGAGCGATTTAGGGAAATCACGGAAAACCTAAATCTGGATGGCCGGAGGTGGATTTGAACCACCATCCTCCCGAATGCGAGTCCAATGTGTTACCACTGCGCCACCTCGCTCGGTATCTCCATTTGGAGTAAAGCCTTTGAAAGGTGGAACCACTTCACAGTCACAGCCGTCCATTCTGCTGCAGAAGAAACCTTAAAAAAGGTGATTTGAAAAATCGCAACAACTTGTCTATTTTTGAAAAGGTTTTGATTCGGAAATTCCTTCTTAAGATCTGAAAAGAAATTTTATAATATGGAAATGTCTATAAAAGTAATCAAAAATAGTTGCGAAATAAAGAAATTCGTAAAACGTCTCTTTCAAACAACCAGCTTGATGATACACTTTGCTACTTTCGGCGGTCCATTTTGGCCTTCCGCGGTCCGGACTCTGACCGCGGTCCTCCAGTTGCCAGCCGCTGGTCTGGATGTTAGAAACTTCCTTGTTATGAACGGTGCCCCATCAAGCCACAAACGGTTGCCTGCTGAGGATCTGCAGATGCGCGCGCTTTCCGAGTGTGATTTCGAGTGCGAACGGCGCTTTCTCCTAAACAGCGCGCGGTTTCCACGCGGCCGCATCTGGATGGCTCCAGCGAAAGCTCGCTTCCTCTGGGACACAGGCTGGATCTTTCTCTTCTGGCGCCGCGCTGCCACCGATGGCGACTGCCGCGGAACTCCAACAGCGTCCAGCGACTGCTCTGCCTGTACTCTCCATTCATCTAAAGCAGTGTTTTCTAACCTATACGAAAATGTGACCCCCTTACAAGTAAAAATATTCTGGCGATCTCCTCCTTCCGAACCGGAACGAAACTACACTCTCGGCCAATAAAATCGCTACACCACGAAGATGACGTGCTACAGACGCGAAGTTTAACCGACAGGAAGAAGATGCTGTGACGTGCAAAGAGATTAGCTTTTCAGAGCATCCACACGAGTTTGGGGCCAGTGGCGACACCTACAACTTGAGGAAAGTTTCCAACCGATTTCTGACACACAAACAGCAGTTGACCGGCGTTGCCTGGTGAAACGTTGTTGTAATACAATGACTGTTAGCAGAATATGGAATCGGTGGGTTCTGGAGGGCAATACGGAACGTCCTGCTGGATCCCAACGGCCTCGTATCACTAGCAGTCGACATGACAGACCTCTTATCCGCATGGCTGTAACGGATCGTGAAGCCACGTCTCGATCCCTGAGTCAACAAATGGGGACGTTTGCACGAACAGTTCGACGATGTTTGCAGCAGCATGGACTATCAGCTCGGTGGCCATGGCTGCGGTTACCCTTGACGCTGCATCACAATCAGGAGCGCCTGCGATGGTGTACGCAACGACGAACCTGGGTGAACGAATGACAAAACGTTATTTTTTTCTGATGAATCTAGGTTCTGTTTACAGCATCCGTGTTTGGCGACATTGCGGTGAACGCACCTAGGAAGCATGTATTCGTCATCGCCATACTGGCGTATCACCCGGCGTGATGGTATGGGGTGCAATTCGTTACACGTCTCGGTCAACTCTAATTCGCATCGACTGCACTTTGAACAGTGGCCGTTACATTTGAGATGTGTAACGACCCGTGGCTCTTCTTTGTTATGAACGGTGTCCCATTCGATCCCTTCGAAACCTTACATTTCAGCAGGATAATGCACGACTGCATGTTGCAGGTCCTGTACGGGCCTTTCTGGATACGGAAAATATCCGACTGCTGCCCTGGCCACTACATTCTCCAGATCTCTCACCAATTGAAAACGTATGGTCAATGGTAGCCGAGCAACTGGCTCGTCACAATACGGCAATCACTAATCTTGAGGAACTGTGGTATCGTGTTGAAGCTGCATGGGCATCTGTCCCCTTACACGCCATCCAACCTCTGTTTGACTCAATGTCCAGGCGTAGTAAAGCCGTTATTACGGCCAGAGGTGGTTGTTCTGGGTACTGATTTCTCAGGATCTATGCACCCAAACTGAGTGAAAATGTAATTACATGTCAGTTCTAGTACAATATATTTATCCAATGAATACCCGTTTATCATCTGCATTTTTTCTTGGTATATCAAGGAATTGTGAATTTAGCGTTGGAGGGAAGTGTGTGGGGTAAAAATCGCAGAGGGAGACCAAGAGACGCGTATAGTAAGCAGATTCAAGTGGATGTGGGTTGTCGTTCTTATGAGGAGATGAAAAGGCTTGCTCAGGATAGAGTAGGGTGGAGAGCTGCATCAAACCAGTCTCTGGACTGAAGACCACAACAACAACAACAGCAGCAGTTTTAATGGCCAGTAGTGTATGTTATCTCAAAGGAATCAAATTGAATCTTTTTTCTTTCGCTTCATCTTTCTTTTAACACTTTAATGCATAGTGTAGCTGATCAGCTACATAATTTGCTTGTTTCCATTATTTCTCAAACTGATCAAGATCTTACCACAAATTCATTTGTAGCTGCTTGTATATATAGTGTTACATATGCTATTAGCTCGTCCTAGAAATTATAAATTGCAGAGTGCCACTCAATCATTTCGACAGTTAGTTGCATTAAGTTACGTCAGTATTCCTCCTTTGCCACGTAAATGTAGTCAATCATATACCACTGTTGTATTAAATGCGTTATTTTCTGGAAAGATGACATTTATTACATCGAGGACATCATGAGAGCCCTATATAGCTGACACGCTACGAACTTTTTGTTGTTATTAGTGCATAATAATTTTAACAAATTTTTTTCATTATTTTTCTTGGTATATGGGCAATATACATTAATAGTGGTAGTTTTTATAGCTTCAAATAAAAAGTCATGCATTAAATGGTTAAATTGTTGGACGAAATTTTTTGTGAATTTTTTGGAATAGATTGCGTTATCCTATTGTTACATTATTTCCAGACAAAAACATTGTTTTCCTTAACGACTGTTTCGCATTTCAGACAAGATTCAGAAGCGAATTAAGCTCATTAAGAAAGGTCCCACTGTATAGACACTCTGTAAAGAAGCAGATTTTTTTTCTTTGAATTATTATTATTTTTAATTTTATAATTTTTTATTTTTCAGATTTACTCATTGTATAAATATCCTTTACCTATCTATTGGTTCCTGTAAACAGTTTTCACACTTAGCGCTTATTCATCATTAACACACTATTATAAAACAATCTATAATCAATTCATAATGAATATTATCTATGATCTATTCCATTCATACTGAATATTACACAATAAGTGCGGTGGTAGAGTGCCAGACTACTAATCCAAAGGTCGCGGGTTTTATCTCCGCCAGGTCCTAGGATTTTTATCTGTCACATCCCACTTTCTTCACCTGTCGCAGTATTGTTGATGTGAAAAATATCGAGTAGCACCGTGATTCGGAACCCACATTAAACTGTAGGTCCCCCATAACTGGCTGGGTAAGTCAGTTCGAAGGTCGGAGGAAGGCAACGGCATACCACCTCCAAACAGGACCATGCCTAGTAAAGCACTGTGGTGTTCAAACCAATCTTCGAATTGTTGACTGCTTTACCTTATTACACAAGAAACTCCGCAATTTTAATATTAAATATATTTCACTTAGGTATACATTATTTTGTAACAGTGGTACCCTAGTTATTTTAAAGTACAGTTCTTCCTCCTGTGACAGCAACCCCCCCCCCCCCACCCCCCCCCCCCCCGACCAGGACTTTGCGACCCCCCTGGAGGTCCTGACTCACAGGTTAGGTTGAAAAACACTGCCCTAAATAATATCACAGTTTCGATGTAGACTGGGTCTCCCGGCCGAACTGGACTCATCAATTCCCTCACTGTAGTAAACATGAGTCAACATTTCTTAACTGGAAGCTACAGAGGGATTATCCTTTCCTTTATTCTGAACTGTTTGAAACTTCGTAAACAGTTTCTAAATTCTTCGTTTTTGAAGGTGAAAGAAACGCCTTGCGTTTGCTGCAGTTGATTTTATTTCTCCTTGACGCGTTACGGCTTTTATTTTAAAGGCATCTTCAGTGGGATCTAAAATTACAATTTTTTGATAGATGTATTGTTTCCAGATTATAAACATATTTTTACACAAGGCAAGAAGTTTTAACTTAAATTTTCGTTGGCTTTTCAGCTATCTTCTGCTGTTTCCTCCATATGCCACATGTTGCATATTGTATAACTAACAGAATTTCGCACATTTGTACTTTCTAAAATCATTTTGAACCAGACGCAGAACTAATGTGTCTTATTTGCAGGGGCTGAGACGTAACCAAACTCATTTCAATAACGGCGACCTAACCACTCGACTTGCATTAGAGCAAAAAAAGTTAAAAGGTCCTCCACAGTATTCTGTATGGCACATTTAGAGCGTTACCTTGTTACCTTGTGGTTTGCTGTAATTTGCGGTAGCTCAACATCGCCGCGGTGGAGTAGCCGAGCGGTCTAAAGCACCTCGCTGCGGACCGCGCGGTTGCTCGCCGTGGAGGTTCGAGTCCTCCCTGGGGCATGGGTGTGTGTGTGTTTGTCCGTAGTTTAGTTTACCTAGGTTTAAGTAGTTTGTAAGCTACGGACTGATGACCACGCACTTTGGTCCGATAGATTTACAGACATTTGAGCTCAACATCTGGAATCGCAATACTGCAGCAACCTCTGGATCACGTCGAATACGAGCAGCTGAACTCATTTGCGGTGTACGCTATTTATTTAAAATTATGTAGAGCAACACCAGGTAAGTTTGAATCACTGTTTTAATTCAAAACTTGATAGCATATGTAAAATGACCACTTTTAACAATAAAAAGTCAACATGCTGATGGGCGTAGTGACTGCCCCGAAATGTGGTTCAAACTGCTTTCCTATTACCTCAGCGAGTCGCCTTTATATTAAACTAGCTGAAAACCCGGCGTTGCCCGGTATTTATTTAATTTTTCCTACCTTGAGTTACTACTTGTCCTATCCCTTCGCTCTCTGTCCATCTCCTTTTTTTCTAAAAACATGTTATATTTATCGGAGAATATATAAGAAATAAGATTGTCTTGCATAATATACCAAAATATAAGTTCTGTATTCAAACAAAGAAAGATACAAACGTCATATAAAATTCGTAGGAACTCATATTTATTGAGTTATATGCTGTATATTTGTATAATTTTTCAGATAGATATTCATTTTTATAAGTTCTGTATTCTGTGAAATCTGTTGCGAATACAATTAGTAGCAAAGAAGTATAATAGATCAAAACTTGGTGCGTGATGGTGTAGTTTTCCATGAACGTTACTGTTTATGTGTTCATATCTCATGAATTACGTGTCGTACTGTGGTACAATTACGAAGGTACATTCAGCTATATCTTTATACTGTTTGTTAAATTAAATTTCCTGCGGCTACAATTTTTGGTTTAGAAATTATAATTTGTAATTTCATACCGAAAGCCGCAGTTTTAGTCCATGAACAGCGGAAAACTAGTAAGCGAGAAACTTTTTTCCTTTCATAATATTGCTGTGGTTGGCATCGAGGAAAAGTTCAATAAAGGTTTGAAATTATGTTTGAAGTTTGTTGCAAGTCGCTAAGTAATCTCGTACTCATATACTGTAATCATAAAGTCTCGTCGCATTATGTGGCAGTTTCTTGCAACGCCTCTTGTTTATGTCGTTATATCTGCTGAACTATGTGTCGTATGTGGAACTTACCATTAAAAAATGTTACGCCTAGTTTACCTTGAATAAAAGA
Organism: Locusta migratoria; assembly: GCA_026315105.1. Taxonomy (NCBI): domain Eukaryota; kingdom Metazoa; phylum Arthropoda; class Insecta; order Orthoptera; family Acrididae; genus Locusta; species Locusta migratoria. The sequence goes on from CM048748.1 coordinate 356,982,611, forward strand.
AGGGATCGTTTGGAAAGAGACACACTCTAATACATCAATGAATCGTGAATTTAGCACTGGAGGGAAGTATGAAGGGGAAAGAGGGAGACCACGAGACGAATATAGTAAGCAGATTCAAATGGATGTGGGTTGTCGTTGTTAGAAAATGAATTGGCTTGCTCAGGATAGAGTAGGGCGAAGAGCTGCATCAGACCTGTCTCCGGACTGAAGACCACAACAGCAAGAGTCCATGCTGCTCCTGTGATGTAGCAACGGGTGGTTGTATCCCGGCCTAGACGTTCCGCATTCATTCACTAAATCTGTTCGCTAGACTACAGATCGAAAGAACAGGGTGGCGAGAAAAGCCATGCAATCTAATTAGCGAGGAAAAACGTCTTAAAATTGGTTGCCAAGTACGGTCGCACATAATCCTGTTGCAATGTGGCCGTAGACAATCTCGAAAGGTTGAAACGTGTGCATAGAAAATGTATATTGCTGAATTTGTAAGAAAATGTCTAATATTGTGCCTCCTGTTTTGTGTCGATTAGCTTGCTTTCAAGAAATGTATAATATTGCTTCTACTGTGTGTATCGATATGAGTACATAAATCTGTGAAGTTTCATCTTTGGCAAAGATTATGTATCGCATAGCATTGTAGCTCGTGCAGAGAGACAGTGAGTCAGACTTGTGGTTCAGCCCGCTTAGAGAGCAGTTGCGTATATGGCTCCGATTTAGAGCAGAGGCTGCAGTGCCAGCAAGTATATATTGCATTTCATATAATTGTGAAAAAGGTTATACCACCCCTGGAATGAAGGTAATAGCATTTCATGTAATTATGAAAAGGTTGTATCATTTAGGTAATGTAAGGGTGATTATTAATAATAAGTAACAAAGCTGACCTTTCTTTCCTGTTTCATTTACGTAGTTAGAAGATTAACCTACTTCTTTTATTTGATAATTAGTTATTTGTTGATTTGAAGTGCATTACTGATTTTGGTAATCTTGTTGAACAGATTTCTTTATTTGTACCGTAGTAAATGATTGTTATGCAACACTGCAGTTAATTGAATATGGTGTGTTATAAAACCGAGTTTTGATAAACAGGCACTGATCTGCATAAAATTCTCGTAGCCGAACATTAAGGAAGTGTTTTTTTTATTTTATTATTTTTTTAAATATCTTTCTCGCAGTCAAATTTTTTGAGTATAGTCTGTATGTTTCATGCAGGTTACATGTCACAGTTGTTTTGTTAAAAGATCCGTTGCGAAAATAATCAGTTTAATGCACTGTTTTTCATTTATCAGTATGTACATCAATATTAGGGTCATAATTAAACCATATTGCTGTGTTAATGAACAATGTACGTGGTTCAGTTAAATTTTGGTGAAGCTATCTGATGACTTAGTGATGTTGACTGTTAAACATCTATACATGCCAACTATTTGGACTGCAACTAATACCAGATCAGGACTGTGTCTCAAGTCTCTAACTGGACCTCCATGATGATGTAGGCATAATCAAAATTTGTTGATAGAAACAGTGTCGTTCCAATGCAGATTCTGGCTGTATCACCACGTTGGTCGGATTAGAGCCTGTGGACCATGTGGTAAGAGGCTGTTTGACTGTTGGCTTCTGGTTCTGAAACCGGTATTGTGGGTTGGATTCCAGTCCTGCACCCCTCTAGAACGCATTGCCGCTACGCTAAATAGCCAGCTGATGTCTGTGAAGTGTTGGAGCCTATTGCTCTCCCATACGTTCGGATATTGCCGACGGCCATCTGCAACAGGTTGACGCGCGGCTAAATGTAACACCCAACGATCAAGACTCGTTCGTCGCCCAGTGGTTTGCGCCCTTGGGTTCCTTGTTCACCCGATCTCTCGTCTGTTCAAAAGTCTGATTTCTGAATGACTGGTGCGGAGTACACCACCTGCAGTTACGCCACATCAGCTTCGATAGCAAGTGGAAGTACAGCGAGAGCTTCTTTGCTTCAATGTTGATATGTGTGGTAGTGGTTGTATTAAGTACTGATTTCATCATCTTCATCCTTCACATCGGGCTGTATTTTCCATCATGTGATCTCTGTACAGCTTGTTATCTCCCAAATAAATTTGTGTGTTATATCTCCGTTCCTTCTTGGAGTTGCTTTTTGCATGGACAGCAGTGTTTATTTTATATTCCTTTGCCATCCAGTATTTTATTTACGTTACGATTAATAATGCACTTACGGCATCTACGCTGGCTCACACGAAATCGTACCTACTCAACCATTGATTTCTATACTACCTGCAAGTTGAACTACAGATTTCTGAGCGTGCAATCCAAAGATGTTCGAATTCTGTTCCTGGACTAATTACAACATGGCTGCTACGAAGTATTACAAGGAAACGAAAAGGAAATACACCCCTAGAAAATGAAAAAATAATACCAAGAATTCGTCACCCCAGCAGAGCGAAATTTTATTGACACATTCTTGAAGTTGTATACAACACACGGTCACGCAGTCAGAACCATACGCACGTGAGTACAGCCACCAGAGCGTGCACAGTGTCGACGCCAGTATCGTGTATACCCTCCTTTTGCAGCAATGCAGGGTGTAACTTTCTCATGAAGACGATTGTAGAGGTGCCGAATCTACATATACATCTACATGGGATACTCTGCAGATCACATTTAAGTGCCGCGCAGAGGGTTCATCGAACCACCTTTATACTATTTATCTCCCACCTTTATAATATTTATACTATTTATCTCCCATTCCATTCTCGAAGAGCCCGCGGGAAGAAAGAACACCTGAATCTCTCCGTTCGATCTCTGATTTCTCGCATTTTATTCTGATTATCTTTTTCTACCTATGTAAGTGGCAGTCAACAATATATTTTCGCATTCCGAGGAGAATGTTGGCGATCTGAGTTTCGTAAGTAGCCCACGCACCAGGGATAAGCGCCTTGTTGTAATGATTCCCAACCCAGATCCTGTATCGCTGTGACGCTGTCTCCCCTGTATCGTGATATTACGAAACGGGACTCTTTGGACTCTTTCGATGTCCTCCGTCAAACCCACCTGATAAGGATTCCACACTGGGCAGCAATACTCCAAAAAAGGACGGAAAAACATAGTGTATGCAGTTTCTTTAGTAGTTCTGTTGCATCTTTTAAGGGTTTTTGCCAATAAAACGCAGTTTCTGGTTCGCCTTTCCCACGACATTATCTACTTGTTCTTTCCAGCTGAAGTCTGAAGTAATAGTAATTCCTAGGTATTTAGTGGAGTTTACGGCCTTCACTTCTGATTGATTTATCTTGCAAACAAAGTTTTCTTTTCATGCTGATGTGGACGACTTCACACTTCTAATTATTTAGAGTCAATTGCCAATTTTTACACCATAGTGATATCTTATTTAGATCGTTCTGCAGTTGGTTTTGATCTTCAGATGATTCTACTGCAAAAAACCTAAGAGAGCTGCTCAGATTTTCTTACAAATCGTTTATGTAAATAAAGAACAGCAGAGGACCAATAACAATACCCTATGGAACGCCCGATAGCACCTCTGTTTTAGTCGATGCTTTACTATCGATAACTATAAACTGTGTCCTCTCTGACAGGAAATCACCTACCCAGCTGCAAATTTGGAGGCGATATACCATAACCACGAATGAAGTCTTAAGGTGTGGCTTGCGATGCAATTTCCATCTGATGCCTCAGTTGGACCAGATCTCGTGCCGGTTTTTTGAGACCGCGCCAAGATGTTTCATCTGGTCCCAGACATGCTCAATGGGGGACAGATCTGGGGATAATGATGGGCAGGGTAGTTGACATGCATTGTCCTGTAGGAAAAGAACATCGCCTTGTTGGTGCATGAACGATGGCAAGACGAGTCGAATTATGGTTTCAGTGTACCGTGTACTGTTCAATATTCCCACAACGAACACCAGAGGAGAACGGTCTGTCTAGGATATGGCTCCCCACACCATGATACTAGGTGTCGGCCTCTTTTGTCTCTGTCGCGTAGACTCCAGATTTTCGCACTCCCCTGCACGACACCACACACACGTAGGACCATCATTGGCACCGAGGCAGAGACGACTCTCATCAGTGAAGACGACACGTCTCCATCCGTCCCTTCATAAGCGCCAACCGTGACATTATTGGAGGCAGTCTGAACGATGTTGGATCGTGAGCGGAGGACACTCTAGCAGCACACATGATCGTGCATCATTGTGAGGTGGGCGATTGTCTACACTCGCCATTCTGCTGTAGTGATCGTCTAGAGAGTGAACAGTACACTGTACACTAAAACCATCATTTACCCGTCTTGCTACCACTCAAACACCAAGGTGATATGCTTTTTCCAAAAGGGCAATGCAGATCCACATGTATCCCGTATCAACGTGTTCTTCAAGTTGTACGTCAACTACCCTGGCCAGCACGATCCCTAGATCTCCACCCCCCCCTCCCCACCAATTGAGCATGTTTGGGACCGCATGATCGTCATCTCGGGCGGTCTGCATGAGCGGCACGAATAAAATTAACTATTGAGATAGCTCACGTTTTTTTAAGTTGCTCTCTTCACATCTGTTTCGTTCCACCAACACTGCCACTTATACTGTCAATGTATTTTGAATTAATCTTGTATACTATAGTCGCCAGCAATTCGCCATTTCTGTGACCTGGCGGGATGCGTTTGTCATTTGTTTTGATTTGATTTGTAAGGGATCGTCTGTATATATGTGTTGACTTGCTTTTAAGTTCTTTGGTTCGCACTGTGAGATATGTTCTTGTTTTCTTTCTGGCAAAATGGGTGTCTGCTATCAAATGTTCAAATGTTTGTTAAGCTTAAGGGACTAAACTGCGGGGTCATCAGTCCCTAAACTTACAAACTACTTATGAACTACCTTATACTCAAGACGACACAAACATCCACGCCCGAGGAGGAATTCGAACCCCCGACCGTAGCGGCTGTGTAGACTGTGACTAGCGCGCCGCAGACCGCTCGGCTACTACGGCCGGCTGTCTGCTATCAATCTGCGTGTATTGAATGTAAATGAATGTGTTGGAGAAGTCTGATGATGACGCGAATGACGTCTTCAACTGTCGGGATAGGACGTAGGGAGTTTTTGGATAACTCGGTTGTCGATAGGGTGGATGGGGACTGTCAGTTCAATATTGGTAGGAGGGGATTTGACATTGTACTTGTAGGAGTAAAGTAGGATGGAATTGGTTGCAGGTATTACAGAAGGATGGAGGACTGAAGACAGTGTTTGTAAATCGTTTGTTTGGATGCCATCTCACAACTGTATGAACTATCGCACTAAAGTTTCAGCTCCAGTTGTCACAATGTAAAAATGTCCGAACGACATGTTTCGGGCCTACATTAGCGCATTCTTAAGTTCTAACAAGAAGAAAGCCAAGGAAAACAAACTAAAACGAAAACACTAAAACCTTAAATACGATCCATGTCAATATAACAAAGTATGTTCATCCTAGACTGGCTTACCTTGAATTCTAAAACAAGGCAACGTCAAGCGTAAAATATTTGCGGCATATGCGCAATATCAACAGATAAACATTCCTCACAGTATAACATGGTGCTAGTTGGAGGCACAGTTGTGGACTGCTAACTATCTGCTCTGCTATATCAGAGATAGTCCAAACGCTACCCACTACCAAAGATTAACCTACCATATTGCTACTATCGAAAGTAAACACGTCTAAAAACACAATTTAAAATTGATTATAAGAGGTAATCTGTCTTATGCTGACTGTAATTAAGAGATTTATTATACACCAGACGCGTTTCGCTTTTTTATTTTAAAAGCATCTTCTGTGGTCTGTAAATGATACGAAGGTTTGTAGTTTGTTTTCGATAAATAGATTAAAAAAAAAAAAAAACATTTTGCACGTTAGGCCTAAGTGTTTTTTAACTTAATATTCGGTCTACTCACGATGTTCGTGTCTCTTCTTTACATGTTACTACTGTTTCTCCGTATTGTTGGCTGGAGTTAGTTTGTTCAAATCAAATGTTTGTATAGCTTATAGGACTTAACTATGGGGTCATCAGTCCCTAAACTTACAAACTACTTATGAACTAGCTACTACTAAACACGGCACAAATATCCATGCCCGAGAGGGGATTCGAACCCCCGACCGTAGTGGCCGTGCAGACTGTGACTGACGCGCCGCAGTACGCTCGGCCACCGCGGCCGGCAGTTCGTTTGTTCCTGGCGTGTGTTTCTCGGCTGTGTACAGCACTTTTTGTGTGTTTTTGTTTCGTTTCTTCCTTTTCTTCGCAGCACATCACATCACTTCACTTTTTGAAATGTATACAGATTACATATCACCTGTTATAAGTGGAATGCCTGTCTGTGTATTTAGCATTTCACTACAGTGTGACTATGTTTTTCGTGTGGTCTGTGAGTGTTGTCAACGTTATATATTAACAATACATAAATACGACTGAATTCAATATGAGTGTGTGTGTGAGAGAGAGAGGAAACAGAGACAGATAGATAGATAGAGAGAGAGAGAGAGAGAGAGAGAGAGAGAGAGAGATAGAGAGAGAGAGAGAAAGAAGGAGAAAGAAATATTTAATTTCGTGAACAGGTGTTACGATGTTTTTTCAGATGAGTAAATGCAAGTTTAATTGGGTTGTAGTGGTGGGGTGGGGGGTGAGGGTACAGCGAAAATGTATGCAAAACACTTCTAACAGTAAATCAGCCAACCCAAACCCAAAGGAACCAAATGCGAGGGTAAGTTTCACTGTTTATCGAGAAGGGCATTACCAAAATGAGACTAGAAACTTCCTTTAGACAATTCCGTCTGTTCATTTAATGTGCTATTCGTTTCTTTTCTTAAGGCACAAAAATTTTTTATACTTCTGTCCCATTCGGTGTGCTACTACGTCTACGAAGAGGCGAGGGAAAGAGAAGACCGATCGAAATGCCTACCAGTACAAACTGATGATACAGGAAACATAAAACAGTTGGCAGTGTTCCCGGGCTGAAGATGTGTTTGTGCGCGCCGCAGTGTATTGCAGCAAAAACAGACGCGTTGGCCAGTAGGAAGGCCGGCCCTGGTGGTAGGAACGCCAAGCTAGCGAAAGCGAGCGTTGACCGCGCCTTCTCCCCGCCACGCCGTGCGACCTGCTTACCCACTGCGCAGCGCTGCTCTGCCTACTCCATCCCAAACAACGCACAAGATTTTGGAATATAACGAATGGCGCATCTGCGAACAAAATAGCCGAAGAAAATGGGAAGGAATATGGCAAGAGCAGTCTACAGAAAAGAAGGCGAATCTATGTACATACACGGCTGTTATGAAGCTTCTATATTATTAATCCCACTACGAAATATGTTAACACCACACACACACACACACACACACACACACACACACACGATCAAAAAGTCAGTATAAATTTGAAAACTTAATAAAACACGGAATAATGTAGATAGATAGGTAAAAATTGACACACATGCTTGGAATGACATGGGGTTTTGTTTAAAAAAATCGCACTGGCGTGTTTTACGGCCCACTTCACATTTGTAGTTTTATAAGTTTTTGCAAACATTTTGGACCAAAATAATAATCTAAATAATAAAAAATTAATTAATAAGAGTGTCTGAAACCCTTTTAGGAAAAAAATGTAGGTAGTGGCGGGTTTCGAACCACCTACCTTCAGAGGCATAGTCTAACGCCTTGACCACTACGCTACGGTTTTTAATCAGAAAATGAGTACTTTAATCTCATACTATTGATGGCGGTTATTAACTGATGCTAATATGGCATTTGTAGACACTAGATTATCATTTATCGTACGAAGAACGATGTGTTTCTGTTAATTCTTCAGTGCGCCATTGCTTTGAAATGACAACGTTTAAGTTACAAAAAGAAAATCATCACATACGCGCAAGATGGCGTATGCCACAGAGAGTTCTGCGCGAGGAATGTCACGTGACATCTCCTAACGGCTGGTTTTCGTTAATTCAATTGAGTGTGTCACATCTCCGTTATTTTTGCAAATATCTCTCAAACGATACGAAATATGAAAAAAAAAAAAAAAAAAAAACATACATAAGGGAGCTAAGTTGTAGAGAATTTTCTCCTCTACCAATTAGGTTATTCAATTTTCTTGTCAGATGAACGATTCGTTTGCAATTACAATTATATTAGAAACGGCTTTTTTAGGTATTACTACCGTATTTTTATCCGAAAAATTTGAAAAAGGGGGGTTCTGGTCTCTCGCGGCCTACAATCATGTCTGTAAAATTTGGTGTTGATCGGTTGAACGGTTCGTCTTAAAAACAAGGAACACGTTACGGACAGACGAACAGACACAGACAGACAGACATACATCCCAAAATCGCCGTTATTTTTGCAAATATCTTTGAAACGCTAGGAGATATGAAAAAAACATAACAGAGCAAAGATGTAGAGAATTTTCTTCTCAACAAATTAGGTTATTCAATTTTCGTGTCAGATGAATAGTTAAGCCGTTATTTTCATTTAAATTTCGAGCTGACAAAAGACGATCGCAAAGGCCCACTTTTAGTGTTACTACCGTAACCTAAAGTGGGCCAAAAAGTAAAGTTCAAAAATGTCCGACGGATGGCGCTGGACAGCAAAACGTCAGTGACTGCTACCGTGACGGATGAGAGGTATGCCGATATGTTATAGAATCGCATCATCCCCAGCCTGGCTGATAAACACCTGCTGGAACGTACGATTCGTATGCAGGATGGCGCTCCACCCCATATTGCTAGACGCGTGAAAGATCTCTTGCGCGCGTCGTTTGGTGATGATCGTGTGCTCAGACGCCACTTTCGTCATGCTTGGCCTCCCATGTCCCCAGACCTCAGTCCGTGCGATTATTGGCTTTGGGGTTACCTGAAGTCGCAAGTGTATCGTGATCGGCCGACATCTCTAGGGATGCTGAAAGACAACATCCGACGCCAATGGCTCACCATAACTCCGGACATGCTTTACAGTACTGTTCACTTCATTATTCCTCGACTACAACTATTGTTGAGCAATGATGGTCAACATATTGAGCATTTCCTGTAAAGAACGTCGTCTTTGCTTTGTCTTAATTTGTAATGCTAATTATTGGTTTTTTGATCGAATGAAGAGCCATCTGTCAGACATTGTTTCAACTTTTTTTTCTAATAAAACCTCATGTCATTCCAAGAAGTGTGTCAATTTTTACCTCTCTATCTACATTATTCCGTGATTTATTGAGTTTTCAAATTTATACTGACTTTTTGATCATCACCCAACACTTGCACCGCAAATATTGCAGAAAGGAAAAGTGCGATTGATGTGCGGTTTTCATAGAATAAAGTGGTAGTCAGGGACTCGTATTTTTAGCCAAGAAAGAGGTTGTAATATTACTGAAAATGTGAATTTTTTATGCAAACATACAGTTTTATAAATGAAACAATGGTTGTTTCTATCATGCACTGGAATTTTTGACACCAGCTGTGAACAAAGAATTTTGAATGACATTTTTATCACGTTTACTTTGGCAGCTACAACCGTTCAGGATTCGGGGGCGGAGGCTGAGATTGCGTACCTGGCTGGCCGAGGTGCTAGCTCCTGGGGCACGGCACACTGTCTCATGGCCACCTGTCAGTCAGCTACGCTGTCGTAGCCTCCGCCCTCGAAACTTTGAATGGTTGTAGCTGCAAAACTAAACGTGTCAATAATGTCTTTCAAAATTCTTCGTACATAACTGGTGTCAAAAATTCCAGTGCATGATAGAAACAACCATTGTTCCATTGTAAAAATTGTATGTTTGCATTAAAAAATACACTTTCTAGGTATTTTTACAATACGATTCCTTGACTACCAATCCATTCTTTGAAAACAGCACGTCAATCGCACGTTCTTTCCGTTTCCGCAATATTTACGGTGCAAGTGTTAGGTGATACACCATTTATATATTGTGTGTGTGTGTGTGTGTGTGTGTGTGTGTGTGTGTGTGGTGTGTGAAGCATATATTTGTATATATAGTGTTTACAAATTCAGTACTGATATTAATAATATTCATTACTGGTTCAATTTGAAAACATTAAATGTAGTGGCATGTATTTTAGATGTATATTAGGAGACTAAGCAGTAGGGAGAGTAAATTTTTGTGGGGTCATCAGTCCCTAAACATACAAACTACGTATGAACTACCTTATACTAAAGACGAGACAAACATCCAAGCCCGATGGGAGATTCGAACCCCCGACCGTAGCGGCCGTTCAGACCGTGACTGACACGCCGCAGACCTCTGGGCCACCGCGGCCGGCTACATTAAGTACAGTTATAAGAAATCGTGCTTTTTTTCTGGAACACGTCGTTTTAAAAAAATGTTCAAATGTTTGTAAATCTATCGGACCAAACTGCGTGGTCATCAGTCCGTAGCTTACAAACTACTTAAACCTAGGTAGACTAACCTAAGGACAACACACACACCCATTCCCCAGGGAGGACTCGAACCTCCACGGCGAGCAACCGCGCGCTCCCCAGCGAGACGCTTTAGACCGCTCTGCTACTACACCGCGGCACGTCGTTTTATCGATCCCTCGATATATCGAAATAATTTCGTCTTCCCTCTAGATTGGATATATCGCGGTTTGTCTATGTTTACCTGGCGGCCACGGAGAGACAGAGTGAGGAAGATGTTGAGGGATGTCGGTGGCGGTGTCGGCGCAACAATGGCGGCCACGCCCAGGCGTTACGGAAGGAAAGTGCAGAAGAAAGTCGGCCGGTAAGTAGGCCGGGAAAGTGGACGGCCGCCAGCTCCCGGATGCCTGCCGCAGTCTCCTGTCTGCGGATCGCGCCTCTGCCTGAACACTCGACAGCGCACCACACGTACTGGCCCGCTGATCCAGTTCACCAGTGCAGGCTCAGGCGTGCTGGCCTGGCCCACCGCTTCTGCCTGTCTTCCGTGCTGTCCGAGCCACACAAAGTCCAAGCAATGACCGAACACAAACGCTGGCGAATACAGGTTGGTTGGTTTGGGTTATGGCGACAAAACTGCTAAGGTCATCGGTCCTCCGGTGGGGAGTGGAAGGGCGAGGATAGGAATGGAGGGGAAGGGAAACGAAATGCAGGCCATGGAGGAAAGAAGGAAGAAAGACTGCATTAGCTCCGGGCCCCGTGCTCGCCACGCACGTACTCACGAAAGTACCGTGAGCCCCCTGTGGGAGGGGGCCAATCCAGGATTTTTCGTAGACTGAGGGGAGCTGAGCTCATGGACATTTTGAGTCAACTTGGCGTCTTAAAATTTTGTAGGGTAAACCAAGGTGTTTTCTTAGTCTATTCTTATACCAAATACGACTTTCTAGACTGTTCAGTCTGAAAGTTGGGGCCGGTTTTATTTTTTGTCCCACTTTAGGTTGCGGTTGTTGTTCTTGTGATCTTCAGTCCGGAGACTGGTTTCATGCAGCTCTCCACAATACCCTATCCTCAGCAAGCCTCTATAACACCACATAAGAACGGCAGCCTACATCTGTCTGAATCTGCTTACTGTATCCATCTCTTGGTCTCCCTCTGCGGTTTTTACCCCAAACACTACCTTCCAATGCTAAATTCACGATTCCTTGATGTCTAAGAATGTGTCCTACCAATCGATCCCTTCTTTTAGTCAAGATATGCCAGAAATTCCTTTTCTCCCCAATTCTGTTCATTATCTCTTCAGCATTCTTCTGTAGCACCACATTTCAAAAGCCTCTATCCTCTTCCTGTCCGCACTATTTATCGTCCATTTTTCACTCCCATACAAGGTAACACGTCACGCAAATGCCTTCAGAAAGGACTTCCTTAGGCTTAAATCAATATTCGATGTTAAAAAATTTCTCATTTTCAAGAACGCTTTTCTATCCATTGCCATTCTGCATTTAATATACTCTGTACTGCGACCATCATTTGTTATTTTACTATATGAGTAATTTTACTGCCCAAGTAACAAAACGCATCTACCTATTTTATTGTTCCATTACCTAATCTAATTCCTTCAGCATCACCTAATCACCTCGGCAATGTCTGTGGTTCCTGGGAGGTTACGGTAATAACACTAAAAGTGGGCCTTTGGGATTGCCTTTTGACTGCTCGAAATTTAAATTAAAATAACGGCTTATCCGTTCGTCTGACAGGAAAACTGACTAAATGAATTTTGCTCGATGAGGTTTCTTTCATATCTCTCATAGCTTGATAGATATTTGCAAAAATAACGGCGATTTGACGCTGTCACTTGATATTACGTAGACCAATACATCAAAGAAAATAAACTTAAAAAGTAGGACACACTACCACGGCATGAAAGGTAACAGTATTTTAACGGAAAAAGATAGTATGGGAGAGATGTTAAAATAATAGATTAAAGAGGTAAAAAAAAAAGAGTTGAGAGTTGTTGTTGTGGTCTTCAGTCTAGAGACTGGTTTGATGAGCAAGTCTCTTCATCTTCTCTTCACGTACATCCATTTGAATCTGCTGACTGTATTCATCTCTTGGTCTCCCGATTTTTACCCCACACACTTCCCTCCAAACCTAAATTCACGATTCGTTGATGTCTAAGAATGTGTCCTATTAGTCGATCCCTTCTTTTAGTCAAGGAATGCCAGAAATTCCTTTTCTCCCCAATTCTGTTTAATACCTCTTCATTAGTTACGCGATCCACCCACCTAATCTTCAACATTCTTCTGTAGCACCACATATCAAAAGCCCCTATCTTTTTCCTGTCCGCGGCCGGCGACCTAGATGTTTAGTCCCCTCAAAACAACAACACTTAAATTAATATTCGATGTTAACAAATTTATCTTATTCAGAAATGCTTTTCTTTTCATTGCCATTCTGCATTTTATATTCTCTGTGCTGCGACCATCGCACGTTATTTTACTGCCCAAGTAACAAACTCATCAACCACCTTTATTGTTTCGTTACCTAATCTAATTCCTTCAACATCACCTGATTTTCTTAGACTGCACTCCATTACCTTTCTTTTGCTCTTGTTAATGTTCATTTTATACGCACCTTTGAATACACTGTCCATTTCGTTCAACTGCTCTTCCAGGTCTCTAACAGAATTACAATGTCATCGACAAAACGAAATGTTTTTATTTCTTCGCCCTGAACTTTAATTCATTCTCAAAATTTCTCTTTGCTTTCCTTTATAGCTTGCTCAATGGACATATTGAATAGCATTGGAGAAAGGCTTCAACCCTGTCTTACTTCCTTCCTAACCTCTACATCCCTTTCATTCCCTTCACTCTGATAACTGCTGTCTGGTTTTGTATTTTACTCCTGCTGATTTCAGAATTTAATGTTCACGACATTATTCCTTGACTACAGCTATAGTTGAGGAATGACGGTGAACATATTGAGCATTTCCTGCTTTGTCTTAATTTGTTATGCTAATTATTGCTTTTCTGATCAGATGAAGCGCCATCTGTCAGAAATTTTTTAAACGTTTGTTGTTATTGTTTCTTTCATTCTTTCATTCATTCATTTTTTTTTTTTTTTTTTTTTTTTTTGTTCTAATAAAATGCCATGTCACCCGTCACACGGTATCAGTGACTGACGTTTCGCTGTACTACACCAGACTTGTTTGTGCGCCACTTTTTTATAAGTAAGTCAACTGTTAAATCTGTTTAATTATATGAACCTGTTTTTAAAAGTTTTCCATAGTCTTACAACCTAAGTATAAAAAATCATAGAGGCACCGATAATGAGCCGCCAGGGCTCCAAATGTATTGTGTACAATAAAACACAATTTTGTGACTGAAGGCGAGTTCGTTTTATTTTATTTTAATATGTTATTATACAAATAAAACTAAAGAAAAAAGCTCATATAAACATAGGTCCGCAAATGTTCGTTTGCGGAGTTACGGGTTTTGCATGAAATTTAGCAACCTCGTCAATATAAAGCCATCGCAAAACTGCACGAGGCACAATTTCCCTTTATTTTGTAGCTATTGATCTGGTGAATCTAATGTAATATGTCCCAGACATGTATCTGCAGTATTTTTCCAGAAATTTCACAGAAGAAAAGAAATAATTAGTGAAAAATTGTAATTAATTAACTATTTTGCACATTTTTTTAAAATTGCTGACAATTGTACAAAGTTATCAACGGAAGTTGTAGAGCATTTAATTTTCGAAAATGATGGTAATAAAGTTTACTAAAACTGTATGAATGTGTCAGCTAGTTTGCTTTTATTAATACGATAGCATACGTGAATGTAAAAACGGAAAAACACAAAACTCAGTGTTAATGAATTAGTACAGTGTTCATATAAGTTCACAATACTTTTACATGTTTCGAATTTAGCTGCACGTGTAGTTCATAAATAATCTACAAAATACAACAGTTGCGATGTTAATGCACTGTCGTTATTATGTTCTTTCACTAAACAATACAGAAAAGTAGCTACTTGTCGATCGTACAGGACAGGACCACACCTTAAGTTTACTTGTATTTTTCCGTTTAGGTGGGTTTTTGACGGGTGCCCTACACCAGTGGCGTAACTATGGGGGTGGGGATGAGGGGGATAGTACCCCCCCCCCCCCAGAACCCGAAAGAGAGAGAGAGAGAGAGAGAGAGAGAGAGAAATCGAATAACAGCAATCTGGTAAAGGTAAAGATTTGAAACTTGGGGTGTTTTACCATAAGCTTTCATTGGAAGGAAATGAATTAGTTTCTTCAACGGGAGTGGTAGATGGTAGTCTGAGTGGAAACTGACTAAAATTTTGCTCGTCAAGCAGATCTATTCCCCCCTCCCCCCCCCCTCCTCCAAAGCCAAGTCCTAGTTACGCCACTGCCCTACACACAGCGCTATCTTTAAATGCTGACTCTGCTAAGCTTTGGTACGAAATCCTCTCACAACTGACCGATGTAAAATATTATTATATTTTTTTAATATCATTTTAGATGATAAAACTAGGCCTGTGTCCCCTAACTGGTTTTTCCATATTCTGATGATGTCCCAACAAAGGGCAAAACGCGTTAAATAAAAGAAATCATTGCAAACAAGACTATGTTTTATTAGAAATTATATTTTACTGGTTGCTGTACGAGACGGCCTGATGGAGTGGAAGGCATTTTACGGAAGAAGTAGCTAGTTCCAAGGTTAAGAAACGACTGAAACCACTCACTAATGGTTGTCAACATGGTTAACGGAAAGTAAAATTTACTTATGTTTGATAGTGTTGTCCGTCTGTGCAACTAGAATTAAAATGCGATTTTCTCACCAGACGCTTTTCGTTTTAATGACAATAAAACATCTTCAGTGGTCTGTTATAATAGAAATCTATTGTTTGTTTTGTTTTTTAGATAGAAAACAGTTCGTTAGCGAGACATGATAAGTACTATTTTGTTACGGAAATTTTAGTCCTATTTTCGCCTCACACCATGGAATGTCGGTCTGTTTCATGCAGTACCGTCGATTCTTCTTGCTGCATCATTGTTTTCCCACTAATTTCTCTTTCATTATTGCACTGTTCATAATTGTTTTTCACAGACCAAACGTATTTGTTTTGATTGTGACTGAGTCTGCACAGTGTGGGCTTGCATAATTATAAAAGCTACTACGGACATCTTGGCCACACAAACGAAGAAAATTTACCTGTATAACCTCAGTAATGTACTTGTATAATTTCTGAAAAACTACTACACAAACACGTCTGGGACATGTTATATTAGATTCACCAGATCAATAGCTACAAAATAAATGGAAATCGTGCTTTACTTTAAATTCGTACAGTTTTGCGATGGCTTCATATTATCTTTATACGAACTTTCTTCTTTAAAAAATGTCCTAACTACGGGGTCATCAGTCCCTAAACTTACAAACTACCTATGAACTACCTAAGACTAAGGACGGCACAAATATCCATACCCGAGGGGGGATTCGAACCCCCGACCACAGTGGCCGTGCAGACCGTGACTGGAGAGCCTCAGTTCCCTCGGCCACCGCGGCCGGCTTTCTTCTTTAGTATTATTTGTACCCTAACGTACTAAAATATGAGAGTTTTATGTTGAATCATCCTGTATAGCAACGCCGTATGCTAGTAAGTGGAGCCGCGGTGGAGTAGCCGAGCGGACTAAGGCGCCTCGCTGCGGAGCGCACGGTTGCTCGCCGTCGGAGGTTCGAGTCCTCCCTGAGGCATGTGTGTTTGTGTGTGTGTGTGTGTGTGTTGTTCTTAGGTTACTTTACCTTAGTATAAGTAGTTTATAAGCTATGGACCGATGACCACGCAGTTTGGTCCGATAGATTTACAAACATTTGAACATTTAGTAAGTGTAGGCGGCGACTTTGGAAGGTTCGCGACTTCGCAAAAAAGGTATAATGCACAAGCTACGCTTCAGAAAAACACCCGTGCCGTTGCGGCAGCGTTGCGCTGCGTTCGCAGCCCAGTGTGGGCTGGGTGTGTGACTGCTGCACTCCCCCGCACCATGTCCTCAGGAGCAGCGACCTCTACGGGCCGAGGCGGAGATATTCTCGTACTGTTGTGTGGTTTGGCAGCGACGGAGGCTGTTGGAACGACACAGCATACGTCGGTTGACGCTCAGCACAACTAGGCAGAAAATGTAATTATTGATGAGCAACATAACCTGGATAAGGATAGTTATTATTTACACTATGGATATTAGTGACTAGAGACATCTATCTTAATAAGAGATTAGTATTTCAGATACAAAGTTTGGTGTTTCCTGTCATAATTCTGGAAACATTCCCCAGGCTGTGGCTTAGCCACATACCTGCAGTATTATTTTTTTGCGGGAGCAGCTAGTCCCGAAAGGTCCACATGAGAACTATGAATTTTGGAAGGTGGAAATCGAGGTAATTCCGCAATAGATACAGCACTTGCCCGCGAAAGGCAGATGTCCCACGATCGATTCTTGGTTTGGCCCATGGTTTTAATCTGCCAGGAAGTTTGAGTTGGTCCTGACGTCAGCAGTGACATATGCGAAGCACTCCAAGGCTTTATTAGGACATATAAGGAAGATAATGGTTGTAGACTGTCCCCATTGTTATTCAATCTGTAAATTGAGCAAGCTGCGAAGAAATGCAAGAAGAAATCTGGAGAGGGAATTAAGGTGTAGGGCGACGGAATAAAAACTTTGCAATTTGCTGACAACATAGTAATTCTGTCAGAGGCAGCAAAGGACCTTGAAAAGCAATTAAACGGAATTGACAGTGCCTTGAAAGGAAAGTAAAAGATGAACATTAGCAAGATTAAAACGAGGGTAATGGATTGTAGTGTCATAAATTCAGGCAATGTTGAAGGAGTTAGATTAGGTAATTCAAATGTTCAAATGTTTGTATAGCTTATAGGATTTAACTACGGGGTCATCAATCCCTAAACTTACAAACTAGCTAATACTAAGGACGGCACAAGTATCCATGCCCGAGGGAGGATTCGAACTCCCGACCGTTGTGGCCGTGCAGACCGTAACTGGAACGCTTCAGTCCCCTCGGCCACCGCGGTCGGCAATTAGGAAATGAGACAATAAAAGTAGTAGATGTGTTTGGTTATTTGGGTAGCAAGGTGGCCGAAGTAAACAAGATATAAAGTGGGGAGTGGGAAGAAAAGCGTTTCTGAAGAAGCGAAATTTGTTGACATCCAAGATTAAATGTTAGAAAGTCCTTTCTGAGAGACTAGCATTGTATGGGAGTGAAAGGTGGACGATAAGGAGTTCAGACTAAAAGATGATACAAGCTTTCGAAATGTAGTGCTACAGACGAATGATTAATATTAGATGCCTAGATCACGTAACTAATGAGGTCGAGTTCAACATAACTGGGGAGAAAACGAGTTTCTGGCATATGCTAAGAGAAGGGATAGGATGGCGGGAAACATTCTGAGATATCAAGGAATCGTCAACTTAGCATTAGAAGGAAGTGTGTGAGGTAAAAATCGTAGCGGGAGACCGAGAGAGACGAATACAGACTGCGGACTGAAGAAGACAGCAGCATCATCAACAACAACAACAACAATGTCAATAAAGTATGATTAATGAAATAAATATACACACATTCTGTCACAAAGGCTACTTCATAAACTCCGCTACATACTTTAGGGTGAGGACGTTTTCCATACTCCACCTGATCGGCCACCCTTTCTGTAATCATCCAAAATGTGACGTGCGAGGAACCTGCATCGCTAGCTTAAAAGAAGATCAATTTCTTCCTGATGGCCGGTATTTCCCACATCCATATCCAAAAATCTAGCATGAGCTCTGTCTCTAATGACCACAGAGTCGACGACACGTAAACCTAGCCTTTCATCCTTCCAATACAAATATTTAATGTGACATATACAACACCAACATCAATAATAATAATAATAATAAAAGTAGGCAAAGGCCGAAACTGCTTAGTAATGTAACTTATAAATGAGGGTTCACTTAAGTCCTCTTAGCTCTTAATAATAAAACTAACAGCCTACGGCCGTTTTAAGATAGTCCCATCACTTAGAAGTTACAATGAAGAAATTTAATTATGTATGCCTTTTTAAAAATGAATTCATCAACTGCCAGTAAAGTACCAACATTGGGTGCCTTGCTCACGACTAAGTACTTCGTTTCCCCTTGTTAATTTCCAACTGTGCTTTCTTTGCAATATTTCTGTAAGAACTACAATTCGTCCTTTCTTTTATTTTAACGTGCAACATAAGCACATTCGAACCAATTTATTGTGTCATTCCTGTCTTGTCTGATGCGATTCAATTCCAAACAAGGCTGCCCTCCACAGAAGACTTCCTGTCAACTTTGCATTTTTTATAAATTCATTTATTTTAAGATATTCGTTTGCTTCTAATGCCAATATACACATTTAATATCCTCCACTTAAGATATCATCAGCTATTTTTTGCCAAATAACAGAACTCATATATTACATTAAAGATTTCAGTTCCTAATTCCCTCAGCATCTCATTTAATTCGACTATATCCAGGTTATCGTTGTCGTAACTATGTCGAGGTTCATTTTGAAACCTTTTTCCAAGACAGCTGCCGTTGCATTCAAACACTCTTTCAAGACTTCTGCCCGCCCTGCGACTGTGGAAACTTAAGGTTTGTTTTCTATTTTTCTCTCTTAGAACGAAATGAACCTTTGACCACTAGAAGTATTTATATTTTCATTTTAGATTTTCTATCCATTTTCTGTAGCCGCGGAGGAGCGGCCGAGCGCACTGAGACACTATACTACGATGCGCGAGGCCGTTCCCCGTCGGGGGTTCGAATCCCCCCACGGGCATGGATGTTTGTGTCATCTATAGTATAAGGTAGTTCATAAGTAGTTTGTAAGTTTAGGAACTGATGAAAGGTATCCATCTTCTCGAAGACCACCAAAATACAAGCCATGAACTGAAAAAGGTGTTTTCTGTTTGCCTGTGACCAAAGTTAACCGAAATCGTAACACGACACATATACTTTTTTATATTAATTCACTTAAATCCATTGACGATCGATGTTTAAAGACCTGTAGCGCGTCGTGGAAACAAATAAACACTGTATAATAATACAGTTAAGTAAGTAAACTTGCTTCTCCCACGCGTGTAACATGATCGCACCATCTCAGTCTGTTCCCTCTGCTTTATCTATGGCGTTCATTTCCAGTTTTCTTTGATTTCCTCATTATGAACATCCTCCTGCCATTGTTTTAACGTATTAGTGCCTGCAATCATTCGTTCTACTTTAATATCTGTAACGTTAACCTTATTAATAAGATAATCTACCGGGTGAAATAAAAGTCAGTATAAATTTGAAAACTTAATAAGTCACGGGATAAAGAAGATAGAGAGGTAAAGATTGACACAGTTGCTTCTAATGACATAGGGTTTTACTAGGAAAAAAAAGGCAACCAACAGACAGACAGAGTGAGCTTCATCTGATCAGAAAAGCAATAATTAGCATAACAAATTAAGATAAAGGAAAGATGATGTTCTTTACAGGAAATGCTCAATATGTTCACCATCATTCCTCAACAATGACTGTATTCGAGGAATAATGTTGTGAACAGCACTGTACAGCATGTCCGGAGTTATGGTGAGGCATTGGCGTCCGATGTTGTCTTTCAGCATCCCTAGATATGTCGGTCGATTACGATACACTTGCGACTTCAACTTCAGGTAACCTCAAAGCTAATAATCGCACGGACTGAGGTCTGGGGACCTGGGAGGCCAAGCATGACGAAAGTGGCGGCTGAGCACACGATCATCACCAAACGACGCGCGCAAGAAATCTTTCACGCGTCTAACAATATGGGGTGGAGCGCCATCCTGCATAAAAATCGTACGTTCCAGCAGGTGTTTATCAGCCAGGCTGGGGATGATGCGATTTTGTAACATATCGGGGTACCTCTCACCCGTCACGGTAGCAATCACTGACGTTTTGCTGTCCAGCGCCATCTGTCGGACATTTTTGAACTTTACTTGTTTTTTCTTTTCTTTTTTTAAAGAAAACCCCATGTTATTCCAATCGTGTGCGTCAATTTTTACCTCTCTATCTACATTGTTGCATGTTTTATTAAGTTTTCGAATTATACCGACATTTTGATCCTCCGGTATATCCAGCTTTCAATCCCATACAACACAGTTGGTCGAAAGACCCAACGGTGCACAGCTTAGATTTCGAACTGACTTCCATCTTGCAGAAAAGAGTAGATCGCAGCTGAGCATTCACTACATTAGCTTTGATACACCCTGATTCCAATTCTTTAACTATGTTGCCACCCTGTGAGAAAATATAACATATGTACTTTTTAATTTCACCCTGCCATTCTGCTGCTTTCAACAAATGATCCATAAATAGTATGAACAACAGTGGTGATAGATTACAGCCTTGTCTTAACCCTGAAACTACCGTGAACCATGGACTCAATTTCCCGTCAGCTCTAACTGCTGCCTGACAGTTTACGTCTAGAAAGAATAATAATCTACATCAACATGGGACACTCTGCAAATCATACTTAAGTGCCTGACAGAGGGTCCATCGAACCTCCTTTATATTATTCATGTACCATTCTATTCTCGAATAGCACGCGGGAAGAAAGAACACCTGAATCTCTCCATTCGAGTTCTGATTTCTCGTATTTTATTCTGATGATCATTTCTACGTATGTAGGTGGAAGTCAACAATACATTTTGGCATTCGGAGGAGAATGTTGGCGATTGGAGTTTCGTAGGCAGCCCACGCCGCAGCGATAAACGCCGTTATTGTAATGATTACCATCCCAGATCCTGTATCTACCGTAACGCTGTCTCCCCTGTTTCGTGACAATACGAAACGAGCCGCTTTCTTTGGACTCTTTGGACAGCTTCCGTCAAACCCACTTAATAAGGATCCCACACTGGGCAGTAATACTCCAAATAAGAGCGGACAAGCGTAGTGTATGCAGTCTCTTTAGTAGTTCTGTTGCCTCTTTTAAGAGTTCTGTCAGTTCAGATTCGTCTTTCTTTCGATTTAGATAAAGTTTCTATAGTGTTCTTTCAAGTTTAAGTCTGATGTAATAGTAATTCCGACGTATTTTGTGGAGTTTATGACATTCACGTTTGACTGATTTATCTTGTAAACAAAGTTTAACGGATTTCTTTTCGTACTCATGTGGACGACTTCACACTTCACATTATTTAGGGTCAATTGCCAATTTTTACACCATAGTGATATCTTATTTAGATCGTTCTGCAGTTGGTTTTGATCTTCAGATGATTTTACTAGACGGTAAATGACGGAATCATCTGCAAACAACCCAAGAGAACTGCTTAGATTTTTTCCCAAATCGTTTATGTAAATGAGGAATAGCAGAGGACCAATAACAATACCTTGTGGAATGCCGGATATTACCTCTGTTTTAGTCGATGCCTTACCATCGATTACTACAAACTGTGTCCTCACTGACAGGAAATTCCTTATCCAGTCGCAAATTTGGGGCGATATATCATAACCACTCAATTTAATAATAAATAAAAGAAGTACAGGAAACATACCTTGTAGGCCGTTCTCATATGGGACGCTTGTAGCAGCAGGCTTCTCTCGCTAAGCTGTCAGACGGGAAGCCAACCCTACGCTTGCCCCCTCCGACCTTGCCTGTTTTCGGCGAGTACCCAAGGTCACCAGGAGGGGAGGCGCGCTGCTCCCCTGCTCTAGCCCAGGCTCTTCCTTCACACGTTTTTCCCCTGGCCTTGCTTTTGTTGTGAGCAGTTTACAGACTTCCTCTCCTGATCCACCAAGCAGGGTAGCGTAGTGGTAACACACTGGTCTCGCATTCGGGAGAACGTTGGTTCATCCTGATTTAGGTTTCTCGTGGTTACCCTGAACCAGACAAATGCCAGGATCATTCCTTTCAAAGGGCACGGCTAATTTCCTTTTCCATCCTTAGGAAAATTCAATCCTAGCTTGTTCTCTCTCTCTCTCTCTCTCTCTCTCTCTCTCTCTCTCTCACTCTCTCATGACCATGATGTGTAAGGGCGGGACGTTAAACCCTAACCTCTCTTACTTCTTTGTCTTGATTCTTATGATCTGAAAAATCGTTTGTTGGTCTTGTTAACGTTTGTGGCTATTTCGCATTAATCCACGCTAGTAGCAAGAATATGACCGTGGCTTTTTGAAAAATGTTTAAATGTTTGTTAAGCTTATGGGACTTAACTACGGGGTCATCAGTCCCTAAACTTACAAACTACTTATGAACTACTTACGAACTAGGACGGCACAAATATGCATGCCCGAGGGAGGATTCGAAACCCCGACCGTAGTGGCCGCGCAGACCGTGACTGAAGCACCTCAGTCCCCCAGCCACCGCGGCCGGCGGCGATGTATTAATTTGGTAAATGAAAAACCTTCCGCCGTTATTTTTAAAAATAAAATTTGCGTTGTCGGCTATATCTTAGGGTGAGAGGGTATATTCAGGATTATAAATGGATGGCTAGTTCTCGTATTACTGCATGGATCTTATAAGGGTCTGAAGATGAGATTATTGGAATATCGAAACATGTAATTGATTTTAAAAATTTTAAAAAAAATCATGGCGGAAGGTTTTTCATTTGCCAAAGCGTAATATAGTGTCTTGACTGAAAGAACATATCGGTGCAGTATGGATTACCTTTATCGTTCATCTTTCTTCAATGACATGAAAATACAGATTTTCTCTGTAGATCTAAAACGTAGTACTATTGTGGCTTGAATATACTGAAAGGTATTAGGTTTTTCAAATAATCTCCTTTCGTTAGTAATCACAGTGTTGACAGTGTCTTGAAACGAGGGTGTAAGATTGACATTAACAAGAGCAAAACAATGAAATATAGTCGGATTAAATCAGACGATGACGATGAAATTACATTACGAAACAAGACAATGAAGGTGGAAAGTGAGTTTTGTCACCTGGGCAGTAAAATAACTTACCATGGTCGGAGTACAGATGATATTAAACCCCGAAAGGCAATGGAAAGAAAACATTTCGGAAAACATTAATTTATTAACATTATAACATTAATTTATCTGCTAGGCTGTTTCTTCTGAAGGCTTTCGTCTAGATTGTAGCCTTGTATGGGAGTGAAACATGGACTATAAATAACAAGAAGAGGATTGACGCTTTTCAAATGTGGTGCTATAGATGAATGTTTAAGATTAGATAGATAGATCACGTGACTGTTGAGGAGGTACTGAACAGAATTGTAAAGATGAGAAACACCTGGCATATCTTGCCTAAAAGAAGGGATAGATTAGTAGGACACATTCTGAAACACGAAGGAATCGTGAATTCAGTACTGGAGGAAAATATACAGTTAGAAACGCAAAGGGAGGCAAAGAGACGAATACGGTAAGAAGGGTGAAATGCGTGTGGATTGTCGTTCATATTCTGAGATGAAGAGGCTTGCGCAGGGTAGAAGCGCGGAAAGCTGCAACGAACAAGTCTTCGCACTGAAGAGCAAACACAAGTAAATTAATTAATCGACTGACAACGTCATAAAGCGGCTTATTCAACTTCATGGCAGATTGTCTAGTCTTAAGTGTAATGCCGATCACGTACATATACATGATTCTATTCCTTCCTCGTTGTAAAGGAAACCTGCTTTACAAGTCTCATACACCGTTGTAATAAATCATACATGATGTTCTCTGCTGTGAACCAGTATTAACTGCTTTTGAGCGTAACTAAAATGTAATTCTAGTGGATGATCTGACTTACGTAAACACACCCTTTCAAAGGAACCTTCCCGCCATTTGCCTGGAGTGATTTAGGGATATCACGGAAAAAAACAAATATGGTCGGCCGAAGGTGGATTTGAACCACCATCCTCCCGAATGCGAATTCAAAGTGTTACCTCTGCGCCACCTCGCTCTGTGAGTGCCTGGAAGCAATTAGGTATTCTAAGACCTCGTATCTAAACGTTTGACGTAGCACGTAGCAACAGACCCATTATCAACGCAGTGCATTTGAAAATGACCAAAGGCCAAAACTGGGAATTAGTGTTTATGTGCGTTGTGCATTAACCCTTGCAATACCAAGGAGAGGGGTGGGGGGGTACTATATGCTCACCTTTTGAAAAAAGTTGGAATCTACTCAGGCACTTTATTTTTGAAAATTTTGTAAAAAATATTTATTTTCTTTAATGAAGTCTTCTTCCAGATTCTGTGATTGTTTTACATTTTTCGTTTAAGCTTAACACACACGACGGACGTCTTACTCCACAGATAAAAGCATTACGTGACCTTAGAACACATTATATTTCTCTTGGTTGACAGCAACAATGGTCTCAATAATAATTCATTTCCCTTTGGTTCTTTATAGTTTCCTGTTCAGTGCCACTTAGTCCAGTGTTAGATACGACAGTGATTGAAAATGTGGCAACAGTCACATACTGCCAGAGTAAGCTCGCAGATTTTGGAAGAATCTTCAGATTCTGAAACAGAATTTGATGAAACTGACAATGTAGTGAGTGAACCAGAAGAGGAATGTGTTGTGTGCGAGGATGTGGACAGTGATAGAGTATCAACAGACGGAATTAGGTGAAAGATGTAAAATGCATCATTGAAAATAATTGTACATGAAACATTCAGGTTCTGTGTCCTGCTTATGCATTAATAGGTCTTTCAAAAGTATGTTATTAATGTAATTCAAGAACAGTTAATGAATATTATTTATTTTTTAAATTTGTATGGTGGGTAAAAAGTACCCCTCCCATGGTTGGTAATACACGTTACTGAAAGTGGCTTGGTATTGCGAGGGTTAACTATTTTATATAATAAAACTAACAGTCTATAATTGTTTTAAAAGGCGTCCAACAATTATAAATCATACTTAAATAATTTGGAAACAAGTCTAGTGGACAGATTGGAATGTAATTTGGGATTAAGGCAAGACTAACAGCGGCAAAGTCAGCATATTTTTAGCTTACACGACGCAGCGTGTAGTGGATGGTTTTTAAACGCACAATGTAATTCTCTATGTGGTTCTGGGGCTTTTGTAGTAAGGAAAACAGATAATCAGAAATTGCTAGTCTGCTAGAGGAAGAAAATATTTGGTCGCCAGAGGGACACGCCAGTTACAGGTCTGGATGATACCAACTATCTGAGTTACATTCACTAGCTGACGTCAAAAAATGAGAAAAAGAAGATTGGCTGGATTCTTGTTAAGGACGGAAGAGTAAGCAGTATTCTCAGGATCCGCGAAGGTCTGTACCCGAGGAAGGCCACAGACAAGATCGAAGGATATCAGCAAGGACATACCCAGAAGATGGGCCTGAGAAACTGAGTATGGCCAGGAACAGAAATGACTCAGTGCGCATGTTCAGAGCGACAATTAAGAATATGTTTACTCACGATTGTCGGTGCCAAGTCTCACCCTTTCTTGTATATGCCACGTATACTGCGGATTTTCCCGTGTTCCATTATCAATAACGAGGTATTCGTAACAACGCATTTATACCTTTCTGGTTTGGTGAACATATTGTCCTCTGAATCAGCTGGACTCAACCTCACAGAAAATGTGTGCCACACCCCCGCAACTTGGTAGTAACCAATAAAAGCAGGGCCAGCAGGCTGTAACGGTGGGTGGACCTTACCAATGCCCAGGGTGGAAAGTTTCAAATTTTAAAATGGATCCACAACAATGAAATAACAATCTAGCAGAAGTGAAGAAGTATGGGAATAAGCTGGAATTAAGGAACATTTATAACATTTTGAGTATTACAGGTAGTTTTCTACAGTACTGTAAAGCAGATTTTTTTTTTTTTTTAGCCACGAATTATTTTTATAGTTAACAACAAATTTGAAATTATATTTGAATTACATAAGGGAGACCGGAATATAACTTTTATTTTCAATTTTTATTTGTCATTACAGCATAAGTTGGTGGTTTCGGTGTGAAACCACTGTAGCGACACCAACTGAAACAGACATGCACGCCAGCCGCAGTGGCCGAGTGATCTGCGGGGTGCCAGTCACGGCATGGATGTTGGGGTTGGAACACTTGCGCGGAGTGACACTTGCGCGGAGTGACACTTGCAGCGGAACCCGGGGCCCTTGGGGCGGCTAATTGCTATTCCTGGGTACAGGCCCACCAAGAAGTCTAGCACTGCTGTTGTCAAGTTTCCGCACTGTCAACATAACACGAAAATCAGTGAAACTGCACAACCCTTTGCAAGCTGAAGAGCAATATAATGACTTGTTCTAACTACATATTAATCCGTTGAGTGTTCCTCCTGTAAACAAAAAGGTATTTTAATAGTGATAATGTTTTTGAGAATGACTTTCCACAGTCATACCTCCTAAAAGCATATTATTCAGAACACTAAGCATATCAAGACACCTGCGCAAGCAATAAATATATTAGGCATCCTGCACAGATACATTGATGTAATTGACCGCTATGTAGTTAACCCCACTATCACGCAACTTCCATATCTTTAAAAATAGCTACTATGCTTTTTAATAGGAGATGAAACCTTAAACCTTCAATTAAAAAAACGTTAATAATAAGTCAATGAGTATTTTACATACTTAAAGCGTTTATTCGTAGACCCCAAAACGATTTGGCTGTATTCGAATTACAAATACATCTAAGAAATATATGAAATACGGAATGTGTAACGGAATGTCACACACCGAAAAATGCTAAAGATAAATTCTATTTTCCATCACCGTCATATAGAACCATTTTTACTCCAAACTTGGCATAAACCAACAGGGAGAAACAAGTTGCAAGACTTCCAGGAAAAATGAAGCGAAATTGACAGCTAATAGTTGGTTATAAATTACATTGCCTGTTAACTGTATAAATATAAATTACGGAATACGCGGAACTCCTGTTCAGTACAGTCAAAAAGGTATAAGGTAATAGGCAGTGGTTTACAATCAGATATCCGTATCACTCTCCTTCTCAAGAAGTCTGTGTGGAGATTTATATTCAGAACATTCAAGAAAAAGGTGTTGAAACTATAAGAAGCAGCTCATTTACTCAGGAAGGGAAAACGTTATGGTGCCCGTAAATTTGAATGGCTGTATCTCTTGTAGTAACATTTAATTTTTGATAAAATGTTAAAATCCAATAAACCAGAATTTTGTCTTTCTAAACTCAGTGCCAATTTTTTTGTGGAAATTTTTGCAGGAAGTAGTCTTGACGTGATTTCATACTTCTATGCATTAACATGTAATTTGTGTCACAAATTGCTCGACCGGTCCGGTCGGAGGTTCGAGTCCTTCCTCGGACATAGGTATGTTTGTTTGTACTTTGCCTAAGTTATTTTAAGTAGTGTGTAAGTCTAGCGACCAATGATCTAAGTAGTTTGGCCGCATAAGACTACACATATACACGTAATTTATTTATTTCATAACCACATTTAAGTACTAATAATTAAAGAAACTTAAAAGAGAAATTTGAAGTAAACACTGAAAACAAATGATTGATATTTCTCATGAGATGAATGCACACAACCGTTGTCTTATGTCTTGTGAATGTACCTACAAATTCTGCCATGTGACAATTGTAGTGTGAGTCCAAAATATGTTTTTTCTGTAATAACATTAAAAACATATTAAAAATTCAGAACTCGAAAATCAGTGAAGTTTTGGACTTGAAGCGTTTTGTGTTGCTACATCATTACATAGTAGACACGATTTTAAAATTTGGTTGCTATCGCCAAAGTAGACGAAACGTTAAATTTTTGGTGTAATCTTCGCCGTGTAGACTGTATGTTGTAGAAGTCTACGTCGAACCTAATCATACCTCTGAGGAGAGAACGTTGTTTGCACTTCTCCTGCGTTTCCAGTCGGCTGTGCTGTGCTACGTAACGACATAGTACCGTTCCACTTTACCGAGAGCTATATATGTCTTGGTGTGATGTCTGTTTTTTTTCGAAATAAGACATCACACCAATATATGTATCATTTAGACGCAAAGATTCTGGGTTCTGGTTTCATCGCTAACGCGATTAACAACGTTAGACCTCGTGTGTAAACAAAATGTTCAAATGTTTGTATAGTCTATGGGACTTAACTACGGGGTCATCAGTCCCTAAACTTACAAACTACTTGTGAATTACTTACGAACTAGGACGGCACAAATATCCATGCCCGAGGGGGGATTCGAACCCCCGACCGTAGTGGCCGTGCAGACCGTGACTCGGCCACCGCGGCCGAAGTGTGTAAACACTTAAAGGTTATGAGTGCCACTGGAAAAATGCATAAGTAACACCTGTTGTTTGAGACTTGAAGATGACCTGAAATTAGCCGAAATCGATATCTCATAATAAACATAAGGTGTAGCTGTCTATATTTCATAATGCTATTCCTAACATATTTAAAAGCTGCTCAAAACCACCTACAAAAAACCTTTATAATGAGATTGTATATAATTCCACGATCAAATTGTGTTGTAGTAATTATTTGTAGTAATACACCCAAAGATCTGCCCTTGCTTTTAGTGCCTTGATCAGCTGTTTATTTTTAGAGGTATTACTAGGGACAGTAAAAATTCGCGTTTGCGATAAATGCGAATATAGATGCGAATTCTGACTCAAAATGCAGTAAATCCGAAATTGTAGTTAGCAACAGTTGCGCTCAATTCCGATTTCATCACATTCCTCTTCACATGGTGCTGTATTGTAAATCGAGTGATATTTGTATGACGTGTTATCTTCCTGTTGAATGAGGCTGTGATATCTCCAGGCCGTTACTACTGCTCTACCTCGCTCGGTGGGCTTTTCCCTGAATACGGCACAGGTAGCGGCTGGAGGGCGAGGAGTAGGGGTGGTGTATCCCTACTTCTGGAACACCCTGTTCACTACCTGCAGCGTCCGGGTCTCCGCGCAAGTGTCTACAAATTCCCTTTCCGCGCAAGTGTCACTCCGCGCAAGTGTCACAAACTCTCGATGTTTGTGTCGTCTTTAGTATAAGGTAGTTCATAAGTAGTCTTTAAGTTTATGGACTGACGATCCCGCACTTAAGTCCCTTAAGTTTAACAAACATTTGAATTTGAATTTGAGAAATCGGCAAGGGGAGGCTCAATTTGTTATGCCGGCTCGGCACCATCATGCTACACATGTAAAATTCTGAATGTTTTAAGCACATGAAGATGGCCACAAGCCCGAAACCGGTCGAGTCAGAAGTAAATAATACGATCTTTAATGTGACTGGTACTTGTTTTTATTCTCAACCATGTATTAGGAACAGTCGCAGAGTTCAAACACATCTGTCATGAATAAAACACACAGACAATAATAGTTCAAATGTTTGTAAAGCTTATGAGACCTAACTACGAGGTCATCAGTCCCTAAACATATAAACTACTTATGAACTAGCTAATATTAAAGACGGCCGAGGGGGGATTCGAAGCCCCGACGGGGAGCGGTCTCGTGCATTGTGGCATAGCGCCACAATGCGCTCGGCCGTTCCGCCGCGGCATTTATGGTTCAACATCCCAGTAGGGGGGCAGGGGAGGGAGGCGGCTCTTGGAATTTTCGCACGGAGCGCAAAAATCCCCGAGTCGGCTCACTTTCAGTGACTTCGGCCTCATATGTGACATGTGAGGAAAATTGTGATGCATCTGTTCCTAATTAAGAGCATGATCAAGGCTCGAGCGGTGTAGCACGGCGGTAGCATTATGTCTCCTAAGGTTGGCTACTTTTTATTTATTTGTTTATTTATACCCGCTGCTTCGCACGCATAGACTGGATGGTATGCATTGGTAGTTTATACTTCTAAATATAAATTTTCATATATTTAGCTTCAAAAATGCTTTCCTAATCAAGTATTTTTATACAACTTGCCACCCGTATTGCACCATTGATGGCAGAATTCAAAACACTCCGAATCACATTTTATTTATTTTTTAATTTTAACCATGCTTCAAAATCTAGCATCAAAATAGTCTTAGTAGCACCCTTAAAAGAATTTTCCCTTATTTCATCCGCTTAATGGTTGAATTTCCAAAATATCGAAACAAGTGCTTTTAAAATTACAATAAAAAATCTAAATCCGAAGTTTTGTATTTCTTGCTTCAAAATTGTCTTAATAGCAACGTATTTTCAAATTACCGTTCATCCCCTATTTCCCCCGTTTAGGCATGGGAATATCGGAAAATCGCTGATGCCTACAGTGTAAGATAAACAACATCTACAAATTCCAAGTTTCTGTCGTCAGTAGATTCATTTTTCAGCGCCATTGTCTGCCTTTTAGAAACGGATCGAGAACGCAAAATGTCTTTCTTACGCTTTGGCATCTTTCTTGGTAGTATTACTTTTCAAACTGCAGTATGCACTAAAAAGATAAAGCAGTCAACAATCCGACGATTACTTTGAACACTACAGTACTTGACTAGGCATGGTCCTGTTTGTAGGTGGTATGCTGTTGCCTTCCTCCGACCTTCGAACTGACTGACCCACCCAGTTATAGGTGAACCTACAGTTTAACTTGGATTCCGAACCACGGTGCTGCTCGATATTTTGACATCAGCAACATTGCCAGAGGTGAAAGAATTGGAACATGACAGATTAAAATCCTAGAACCAGCTGGAGATGGAACCCGCAACCTTCGGATTTACAGACTGGCACTCTACCTCTGTGCTACCGAGCCGCACAATATGCACTTTTTTTTTTCTTAATTCGTATGCTTGTTACAGAAAAACAACTGAAGAATGTGCATCACGTTTCGCTTGCTGTATATAACCTCTTTGCTATTATAGTGTCAAACGCATCGCTGGTCTTCAGTTCGAATTTTATATAAGCTGACGACTTTCAACCACTATATTTTCCACCCTCTAATAGCTATCGACACGGAACTTGTATGAAGTAAAATGGGAAACTTTGTAATACAACAACACAGAGAGATCGTTCACCTCCATTGTGTAGTTTTTGCTGAAGAGCAAAATATTGACACCCACACCTGGAATTTTATACATAAGTCGGTAACTTTAACTCCCACACCTTCCAGCCTCTTAATCGTTATCAACCCTCTACCACCATAGCGCACAATTGGATACTGATACCTACTTCCATATACAAACACTATTCTTTTGCGATGTATAGTTATGGCTGCAGAGTGAAGTATAGGCACATTCACCTCAATTTTTATATATATTAAGATTTATTTTTTATTTTCATTTGGTGACGTAAAGGGAACAATAGTCGACCTAATATTGATCCCTGAGGTAGACCTTTATTCCCCGTACTGAAGATGCTGTTTCGCCATACGCGCTTCTTTTAATGCTACGAGCTAGCTGTGATACGCTGTGGTTATACAGTACCACCATAGTGCATAATTTGAGACTGATACCTACTACCATATACAAACACTATTCTTTTGCGATGTGTAGTTATGGCTGCAGAGTGAAGTATAGGCACAAACACCTCAATTTTTATATATATTAAGATTTATTTTTTATTTTCATTTGGTGACGTAAAGGGAACAATAGTTTACCCAATATTGATCTCCGTACTGAAGATGCCATACGCGCTTCGTGGGTTTCTTAATGCGACGAGCTGGCTGTGATACGCTGTGCTTATACAGTACCACCATAGTGCACAATTGGGGACTGATACCTTCTACCATATACAAACACTATTTATTTGCGATGTGTGGTTATTGCTGCAGAGTGAAGTATAGGCACAAACACCTCAATTTATATATATTAAGATTTTTTTTTTAATTTCCTTTTTGTTACGTAAAGGGAATAATAATGGACCCAATATTGATCCCTGAGTTAGACCTTTATTCCCCGTACTGAAGATGCTGTTTCACCATACGCGTTTCGTGGGTCTCATGATGCTACGAGCTGGCTGTGATACGCTGTGGTTATACAGTACCACCATAGTGCATAATTTGATACAAACATTATTCATTTGCGATGTATAGTTATGGCTGCAGAGTGAAGTATAGGCACTGACACCTCAATTATTATGTATATATTATATTTATTTTTTATTTTATTTTCGTTTCGTAAATGGAACAATAGCGGACCCAATATTGATCCTTGAGGTAGTCACTTTATTCGCGTACTGAAGATTCAATAAGCGCTTCGTGGGTTTCGTAATGCGACGAGCTGGCCGTGATACGCTGTGGTTATACAGTAGGTAGCTGTCAGCTGCCGCGGTGCGAAGGCGCCGCGCACGTGCACCTCAGAAATAGCCGTCCGCAGCAGCACGCCGGCTGCGGCGTTGCCACGCGTTGCGGGGAAAGTCTGCGCCGTGCCTCGCCTCGCCTCGCGTCGCGTCGCGCGGCCTCGCTCCGGAAATCGCGCTGCCCGATGTGGCGCGAGGATCCTCGCTGTCGCGTCCGCCGCCCAGCGCCGCTGCGCGCGCACCCGCCGCGAACAAAACATGACCACTTAACTTACGAACAAAACACCGCCGCCGCAGCGGACCACCGCGCAACGCGTCGAGATATCGATATGGCACAGATGCCGCGCTCATACCGTCATATTTTGTTTTTGCCAAGTTGGTACATGTTGTGCAATAAGATGTCAAGTGACAGCTTCATTCGTGTAGCGATGCGCCGAGTCAGTTCATTCATGTGAGCTACTCCACTCATTCGCACTCTTCACTATGAAGTAGTTCGTTCACAAAGTACGTAGCCTGACGAAACTGCCGAGTTTTCTTTCACTACAACTCGCTCACTGTAATACTGTATCTGAGGAATTTAAAATAGATCATGGTCGAAGGGGCCAAGGAAAATATAAACAGAGAAAGAGAGAGAGGGAAATACTTTAAATTTCACTTGCTCATTTTCGCATGATGCTCTGAAAAAAATTTTACCTGGCAAGTTAAGTTATGCCTTCCTTGGTTTTCTTACTGGTTGAAAAGTCCATGGCTACCAACAATATATCCCATAGTGTTATAATTTAATGCAAACCCGAAGGAACATTTTAAGCACTGTCATAAAGAATATATCTAAACTACTAAACTGAACGTCTGAGTTCAGCTACTTATACTATCATAGTCATTGCAAAATTTGGTGATATACATATCAGTAAATTAGCTTACTACGCCTATTTTCATTCATTTCTTTCATATTGGATCATATTCTGGGGCAATTCAACATTGAGTAAGAAAGTATTCATTGCACAAAAGCGTGTAATCAGATTAATTGCTGGAGTCCACCCAAGAGCATCCTGCAGACGTTTAATTTAGGGATCTAGGCATCTTCACTGTAGCTTCATAATATATATATATATATATATATATATATATATATATATATATATATATATATTCACTCGTGAAATTTGTTATTAACAATCCGACCCAATTCAAAAGTGACAGCAGCGTGCATAGCTACAACACTAGGAGAGAGGACGATATTCACTATTCAAGGTTAAATCTAACTTTGGCTCAGAAAGGGGTGAATTATGCTGCCACAACAGTCTTTGGTCTCTTACCAAGTATCAGATAGCCAACTAGTATTTAAAAATAAATTAAAGGAATTTCTGAATGGCAACTCCTACGATATAGATG
This sequence comes from Locusta migratoria, assembly GCA_026315105.1. Taxonomy (NCBI): domain Eukaryota; kingdom Metazoa; phylum Arthropoda; class Insecta; order Orthoptera; family Acrididae; genus Locusta; species Locusta migratoria. The sequence goes on from CM048748.1 coordinate 357,016,519, forward strand.
AATTTTTAGATAAAACTTTAATAAATAAATAAATAACAACAAAAATGTAATAAAAAATCCTTAAAATATTGATTGTCAAGTGTAGACAACATTTACTAATCTCACACGTTCCACATCATTACGAAATGTCGTATATATGATCTATAGATCAAGTATTAATGTAATCTAATCTAAATATAATTGTCCCTTAATTTACCCGTTGATTTTATTTTGTCGAGAACTAAAACATTTCAAGTTAAAGACATAACAGTTTCCTGAAATGTCACAACCAGTTGTCTCTTATGTGGAATGTTTCAATTCATTACCGGTTTCAAATTGCCTTGCAATTCATCATCAGATTATAACATGTTTTTGCAGTTTCGAATATACCTATTAATTTTGATGCAGTAATATGCCACATTTGGTTTTCTTAATGTGACCCTTTTTGTTTATACATTCCGTATTATAGGCTGAGAGCAGGATTATATTTTTGAGTGTTTAGAATAGTAGTCGTTTCATCATAAGTAACCGCTTTGGCGCGGTCAAGTAACCGAAGGCGCCTCGCTGCGGAGCGCGCGGCTGCTCGCCTTCGGAGGTTCGAGTCCTCCCTGGGCATGGGTGCGCGTGTGTTTTTTCTTAGATTAGTTTACCTTAGTTTAAATAGTTTGTCAGCTACGGACTGATGATCACGCAGTTTGGTCCGATAGATTTACAAACATTTGACCGCTTTTTCGTTTGTACTATAGCTGTACTAAGCGTTGTGGTCATAGTCTATAAACGCTTAAAAATGACATTCATTCATTAGTGCGATAAACATTCACACAACAGCATGCCTTGCGTCTTTCCTCATTGCATTGTAATACTAAGTATTTGAGAAAGCTGTTGCAAGCACCCGACAGGAATTAAGAAGAAAAAATAATCGTAGACAGTAGTCTGCTAAGGTTTTGGGGCAATTAACATGGCGGAAGTTGGCTTCAATTTTGTGACGTCATGTTATCTGCAGCCTTCGAACATAGATATTGAAAGACAGAGCAAGGCGCCAATATCTTTGCAGTTATACGGCGTGCCTGTTGGCAAAACAATGGGTGTGCCCAGCTGTGGTTATGATTATACAGGAAACATTTTCAAATGAATACACTCAAGAAAGTTTGGTGAATGTGAGTATCGTTAAATTTCATATGTAAGAGTTATTACGTAAAATAGTGGCTTTTCTAGAAAAATGTTGAACTGTTGTTTATATACAGCTAATGTTTACGAACTATCAAGTGGTTGTATGTTGGTACCTCGCCATCTGCATAGTCAGTGTACTGTTTGCCTGGTCTGTTCTAAACGATAGTCTACTTCATTCCACATATGTTGAAGGACGTCAGGCGTAACGGAGCGATTACCGTCACTGATTCCTTTAAATGGTCAATGTCTTTGATATGAACACTGTACAGTATGCTGGTATGAGAAAATAATTACTTCCATGGGTTGCCAGAAAAGAGGTATAACAATTCGTTTATCTCCTTCGAAGTTTCGTGCGTTAAGTAAAAGCTATTTCCTAACGAATCTTAATCGTCTCTATTTTCAACCTTTTTCGTGATACTCCATGGTACACCACGGTTAATGATTGATCTTCTGGTGAAATCATACACGAGTTCTTTCATGCGCTTCAGGATCGATTACCGTAATAATCATGCCCTGTAACAGATGAAATGTTTGTTAAATGATTAAACAGTCATTGGACTGCATTATTATGTTTCGTCACAATCCGGATTTCACCTGTATATACGAGAATGACGATTCGGTTTCCTACATGTACCAATCAATTGACATAATTGTGCACTTGAAAATGGCTGTACAGCCGATATCCGGATCGTGACGAAACATAATAAAATAATACAGTCAAGTGGCGGTTAAATCATTTATCAAATATTGCATGACTGTGGTAATGAATACAACAACATAATAGATGAAATGCTGTTGGCCGCGCGTTTCTAGGGACTGCGAAGCCGCTCCCCGCGTAGGTTCGAAACCTCCATCGGGCATGCGTTGTCCTTAGGTTAGTGTACAGGGACTGATAACCGTAGCAGATTTACAAAATTTGATTTGTTGTTGTTGTCTTTAGTCCGAAAACTGATTTGATTCAGCTGTCCACATTAGGTTAATCATGTGCAAGCCCTTTCCTCTGCATAAATACTGGTGCTGACATCCACATGAATTGCTTGCTGTTACAGCAGTGGGAACTAGCGGAATCGAAACACGAAAGCGTTTGGTAGACAATGATTCACGTACTCCGATTCGTACTGGCGTTGCACTGTCAAATCGACAAAGAGTGTCGTGTCTTCTATTTCATCTTTTACTGTTCGATGAATCTACATCTACATGGGACACTGCAAATCACGTTTAAGTGCCTGGCACAGTTCATCGAACCACCGTTATACTATATCTTCTATTCCATATCAAATAGCGTGCGGGAGCCGGCCGCGGTGGCCGAGGGAACTGAGGCGCTCCATTCACGATCTGCACGGCCACTACGGTCGGGGGTTCGAATCCCCCCTCGGGCATGGATATTTGTGCCGTCCTAGTTCGTAAGTAGTTTATAAGTAGTTTGTAAGTTTATGGACTGATGACCCCGTAGTTAAGACCCATAAGCTATACACACATTTGAACATTTTTAGCGTGCGGAAAGAAAGAACACCTGACTCTCTCCGTTCAGGCTTTGATATCTCTTATTTTGTTCTGATGATCATTTCTACCTATGTAACTGGGAGTCAACAATATATTTTCGCATTCGGAGGAGAATGTCGGCGCTTGGAGTTTCGTAAGTAGCCCACGCCGCAGCGATAAGCGCCGTTGTTGTAATGATTCCCATCCCAGATCCTGTATCATTTCCGTAACGCTGTCTCCCGTGTATCGTGACAATACGAAACGAGCTGCCCTTCTTTGGACTCTTTCGATATCCTCCGTGAAACTCACCTGATAAGGATCCCATACTGGGCAGCAATATTCCAAAAAAGGACGGACAAGCGTAGTGTATGCAGTCTCTTTATTAGTTCTGTTGCATCTTTTAAGGGTTCTACCAATAAAACGTAGTGTCTGGTTCGCCTTTCCCACGACATTATCTACGTGTTCTTTCCAATTTAAGTCTGAAATACTAGTAATTCCTTGGTATTTTGTGGATTTTACAGCCTCACTTTTGATTGATTTCTCTTATAAACAAAGTTTAACGGATTTCTTTTCGTACTCATGTGGACAACTTTACACTTCTCATTATTTAGAGGCAATTGCCATTTTTACACCATAGTGATATCTTATTCAAATCGTTCTGCAGTTGGTTTTGATCGTCCGATGATTTTACTAGACGGTAAATGACGGCGTCATCTGCAGACAGTTTAAGAGAGCTACTTAGATTTCCCATAAATCGTTTTTGTAAATAAGGAACAGCAGAGGACAATTAACACTACCCTGTGGAACGCCCGATATCACCTCTGTTTTAGTCGATGCGTTACCATCGATTAATACGAACTGTGTCCTCCCTGACAGGAAATCCCCTATCCAGTCGCAAATTTGGGGCGAATCCTAATGATGCCGCTGATAATATTAACTCGTCATGCTGTACTCCGGGGTTGGAACACTTGTGGGGAGTGACAAAAATGTTCAAATGTTTGTACAGCTTATGGGACTTAACTACGGGATCATCAGTCCCTAAACTTACAAACTACTTGTGAACTAGCTACAACTAAGGACGGCACACATATCCATGCCCAAGGGGGGATTCGAACCCCCGACCGTAGTGGCCGTGCAGACCGTGACTGGAGCGCCTCAGTCTCCTCGGCTACCGCGGTCGGCGGGGAGTGACACTTGCGGGGAACCTGGGGCCCTTGGGGCGGCTAATGGATTTTCCTGGGTTCCCTCACACCTAGACGTCTAGCACTGCTGTTGTCAAGTTTCCACACTGTCAACATAACATGAAACTCAGTGAAATTGCACAACCCTTTGCAAGCTGAAGAGCAATATAATAACTTGTTCTAACTACATATTAATTCGTTGAGTGTTCCTCCTGAAAACAAAAAGGTATTTTAATAGTGATAATGTTTGGAAAGTTTTTAAGACATCCTCTGCTACTACAAGATGATGACTGTTCACAGTCATACCTCCTAAAAGCATATTATTCAGAACACTAAGCATATCAAGACACCTGTGCAAGCAATAAATATATTAGACATCCTGCACAGATACGTTGATGTAATTGACCGCTATGTAGTTAAGCCCACTATCGCGTAACTGTCATCTCTTTAAAAATAGCTACTATGCTTTTTAATAGGAGACGCAATCTTAAACCTTCAATTAAAAAACTTTAATAATAAGTCAATGAGTATTTTACATACTTGAAGCGTTTATTCGTAGACCCCAAAACGATTTGGCTGTATTCGAATTACAAATACATCTAAGAAATGTATGAAATACGGAATGTGTAAGGGAATGTCACACACTACTGCTCCACCTCGCTCGGTGGGCCTTTCCCTGAATACGGCACAGGTAGCGGCTGGAGGGCGTGAAGTAGGGGTGGTGTATCCCTGCTTCTGGAACACCCTGTTCACTATCTGCAGCGTCCCGGTCTCCCCGCAAGTGTCTACACATTCCCTTTCCCCGCAAGTGTCACAAACAGGTTTGTGACACTTAAGCGGAAAGGGAAGTAGTGTGTGACATTCTCTTACACATTCTGTATTTCATATATTTCTTAGATGTATTTCTAATTCGAATACAGCCAAATCGTTTTGGGGTCTACGAATAAACGCTTCAAGTATGTAAAATACTCATTGACTTATTATTAACGTTTTTTAAATGAAGGTTTAAGGTTGCGTCTCCTATTAAAAAGCATAGTATCTATTTTTAATGAGATGGAAGTTGTGTGATAGTGGGGTTAACTACATAGCGGTCAATTACATCAACGTATCTGTGCAGGATGCCTAATATATTTATTGCTTGCGCAGGTGTCTTGATATGCTTAGTGTTCTGAATAATATGCTTTTAGAAGGTATGACTGTGGAAAGTCATCGTCTTGTAGTAGCAACGAATGTCTTAATAACTCTCCAAACATTATCACTATTAAAATACCTTTTTGTTTTCAGGAGGAACACTCAACGAATTTATATGTAGTTAGAACAAGTTACTATATTGCTCTTCAGCTTGGAAGGATTGTGCAATTTCACTGAGTTTCGTGTTATGTTGACAGTGTGGAAACTTGACAACAGCAGTGCTAGACTTCTTGGTGTGCCTGTACCCAGATCAAAGCCATTAGCTGCCCCAAGGGCCCCGGGTTCCCCGCAAGTGTCACTCCGCGCAAGTGTCACTCCCCGCAAGTGTTCCAACCCCGTCCTATACTCCGCCGAGTTTTGTGACCATGGACAAAGTGAACATATCTACAGCGAGGAGCAAGTCATGTTGTTGTCAGCGACGCGGTTGCGCTGGCTGTATATGTTGTGACAGTAGCGGCGTAAATTTGTCCGTTCACGTTTCCAGCTGTTGGCGTCGGCAGTCGTTCGTGGAATCGCTCCAGCTATAAAACTTGCGCGCCGCGGTAGCACGTGCTTCTGGGAAGAGGGCACTGTGTGTAACGTCAGGGGCCAGAGTTTATTTGACGCCCGTGGTTGGCGACCTTCTCGGAACTGGTAACAAGGCTCTATTCACTTGCTGGTTACAGCTCTCGGCAGTCGAGTTTTAGAGGCGTCGAACGAGCTGCCAGAGTAGCACGAATATTCAGGCTTAATAGCGTTCTTCTGCCAACGCGACCGGCGTATCTCCTGTCCAGTGAGCGGAAAAACCATTTCCAGTCTTCTGCGAACAGCGACCAATGAATCACGTTGCGTGCGCTTCTCCGCTGTATGTCGGGGCTTCCTGATGCTGACGAAAGGGGCCGCGCTTTCCTGGGTATAGAAGCTCGTCTCCTGTCGCTTTTTGTCGGACTTCGCCTCCCTGTGTAACGTGCTAGGTCCTATTAGATGGCTATCAGGGCAGACGCAAATACGAGGTGCATCAAGTTAGTACACCTCAGATTATTTTCTTAGGACTGGGTACCAGTGTTGTCAACTCGTTTCCAACAGTGTGTCCCTACATGACGTGTCAAGAAACCCTAACTTCACCTTAAAAGTCCGTGCGGATCAGACTGTTGACAGAAAAATTATACAGGGAGAAGGGGGAGCATACTCATAATTATTTTTAACGGGGTAATTGAATTTTCCACTACCAGTCACACTGTATATAGCTGTTAAAATTATTTATTTAAGCTACACGTTTCGAGTCATGTGCCTCATCTTCTGGCTATTCGGCATACAAAAAACGTTGTGGACTTTTTTCTATCATGATCACTTCCACCTTTAAACATTCGCCTGTGTTTACTTTGTTAAAATGTAACACAGGCAAATTTTAAAGTGGGAAGTGATTGTGATTAAAAAAAAAAAAAAAAAAAGGGTCCGCAAAATATGTGTATTACATGTGCTATGTACAAAAACGCGGAAGATGAAATGTGTGCTCAAAGAAACTGTGACAACGCTACCACTACGTAACTATGTAGAAAGTGTCTCACATGACCACAAAATGTAAAATAAGCATTAAATAAATGGAAATTTCACTGGTGATGGTACAGAGGTGCCGAAACTAGTTTGGGCGTATAATAAATCAGTGTTTTGCATATCAGGCGGACCTCATACCCAAAATATTTTACTGCAAACACGGGACGTATAAGAGCTGCAAATCAAGAAAATGATAAAATCGTATTTATAAACACACAATACAGTCAGAACATCACATGCAAAGTTTCTAGCAGACATCTGTTTTGACAGAAACGAAACAAAAACACATCTCAAAGTGCGAACCAATGAACTTGTTAGCAAATAACACACACAGACAGAGGATAAACAAAACAAACGACATACAAAGCCTGCCAGGTCATAGAAATGGCGATTTTTCAATGACTCTTCTAAGAAAATGTAAATGTAGATAATAGTGTAAATATAAACCGTGACAGCATGTTGCAATGTGCTACAAAATACACATGGAGAGGAAAACATTAAAATAATTTGATTTTATCCTTTAGAAAAGGGTTTTCTTGAAAGCCTGCGACTGTGAGATAAATTGATTTGTTTATAAATAACAATACTGCTACCAGTCACGATTTTATTAATTTCTTTAGCACCACGTGTTTCGAGAAATAACTCCCATCTTCAAGTGCGTTTTTTGTGCTGTTTCATATTATTTATGATGTTTTGAGTGTATGAGTGCCTTCTTCATTCTGCTTTCGTTTCCCGATGTTTGAATAACATACTTAAATAAAAATGTTAATAAGTGTAAATGTAGCACCATTGTAAGTAGGTTTAAATTAGGACCATGAACAAAAGTAAAATATCCTCTATAAAGACGCAGCATACTCTATGGAAATACTGTTTTTGATAAAATCCAGCTAAGGAATTCTTTGTAGCATACTCTGTGGTAAACGTAAGCTTAGAACATATCTGTATCTGTTCATTTATTTGTATGTTTGTGAAAACTGATATACTTGTGTGCAAAAAATTATTACATGTGATGTTTGAGATGTGTGAGAGCTGCCACAGATGGACCAGACGAAAACTGTAAGTAAAAAGCTTTTCAAAACTTCCACCATTAACTCCATATAAAGATAACCATAAACTAAAATTGGGCGTATTTATATATTACAGCAACGACAGCAGAATGAAGCAGGCACTCACACACTCAAAACGTGATAAATAATATGAAACAGCACAAAAAACGTATTTGAAGGTGGGAATTATTTCTCGAAACGCGTCGTGCTAAATAAATAATAAAAAAAATCGTGACTGGTAGCAGTACTGTTATTTATAAACAAATCCAACATAAAAATACGTGTGTAATATTAGTAGTCCATTTGATTCAGAATCAAAATAATCCTATTATATGAGAACTGTTATCGATCACACACTCAAAACATGATAAATAATATGAAACAGCACAAAAAACGCACTTGAAGATGGAAATTATTTCTCGAAACGCGTCGTGCTAAATAATAATAAAAAAAATGTTACTGGTAGCAGTACTGTTATTTAAAAAACAAAACAAAAAAAACATAAAAATACTTGAGTAATATTAGTAGTCCATTTTATTCAGAATCAAAATAATCCTAATATATGAGAACTATTATCGATCTAATGTAATCAAACAAAACATTTCTTACACAGTTGAACACTGAAGATGCTTTAGAATAAAGCGAAACGCGTCAGGTGTAAATGAGACTAATTTACAGTTGCATAAGACGGTTACCTAACCTATACAAAAAAATCAGTGCTTGATCGCAACGTGGCTCAGCTCATTCGGGTGGCAGCACTGCAGGTGGGGGCAGATCCTAGGCGGAGCGGAAGTGCGCGGAGGCAGGCAGCAGTGGGGTTGCCAGCACTGGTGGCGGGAGAGTTTCCCGCGCGCGCGCAGGCGTGCGCACACCTGCGCCGTGACGTCACGCCGCTGAGTCAGCCGGCTGCAGCGCCAGCTGTGCGAGTGTGCGGCTGCGTGCATCGCCCTGCCCTGCCCTGCCCGCTCTGCCCTCCTGCACTCTCTCGCAGTCACGCGGCCCAACAGTGTACTGAGTGTAGGCTGCGGCCGCGGCGAATCTAGGGGCACTGGACGCTGTGTGCTTGCGGCGTGGTTTATGGGAGCTATCGTGAAAGCGTAACGTCCTTGTAGTCGCTCCCAGCACTCACCGCGCCGCGAGTCAATTTGGGCCAGTGATCTCTATATAACCTGGATGCATAACTCTGATGTCTGTCAACAGAACCAGTGGCGCCGACTCCGTGGGTGCTCCGGGGCTCGTGCACCCCTCAAGAATTTTTTGGGGGTGCTGAGCACCCAGATACCTCCATATTTATAAGACGCATTTGTTGTCTGTCTGTCTGTTCTCTTACAACTCAAGATCCAAATAACGTGAAATTTGGTACACGTACACAAAATTACATAGGGAAAACCAACCGGAAAATTTGAGAAAAAGTGAAAATGTGTTTTCAGTGTGTCGGTCTAAATCTATATCTTCGCGCTGATCTTGATGAAATTTTGCACAATTGACCTTCAAAACAAGGGGAAAGGCACTGTCTACATAAAATTTCGTTCAGTGCATGGGGGAGGGTTATGGATTTCGCCAAAATCCACAGTTTTTCTCCGATCTAGATAAAATTTTGTACATTTCACCTTGAGAACAAGATGAAGGTTACTGTCTACATAAAATTTCGTTCGGTGCATGGGGGGAGTGCTTTACGTACAGAATTCCATTGCAATCTCTATACATATAAGACGCATTTGTTGTCTGTTTGACTGATCCAGACAACCAAATGTGAAATTTTGCAGGGTGAGGATGTCTCCATTCCAAGAATACCTATCATTCCCTCAGGCAACACCATACAATCAAGAGAATGCAGTTCACTTTGAAACTGTGCTTTGCCATGACAATCAACAAATCACAGGGCCAGTCTCTTCCTGTGGTATGAATGTTGATATACATGTATGTGCCGTAGGTGGATCTTATCCTCACGGACATTATTGTGTCATAGTAAGGAATATGGGTGCCGACTTTGAAACAGATTCTGTGGCTTATGAGATACGGAACATAAACGCAAGCCTACATACATGCATCAATTTTTATAGTATGTAAAAGCTTAAAACCGCGGCTCTGCTCGCGTGTTGGTTGATTATAATAGATAAGCTATCTTTCTGTAGTGTGCTATGAGGCTGAATAGTAAGTAGTGTAGATGAAATCACACGTAAAATGCACTCGTTTCGAAGAACCCAAACACGAAATTCAACAATAATGATTGTAATAATATCACAGATCGACCACTTGATGTAAAGCGCGAAACGTCAAATCGATTTTTTGAAGAGATTTATTAAAAGGCATTTCCTTTTTACTGCTTTATTTATTTATTCTTATATTTCCTTATTCGTATGCTTATCCTTACAGAGAAAGAGCTGAAGACATTGTAGCACGCACAGACCAAAGATATGGTCTGTGGCTTCACGTTTCGTTGTATTTAACCTCCTTGCTATAGACTCACAAACGTCATCGCTGGCCTTCAGTCCGATTTTGTTTTATAATTTGACGACATTCAACCGCCATATCTTCCACCCCCTTATAGCAATCGCCATGGAACTGCTATGGTGTACAACGGGAGACTTGGGACAACAATTACAGACCATTCGTTTGCGTGCTGTAGTTTTCGCTGCAGAGCGAAACATTAACATACACACACACACACACACACACACACTCACGTAGTATTTTATATACACTGATAACTTTTCATCCGAATACACTCCACCCTTTTATTATTATCAATCCTTAAGCAAAAGAGTAAATATAATTTTCAAAGAGTAATTATTATTCCGCATTTTGCGTTATATGCTTCAAATTACTAAATATCTATCAAACCTTCCTGAGGTATAAATTAGTGTTGTTGTTGTGGTCTTTAGTCCGGAGACTGGTTTGATGCAGCTCTTCACAATACCCTATCCTGAGCAAGTCTCTTCATCTCCACATAAGAACGGCAACCTACATCTGTCTGAATCTGCTTACTGTATCCATCTCTTGGTCTTCCTCTGCGGTTTTTACCCCACACACTTCCCTCCAACGCTAAATTCACAATTCCTTGATGTCTAAGAATGTGTCCTACCAATCTATCACTTCTTTTAGTCAAGGTATGCCAGAAATTCCTTTTCTCCCCAATTCTGTTCAGTACCTCCTCATTAGTTACGCGATCCACCCACCTAATCTTCAGTATTCTTCTGTAGCACCATATTTCAAAAGCCTCAATCCTCTTCCTGTCCGCACTGTTTATCGTCCATGCCTCACTCCCATACAAGGCGACACTCCATACAAATGCCTTCATAAAGGACTTCCTTAGGCTTAAATCAATATTCGATGTTAACAAATTTCTCTTTTTCAAGAACGCTTTTCTACCCATTGCCATTCTGCATTTTATAACCTCTGTACTGCGACCATCATTTGTTATTTTACTGCCCAAGTAACAAAACTCATCTACCTCCTTTATTGCTTCGTTTCCCAATCTAATTCCTTCAGCACCACCTGATTTTCTTACACTGCACTCCATTACCCTAGTTTTGCTCTTGTTAATGTTCATCTTATATGCACATTTCAGCACACTGTCCATTCCGTTCAATTGCTCTTCCAGGTCCTTTGCTGTATCTGACAGAATTGCTATGTCGTCGATAAATCGCAATGTTTTTAATTCTTCACCCTGAACTTTAATTCCTTCTCCAAATTTCTGCTTGCTTTCCTTTATAGTTAGTAACTGTACAAATATTTTCGTCTCTGCGTCTTGTGGTTCAGACGTACACCGAACAGACATTCACATTTATAGATATATATTGATTCCCACTCCAAGTTTGTTTGTTCTCCTTCACAGGCTGTTTCATGTACAGACTGGTCCAGCACTGCTTCTCTTTGATGCTATTACAACTGCTGCTTGATTTGCGTCCAAGTTGTACAGTTGCCTAGGTCGTGCATTTGCGCCGATTATAACTTTGCCCTTGCTTCGTATGATGCCATAATTGTTACAAGTAGATTCCGCGATTATATTTTTGGTTAAGAATTGACGGTACCGAATGTCTGAATTTGAAATAAGTTAAAGTACAGCACCAAATGAACATTAAAACAAATAAACCGCGGATTGCATATTAAAGTTGGGCACCATACAAGCAACAGCACGTTATAAAACTTACGGAAAGCATCTAGCTGGATCCTGCACTTCGTATTGTAGAAGCTGGAAATGATAACTTTTATGTCTTATTTAATAAATGAATGTTCGAGATACTTTCCGTAGGAGATCAATGTTCAGACTGTTCACTTTGCTTTTCATTGTTGTCTGACCGTGGGTGGAACATGAAGTTACTGGTAATGATAAAATAATTTTAAAAAAATGATCGGACTTCGTGAAATTACGAAAGAAATGACTGCAGGTTCTAAAATCGAGCAAAATATTGTATAAGGATGATTGATTGATTGAAATTTTGCAGACAATGTGAAGCGATTGTAATGGCATCTGAACATTAAACTATTACGGAGGCGAAGGAGGTGAAAACAGTAGAAAAATAAGTATTTGACGTGGAGGGATTCATTTAAATAAAAGCCAAAGAGAGGGATGATTTTAAATTTAAGTAATATATTTTTTTACAACAACTTGCATCACTTACATTGAATGGATACATGAATGGAAGACGTCCGTACAGAACGAACATAGACAAGAGAGTGAGTAAAACTATTATCTCGGTTCCGTCTTCTCGCTTGTTTGGGAGTAGAAAATGACGAACGAAATTAAATTAGTTGCATTGCGAGTCAGAGGGATCCGGAGGCGATAAGTATCGCTGATCGAAGATAAACAAAAAAAAATAAATAAAAATTTCAGTGTATCGTTACACGATGCTCGCACTTGTCGCGGTGTTGGGGTGTTTGGGTGTGGTGTAGTGAGCTCGCTGTGCACAGCGGTGGCTACAGAGCGTCGCGGCGGCAGCTGGTGCTGGCTGTGTGCTCTCGGCTGCGTTGGGCCGATCGGCGTCTGCGGCCGGAAGTGCTCTTCCGGTGCGGCGCGCGTCACGAGGTAAGGGCTGCCCACTGCCGACTGCCGACTAAAGCCCTGTATAGGGAAAGTATGGCCAGCCTGCCAGTGGCAGCCATGCTGGGCCTATTCCGATGCTGCTTACGCACCGACCACTACAACGTTCGAAGCGCTTAACAATACTTCTCAACCGATTTTGAGAAAACTATTCAATGAAAAACTTTAATTTTTTCACGTGTTATAGTGTGATATATTCTCTCGAAAATGGTCCCATTTTCTATTCATTATTACTTATAGTTTCTGTGCTACATCAAATTAAATAAACTACTGAGCAAAATTTTGAAGAGTTTGCAGGGGAAAAGTCGCATTGCGTAGACTTTGCGTACGGTTGGTTTTTGCACATACAATGCTGCGGACGAAATGTAGGTAAGATATCGAAATTTTATTTAAGGTTGAGAGCAGAACGATAACTTATTTCATTCTCGAGATACAGGGAGTTATATCCGACGGACAGATGCGGGAACTTCGCGTAGTTCCGTCCATGCGGACCTGGCGGCTCTACGAAATACTTATCGTCCGATTTTAAGAAAGCTGTTTCGTTTGTGGCTCCAGATTTAGAGGGTTCATACGAGTATGTAAATTCAGATTGACTTGTACTGTAGCCAAATATTCCAATAGACCACGAGCATGTCGTCATCGGAGCATAGTGTAAATTAAGAAAACAATTGAGAATATGAATAAGTCTTTGATGAGTATTTTATTGCGTATTATGTACCTATATCTTAATTGAACTACGAAAACTGCAAGGGGATACCCACTACATGACGTTTACCAAAAACAGAAATTAAATGTGCCTTTACATCGCCAATTACATTTGAATGTCTAATATTTGTCTTACTTCAATTCTTTGTTATCTGTAATGATACACATGAAAATGAATGAAAAAAGCTTGCTTCAGGAACTGCATATTAAGTCATATCTAAACGAGAATCTAGTTCACTCACTAATATGTCCAAAATTTGTGTGTTTTCGGCAACTACCTGGAGATAAAACAAACGACGCGTGAATAATTTTACCTCACGACATTATGCAGGAGTTTTCTTCACAAATTTATTCAAGTTAAAATATATAGGTATTTGCTGCGTGATCCATTCGTCAGTGAATTTTTAATCTATTACTTTACATTATGAATTAAAATCATCACAGTGCAAGAACCGAAGTTCGTTTCTGGACTGCTAGTTTTCTCCGCCGTTTTTTATCAGTCAGACTGTTCACCTTCCTGCATTTCTGATATTTAATGTTAGCCGCTCTTCTGCGCTTCTTAACAACACCCAAAAGTACAACACTGTGGCATTACTCAAACCCGAACATACGAATATTCACAAGGCTTCTCATGGCAGCCAAGCAATGTATAGGACCAAGATGGCGGAAATAACCACGTGACTCGATTTCAGCCAATCACGAGCCGCAGACGGCGGCAAGCGGCGCGGAAAAGGATGGCCATACTTTCCTTATACAGAGAGCTTTACTGCCGACTGCCGACTGCTCGCGCCTCCAACCTGCTCCCTTCCCGCACTCCCCTCACACTGCAAGTTCGTCAGAAGCTGCCTTAACCCTTTATACGACACCATTTTATTTTTAAAACAGACAATTGAAATGTAACTAGTTAAATTACTTATCGTACCAAAACAAATTAAAAATATCAATTAATACAAATAAATAATGCCAGAGACGGATTTACGTCTCAAATATGTCAAAGACATTACTGATAAATCTGAAGCATTGAATTAAAATTTGTGGTGCGGCCGGGAATCGAACCCGGACCATCCATGCTTACTAGGCAGACATCTTAACAGGTTTTTTTTTTTTTTTTTTTTTTTTTTAATAATAATAATAATAATAAACGACCGTCTTGCGTGAGTTCATGAAAAAAAAAAATGAAGCTAATTTGACGAATTTCCGTCTCGCTGTTCCACAGATTTATATCGAAAATATTGCAAACCAAAAGAAAGTCACGTCTTCAGTGGTAAACAAAATATATCGTCCTATTTACTATTCGATAAAATAACTGTTTTCTTCTTTTTCCATAGCACTGCCCACCATCGATTTCAAAGTTTGTCTTCACGTATTGTGTTCGTAGTTTTGCGTGTCCGTTTGAAGTTCATTTTCTTTGTACTTCTTTTATGTACTTAGTATAAAATGGTTTCTTCTCTAACCCTAAAACGCGTCACTCGGCTAGTGCATAAGATTTATTTGAATAACATATACAAATGAAAGAGGGGGTTAATGATATATCTTGTTTCAAAAACAAAAATTTATTCTGAGGTACTGCTCGTTTCAATATTACTTTGTTCATTTGTTCATGTTCTCTTCATTTGGTTTATTGTATTTATTGATTTATTTGTTTATGTAATTAACGTTAGTTTTATTTTACATACTCCACCGCAAATCATGTTGCCAATTTAGGAAATTGGCGTATTGACGATAAAACCGTTGGACTGCCACACCACTAACGATTATGGCGCCATGGAATAGTCTATGTACGATTTCCCTCCACATCACAAATTTTAATTCAGCTTCTGTGTTCCAAAGATAATTGCCACTACTGCCAAGGCTCTCCATGCAGCGGGATAGCACCTCGGCAATGAACATGGTGGAACAATCCTGTTAAGCTAATATAAATTTCAATTAATACAAATAAATAATCCCAGGCACGGATTTACGTCTCAAATATGTCAAAAACATTATTGATGTGGAGGGAAATCGTACATAGACTATTCCAAGGCGCGTTAATCGTTAGTGGTGTGGTAGTCTAACGGTTGCGTCGCAGTGAAAGACATTTGGCTCCTCTGCACAACAAAACTAGCAATTATACTTAGAACATCTCCGAGAACGATTACACCAGCTCGACTTCTCTATCCAGATGAAGTTCCCTACCCAATAACGAAGAGACGAGCAGTCAATTGGCTTAAAGGACAAACAGTGTATTATATTTTCTCAGAGAAAAACAAAAGAAGACTATTGGGTGCATCTTCTGACAGAACACGATAAATTAAAATGAATGAACAAATACAGAGAAAAATACGCGAATTTTCTACTCAGGATATTAATATAGAAATAAAAGACGGGTATCACCCATTGTTTTTTTTAATATATTTATTTATTTATCTCTATTTTTACATACTGAAAATGGCTTAAACTCTTGTAATTTTCGAAGGGTGATACAGAGACGCTGCTGACTGATGCTTCATGGTACAAGAGATGTTAAATGAAAGGAAAAATATATTAGAAGATGAAGACACGGGACAAACGGAATCAACTGCAGTACAAGCATATACGAGAAGACAACTTGAAGTACTCGGAACGCCAAATTAACTCATGTTCATTCACCGAAGTACAGGAGAAGCAAAGAGGACACGTTTCTTTTCATTTTTTTATGTTTAATATAATTTTTAGAATAAGATATTTAGTTTAATTTATTGTGTCTTCGAAGTACAACATTAAGTCATTTCGAAGACGAAGCTTTCAAATTAGTTTATAAAGAAATATTACTTTCCTTTCATGGAGACTCTAGAAGAACGAGTCTTCAAGAAGATGTTAATTTTTTAATAAGAAGATATCCCATTTACTTAGGAAGAAGAAGAAGATATTAATTTCTCTTTTACAAAATAAAAAATAAATAAATAAATAAAATTGTTAAGACGTCTGCCTAGTAAGCATGGATGGTCCAGGTTCGATTCCCAGCCGCACCAAAGATGTTAATTCAATGCTTCAGATTTATCAAATAAAAAATATTTGTGATTTGAAAAATCTTATTATTAATTAGTATAAATTTCTATACTACTTGGCAAAATATTGACCACAATCCATTCTGCGGAACAGTTACTTTTGTGGTCGATAATTTAACCACTTCATGAAAATGAGGTATTTTATGACAATAGCAGTAAATAAGAAGAAATAAAATCTTTATTTGTCGTCTCCTTTCTTTTGTTTTGCATATATACATAAATATACATACAAAATATACATAGATGTGTCAAAGCATTCTCTGCACAAAGTTACACTGCGAGTGATACAATATAACTATAAAAATACATACAAAAGAGTCATACATAAAATCACAGATCACATTTGTCCAGTTCTTTAGTTCTGCTGGTCCGAAGCATTGCCTACACAAAGTTACAGTGCAGGTAGTGCCTGCCAACTTACTGTGCTAAGGTTTGCTTCATGTACTGCAAAATGCACACCTCCTTGATGCATGTACTGTAGGCATATGATGGCACATTCCTGAATTGCATTCCTTGAAATCCTGTAGCTCTTTTCAGAAATTTTGACTTGCTAATTAATAATAATTCTGTAAGTTTAAAGACTTACCAACAAAATTACACGTAATCACTGCACAGGAAACTACTACTTCTGCTTCATGTGCTATATACAGCTCACTGCTCATAAATAGTTCACCTTCCTCACTAACGTGAGATGCAGCTTTTTCAGAACTGCCTATAACATCTAAGAGAAATACTAAATTTCAGAAACTGTTTGATAAAATTGTCTAGTAAATACTCAGGTAACAGAATAACATGAAATAACCTTTCCAGAAGTATTTGTTTAGAAGCGAAATATTACGTAAACTCGAGAAAAATTGAGGTTATCTACCTCTCCTGGCATCCACGAAACAAAAACGATCATTTCAGTAGGAATTGCACTAGATGTGGCACTTTTGGAGGTAAATTACTCTCACCATATCTATATTACAACCTAAAATCATAATAAAGCGACTTCATTTCGAAAATGTAAAGACTTACCAGCAAAATTACAATATAAGCCATTCATCGACAATTTACGCCGCTTTGTGGTTAGTTTATCAACCACAAACAATAACAAGTGTTGCCATCTGTTGATGTAAGCTCGTTGTGATCGATTTCTTAGCCAAAGATCATCCTCGCACAGTAACTGAATGCGATAGGGTCTATGACAGGAATCAGTTAGCAGAGATTTTGAACTTTTATCGTGTAGTTAAAATATCGACCACAAACCTATAAAGGGTTAAAACTTACAAGCAAGAAATACTCTTCACCAAGTATATTTTTCACAGACCCAAAAACGCATAAAACTGTACGTAACAGACCAGAGAACTGCAGGATAACTGTGAAATACTTTGCAGTACTACATATCTGGCATCCAACGAAAGCAGTGGCGCAGTCAGGATTTGGTTCTGGGGGGGGGGGGGAGGCTAATTTTTTCAAAAATAATGCCTATTGAATTTATTAATCTATGACTTATTTTTACGCTTTTTACAATTTAACCAATTATACTACAAAAACAATTGCACAAGATATAAAATGAGTAGGGTCGCATTAATTTGAAAGTGGAGCAACGTGGTGGAAATGGAGTGTATATAATCAGCTCTTTATAGTTTAATTAACATGAGACTCTATGTGAAAAAACTGAACTAAAGTAACAATATTGTTGATATAATTACGTAGGCTTCCGCGGCCAGTGTCACATGACATAAAAGTTTTCTGGGTGTTGTACCGTGTCATGATATAAGAAGGTTATTACTTAAATAACCGACGTTTCGACCAACGTTACAGTGGCCTTCATCTGGGTATACTGATGTGAGCTGGTTGTTACTACACTTTATATTACTTTCATTTAGACATTACGTCATAATTTTTAAAAATAAGCGATGTTATTGGTGAATTTTTTGCGGAAGAATGGAACTTTATTATGATGTAGTAACAACAAGCTCACATCAGTATACCCAGATGAAGACCACTGTAACGTTGGCCGAAACGTCGGTTATTTAAGTAATAGGCTTCTTACATCATGAAGCGGTACAACACCCAGAAAACTTTCATGTCAACAATATTGTTGTTCATTAGATTCCACTCGGTGGCGCCGCTTACCTGCTAAGCAGCGGGTCGCCGCATATGAACAATCGGCTCGTAACTTCAGCATTGCACTAACGATAGCGTCATTATCTAAGCTGGTCGCGGCGGCATTAAAACCGCTCACAGTGTCAGCAGCACACGTTCTCAGTGGCGGCAACACGTTGGCGACCCACTGCCACCTTGACTTGTGCTTGACAAATTAGAGTTACATTGTGACGTATTACATGTGTACTATTTCAAATTTCTGGTTCCGACCTGTTTAAAAAGTAAGTAAATAAAAAAAAATAATAGAATTAAAAAATGTTTGGGAGTTGCTGGGGGCTTCAGCTCCATTAGCACCCGCTTCTCCCCCCCCCCCCCTCCCTGTGGCTGCGGCATTGGCCGAAAGAGAAATTTAATTTCGATGACATAAGCCCAATGTCACCGGACTCAAAGCTACCATCAAGAGAAGAAATAAAATATGGGGGTTGGGTTGGGTTGTTGGTCTGGTATAGGGGGCCTAAACTACTGAGGTTATCAGTCCCCCGGTGGGGAGGGGAAAGAGTGAGGATAGGAATGGACGGGAGGGGGAAAGGAAATGCAGTTTGGGAAGTAACGAAGGAAGGAAGACTGCATTAGCTCGAGACCCCGTGCTCGCCACACACGTACTCACGAAAGAACTGTGAACCCCCTGGGGGGAATAAAATATGTACCAAATGCTGTTTTACTTCGTGTAAGAGTATCCTACAACGTAAAATTCCATGTTGATTATCCTCAAGGTTTAGTTGCGGGAGGATTATCTTACGGCATATAAGTGCAACAATAAATTTACTTCACAATGCCTATTTATTGATCAAATTTTAAAATTTAAATTGCTGTCAAAAACTAGGCATCAAGAAGTAAAAACCTTGTTTTAGCTTTAAGATACAGTAACAGCGCATCCCAACGAAACTTGTTCTAGCTGAAACTTGCAGCAAAATGATGAAAAGGAAAAACGTTTATCGCTTACTACAGGGCTTTTACTTCTTAAGTACTAAATTTATTCACAACATACTTTTTAGGCAGTACCTTCTTGCAACACTGAATGCACCAGAAAAATTATATCGCCGTGCAGTGCACAATTTGTGCACGTCATACAGTGGCGTATGTAAGGGGTGACCAGGGGGTCCGCCGCCCCCCCCCCCCTGCCCAAAATGATGAATACAAAGAACAAAAATAAGGGCTTTTTCAAAGAAATCAGGTCAATGATTGTATGCCTCTTCTGAAAACGCCCTAAACGATCACGTATCGCAACATCGAGCAACTTTTTTATTTTTAGGCATTAGTTTGGAAAACGGTATCGGTATCACAAATTTTTTACTCTTGCCCCCTTGCCCCTGAAACTACACTACAAGCTATATTCGCCACTGACGTCAAGTACTCTCATGGGATTTGTAGTCTTACCATATTCCGCAACTCATTAACAATTATAATGGACTTCCAAGAAAGTAAAAATAAATAAATAAATATCAATGTAAATACAAATAAACAATCCCCGAGACGGATTTTCGTCACAAATGTGTCAAACACATTTATGATAAATGTGAATCATTGAATTAAAATTTGTGATGTGACCGGGAATCGAACTCAGACCTCCATACTTACTACACAGACGTCTTACCACTTTTTTATTTTATGTAGTTCTATGCGTTCCGGTTGTTCGTTTAGTTTGTTCATGGTTGTTCGTTGGATATTTGGGTCAGCTTTTTTATTACAGAGAGCGTTCAGCCCCCTGACCGGGCGCGCTGTACCGCTAGACCACCGCATCACCAGTGATTAAAGTGCCTTGGAATAGTCTAAGCATGGTTTCCTTCACGCCACAAACTTTTTAATTCAGCTTCGCTTCAGAAATTTTAATTCAATATTTCACATTTATCATTAATGCCTTTGACATATTTGAGGGATTGTTTATTTGTATTTACATTGATATTTTTATATCACCTTAAAACAGGAATGTTTCAATATGTCCATTGCCAAGGTGCTATTTCGCTGCATGGAGAACCTTGGCAGTAGTGGCAATGTTCTATGGAACACAGAAGCTGAATTAAAAAGTATGTGACGTGAAGGAAACCGTGCTTAGACTATTCCGAGGCGCCTTAATCGCTAGTGATGCGGTGTCTAGCAGTAAGACGTCTGCCTCGTAAACAGGGAGGTCTGGGTTCGATTCCCGGTCGCATCACAAATTTTAATTCAATGCTTAACATTTATCATAAATATTGTTTTAATTGTTGCTGACTTGAATGGTTATGTGACGCCTGTCGGACGACGTTATACTAGCTAAAAAAAATGTTCAAATGTTTGTTAAGCTTATGGGACTTAACTATGGGGTCATCAGTCCCTAAACTTACAAACTACTTATGAACTAGGACGGCACAAATATCCATGCCCGAGGGGGGATTCGAATCCCCGACCGTAGTGGCCGTGCTGACCGTGACGAGCGCCTCAGTCACCTCGGCCACCGCGGCCGGCGAAGTTGTACTAGCACTGAGGACACTCCGAGCTAGCTGCTCACAGTTGACGGGGGATAGTGGTCAGCCAGCGTTTGTGAAGAGTGTGTCCGTGTCGTCGAGGCACAGTGGTTGAGCTGAAGCAGCGGTCGGTCTGCTCGCCTGCAGGGCGACGCTCGCGACTGGAGGCTATATATAGGACGGCGGAAACACAGCCAAGGGCCGCGGACGGCGGGACTGCGCAGTTCCACACACAATGCAGCCGTCGCGTCCGCACTCACTACAGGGAGATGCTTGGGTCAGCAACTTCCGCGACGCTGAAATAGGGGAAGAGCGGCAATAATTAGTGCAAGGGCAGGCAAGGACTATGGGAACCAATTACTACACTGCTGGGAAATGAGGAAACAACACCAAACAGAGGAAAATTTTATTGACACATTCTCGAGGATGTATACACCACACGATCGCACAGACATAGCCATGTGAGTACAGATACCAGTGCGTGCGCAGCGTCAACGGTATACCCTCCTTTTGCAGCGATGAAATCTGCATGGAGACGATCGTAGAGTTGCCGAATGTGGTTATGTGGAATGGCCTGCCATGCAGTTTCCATCTGGTCCTCATTTGGGCCAGATTTTGTGCCGGCCGCGCAGACCGCGCAAGATAAGGTTTCATCGGTCCCAGACATGTTCAGTGGAGGGCATATCTGGGGATCGAGCTCACCGGGGTATTTGACGTGTAGGATATATGTGGACATGCACTGTCCTGTTGGGAAAGCATTATCACCTTGTTGGTGCATAAGCGGTAGCAAGACGGGTTGGATAATGCTTTGAATGAGCTGTGGACTGTTCAGTATTGACGATCACCAGAGGAGACTAGCCCGTGTAGTGTACGGCTTCTTACTACCTGGTGCTGTGCGTCAGCACCGTGTGCTTCTAACGCATACACTCCAGATTTTGCAACCCCCTTGCACGATGACGGACACGTGTACAACCATCATTGTCAGCGACTATCATCACTGAGTTTAATTCTGCCGGCCTCTGTGGCCGATCGGTCTGCGGCGCGCCAGACAGTCTGCACGGCCGCTACGGTCGGGGGTTCGAATCCTCCTTGAGCATGGATGTTTGCGTCGTCTTTAGTATAACGTAGTTTGTAAGTTTAGGGACTGATGACCCCGCAGTTACGTCCCTTCAGCTTAACAAACATTTGAACATTTGAGTTCTTTTCATGGGACTACAGATGAACTAATTTTATAGACTGGAAGAAAGTACCTGGATACGAATCGGTTTATAACTTTTCAATTTCATCTATTTTGTCCCATATTAACACGACAACTCTGATAAATTTGCCCTTTCTAGCTTTTGATTAATGCCTTCTGACGTTGCCTCTCTTAAGTATATGAGACCTGTTAATGAATCTGGATTCCATACATCCCATTCACAAGTGGATCTTCAAAATGTTTTATGTTCATCATACGGGGCCTTGTTGACGTATCTGTACAGTTCCATACCACTGATTTGCTTCTTTGATTTGTGGATACATCAGTTTGACCTTGATGGTCACTATGGCTTATATCACATGGTAGTTATGTACAACCACATTTCTTGAAAATACATACAGAGTTTTGCTTCGAAACTAATATACACTTGACTAAAGGTACCTTATTATTGGAAGTTTTGGCTTTTGACGTTTCTGAGGTATGTTCCTTAGCACAGGCTGCTTCATAATACATTCTAAATATGATAGATCGATACATCCCAGAAATACATATTGATTATTGTTTCTTCCTGAATATTGCAAAGATGGACAATTTTAACAATAATGCTGTGATAATAATTTGTTTATAAAATTGCTTTAGGTTATCATTTTAATTCAACATAGTATTTTATGCATTTCCTTTTATTACTATCTTTTTATTCTGTTCCGACACCTTAAAGAAATAAAAATAAAAAAGACCACGATTTTACACATTTTATGATGTAAGTAACTTGAATCTGTTTACGTAGTGACCTTACAGCACGTTCATTGTTTGACAATTTTGTATGGCATGTTCGTTACTTGACAGTACTTTTTATTAAATATTGATTTTCTTATTCATTGTAAGTACTATACTTGTCTGTTTTGGTTACAGGGTCGATGATGATGCGAATACAGCACCGACAACGGTCACTTAATTAAAAAATCTAAACTCAGCTGGTGCTACTTTCTACCATCACTGGAGACGCCACATGTCCATTCCATGCCTCCTTCCATAAGCGCCTGTCGCGACACCACTAGAGGTGGCCTGCTCGATGTTGGACGTGATCGGAAGACGTCGTAACGGTACGTATGATCATGCCTCATGGTGTGGGTAGACATATCCTACAATGGGAGTTCTCCTCTGGTGATCGTTGAGGGATCATTGAACAGTGCACGATACTCTGAAACCAACCCGTCTTGCTACCGTTCATGCACCGACAAGGGGATATGCTTTTCCAGCAGGACAATGAACATCCACATGTATCCCGTACAACCCCATGTGTTCTTCACGATGTACGTCAACCACCCTGGCCAGCCCGATCCGCAGATATGACCCCATTGAGCAAGTTTCAGACCGGGTGGAACGTCATCTTGCACGGTCTGCACGAGCGTCACGAAATCTGGCCCAACTGAGGCACCAAGTGGAAATTGCATGGCAGGCCATTCCGCAAGACTGCATTCGGAACGTCTACGACCGTCTCCACGGGAAAACTGCGGCTTGCATTGCTGCAAAAGCAGGTCGACATTGCGCACGCTCTGGTGACTGTACTCACGTGGGTGACCGTGTGTTGTAAACATCCTCAAGACTGTGTCAATAAAATTTCAACGAATTCCTTGCGTTCTTTTTTCATTTTCCAGGAGTGTAGAATAACGCTTATTTACTACTCCTTGCTCAAATTTAAATAATACAGCTTCTTAATAACATTCACAAAGACCACTTTAAAACACAACAATTAAGAAACAGGCCATACCCACTTAAGGTACAGTAAGTATTAATTAATTAACGAAAACCTTTGAAATAAATATTAACACGACGGTTAAGAATGCAACAATCTTGCAAATATTGCCGACTGGCTTAAAGGTACACCTTAATTAAAATAAAATAATCCACACAAACCCTTCAATGACATTCAGAAAAGTACCTTACAAAAAGACAATAATTCAGAGAAGGGGTCATAAACCCACTTAGGATGATACAATACTTCTTCTTCATCTTCATAGGGTACTCTGCAAATCACATTTAAGTGCCTGGCAGAGGGTTCATCGAACCACCGTTATACTATTTATCTCCCATTCCATTCTCGAATAGCGTGCGGGAAGAAAGAACACCCGAATCTCTCTGTTCGAGCTCTCATTTCTCGTATTTTATTCTGATGATCATTTCTACCTATGTAAGTGGGAGTCAACAATATATTTTCGCATTCGAAGGAGAATGTTGGCGATTGTAGTTTCGTAAGTAGTCCACGCCGCGGCGATAAGCGCCGTTGTTGTAATGATGCCTTAATCAATCAAGGAAAACTTTTAAAATTTATGTTATTTATCGTATGGCATACGACAGCAACGTATGTAAAAATATAATTACACAAAGAACAAGAATATACAAATATAAGTAACAGATTGTACAAGAGCACATTTTTAGTACATGTGGGTGAACAATGTTATATGTATGGCAAAACACATGGATTAGGACATGTGTCATGCGAGACAAGCTGTTGGCTACACACCAATGTCCAGTTCTTGAATCCACTTTATAGCCTGAGGTGTGGCTTCTCAGCAGAGCCACTGTATTTTCTTGTAGGGCTCACTCTTATGATGTGGTCCAGAGTCTGTTCAGGTGCTCCACAATCACAACTTGGGCGCCGCGGTGGAGTAGCCGGGTGGTCTAAAGCGTCTCGCTGCGGAGCGCGCGGTTGCTCGCCGTGGAGGTTCGAGTCCTCCCTGGGGCATGGGTGTGTGTGTTGTCCTTAGGTTAGTTTACCTAGGTTTAAGTAGTTTGTAAGCTACGGACTGATGATCACGCAGTTTGGTCCGATAGCTTTAAAAACATTTGAACATTTTGAACAACTTGGGCTGTCCACGAGTCCCCACTTATAAACCTTGGCCTTGCATCTTGTATGGCCATTTCTGATGCGATTGAGCTTAGGCCAGGCTTTTCTTGCTAAGTGGAACCCTTTTAGTGCTTTTGAGGGCTCATTTTGAGGTGATTATTAGTGACTGAATTCTCCCACACCCTTCTCCAGCTCTCCTTTAGGTTGAAGGTGATCTCTTATATAGCAGTTATTCTATATCGGCTTTCCTTATTTCAAGCGTTAATTTCGTAAATTTTTTATGACATCAAGCGTAGGTAAACCTTTTTCTTCATTTTTTGTACTCTTTTTTTCCCCATTTATAGATTTTTTCTTCTTATTTTTGGTGGAGTTATGTTAGCGATAACGGAGAGCCGCGATGCTGGAGTAGTTGTGAAAGTGCTGGTGATTATCCGCATGTTCCGCATGTCTTTTTTTCTTTCTTTCTATTTTTCTTTTTTTTTCATGGCACAGACTTTTTATTGACTCCCAGAGCATAGACATCTCAATGTCAATAACATATCGCCAGTCGCCAGTTTGTGTACTATGACCGCTCTGTCTGAAGCCTTCAGAAGCTAGTAATAGCAATTGTAAAAGACAAAAGACATTCCTTAACGTCTTAAACGTCATTACCTTTCCATTCTTCCAGGTAAACAGTAACTATGCCATAAGAAGAAGTTTTTTACTGCCTGTGTTGACAAGTTGATGATTGCTGTTTTATGGGTAAGGGATAGTGTTTAACCCGACAAGAAAAATGACTGAAATTTTGAATACTAAAAAGCACCTGCGCCCACGTTTTGTCAAGATGATGATTGGCGTTTTAGTGCGCTTAACAGCGAGATCATCTGCGCCTCGTTTTGTCAAAACAAAAGTATACAAAATGCATTCTTAAACGTCTTAAGCGTTATGAAGTTTTAATTCTTTCAGGTTTGCCTTTACTGTGTCATAAAAAGCAGGCTTCTACTGCCGGTGTTTGCACGTTCGGCGATTATTGTTTTATGGGTAGTAGGCCGTGTTTACACCGACAAGTAATGGCGTGAATACTAAAAACGTTATATGTCTGTTTTGTCACGTCAGGAATATGCAAGATGCCTTCTATGTACGCTTAAGAGTATAAAATATGAACTAGTGAAACGAGCATCAATACTCAAAAGGAACACAAGAAGAATTGCCGCCACGACAGCACAGGGATAAGGAGAGCATCAAATTCGATTCTCCGAGACTGTAGTTTTAGCCAGTCATTACCGTGTTAGTATGTACAGAAGAGCCATATCAAGTAAGAAAAAAAAAAAAATAAAAAAATAAAAAAAAACCTCCAGCTGCAAAGAAGAAGAAATATAGTATTCAGTTTGTGGCCCTTACCCCAACTAAATCTGTATTTAGAACAGTCACAACATCACAAAGCGATATCTATTCCTTTGATCATGTCAGGAACAACAGACGCAAAAATTCTTTAAAAATGTTTAAAAAATTGAAGTTCCTAGGTCCGGTATTTTGCAAAGTTAGTCTTATCGAAATTTGTAACGGTTTTTCGTGTCATTCTTGCCAACCTATTTCACTGTTTACTAAATGTTGGTATTGTTTTGCTTGTGCTCTTAACTACGGGCTTTGCTTGCCAAATTGCGTGCAAAATATTTCCATTACTCGGGGCTCTTAGCTCCTACTTCATCCCACATCCACCAAAAACTCGCCTCCCGCGATCTTCAGGCTGTTACTAGTATTATTCGTACGCAATGCAGCTTCATGGTATTAATAGTACATTGCTTCACAAAGAAAATATATCTCTATCACCAGCAGATTTTTCCTTCTTAATATGCATGCTGGGCAAATTGTAACAAAAAGGTAATAAAGAATAAATTTAATAAGAACGTTATCATGCTGTTTCTACACTTGCCGCTGTGTTACAGGAACAATTACTAAAGTGCATTTGTTGATAGATCGTACATCTACATACATGCTCCACAATCCACCCAAAGGTACGTGGCGGACGGTACTCAGTACCACTACTAGTTTATTGGTTTCCTGTTCCACTCCCATATAGAACGAGGGAAAAAGCGAATAAGTGTATGAATCAGTACGATCCCTAATCTCTCTAATCCTATCCTTGTAGTCCTTACGCGAAATGTAGGTTGGTGGCAACAGAATCGTTCTGCAGTCCGCCTCAAATTCCGGCCCTCTAAATTTCTTCAACAGTGCTTCTCGAAAAGAACGTAGCCTCCCCTCCAGCGACTCGACTTCTATGAGCATTTCGGTAACATTGATCAAATCCACCAGTTACAAACCTCGCCGCCCGCCTCTGAACTGCCTCTATGTCCTCCATTAAACAGATCTGGTGGGGATCCCCAATACTTGAGCAATACTCAAGACGGGGTCGTACAAGCCTTTACAGACGAATCACACCTTCCCAAAATCCTTCCAATAAAGCAAAGTCGACCATTTGCCTTACACACAACTGTCCTTATATGATCGTTCCATTTATTTGCTGTGCAGCGTTACGCCTAGGTATTTAATTGACGCGACTATGCCAAGCAGCACACTACTAATGCTGTATTCGAACATTACGATATTGTTTCTCCTACTCATCTGCATCACCTTACATTTTTCTACATTTATCGGTATTTGCCATACCGTACACCACCTATAAATTTGGTCCAAGTCATCCTGCATCCTACTACAGTCATTCAATGATGACACTTTACTATACACCATAGCATCATCAGCAGACAGCCGCAGGTTGCTAGTCCGTCAGATCATTTATATAGATATAAAGTAATAGCGGTCCTATCACAGTTCCCTGGTATATCCCTGACGATACTTTATCTCTGATGAACACTAGCCATCGAGAACAACGTAATGCGTTCTATTACTTAAGTAGTCTTCGAGCCACTGACATATTTGTCTACCCGTTCCATAAGCTCATACCTTCGTTAGCAGTGTGTAATGTGGTACCGTGTCAAACGCCTTTCGAAAATCGAGACATATGCAGTCTGCCTGTTGCCCTTCATCCGTAGGACGAAAGATGTCATGAGTGAAAAGGGCAAGCTGGGTTTCGCTCGATCGATGCTTCCTAAAGCCATTCTGATGCATGGGCAGAAGGTTTTCCATCTCGAAATTCCTTATCAAAATTCCGTATCAAAATGCATTTTATTTCCTAAACACTTGGCCGTCTGGCGTTCCCACTTGGGTTACTTTCATGTTTCACCACGCCCTACATGTACCATAAATTTGTACGAATTCGGCGATGACGAGTAGGCGTCCTCTGCTTGTTGAAGCCGTTGGCAACGGAGCGTATATCGCAACGTGTGGGGCCAACGTGGCGAGTTTCTGAGGTCACAACGTTCGAAGCGCAAGTTAACGCGACTTTCCCAATGTGTGGGGCAGTACCAAGCATGCCAGATCTTCTTAACGTGCGTCTGAAAGATCACCAATAAGGTTGGAAAACGCCATCGACGTAACACCATGGCTAACTAAGGGAGGCGGACAGCTTTTTTCGGTAGAGAGATGGAGACGCCATATTGGCCGTCAATAGAAGCTCGTATTTGTTGGGCTTTTTGTATATAACTTCGGTCTTATGAATATATGTCATTTTTGAAGCAAGGAAAAGTAACTGAATAAACTGAGAATCTGTCGAAAACCAGTCATTGAAGTTAATATTTGTTGGAATAAATGACTGGAAACGTCTTATAAGTGGTTAAAAAAATTCCGTATTACCGAAATCTGCCGTTTCAAGGCAAGGGCTACTGCAGATCCGTCAAAACGAATTGTTCTTTATATGATTTGTTGTAATTACATGGCAACAACCGACATATCTGCCGGTAGAGTATACAACGCGTCTAATTCCTACGATGAAGGTATCTGGAAAGGGTAGCTGGCGTAGATCAGGCAGTAATGGGGACTGCGAAACAGAACATGTCCTGTATCTCACAAAATAAGCATCAAACGAAAAACCTACAAAGAACTAAACTTTTCTAGCTTGAAGGGGGAAAAAAGATGGCACTATGGTTGGACCGCTAGATGGCGCTGCCATATGTCAAACTGATATCAACTGCATTTTTTAAATAGGTACCCCCCCCATTTTTTATTACATATTCGTCTACTACGTAAATAAATATGTTTTATTTAGAACATTTTTTTCGCTTTGTGACAGATGGCGTTGTAATAGTCACAAACGTATAAGTACGTGGTATCGCGTAACATTTCGTCAGTCGGACGGTATTTGCTTCGTGGTACATTACTCGTATTAATATGGACCGTTTACCAATTGCAGAAGAGGTCGATATGGTATTTACGTAGGGCTGTTGTGATCAAAATGCCCAACTGGCCTATGCTATGTATGTTGATCGTTATCCTGAAAGACATCATCCAAGTATCCGGACCTTTCGTCGGATAGTTACGTTATTTAAAGAGACAGGAAGTGTTCAGCTACAAGTGAAACGTCAACCACGACCCGCAACAAATGATGATGTCCAAGTAAGTTGCAGTTACGGCTAATCCGCACATCAGTATCAGAAAAAACTGAGCGAGATCTGGAATCTCAAAAACGTCCGTGTTGAGAATTCTACACCAACATAATTTCATCCATACCATATTTCTATGCACCAGGATTTTCATGGCGAAGAAAATTACGGGACGATACAGATTACAAAATATGTAATAAAAATGGGGGGTACCTATTTTGTCCTATGGTAGCGCCATCTAGCGGGCCAACCATAGCGCCATCTGTTTTCCCCCTTCAAGCTAGAAAAGTTTTGTTGTTTGTAGTTTTTTCGTTTGATGCTTATTTCGTGAGATTTTGGCCCGTTCACTATCAATGGACCATCCTGTCTATCCGAGTCAATAGCACGAAAGGCTTTCGTCGTAAATTCTTCAGGAGAAGGTTTGTGCCTTGTGTGAGTGAAGTCGTCCTATTATCTTCCTCACTTCACTAGGTATTGTAACGCGCGATTGAGATAGGTCTTCCGTCATGCAACATGTGTCCACCAGTCGCCGAGTTGATTGTCCATACTGTCGTTGTGTTACGTCGAAGGACTCCCGGAGCAGCGTCGTTTGTTGCTCGAAAGCAGAAGCGGAGGTTTACACACGCTGCGAGTGCCGACGGCTTTAAGCCCAGTTTACACGATGATCGCGCTAGTAATGAACAGATGACGTTACGCGCCATCTAGCGACGTAAACGCGGAACTACTAGCATTTCGCGAACGCAGACGGCGTTTCGTACTAGCTAGTACCCTTTAGAACAGGTCCTAAATTTGCTAGTAGCGAAGTGGTTGCGCATGCGCAGAAGTGAATTCGTTGTGTGGTTTTCATGTTTATGTGTGGAAATAGCCGTGCCCTTAGCGAAATTGCTTTCTTTGTTCGAGTGATACGTTTTACATCAGTGGAGTGGAACAGAGCAGCAATTACGCTTTCGATTGAGGCATACAGGGTCGTTCCAGAAAATCCTCTCTATTGTAATGAGGTATAATGACTTATTTATGAATAAAATAACAGAAAAGTGTAAATTTAATAGAATTTTGAACACGTCTTGTTGATTAGCTTCATATTTTTATAATTCTATAATTTTTAGCATCTCAGAAAGTTAGTTGCACATAATCTCGAAAGTGTGATGCTAAGAGCAAAAGCAAAATTTAATTGACTGAGGTCCCATTATGGATCGGAAATTGAAATTGCTGTGCAGACTTCAACAGCAATATTTGTAAGAGTCGATACAGAAATTCTTTTTGCAACGGCTCGGCTTTCGAAAGATTCTCCTGTCGTCAGAAACCGCAATGTTATAGCGAACCTGCAAAAAATAACGATTACAGAAAGTAACTGACGCATAACTTTAACAAAGCTGAAAATGAATTCAAGTGTAAAAAATCGCACTGACGTGTTTAGCGACCCACTTTTGATTCGTAGTTTTATAAGTTTTTGAAAACATTTTGGACCAAAATAATAATCTAAATAATAATAAATTAATTAATAAGAATGTCTGAAACCCTTTTAGTAAAAAAAAATTAGGTAGTGGCGGGTTTCGAACCACCGACCTTTCGCGTCATAGTCCAACACATTGCCCACTACGCTATTTTTTTCTTTTGCTCTATGGGTAGATGTTGTCCTTGCGGACGTTGCTCGTGATTGTTAGTTTTGGTTCAACGTATTCATTGGCTCAGCTTTTTTATTACAGAGGGCGTTCAGTCCTCTGACCGGGCGCGCTGAGCTACGGCTATAAATCAAAACAGGAGTTCTTTAATCTCATACTATTGATGGCCGTTGTTAACTGATGTTAATATGGCATTTGTAGACGTTAGATTATCATTTATCGTACGAAGAACGATGTGTGTTTGTTAATTCCTCAGTGTGCCGTTGCTTTGAAATGACAACGTGTAATTTACAATAAGAAAACCATCAAATACGCGAGGAATGTCACGTGACATCTCCGAATGGCTGGTTTTCGTTAATTCAAGGTAGGGTGTCAAATCTCTGTTATTTTTGCAAATATGTCTCAAACGACACGAGATATGAAAAAAACATAAGGGAGCTAAGTTGTAGAGAATTTTCTCCTCTACCAATTAGGTTATTCAATTTTCGTGTCAGATGATCGGTTCGTTTTCAATTACAATTATATTACAAACGTCTCTTTTTGGTTTTACTACCGCATTTTTGTCTGAAAAATTTGAAAAAGGGAGTTCTGATCTCTGGCGGCCTACAATCATGTCTGTAAAATTTGGCGCTGATCGGTTGAACGGTTCGTCTTAAAAACAGGGAACACGTTACGGACAGACAGACGGACAGACAGACATCCCAAAATCG
Source organism: Locusta migratoria (assembly GCA_026315105.1). Taxonomy (NCBI): domain Eukaryota; kingdom Metazoa; phylum Arthropoda; class Insecta; order Orthoptera; family Acrididae; genus Locusta; species Locusta migratoria. The sequence continues at coordinate 357,048,321 of CM048748.1, forward strand.
TCGTTATTTTTGCAAATATGTCTCAAACGCTACGAGATATGAAAAAAACATAAGGGAGCAAACTTGTAGAGAATTTTGTCCTCTACAAATTAGGTTATTCAATTTTCGTGTCAGTTGAATAGCTAAGCCGTTATTTTCATTTAAATTTCGAGCTGTCAAAAGACGATCGGAAAGGCCCACTTTTAGTGTTACTACCGTAACCTAAAGTGGGCCAAAGGTATTTCGTACCTTCAGGCGAAATACTTTCTCTCCCTCTCGATCTAGCTAATCTCTCTCTCTCTCTCTCTCTCTCTCTCTCTCTCTCTCTCTCATCGCCGTATTCTTGTCCTTGGACGAACGAAAGCAATTCGGTAAAACACTCAGCACTTAATATTCTTTAAAAGAAAAAAAAAAAATGAATTCATTGAGGTCGTCTGGTATGAGTTACTTCATTATCTGTATACAGTACACATCTCACACATCTCATTATTCTTCTCTTCCTCTCAATCAAAGACACATCCAACTTCTATTTCTTCTTCATGTGGAGTGTTCTAACAAACATTGGCACAGGTCCTGCAACCGCCGACAGTGTAAGCTTCATAAGTTGAATATTATCAGCTATGACATACACCCAAACGTGAACATTCCACGTATACAAACAGCAAGAAGCCCGTATTTTCGCACAGGCGCTGATATTAATGGTAATCAGACGTGTAGACGGAAGCTATCGTGTTAACGCAACCAAGCCTGTATGATCGCACGTCATTAGTACCGAGTTAGTACTCTTGGAGCGCTGCAGCAGACAGTTATCTTTCTTGTGAACTTTCGATCGTCGTGGAAACTAGGCATAAGTCCTGGTGCTGTGACGTGCACGGCTTCCTCGTCGGTCCCAGTGTGGTCGTGCTGGGTGTTGTGACGCACTTCCCGAGGGCCGCTACGGTAGGAGGAAGCGCGCGGCTTGTCCGGCAGTGCTTTCCGCCAGTCGGCTGTCGGCTGTCTTTTCCTGGTCTGCGCTGGCGTTGCGTGACCGCACCATCGACCACGCTATCGCCGCCTCGCGGAAGTCGACACGTGCGCCCGATGCACGGAATAAGGATTAGGCCGCCATTACGCTGTCAAACTGTTGCACAAAGAGCTGGACAAAGAAATATTGGACGAAGTGTAATGTCGTCCAATATATCATCTTTTTAAGGCCTCGGCTTGGATTTCATCAAAGATAGGGTTACAATACGTCCTCTTTTTCCCGGACATGTCCTCTTTTTGAGGCAAGAAAATGTCTCTGGCCTGAATTTATCAAATCAAGTGTTCAAATGTTTGTATAGTTTATGGGGCTTAACTACGGGGTCATCAGTCCCTAAACTTACAAACTACTTATGAACTAACTAAGACTAAGGACGGCGCAAATATCCATGCCTGAGGGGGGGATTCCAACCCCCGACCGTAGTGGCCGTGCAGACCGTGACTGGAGCGCCTCAGTCCCCTCGGCCACCGCGGCCGGTGGAATTTATAAAATTGTACAAAAAGTCCTCTTTTTTGGGTTCCGAGAAAGAAAATTTATTGGTGACAACATGTTCATTCGCACTGCAGTTCCAAACTGTTCGCAACTATTACGCGCATACACAGAGTGAAATCGCCGTTCACAATTTCGCACTCCGCATGGGTCTGACAGTTGCAAACGATTCGGATCTTCTTTGCGAAGCCGGCCGCGGTGGCTGAGGGGACTGAGGCGCTCCAGTCACGGTCTGCACGGCCACTACGGTCGAGGGTTCGAATCCCCCCTCGGGCATGGATATGTGCCGTACTTAGGATTACCTAGTTCATAAATAAAGTTTAGGGACTGATGACCCCGTAGTTAAGTCCCATAAGCTATACAAACACTTGAAACTTCTCTGCGAAGGAACCCGGTTGTCTATCCTGTATTCAACCAGTGCATTCTGTCTTCTGCATTTCGTTCTATGGCGTTGCGTTTGATATACTTTGTGGTTTAGGTTAAAGCTGTATTTTTTGTTCGAGATCGGAGGTAGCCTTTTTCTTCAAAATAAATTACGGATTTAAATATTACATAATACCGAATAGAAAATCAGTGTTAAATATGTGCTCCTGGCGAATTACAAATCATCCAAGAGAATGATCAAAGGAATTTAAGAATTAATGATACATTGTGCTCCGATCAGCTATGCAATTTTATAAATTTTTTAAAGATTATCAAAGGAAACAGAACGTACCAGCAGCTGAATTGCGGTGTGCATATTTAAATTAGTCATCTAGTGTTGTTAGTTATTCTGAACTACTGAAAATTGTAGATTTTTTTCTATAACTAGTCATAATGCCGACAGAGAACTTGTGTTTTCTCTTGTAAACACGCAGTGTGCAAAAGACAGGTAGAGATTTAAAATATACTGTAATTATACTGTATGTGTACAGTATAATATCAAACATTTGAAATGCCTTGTTAAAAAAACAAAAAGCTCTTTAGAGAGATTTCGTCGTCCACCAAATATAGTTGGTTCAAAAGTGAATGAGACAAGAATGAGGCAATTGAGAGTAGCGATGAGGAATAAACTGTCAAGGCTTATAATATTTCGTTTTCCAAGAACCACACAGGATTACTGTTTTAGTTTGTAGTAGATTTACGTGGTTCATTAATAAAGTTGTTAATTACATTATGTTAAAGATAAAGTGTTCTCTATTTTATATGAACTGCCCTCTTTTTTTGGTGTTGTACATATGGTAACCCTAATCAAAAGAAATCGCTTGTCTTCTGTTTCCTGCAGTGAGAAATGTGACCACTCGGAGCGCTAGTAGTTGTACAGTCACCAACGAGCTTAAATTTCATAGAGTGACTAACACACAGGAGTTGTTATATCCCAAGCTAAATTTTCTTTCCCTCCAATGAAATTCGCTGTTACATTAGCCTATGAACGACAACGAAAACTTTTGAAAGTGACGTGAAAACGATATTCACTTGTTCCTTACATGTCTCAGACGCCATTTTGATTTGCCGTATATCTCACAGTTTTGGTTTTATAACTTGCAGTAAACCGTTGCAGGGCAACAGCTAATTAAAGATGAATTACAAAATCATCTCTGGATGACTTTATTATAACTAAATATAATTGTAATCATATTAACATTAAGAAACAAACTTGTGGCAACTGGTATATTAAATGTGAAGGAATCAATAGTGCCCAGTTGCTGTAGTGTAATGGCTAGAGCCGTGGACTAACATGCAAGAGTTTTCACGATCGAAACCCCTCCCATGAAAGTTTTTTTTTCTTTTTTAAACTTTATCGTTTGTAACACATTGAAAGAGTTATTTATCCACAACACTTTGTGGGACTTTCTTCGTCACCTAACAGTATTATGTTATTCAGTACTCTTATGTGCTGCCTCAGGAATTAGTAACATCGATGTGGTGATTTATGTGTGACTGAAGAACGGAGAATGAAATTGCTGCTGCAAGTGGTACGACAGCAATGACATTTATGTTCTTCCTTCTCACAAATATTTGTTCCAACTACGTTGCGATTTTGGAGAATATGGTTGGAGACAAAACTAAGGGAACGTTCAAAAAATGTTCAAACGTTTGTTAAGCTTATGGGACTTAACTACGGGGTCATCAGTCCCTAAACTTACAAACTACTTATGAACAACTTACGAACTAGGACGGCACAAATATCCATGCTCGAGGGGGGATTCGAACCCCCGACCGTAGTGGCCGTGCAGACCGTGACTGAAGCGCCTCAGTCCCTGCGGCCACCGTGGCCGGCAGGGGAACGTTAAAATTGCTGGTACAGTCAGTGAAATGACTATCAATGACATTTAGGTCTACACTATTCGCTAGTCAGAAAGATTTTATTTATTTATTTCCGACAATCTCGTGATTTCCGAGGGTATGGAAAGGCTGATGTTTCTTGTTTCTCCCCAATATTTTGCTGCTTAGTTTCGAATATGTCGCGATTTCCGGTGCTTAGAGTGATATTCCATACTTGTCACCAATATTTGGTAGTTTGTTTCTGAATATGTCACGTTTACAGTGAGTGTTGTTAACTAAGATTCTAAAAGGATAAATTTAATTTCTGTTGCAAGTGTATACAGAATACTCAGAACAACGTTGTCTGCTGGCATCTCTACATCTGTGCTACATGAACATTTTAGATTTTTGCCTAATGCCAACACGTAGTATCTCTGGGAAAGATTTTTTTCGCTTGGGATATAAGCGCACGTCTAACACACGAGCTACAGCGCTCTTTGCGGCAACCTGTGTAAACTTGGCCGCCATATTTTTGGTGGTCAGTACACTTGAGAGTAGGAACTCTTTAGTATGTTGTTGTTGAGCTTGAAGTGTTTTATTTAGTATATATTGTATTTAGTGTGTATTGGCTGTACATTTTTTCCTGCTGAAATACGCCTGAAGTGTGTTCAGCACTTAAATGCACAAATCGAAGTACTTCGTGCAAGAATAAATGTTCAAATGTTCAAATGTTTGCAGAGCTTATGGGACTTAAATGCGGTGTCATCAGAGTAGTATAATGATGGGACTTCTACCCCACTGAGATTCTACCCATGATGCATTGCGCGGGTACCGCTACCCCCACCCCTCCTCCCTCGAGCAATTGCCGGACCGCAGATCAAAGGATGCCGTCACAGGATGATTGATACGTCTTCCCGGAAGGACAGGATTATTACATTTAAATACTTTTGATTGTCGTCAACGCTACTTGTCCGACCGCTAATCAAAGGACGCCACCATAACGCACTTCAGGATGATTGACAGGTTGCAAGTAAACACCATCTCCCTCGGCCACACACCTGGCCTATTCGACGCTCCCCTCCACCCCTCGGCGCCACTGCCAGACAGGCAGCACCTCCGACAGGTCCAGACCTGTCTACCCTTCGACATTTCTGTACTTGCACCCTCTGCCACACACCTGGCCGAAACCGCGCCCCCTACTCGCTCGGCCGGACCACCGCCGCCGCCCCCGCCACAGATGCTACCCCCTCCTCCACGCTCGCGACCGCTTCTCAAAGGACGCCGCCACCCGCCCTACCTGCGAGGACAATACCGCGACGATTGTCTTGACCGCATCGACATCTCTAAACAACACCGCCACCACAGGCCGACCCCTGCGCCCAGGACAGGGGCGTACTGCCACAGAGTAACATATACAGAGACGCAGCCCCCTCTAAACCACTGTCCTACGTTCCCCTCGTAGTTCCGTAAGATGCTAGCAGGTGTCAGGCGGATCGCTGGCTTAAGGGTGCCTCTCGCACGTCAGAGGGTAGCGTGGAGGGGAGGCTGAGGGGAGAGCTCGTGCCGACTGCCACGAGGCCACGGCTGTGTCCGGCTTGCCGTCGTTTGAGGGGAGGTGGTGGTGGGGAGAGCTGCTACCTGCCGCCTGCTTTGGCGGCTGCTTCTGACCTCAGCGCCATCATGGGACATCTTACGGAACTGCTGAAAACCCTCCCTCCCCGCACCCCTGAGCGTAGGACCGGGCCCTTACGGAGGTTTCCCGTCTGTATATATTTGTCTGTGGTACTGCACTCTTTTTACGGCGACCGCGCCCCTCCAGGTCAGCAGCAAATTAAATTGCATATTTATTATTAAGCGCAACCGCAGCGATCCGTACGCCAGATCTCGATTTATGTAACAATTTCCGCCGTTTATTATTATTCTCGGAAAAAATAAAGCTACCATAGTGTTCTTCGCATGTATTATAACAAGAATTTGGTTGTAAGCTAAAAAACAATTTAGAACAGAAATGCTTAGTTGGTCTCGTATACTACAGCTTGTAGTAAAATATTAAAGGTCGTATGAAAAATTTGCAAGTAAGAATTTATCGATGTGCAAACACTCCCATCTCTCTCCATGCTCTTCGCATATATTACAGACGACAGACATGTTTACTAATAGCGCAGGTTACGGTAACGAACGCTACAAACTTAAGTATCCATCTTAACATATACTGTTGATATCCAAAATAAAATTCTAAGCAGATCCAACTAACCAAAAGAATAGAAATGGTCCGTTTCGGAACTCGACCGCAACCTTAGATCTATAAATGTATCTCTTCGTTTAGACGATGCAAGCAACAGCCATCGAACGGAATGAAACGCTGCAACCAATCTTTCTGCAGCAGCAGAAGACGACATGTTGTTTATACAAAAATTCCAAATAACGAAAATCGGCAATGACATCTAACACAACGTCTCTAAATATACATCTGCAAGCACCGTTAACAATCGTCCAGAACGCAGAGCGCTCTCTCGGTAGGCTACATAAAGGAAACAAATGCTACGTGTTTAAACAAAAACACCTAAGTTACATCTCCAAATGATCAAAACCTTCTACACAGACGCATCACTCTGACAAGGATAGCGCGCATTGCATTTATTTAATGAATGTTACAAATGTTTGTTAAGCTTATGGGACTTAACTAAGGGATCATCAGTCCCTAAACTTACAAACTACTTATGAACTACTTACGAACTAGGACGGCACAAATATCCATGCCCGAGGGGGGATTCGAACCCCCGACCGTGGTGGCCGTGCAGACCGTGACTGGAGCGCTTCAGTCCCCTCGGCCACCACGGTGGGCTATTTAATGAAGCTGAGCCATGCCGAAAGTTCCGAAATTTAACACACACTCTCTCTCTTTAGCGATCTTGCCCTGTTACGTTTCGTTCTTAGATCGAGGTTAATTTTACCTCTTATTTCCTTGCTACAGCAGTACACATCTTCTTGCGTATACCCATCTAAGGACTCTCTCATGTTACGATGCAAACAACATTTATCTGACACCGATATTCCAGCGCCCCAGAAGACATTTAAACCCTATTGTGCAACGGAGAGTCGAAATAAATAATAATAATAATATTAAAATAAAAAATAAATACGTGAAATAATTTACTGATTTCCGACCGTCTACACTAAAACTTTTCGAAAGTATTGGCTTAACAACACACTTATTCGACAATACAGCAACCACAGAACCGAGGTTACCTGCCCAATGCAACACCGATTTCCAGCTCGACCCGCTCCTTTCTTGTGCATTTCACTAATCCGAACTAAGATTTATTATTTTAATTACCAGTAGATGTTTACCGCAAACGAAGATGCTAACCTACACACCGCAATACATGATCCTGTATAGGAAATGGAGTGTTTACACTTTTCTTGTTACAGTACAACTGAGTACATGCAACGTAATGTTCGCAAACACTTATATCGCAATCAGCGCCCGCACACTTCGATCATAACCTGCTCTCTAAGGAGTGGATGGGAGTCACTCACATTACAAACACGTTTGTCGTGTGTTCCCCTAATTTCGGTCAATACAACGATGCGAGACCAAACCCCCCGCCTGTTTACTGTAAAAGCAATTTTTTTTAAAGACGTAATCGTAGCTAGATTTCTCCACACTATCTGTTTAAACCGGGCTTGCACATATGCAATAGCCTCCTTTTAAAAGCGTTTGTCTTCGCCATATAACCCAGTTTTCGTTTACACTTCTTCTTAGGACTTGTGGAATAACGTAGGCGATATCTACGTCTGTGGAGAATAAAGTCCTGGAATGCTAAAAAAATATAGCTCCTTGCTCGACTCTACAAGTAATTTACAATTGAAACTAAAAAACAAAATGTCCGAGAGAGTGATCAATTTTCGGGTACTCTTAATACCCAAGTAATCAAATCTAAAGGCGTATATTAACCGGGAGCGACGCACAGTACAACGGCGCACTTTGTAAATACCGTATCTTCTCTTTTAGAACACTTAAACAATCTTCTTGCACAGATCCATAACCACAATCCTCCATCCTGGTAATGTCATCTTCTCGACCTAGCGAAAAAATAAAAGTCCTTACAATCAACTGTCTGGACGCTTTATAAAATCGATAACTTTGCTTACACCAGGGCTCCTGATTTTTCGACAAATTTATTTTGGTTCTACAATTCGATGACAACCACGTTAAGCAGTCGTTTCCAATTGTCTTATCCTCGCCCGCAACCACATTGATATTGCTCCTTCCATACGAAAGTCATGCTCGGTTAAAAATAAATCCCTTCGAAATCTTGCTGCTGCTGTAGTATAGATGGGAGCGCCTCCATAAAAAAACATCGATTAGCGATTAGCGGCAGTTTATAAGATATATACCCACAGGACGTACATATTTCCCCCTTGAATAGTAATTTCGTCTTATCTCCAGCGTTTGCAGTATCGAACTTGCTGTATTTACTACGCTTGTAGATCCGTACACACGCACTCCACTGGCTACAACTAGCGCACTTTAAGTTACCAAACTATAGCAGTTTTACTTAAATTCCATCCCATTTAGCCTACAGCACTCTTTGTAAGTGCCAAACATTTCCAACACAGTAACAGAACTGTACCTTGCAGTCAACACTAACCTACAACAACAAACGAATCTAGCCATTCCAACACGTTTTCTAAAAAAAAAAAAAAAAAAAAAATTGATCCGACTAGCATGCTGCAAGCTCTGTATACGTCGAAACGCAACCCAGGCAGGGCTATCCTTACAGCCGTCACTAACCCAGTACCAACTCTAATTTCCCCCACAGACGGTGTTATAACCGCGATCAGTAACAGACAAGATATCCCAGACACACCACATTTTCTAATAAAGTTTCGATCTCTCCCCACCCAATAACTGTATTGGTTGCTTGACCCGCCCCAAACATCCAACCACAACTCTCGATAAACATCTGCAACACAGTGTACAAAATGATCGACGTGCACACGCACAGAACAGCTAACAAGAAAAGATCTGGATCAAAGCCAAGTTCTTATAATCCTTACAAGCAAAATAGTCTACACCATTTCGAACTAATACAACACCAGATTTTTTATCGATCTCCAAGAGCAATCCTCTAGAGTCTAAACATGCGATTAAACGCACCTCCCAACGTAGGTAACTAATCCTCTTTAAGTTATCTAACTCGATGCTTATCGACCAAAGAACATTAATTTACCACTACAATCATCTCCTATACGCTACCGAGAGACGTCCATTCGTAAACACAGCTAAAAGAAGATATAAATACCCCACATCCATAGCACATAACCTTGCTACTAAGTATCTATATGCATTTCCACAATTGTGGATCACATCTGCGTTGCATCGAATCGCACGACTAAACAGTTCGAAATAGGTATTTCGGACAATCTATCATGCATTCTCACATTCCATGCTATTTCTGATTGCAAGCGAGTGCGGACCTGTTGACTTATCGTAGACAAATGTTCAAATGATTGTAAACCTATCGGATCAAACTGCGTTGTCATCAGTCCGTAGCTTACAAACTACTTAAACTAAGGTAAACTAACCTAAGGACAACACACAGACCTATGCCCCAGGGATTCTCCAACCTCCGACGGCGAGCAACCGCGCATATCGTAGACGCCGGTTTGGAGCGTGTACGTCCTATAGATGTAAACATACCTGTCCACGCTCGCACCTGACCTGGAGAAGTTTTCGGTTTAATTTTTTCTGCCCGCACCAGATTCCGAATACACGAGAGCTACTTTTACGAAGATAGAATTACATTGATTGTAACAACAGACATAAGAATAAAAAACGATCGAAATGCCACAGCTATACCATAGCTCTTAATACACACCCAATAAAGACAGTCTTTACAACCCATAAAGAGACAACCGCAGACATGCGTATTACCGACAAATACTGCAAACTCTTTAACCCAAACCACTTCTTCTTGTACTCGATGGATGTCCAAATGAGGCTCATACTAAGCAAAAAAACTGGGAAATTCGTACATCCTACACTAATCGTCTCGCACAACAGAGCTAGTACCTTTAATCTTATGTTTCCGTAGATAGTAAATAAGAACACAAGTTTTACAGCACAAAACTTTTACTACATTTAGCATATATGTCTACATACAGGAAACAAGGTTATTTACATCTAGACACAGAATACAACTCGTTCTTTATTATTCTTGTTATGTGTAACTTTCATTTTCTCCGATGTAATTTTTTTTAACTCGTAGTTTTATATCCACATCGGCGTCTCCTATTTCCGTTCCAGCCAGAAGTTCGAAAGGTACAGGGAAGGTATGTTCTCGAACTCCATTACGTATCTTCGTTTCCTCCTGCATTTCAACTCCTTTATAACTCTGCGCCCTCTGGCAATGCTTCTAGACGAGAACAATTGGGAATATTAACTTTTTCCATTATTTCCTGTATAGCATACTGGTTATAGCGTCCATATGCGTCCCTATGTGTGTACGTTACCAACTCCTGTGGTAATTTCCGTATGAAACACTAGGTTTACGAGTATTGCAAACGATTGCTTGTTATTCCATACATTTTTAACTCTGCAGATGACTGTTCCCCAGTCCTCCACATTTGGATACAATGTAGTCCCTTCCCCAAACGAGTCAGTACACCGACGCGTGACCAATCTCCCTGACTGTTTACCGCAAAAAGCAAATATTTCATAAGTCCCAGTCGTAACCAGATTTCTCCACACCCTCTCTTTAAGCCTGTCTTATACATATGCCATAGCTTCGTCTTTCTCCAGCATTGGTTTGTACTCGTCCTTTATGGCAGTTGCTTTAGCCATATATTCTACCTTCCTTCTCTTGGTCTCGATATCCGCCATTTCCAGTTTTCTTTTCGCGCACATAAGACATTAACTGCAGGTAGCGATGTAATTTTTTTTAATGGGGGATGGTTTAAGCCTTTGTGATACAGTTACTCTTTTCGCTGGACTTGCGGAATGACATTGTTTGTAGATACCAGACCTAATTCGGCGATATCTATATCTGGAAAACAATGTTCTGGATTGGGAGAAATATGTTTCCCCTGCGTTAATGTAGCTTTTAAGTGTACTACTTATATCGCCTTTCACGATGTCAGTATTACGAATCTCCACGTAATTTACAAGTTGACAAATGAAATTAAAAGCTGATAGAACGTAATGTATAAGCTTTTATCGATCTGGAAGGTTTTTACCTGTACACCGATCAATTTTCGGGTATTTTTATGACCCCAGTACACAAATTGCAGGACACTATTAAACACTACAAAGCATCTATTGTCCCAGGTGTTTGTTATTCGCCTCCACATGGTGGAGAAGCACTTTGCAGATACCGTTTAAAACACTTAAGCAGTTTTGCAAAAGATCAAAAACACCATCCATCCGATAATCCAGCATTGTAATACCCCTGTTCTCGACCCAACGACGAAGTAAGTGCCCAAATGCAGCAAATAGACCTCTATCTCACTTTTTAGGGTAAATCAGGTCACGGATCACGAAATTAACACCACAACCGGCGGATTATCCCCTAGTAAGACCCCAAGACATTCTCCAAATTATGGTTTTGGCTGATATTTCCAGGCGAAGTACTAAATAACCTCCATATAGGCGAGATTCTAGATGCGTTCTTCGGGACTTGTGGTATAGAGACAGGAGCGTGGATTCGAATCCTGCATATGACAAAACATTCGGCTGAAACGCGACGGTGGCGAGTCCCAAAGCGCAACAGCTGGGGAGGACCTCCCGGCTATAGCGAAGACACACATTCGCCGCAACTCCCCCCAGGTGTTGTATTGGAATATATGTAAGTGATGGTCGTAGAAGCCATCAGGTCACATCCTTCCTACCTTATCTCCGAGCAAATGGACTCGGCCGTTACACGTCACCGGCGTGTGCACAATCGAAGGAAACACAGTCACTCGCGAGCGAGCGATCTAAAGTAACGTTGTTTTCAAAACAGGAACAACGGAATTGGATCAAGATTGGATGTGCCAGAGGTCGTACAGCACGACAGTGTCATTAAGCGTGCGGGGAATCGGCATTCCCTTACAGAACAGTGGATCGTTGGGTAAAAGCCTTCAACGAAGGTCGGCGAATTATGGCAGACATGCATCGTGTAGGTCGTCTTTGAAGATGTGCGTAGTGTTGCCGCGTTAGTGGACAGTGATCGACGCCAGACGATTCGTGAGCTCGCCCACGAAACCGGATTAGTGCATACGACTGTGCTTCCTGAAGGAACGCCTGGGCATGCGAACAACTGCATCACGATGGATTCCGCATGAATTGACGGAAATGCAGAAATGGATGCGTTACGACGTGGAGCACTATGAGCACGAAGGAGAGGTTTTCTTACGCCGTATCATAACACCGGATGAGACGTGGGTCACATCGTACGAGCCAAAACCGAAACGCCAATCCAACGAATGGCTTCATTATGGGTCACCGCGAAAGTCTAAAGTGCACCAGAGCCTTAGTATGGTGAAAGTCATGGTGATTCTCGCGTACGATTTGATGTTGTTATCACCTGCGACCAGCTTTGCGAAGAAAGCGGCAACACTTTCTGCGCAACCCACCCATCATTTTGCACGACAATACCTGGGCGCATACAGCGCAAGCTGTGGCTGCTCTGTTCGGTCGATTGGACTGGGAAGCAATGTACCAGCCACCATACTCCCCGGACGTAAATCCTTGTGATTTTGATTCAGAAGATGAGGAAACCATTTCGTGGTATGCGGTTCAGAGCTGTTCCAGAGATTCGACAGGCAGTAGACCGCTCCATCCGCACCATCAACAGAACAGTCTCTGCTAACGGTATACTGCGCCTTCCACATCGCTGGCAACGGGCTCTACACAACGCTGGTGACTACCTTGAAGGACAATAACAACTGCAAACGTGTTACGCTTGTGTATCGGTTGTGAATAAATAGTTGCCACAGTTTAAGTTCCAACCCTCGTACATCTACATCTACATACATTCTCCGCAATTCACAGTAAGGTGCGTGGCGGAGGGTACACTGTACCACTACTAGGCATTTCCTTTCCTATTCCACTTCCAAATAGAACGAGGAAGAAAAGAATGCTTATATGCCTCCGTACGAGCCCTAATTTCTCTTGTCTTTGTGATCTTTACGCGAAATGTAAGTAGGCGGCAGCAAGATCGTACTACACTCAGCTTCAAATTGCGGCCCTCTAAATTTCCTCAACAGAAATTCACGAAAAGAACGTCGTCTTTCTTCCAGCGATCCCCAATTGTGTTGCCGGAGCATTTCCGTGACACTCGCGCATTGGTCGAACCTACCGGTAACAAATATAGCTGCTCGCCTCTGAACTGCCTCTATGTCTTCCTTTAAACTGATCTGCTGCGGGTCCCAAACACTTGAGCTATACTCAAGCCGTGGTCGTAAAAGCGTTTTATACGCGGTCTGCTTTACAGGTGAAGTACATCTTCCCAAAATTCTCCCAATAAACCGAAGTCGGCTGTCTGCCTTACAACTGTCCTTACATGTTCGTTCCATTTCATATCGCTCTGCATTGTTACGCCTAGATGTTTGAACGACACGACAGCACCAAGAAGCTCACTACTAATGCTGTATTCGAACATTATGACATTATTTTTCCTACTCATGCGCAACACGTTACATTTTTCTAAGTTGAGAGCTAGCTGCCATTCTTCGCACCAACTAGAAATTTTGTCTAAGTCATCCTGTATGCTATTACAGTCAGTTAAAGACGACACCCTCCCATACACCACAGCATCATCAGCAAACAGCTGCAAATTATTACTTACTCTGTCCTTCAGATCATTTATATAGATAGAAAATAATAGCGGTCCTATCACACTCCCCTGGGGCACGCCTGATGATAACACTACTGCAGTGTGTGCGCCTGCGTTGAAGTGCTATCAATGTGCATTCTTTGTCGCCGGAAGCTCACGCTGCCAATTTCACCCGATTTGCATGCCTTCTTCAGGATGTTGCATTCTCGGTGACGAGCAGTGTACTTTTGGCCATATTAATTTTATACTGTTTCCGGGTTTCGTTCCCTGCAGTTTTGCCGCACTTAGCAAATCACTCTGTAGATGCGGTAATAATGTCTGAAACTTGCCGAGTCGATGCACTGCTTGTGACAGCTGAGAGGCCCGACCTGTGGTATGTTCATCTGTGATAAAGAGTCCCTACACGCAGCGGAAAACACTGGAGTAGTCTGCTACGTGGAATACCAAGCTTGGCTGTAGCCGAGGAAAACTCGGCCGGGGAGTGACGTTTCGAAGTACGGATGTGACGCAGACTTCCTCCGGGAAACTGGCGTGTCGCCGTGTGATGCAACGCCGTCTGCCGAAGGACAGCTCACGCGGTTCCTAGCACCCGGCGCCTCTGCCTTCCGCGACCAAGGGGAATTTACCAGTACACGCCATTAGCAAACACGCCAGTTTGTCCTCTCCTTCGTCGCATTTTGTTTGTTATTGAGCCTAACATGCTAGAGGCTCGGGTTTGATTCCCGGCAGGAGACTGGGTGTTGTGTGTTGTTCTAATCATCATCATCTCATCATCATTGACACATAAGTCGCCCACGCGGCGTCAAATAAAAAGACTTACACTAAGGCGGCCGAACAATCCCGCAACGGATCTCCCGGCCAAGAAAGCCATACGCTCATTTCCATTGTTATTGAGTCAGAACATTAAAGGTGTTCGCCGGCCGCAGTGGCCGAGGGGACTAAGGCGCTCCAGTCACGGTCTGGACGGTCACTACGGTCGGGGGTTCGAATCCCCCCTCGGGCATGGATATTTGTGCCGTCCTAGTTCGTAAGTAGTTCATAAGTAGTTTGTAAGTTTAGGGACTGATGACTCCGTAGTTAAGTCCCATAGACTATACAAACATTTGAACATTTTTGAAAGGTGTTCAATAGCTGTAAACAACCTGTATAAGAAGAATGTGGCACTCGTATTAAGCAGACTTGCGAGAGTGTTTACCTTATCTAATCTTATACAGGGTGTTACAAAGAGGTACGGCCAAACTTTCAGGAAACATTCCTCACACACAAAGAAAGAAAATATGTTATGTGGACATGTGTCCGAAAACGCTTACTTTCCAAGTTAGAGCTCATTTTATTACTTCTTTTGAAACCACATTAATCATTGAATGGAAACACACACTTCAAACACTTTGTTACAGGAAATGTTCAAAATGTCCTCCGATAGCGAGGATACATGCATACACCCTCCGTCGCATGGATTTCCTGATGCGCTGATGCAGCCCTGGAGAATGACGTATTGTATCGCAGTCGTCCACAATACGAGCACGAAAAGTCTTTACATTTGGTACCGTGGTTTCGTAGACAAGAGCTTTCAAATGCCCCCACAAATGAAAGTCAAGAGGGTTGAGGTCAGGAGAGCGTTGAGGCCATGGAATTGGCCCGCCTCTACCAATCCATCGGTCACCGAATTTGTTGTTAAGAAGCATACGAACACGTCGACTGAAATGTGCAAGGAGCTCCATTGTGAATGAACCATGAAATAAAAGTATAAATATTAGAGTGAGCATGAATCTATGTATTTAAAGAAAAATAGCGATTGTGCTGCCTAAATGAGGAACTGAATCAGCTGTTTCTCAGTCACCATATTAATTGGGATAGGAAATCCGATTGAGGCTATAACATGTAAATACAACAGCGAAAAACTGCTTACGAAATTCGGTTTTCGCCTTCCGGAAGATGTGCTGCATGTAAACGTAGTGAGTAAGTCCTTTGGTATTCCGTGCAGCTGCAGTTAGGCCCGTGTGCCTGGGGCAGCGCAGGGGTTTAGTGCTAAGCAGGAGCTCCCGGGTTCTAATCCCGGGCGAGGCACAATTTTTCATATGTCCATGATATATAGGTTGCGTCTGACAACTTTGGTGAATGGTCCTATTTTTTGGAAACCGCTCTGGCGAGGATGAGGTGCCCGCGCTTACACATTGAGGGACATGTCAGCAAGCGCCCGCTATCGCGCAAAAGACTGCTGTGGAGCGGTGGTACACGCTGTGGCCCCGCTAAGTAAAAAAAGTTCAAATGTTTGTAAATCTATCGGACCAAACTGCGTGGTCATCAGTCCGTAGCTTACAAACTACTTAAACCTAGGTAAACTATCCTAAGGACAACACACACACCCATGTCCCAGGGAGGACTCGAACCGCGCGCTCCGCAGCGAGACGCTCTAGACCGCTCGGCTACTCCACCGCGGCCCCGGCTAAGCTTATGGGACTTAACTGCGGTTTGATCAGTCCCTAAACTTACAAACTACTTATGAACTAGCTAAGACTAAAGACGGCACAAACATCCATGCCCGAGGGGAGGATACGAACCCCCGACGGGGATGCGCATCGTAGAAAAGCGCCTCAATGCGCTCGGTCGCTCCGCCTCGGTACCTGGCTACGAGAGTCAGTGTGATAACTCGTGTCAGAACCTATGACTACTGCACTTTGGTCCCATAACTTTACAAACTAAACTAACTCGTGTCATTGCAACACGGAGCGCAAAATGGAGCAACGTGTTAATATCAAGTTTTGTTTCAAATTATGCACAACGGCGACGGAGAACCATAAGATGTTAGGGCAAAAGTAGGGTATTGAAGCAGTGATTAAAAATTGTGTGTGAGTGGTTGCGGAGATCCAACAACGGGTGACCTCAGTGCGATTCCACAAGAAGCGTTTGCTGTACAACCCATGTCATAAGTGTATTGTAGCCCAAAGACGATTACTTTGAAGGCCAGTAAAGGTATTTTGTTTGTAACTCTTGTTTCCTATATTTCCTGACGCCATTCACCGAACTTTGCAGACGCACATTTTACGATTACTACACATGTCTGCAGCTCAGAAAAAAATAAAAAAAATGAATAAATTAATTTAAAAAATTGCACTGACTTTTTTACGGTCCATTTTATATTTGTAATTTTATAGGTCTTTGCAAACATTTTTAACCAAAATAATAATCTAAATAATAAAAAATTAATTAATAAGAGTGTCTGAAACCCTTTTAGGAAAAAAAATTGTAGATAGAGGCATGTTCCGAACCACTGACCTTCAGCGTCACAGTCCAACGAATTGCCCACTACGCTACGGCAACCAGTTAAAAATTACGTTCTTCAATCTCATATTATTGATGGCCGTTGTTAACTGATGCTAATATGGCATTTGTAGATACTAGATTATCATTTATCGTACGGAGAACGACGTGTTTATGTTAATTCTTCAGTGGGCCATTGCTTTGAAATAACAACGTTTAAGTTACAATACGAAAATCATCAAATACGCAACGGAAGATGGCGTATACCAAAGAGAGTTCTGGGCGAAGAATGTCACGTGACATCTGCGAACGGCTGGTTTTCGTTAATTCAATGGACGGTGTCAGAACTCCGTTATTTTTGCAAATATCTCTCATACGATACCACATATGAAAAAAGCATAATGGAAAAAAGTTGTTGCGAATTTTCTCCTCTACAAATTCGTTTATTCAATTTTCGCGTCAGATGAACGGTTTATTTGCAATTAAAATTACATTACAAACGGCTTTTGTTGGTATTACTAACGCATTTCTTGTCCGAAATAGTTCAAAAAGCGAGGTTCTGGACTCTGGGGGCTTACAATTATGTCTGTAAAATTTGGTGCCGATCGGTTGAACGGTTCCACCTAAAAAGTGGGAACACGTTAAAGCCAGATAGACATCGTCAAATCGCCGTTATTTTTGCAAATATCTCTTCAAAGATGCAAGATATGCAATTCTTCTACCAATTAGGCTATTCAATTTTCGTGTAAGATGAAGGGTTCGTTTGCAATTACAATTATATTACAAACGGCTTTTTTGTATTACTACCGTATTTTTTATCCTGGTCTCTGGCGGCCTACAATTATGTCTGTAAAATTTGGTGCTGATCGGTTGAAAGGTTCGTCTTAAAAACAGGGAACACGTTACGGATAGACAGACAGACAGACATCCCAAAATCGCCGTCATTTTTGCGAATATATCTGGAATGATACAAGATACGAAAAAAACATACGAGAGCAAAGTTGTACAGAATTTTCTCCTCAACAAATTCGGTTATTCAATTTTCGTGTCAGTTGAATGGTTAAGCCGTTATTTTCATTTGAATTTCGAGCTGTCCAAAGACGATCGCAAAGGCCCACTTTTAGTGTTACTACCGTAACCTTAAGTGGACCAATAAAAAAGATAAAAATCTACATTAAGAACAGCTGCAGCAACATATAGCGACGTCTTTCGCAATTGTTAACTGTTGGAATATTGACGGAAGTGCACGTTCTTTCCCGTGGTGATCCCACTGCCTCACTCTCAGCTCTCGAGAACGTAACTGTAAACAACACCTGCGAACGTTTTCCCAAGAAAAGTGTGCGTGTTGACTAGTGGGAGCCCACGCACAGTAGTGGAGGATGACTCGTACGCAGCGGAAGGCGGCTGACCCCAGCCCGTCAGCCCGCCGCCGCTGACTCAGGAGGGTTCGCTGTGTGCTGCCTTCCACTCGGCTCAGCAGGTGCGACAGGAATAGGCGCGCTGACTAAGCCAGCGACGCCCCAACGCCCAACCGCCTGCGTCACGCCTCCCGATCCGTTACATCGCTCGCCTCCCAATGGGCTGGCCAAAAATCAGTCAGCGGATCGCACGGCCCTCGTCCAATCTGTATTTCTACATCTACATCTACATGGGATACTCTGCTAATCACATTTAAGTGCCTTACAGAGGGTACATCGAACCACCGTTATACTATTTTATCTCCCATTCCATTCTCGAATATCGCGCGGGAAGAATGAACACCTGAATCTACATCTACATCTACATAGATACTCTACAAATCATATTTAAGTGCCTGTCAGAGGGTTCATTAACCACTTTCATAACCATTCTCTACCGTTCCATTCTCTAATAACGCGCGGAAAGAAAGAACACCTAAATCGTTCCGTTTTCGATCTGATTTCTCTTATTTTATTGGGATGCTCATGTCTCCCTAAGTAGGTGGGTGCTAGCAAAATATTTTCACATTCAGAAGTAAAAGTCGGTGGTTGAAACGTCGCAAACAGATCACGCCGCAATGAATAACGTTTTTCTTTTAATGATTTCCATCCTAATTCGTGCAACATTTCCGTGACGCTTCCCTCCCGTAACGTGATAAAACAAAACGAGCTGCCCTTCTCTGAACCTTCTCAATGTCTTCCGTCAGTCCCACATGGTGAGGGTCCCACAAGGGGCAACAGTACTCCAGGAGAGGACGCACAAGTGTGATGTAGGCAGTCTCTTTGGTGGAGCTGGTGCATCTTCGAAGCGTTCTGCCAATGAAACGTAACCTTTGGTTCGCCTTCCCCACAATATTTTCTATGTGTTCTCTCCAATCAAAGTTGTTCGTAATTGTAACTCCTAGGTATTTGGTAGAATTTACCACCTTAAGGTTTGACTGATTTATCGAGTAATTGAAGTTCAGCGGATTTCTTTTAGTGGCCATGTGTATTACTTCACACTTTTCTTTATTTAGTGTCAATAGCCAATTTTCGCACCATGCAGAAATTTTGTCTAAATCACTTTGCAGTAGCTTTTGATCCTCTGTTGACTTCACTAACCGATAAACGACAGCATCATCCGGGAACAGTCCAAGGGAGCTATTCAGATTGTCTCCTAAATCGTTTATAAACACGAGGAAGAGTAGGGGACCTATAACGCTTACCTGTGGAACGCCAGAAATCACTTCTGTTTTACTTGATGACTTACCGTCAATTACAACGAACTGTGTCCTTTCTGATAGGAAATCGTGAATCCAATCGCACAATTGTGCAGATATTCCCATAAGCACGCAATTTCATTAGAAGTCGCTTGTGGGGTACAGTGTCTAAAGCCTGCCGGAAATCCAGAAATATGGAATCGATTTGAGATCCCTTGTCGATGGCACTTAACACTTCATGTGAATAAAGGGCAAGCTGTGTTTCGCAAGAGCGATACTTTTTGAATCCATGTTGACTATTGGTTAATAGGTCGTTCTCTTCGAGGTAGTTCATAATATTCGAACAAAGTTCGGGCTCTGATTTCTCGTATTTTATTCTGATGATCATTTCTACTTATGTAAGTGGGAGTCAACAATATATTTTCGCATTCGGAGGAGAACGTTGGGAAATGGAGTTTCGTAAGTAGCCCACGCCGCAGCGATATGCGCCGTTGTTGTAATGATTCCCATCCCAGATCCTGTATCATTTCCGTAACGCTGTCTCCCCTGTATCGTGACAATACGAAACGAGTTGCCCTTCTTTGGACTCTTTCGATGTCCTCAGTCAAACCCACCTGATAAGCATCTCAGACTGGGCAGCAACACTCCATAAAAGGACGGACAAGCGTAGTGTAGGCAGTTTCTTTACGTTGTTTTAAGGGTTCTGCCAATAAAACGCAGTCTCTGGTTCGCCTTTCCCACGACATTATCTATGTGTTCTTTCCTATTTAGGTCATAAGTAATTGTAATTCCTAGGTATTTTGTGGACTTTACGGCACTACTGTCGGGGGTTCGAATCCCCCCTCGGGCATGGATATTTGTGTCGTCCTTAGTTGTAAGTAGTTCATAAGTAGTTTGTAAGTTTAGGGACTGATGACCCCGTTGTTAAGTCCCATAGACTCTACAAATATTTGAACATTTTTTTTTTTTGGACTTTACGGCCTTCAGTTTTGATTGATTTATCTTGTAAACAAAGTTTAACGGATTTCTTTTCGTACTCACGTGCACGACTTCACACTTCTCATTATTTAGAGTCAATTGCCAATTTCTACACCATACTGATATCTTATTCAGATCGTTCTGAAGTTGGTTTTGATCTTCAGATGGTTTTACTAGACGGTAAATGACGGTGTCATCTGCAAACAACCTAAGAGAGCTACTTAGATTTTCCCCTAAATCGTTTATGTTCAAATGTTTGTTAAGCTTATGGGACTTAACTACGGGGTCATCAGTCCCTAAACTTACAAACTACTTATGAACTGCTTACGAACTAGGACGGCACAAATATCCATGCCCGAGGGGGGATTCGAACCCCCGACCGTAGTGGCCGTGCTGACCGTGACTGGAGCGCCTCAGTCACCTCGGCCACCGCGGCCGGCTAAATCGTTTATGTAAACTCTTCAAATACAATAAATTGTTCCTTGGCTTAAGTGAAGTCTTCTAGACTAATTGCCAAAATATGTTCCTGGCAGCCTCGGAAAAACTCGGTTTTCCAACTAACAAGGGCAATAACTACTTATAGACCTACTCTAACTATTCTACAGTATCCCCACAGGCATATGCGTTGCCTCGGCAAAAATCCTCGTGTCTGCGCATATCCGTGTGACTGGCTAAACAGCTTTTTTTTTTTTTTTTTTTTTTTTTTTTTTTTTTTTTTTTTTAACTTTACAGTTTTTTTTAAATTTTATTTTAGTTTTTTTTTTCAGACACCCATGCCTGAAAGGGGATTCGAGCCACCGACGGCGACCGGCCGTACGCATCACAGCACGGCGCCCCAGTGCGCACGGCTAATCCGCCGCGGCGATACATTTGATTGTGTTTCCTCCAAATGCGTCTTTAATTTTCCTATATGCAGCTTCAATTATTGACATATACGTGCACAGTTCTGTGCGAAGTATGTCCACAAAGTAAGTTTGGTTATATAAAACAAACATGTACAAGTACAGAATAAAATTTATTGTACAAAAATCTACAACTGTTAAACTACTTTTCTACATAGCTTCCGATATTTTGTAGGCACTTGTCATAGCGTGGCACAAGTTTTTGTATGCCTTCTTCATAGTAGGTTGCCGCCTGGGTATTCCACCACGCGTAATATGTTCTTTCAGCTCATCAACATCGTTGATTTTTTTCTGTGAGCATGAAACAGACCAGCATTCCATGATGTGAGGCGGAAACAAGACAAAATTTCCTTAAGTAACAAAACATTAGGCCTTCTTTTTATGTTTCGCTAACGAACTGTTTTCTATCTAAAAACAAAACAAACTGTAGATTTCTGTTATTACAGGCCACTGAAGATGTTTTACTGTCATTAAAACGAAACGTGTCTGGTGAGAAAATCGAATTTTATTTGTAATTGCATAGACGGACAAACACTGCCATTCATAATCGTTGAAGTGTCGACCACCAAAGACAGATTTGGGTGTAAGAAGAGATAAAAGTCGGTAGGAGCGAGGTCCGTGCTGTACGAAGGACGATGAAACATTCATCAGTAACCACAGACGGGTGTCACTTCGTTCTTCATCGTATACTTGATCACGTCCTTCACTGAACAGTTTGACCCATCTTCTAACCATTGAATCACTCATAGCATTTTGTCCGTAAAGCTCGCAGATTTGCGATGAATTTCCTTCGGTTTAACTTTCTTTGCATTTAGAAAACGAATCACAGATATGATTTAACACGAGACGGCATTTTCAGTTACGGCAGGCAGAAAAAAGCACTACAAAGCACACGTCGGCAGCAGCGATCTGAAAATGGCTCACATTTCTCCTTCAGCCAGAGTAACTGCCGCACATGGTCGGACTGCGATCGAAGAATGCTAAGGATAGAAGGGGAAAGGGAATTTACTTTGTGGACGACCCTCGTATTTCTACGTAGCTGTTCCTGCCAACATAATTCGTACTTTGTCAATGCAATTTTTTTCTAGACCTCCATTTTGTTTTTCTTGCTTCGCTTGCTTTTCCTTTCTTCAGTTCAGTATTTCGGTAATATTCAAGGATTTCTTATGAGCCTTGTCTTTCGCTTTTTTGTTCTCACTGCCTTCTCTTTTTTACCTCTCATAGCGCCTACTCCTATATTGGTATCTAGAATAAACATTTCTAGAAATGCCGTCCTTTCCAAAGTCACTGGAACAACCTGCTGTGATGCAAATACCTTGCGAAGTTCAGCTTTGGCACTGGTGTATAGCATGGCCGAGTATTGTGCACCTTTATTAGCCAGAAGGGCACACGTATCAGAAATCGATATCCAGGTACGAGAGGCACTGAGCCTAGTATCTGGAACTCTTAGATCTACACCTAGTGGCGCAGCCACGGCGGGGGTCTAATGGGGCTCATTTTTTAAAATTTTATTATTTTTTATGGTTTTTATTTTTTATTTTTTTAACAGACCGGCACCAAAAATTTGAAGTAGTACAAATGTTTGTTAAGCTTATGGGACTTAACTACGCAGTCATCAGTCCGTAAACTTACAAACTACATATGAACTACTTTATACTAAAGACGGCACAAATATCCATGCCCGAGGGGGGCTTCGAACCCCGACCGTAGTGGCTGTGCAGACCGTGACTGAAGCGCCTCAGTCTCCTCGGCCACCGCGGCCGGCTTTGAAGTAGTACACATGTAATAAATCACAACGTAACTATAATTTGCCAAGCACAAGTGAACGTGACAGTGGGTCGCCAACGTGATGCCTCCACTGTGAACGTGTGCTGATGTTACTGTGAGCAGTTTTAATGCCGCCGTGACCAGCTTTAATGCTGCGGCTATTGTTACTGCTATGCTCAAGTTACGAGCCGATTCTTCAAATGCGGCGAACCGCTGCTTAGCAGGTCGGCGGCGCCACCGAGTGGAATTTTAAAGAGGCTGCCAAAAACGACGAACAACAGTAGTGTTCTTTTAGTTCAATTTTTACACAGAGTCTCGTGTCAGTTAAACAAAATTCAAATGTTTGTAGAGCTTATGGGACTTAACTACGAGGTTATCAGTCCATAAACTTACAGACTACGTATGAACTAGCTAATACTAAGGACGGCACAAATATCCACGCCCGAGGGGGGATTCGAACCCTCGACCGTAGTGGCCGCGCAGACCGTGACTGGCGCGCCTCAGTCCCCTTGGCCACCGCGGCCGGCTCAGTTAAACAGTTATAACATCGGCGAGCTTCTTCTGATAGCGAATGATTATAACCCTTTACCATTCATAAATTCAGTATGCTCTATTTAAAAAAATAAAATAAATAAATAAATAAAACAGAGATCTCTCCCGGAACCAAATCCTGCCTGTGCCACTACATACACCTATAAACTGGTTACTTGTACCAACATAGCACCACCTGTAATTTAAAAAAAAGTCAGTTACTGTCCAAATAACATAGCAAGATACGTCGAACCCAGCTAACCAAAACTTCCCATACACCAGGATTGATACCAAAAAACAGCTTGAAGTCAAAGTCACCTCTATAGAAAACAGGAAGAGGTGATCCAGCAAAGGATGTAGTAGAAGCACCACAAAGAAGCCTGGTTGGCGATCCAAACATACCAGTAGAGGGCTTTCATCTTTCGAGAAGGCTATGGACTATCATATATCGTGTGAGGACGGGCGTCGGAAGTTGGAAGGAGATGATGAGAACGGTGTACGGACACTTGCCACGCCGGACATTTGCCACGCCGGACATTTGCCACACTTTTACCTGCTCCGAAGGGTCGGGTGCCACTGTCTCCTCGGCATCCAAGAGAACATGGGGCTTTTCGAACGACCTTCAGTGTGTGTGTGAACTCGTCCAATCAATGGACCACCTGATGGAGTGCACCGTGCATGGTTTTAATGACGAACTCGAGGATACACATAAACTCACAGACAACGCCATTGAATGGCTTAAAACTTTCTTATTGTATAAAAATTTTGTATTATGTGATGCTAATTGTCTCCCAGTTTGTGTTTTAATCCAATTTTTTATATATAGCCTTGTAAATGGCAAACGAATAATAATAAGTGAATAAACAGCAACCAATCGCGTTTTATGTTGAACTATTTTATTCAAAATTCAAATGTTTGTTAAGCTTATGGGACTTAATTGCGAGTCATCAGTCCCTAAACTTACAAATTACTATCTTATACTAAAGACAACACAGACATCCATGCCCGATGGAGGATTCGGACCCCCGACAAAGAACGACCTCGCGCATCTGAGTATAGCGCCTCAATGCGCTCCGCCACTCCGCGGCGGCAATATTTTTATTATTCTTTTTCCATTACGTA
This sequence comes from Locusta migratoria, assembly GCA_026315105.1. NCBI lineage: Eukaryota > Metazoa > Arthropoda > Insecta > Orthoptera > Acrididae > Locusta > Locusta migratoria. The sequence continues at coordinate 357,073,092 of CM048748.1, forward strand.
GGCATCTCGATACCGGTATTGGAACAAGATTAATAAAAAGGTTCTACATGAAAGGTGACTGGTTGCTGTTTATTCAAGATACATTTATTCACCACAGTCGTAGTGTATCTCATCCATAATGGATAAAAGATTTTTTTTCTCCAGTATTGTATTCCGTTTTGTTGTTTCAGTCAGTCGTCATTAACGAGTGGTTCTTACACTATATTCGGGACCCACCTCTGTCGTTTTTGAAATTTCATCAACAGACGTATTCATTGTTTTCCAGTGAGTGAACTCACAATTGTCTCAAAATCCAATCATGTAGCTAAAAATGTGATATTTATGGAATATTTTGTCGCCGGCCGCGGTGGCCGAGGAGACTGAGGCGCTTCAGTCACGGTCTGCACGGCCACTACGGTCGGGGGTTCGAATCCCCCCTCGGGCATGGATATTTGTGCCGTCCTTAGTCTTAGTTAGTTCATAAGTAGTTTGTAAGTTTAGGGACTGATGACCCCGTAGTTAAGTCCCATAGACTTTACAAACATTTGAACATTTTTGAATATTTTGTCGGTGCTTGGAGGAACATAGACGTATTAAAATCTGGACTGCGTTGTATTTATGTTCTACAAGATTTATTTATCAGTTCATTATGAACAGCTGGTCATTGTACGTACTATCTGTTCAGTGTTATCTGATGATGACTTTAAAAAGCCGAAAGCCGGTTCATAACGAACTAATAAGTAAATATTGTAGTAGAACAGGAATCCAACGCATTCAAGATTTCAATATGTGATATATTAGTCGTAGCCCTATGGTTGTCTGGTGGGAATGTTAGATTCTATGGAAATGGCTGCTTGCTACTTGCTCCCCCTGGAGAAGTGGCGATCAACACCTCACCTGAACTGCTACTGCCTGACCGTGGCTGGCATCAAACTCCGTCTCTTCTAGCAGGGTTTCAGTGCTATTGATATTTGTAATAGGACAGCAATGGAGGAGTTCCAGACCAAGTAAGCAAACAGGTTTACCCGGTATAATTGTCTGTATTGTCCCTTAAAGCAAGAGAAAGGTGAGGTACCCTGTAACACATTAAAGACGGTTATTTCTGTAATCCAATATAGAAATAATAACATTCCGTATACTTTCGCCCGTTGATTGGCGAACGGTTTACTCGTCCCGGCGAAAACATAACCGATAAATAGCGGACGATTGCTGGCTCAACTAGCACTGGCGTAGAACTGCGCACGACTGGGGCGTCGGGAGCGTCTCCCGTCAGTTTTATGTCCGTCACTCCAGGACTCTATCGTTCCGCCGAAAAGAAGTGGGGCTCCGCAGCCAACCTGACAACGCGCCTTCTGCGCCCTTCCCCCGGCCCGTGCGGTCAGGGTCGGCGCCCTAGGCGGTTGGGACACCTGAAGTAGCGGTTCTTCGGCCAAACGACGCGAAGGCGTGTGTCCCTCCGCCGTTGGTGACGAAGAAGCGAATTTAAACTAATGGCCAAACGGGCCTTTCAAGAGTACACCATATTGCTTCATTTCCGTATTAATTAAATGGGACTCGATAAAATTATAAATCCTCCGTCAGTAGGGAGTCAAGGTGTCAGCCAAGCCTGTGGAGGTTCTTACTTGTTGTGGAAAATTCATTTTACGCGATTAAATTGACAATTAATTTATACTACTTTAAAGTACTGTGCCGATCAGCCGGCGATCGATGTCATTCTATTCGTAATTTCACGTAAGGGCCGTGAAAATCCCGGGATTAATTTTATTACGGCACTCTCCGATTGTCACAGGGCTGGATTATCTGTCATTAGCATCTGCCTTCTTTCAGCAGTTAGGTAGCCCAAGACATTGGTGTACAACCAGAATAATTATTTGCTATTGTTTCAAAGCAGTGCGGATGAGAATTGCACGCTATTACAGACGGCAGTTCTTTGAAAATAAAATAACGGGTAGGCAGCAGGTCATCGCAAGTGAGGTGATTCACGGCGTGAGTAAGAACCACGTGGTGCCGTGCTCTCCACTGCCTGGTGACACGTCACCACCACTCATCATCAGTACGGCCTCCGACCGGTAGTCACCATTAGCCTGGTTTCCTAGTTACCGTACCTACTGTCGTCATCCATGAGGCAGCCTAGCAGTAAAATCCACGACAGTTCTACTCCAAGTTTTAAAACTTTTATTACAAATAACGAAATAATCGGACTGCTTTTACATTGTTGTGAAAGTGTTAGCAAGAAATGCAAAACTTCCGATTTAGATTTTTGATTGTAATTTTAAAAACACTTGTTCCATATTTTTGGAAATTCAACCCTTAAGCGGGTGAAATGAGACAAAATATTTTGAGGGTGCTACTAAGTCTATTTTGATGCTAGAAATGAGAAAAACTTGGATTTGGAAACTTAATAAATCACGGAATAATGTAGATAGATAGGTAAAAATTGACACACATGCTTGGAATGACATGGGGTATTATTAGAACAGAAAAAAAGTATTGCTAGACGCGTGAAAAGATCTCTTGCGCGCGTCGTTTGATGATGATCGTGTGCTCAGCCTCCATTTTCGTCATGTTTGGCCTCCCAGGTCCCCAGACCTCAGTCCGTGCTATTATTGGCTTTGGGTTTACCTGAAGTCGCAAGTGTATCGTGATCGACCGACATTTCTAGGGATGCTGGAAGACAACATCCGACGCCAATGCGTGACCATAATTCCGGACATACTTTACAGTGCTGTTCACAACATTATTCCTAGACAATAGCTACTGCTGAGGAATGATGGTAAACATATTGAGCATTTCCTGTAAAGCACATCATCTTCACTTTGTCATAATTTGTTATGCTAATTATTGCTTTCCTAATCAGATGAAGCGCCATCTATCGGACCTTTTTTTAATCAACATTATTCCGTGATTTATTATTTTTCGAAATTTATACTATGTTTTTGATCACCCGGTATATATATATATATTCAGGATGTTTTGAATTCTGCTATCAATGGTGCAACAGGGTGTGGTAAGATGTATGAAAATACTTGATTAGGAAAGTATTTTTAACGCTAAATCTATGAAAATTCATATCCTTGCAGACCAATCTACACGTGCAAAGCAGCGGAAATTAAGCTAGTAATCTATATCTGCGGTAAATTACGAATGAAAATTAATTACTGACAGATAAAAGAGTGTCTCAGTATTTATGGTATGCACATAACGCAGGCCGCAGTGGCTGAGCGGACTGCGGTGCGCCAGTCACGTTCTGCACGGCCACTACGGTCGGGGGTTCGAATCCCCCTCGGGCATGGATATGTGTGCCGTCTTTAGTATTAGCTAGTTCATAAGTAGTTTGTAAGTTTAGGGAGTGATGACCCCGTCGTTAAGTCCCATAAGCTCTACAAACATTTGATTTTTTTATTATATATTATTATTTGCGTACATTCCCCTTAAGTAGAGCGCTAAAAACACAAAAATCTAGCTTTTATTCCTGTCTTCTTCTTTTTTCTTCCCAAAAGCCTTTCATTCTTTCACTTCGTGCCTTCTTTTGTTCATCTGTCCATTTTCGTCTGTTGTTTTTGTGTTGAGACTTAAAGTAAACTTTTTGGTTTCTGTTTTTTTCCCTACAGGTTTTGCGGTCTTATATGTGTTCTATAGAGATTTTTAATGTTTTCAGGTCTTCTATGGTTTCCTTGTACCAAGATGTGCCCAGTTTCGATGTAGAAATTATGTTGAATATTCTTTTAGTAAGTCTGGTGTCATTCATTCTGGCGATATGCATGAAAAATTTTGCTCTGCGTTTTATATATGTCGTGATTGTTTCAGATTGTATATATAGTTTTTCCGTGGGTCTTTTTTGCGAGATATTTTCTCTAAAAACTGCATCGTTGATTTTTCTCAGAATTTTCCTTTCTTGTTTTTCCATCTCAAATGTTCAAATGTTTTTTAAGCTTATGGGACTTAACTACGGGGTCATCAGTCCCTAAACTTACAAACTACTTATCAACTACTTACGAACAAGGACGGCACAAATATCCATGCCCGAGGGGGGGATTCGAATCCCCGACCGCAGTGGCCGTGCAGACCGTGACTGAAGCACCTCAGTCCCCGCGGCCACCGATATATATATATATATATATATATATATATATATATATATATATATATATATATATACGTGTCTTATGAATATAGCAAATAACCATGCGTCAGTAGTCCTTTTACTTTTACATACATGAACATAAAGGGTATCGACTTCCTGAACAAAGACAAATGTGTTCCCTAGGGCCGGCCGAGGGGACTAAGGCGCTCCAGTCACGGCCTGCACGGCCACTACGGTCGGGGGTTCGAATCCCCCCTCGGGCATGGATATTTGTGGCGTCCTAGTTCGTAAGTAGTTTGTAAGTTTACGGACTGTGGACCCCGTAGTTAAGCCCCATAGACTTTATGAACATTTGAACATTTGTTCCGTAGGGCTAAACCCACTACACCGAGGTCCGACCGCGATTGAAGCCCACGACCTCCCGGTACTTAGGCACGTGCTTAACCTCCGGACCAACAACAGTAAGAACTGGGGTGTCCCCCAAGTCGTGGCTGCGAGGCTGAGCAGCTAACGAGACGAGAGTCAGCGATACGATAAGCATCTGACTACTGCCGCAGGGACGACATGTTTCCTGAGGAACACGCGTGGCAGCACTAGTAATTAACGCGCATCGCCTGGGTGGGGGCGCTACTGTGCGGTAATTAACAGGCCGAGGCATCAGTATGCAGATTGGACGGCTAATCCCTGGCAGGGAGGGGCTGCCCTTTGCTGTCGGCTGCTCCCCGCCCCCCGGCATGCAAATCCGCAGCCCCGTCGCTGCCGTATTCTTCGCGGATAAATTGATTACCGCTTCGCAGTCGGCCGAACCACTCCGCCTGTAGCGGCCGGCTAAAAGTGGCACGCAGCGAGATTTAACGCGGCCCAAGTGCTCCTGTACACAGATAAATCGACAATCGCTCACTCGGAGAGAGGAGGGAGCCCTGATCATCCACTTTAGAATCCGCTACGCCAACAAAGTGTACCCTGCAAATGCGCGTCACTATAAGAGTCCTGGATGAAGAGATGGATTTTGTGTCTCGTTTCCGCCGGTTGTCCTGGGTTTCGGTGGCCGAGTAAAGAGAGACCGATACAGGAAAATAGGATGCACGCGTGTGCAGGTACGGAGGTGACCAGCCAGTGGGACAGCAGAAACTAGATACACTAAGCTAGATTAGGACAAGTGTAATTCTAAGAAATAGGATATACTTAAAAAGGTAAAGCAGTCAACAATCCGAAAATTGGTTTGAACACCACAGTGCTTTACTAGACATGGTCCTGTTTGGAGGTGGTATGCCGTTGCCTTCCTCCGACCTTCGAACTGACTTACCCAGCCAGTTAGAGGGGGACCTACAGTTTAACGTGGGTTCCGAACCACGGTGCTACTCGGTATTTTTTCACATCAGCAACACTGCCAGAGGGGAAAGAAGTGGAAAGTGACAGATAAAAATCTTAGGACCTAGTGGGGATAAAACCCGGGACCTTAGGAGTTTAAATCTGACACTCCACCACTGTGCTACGGAGCCGCACTAGGACACTTATCTTTTACAAAGTTCATGACTGCCAACTAAGTGTACTGCTGAGACATAGTTGAACTAGGTGATGGCCTGCCTACTGATGAGTCCGTTTCAGTGTCTGTCCTAATCCCAAGTCTTAACTGGTGCCAATCTGATTCCCAAGTGAACGATGCAGTTCAGTCGTGGTCACGAGCGGAGTAGCAACAGAGAACGCTCGTGGCTGACGTAAGAACGCCGCGCTGTGCGTGCATGGCGGCGCTCGGCGAAAGTACGTGGCGCGCACTTCAGACTTGTGCGACACCACAGTGGACAAGACTTTCTTTCACAGTTTTCGCTTAATTTTCCTTGTGATTGACATTCCGATTGTACAACTACATCTACATCTACATAGATACTCTGAAAATGACATTTAACTGCCTGGCAGATGGTTCATTAACCAATTTCATAACCTTTCTCTACCGTTCCATTCTCTAATAGCGCGCGGGAAGAAAGATCACCTAAATCGTTCCGTTTTCGATCTGATTTCTCTTCTTTTATTGGGATGGCCATGTCTCTCTAAGTAGGTGGGTGCTAGAAAAATATTTTCACTTTCAGAAGTAAAAGTCGGTGATTGTAATTTCGCAAATAGATCTCGCCACAACGAATAACTTCTTTCTTTTAATGGTTTCCACCTCAAATAGTGCAACATTTCGGTGACGCTTTTCCCCCCTGTAACGTGATAAAACAAAACCAGCTTCCCTCCTCTTCTCAATGCCTTCCGTTAGTCCCACCTGGTGAGGGTCCCACACTGGACAACAGTACTCCAGGAGAAGACGCAAAAGTGTGATGTAGGCAGTGTCTTTGGTGGAGCTGTTGCATCTTCGAAGCGTTCTGCCAATGAAACGTAACCTTTGGTTCGCCTTCCACAAATATTTTCTATGTGTTGTCTCCAGTCTAAGTTATCATAATTGTAACTAAATGTTTGTGATTCTATGGGACCAAACTACGTTGGTCATCAGTCCCTAGTCTTACAAACTATTTAAACTAACGTAAGGACAACACACACATCCATGGGTGAGGGAGGATTACAACCTCCGACGCGGGAGGCCGCGCCATCCGCAATGTGGCGCTTCAGACCGCTCGGCTACTCCCGCGCGGCGTAATTATAACTCCTAGGTATTTGGTAGAATTTTCGACCATGCTTCTAAGCAGAGTTCGTTAGAGCCCCAATCGTAACAGAGAAACATCCTGAACTAGACTTAAAGACTTTTTTTTCATATTACAAATATGACGCTTCTTATTAGAGAATACTACCATCCCAGCGAAAACTTCTGTAAGTTATGCAATGATTAGTTGAACATACACAGCCTCCCAGTACAATTCCTTTACTCTGTTTCTTTAGAGTCCCAAAGTAAAAGATCCACATCTGTCACTACAAACAAGCAATGCATCTATTTGTTAGAATAATCTCAAAATTTTTATATCCGTATGACCATAATTCCAAGTTGATTTCTTTAGACTCTCCCGTATCATAACAGAGCAACACCCACAACTGAGCAAACGATTTGTTTGCAACATACGAATATTGGGTGGTAGACGAAACTTCTTGTGAGTGAATAGCTTGGACATACTATGCATGCATAGCGGTAACCGGTAACACAGTGAACTATCTGGTAGCTCTCGAGGACAGTAAAACCCTTCCCAACGTGGTTTAGAGTGATTCTATCAAAGCAAATTTAATAAAAGTTTCGATTTCCCCCGCCCCTCCCCGACCCAACACCCGTATTCGTTAGATTCATACCGAACATCAAACTAGTAACATCCGGTCAAAAAATCCTATAACTTAATACAATGCATTGTCCACAAGACCAAATTTCTGAAACGTCTTCTATCGGCCACTAGACCACTTACATCGCGCGTTTAACAATCATTGTGCACAAACAGCCACTGTATCCCCCTTCAAACGAATCATTACACTCGATAAACATAACAAATCCAATTTCAACCACCAACGCAAAATAGTCTACACTATTTCAAGCCGGCCGCGGTGGCCGAGCGATCTGCGGCACGCCAGTCACAGTCTGCACGGCTGCTACGGTCGGGGATTCGAACTCCCCTCTCGGTCATGGATGTTTGTGTCATCTTTAGTATAAGGTAGTTCAAAAGTAGTTTGTAATTTTAGGGACTGATGACCCCGAAGTCCCTTAAGCTTAACAAACGTTTTTGAATTATTTCAGTATAATAAAACACCCGAAAAATTTTATCGAATGCCAAGAGCAATCCTTTATAGATTAAACACACAATTGAACACACATATCAATGACAGTAAGTAACCCATGTTACATAACTGTAGGGTTTATTTAACTCAATGCTTCTCGGCTGATGAACGATTTACACTGCAATCATCATAGATGTTTCTGAGATGTTTCCACACACATCGTAAAACCACTAACAGATGAGATGCATGCACCACCACCTTAAAACACAACCCTGATACTAAGTATCAATATGCATTTCTACAAACAGGGATCACCTCTGTGTTACAACGAATCACATGGTTAACCACATCGAACTCTTGTATTTCGTGGTGTGGGATTCTGACTTAGGCATCTCCAGAGCAAAATACCAGAAAGAGTGATCATTTCACATCCTACTGGAACATAATAACAAACTCCCCAGGATCACAGACCCATTAGCCACACATATATACCTAGCATTTTATTTTATTGTACCAACCACCTGACTGCATCCATGCACTGCTATCCAGAGAAACATTTAGTCAGTTCATTTATCCCTGTTAACCATTAGCATAGTCGCATCCATCGCCTACTTTTAACCGTTATCACCTCTTGTAAGTGAAGAAACGCAGAGCACTACTGTGAGAAATAAAAACAACACCGCAATTTCAAAGTCTGCAAATTTTAAACTATCTGAAACACAACCACACACACCAGAAAACAGCACAACATTGTTTACAAAAATCCCATCCTGCTAATATAGTCAGACAGTAAGAAAACACATCCCTAACAAGTCAAGATACATTGTCCGCAACAGATTTCGAATAGACGAGTGCTAATTTTACGAAGATAAAAGATCACCAACAGTTCGACAGAGGAGGAAACGCAAAGTAACCTAGAATTACCCTGGTTCTACCAACAGTTGTAAGAACAAAACGATCGAATTGTCACAGTGATAGCATCGCTCTTAATGCACCATCAACCCAATAAAGACCATCTCTAACTATCCTCTACAGGGTTAAGACTTTCACAATCTTATCAAGAGAGCCGCGCCTGACCGTATTACTGACAAGTACTGCAAAATTTCTATGTACCATAAATGAACTATACGTCAAACTCCATTCCATACACCAATGTATCACACTAGAGACCAATCTACTTAGACAATAGTTTCAGTAGTTGAAGCATCTTGCCTGAAAAAAAAAAGAATGTTTCTGTCAAGGACACAGTTTCTTCCCCCCTTAAAAATCTCGCATCATCCATAATGAAATATTCACAACTTATACCATGAACATTGATTTCAAATGTGTTTTTGATAACAGCCAAGAAGTATTCTAGATCTTCCAGCCGGGTGGCAGTGTCTTGTAATCGCAAAGTTTCGACGAGTGACATACTCATCTTCTACTAGAAGATGCTGAGTATGTCACTCGTCGAAACTTCGCGGTTACAAGACACTAGCGCCCGTCTGGAAGCCTGAAAACTCTTCATCAGTTATATACTCCGGAAAAGTTTATATTCACAGCCCAGAAGTAAATACCATTACTGAAGGTCCACTTGTTACACAGAACAACATTTTTTCGTGTGACTCAAACATGTTTCATCACCTCTGAGCCGCTATCGGCGAGTTTTCTTCATTCCAATGTTATTCTTTGTTTGCAAACCTATTGGACCTAACTGCTATGGTCATCAGTCCCTAGACTTACAAACAACTTGAACTAACTTACACTAAGAACAACACACACACACACCGCATATATACACACATGCCCGAGAAAGGGCTCGAGCCGCGGCAGAATAGCCGTGCCACTAAGGCGCCCAGCTGCGGTGCACGCGGCAGTTTGCCGTCGAGGGTTCTAGTCCTCCCTTGGGCACGGGTGTTTGTGTTGTCCTTAGCATAAGTTACTTTAATGTAGTGTAAGTAGTTTGTAAGCGTAGGGACTGATGACCACCGCAGTTAAGTCCCTTAGATTTACAAACATTTGAACATTTGAAGAGGACTCGAACCTCCGACGGGAACGATCGCCCAATCCGTAGAATGACGCCTTATACCACGTGACCATTCCGTGCGGTCCCAATAATTTTTCACTTTGCCAAAATACACTGTTTATCTGATGATTCGTATATCGTATTCACTCAAGAGTAAAGTGGTTACCTCGTGTACTCATAAGGCAAAGTCCTGCTATATGTTAAAATATGTTCAGGATGTTAAGTCCGATACATGTTTAGTTTATATATTTTATTGAAAATTCTCATTTGCAAACATGGCGCGAAAACAGGGGAAGTTTGATTAATGTATTATTACTGCAAGAAGCAGCATCAGCATACGTTTTTAATCACTTACATGTAGTCTTGTTGAGCCATATGCTGAAACGCCTTATTGAATGCGGTTCGGCAACATCTGCAGCCCCACGAGTACGGGCCACAATATACAATACAATCGATTATGAGGGCTTGCTGCCATTATCACTAGAGGTAGAAAAAGCTATATTGTTAAGTCGCGATGTATTTTCTACACAATCAAGGGAAATGATACAGTGTAAAATACTAGTAGAATTAACCTTTAATGCAATGCAGTCTTTTGTCCAACAGGTATGGGGAGTTCTCTGACATAACATTTTCCAACGACAATGAAACACAAACCAAAACTATCCAGAGACCTCTTTGTAATAACATCTACTAGAGGGGGGGGGGGGGGATGGAGGCAGGAGCCTGCGGGGCAGAGAGAGCATTGTGTTGTAAGTGGAGAAGCATTAACAGTAGATCGGACTGTTCAGGTCCAGACAGCTCAGTAACTTCGATTGCAGCCTAGTCACTGGATGCCACCTGAGGAACAGATCTATCAGGGGTGTGTCAGGCCGCGCATAGCAATCCAGCTGGACTGTGGTGGTGTGATTGTGGATTGGAAAGTCGAAGGAAAGACCTCAGATAACTCTCAACAACAAACAAGGCATCAGTATGTCCAGAAGAAATCCGCTGTAGTCGTGTGCGAAATGTTGGTTGTTTCAGTAACAACCAGCAACTCAGTGATAGCGCCACTCCACCCCCTGCAGTTGTGTGATGCTCTCCCTGGCGTGCAAATAGTTCTGTCCCTGTATCGCTGCCATGTGGGTATTCACATTCAAGAGTTCTACTTCCTCTGCTCAGTTCCCTAATTCTAAAATGTAGCTCAGCGCGACTAACGGTTGTCCTGCTACAAGTACTGGTTGCGGTGACTCCTCTGTGTGTTGCAGTGACTGCGCTGGGGCCCTCTCACGTCGACGTCAATTGAAGAGCGTTCTCACAAAACTCAACATCTAGAAAAAACAAGATTTTCAATAAACACATTTTATTGAATTAACTGAACAGTATACATTGCTGATGTCTTACAAAATTGTATTGCAAATGTTACGTCTAGGTACATAATATAAGGGTGAAATAACTTTTCTATCACCTTCCAATTGCAGATAACAAAATACGTGCAAATCATGAATTTGGTCGAAAACTGAACATCTACAGATCAATTACCTTACAACAGTAGTATTATGAGTTCTTTTAACCTATACTTGAATAAATGGGTTCATTTTGGTACTGCACTTCATTATTGTCGTAGTCATTTTCATCACAACACTCTAGGGCATTTTCATAAAACTCTTGGGCTTCTTCTGATGACGTATCAAAGAACCTCAATAGTTTCTTTACTTCTGCGTTCTTGACGCTCACATGGTTGGGTGTTATTAAACCTGAAAAATCAACCTCCTTGGAACTACTTTGGCCTATGGTTTTTTCTTCATTTCATGATTCGATAGGAGAATTATGTTATTTTGACTTTGCAGATGGCACTACCTTTGTCTGTTTTCGTATAAATAAGAACTCTGGCTTCAGATAGTAGCTTGTATTTCATGAATCTGTTAGCAGTGGTCTTAAAATCGTACACATGCCAGTCCTCGCACAACTAACAATCACAAGAAAACAAAACCTCTAATTTGTTTTACGCATTATTGAGCAATAAGTCGACAATGGCCTTTAAAAAAATGCAGCCAACCTGTAAAGTTAAAAACAAGCGACTTCAACAATAAAGTCTTAGAACTAAATCTAACAGTAAAACAATGTCTGTGACAAGCAGTAGGTAGATGTTCAGTTTTGGCCAAACTCGGTTTATGTAGATGTCGAGTTTAGAAAAATTTCACAGTTTTGTATGCATGATTACACAGGCAAATAGTAAGTTTCGATATATTCCGTGTCCTGCAATGGAAGCATTCTCATTTATAAGTACACACGAATATGCATATAACTCATTTTTGCAAATTTTGTAGATGTTTTGTGAAAACGCTCCTCAATTAGACGTGACGCCAATGGGCTTGCGTCAGCACTTTCAACAGTTTCCACGTCTCATGTGGTTGCTAATCGTTTTCGCGACGGAGTGGGACAACTTCATTTGCACTCTGGTGTGTAAGCTTCCGTTAATTGTTAGAAGATTTGTTTTTGGAATTTTTCCAACTCATCATAATCCGAATTCCACTGTTTTGCCGGGGATCGACTCTCTGTATAAATAATGTTAACCCCTCCCCTGATCTCGGTGGCTTGATTTCCCTGAATTACAAGAAGAGCGACAATCTGTTCTGTTTGCTCTTGGCATGGTGTAGTTGGTCCTACGTCATCTCTCATTTCCAGGACAATATCAGTATTAAGATTAGTTAAAAAGAGTATCTACTGTTGGTTTTACTGCCTCAGGGGCATGGATGTTGTCACGGGGGGCTTCGCCACGCGTCTTTGTGTACACTGCATGCGAGGTCGCCACAGCCAGCGCACGTCCTTGGTTAACCGTCGCATCCTACCGTGCACCGTATTAATATTCTCGAAAACGCCGCGTGCGAAAAATCTCTTGTTGTAATGATCACAGAGGGAAGGGATAAAGTGGTTCGGACAGCCCATGGGCGCGTAATCATTTGTATATCAAAACAGTTAAATAGAACAATGAGGTTGACAGTGGTACCATAGTCTAACATATATAGTCGCGACACTCATTGCTGTGAAAGTTGTTACTAACTGACAGTTTCAACGACACTAGTGCTCCTAGCGGTGGGCAAGCCGCTGTAAGATTGATATTTGTTTATAATTGTTTGTGTGCGTAATTAACGAAATAGTTGGTATAGCTTTTGCGTTACTAGCATTAATGAAATATTAAGAGATCTACATAACACGGACATTGATGTAAAAACAGCCGAATTTAACTGATTCAGAGGTGTAATGAAAAACTTCGTCATTAACGAAATAGTTACGAATATGTGTTGTTTTGCAGCTTATTCCGCTGAAAGTAAGTAGAATATAAACATAAGAGAAACATTTCTATTATGGTGTGTTCTTACTATGATAAAGAGTTTTTTGACGCGTATCAGTTCGGTGTGTAGTCTAATGATTCGAACATTTTATTTTTAGGCTTCACTTGTCATTCTGATTCGCGCGTATTCGTTTGAGTGTCATTACTTTAGCTTAAGGAGACAATGTGTTGAAGATTCTTACCGTTTGTGGTTCAGTTGTAGCAACAACTGCGGAATTGGGTTCTTGTTTGTTGAAAACAGTTTGATTGCTTTTTCCGTTTTCTTGACAGGTCTGTGACGTTTTTCCTTCAGCTACAGCTGTGGTGGCTGCTTTGGTACGTTAAATACTGTAGTTATTGCATTCTGTATGCGTTTCCTATGTTCCACTCTTACCGATTTTACTCGAATTGTAGTTAATTGTAGTGAAGAAAAGCGACGACTTTTTGCCAAAGGCAGGTCTTCCGGTGTTTCTTAGCCATTTCCTATTTTTAATAGAAAATGATATTATTCAGCAAAAGCCTGTAGGTTACAAGATAATTGGTAAATAAACTGTCCTGCAATGTACCGTTTCGTACCTCATCAGGGTAATAAAGACAAAGGTGGAACTAATTTTAAATTACTACCTATTTTTATGGCATTCCATATGTTCCCTTGAGTGAAACGTCTGTAAAAATCAATATAAACGATACTATTCGCACTCATCCATTATGCATTCAGAAACGTAGCTTGCCGGCCGCTTGGAGCGGGAGTGTCGTGACTGTATATGTTAGACTGTGCTGTTACTGTGATGGCTACAGGCCTTCAGTGGCTTCCAGTATGCAATATCGCACAATTTTGCGTGTTCATTACCTGAAATAATCACCGTACAGTGAAGTCATGAATCGAAGAAATGTCGAAGATACGTGCGAGGCAGTGCCGCATGTACATTTTCTAACCGGGCACAAACATGATAGTGCTCCTCCCTACACTGTCTTTTTGGATAGCTTCCTTCTTCCCCCTTCCCCTTCCCCCTCCCCGCAACACCCGCTCGTCAGGTGCAAGTCATGTTGTCTTGGAGATCATTTGCGAGTGCCCTGCCCAAACATCTCGCTTTGCTCCCTCCACAGACCCAGGCAAGCACTATGAAACGTTATCTCGTGTGTGTCCAGATTCGTGCACAGTGGTGGTCATTTTCTTTTTTTTCCGTTTGGAACCACCTCTACTGAAACAAGCAAACAACTGGCAAAATTAATGTCTGACTGACAGTAGGAAAAATACACGGCTCAAAACAATCACGCCGCGGTGGAGTAGCTGAGCGCTCTAAGGCGCCTGGCTGCGGAGCGCGCGGTTGCTCGCCGTCGGAGCTTCGAGTCCACCCTGGAGCATCGGTGTGTGTGTCGTCCTTAGGTTAGTTTAACTTAAGTAGTTTGTAAGCTACGGACTGATGATCACGCAGTTTGGTGCAATAGATTTTCAAACATTTGAACATTTTTGAACAAAACAATTACGGAATGTGGTATCATACACAATGAACGACTTTTCTTGAGATATTGGTTACAATTGTGATTTTTGTGTGATGCAATACGATATTTTGCTGTCTAAACTCTTTGTTGAGGCTTACATAGCGTTTACTTAGAGCGAGGCACCATGGGGTTACCACAATGGCGAACAATTGATTCCAGTTGGCCGGCCGCGGTGACCGAGCGTTCTGCGGCTCGCCAGTCACAATCTGCACGGTCACTACGGTCGGGGGTTCGAATCCCCCCCCCCTCTCGGGCATGGATATTTGTGCCGCCGGCCGCGGTGGCCGAGGAGACTAAGGCGCTCCAGTCACGGTCTGCACGGCCACTACGGTCGGGGGTTTGAATCCCCCCTCGGGCATGGATATTTGTGTCGTCCTACTTTGTAAGTAGTTCATAAGTAGTTTGTACGTTTAGGGACTGATGACCCCGTAGTTAAGTCCCATAGACAATACAAACATTTGAACATTTTGTGCCGTCCTTAGTATTAGGTAGTTCATAAGTAGTTTGTAAGTTTAGAGACTAATGACCCCGTATTTAAGTTTTTTCAAATGTTTGTTAAGCTTATGGGACTTAACTACGGGGTCATCAGTCCCTAAACTTACAAACTACTTATGAACTACTTACAAACTAGGACGGCACAAATATCCATGCCCGAAGGGGGATTCGAACCCCCGACCGTAGTGGCCGTGCTGACCGTGACTGGAGCGCCTCAGTCACCTCGGCCACCGCGGCCGACCGTATTTAAGTCCCATAACCTCTACAAACATTTGCATTTTAAATTCCACTTGCCCTCCTCGGACGCTCAGTAGAGTTGCGCACCTACGTGTTATGGACAGTATGACGTTATAAATCAGCTGTCGATGGATATTTGACCATTGTTCCATGAGTGCAATATCCAGCTCTGCATCTGTTTCTGGTCTGGCTGCAATGCGTCTGCCAAGTGCATCCCAGACAAGCCCAATCAAATTTAAATCCGGTGAAGAAGCTGACCACTATATTTGTTCAGTTCCCTAGGCTTCAAGAATGTTGTCCACCCTTGCAGCTCTGGGAGATGAGCATTATCGTCCACCAGAAGGAACTCATGTCCTAAATTGGAAAGAACATATAGAAAATATTGTAGGGGAAGGCGAACCAAAGACTACGTTCCATTAGCAGAACACTTAGCAAATGCAACAGTTCTACTAAAGAAACTGTTTTGTGCGTCCTATTTTGGAGTATTGCTGTCATTGTGGGATCGACACAAGGTGGGACTGACGAACGATTTAGAGAACAGAGAAGGGCAGCTCGTTTTGTATTATCGCGATATAGGGGAGAGTTGTGTCACTGAAATGATACTCGAGGTGGGGTGGAAATTATTTTTAAAAAAGGCGTTATTTCTTGTGGCGAGATTTATTTGCGAAATTTCTTTCACCAAATTTCTCTTCCGAATGGGAACATATATTATTAGTACCATAGGAAGAAAAGATCATCATAATAAAATAAATCAGATCGAAAAGAGAAAGATTTATGTGTTTCTTTCCCCCGTGATCTATTAGAGAATGGAACTATAAAGAAATATCATAAAAGTGGTTCGATGAACCCTCTGCCATGCACTTCGATGTCAGTTGCAGTGTATCCATGTAGATGTACTGGGTGATCAAAAAGTCAGTATAAAATTGAAAACTTAATAAATCATGGAATAATGTAGATAGAGAAGTATAAATTGATACACATGGTTGGAATGGCATGGGGTTTTACTAGAACTAAAAAAAAAGTTCCAAAAATGTCCGTCAGATGGCGCTTCATCTGATCAGAAAAGCAATAATTAGCATTACAAATTAAGACAAAGTAAAGATGATGTTCTTTACAGGAAATGCTCAATATGTTCTCCATCATTCCTCAACAATAGCTGTTGTAGAGGAATAATGTGAACAGCACTGTAAAGCATGTCCAGAGTTATGGTGAGGCATTGGCGTCGGATATCTTTCAGCATCCCTAGAGATGTCGGTCGATCACGATACACTTGCGACTTCAGGTAAGCCCAAAGCCAATAATCGCACGGATTGAGGTCTGGGAACCTGGGAGGCCATGCATGACGAAAGTGATGGCTGAGCACACGATCATCACCAAACGACGTGCGCAAGAGATCTGAGATCTTTCACGCTTCTAGCAATTTTTGTTTTGTTTTGTTATAATAAAACCCCATGTCATTCCAAGCATGAAAATCAATTTTTATCTCTCTATCTACATTATTCCGTGATTTATTAATTTTTCAAATGTATACTGACTTTTTGATCACCCAGTATATGTAGATGTAACCAGCATAATGTACCACGAAAGGGCGAAGGATCTCGTCTCTGTATCAATGAACAAAGTGAGATTCTCAACGACAAAGAGGTCCGCCAATAATGACTACTGCCCTCGCCATTCATCCTCCACCATGATATGGTGATGTTTCCTGCACATAAGCATGCTTGTTCCGAAATCTTCGTTCTTTGCAGTTTTGTGATCGACGATTGTCCGCCTGAACAGAAAATGTTGTCTCATCTGTGAACAGAACCGAGCACTATTCGTTACGACGTCAATTCTGATGTTCTTCCGCGAGCTAAGCCGTGTTGTAGTTTTAATGCGGCGCACGCCGCGCGTAGAGGCCACATTCTCAAAGGCTATCTGGGACTCTTTTATATTGCGCGTCCTGTTGCTGCCTGGAGGGTGTGAGTCTCATTCAGCCTCCTTACTCGATGGGCTGTTAACCGGAGAGAACGGTCACCTCGGAGGCCTACGAGAAAGACAGGCCCCAGCGCAGACGTCATGCCACGTAAGCAAGGTAGTTCCGAGCCGGCGCGATCGCTAGCCGATTGGCCGGCCACTGGGGCACGGCCCACTGCGTCTTAGCGGGCAGCCACTGAGCTAGCGATCGCTCCGGCTCGGAACTACCTTGCTTACATGGCAAGACGTCTGCGCTGGGGCCTGTCTTTCTCGTAGGTCACGGTCACCTCTTGCTGACATTACCCGTGGACGACCTTGGGCTTCCCTTCTTTTAACGGTTCCTGTTGTCTGAAATCACGTCGAGGTCCTGGAAATTACACCATGGGACACTCCAGAATCTGTAGCAACCTCCCTTTGTGTCTGTCCCGCTGCCAAAATCTTGTTGCATAGCACTACCTGCTCACTACACTATATATGAACCCAACTGTTTATGTAATTCGTTTGGTAGAGTAAACGCAAGTTAACACCAATCCGCTCTGCATCAACTTCATGTTATTACCAATATCTCGGTTGCCGTAATATTCTCTACTCCGTATAACCAACATAAGGACGTCGAACCATTTTGGTTCATTCAAAACAGTTTTGACCAGAGTATATTGGGAGAGTACTTGTCAGACTGTGCAAAACAGTGCAGTGACTAGTTATCCGGCCTTTGGCTGAGAGGATGGGACTGGCCAGCACCCCCTATAGAAGAAAGCCTACGCACAACGTCACAACATGGCGGCGGTGAGAGGCTAAGAGTCCTCTGAAAGATTGTAAACATTAGCAGTGCACGCTGTTTATAGTGCATTCTTTCGTTCAGGAGTGTATTTATTACGTAAATAGATGTTGGGTACGGTGTGATCGCTATGCCGGACGATTTGTGTGTGTGAGAACAACGTGTGATCTCTTTTTTACTGACAAAATGCCGTTTCGCTATTTTGTGCCGAAATGTAGAGGAAATTACGACTGTGGTCCAAAAGTTACCGTCTTTAAACGTCCGAAGAAGAAGAAATTTCAGGATAACTTGACTCCTTCCTCAAGTTAATGAGTAAGTTTTCGTTTTCGACATCTTGTTGAAGTCGGGTCTTCTGTCGGATATCAGCGTCTTCCAAAACACGATATTTCGACGACCGTTACTCGGTGTCTTCTTCAAGTGTTGCCTGAGACTCGTGTTTTGGAAGACGCTGATATCCGGCAGAAGACCCGACTTCAACAACACGTCAAAAAGTTTATGAAAAAAAGTTTTCGTTTTTGTTGAATCTTATAAATGAGTTTTAAGTCATGACTCTTTACCGTTGGATATTGCGATTCATTTTATTTACTTAACCACCCCCATTAGCGTATACTTCTCCGGACGTTTAAGGACGGTAACTTTTGGGTCACAGTCGTAATTTTCTCTACATCTCGGCACAGAACAGCAAAACGGCATTTTGTCAGTAAGAAAGAGATCACACGTTGTTCTGACTCATACAAATCGTCAGGCGTAGCGATCACACCGTTCACAACATCAATTTACGTAATAAATACACTCCTGAACGAAATAATGCACTATAAACAGCGTGCACTGCAAATGTTTACAATCTTTCGGAGGACTCTAAGCCTCTCACCGCCGCCATGTTGTGACGTCGTGCGCAGGCTTTCTTCTATAGGGGGTGCTGGACTGTCGCGTGTTGTGGAGGAGGAGAGTACGGCGCCGTATCGCTAGGAGAGGTCGCGTGCTTCGTCGCGTAGTAGCGCCGGCCTTGGCGAAAATAGCGGCGCGAGGCCGCGCTCACGCCAGCGCGCCACGCGTGGGTCAGTGGCGCCAGTCGCTACTGGCGACAGCCACTCCTCGTGCCGTTCTCTGCCGTACCCGGACATCCCGCGTGTTCAGGCTCCCCTCTCTGTTTAACCCAACCTGCGGACTCTCGCCTGTCCTTGTCAATCTTCTCGCACACGGCAGCGTTTCAGTTCGTTTGACTCTGCCCTTCAGTTATTTCTGCCTCGTACCAGTCTCTGCGGACGTCACTTCCCCCTCCACCGCCTCTACCTCGTGCTGTATTCTCGCTATGCCGTCAGTGCTCAACACGAATGCTGCTTCGTGTAACATATCCGCAAGAGTCCCTCACCACTGCACTCGCTCTGGCTCTACTTATAGGAAGACCTCAAGGGTGTCGGATTTTATAATCTATATCTAAAAATGTGAATGTCTGTTCGGTGTACATTTATCATGTCTGAACCACAAGACATAAAGAGCTAAAAATTTGTACATTTACTAATGTTTACCCGGGAAAGGCTTTAGGCACGGTTTTATGGCGATCGGATAGCTATATATATATATATAGTGAATGTCTGTTCGGTGTACGCTTATCACGTCCGAACGACAAGACGCAGAGACTTGAATATTTTTACAGTTACTAATTTATACCCGAGGAAGGTTTTAGGCATGGTTTTATAGCGATCTGATAGATATTTAGTAATTTGAAGAATATAACGCGAAATGCGGAATAATAATTACTCTTTGAAAATGGTTTTATTGGTTGCATTGTTGCTTGAGGGTTGATGATGATAAAAGGGTGGAGTATATTGGGATGGAAAGTTATCGGTATATATAAAATTCTACGTGTGTGTGTGTGTGTTTTAATATTTCGCTCTGCAGCGGAAACTAAAGAACGCAAACGAATGGTCTGTGTGTAATTGTTGTCCGAAGTCTCCTGTTGTACACCGCATCAGTCCCATGCCGATAGCTATAAGGGAGTGGAAGATATGGTGGTTGAAAGTCGTCAAATTATAAAAAAAAATTTCTGCCTGAAGGCCAGCGATGGCGTTTCCGACTCTACAGCAAGGAACGTGATGCCACAGACCATATCTTTGGTCTATGCGTGCTACAATGTCTTCAACTCTTTCTCTGTAAGGATAAGAATACGAATAAGGAAATTTAAGAAAAAATAAATAAAGCAGTAAAAAAGAAATTTCTTTTAATACATCTCTCTTTTAATACATCTCTCTTTGAAAAAAAAAAAAAAGGATGTATTTCATTTCATTCTTTAAAACCAGTCTCATAGCACGCTACTGAAAGATAGCTTATCTATCATAATCAACCAACACGCGAGCGGAGCCGCAGGTTTAAGCTAGTTCTTTATACTTATGGTACTTGATGTTCTACATCTACATCAATTGTAAATCACATTCAAGTGCCTGGAAGAGGGTTCATTAACCACTTTCATTTCTCTACCGTTCCAGTCTCTAATAGCGCGAGGGAAGAAAGAACACCTAAATCGTTCCGTATTCTATCTGATTTCACTTATTTTGTTGGGATGGTCATGTCTCCCTAAGTAGGTGGGTGCTAGCAAAATATTTTCACATTCAGAAGTAAAAGTCGGTGATTGAAACTTTGCAAACAGATCACACCGCAATGAATAACGTCTTTCTTTTAATGATTTCCACCCCAATTCATTTCCGTGACGTTCCCCCCCCCCCCCCCCCCCCCCCACACTCCGTGACGCTTTTCCCTCGGTAACGTGATAAAACAGAACGAGCTGCCCTTTTCTGAACCCACTCAATATCTTCCGTCAGTCCCACCTGGTGAGGGCCCCACAAAGGGCAACAGTACTCCATGAGAGGACGCACAAGTGTGATGTAGGCAGTCTCTTTGGTGGAGCTGTTGCATCTTCGAAGCGTTCTGCCAAATGAAATGTAACCTTTGGTTCGCCTTCCCCACAATATTTTCTATATGTTCCCTCCAGTCTACGTTGTTCGTAATTGTAACTCCTAGGTATTTAGTAGAATTTACGACCTTAATATTTGACTGATTTATCGCGTAATTGAAGTACAGCGGATTTCTTTTAGTGGTCATGTGTATTACTTCACACTTTTCTTTATTTAGTGTCAATTGCCAATTTTCGCACCATGTAGAAATTATGTCTAAATCGCTTTGCAGCTGCTTTTGATCCTCTGTTGACTTCACTAACCGATAATCGATAGCATCATCCTCGAACAGTCTAAGGGAGCTAATCAGATTGCCTCCTAAATCGTTTATAAACACAAGGAAAAGTAGGGGGCCTATAACGCTTTCCTGGGGAGCGCCAGATATGACTTCTGTTTTACTCGATGACTTACTGTCAATTACAACGAACTGTGTCCTTTCTGGTAGGAAATCGTGAATCTAATCGCACAATTGAGGAGATATTCCATAAGCACGCAATTTCATTAGAAGCCGTTGTGGAGTACAGCGTCAAAAACCTTCGGGAAATCCAGAAATATGGAATCGATTTAGATCCCTTGTCGATGGCACTAATCACTTCATGTGATTAAAGGGCAAGCTGTGTTTCGCAAGAACGATACTTTCTGAATATGTGTTGTCTATTGGTTAATAGGTCGTACCATTCGAGGTAGTTCATAATATTCGAACAAAGTATGTGTTCCAAAATCCTACTGCAAATCGACGTCAATGAGACTGGCCTGTAATTCTCACTCCTATTGCCTTTCTTGAATATTGGAGTAACTTGGGAAACTTTCCAGTCTTTGGGTACGGATCTTCCCCTGAGTGATCGGTTGTAAATTATAGCTAAGTACGGAGGTATTTTATCAGCATACTCAGAGGAATGTTCAGAACTCAAATAACAATCAGACAAGGCTATTCGACGCAACTCTAAAGAATTTTCGAGAAAATCGACTTTGAAGTTTTGCAAGAACACGTAAATACCAATAACTAAAGCAGTTGCAGCATCTGACAGTGTAGCTCAGGTGACGGAAGGCGTGGTGCAGTGGTTAGCGTTGCAGATTGCTGTGATGGTGGTCCCCGGTTCAAATCCTGACACTAGCACCAGCTCTACCAAAGAGACTGCCTACATAACACTTGTGCGTCCTCTCCTGGAGTACTGTTGCCCATTGTGGGACCCTCACCAGGTGGGACTGACGGAAGATATTGAGAGGGTTCAGAAAAGGACAGCTCGTTCTGTTTTATCACGTTACCTAGGGAAAAGCGTCACGGAAATGTTGCACCAATTGGAGTGGAAATCATTACAAGAAAGACGTTATTCATTGTGGCGTGAGCTGTTTGCGAAGTTTAAAAAAAAATGTTCAAATGTTTGTAAAGCTTATGGGACTTAACTATGGGGTCATCAGTCCCTAAACTTACAAACTACTTAAGAACTAGCTAATCCTAAGGACGGCACAAATATCCATGCCCGAAGGGGGATTCGGACCCCCGACCCTAGTGGCCGTGCTGACCGTGACTGGAGCGCCTCAGTCCCCTCGGCCACCGCGGCCGGCGAACTTTCAATCACTGACTTTTACTTCTGAATGTGAAAATATTTTGCTAGCACCCACCTACTTAGGGAGACATGACCATCCCAATAAAATAAGAGAATTCAGATCGAAAACGGAACGATTTAGGTGTTCTTCTTCCCGCGCGCTATTAGAGAATGGAACTGCAGAGAAAAGTTATGAAAGTGGTTAATGAACCCTCTGCCAGGCACTTAAATGTTATTTGCAGAGTATCTATGTAGATGGCAAAAATAGTAATTTATTCCGGGCGGCGTGGCTCAGCGCGCCCGATCAGATGGCTGAAAAAAAAAAAAAAAAAAAAAAAAAAAAAAAAAAAAACGCCCTGAGCCAAGAACACATCGAAAAACAATGAATAAACACCATCAGCGACCACAAGTAACAGAACTACACACATGGAAAAAATAATAAATAAAAAGAAGTAGAATTGATAGCTTTCTGGCGTCACAACTATAGATTCGGTGGTTCGAATGCCACTGTAAAACATATTTCTTTTCGTTTTCGAAATCAGTTATATAAAACATTTTGGGATCTTAATTCCTCGTGTTGTGTCAGTTTTTATTTGTGTGTATGTAGACGAGCTTGAAACCTTGACGTCACGTAAAACAATGATTGAGTGGATTAGCTGCTTGAAAAGTCATTAGTAACTATTGAGATGACTTTCCAAAAACAGTTCCGTATCTCTTCACAAACTGAACATTTAAAGATTGCCATCTAATAGTGAAGCCAATACTGTAAAAAATGTAACATTTTTTTTAATTGAAATTATCTTTAGTAATAACTAGGGTTGGGTCGAACCCCAATTTTACCGAATCGAATCCGAATACCGAATCTTAAATAAAACATTTGCCGAATACCGAACCCGAATCGAATCTTCCGATTCTCGAACCCAAATAATCTGTCATCTCAAGTACATGTATTTAAAAACAATTACAACTCTATCACACGCAGTGATGAAGATAAAGCCTTCTGGGGTGAATCCCTAATGACAATATTAACAGTATAATTTAAGAAATTAAAATTTCACTTACATTTTTATTTTCAAACTTATGGATTTTTAATACCCCCTACACTTAAAAGAAATTCGTATGAAACATTTTGATATAAATTTTATGATCTAAAATATAATAAGAAACTTTCTTCACTCTGTTAAAAAATATTTCATATTGTGAAATAAAAAACAATGAAAGGAAAGGATTACGTTTTTTTCTTCTTTTTTTCATAGGCGGAGACTCAAAAATAAAATCTGAGAAGATAAGTAGATATTTTTAAGTTAAAAAATAGGATGTGTAAATGTTAAATAATTTTATAGTGACATATCAAGCATTCCATAAGTGACGGACAGGACATTCAGACAGAGAGAAATCCGCGTTTATTCGACGTGTGTGTACTTGTTATTTCCACGAAGACATTTCAGAACTGTGAAAAGTAATGCGCGGATTGAGCATTTCGGAAGGTTAAGCAACGGTATATTTTAGATTCATTTATTCTTTCAAACATTTAAGATCACGTAACTAGTCTGCATAGAATTTTTATTCGTAGAAGATTTAAAAATCAGTACTAGAAGTCAGTTACCGTGCATCATTTCTAACTATTTCCGTTCAGCATAAGAATAATACAAATGTAAACATTAACGTGAAACGTATTCTTCCGCGTTCGCCGTTGTCTTTCGGGTTTGTGGTAACAGCTAACACGGAAGATTACATGGCGCAATGTTTACATTTGTACTATTCTTATGGAAAAAAGAGTGTGGAATTCACGATTCATAGGAACAATCTCTTGCCTCTAATAGAAAAACACGTAAGTTGTAGCACGAAGGCAGTGATTGTAGCGTCAGGCATTTTGCGAAATGTTTATACAATTAGATACCGGTACGGTAATTTTAAATCGCTACCATTTAATTCCTTGTTATACAGTTTCTTCGCACTAAAGAGCATCATCCCTCATACAGTCTACAGCATTCGATCTCGAACATTTTTAAATGCCTGTTACGCAATCTGATTTGGAACCCACTTCCACGTATCATCATTCCATTGGCTCACTTGCGCGTTTATAGGACCCGTTGATGTCAATTGTCTGTCACTTTTCGAAAGGCAGTCGGTGTACATGTGTTTATGCTCGACCTTAAGCGATTTATTGAAACAAACGTCAAGTGGTTGCTGAATTTAAATCATCCCGCCTCAAGGGTGCACCATTAGAACTTTTTTTCCACATAATAAATAATTTTCTTTTTGAAATCCTAGTGCTTCATTACAATTCACATATCCCAGCACTTCACGAAATTCGACGAAACAATTCGTGAAATCAGAATGAGGCAAGAATCCTAAAGCCTTATGTATTGTTGCCATTTACGTGAAGAAATTTATTTTTGTTGCTACATTTTTTTTTAATTTTTTTTATTTTTTTTTATTTTTATTTTTATTTATTTATTTTTTTTTTTTTTTTTTTTTACGAGAGCAAAAGTTTTAGACAGTATTTATATTTTCGCCTGCTAAGCAAGCCTGTGTAGACGGGAAACGTTACTTGTGGCAGCTCCTAGCGCCATTTATCAGAACTATTGAAAGTGAGGTCATTTCATTTTGTGACATCACGTCTTGCAGCGGATCTATGGAAAATAAAGTCAATAACGCAGACGAAAGCGCACTGAAGTAAACTCCAACATTCGTAACTGCAGGTTTCCATATAACAGTTTGGATTCGGGATTCGGTAGTATTCGGCCATTATGCGCCGAATCTCGAATCCGAAGCCAGTGTGCTAGATTCGGCGAATAATGGATTCGGCCGAACCACTCGGACACAACGCTAGTAATAACCTTTTATAAAATATAGAACATTACGAATAAACAAAATATACGAGCATTTTTCGTAAACTTTATCGTTCGATATTGAAATGGTGTACGTATTGGAACACAATGGAAAAAAAATCTATCACCGCAGGATGTTTGTAAGGCCAGAACGCTACCATCTGAGGTAGACTGACAGATACTGCAACTTATTTGATTTAATTATTGCTACTTACGTGTACTTGCAAAACTTCAAAGACAATTTTCTCAAGAATTTTTGAGATTTACATCGAATGGCGTTGGCTGATCGTTATTCTAGTTCTGAACATCACGCAGTATAAATAGCAAAAAATTCTAAAATCCGATACCCATGTTGTCTCCTTGTTAGACCAGATGCAGGCTCAGAATAGAACCCGGAGTCCAAGCATCACAGTAATTAAAACTGACGTACCTGTCTCATTTCATAATACGACACTTATCTCATTCGGAGTGCACTGTGATTAAGTGCTAACTTCTTAAATTGTCTCCTGGTAACTGATTTCCTTACGGAAAGTTAGTGGTTGTTTCTAAATGCAGTGTGTTCAAATGTTTGTTAAGCGGGGTCACCAGTCCCTAAACTTACAAACTACTCATAAACTAACTTAGGTCCTATACTAAAGACGACACAAACATCCATGCCCGGGGGGGGGGGGGGGGATTCGAACCCCCTACGGAGAGCGGGCTCTCGCATCGGAGAATAGCGCTTGGCCACTCCGCCGCGGCCAATGCAGTTTTTTTTTTATTTTTTTATGTTTCACAATTTTATTTTACCGTTGAGATTGAGCTACTTCTGAACTCTCGCCGCGGCGGCCGGCCGAGCGCATTGAGGCGCTATGTTACGATGCGCGAGGCCGTTCCCCGTCGGGGGTTCGAATCCTCCCTCGGGCATGGATGTTTGTGTCGTCTTTAGTACAAGGTAGTTGATAAGTGTTTGTAAGATTAGAGACTGATGACCCCGCAGTTAAGTCCCTTAAGCTTAACAGCCATTTGAACATTTGAACTTCTGAATTATACAACTGAAAATTTGACGGCGCCACACTTGAATCTGTTCATTGTGGTTGGCGTTTAGTTATCTTATTGCCGAGTATTTCTTCATTAATATGCTTCAAGTGTTGTTTTTTGAATCTTCGTCCTTGTTATTAAAGGATCAAATTGTTAAGATTATATATTTAACGAGATATTTAATTCGTTGTATATCTGTTTTTCATCCCAGTCAATCCCGGTAATTTTAGTAAGAGTTTAAGGTTCCACTACACTTGGACAGTGAGACTTTGGCCTATTCAGTAGTATCTTGAGGTGTGATCGACGAATGTGTCATAGAAACGTTGCTGTTCGTACCGTATGTTAACAATACCAACTCCAGTTTATTCACTGATGTGCACTTACAATTAAGTACTATTTGAAAAAGCTAGTGAACAAATAATTTGTGAGAACTTGACACGATTTTGGAATCGTGGAAAGATTGGGAACCACCTTTAAATCATCGTACCTCGAGACTGTATCGAGTTCTCCTCTGTATCGGGAAATATCGAGATGTTCGAACGTGAGTATTGTTTCCCAGCCCTAACTCACAAGGGGACTATCAGAAGTGTAAATAACGCATTGTGATGGGTCTCGAAAATGTTGTGGATGGACATATCCTGAGTATGAGGCTATTAGCTCTCTCACTCTTTTTTTTTATGGACCTTGTTCTTCTATAAAATTGATGTTGAAGTTCACTACGAGCTGTAAGAAAGGTAACGTTAGGTCTGTTCCAACCAACTGAGCGTGGCTTAGCGGTTAAGGTGCTGAACGTCCACTATAACGGAAAAAGGGCTTCAGCTTCCAAGCTACAGGTAACGAGTTCGGCTCCTCTACCTTGGTTTTGCTTTTTTTTTAATTGTGTGAAATTAGCAATAAATATTCAGTTTTGCCGTAGCAATTTACTTTTCACATCATTGTTACAAAATCTTACTCGCTATCACCTGCATCGCTTGCTATGCTACAACAAAAATCCGGATGATATTCGTCGTAAAACTACACTCATTAACATTGCATCAATTCAGGGCACCTGCTTTTTCGGAGATAATCAAATAAGCATGGTTCGCATCAAAGTTAACCGTTGATAGAGACTCTTTGTAGTGTAAATGAACTTTTTCTGGTAGCGCCCTTAAAAACTTCGTGCGACTGCAAGCCAGTAGCTTTTATGAATTGTGATTGGTGCTCTAAACCATTATGTTTTGGTTGCTCTTACGACAAATATCGTCGGAATTTCTGTCGTGGTACAGCAAGCGATGCAGGCAATAACGTGTAAGATATGTAATAATGATGTGCAGATTAAATTACTAGGGCAAAATTGAATAATTCTTACTAATTTCACACAACAGTAAGATCATGTAATAATGACGTTAAGATTAAATTACTACGGCAAAACTGAATATTTCACACAACGTACACTGTTTGTTGATATTCTGTAAAAGAAAATTGAAGAATGTCGGACTATCCTAAAAAAAAAAAAAAAAAAAAAAAAAAAAAAAAAAAAAATGGCACGGAGAGGGTTCAAACACAGTACCTCCAGCGTGGTAGCTGAAGACTTTAACCGCTCCGCCAAACACTTGCCTGGAAGATGCCTAACGTTATTCGTCTTACATCGCACAGTGCACTTCAACATCAATTTTCTCGAAAACCAAGGCCCGTCGCTGAAAAAGTAGGTAGCCTCATATTCAGGGTATCTTCCTCTAGAACGTATCCGAGACGCATAAAAATCCGTTATCTACACTTGTGGTGGTCCCTTGTCAGGCTGCTTGTTACAGTCGCCGCCTTGTGCAGTGGCACGCGAGTGCTGACACAGGGTGACCGCGCAGTTTCTGCTAGCGGGCCGGCTAGCCTTGCCACTGGCGCGTGCAAGTCAACCGCAGACTCTGCCAGAACCCACTGCGCTCGCCACAACACGGAGCTGCCTTGCTCCAGACACATGCTTCTCTTTACTACCAACATATTCGCAACTGCGAATACCAGTAACACCAGCTGTGTGATTTTATGCTGGTATATTAAAATTTGAACCGCACAGAAACGCGAACACGGGTTTATTTGATTAGCGCGAGCGGTCGCCTTAACCATTACCGTATCAGTGTCCACCTCCCAGTTGTGTTGTTGTGGTCTTTAATCCGCAGACTGGTTTGATGAAGCTCTCCATACTACCCTGTCCTGTGCAAGCCTCTTCATCTGAGAATACGAACGGCAACCTACAAAAGAAACTGCATACACTACGCTTGTCCGTCCTTTTTTGGAGTATTGCTGCCCAGTGTGGGATCTCTATCAGGTGGGTTTGACGGAGGACATCGAAAGAGTCCAAAGAAAAGCAGCTCGTTTCGTTATTTTGTCAAGTAGGCTCAACCACATAGATCGTGTATAAAACACTATAATATGACGCGTTTCAAGGGTCAAGCCCTCATCATCAGATAAAATATACAAGAATCTTTAAAACCCGAGACAAATAAAATCTAAAACATAATAAAAGAAAACATGGTTACTTCCCTTGTAACCGTATCTCCGTAGAAAGCTCAGCATACTGTGCTTCGTCAATATTAAAAACATCCCCAGTACAGGCGGCGCATAGCACTAGTGAAGCGCACGGAGTCAACAACACGAGTTGGGCGCACGTCTGAACATGAAAACAAAGACCTCTAAATGCCAAAGATCATCCACAAGGCAGTGGGTACATTCGGGTGTACAGTAAGACAGAGGATGAAATTTAAAATAAACGACTTTCGTTATAATAGGTCCACAAAGTTTTTAAAAAAGCTGTATGCATTGCCTTGAACTTGTTCATTTAATGAAACGTCGCTTTTTGCGTTATATATTGTAATCTCTAGCTGTTCTAGCAGATCTAACTTTCTTCCCTTATCCTGTTTATGTAAAATCTTCACGTCATCTTCAATCTGCTTTAATGGGTGGCCAGTTTCGCGGATATGTGTAGCTACAGCGGACTTGTCAAAATTGTTAAGTCGGAAGGCGTCCACGTGTTCCTTGTACCTAACTTTAAACGATCTACCGGTCTGACCAATGTAGCTGGCATTGCAACTACTACACTGTATCTTATAAACCCCTGCTTTGTCATATTTATCAATCTTTTGGTTTAAGTTATTTCGTAATTTATGATGTAACATATTATTAGTTTTAAAAGCAGCTTCTACTTTAAAAGGTTTTAGTATGTTGGCCACTTTCTGAGACAGATTACCAAAATATGGAACCATTACCCTCTTGATATTATCCGTGCCGTTTGTATATGATTTCGCACGTTGTTTCTTTCGTATTAGGTTATTAACTACGTTTTCTTGGTAACCATTCGCCTTAGCAAGCTGTCTTATAATGTTAAATTCAGTGGTTCTGTTTTTTTCATTCATTGGCACTTTGAAGCCTCTATCGACTAAACAGCGTAGGGCAGAAAGTTTTTGGCCATTAGGGTGACAAGAGCTATTATGTATTAGAATGTCGGTAGTTGTAGGTTTCCTATATACTTTAAATACGTGTCTGCCATCCTGCTTCGTAATGTTAAGGTCAAGGAACTGAAGTGTGCCATCCTTCTCTTGTTCAACGGTAAATTCGATTTTCTCATGTAGGCTGTTAAATTTATTAACTATTCCAGTAATTTCAGTTTCACCTCCATCTATCAATAGCAAAGTATCGTCAACGTAGCGTTTATAATATAAGATTTTATCAACTGGATGCTGCATACTTGTGAAAAGCCGGTTTTCCAGATTATTAATTTATATTAATGGTTATAACTAAGCTCGTTTCGTATTGTCATGATACAGGAGAGACAGCGTTACGGAAATGATACAGGATCTGGGATGGGAATCATTACATGAACGACGCTTATCGCTGCGGCGTGGGCTACTCACGAAACTACAATCGCCAACATTCTCCTCCGAATGCGAAAATATATTGTTGACTCCCACTTACATAGGTAGAAATGACCATCAGAATAAAATACGAGAAATCAGAGCTCGAACGGAGAGATTCAAGTGTTCTTTCTTCCCGCGCGCTATTCGAGAATGTAATGGGAGATAAATAGATTAATTGTGGTTCGATGAACCCCCAGCCAGGCACTTAAATGTGATCTGCAGAGTATCATGTAGATGTAGATATAGATCCTTTTGAATCTGCTTACTATATTCGCCCCTCGGTCTTTCTCTACGTTTTTTACCCCACACACTTCCTTCTAATGCTATATTGAGGAATCCTTGATATCTCAGAATGTGTCCCACCAACTTATCCCTTCTCTTAGTATATGCCAGAAACTTCTTTTCTCCCCAATTCTGTTGAGCACCTCTTCATTAGTTACGTGATCTCCCCATGTTATCTTCATCATTCGTCTGTAGCACCATATTTCTAAAGCTACTATCATCTTTTTCTCTGAAATCCTTATTGTCCACGTTTCACTCCCATACAATTCTACACTCCACACTAATGCTTTCAGAAAGGACTTCTTAACGTTTAAACGAATATTGGATGTCAACAAATTTCGCTTCTTCAGAAACGCTTTTCTTCTCATAGCCATTCTGAATTTTATATCTTCTTTACTTCGGTCATCAGAGGGTAACTTGTTAGCTAAATAACAAAACTCATCTACTAATTTTACTGTCTCATTACCTAATCTAATTTCTTCAGCATCGCCTGATTTTCTGACACAAGATTCCATTATCTTTGAATTACTCTCGTTAATGTTCATATTACACCTCCCTTAAAGACATCGTCCATTCCGTTTAATTGCTCTTCCAGATTCTTTGCTGTCTCTGAAAGAATCACTATGTCGTCAGCAAACCGAAAGGTTTTTATTTCTTCTCCTTGAACTGTAATTTCCTCTCCAAATTTCTCCTTGCTTTCCTTCACAACGTAGTCAATGTATAGATTCAACAACATTGGGGAAAGGCTACAACCCTGTCTTATTCCCTTTCCAACCACTGCGACCCTTTCATGACCTTCGCCTCTAATAATTGCTGTACGGTTTTTGTACAAGTTGAATATAAGTCTTTGCTCCCTATATTTTACCCCTTCTACCTTCAGAATCTGAAAAGTGTATTCCAGTCAACATTGTCAAAAGCTTTCTTCCTGATCCACAAATACTAAAAACGTTGGTTTATCTTTTCTTGATCTATCTTCTACGATACCTCGTGATGTATTGCCTCGCGTGTTCCTCCATTTCTCCTGAATCCAAATTGATCTTCCCCAAGATCGGGTTCCACCAGTTTTTCCATTCGTCTGTAAATAATTCGTGTTAGTAGTTTGCAACCATGACTTTTTTCTCATTTGTCTGCATTTGTTTTCTTAGGAATTGGAATCACTATATTCATCTTGAAATCTATTTCCCCCGTCTCATACATCTTGCATACAAAATGGGACAATTTCTTAACGACTGGCTCTCCTAACGATAATACGAGGCATGTTTTTCTTTAGTAAGTACCGTTTTGCAATTAAAAAAAAATATTCGCACTGGCTACCTACAGCTGTTGTCTATGCACTGACGCCATTACAGTTTGATTCTTCCTTGTTTACGTTGTGTACTGAGTGTTTAAGATGCCTCCGATAATCGTGAGTCCCGCCGACTGTGAAGTTCGGGCTGTTGCAAACTTAATTAAGACTTTTTCTAATATTTCAATATGTTCTTCCCATGTCTGTTTCGCTATTAGCAAGTCATCAACATACATAATTATTCTATTTAAAAGTTCATGACCGATTACTGTGTCTAAGGCATCTATAGAGACAGACACCAGCACTGACGTTTAAGCCAAATGGAAAAACTCGGAACTGATAACTGCGTCCTGAAAATACAAACGCTGTGTATTTTCTGGATTGTTCCGTCAATAGAATTTGCCAATATGATGACCGCAAATCTATTGATGTGAGATACTTGATTCCAAACAATTTCTGTATTTGTTATTCTAGATTTTCAGGCCGTGTCCTTACATGAACGATTATTTTATTAATTTCTCTAGCATCCAATACTAGCCGTATGCTTCCTCCCGGTTTGATCACAGGTATCGATGGACTGCTGTCAGGAGAATGTGAAGGTTCAATGATCCCCCATTCTAACATTTTTTTAAATTTCTTGAGCTACTGCGGGTTTCATAGACCATGAGACTGAGTAATTACGTGTGCAATATGTATTATGAGGCACTACTTCAATGTAATAGGCGTACCCTTTTATTAATCCAGGTTTCACAGCAAAGACATTACTATACTTTCCTAAAATACTTTTTAATTGCTCCTGTTGATGGAAATCCAGGTATTCTGATTCCTTTACTTTTTGTTCGACTAGCTACGTATTCATATTTGGATCCCTCTCACACAAATTTGAGTAATAAACAAGGTTATTTACATATAGTAAACGTGTGTCTTTACATTTGACTCTCATGGTTTGGCAATACTTGTCATGTGGTTGTACATCCTAACCAATTCCAGTGAAATACCTTTATCATTATCATCAAAAATTAGTTTTCCTTGTGAGAGGTCAATCATTGCCTTCCTGTCTCTCAAAAAATCACACCCCAGAATGCACGGAACATTTACATTTTTCACTACGAGAAAGGTACAATTTATTTCTTTCCCTTCGAGTGTTATAGCTACTCGTACCTGGTTCTTGATTATTTGTTCGCTTATAGCTCCTTTAACCTTACAATTCACCACTGGAAATGTCGGCACTTTTACCACTTGACATAGTCTTTCATAAAAGTCTGTACTTAACACACTGTGGCACCTGTATCTATTATAATGTTAACAGGGATACCATGAATATAAGAGATTGTATCTCTTCTCGATACAAGGGTGTGGTTCTTTTAACAGTTCTTCTTCTGTTTTAGTACCGTATTCGTAACTAAACATGTTTATTGAAGTATAGTCTTTCCTATCAGTGCC
The DNA here is from genome assembly GCA_026315105.1 of Locusta migratoria. Classification (NCBI taxonomy): domain Eukaryota; kingdom Metazoa; phylum Arthropoda; class Insecta; order Orthoptera; family Acrididae; genus Locusta; species Locusta migratoria. Next base: position 357,106,375 of record CM048748.1, read on the forward strand.
CTCACTAAGCCTCACAGCCTGCAACGGAGAGCTTACTGCGGCCGTTGTTCGTTTAAGTGCTGTTGTTTTGATGTTGATGGTGTGGGTTCATCGGTAATTTCCACAATTCTCACATTGTGGTTTGCCCAAAGTTGAGCTTCGGTATTCATCTGAGAGTTATTTTCATTACTTTGTTGTGTATTACCATTGGTATTTCTATTGAATGATTGGTCGGTGTTCTGGTTACATGACCGATTGTACTCATTGCTATTGTTATTAATATTCCTCCAGTTCGGCCTGCCTTGGTATCCTGGATTAGTTCTATCGTCATATGGACGCTTTCTGTTGAATGGTAGATTACCATTCGATTGATTATGGTTTCTACTACCATTACCATTCTTGCCATTCCCGTTTCCGTTTCTTTTTGGAGAGTTGTTGTGATCATTTCCTTTGTTCTGTGAATCATTATTGTTATTGTGTCGTGTGTTTTGATTGTGACGCCTGTTTTCTGCTAGCAAGTCAGTGTTATCCAGAACAGTTAAAAATGTTCTAAGTCATTATCAGGAGTGTTGACAAGTTTATCCTGAACGTGGTCTGGTAATTGAGGCTTCAATAATCTTATTATATGCCTTCCTGAGATTGATTCATCCCAGTACCTTGTCATGTTAATGTATTTTTCAAAATACGTTCTCAAGGAACCTTGTCTGGGATTGTAAGGGTCTGGTTGGTATACTAGTTTCCTTAATCTCTCATGAATACTAGCCGACCAATACTTGGCAAGAAAAAGCAGTTCTAACTCTTCACAAGTAGCACATTTTCGCGCAATTTGATTAGACCATAACGCTGCTTCTCCTTGTATTTTCGATACTATAAACTTTATTTTCTGTCTTTGGTCCACACCGACGGTAAAAGGTCTTGGAAGCTTCGTATAAAAATCACCGGATGTATTGTTTTCTTCTCGTTATTGAATATTTAAAATGTTTGATTGTTTATGAGGCTTTCTTATATGGCTAGATTTGATACAGTGGGAAAAGCCTTGACGATATGAGATTCACATTATTATCGTTTGCCTTAACAATTTGATTGCTTATAGCATTAGTATTGCTATCAGGACTAATGCTATGGCAGATAGAACACGGTATTAGGCTTTTTGCACTGCTATATTCGTCTTGTTTGCGTGAGGCGCACGGAGCTAAAGTTTTATCATGCGTGTGAGCCTGAGCGCTAGTTGAGGTTGGCAACACTGGCTGATTCTCCGCTAACTATGAGGGGGGGGGGGCGCACGAAATATCTTTATTTACCTCTATGTCTACATGTTCGGCTATTTCTTTGTCTTTTTCGTCAATCAACTGATCAAAATCTTTTTGCTTACGTTCGGTCTGCTGTTCATACTTGGATTCTACCGTTTTTTCTATTGTAGATTCGACATTTTCTACTCGTTCCGTTAAATTTTGTACACTTTCGTTTACGGTATTGTTTTGAAGCTGCATGTTTTCTAATTGTGCAGCAAGATTTTGCCCCAATTCTGGTAAATCTTTATAAGTGTTTCGTAATTCTGCTGCCGATTTATCTAATCTTTCGTTTTGTTGTCTAAGCATCTCCTTTAAATCTTCGTCACGTTGTACAAGTTCCATTTCTAGTACCTCATCTCTTTTCCTATCACGTTCCTCTCTTCGTCTTTCCAGTTCTTCGTACCTCTTCGTATCTTCCTCTCTTTCCCTGTCCATTTCTTCATACCTCTTCCTATCACGTTCCTCTCTTTCCCTGTCCCGTTCTTCTAACATTCTCAAGCGGATCAGGTATGGGAGATGATCTGTTTATTTTACCTACACCACTAGTAGAAGGCTTAGTGGGCGTAGCTAATAGCTCATCTCCATCTTTCGGCCCTTCTATATTTTGGGGGTTTGATTCTGATGGTATCTCCATTACAGATGAAGTAGGATTGATCATTTCTGCCCTACTTCCGAATCTATAATGTTCTCTGCTGTATGCAACTCAGAGTCGACATTGTCTATCATCTTTCTCTTCGGTCTACCCATTTTTGAATTAATCTCCTATATATGTATTATCTCAATAAAGCACTTAAGTCACTGTCTATTCTAGTACACTTCACACGAAATATTTACACTATGCGCATTAATAAAAGTGCTGGTTCCAGAAATCGTAAATTATAGGTTCAAAAAATTTGAACATGTGTACATATTTGGGCATTTTCTATTTCCTATCTTACACGATTGCTCGAACCAAACGGTAATGAGATGCAGTTCCTTACGTTACTCATACAAGTTGTGCATGATTGAAGAGCTGTATGGTAACTGCAAATCTGCACTTCGGATTATGCACGTTGTCGTGATGAGTTGACAGTTTGGCAGTTTTGGTACATGAATCATAAATTTGCACACATACATTAGTGTCACGTATTGGTTTAATATTCACATTCGTACATTAATATCATATGTTATACTGTGGGGTTTTGATTCGAGCCTCACAGTTAGGGTGCCAATTTGTAAGAATACTCTTAAAGTAATAATAATAAATAAAATGTTGGAAAAAAGAAAAAGAAAAAAAAAATATTTAGTTTCAAAGTGGCCAGGTTTATAAGAATATATTTTAATATTTTATATTATTTATTTAGTTAGCCAGCTAGCTCAGTAAATGGATGAAACATGAACCTTCTCAGAGACATGATTATTCAGGTTAAATTTTAGTATAAGTTCTTCAACTGATGCGAGTATACTTACAAAGTAATCCCACATTAATTGCTATAGAAATGCAAATCTTGTGAATATTTCCTATTGAAGTCAATGTGGAAGATAACCTTTATATTAAAATTCTGAATATTATTCTCAGTTACATATAACGTTGAAACCTTAATTGAATGTCCAACTTGAAGTAAAATCCCAAAGTCTGAATTCACTGAAGCTAAATGAAAACTGTCTTTTAACTTTTTAAAATATGGCTATCAGGAAATGATTCAATGAAATATTATTCACTTCTCACTCATAATAATAATAATAATAGTCACTTTGAATAATTATGCACTTAGTAATTTTTAGATCTTTGTAAGATATCACATTTACCACACATAACCATAGAAGTTGGCGTAATTTTTACATAAGTCCAGTTTGTTTTTGCACAGCTGAAATAGAAAATTATTATTTTTTTATTATTAAGCCTTATTTTCCACCCAGCCTTGCTTTATCAGTTAGGAATTCTATATTTGCCATGTAATGGCGGTGGGTGATGCAATCTATGTCGTTAGCTTCTTGCTGAAAAAATAGGTAATGGCGTCCATTAGTATTTCATATTAATGATCAGGTTATTTCTAACTAATTAAAGTTCGTACACTTATTTCATTTAATATACATTTATTTAGACTTTAAAATTGTCCAAAAACATTTACAGACCTCATTACAATGTTTCCTACATTTTCATCAAAAAAATCTCGTCACGATATCTGAATCGACCAGAGCAGACAAGAGACAAGATATAACCAGATACAAAAAGAATACTTTTTTAACATTCCATACATTTACTTTTTACGTTACAGTTACGAAAAACTACATCCTTAAATATTTTTATTAAAATCAGTTCTTTGTCTAATGCACTCTATTTGCAATAAAAAGAATGTCATAACTTAATACAGTATACAATAGTTCAGCAAGTTTCAGTTCAAGTAACAGTACAGCGTAATAAATACTTTTTATTTCATTTGCTAGGACGGCACACACTATAGTAGTAAACGTATCTCCCTGTGCGGGAAAAAACTTAAAAATGTATGTATCTGTATTTATATTATTAGTTTTATTTATTATTCAACTTGTAAATTTTGTTTCTTGTCATGTTCCACATCCACGAGGATCTCCTCAATATGGATCTACGGAACGAAAAACTAATCTAAATCTAATCTAATCTGCATCATAGAACGCACGAGCATTCATGGGCATTAGACAGTGTGTGGCATACGGAAGTTTAGGTCTTTGTGGAAAGCTTGCGCACATAGCGTAATGGTTAAGACGACCGCTCGCGAATTTGTCCCGTACAGCACACATTTTCATGCGTCACCATTAAAACCTACAAATGATGCTGGATCAACCTGCATTTGCGAATACATTTCCAGTATTTTATTTGATAGCGGAAGTCTCTGCATTGTTCCGTTCCTTCAGACTTTGCGTGCATATCTGAAGGACATCTGGATTGATTCTATCAATAAACACAGAACTTGACATCGCACATGATTTTTTTCATCCACGGTGCTCAAATATCGTTACACGGAATTCAGTTGCCAGATCGACTCCTGAGTGTCACACGTTACGCATACGTAACTTATCGCCATATCGTGCTGTGCAGACATCTGTGAGTGGAGTGACTAGAGACACTGAATCTGGGGACGATGCCCTTGACCGGGTACTGCAACAGACAAAGTGGAAAACTCGCTCGTCACCTAGCACTCACGTTTCATCAGCTAACACCTGACGTCAGTTCTTATCTGAGGATGTTCACGCGAGTCGCAGCAACAAGTATTATCGCGGCAGAGTTAAGGCAGCGTTAATGCCGGCTGTGACTTCGTGCAAAATTACTAGCTCTAGCGATGACTGCAGTGAAATTAGAAGTATTATGCTTCAGCAAATCTAATACATCAAAGGGAATGTCTGTCCGTATTTTATGTGCTGCTCTACCGCTCATCCGATTGCGATGAAACTTTGTCAATATATTGCTTGCACTTTCGCGAGTGTTTTGGGCATAATTACATCACTGCACGACACATACTCCAAGAAATAGCCGTCATAAACAATGAAATGCGCGAAAACTGCTGACACGCGACAACGTTCCACATAACCTTCTGATTTACTGCACCGATTTTGACCAAATTTCGTGCACATATTCCTTACCGGGCGTGAGGTAGCAATTGCTGTAGGGGTGATAAGTACCTATGACACAGCGGTGCGGTCTAAGATACCTTACCACGTATTGCGCGGCTGCTTCTTGTCGGGGGTTAGGTCCCTGTGTTGTCTTTAGCATAAGTTAGTGTAAGTATTCCGAGGCGCCTTAATCGTTAGTGGTGTGGTAGTCTAAAAGCGCACCCGGTCAGAGGCCTGAACGCTCTCTGTAATAAAAAAGCTGAGCCAAAAAACACATAGAACCAGACGAACAAACACGATCAGCGTCCGCAAAGGCAAGAACTACCAATAGAGCAAAAAAAAAAAAAAAAAAAAAAAAAAAAAAACGGTTAAGACGTCTGCCTAGTAAGCATGGAGGTCCGGGTTCGATTCCCGGCCGCACCACAAATTTTAATTCAATGCTTCAGCTCTATCAATAATATTTTGAAAGAGTTGGAACCAATAAACTCAGCAGTTTGATGCCTTAGATTTGAACCTACGACACAGTACAGGAAAGATGACCTCATAAACAATGAGATACATGATAAACACAGGTACTAACGCTATTATATAAAGACAAGTCATTGTTTAACTTTCTTGTCAAAGACCTCGGAAAGTTCTTGACCGATTAACTCTAAACTTTTACATGATACTGTAATATACATTCCCACATCATCAGCTGTATAGTTTTCAAACAAATTATATATAGTGTTTTATCGCATTCAAATGTAGAGTTCCAGTCTTGATGAAATTCTGTACATTTAAAAGTCGCTGCCTACATAAAATTTCGAATGGTGGATGGCGGAGGTCACTTTCCATACAGAATTCGACACCAGTCTTTATTTCCCGGCGAACATAATCTTCCATCATTTTTTTGGAGTGCAATCGGGACTACGGCAATTCTTTATCCGATATTTCAGCTGCAAACCTCACAGCTAACTTGAAGGCGAGTCGATGACTGCTTTTCCAACGTCTGCGCGTAGCTATTTGTACGGAAAATTACATGACATGAAGCTCTTAGGATTAAAATGAACATTCGTCGAAGATATCACAGTCGTAACTGTTACTCTAGTCATAGATGAAATATATGCGACCGCGGCGGAGCGGCCGAGCGCATTGAGACGCTATGCTCCAATGCGCGAGGCCATGCCCTGTCGGGGGTTCGAATCCCCCCTCGGGCATGGATGTTTGTGCTATCTTTAGTATAAGGTAGTTCATAAGTAGTTTGTAAGTTTGGGGACAGATGACCCCGCAGTTAAGTTCCATAAGCTTAACAAACATTTAAACGTTTTGAAATATATACGTCAAAGAAAAACATATAAGCGCAGAGTGCAAACATAACGGAGCTACTACGAATCCAAAAAGTACTTATAAATGAATAATTGATCAGTAAAAGTGGCAACATCGGTCGGAAGTGAAGAAGCAGAAATTCTTTCTGAACGAAGGCGTGAAATAAGCGGCTTGCAAGCACTGTCAAGATGAAATCCTTCGTCATTATTTAGCAGGTTGTCTGTCAGTTGTACTTTTACGTCTTCCTTTACAACTGAGTCCCAGGAAGAAGAAGCTGTGGTTAAAATCTTTACTGCTTTGTATTCCGTGGAATGACCAGTAGAAATGCAATGTTCGGCTACTGTAGATTGTTGCACTGAAGAAGGCATTTATACCACTTGTCTCCGATGTATTTTTCCTGATCAGTACGCGTGGTTTATATTATGCAATGTGTGCCATACTTACAAGGGATTTCATAAACCCCTGCATTTCGAAGGAACAGTTCATCCTTGACAGATCCCAACAAACCTGAAGTCGTAGCCGGTGGGCGGAATATCACGTCCACTTTATGTTTAAGATCTACATCTACATCGTATACTCCTGGCACAGGGTTCATCGCACCACTTTTATACTATTCATCTTCCATTCCATTCTCGAAAAGCGCGGGAAGAAAGAATATCTGAATCTGTCCGTTCTAGCTCTGATTTCTCGTATTTTATTCTAATGATCATTTCTACCTATGTAGGTGGCAGTCAACAATATATTCTCGCATTAGGAGATGTTTGCAATTGGAGTTTCGTAAGAAGACCACGCCGCAGTAATAAACGCCAATGTTGTAATGATTTCCATCCCAGATCCTGTATCATTTCCGTAACGCTGTCTCCCCTGTATCGTGATAATACAAAACGCGCGGCTCTTCTTTGGACTCTTTCGATGGCTTCCGTCAAACCCACTTGATAAGGATCCCAAACTGGGCAGCAATACTCCAAATAAGGACGGAGAAACATGGTGTATATAGTCTTTAGTAGTTCTGTTGCATTTTTAACTGTTCTCCGAATAAAACGCAGTCTCTGGTTTGCGTTTTCCACGACATTATCTACGTGTTCTTTGCAGTTTCATTCTGAGGTAATGGTAATTCCTAGGTATTTAGTAGAGTTTACGGCCTTCACTTTTGATTGATTTATTTTATAAACAAAGTTAACGGATTTCACACTTCTCATTATTTAGAGTCAGTTGCCCATTTTTACACTTTTACACCATACTGATATCTTATTTAGATCGTTCTGCAGTTGGTTTTGATCTTCAGAAGATTTTACTAGACGGTAAATTTCGGCGTCATCTGCAAACAACCTAAGAGAGCTGCTCACGTTTTCTCCCACATCGTTTATGTAGATAAGAATAGAGGACCAATAACAATACCCTGTGGAACGCCTGATATCACCTCTGTTTTAGTCAATGCCTTACCATCGATTACTACAAACTGTATCCTCTCTGACAGGAAATCCCGTATCTAGTCGCACATCTGGGGCGATATATCATAACCACGCAATTTGATTAAAAGCCGTTTGGGAGGTACGGTGTCAAAAGCCTTCTGGAAATCTAGCAATAGGGAATCAATCTGAGATTCCTTGTCGATAGCACTCTTCACTTCGTGTGAGTAAAGAGCTAGTTGTGTTTCACATGAACGATATTTTCTAAATCCTTTTTCAACTTGGGTCAATAGATCGTTCTGTTTGAGATAATTCATAACATTTGAATACCAGGTATGTTGCAAAACCCTGCTGCAAATTGACGTCAATGAAATAGGCCTGTAGTTTAGTGGGTTACTGCTACTGCATTTCTTGAATATAGGGGTGACATGTGCAACTTTCCAGTGTTTTGGTACAGATCTCTGAGCGAGCGGTTGTATAGGGTAGGTGGTACAATTTCGATCATTTCGGACAAATGTTATTATAACTTGAAATAAATTGTGAAAAGGAATAATGTTAACTATGGCACTTGTTCTTCAATGTTTAATGAATATGTAACACAAATATTGTACAGTTACAAATGTTGGTATAAACACAAAAAAGGTTACAGAATTGAGAAACATCGATCGAAAATGTACCACACTAGGTACAATTATGATCACTTCCTCGAACAATTTTGATTACTGGCATCTTCCACATAAAAAGCACTTTTTCTGTCACGTACCAACGCATACTTCGTGGTACCAAACATTGTATTTTTGGCAGCGAATCCAGTCACCCTTAACTAGATGATTTATAAGAGAGCGTTAGACTAAGTAGCTTCACTTACCTCTTTAAAGGGAAAAAAATTATATCTCCTACCGCAAAGCGCTGTATTCTTCGAAAAGACAGGAGGAGCTGTAGAAACCTGCTACTCTACAACGCGACAGACTACGAGACAGACCCAATGGCGCGAAAACTTATGTTGATCGGAATTGTACCTATATCGAATTTTTACCACAGGGTAACTGTGGCTGTTAAGTAAGGAGCTATCGCTTCAGCATAATCAAATAGAAATCCAATGGGTTTACAGTCCGGACGAGAAGACCTGTTCATGTTAAGTGATTTCAGTTGCTTCACTACTCCGATGATATCGCTGTGAGGTTTGCAGCCCAAATATCGGATGAAGAATTGTCGCTGTCGCGGGTGCACTCCCGAAAGATGATCGAACATTAACTTTGTACATCTATATCTATAAATGTGAATGTCTGTTCGGTGTTCACTTGTCACGTCTGAACCACAAGACATAAAGAGCTAAAAATTTTTACAGTTACTAATGTCTACTCGGGGAAAGCTTTAGGCACGATTTTATGGCGATCGGATAGGTATTTATCTATATATATATATATATATATATATATATATATATATATATATATATATATATATTAATGTGAATCTCTGTTCGGTGTACGCTTATCAAGTCCGAAGACAAGACGCAGAGACTACAAATATTTGTACAGTTACTAATTTATACCTGAGGAAGGTTTTAGGCACGGTTTTATAGCGATCTGATAAGATATTTAGTAATTTGAAGAATATAACGCAAAATGCGGAACAACAATTAGTCTTTGAAAATGGTTTTATTGGTTACATTGTTGCTTGAAGGTTGGTAATGATAAAAGGGTGGAGTATATTGGGATGGAGAGTTATCGGTGTATATAAAATTCTACGTGTGTGTGTTAATATTTCGCTCTGCAGCGAAAGCTACATAACGCATTTGAATGGTATGTGTGTAATTGTTGTCCGAAGTCTCCCGTTGTACACCATAGCAGTTCCACGCCGATAGCTATAAGGAGGTTGAAGAGATGGTGGTTGAAAGTCGTAAAATTATTAAAAAATTCGGACTGAAGGCCAGCGATGACGTTTGCGACTCAATAGCAAGGAGGTTACATACAGTGAAATGTGATGCCACAGACCATATCTTTGGTCTATGCGTGCTACAATGTCTTCAGCTGTTTCTCTGTAAGGATAAGCATACGAATAAGGAAATATAAGAATAAATAAATAAAGCAGTAAAAAAGGAATTTTTAAGACATCTCTTTAAAAAAATCGATTTGATGTTTGGCGCATTATCTATCACAATCAACGAACACGCGAGCGGAACCGCGGGTTTATGCTAGTAATGAATAAAAAAGTAAATAAATAAGAAAACAATAATACGTGCCAGGTAAACAGTAGAGGCAGCAAGTTTAAGAAAGTTAAAAACATCAATGTCGCTTCTAACAGCAAGCACTGCGGCAGCACTGGAGATGAGCTGTAGTGGTGAAATGTTGGAAAGCAGTGCAGCTGAAACGGCGCCGGCCGCGGGTCGTTAGGAGTGTTGGCGCGTGGCGCGCTACGAGACCTGGGCCACGCACTCGGCGGGTGTCGTCCTTGGCGGTGCTGAAGCCCAGCCAAGCCTCCACAATAGCCAGCCGCGGGCCTCTGGTGCAACAGCCGCGGCCCACATCGCCGCCTCCGCCCCCGCTGCTCGAAAAACTACGGTGCTGCACCGGTCTGTCCTTCGTGCGGGACTCAGGAAATGTAGAGGCTTATTGGGCTGTAAAGGAAGTCTGCGGACAACAATCTTTGCACTTCAAACGTTCAAATGTTTGTTACTCCACAATTGTGGCATGTAAGTAAATAATGGGTCAAGCGCCAAAAAAACTGATTTAGAGATAATCAACGAAATGTTTATAACTTATTCTCCTCTTTTACAAATGGTATCACTTTAGCCCAGACTGCAGTTATTAGACTCGAAGGGCATGAAAGGGAACCATCAGTTGGGAAGGGAGTAAGACAGGGTTGTAACCTTTCTCCAATGTTGTTCAATTTGTACATTGAGCAAGCTATAAAGGAAATCAAGGAGAAATTTGGTGAAGGAATTAAAGTTGAGGGGGAAGAATTAAATACATTGCGTTTTGCCGACGATATAGTAATTCTGTCAGATACAGCAAAGGACCTGGAAGAGCAATTGAACGGAATGGACTGTGTGCTGAAAGGTGCTTATAAGATGAACATTAACAAGAGCAAAACTAGGGTAATGGAGTGCAGTCTAAGAAATTCCGGCGCTGCTGAAGGAATTAGATTCGGTAACGAAGCAATAAAGGAGGTAGATGAGTTTTGTTACTTGGGAATTAAAATAACAAATGATGGTCGCAGTACAGACGATATTAAATGGCAATGGGAAGAAAAGCATTTTTGAAAAAGAGAAATTTGCTAACATCGAATATTAATTTAAGGGTAAGGAAGTCTTTTCTGAAGGCATTTGTGTGGAGTGTTGCCTTGTATGGGAGTGAAACATGGACGATAAGCTGTGCGGACAGGAAGAGGATAGAGGCTTTTGAAATGTGGTGCTACAGAAAAATGCTGAAGATTAGGTGGGTAGATCGCATAACTAATGAAGAGGCACTGAACAGAATTGGTGAGAAAAGGAATTTTTAGCATACCCTGACTAAAAGAAGGGATCGCTTGGTAGGACACATTCTTAGACATCGAGGAATCGTAAATTTAGCATTGGAGGGAAGTGTGTGGGGTAAAACTCGCAGAGGGAGACCAAGAGACGCGTATAGTAAGCAGATTCAAGTGGATGTCGGTTGTCGTTCTTATGAGCAGATGAAAAGGCTTGCTCAGGTTAGGGTATTGTGGAGAGCTGCATCAAACCAGTCTCCGGACTGAAGACCATAACAACAACAACATCACTTTAGCTAAATCCCTTCTCTTTTCTTCAGACAGTCTACATTCACGGTGTAGTGTTTCCAGCTGCACGTGTCGAAGATCAGAAGGCTTCACGTTTCTCTTCAAGATGTAATATTCCTTGAACTCTTCAATGTCATTAAGAGTTGACCAAACTTGCAGTACCCCAGGCCGTTCAGCAGTCGGTCAGCACGTTTTTCTTCTTGGGTATGACCAGTTGTCATGCACCTTCCTAGTAGACAGCTGAGCAGTTTCGTTACTATCTTTACTTTATTTTTACTTTGCCTCTTCACTTGGCAAACATGAATGATACATTGTATAGTTATTTTGCCTCACTATCTCTTAGTGAGTAGAAATCAAACAACTTAAGTTTCTGGTCATATGAAAGGTGCCTGCATTTAAACTGACATTTACAGGAGACCTGAAAGGGTGAAGCAGTATATATAATTCACTAAATCAACATGCCTAGGTATTTGCAGATAAGTAAATGATTCCATTTAAGTAGTTAACTATAACCTCATAATCGGAACGATGATTTTTAACCATACGAAATTGGTTTCAATAATAAATTAAACACATAAAATACTAGAACATAACTTATGCAGATTCCAACCCTTGTAAAGAAAATTAAAACGACATTCGAGGCCTACCTGGTCCTTGGGAGCCTGTTTGGCTGGAACCAAAGTGCTGTCTTTTCGAGTATACTCCTTTCCTTTGCTGCGTAATTTCTTCCTTTCACTTTGAGCACTACCTTCACCTCTCTTCCTCCGTTTTGATGCAGTTTTCCTTCTCATTATTCAATATTGTGTATTATGTATCTGTAATAATTTCTTCAGCAGTGTCCTACTGTTGCAAAAAAACCACAGAGCTACTTCAACTGTCAACAATTCACACAAATACGTGCCAAGACACTAACAGAGAACAGAGGGCGCATGACTCATTAGTTGAACATCGATGTTGGCGCTTGACGCCAGTGTCATATTGTGACAGCTGTAAACACTGTTGCGCGCTGCTCTGGCGCTTGTATCACAATATATGTTATTGGCGTTGGCGTTTACAGCTGAATTTCACCAATAACTCAAATTTTCATTTTTTTAGCGCTTGACCCGTTATTTACTTACATGCCTCAATTCCTATCTAGATCAGCTACCACCATACGTAATTTAGAAGTAAATATACCTGGAGTATTAAAACAAGTTAAATCACTTAACAAAAGTAAATCTTCCGGTCCTGACTGTATACCAATTAGGTTCCTTTCCGAGTATGCTTATGCAATAGCCCCATAAGTATCATATACAGCCGCTCGCTTAGCGAACGTTGCCTACCCAAAGAGTGGAAAGTTGCATAGGTCACTCCAATATTCAAGAAAGGCAATAGGGGTGACAGCAAAATTACAGGCCTATATCACTGTCGTCTGTTTGTAGCAGGATGTTAGAACATATACCTTCCTCAAACGTTATGAACTACCTCGAGAAGAACGACCTATTGTCCCAGAGACAACACCGATTTAGAAAGTATCGTTCTTGTGAAACACGAAAATGTTCAAATCTTTGTATAGCTTATGGGACTTAACTACGTGGTCATCAGTCCCTAAACTTACAAACTACTTACGATCTATCTAATACTAAGAACGGCACAAATATCCGTGCCCGAGGGGGGATTCGAATCCCCGACCGTAGTGGCCGTATAGACCGTGACTGTAGCGCCTCAGTCCCCTCGGCCACCGCGGCAGGCTGTGTGAAACACAGCTAGCTCTTTACTCACAGTATGTGATGAGTGTTATATAAAGGTTGTCAAATAGATTTCGTATTTCTAGATTTCCGGAAGGCTTTCGTCACTGTACCTCACACGCGTCTTCTAATCAAACTGTGTGCTTATAGAATACCGTCACAAAATGTTCAAATGTTTGTACAGCTTATGGGACTTAACTACGGGGTCATCAGTCCCTAAACTTACAAACTACTTACGATCTAGCTAATACTAAGAACGGCAGAAATATCCATGCCCGAGGGGGGATTCGAACCCCCGACCGTAGTGGCCGTGCAGACCGTGACTGGAGCGCTTCAGTCTCCTCGGCCCCTGCGGCCGGCTAGGATTCCGTCACAATTGTACAATTGGATTCGTGATTTCCTGCCAGACGGTACACACAACGTTGTAATTGACGGAAAGTCATCGAGCACGGAAGTGTTATAGGGCCCCTAATGTTCCTTATTTTTATATACGATTTAAGAGACAATCTGAGAAGCTCTCTTACACTGTTCGCGGATGATGCTGTCATTTATCGGTTAGTTAAGTCACCAGAAGATCAAAAGCAACTGCAAAATTATTTATATATCTGTATGGTGCAAAAATTGCCTATTGACCCTTAATAATGACAAGTGTGAGATCATCCATGTTGTTGTTGTTGTTGTTGTGGTCTTCAGTCCGCAGACTGGTTCGATGCAGCTCTCCACGCTACCCTGTCCTGTGCAAGTCTTCATCTGAGAATACGTTCAACATCCTACATCCTTTTGAATCTGCTTACTCTATTCGGTCTTCCTCTACGATTTTTACCCCACACACTTTCTTCTAACGCTACGTTGACAATTTCTTGATGTCTCGGAGTGTGTCCTACCAATCTATCCCTTCTCTTAGTCATGAAATTAATAATAATAATTAAAAAAATCATGTCACACTTTATGTCATGGGCGTAGCTAGGAGGACAGTTTTATGGGTTCAAACCCCAACCGAAATTTTAACGAAAATAATAAAAAAAATGGGCAGAAATTGTCTAAAAATGGATTGCCGTTTAATCTCCATGTCAAATTGCTGCCTTTTCAAACTGCTAGGAACGGCTAATGTATGCAATGTGTTGACCAGTTTTTTTTCTCTCTCTTTCCATTATCTTCGCTTAACAATCCTTCCGTTATTATTTTTGACTACTTTCACTCTACTCAGGGTTGTTCAACAGTTTATTATTAATATAAAAAGTAGTGTTCAATGACAAGAAGAATGAGTTCTGAGTATGCGATTAATGGATCTTCTGGAACGATGTTCATTATATCATGACCTGGAACTGTTTCTTTATGTCTCAAGTAAAGTTTGAGGTAACAGGCAAACAAAATCACTCGCCTTGCGTGTAAGCAGCTTGGCAGTAGCTACAGCAAGCAGAAATCATTCGAATTCATCAGTCGCAAACAGAATTTTCTGCCTTCATTATTTCGAAAATAATCGCCACAGTTGTAAATAGATTTATTCAACTGCGAGGCAAGATAGTGCACTTCTTCGTCCGAAGTAAATCGACAGCCGTAGATGTCTATTTTGACATGTGTTATTAAAAGACCCAAGTAATTTTTTTACGATGTTCACTTGTTGAAAGCCCTCCCGTAATCAAATCCTGGCTACACCTATACGTTTATACTATTCGCCCCAAGACTTCCTCTCTGTGTTACGACAAAGTTGTGGGAAGAACAGTGGTTGGCACTGACGGAGAATAAGCTGCGGATGTGAAACCAAACGTCCGACTGTCGTGCTCCTCCTGACGCCCCCTCAGGCTGCTTGCACACACACCGATTTTCGACGGCCTGTAAAATACCGGCCGGTATTTTATCGGTCAAACGAGCGAAGTTGATTCCACACACAAATTAATGAATCCGAAACGATTTTGCATAATATTATATGACAAATGTCGCTAACATGATACAAGAACTAATAAAGTACCTATCAGATAATAGTGTACCATTTGTCTCCTTACATCTCTTGTCGCATTTGTATCTTTAAACGTGACAGACATTAGTTCCACAAAACTGGTTGTGCTTCCACTACCGAAATAGGTATATCATCATTTATCTCTTAATCACTTCATCCACTGCAAACGTATTCATATTTAATTGCATGTATGCATCAAACAAGCAAATGCCCATTTCTGTGCTGATATATAAACAAGTCCACTCCCATGAACCACAGACATTGCCGAGGTGGGGTGGCTTGCGTGCCTCAACGATACAGAGAGCCGTATCGTAGGTGCAACCACAGCGGAGGGGTATCTGTGGAGAGGCCAGACAAACGTGTGGTTCCTGAAGAGGGGCAGCAGCCATTTCAGTAGTTACAGGGGCAACAGTCTGGATGATTGACTGAGCTGGTCTTATAACATCAGCTAATGTGGCTTTGCCACACAGCTACTGCGAACGGCTGAAAGCAAGGGGAAACTACAGTCGTTACCTTTCCCGAGGACATGCAGCTCTACTGTATGAACATATGATGATGGCATCCTCCCGGGTAAAATATTCCGGAGGTAAAATAGTCGCCGGCCGCGGTGGCCGAAGGGACTGAGGCGCTTCAGTCACGGTCTGCACGGCCACTACGGTCGGGGGTTCGAATCCCCCCTCGGACATGGATATTTGTGCCGTCCTTAGGATAAGCTAGTTGATAAGTAGTAGTTTAGGGACTGATAACCCCGTAGTTAAGTCCCATAAGCTCAACAAACATTTGAACATTTGTAAAATAGTCCCCCATTCGGATCTACTGAGGAGGATGTGATCATCAGGAAAGACAACACAGGCATTCTACGGGTCGGAGCGTGGAATGTTAGATCCCTTAATAGAGTAGGAAAATTAGAAAATTTAAAAAGGGAAATGGATAGGTTGAAGTTAGATATAGTGGGAATTAGTGAAGTTCGGTGGCAGGATGAACAGGATTTCTGGTCAGGTGAGTACAGGATTATAGATACAAAATCAATTGGGGGTATCACCGGAGTAGGATTGATAATGAATAAGATCGCATTATCATTGTCAAGATAGATACGAAGCCAACACCTACAACAGTAGTACAGGTTTATATGCCAACTAGCTCTGCCGAAGATGAGGAAATCGAAGAAATATATGAGGAGCTAAAGGAAATTATTCAGACAATTAAGGGAGAGGAAAACTTAATTGTTATGGGAGACTGGAATTCGGTTGTAGGACAGGGAAGGGAAGATAGTAGGTGAATATGGTGTGGGCAAAAGGAATGAAAGAGGAAGCCGCCTGGTAGAATTTTGCACAGAACATAATTTAGTTATAACAAACACCTGGTTCAAGAATCACAAAAGAAGGTTGTATACGTGGAAGAGACCAGGAGACATCGGGAGATACCAGATAGATTTTATAATGGTAAGACATAGATTTCAGAACCAGGTTTTACAGTGTAAGACATACCCAGGGGTAGATATAGACTCTGACCATAACTTGTTGGTTATGAACTGTAGGCTGAAACTAAGGAAACTACAAAAAGGTAGGAAAATAAGGAGATGGGACCTGGATAAATTGAAGGAACCTGAGGTTCTTAAGAATTTCAGAGGGAGCTTTACGCAACAATTGCCAGAAACAGGGGAAAATAAAACAGTAGAGGGGGAATGGGTAAACCTGAAAGATGAAATAGTGAAGGTTGCAGAGAACAAAATAGGTAGGAAGGAAAGACCTACAATAAATCCTTGGATATCACAGGAGATACTAAATTTAATTGATGAAAGGAGAAAATATAAAAATGCAGTAAATAAAACAGGCAAAATGGAGTACAGACGACTAAGAAATGAGATTGACAGGAAGTGCAAAATGTATAAGCAGGAGTGGCTAGAAGGCAAATGCAAGGATGTAGAAGAATGTATAAATAGGGGGAAAATAGATACAGCCTACAGGAAAATAAAAGAAACATTTGGAGATAAGAAAAACAGCTCTATGAATATCAAGGACACTGATGGAAAACCAGTTCTCAGCAAAGAAGGGAAAGCTGAAAGGTGGAAAGAGTGTATAGAGGGGCTCTACAAAGGAAATGAACTTCGAGACAATATTGTAGGAAGGGAAGAGGATGTAGATGAAGATGAAATAGGAGATACTGTACTGAGAGAGGAATGTGACAGAGCCCTGAAAGACCTAAGTCGAAACAAGGCCCCTGGAGTAGATGATATTCCCTCAGAGCTACTGAAGTCTCTGGGAGAACCAGCCATGACAAAACTGTTTCACCTGGTGTGTAAGATGTATGAGACAGGCGAAGTACTCTCAGACTTTAAGAAAAATATTATAATCCCCATTCCAAAGAAAGCAGGTGCAGACAGGTGTGAAAACTACAGAACCATCAGTTTAATAAGTCGTGGTTGCAAAATATTAACACGAATTATACACAGAAGGATGGAAAAGCTGGTAGAAGCCGACGTCGGGGAAGATCAGTTTGGGTTCAGGAGAAATATAGGAACACGGGAGGCAATACTCACATTACGGCTTATCCTAGAACATAGATTAAGAAAAGGCAAACCTACATTTCTAGCTTTTGTAGATTTGGAGAAGGCTTTTGTCAATGTTGATTGGAATAAATTCTTTCAAGTTCTGAAGCAAGCAGAAGTAAAATACAGGGAGCGTAAGGTTGTACAAAAACCAGACAGCGGTTGTCAGAGTTGAAGGGCATGGAAGGGATGCAGTGGTTGGAAAGGGAGTAAGACAGGGTTGTAGTAAATTTGCTTTATAGGTTTGGTCCGCCTTGAGCAAACCTATAAAGAAAATTTATTTTGTAAGCAAACACGGAGATTGAAGAGCTTTTAAACCTCAAGATGAATACAGGGTTGTAGTATTTCTCCATTGTTATTCAATTTGTACATTGAGCAAGCTATAAAGGAAAGAAAGGAGAAATTTGGAGAAGGAATTAAAGTTCAGGGGGAAGGATTAAAAACATTGCGTTTTGCCGACGACATAGTAATTCTGTCAGATACAGCAAAGGACCTTGCTCTTGCAATTGAACGGAATGGACAGTGTGCTGAAAGGTGCATATAAGATGAACATTAACAAGAGCAAAACTAGGGTAATGCAGTGCAGTGTAAGAAAATCAGGTGATGCTGAAGGAATTATATTGGGAAACGAAGCAATAAAGGAGGTAGATGAGTTTTGTTACTTGGGCAGCAAAATAACAAATGATGGTCGCAGTACAGAGGATATAAAATGCAGAATGGCAATGGGAAGAAAAGCGTTCTTGAAAAAGAGAAATTTGTTGACATCGAATATTGATTTAAGCCTAAGGAAGTCCTTTCTGAAGGCATTTGTATGGAGTGTTGCCTTCTATGGGAGTGAGACATGGACGATAAAAAGTGCGAACAGGAAGAGGATTGAGGCTTTTGAAATATGGTGCTACAGAAGAATGCTGAAGATTAGGTGGGTGGATCGCGTAACTAATGAGGAGGTACTGAAAAGAATTGGGGAGAAAAGGAATTTCTGGCATACCTTAACTAAAAGAAGAGGTAGATTGGTAGGACACATTCTTAGACATCAAGGAATTGTGAATTTAGCGTTGGAGGGAAGTGTGTGGGGAAAAAATCGCAGAGGAAGATCAAGAGATAGATACAGTAAGCAGATTCAGACAGATGTAGGTTGCCGTTCTTATGTGGAGATGAAGAGGCTTGCTCAGGATAGGGTATTGTGGAGAGCTGCATCAAACCAGTCTCCGGACTGAAGACCACAACAACAACATAGACTATTCCGAGGCGCCTTAATCGTTAGTGGTGTGGTAGTCTAACGGTTAAGACGGCTGCCTAGTAAGCATGGAGGTCATGGTTCGATTCCCGGCCGCACCACAAATTTTAATTCAATGCTTCAGATATATCAGTAATGTCTTTGACATAGAAACAAGTTCGATCCCTTGCGGCAATCGGTGGCGGATTTACCAGTAGGCTGAGTAGATTGCATCCTAGGGCAGCAGGTTTTAGGGGTGGCAAATTTGGGTCCAAAATTTGTAAACTTTAAGTAAGTGTAATAAAGGAAATTTAATTATTTTTACCAAATGTACATTATTGTGTAAGAAGTATTAAGGCATACCTACGCCGACATTGTTAATAGTATATGATTGTGCTTATTTGACCAGAAATATAAACAAAAACTAATTCTTGTGCAACCTTAACCAAAAAGTTGGGTTGTAAATATAATCGTGACACTTCGATCCCCCTAATGCCTAGTAATAATAATTACGAAAATAGGTGGTTTAATTATGACGAGATTCATGTGTTCTTTCTTCCCGCGCGCTATTCGAGAGTGGAATGGAGGTAAACAGTATAAAGGTGGTTCGATGAACCCTCGGCCAGGTACTTAAATGTGATTTGCAGAGTATACCATGTAGATGTAGGTAAAATTCCTTGATAATTGTT
Source organism: Locusta migratoria (assembly GCA_026315105.1). NCBI lineage: Eukaryota > Metazoa > Arthropoda > Insecta > Orthoptera > Acrididae > Locusta > Locusta migratoria. The sequence continues at coordinate 357,125,829 of CM048748.1, forward strand.
GGACGTTGTTGTTGTGTATTTTTTTCGGAATGGAAAACAATATCCCTATTTTTAGTAGATTACCAACAGAAGTATAAATTTTGCACATCGAGTGTTTCACAATTCAGGCATGCGTCAGAAGCGAATTATGGCCATTAAGAAAGGTCCCACTGTATAAACTCTTTGTGAAGAAGTTGACCTTTTTTCCAAATTTCTTAGTTTTAATTAACGCGTCTTATCTATCTATTGGTTCCCGAAGACAATTTTCAGGCTCTGAGCTTACCCATGGTTAACACACTGCATTTACTATAAAACAATTTACGTTGTACTCAATTCAGAATTAAAGTTAAACAATGAATTATATATTTTTAACATAATATAAATTTCACTTAGGTGTATGTTTCTGTATTATGGAACCCATAGCATTCAGACATCCATTGGGCTGGCAGTCTTCCTCTTCACGGAGAAAGAAACCCTTCAAGACAACAGTAATTGCTATAATTACCTGACATCTTATTCAGTATTTTTTGTAGGAGGCGATCTTTTAATAATAGTCAAGAATCCCTTTATAAGATTTGTATTGCCATACGTTGCTTATTGATTTCTTTATGATAGTTTCGACTGGTTAAAGAGTCATTATCAAATCTGTAAAAATTATAATAAAAAACTGCAGTGAATACAAATTGGCTTGCTGTGCAATAAATGTGGTACAATATTAATCTAGACATTAAATGTCAGTTACACAATCTATAGAAAACAGTCAGGTAATAAAGCTGTTTAAACAGAAAATATTTGTCTTGTTCATATCTCACTTGTCCAGGCATGTTAAGAAATATACTTCAGATGAACCAATATCACTGTGGCAAGCTACAAATGGTATGTACATCATCAGTTGAGCATGTATTTGGGTCATGGTGTTGAAGACTCTGTGCTACACTGTCTAGGTAGTATGTTATCACAGTGAAAACTGTAGATGGACTGATGAAATGCACATAAATACTTATAACTGATTTATAACTGATCTATGTGCCACCAGGTGGCAGCAGGTTGAGAGCATAATCGATATATATCCAGTGATGTGCAAAATTTGTACTTTTCACAATAAAACTCCTTAAACTAGCTGTATTTTACATATTTATGATTTAAAAGGATCAGACTGTCATTGTAACACTGTTACAATATAATACAATAGAAGAAAATTCTCTTATCATAAATACAATATCCGAAAATGTCATAATTCCATGTATATAATGAAGAAATGTCTAAGTGATTATTTCAAGTGAGAAGTGACTTAATGTGAATTACATTTCCACCTCTCCCTACCCCAAATTTCCTTCGTTAAATTTAATACATGAATAAAAATAGTAAAGTATGCTGTCATAAATAGTTTTAATATATAATAAATATGTCGCAGAAATGTTGCCCAATGTCTAGGCTCGGTACAACTGTACTATATTACAATAAATAATTTCTAGTTATTCGTCAAATGGCATTCTACAAAACATTCTAAATTTTCATATATCTACTTTTTTTATAATTTCAAAACTTTTTTGATGTTAATAAGAAGGTTACATTCCAATGTTCACAAAAATGATAAGCAAATATGCCAATTTGTATTCACTGCAGTTTTTTTATTATAATTTTTACAGATTTGATAATGACTCTTTAACGAGTCGAAGCTAGTCATAAAGAAATCAATAAGCGATCTTTGGCAATAAAAATCTTATAAAGGGATTCTTGACTATAACAGTAATTGCAATGAATACACATTTCGTGCCATACTCGTAAAATTGATGAAATATTTTTTTCCTTTTAAATAGTATGGAAATCACTTACAGTATGTGTAGTGAAAGCGTCTGGTATCCGGCGGTCAAGTCGGGCAGAGTTCCTGCTTTGCTGGTCACGATGGCAGCCAGATCGACTATTGTGTAGAGTACGAGCGATTGCCTCTCGGAGAGATGCTCAATAGGCCGGCGCCATAACTCGAACCGGCAGTCCTTGACCGACTGGGGCAGCCTTGGTGGCGGAGTGGGGCGAGCAGTCACTCCGTCCCGATGTAAACAGTCTCAGCTGCCACGTCCTGAGCCGCAGTTCAGCGCACCATCCCGACCAGTCTCTCAGACTGCGCTCCGCGAAACGATGGGATTTTAGAAAATGACTAGCTGAACCCCCGCTGCTTCGCATGCGTAGGCTGGTTGGTCTGCACCAGTTATTTCTTTTTAATCCTGATGAAGAATCCATATCTTAAGTTTCGTAGTTATAGCTCGAAATTTGTGTGAACAGCGACATATCTTTGAAAATCAATTTTTGCATCCCGTATTTCACCCCCTTATTAGCATAATTTCCAAAAATACCGAAACATGTGTCTTTTAAATTCGAATCCCGAATCCGAAAATTTGTAATTTTCACTTCAAAATTGCCTAAATAGCAACAGATTTTCGAAAAACATCTCCTCTCCAATTTGCCCCCCTTGATGGTTGAATTTCCAAAAATACTGAAACACGTATTTTTTAATCTTAACGAACAATACAAATACCAGTTTTTGCAGCTATAGCTTCAAAATTGTCTTGACGACAAAGAGTTTTGGAAAAGAATTTTTGATCCCATCTTTTACCCCCTTAGTTTTTGAAATTCGAAAAATACCGAAACTCTCGTCTTTTTAATCCTGACCAAGAGTCAATATCCTAAGTTTCGTACTTATAGCTTGAAATATGAGTTAACAGCAACATATTTTTGAAAATCAATTTTTTGCGTCCTCTATTTTACCCCCCTTATTGGTTGAATTTCAAAAAATGCCGAAACACGTGTCTTTTAAATTCGAACTCCGAATCCAAATCCCAAAATTTGTAGTTCTAACTTCAAAATTGCCTAAATAGCTACGTATTTTCAAAAAATGTTTCATCCCCTATTTCACCCCCTTACGGACGGAATATCGAAAAATCGCTTCTTAAATGACGCCTACAGAGTAAGATCAGCACCCTCTACAAATTTCAAGTTTCTGTCTTCAGTGGTTTGGGCTGGGCGATGATGAGTCAGTCAGTCAATCAGTCAGTCAATCGGGACACTTCCTTTTATATATACAGATTATTTTCTGATTTTTAAGTGATAAATGGGGCAAAGACCTCAATATAGCGATTTTTTGGCCCTTGAGCGGTGTGGAGAAAAGTATCTCATAGAACAGTTTACAAGTGATCGCCTCCATGACTGAATGGTTCAGTCTGTATGCATACGTTTCTGCTAAAACAAAATAAAGATCCCTTCTCAATGCAGGGTGTTTTGCAACGGCTAAAGTGTTGTGATCTCGTCGACTTTTTGTTGAGTACTCATCCCGGTCTAGTCGTCAGTAAAGGTAATCGTGCAGGTATTGAAGGGAACTGTAATAAGTGTTTGACAAACTGATAATACTCAGGTCTGTTTCTTCCGTCTTCTTGCTTCTCGTGGCGTCGTCTGTATGATGCTGCTGCGCTGAGACCTAGTTACTGCTAAGTTCGAAGCCGCATTTTTACTTAGTCTGTCCTAGTTCTGTGGTCGTAGCTGTCTAGTAACTACCTGAGTTCTCAATAGTAACTGTCCGAATGTTCAGACGTATGTCTGCCTAGATATAGCCGCTTGTAGAGGGCGCGCATCTTGGGTTACTCCCTCCAGGATGCGCGGCGCCTGCTTGCGACTGGTTTTAGGTCGATCGCTGCCTTCTCCACGATCGTTCTCTTACGTCTGGCGTGTGGCGCTGACTTTACGCTACAACATAGACTACCTTTGTTTCGACACAGTACTTATAGCCTGACCTGCAATACTTCATGTAACTTTCCATTAATAATTTTCCATTCGTAGTTTGGACAATCCTGGCAGTTATATGGTATCTAAGAAGTTACGAGAAAACGTAATAACTAATTCTGTTCAGGAAATCTGTACAGTTATTATTTTCAATGATAGAATATTCTAGAATCCGTTATATTAAAGTAGTGTCATTCCAATTATTAAAGTTAATCAAAAGTTAGTCTAATTACTTGAATCAGAACAAGTATGCAAAATTATGGAAACCTGACTCTATTATTATCGATGTTCAAAACTCAAAATATTAATATTAGAGAAGAGAGGGGAAAGAAACGAAATTGAGTGGCAGTTGCTATGTTTCTGGCACATTCTGCCAACGATGGAAAAGATAAGATTTGCTTCTGCAGCCCATGGCAGACGGAGTAGGTTGTTGTGGTTGTGTTAGTTAATCGCAGCCTGTCGGCAAGTATTTAAGTTAACTTGTGATTGATTTGTCACAAGTGGTTAGTCTTGGAACATTAAACAGTCATCTTCGGATATGTTGTGATGAATCGAAATAAAAATTATAAGCGAACAGGACTGTTGCCCCTAATACATTGATTAAAAGGAAGGCCCCCCTCCAAATATGCCATACTTTTTTGTCTTGAGCTTGTTGACAGATGGGTTAAGTATAGCTATCTTTTGTTCCTGCGTAGTGACTTTCTTGTTAATTTTCTCAACGTTTGACTTTTTAACGGTGTTGATTACTATTGTAGAGTTTCCTCTGTTTTCTTTTCTTGAATAAGTTATTTAAAAGGACAGATCATTTCTTTAGATGTCACGCCATGGTTCTTGAATTCTGTACGAAACTGTGGTTCAAGAAGTGGCTCATCTCATTTTTCTTGAATCGGACTACTCACGATTGCATTATCGATTGATCTGTCTGTGATGCTCGAGGAAGGAAAGTCATCATCACCAAATATATTGTTATTGGCTGAATACAAATGAATGTTTTACCTTTGACATGTCAGAGGTACGTCAAAGTACTTTCAGTAAGGATTTCACTTAGGACAACATGTCAGTGTTAGATTGTATTTTAATTTTAAACTTCATTAGAAATATTACAATTCACTGCAGTATACAAAAATAATGAATAAAGTGGCGTCCAACTGAAATAGTTGCACCAGGCTAATGAGCCACACGAAATTATTATCATTATTTAAAATTTAAACAAATTTTCGTGAGGAAAAAGGCGTATTGAAGTAGGTGTTTTGATTTCATCCATTTGAAAACGGGTTTAGAAAGCCTGCGACTGTGAGGTAAATAGGTTGGCTTATAAATAACACTTCTGCTACCAGTCACGATTTTATTTTATTTAGAACAACGCGTTTCGGGAAATAATTCCCATTTTCAAGTGTGTTTTTGTGTTATGCCATTTTAATTGCGGTGTTTCTGAAGTGTGAGGTTCTGCATTATTTTGTTGTCTTTAAGTTTCTTTATGGTACATTTGATTAGAATCTCACACGTATCAAACGTTTCAACTAACTCTTTGTAACTGTTTATATGTGTACGTTTGTTTTGTAAACATTTATGTATACTGTGAACAAAATGTTAGTTGTAATGTTTGGTATGTTTGAGATTCTACACAAATGGACCATCAGGAAACTTAACTTGCTTCCTTACACTGGCCACACAAACCGCAGTTGGTCCTTGGCCACACTCAGTCCAGCCTTCCACGCTGTCATTTGCATCTTCCTCCACCACACCCAGTATCTGCATGTGTCCCAAGGTATTATCCTTCCATCTCATTCTCGGCAGTTTCAGCGGTCTCCTTCCTTCAGCTCCTCCATCCATTACAGCCTTTATTACCGTGTTCTCGCCTCTCCTCCTCACATGTCCATACTATCTTAAGTCTGTTAATTTTCACACTCGCTACGTCAGGCAGTGGGTATAATTGTCTTAGTTCCTATTTTCCCCTTATTCTCCACTGATCAGTTTCTTTCTCTGGTCCATATATTTTTCACAGTACTTTATTTTCAAACATATTTGGTTTTTTCTCTGTTATCTTTGTCAGCGTGCACGTCTCACTTGCATTGCACACTACTGGCTTGATGATGGTCTGATATATTCTTATTTTTGCCTGCCTATATAGTAACTTTGATCTTATGATGTTGTGCATAGATCCTAGATATCTTCTCCCAGCTTGAATTCTTCTCACTATTTTGACAACCAACACTAAACCAAAAAACCAAAAAACAACATCAGTAACACTGCTACTAAAATGAGATAGCCCAAAAACGCACTTGAAAATGGGAATTATTTCCCGAAACGCGTCGTGCTCAATTAAAAAAAAATCGTGGAGTAGCAGAAGTGTTATTTATAAACAAACCTGTTAAAAACATGTTTAATAATTTCATGGGTGCCATCAAATCTTATATATTAAAAGAATCTACGAACACTAAAATCAGCCGACCAGACCAAACTACCCGGCCGATTTCCTTCATTTTGGTTTTATACGAAATGTATTCATCCACAGGTTTCTAATCAAGTAGCAGAATTAGCATAAGTCACTCCATCCTTCATTTTTATTCAAATTCGAATTGAATATTTTAATCGTTTTTACGATATCTTCGGTTCTAATTAAGGTAAAAAGTTCTTTTTGGCCTAACAACATTCAGTGGATTAAGCTATTTGCGTTTTTAAACACTGATTCTGAAGAAAGCTATGCGTGAACATTTAACTTTACTTCCATTTTCCCCCCAAATTTCTTGTCATTCCACTAAGGGTGCAAAGTATTCGCACGGGTCCTCTAGTAACTTGTTATTTTACAAGTATTGTTCCAAACAGTTCCACAAAAGCATGTGGATATGCTGCCTCTAGGGCAAAACTGTGAACTACAGTACGTGGTTCCTCTCTTCACATGCAAAAGCCACAATGGTGAAAGGTACGATCTAGTTAGGGGTTCACAACCCACTGCTGCTCATCATAGGCAGGAACACTGAAGTATATTGACACACACGGCAATGGTTCTATTACCAGACACCATAAAGTATAGAATTCTTGAAATTTGTTGCAGCAAAATAATCTTTAAACAAATGTTCAAATGTTTGTTAAGCTTATGGGACTTAACTACGGGGTTATCAGTCCCTAAACTTACAAACTACTTATCAACTAGCTTATCCTAAGGACGGCACAAATATCCATACCCGAGGGGGGATTCGAACCCCCGACCGCAGTGGCCGTGCAGACCGTGACTGAAGCGCCTCAGTCCCCTCGGCCACCGCGGCCGGCAATCTTTAAACCTTATTGGTTCGAAATGTGCATTGTGTAATTACTTCAGAAGCGATTTCATTATTATGGAGAAATGTTCTTCGCTTATACGTTTGCATGCCACATCACCATAGCCACATCGACCCAGTGTCACAATCGCTGTTGATCTGACTGGACACGGAACAAAGTTTGGCCGGATACAGCAGGTGTGAGATGTGCCGTCGATACGGCGGCTGAAGGACGGAGGCGAATCACGTTCCTTGTTTTGTGAAAGGCTGAGAATGCAGGCGACTAAAGCGGCGATCTGCAAGGATCTCCGCCCAAGGCCGCCGCGAAGCCGTTATGCAACTCCAGAGCTCGATGGTCGATTGTCGTGGCGCAGGAGCGCGCCGACGAGAGAAGCAGGGGAACATTCCTCGACATCTCGCAGGCGGTAATAAGGTGGCCATTTAAGAGTTTACTCATACTGAGTAAATGGGTACCTGCGTGTCTTATAGAGAAACTGCCAAATATCACTGTTCAATACAAGTCACACCCCAAAGTGTTGTTATCTGTGCGTCCATCCGACACCGTGTAGGGACACAGGTGTGTGTGTTTTGTAGTCCAGCTTGGAGAATGAGTAATTCTAAAGTTCGCAAGTGTTTTCAGTTCTCTTTGAGCACTTGTCGACGAATCACCTACTCTGCTTTTTATAGAGTGGTCTTCTTTTTTTTTCTAAGTTGTTGTTATTGTGGTCTTCAGTCCGGAACTGGTTTGATGCAGCTGTCCACAATACCCTATACTGACCAAGCCTCTTCAACTCCACATAAGAACGGCAACCTACATCTGTCTGAATCTGCTTACTGTATCCATCCCTTGGTCTTCCTCTGCGGTTTTTAACCCACACACTTCCCTGCAATGCTAAATTCACAATTCCTTTATGTCTAAGAATGTGTCCTACCAATCGATCCCTTCTTTTAGTCAAGGTATGCCAGAAATTTCTTTTCTCTCCAATTCTGTTCAGTACCTCCTCATTAGTTACGTGATGAACCCGCCTAATCTTCAGCATTCTTCTGTAGCACCACATTTCAAAAGCCTCTATCCTCTTCCTGTCCGCACTGTTTATCGTCCATGTTTCACTCCCATACAAGGCAACACTCCACAAAGATGCCTTCAGAAAGGACTTCCTTAGGCTCAAATCAATATTCGATGTTAACAAATTTCTCTTTTTCAAGAACGCTTTTTTACCCATTGCCATTCTGCATTTTATATCCTCTGTACTGCGACCATCATTTGTTATTTTACTGCCCAAGTAACAACACTCATCTACCTCCTTTATTCTTTCGTTACCTAATCTAATCCCTTCAGCATCACCTGATTTTCTTAGACTTCACTCCATTACCCTAGTTTTGCTCTTGTTAATGTTCATCTTATGTGCACCTTTCAGCATACTGTCCATTCCGTTCAATTGCTCTTCCAGGTCCTTTGCTGTCTCTGACATAATTACTATGTCGTCGGCAAAACGCAATGTTTTTAATTCTTCACCCTGAACTTTAATTCCTTCTCCAAATTTCTCCTTGCTTTCTTTATAGCTTGCTCAGTGTACAAATTGAATAACATTGGAGAAAGGTTACAATCCTGTCTTACTCCCTTCCCAACCACTGCATCCCTTTCATGCCCTTCAACTCTGACAACCGCTGTCTGGTTTTTGTACAAGTTGTAAATAACCTTAGGCTCCCTATATTTTACTCCTGCTTGCTTCAGAACTTGAAAGAGTTTATTCCAATCAATATTGTCAAAAGCCTTCTCCAAATCTACAAAAGCTAGAAATGTAGGTTTGCCTTTTCTTAAACTATCTTCTAGGATAATCCGTAAAGTGAGTATTGCCTCCCGTGTTCCTACATTTCTCCTGAACCCAAACTGATCTTCCCCGAGGTTGCCTTCTAAGTATAATTTTATTTCGTTGTTCGATCAAGATCCCAAGAAATGAAATGTGCAAGGTGGAAATTTCTAAAACACAATTTAATTCTTAGTATTTGCTTATGAAACTGTTCTTCGCGGAATTTTTGTGTCAATAAAAACCATTATTTATTTCTGAAATAGGAGCAAACAGCTGCGCTAAATTTGTTCCAAATGGACATCTATAAGTTTAGATAGTTGTTTTATTTAGATGGCCACTGATCTGTTATTTACAATAACGAGACTTTAATCTTAGTGGCTTCATAGGTTTTCACAGCTACTCTTAGTCAATTATTTACTGTTCGGTATATAACATGTATACAACTAAAGTAGTTTTATTATTTCTTAAGTTATCATCTCAGTAAGCACTTGTAAACTGTGTATATTTGATTAGTAACAGTAATATCGAACACTTGTTTCAGATAGTAAAAGTATCGAGATGCTGTTTTATGATAAGAACTAAAGGCAAAGTGATGGAAAAAACACACTCTAACTGAGGCCTGCAATACTATGCAGTTTACTGAAGAGACCGTAATACTAGCAAACCAGCTCAGTTTAAAAGTCGATGGAGAAGTAGAAACCATTTTAGGACGTTATCCAAAACCGGTACCAGCTACAGTTTCGTCGATTATTCATAGGATTCTGCTATACGTAACATCTTGCTACGGCCTGGTCGGCAGTTCCCGACGAAGGTTCGAGCCCTCCCTCGGGCGTGTGTGTCTGTGTGTGTGTGTTGTCCTTAGTGTAAGCCAGTTTAACTAGTTTGTAAGTCTAGGGACTGATGATATTAGTAGTTTGGCCCAAGAGGTTCACAAATCTTCTTAGTCTCAAATAATCATAAGTTGTACTTCATTGTTAGTGACTAACCATGTACATTACTAGGCACTTAGACTTCATTGGGCCGCGGCGGAGCGGCAGAGCGCATTGAGGCGCTATGCTGCGATGCGCGAGGCCGTTCCCCGTCGGGGCTTCCATTACCCCCTCGGGCATGGATGTTTGTGCCGTCTTTAGTATAAGCTAGTTCATAAGTAGTTTGTAAGTTTATGGGCTGATGACCCCGCATTTAAGTCCCATAAGCTTTACAAACATTTGAATATCATCAGACTTCATTGTTACAAACACTAAGCTCTCCGCAGCTTATAGGTGATAGGTGGTGATTTAATCCCAATATATATATGGACGCTATGAATATGTGTGTGTGTGTGTGTGTGTGTGTGTGTGTGTGTGTGTGTGTTTGTGTGTATGTGTCAGCTAGATTTTTTTTAAATTATTTTTCTTGTGGGTACTGTGGTACTTACAATTTTCAGTACTGCTTATTGTCATCAATCAAGTTTAGCTGTTTTACTTCACTCTCGCTACTTGACTATATATTTATACAAATAATGTGAATAAAGCTGGTTGGAGGCACTGGAAGTATAAGTGTGCCAATATGTAAGCCGCAGAGGATTATGTAGGCAGAAGGACGAGGCCTAATATAAATCCCTGGATAACTCAGGAGATACTGAACTTAATTGATGAAAGGAGAAAATACAGCAAATGAAGCAGACAAAAGGGAGTAGGCCAACAGACTTCTAGAAAATGAGGTTGACAGAAAGTGCAGACTGGCTACGCAGGAGTGGCTAGAGGACAAATGCAAGACCGTGGAATAAATTATAACTAGGGGAAAGATAGATACTACCTTCAGGAAATTAAGACAGACGTTTGGAGACGAGAAAAGCAGCTGCATGAGTATCAAAAACTCAGATGGAAAACTAGTACTAATCAAAGAGGGGAAAGCTGAAAGGTGGAAGGAATATATAGAGGACTGTACAAAGGAAATAAAACTTGAAGGCCGTATTCTAGAAATGGAAAACGAAGTAGAGGAAAATAAGATAGGACATACGATTCTGCGTGAAGAATTTGTAGATTTGGAGAAAGCTTTTTACAATGTTGACTGAAATACACTCATTCAAATTCTGAAGGTAGCAGAGGTAAAATATAGGGACCGTAGAGTTATATTCCACTTGTACAAAAACCAGACAGCGATTATTAGAGTCGAAGGGCATGAAAGAGTCGCAGTGGTTGGGAAGTAAGTAAGAGAGGGTTGTAGCCTTTCCCCAATGTTGTACAATCTGTACATTGAACAAGCTGTGAAGAAATGTAAGGAGAAATTGGGAGAGAATTAAAGTTCAGGGAGAAGAAATGAAAACTTTGCGGTTTGCCGATGGCATAGTAATTTTGTCAGAAAAAGCAAATAACCTGGAAGAGCAATTGAACGGAATCGACAGTGTCTTGAATGGAGGGTATAAGATGAACATTAACAAGAGCAAAATAAGGGTAATGGAATGTAGTGTCAGAAAATCAGGCGATGCTGAAGGAATTAGATTAGGTAATGAGACGATAAAAGTAGTAGATGAGTTTTGATTTTTAGGTAGCAAAATAACTTATGATGGCCGTAAAGATATAAAATGTAGAGTGGCTATGGGAAGAAAACCGTTTCTGAAGAACGGAAATTTGTTGACATCCAGTGTTAATATGAATGTTAAGAAATCGTTTCTAAAAGCATTTGTCTAGAGTGTAGCATTGAATGGGAGTGAAAAGTGGACGTTAAGAGGCTCAGACAAAAAGATGATAGAAGCTTTTGAAATGTGGTGCTACAGACGAATGATGCAGATTAGATGGGTAGAACGTGTAACTAATGAGAACTAACTCGATATAATGAAATAACGGAATCGTAACCACTGACCATGGTACAAAGGTCCCGAAACATTATCGATGATTAAAATGCTCACCGATGTCTGTCTCAAAGTAGACTTTATGTAACAAGGAAAAACCACATTGACCGAGTCCATCGTTTCCCCCCCTTAATTTAAGGCAAAGTAGGAATAGAAAAAAGTTCAAAAACTGAAGTGAAAATTCTTGAAAAAATAAAAATTTACTGTGGTTAAATTTATGTAGCATTACTTCGGATAATACACAGGCATTCATTCTAAGGCTTTCGTGAGTCGTATAGAATCAGTTGGGGGAAGAATGAAGTTTCTGGCATACCTTGTCTAAAAGAAGGGATCGATTGATAGGATACATTCTGAGGTATCATGGAATTATCAATTTTGATTCAGAGGAAAGTGTGGGAGGAAACGAAGGAGGGACCAAGAGACGGATACAGTAAGCAGTTTCAAGTAGATGAGGGTTGTCATTTATGCGTGGAGATGAAGAGGCTCGTATATGATAGAGTAGGTTGGAGAGCTGAATTAAAATCATCTTCAGACTGAAGACCGCAACAAACGACAACATTGAATCAACATAGGTTATTTTAAAGAAATGTCTTACAAAAATGTGAAGATATTTACTGGAATGCTTCCGGAAACAAGAAAAATGTTTGTGCAACATATTATAACTTCCGGATTTAGCCACGGACACAAGTGGTGAAGAAATAGATAGGCTTACAGCTTTTGGTCATGCGTGTAGACCGTTACGAACACTGCCCTAGGGTGTTGTGCAATGAACAACAGTAGGGGACACTCATTAGAGTAACGTTAAGTAGCTACGCTTTGGGCATCGATTGCTACACAGGTTGATAATTCTTAGAACTCCTGGTGTAACTATGACGGATGTTTACATGTAGCTTGATAAGCCTTCATGGTACGGAAAGAGTTTCATTAGGTTGCATTAATAAGAGTAACATATTACGCAAAGAAGTCTGAGTTTCTCAGAAAGGTAGAAATCAAGAGGAGATAGAGAAAGACTCACATCCAAACTGTGATGTTTGGTTGCGCTGAATAGAAAACTCTGGCTATACTCAAACTACTTTGTAAATTTCACCAATTTCCCTGAGATCCAAGGACTCCGTTTTTAAATACACCCGTAAATTTAATCGAAAATTTCGAAAAGAGTAATAATTTGTTGTTATGGCGGGCCTATATACTGTAACTATATTTAAAAAAAATTAGGCCTGGATTGCATTTACATTACGTAATAAAAGTAAGATGACTAGCTACTTTTGGTGTAACAACCACCTTCAGATTATATACATTTTAAACGTAGGGTCAAAGCAACATGAATAAGAACATTTGATTCTAACAACAACAACAACAACAAGCAACGACCAGGTTGTACACCACAATAACTTGAACAATTCGGTTGTATTACTCAAAGTCTTATCAGCTATTAACTTCCAATTGTAAGAAAGGCAAGTTCAGCAAAGATTGAGAACTGTTGAACACCCCCATTGACAGAATACTAATCATTCAAAAATTTTGCGAGATGAGCTAAGGTTAAAGGCATATAACAGTTGTCGACTGAATCGAGATAACTGTGACGCATATATTCATTACATTTCAGAGTTTCTCGTAAATTTTACAATTATTGATATGGTGTCTGTACTTTCGGACATGGACGAAGTAACAGACATCATTTGTTGACATTAACAGCCGTAATTTTACGAATTCGAAATATTGAAACATTCCGATCGTTTCGGGACGTTGAAATAAATTTAATGGTGAAGTTGAAAATTTGTGCTTGAGCGGGATTCGAACCCGGATTTACCCTTCGGGCCAGCAGTCGCCTTAACGGCATGATCAGACACCATATCTATAGTTGTAAAATATGCCACCAACAGGCAACTGACAATTTCAATGCGAACGCATTCAAAACGCTCGAGTATAGGCTGCGAGCAAGAGGAATCAATGGGCAGGGGGTAGTAGTTGAGAATTTGGATTGGAAAGGAAGTTTGAGTTAATTGCCTAATTGGTTAAGGCAACCGTTGGCCCGAAACAGGAAATCCGGGTTCGAAACCCGGCCCAGCGCAAATTTTCAACTTCGTCGTTGAATTTATTTCAGTGCCCCGAAATGGCAGAAATATTTCAACATTTCGAATTCGTTCCTCGTAAATCACTGTGTATAAATAATTCTGACGAGGCAACAGGACATGTGTAGGTATGGATGGAGGGGAGCTCAGAACACGGTCCTCCAAAGTTTGAACAATTCTCTGTTAGGCGAAGACAGTGGAAAAAAAAACGTAATTTGGATTAAGCAGTAAATAAAGGTATTTGGACTTGGAAATCCCACTACTTATTCAGTAGTTTAAGGTAGTTGAGTTTTTTAAATCCTAAGAAATGTTTTAAAATTTACAAATTGAATACTTGAAAGTTGTTTAAGAAATGTATGTGATATGCAGACGAATTTCCAGAAAAATCTGTAGCTTACCGTATCTAAGTGCAGAAATGGTTTAATTTGTACTTAGTTCAGAATATTCAGATAAGCGGTTTACATATTGCAGAAAAATCTGGAGCTATCAAGAATGTTATCCCACAGGGTTGGCTCATGGGTCCTTTCGTGTGACGATAAATATTGTAATCACATGCGACAACAATAATGAACTGATGGTATAGTACACAATGTCTCTCAGAAAATTATTTAGCGTTTCTCTGAAAGTGGACTCTCATTAAATTCTTATAAAATTAAACACAGTCTACAGAGTTCTGTAAAGTAAATGGCATGACACCTTTAATAAATATTGACTTTCGACAGAAGTGCATAGCTAAGGCAAGTTATTCAAATATTTTATGTGTATGCATATGGAATTGGAAGAAAGACATTGTTGATCTGAAACGTTCGAGTTCAGCTACTTATGCTTTAGGATTATTGCAAACTTTTATATAAATATCTCAGTAAATTAGCTAAATATGCATATATTCACTAACTGCTTTCGTATGGCATTATGTTTTGGGTTGTTCATCATTGCACAAATGCGTGAAATCTAAATAATAACTGGACTACATCCAACATCATCGTACAGATACTTATTTAAGTATCTAGGGTTCCTCGCAGTAGCATGAAAATCTATATACAGTATAAAAAATATGTATGTAGGTTCCACGTCGGATCCTAAACTACTGGTCACATTTCAACCAAACTTCGTACACATTTTCTTTGCTATTAGACAACAATGAATGCGATGTTCAAAACCAGCTACATCACACTGTTCAGGAGATACGAGGTCATAAACAATGGAAATCGCGAAAAACTGCAGCATCATGTGGCAATGTTGTACGCTCCTCATAAACTAACAGACCGATTTCAATGAAACTTACTTCAAATATTCTTTAACCTCTGAAAACAATCGCTGTTGGGTAAAGGCCACCTACTACAAAAATACAAGATGTTATAATCAATGAAAACTGCGACTCGATAATAACGAGTATTTGTTCATCTACTAATTGAGAATGAGAGAATTTAAAGACTTCCAAGAAACTTGATATATAATTTCAAAACCTTTGGGAAACATTTTTCCACTGACCACCCAGCAGAATACTGAAAAGAAAAAAGTTTAATACTTACTACTTTTCCGCTGTTCATGCACGAATTTCGTCATGACGTTACACATTATTATTTCTACACTACTAATTTTATTTCAGAGACTGTTTAAAAATCCTCAAATGTTTGTAAAGCTTATGGGAGCTAACTGCAAGGTCATCAGTCCTTAAACTTACAAACTATTTATGAATTAACTTATACTAAAGACGATACAAACATCCATGCCCGAGGGGGGATTCGAACCCCCCGACGGGGAACAGCCTCGCACATCGGAACATAGCGCCTCAATGCGCTCCGCCGCGGTGAGACAGTTTACAGACAGTATACACACATACCACTGAAAATACCTACTGAGTTATATCACAGTGTGACACATAGTTCCAACAATTTCAATTGTGAAAAAGTCAACCAATCGCAAATATGAACTTTCGATGTATTACGCCTGTAATAGTAGGTATATTCAAGTTTTGCAGACAGTATGGGCACATACCTTTCGAGTTATTTCATGGTAATCATTGTAATGGGCAAATCTGCCATTGGTCGGTGTAATAACTTCTATATTCATGGCCGCATTAAAAACTGCGGTAGCGACCAGTGTGCAGATGTCTGGACTCCGTTGGCGGAATTCTCATGCCATATGGTAGGGCGGACGGGGAGGGGAGGAAGTATGCAGGGGCACCCGACCCTTCGGAGCAGGTAAAAGCGTGGCAATTGTCCAACGTGGAAAGTGTCCGGACACCGTCCATGAGAGACTTGCTTCGCAAAGTGTTCAACAGTCTTCAGTTTCGCATGTATCTCATACTATTCGTGCGAAGCCGGGGCGGGTTGCTAGTACATAAATAAAATAAATTTTAGGTGTAAGTTGGAATTATACAAAAATAAAAACACTATCAAAAATTTCTGTTATGTATTTTAATGTTGTTGTTGTTGTGGTCTTCAGTTTGCAGAGTGGTTTGATGCAGCTTTCCACGCTACCCTGTCCTGTGCAAGTCTCTTCATCTGAGAATACGTTCGGCAACCTACATCCTTCTGAATCTGCTTGCTGTATTCGTCCTTCGGTCTCCCTCTACGACTTGTACCCCACACACTTCCTTCTAATGCTAAGTTGACAATTCCTTGATGTCTTAGAATGTGTCCAACCAATCTATCCCTTCTCTTAGTCAGGATATGCCAGAACTTTTCTCTCCGATTCGGTTAAGCACGTCCTCATTAGTTACGCGATCTACCCATCTAATTTTCATCATTAGTCAGTAGCTTCTATCATCTTTTTATCTGAACCCCTTATCGTTCACGTTTCACTCCCATACAATGCTACACTCCAGACAAATGCTTTCGGAAAAGACTTCCTAACATTTAAATTAATATTGGAAGTTAACAAGTTTCGCTTCTTTAGAAACGCTTTTCTTCTCATAGCCATTTTGCATTTTATATCTTCATTACTTTGGCCATCAGAAGTTATCTTGCTAACCAAGTAACAAAACTGATCTACTACTTTTATTGTCTCATTAACTAATCTAATTTCTTCAGCATCGCCTGACTTTCTGACATTACTCTCGTTTTACTCTTGTTGATGTTCATCTTATATCTTTCTTTCAAGACAGTGTACATTCCATTCAATTGCTCTTCCAGATCCCTTTCAGTCTCTGACAAAATCACTGTCAGCGGCAAACCGCAAATTTCTCCTTGCATTCCTTCACTGCTTGCTCAGTCTACAGATTGAACAACATGAGGAACACTGTTACTCTCTTCCCAACGTCTGCGATCCTTTCATGTCCTTCGACTCTAATAACTGCTGTCTGATTTTTGTATAGGTTGAATATAGCTCTACGCTGCCGATATTTTACTCCTGCTACCGTCAGAATTTGAAAGTGTGTATTCCAGTCGATATAGTCAAAAGCTTTCTCCAAATCTACAAGCGCTGAAACCATTTGTATTTCCTTAGCCTATCTTCTAATATAAGTCGTAATATGAGTATTGCCTCGCGTGTTCCTACATTTCTCCTAAACCCAAACTGATCTTCCCCGAGGTCGGATTCCACCAGTTTTCCCATTCGCCTGTAAATTATTCGCATCAGTATTTTGCAACCATAACTTATAAAACTGATAGTTCTGTAATTTTCACATTTGTCTGGTAAAAAAATGTTCAAATGTTTGTAAATCTACCGGACGAAACTGCGTGGTCCTCAGTCCGTGGCTTACAAACTACTTAAACCTAGGTAAACTAACCTACGGACAAACACACACACCCATGCCCCAGGGAGGACTCGAACCTCCACGGCGAGAACCGCGCTCTCCGTAGCGAGGCGCTTTAGACCGCTCGGCTACTCCACCGCGGCCATTTGTCTGCACTTGCTTTCTTTGGAATTGGAAGTACAATATTCTTCTTGAAGTCAGAGGGTATTTCCATTGTCTCATACATCTTACATAGCAGGTTTAACTTTTTTTTAATTTTTTAATTTTTTTTTATAACATCTACATCTACATAGATACTCTGCAAATCACATTGAAGTGCCTGGCAGAGGGTTCACTAACCATTTTCATAACTTTTCTCTACCGTTCCATTCTCTAATAGCGCGCGGGAAGAAAGAACACCTAAATCGTTCCGTTTTCGATCTGATTTCTCTTATATTATTGGGATGGTCATGTCTCCCTAAGTAGGTGGGTGCTAGCAAAATATTTTCACATTCAGAACTAAAAGCTGGTGATTGAAACTTCGCAAACAGATCACGCCGCAATGAATAACGTCTCTCTTTTAATGATTTCCACCCCAATTCTTGCAACATTTCCGTGACGCTCCCCCCCCCCCGTAACGTGATAAAACAAAACGAGCTGCCTTTCTTTGAACCTTCTCAATGTCTTCCGTCAGTCCCACCTGGT
Organism: Locusta migratoria; assembly: GCA_026315105.1. Lineage (NCBI taxonomy): Eukaryota > Metazoa > Arthropoda > Insecta > Orthoptera > Acrididae > Locusta > Locusta migratoria. The sequence continues at coordinate 357,143,939 of CM048748.1, forward strand.
GAGGATGGGCAACAGTACTCCAGGAGAGGACGCACAAGTGTGATGTAGGCAGTCTCTTTGGTGGAGCTGGTGCATCTTCGAAGCGTTCTGCTGATGATACGTAACCTTTGGTTCGCCTTCCCCACAATATTTTCTGTGTGTTCTCTCCAGTCTAAGTTGTTCGTAATTGTAACTCCTAGGTATTTGGTAGAATCTCCGACCTTAAGGTTTGACTGATTTATCGCGTAATTGAAGTTCAGTGGATTTCTTTTAGTGGTCATGTGTATTACTTCATACTTTTCTTTATTTAGTGTCAATTGCCAATTTTCGCACCAAGTAGAAATTTTGTCTAAATCGCTTTGCAGTTGCTTTTGATCCTCTGTTGACTTCACTAACCGATAAACGATAGCATCATCCTCGAACAGTCTAAGGGAGCTATTCAGATTGTCTCCTAAATCGTTTATAAACACAAGGAAGAGTAGGGGACCTATAACGGTTCCCTGTGGAACGCCAGATATCACTTCTGTTTTACTCGATGACTTACCGTCAATTACAACGAACTGTGTCCTTTCTGATAGGAAATCGAGAATCCAGTCGCACAATTGGGAAGATATTCCATAAGCACGCAATTTCATTCTACTTAATGTAGAGTATCGTATTGTAGTAGCAGGTGCGCGGCACGCGACCGCCTTGGCTGGTCCAGCTAGGCAGGCAGGCAGGCAGGCACGTGGTAGCGGATGCGGAGGCAGAGGCGGGGGCGTCCGCTAACAGTACCGCAGGCACCGTTGGCGCGCAGATGTGGATCGTGACCTCGCGGCCCGCGATACGGGATTGGGTCACGGACTGATTGCGTCACACGGCCACAGCGTTCCGCTCTCCTGTCAGGCACTTGCCGAGCCGCGCGCCTCCACTTCAGCCCGCTTGGCTTCACCAATACGACGCCTGAAACCAAGTTTAGGGACAGGTCTATACCTCGTCGTTATCGCGCGTGACCCAAACTAGTGTGCTACACGATCTTATCGGACTGCGGAAACGTTATCTCCGTGTCTTGCTAGTAGCGGACCCTCAGTCGAAATTGGTCTCTGGTTTTGATTTCCGAAACGCGTTTGACACGGTAACGCACTACAGACTGCTAACTGAGGTACGACTTATGCATTAGGTACACAAATACGTGAGTGACTCGAAGATTACTTAAGTAATAAAACCGATTACTTTGTCCTCCAGAGCGAGTGTTCATCAGAGACTAGGCAACACGTCGATCGTGATCTACCGTTAGATCGCCAGTGCTAATTTGGTAGATCGCGTGAATACTGGTAGTCATCATCATCATTAGAGACTGATTATGCCTTTCAGCGTTCAGTCTGGAGCATGGCACCTCTAATAAAATTCCTCCATGAATATGATATGGAACGGAACGAGCATATAAGGACAGTTGTGACGAAGGCAAATGGTTGACTTCGCTTTATTGGGAGAATTTTTGGGAAGGTGTGATTGATCCATAAAGGAGACGTCATATAAATCGCTTGCACTACCCTGTCGTGGCTACTGTTACTCTGTGCTACTGCCACAGACAAATATTACTCTGTGCTACTGATCAAGTGTTTGGGATCCCCACCAGATCGGTTTAAAGGTGGACATAGAGGCAGTTCAGAGGCGGGCGGCGACGTTTGTAACTGATAGATTCTATCAATGCGCGAGTGTTACCGAAATGTTTTGGGAACTCAACTGGGAGTCGCTGGAGGGAAGGTGACGTTCTTTTCGAGAAGCACTGCTGAAGACATTTGGCGGGCCGGAATTGGAAGCGGATTACAGAACGATTCTACTGCCGCCAACTTCGCATAGAGACCACAAGGATAAAATTACGGCTCGTACGGATGCATACAAATATTCGTTTTTCCTTCGTTCTATTTTTGAATGGAACAGGAAAGCAAGTAATTAGTAGTGGTACTGAGTATCCTCCACGGCTTATGTCTGTAGCTGAAGATGTCAATCAAGATCTGCTGCGGAACGAAGTTCACTAATTTTCGCAACTAATTTAACGGAGAGAAACATTCTGCTGAGAGACGACCAAATGATTAGGGATCTTTATTTTCAGGTTCTATAAATAGCTGAAACTTCCGTGTTGCCCCAGTACGTATCTCTTCGAATTCAAAATGTTGAAACATTTCGTCCGTTTCAGGGCATTGAAATAAATTCAACGGCAAAGCTCAAAATTTCTGCTGGACCGGGATTCGAACCCGAATTGCCCGCTTCGGGCCAGTGGTCGCTTACTCAGGCAATACAGGCACGCTTCCCTTCCAACCCGAATTCTAAACTTAACAGCACACTGCCATGGTAGTGCCCCCTGCCCGTTAGTTCCTCGTGCTCGCAGCCTATACTTGATTGCCGTGATCGAGCGTATGAATTCTTGCTCAGTGAAATACTCAACTGCCTGTTGGGGGCAATTTTACAATTATTGATATGGTGTCTTCTATCCGATCATGTCCGAATACAACAGACACCACATCTATTTACGTTCTATAGTCCATCTGCCTCTCTGTCTGTACCATGTGAAGTGACACAATGTACTCTCACTCTGGAGGACGGCGATTCAAATCCTCCTCCGTCCATCCAAGTTTTCCGGGATTATCCCAAATCACTCCACACAAATGCCAGGATGGTTCCTTTCAAAGGGACGGCTCCATCCTTTAGAAAAAGTAAACCTATCTTGTGCTCCAATCACAAAGATGTTTCTGCACGTGAATGGCCCCGTGGTCTAAGGCGTCTTGCTACGGATTGCTCGCCCGCTTCCCGTCGGAGGTGCGAGTCCTCATTCCGGCATTGGTGCGTGTGTGTATGTGTGTGTTTGTGTTGTCCTTAGCGTGAGCGAGTTAAAGTAGGTTGTACGTCTAGGGACCAATGACCTCACCAGTTTGGGGCCTTAGCTTTACAAACATGCGATTTAATAATGATGTAGACGGGATTTTAACCCGTAATCTTTCCTCCGTCTTTCTCTATCTCTCCGCTCTTTCCGTGTCCTCCTCTGTTTACCTACCTTCTCCTGCGACAGTTAAAATTGAAATAGCGCTCTCCACCAATGAAAACACCAACACTTCTGCCAAGGTTAAGGTATATCGCCCCAAATTTGTGACTACATTTGTGACTGTCAGAGAGGACACAGTTTGTAGTAATCGGTAGGAAGGAATCAACTGAAACAGAGATGATATCGGGCGTTCCACAGGGTAGTGTTATTGGCCCACTGCTGTTCCTTGTTTACATAAACGATTTAGGGGAAAATCTAAGTAGCTCTCTTAGGTTTTTTGCAGATGACGCCGTCATTTACCGTCGACTAAAATTATCTGAAGATCAAAACCAACTGCAGAACGATCTGAATGAGATATTAGAATGGTGTAAATATTGGCAGTTGACTCTAAATAACGAGATGTGTGAAGTAGTCCACATGAGTACGAAAAGAAATCCGTTAAACTTTGTTTACAAGACAAATCAATCAAAAGTGAAGGCCGTAAACTCCACTAAATACCTGGGAATTACTATTACTTCAGACTTCAATTGGAAAGAACACGTAGATAATGTCGTGGGAAAGGCAAACAGAGATTGCGTTTTACTGTCAGAACCCTTAAAAGATGCAACAGAACTACTAAAGAAACTGTATACACTACGCTTGTCCGTCCTATTTTGGAGTATTGCTGCCCAGTGTGGGATCCTTAACAGGTGGGTTTGAAGGAGGACATCGAAAGAGTCCAAAGAAGGGCAGCTCGTTTTGTATTGTCACGATGCAGGGAAGACAGCGTTTCGGAAATGATACAGGCTCTGGGATGGAAATCATTACAACAACGGCGCTTATCGTTGCGGCGTGGGCTACTTACGAAACTCCAATCCCCAACATTCTTCTCCGAATAAGAAAATATATTGTTGACTGCCACTTACATAGGTAGAAAAGATAATCAGAATAAAAACGAGAAATCAGAGCTCTAACGGGGAGATCCAGGTGTTCTTTCTTCCCGCACGCATGAAATGGGAGATAAATAGTATAAAGGTGTTTCGATGAACCCTGTGCCAGGCACTTAAATGTAATTTGCAGAGTATCCTATGTAGATGTAGATGAGAAACTCTGAAGAAAGACTTACACAAAACGTCGTCATTAACCTGTGAGTTCACTGTGCTGTGTAGTTAGCGTCTGCTTGTTTCGAAAAGTCTCTAAGTATCATAGATGCTAACTGGCTACACGTGTGCTCATTGTGGGCCGATTTAGTGCCATATGTAAGAGGCGGTATGCTTGGCTCTTGGCCATAGGCATTTTATCAGAGCCTTGGCTAGTTACTCAAAGCTCACAATCTGTCAACAATGGTTAAAATTAGACTATACAAGACGCTAATTCACCCAGTAGCGCTACATGGGTGTGAAACGTGGTACTATCGGAAACAAGACTACAAAAATCCAACGGAGCGAGATGCCGCAGTGGTAACACACTGGACTCGTATCCTGAAGGATGGTGGTTCAATCCACCTCCGACCATCCACCTTTAGGTTTTCCGTGCTTTCCCTAAATCACTACCGGCAAATGCCGGGTTGGTTCCTTTCAAAGGGCACGGCCGATTTCCTACCACATCCTTACCCGGACATCCGAACATTCCGAGCTTCGTCTCTAATGACCACGCTGTCGACGGGACATTAAACTCCAAGCTTCCTTCCTTCCTTCTACAAAAAACCACTGGTATCTGAAAGGAAAGAGTCCTGCATATTCGGTCCTTTGCAAGACACAACAACTAGTGAATGGAGGACTCGCGACAATGAAGAACTGAATCAACTGTATGGGCAACCGAACATAGTAGGAATGGTCCGCAGTAAGCGACCATGAGATGGAAACAAACCACGGATGAGCGAGAAACGATGAGCCAATAACTATCCTGGAGTTAACACCCCAAGACAGAGGACCAAGAGGGAGACCAGGAAAGGGATGGAGCGATCACGAAGATCTGAGCGCGAAAGGGATGGAAATGAACAAGTGGCACCATATAGCGGAAAATAGACCTTTATGGAAGCAGATCCTTGTAACTGTGAGCTGTCTCCTGGGCTTGATCGTGTAAAGCAAAGTAAAGTATGTTAACTGATTATTCCGTCCCTTCTTGGCAGAACTTATTTATTATGAAGATTAAAATACAGAATTTTGTGTTTGTTCTACGGTTCTGTTTATTTAGTGAATCGATTTTCGGTTTATTAGGCCATCATCAGACATTTACAGAAGTTCAATCAAAGAACTTGTCAGTAAAACAGAAGATATGTTACATACAGAAAAGTAAATTAATTTCTTTGGTGGAGCAGTGGTAGAGTATATAAATATTTGAATGACATCTGTAAATTAATGGTACTGAAAAAAGGAAACATAAATACCATACACAGAGACAGTGCAAACATAAATTCTTACAACATAACTACAGTGAATAAGAATAAAATTAAACAAGAATCTGATGTTTTAAGGGTTGTTCAAAATACAAAGTGATGCAAATATTAGAAACCTGACACACTGTTATAACTAAATAAACAAATAGACAAAAATATAGGGGTTGGATAGGAGGGTATAGGTGGGGTGCATTGGAGAATTGAGAAGCTTAACTAATCTGAGGTATGCACTCGAAGTGAAAAAAGAGGTAGATAAACATATTCAATTATAGTGTTCACAATTAAAAAAGAATTACTCTAAGGACAGAGTACAGAATAATTTGGAATATTAGTACTAACAAAGAGAAAGCTGGGGTGATTCAGTGGGAGGTTAGACAGGGATTGACGCAGAAAGTAGATGAACAGTGGTTGTACAAATTTTAAATTAGATATACAACTTCATATCAGTAAAGTAAATGTTAGACAAAAGCACCGGGAACTATTACAAACATATGCTGACTCCAAAATAGAGTAAGGTAAAATATGAAGATACTAGAAGTGGAGGAATAAAATTTATTTAGTTATAATAGTGTGTCAGGTTTCTAATATTTGCATCATTTTGTATTTTGAACAACCCTTAAAACATTAGATTCTTGTTTAATTTTATTCTTATTCACTATAGTCATGTTGTAAGAATTGATGTTTGCACTGTTTCTCTGTGTATGGTATTTATGTTTCCTTTTTTCAGTACTATTAATTTACAGATTTCACTCAAATATTTATATATAATGCAACTGCCCCATCAAAGAAGTTAATCTACTTCTCTGTATGTAACCTATCTTCTGTTTTACTGACAAGACAAGTTCTTTGACAACTTCACTAAATTTCTGATAATGGCCTAATAAGCCGAAAATCGATTCACTAAATAAACAGAACCGTAGAATAAACACAAATTTGTGTATTTTAATTTTCACAAAGTAAAGTAAGATGAAGTAGGAATGCAGAGTCTCAATTGTCGAGTGTTATAACTGCCTGGTAGCTGCTGGTGCGGCTTTATATATGCTGGCTCCGGCCGTGACGTCAGTGGAGTCCGTGTTATATCCATATATGGTAATGTTTTGGCCGGGTGGCCGGTGTTCCCGCTTCAACTTCGCGATTGCCTGGCTCCACGCCGCGTTGAGTTGCAGGCCGCCGTCGCTATTAAGGGTTTTATCACTGATTTTAATTCCTACTGCTTCCTTAATTACGCAGTCCCAGGAACCGTTGGTGGGAGCCACGACCGAGGTATCATCAAACTTGATACCAATGCATGATCTGCTGAAGCTGACTTTTCCGGGTAGCGTAGACTGTAACAGCTCTTATGTTCCCTCCTGCGTTGTTCTATGGTTTGCACAATTTGTTCGATGTAAGACTGACCACTCTCGAACGGTATCCTACAGACTCCAGGTGCTTTGAGGCCTGCTGCATCTTTCACTGGCTTCAGTAACTGACAAACTTTCGCCGGAGGTCTGAAAACAGGTTTGATTTTGTGTCTTTTCAGCAGGCGGCGTATCTTGCCTCACACAGAGCCACAGAATGGCAAGAAAGCAAGCTTCTTTTCCTGTTTCTCGTCCGTGTTCTTACTGTGATTTTTATCTGAAATCACATAATTTATTCGTGGCGACTGTATCCATTGGTCCTGAACTCTTTGTCCCGGCGATTCAATTCGTGGGGCAGGTTGTCGGCATCTGATATTGTTCTAGCATGATGCACCAATGTTAGTAATACAGTGCGCTTCTGTGCCGGGTGGTGATGGCTGTTGGCGCGCGCAAGTACAGATCTCTGTGAGTAGGTTTTCTGTAGACGCTGTGACCAAGGCGTCCATTTCGTTCCCGACGGACAAAGACATCGAGGAAGGGCAGTGGGTTGTCTTTTTCTACCTTCATGGGGATTGGATGTTCTTGTTAATGCTGTTTAGATGTCCTAGGAACTCTCCCAGCTTCTCTCTCCCGTGAGGCCAAATGACGAACGTGTCGTGGACGTATCAGTGATAACACTCTCAATAGAGACGGTGGCCTGCAGCTCAACACGTCGTGGAACCCGACGATCGCGAAAATGAAGCGGGCACCCCAGCCACCGAGCCAAAATATTGCCATATACGGATTTTTGGGAGGTTTTTATGGCCCAAACCTGCAGAGGTCATAAGTGCCCATGTCCGTGCTTAGTAAGAACAAGAATTAAAAGGAAGCAGAGATTTAAAAAAAGGAATACAATTATGCTACAATTAAAAAGTGCCAGACTATGAATCCGAAGGTCGCGTGTTCGATCCCCGCCAGGTCCTAGGATTTTTATCCGTCACTTTCCATTTCTTTCACCTCTGGCAGTATTGCTCATGTGAAAAATACCGAGTAGCACCGTGGTTCGGAACCCACGTTAAACTGTAGGTTCCCCTATAACTGGCTGAGTAAGTCGGTTCGAAGGTCGGAGGAAGGCAACGGCATACCACCTCCAAACAGGACCATGCCTAGGGCACTGTGGTGTTCCTACCAATCTTCGGATTGTTGACAGCTTTACCATTTTTTCTTAAAAAAAAAAAAAAAAGAAAAACCGACAGAATTCCTCAAGCGAAGGATTTTAAACTTCTTTCGCCATATTGGTACGATGTTGTTGTTGTTGTTGTGGTCTTCAGTCCGGAGACTGGTTTGATGCAGCTCTCCACAATACCCTATCCTGAGCAAGCCTCTTTATCTCCACATAAGAACGGCAACCTACATCGGTCTGAATCTGCTTACAGTATCCATCCCTTGGTCTTCCTCTGCGATTTTTTCCCCACACACTTCCCTCCAACGCTAAATTCACAATTCCTTGATGTCTAAGAATGTGTCCTACCAATCTAGACCTTCTTTGCCAGAAATTTCTTTTCTCCCCAATTCTGTTCAACACCTCCTCATTAGTTACGCGATCCACCCACCTAATCTTCAGCACTCTTCTGTAGCACCATATTTCAAAAGCCTCAATCCTCTTCCTGTCCGCACTGTTTATCGTCAATGTCTCACTCCCATACAAGGCAACACTCCACACAAATGCCTTCAGAAAGGACTTCCTTAGGCTTAAATAAATATTCGAGATTAACAAATTTCACTTTTTCAAGAACGCTTTTCTACCCATTGCCATTCTGCATTTTATATCATCTGTGCTGCGACCATCATTTGTTATTTTACTGCCCAGGTAACAAAACTCTACCTCCTTTATTGCTTCGTTTCCCAATCTAATTCCTTCAGCATCGCCAAATTTTTTTAGACTGCATTCCATTACCCTAGTTTTGCTCTTGTTAATGTTCATCTTATATGCACCTTTCAGCACACTGTCCATTCCGTTCAATTGCTCTTCCAGGTCCTTTACTGTATCTGACAGAATTACTATGTCGTCGGCAAAACGCAATGTTTTTAATTCTTCACCCTGAACTTTAATTCCTTCTCCTAATTTCTCCTTGCTTTCCTTTATAGCCTGCTCAATGTACAAATTGAATAACAATGGAGAAAGACTACAACCCTGTCTTACTCCCTTTCCAACCACTGCATCCCTTTCATGCCCTTCAACTCTGGCAACCGCTGTCTGGCTTTTGTACAAGTTGTAAATAACCTTACGCTCCCTATATTTTACTCCTGCTTGCTTCAGAACTTGAAAGAGTTTATTCCAATCAACATTGTCAAAAGCCTTCTCCAAATCTACAAAAGCTAGAAATGTAGGTTTGCCGTTTCTTAATCTATCTTCTAGGATAAGTCGGTAAGTGAGTATTGCCTCCCGTGTTCCTACATTTCTCCTGAACCCAAACTGATCTTCCCCGAGGTCGGCTTCCATCCTTCTGCATATAATTCGTGTTAATATTTTGCAACCATGACTTATTAAACTGGTGGTTCTGTAGTTTTCACACCTGTCTGCACCTGTTTTCTTTGGAATGGGGATTATAACATTTTTCTTAAAGTCTGAGGGTACTTCGCCTGTCTCATACATCTTACACACCAGGTGAAACAGGTTTGTCTTGGCTGGTTCTCCCAGAGACTTCAGTAGCTCTGAGGGAATATCATCTACTTTAGGGGCCTTGTTTCGACTTAGGTCTTTCAGGGCTCTGTGAAATTCTTCTCTCAGTACAGTATCTCCTATTTCTTCTTCATCTACATCCTCTTCCCTTCCTACAATATTGTCTCGAAGTTCATTTCCTTTGTAGAGCCCCTCTATATACTCTTTCCACCTTTCAGCTTTCCCTTCTTTGCTGAGAACTGGTTTTCCATCAGTGTCCTTGATATTCATAGAGCTGTTTTTCTTATCTCCAAATGTTTCTTTTATTTTCCTGTAGGCTGTATCTATTTTTCCCCTATTTATACATTCTTCTACATCCTTGCATTTGCCTTCTAGCCACTCCTGCTTAACCATTTTGCACTTCCTGTTTATCTCATTTCTTAGTCGTCTGTACTCCATTTTGCCTGTTTCATTTACTGCATTTTTATATTTTCTCCTTTCATCGGTTAAATTTAGTATCTCCTGTGATATCCAAGGATTTTTTGTAGGTCTTGCCTTCCTACCTATTTTGTTCTCTGCTACCTTCACTATTTCATCTCTCAATTTTACCCATTCCTCCTCTACTGTTTTATTTTCCCAATTGTTGCCTAAAGCTCCCTCTGAAATTCTTAAGAACCTCAGGTTCCTTCAATTTATCCAGGTCCCATCTCCTTATTTTCCTACCTTTTTGTAGTTTCTTTAGTTTCAGCCTACAGTTCATAACCAACAAGTTATGGTCAGAGTCTAAAAAGTAAAATGCAATCAACATCTAAATCGGCAGACAGTTCTGACGATAAACACAGACTCTGTGGTACGCGATTAAACGACGGGCACTGGACCAGAAGGTGGCGTCCACTCAACGGTCCTTGACAGTAACCACGCAGTGGAACAGGGTCGCTACTTAATAAGTGGCGATGGCTGAACGGACAGTGGCCTATGCGCAGCCGGGTGGGAATGACCTCCTCGCGGCGAGAGGGCCAAGAGGAGGTCGACCAGGCACCAGAAAATGGCTTACCTCCCTAAGGTTATTTCCTTGAAGACCAATGTGCATGCCAAAGTGAGACCGCACGTCCAGAAAGGATGGCACGGTCAGCCGAAGGGACAGAATACGTAGCAGGACGAAGGAGGAGGGCTGCACCCCTTGCAGCAGTATCGGCGGCCTCATTCCCTTACACACCAACTTGACCCGAGTCATGTATGGAGATGGTACGGACACCAGTGACGTCACAGCCGGCAGTCAGCGTATACAGGGTAAATTACCTAACACTTGCACCGCAAATATTGCGGAAATGGGAAGTGCGATTGATGTGCAGTTTTCTCATAATGGATTGGTAGTCAAGAAGTCGTATTTTTAGCCAATAAACAGATTGTAAAAATACCTAGGAAATGTATTTTTATGGAAACATACAGTTTTTCAAATGGAACGATGGTTGTTTCTGTCATGCGCTGGAATTTTTGACACCAGCTGTGTACAAAGAATTTGGAATGACATTTTTATCACGTTTAGTTTTTCAGCTACAACCATTCAAAGTTTTGGGGGCGGGGGCTACGACAGCGTAGCTGACTGGCTGGTGGTCATGAGACAGTGGGCCGTGCCTCGCGAGCTACCCACTCAGCCAGTAAGCTACGCAATCGCAGCCTTCGCCCCCGAAACCTTTAACGGTTGTTGCTAAACTAAACGTGACAAAAATGTCATTCAAAATTCTTTGTACACAGCTGGTGTCAAAAATTCCATCGCATGATATAAACAACCATTATTCCATTTAAAAAACTGTATGTTCGAATAAAAAATACACTTTCTAAGTAATATTACAATCTGTTTGTTGGCTAAAAATACGAACCCCTGACTACCAATCCATTCTGTGAAAATCGCACATCAATCGCACTTTTCCGCAATTTTGCGGTGCAAGGGTTAGGTGATTCACCCTGTATAACGCCGCACCAACAGACATCAGGCATTCTTACCACTCGACAATGGTTAAGTAGTACTTGGCCGAAAGCTCGTGGAATTTTAACCACTTGACGAGGTCGAAAAGCATAGTTTTCGTTCAAGATGTGAAAGAACTGCACATCGACTCAGAGTCGATTAATGTTGGCCTTGATAGTACGCCTCGGTTGCACAGCCGTAGAGTGGCAGACTATAAATCTAAAGGTCGGGGGTTCGATCACCGCCAGGTCCTATCTGTCACTTTCCACTTCTTTCACCTCTGACAGTATTGCTCGTGTGAAAAATACCGAGTAGCACCGTGATTCGGAACTCACGTTAAACTGTAGGTCCGCCTATGACTGGCTGGGGAGGTCAGGACAGAGGAAGGCAACGGCATACCACCTCTAAACAGCACCATGTCTATTAAAGCACTGTGGTGTTCAAACCAATCATCTGATTAAGTGAATTTTATCCATTATGGATGTTGAACTCCGTGACTGTTCCTTATAGGTTGTGGAAATAAAATCCGCTACCAGTCACAATTATTGCTGGTTTATTAAAACACTACCGGTTTCGGGCTTGTGCCCATCTTCAGGTGTTTACATTCAGTGTTGTTGAATATAAGTAAATCAAATGTTCAAATGTTTGTACAGCTTATGGGACCCAACCACGGGGTCATCAGTCCCTAAACTTACAAACTACTTATGAACTACTTACGTACTAGGACGGCACAAATATCCATGCCCGAGGGGGGATTCGAACCCCCGACTGTAGTGGCCGTGTAGACCGTGACTGAAGCGCCTCAGTCCCCTCGGCCACCGCGGCCGGCGAATATAAGTAAAGTATCCAGTTTGTGTTCGTACATTTCTCATGGATATTAGTTGAGAACATTGTAGTAACAGTAACATGATGCTAATTTGCACTCCCATGTTTAAGGTTTTGCACAGTACACAGTACACTTTATAATTCGCCACAGTACACTGTATAACCAGTTATACAGTGTACTGTGGCGATTTTTAGAGTGACAGTTATAAAGTGTACTGTGTACTGTGCAAAATCTGAAACATGGGAGTGCAAATTAGCATCATGTTACTGTTACTACAGTGTTCTCAACTAATATTCATGAGAAATGTACGAACACAGACTGGATACTTTACTTATATTCAACAACACTGAATGTAAACACCTGAAGATGGGCACAAGCCCGAAACCGGTAGTGTTGTAATAAATCGCCAATAATTGTGACTGGTAGCGGATTTTATTTCCACAATCATCGTATTGTGGACTCGGTTGCACGGTGGTAGAGTGACAGACTACAAATCCAATTCGATACCCGCCAGCTCCTAGGATTTTTGTCTGTCACTTTCCACTTCTTTCACCTCTGGCAGTATTGCTCATGTGAAAAATAACAAGTAGCTCCATGGTTGGGAACCCACGTTAAACTGTAGGTCCCCCTATAACTGGCTGGGTAAGTCAGTTCGAAGGTCGGAGGAAGGCAACGGCATACCACCTCCAAACAGGACCATGCCTAGTATAGCACTGTGGTGTTCAAACCAATCTTCGGATTGTTGACTGCTTTACCTTACTTTTTACCTTACCTTTTTACCTTTAGATCCCATAAGCAATGACTAGAATCGATGTACTGGATGTGCAGTTCTAGTGTCGTGGTTTGGTCAGAATTAGGGATTAGATAGTTAGCATCCCCATAATTTAAGACCCTTTACCCGACATAAAATGCCTCAGTGTAGTTGATACATGCTAGAGGGGCCTGTCTGGGTGCCGGCAGCAGGCCGTGGTGTTTGCAGAGACAGGACAGGACAGGAGCAGAGACAGGAGCAGAGGCGCTAGACCGGCCCGCAGTCTCGGCCGTCCCGTTACGCCTGACCTCCGGCCCAAATGCCAAGGCAGCCGCCACTTCACTCCCGCGCAGCTCGCGGTCCGCAAGCCGCGTCTACTACTGCGCCTCTGGACTCGCCCTCTCTGAACGCTCGCGTGCAATTCGTAGCTGAGGAGGGCGGCATAAAGTTCACTTATCGCCTAGGAAAAAAGATCGCACTGACGCGTTTTACGACCCACTTTAGAATTGTAGTTTTATACCTTTTTGCAAACATTTTGGACCAAAATAAGAATCTAAACAATAAAAAATTAATAAGAGTGTCTGAAACCCTTTCAGGAAAAAAAAAATGGGTACTGGCGGGTTCCGAACCACTGACCTTCAGCGTCGCAGTTCAACACATTGCTCACTACGATACAGATAACAGGAATTCTACATCTACATACATACTCTGCAAATCACATTCAAGTGCCTGGCAGAGGGTTTATTAACCACTTTCATAACTTTTCTCTACCGTTCCATTCTCTAATAGCGCGCGGGAAGAAAGAACATCTAAATCGTTCCGTTTTCGATCTGATTTCTCTTATTTTATTGGGATGGTCATGTCTCCCTAAGTAGGTGGGTGCTAGCAAAATATTTTCACATTCAGAACTAAAAGTCGGTGATTGAAACTTGGCAAACAGATCACGCCGCAAGATTACGTTATTTAATCTCATACTATTGATGGCCGTTGTTAACGGATGCTAATATGACATTTGTAGACACTAGATTATCATTTATCGTACGAAAAACGACGTCTTTTTGTTAATTCTTCAGTGCGCCATTGCTCTGAAATGACGACGTGTAAGTTACAATAAGAAAATCATGAAATATGCAACGCAAGATGGCGTATGCCAGAGAGAGTTCTGGGTGAGGAATGTCACGTGACATCTCCGCACGGCTGGTTTTCGTTAGTTTAATGGTGGGTGTCAAAATTCCGTTATTTTTGCAAATATCTCTCAAACGAACGAGATATGAAAAAAAAAAAAAAAAAAAAAAAAAACATAAGGGAGCTAAGTTGTAGAGAAGTTTCTCCTCTACAAATTCGTTTATTCACTTTTCGTGTCAGATGCATGGTTAAGCCGTTATTTTCATTTAAATTTCGAGCTGTCAAAACACGATCGCAAAGGCCCACTTTTAGTGTTACTACCGTAACCTGAAGTGGGCCAAAATATGTTTGCCGGAAAGCGTCTTCAGTCTGGATACACATTGTAATTCCGCGCCTAATACCGTAGCTCGCTGCTAGTAGAGGCAAAACAGAGTGGAGCATGCGCTGGTACTAGTTTTTAAGTGACTTCAGATATAATAAACAAACAACCTCTCGAATGATCGCGACTTCGTACCCGAAGTTAACTAGCAGCCCAGCAACAAAATAAACACTCCTGGCCATTAAAATTGCTACACCACGAAGATGACGTGCTACAGACGAGAAATTTAACCGACAGGAAGGAGATGCTGTGCTATGCAAATGATTAGCTTTTCAGAGCATTCACATAAGGGTGGCGCCAGTGGCAGGAGGTAAGTTTCCAACCGATTTCTCATACACAAACAGCAGTTGACCGGCGTTGCCTAGTGAAACGTTGTTGTGATGCCTTGTGTAAGGAGGAGAAATGCGTACCATCACGTTTCCAACTTTGATAAAGGTCGGATTGTGGCCTATCGCGATTGCGGTTTATCGTATCGCGACGTTGCTGCTCGCGTTGGTCGCGATCCAATGACTGTTAGCAGAATATGGAATCAGTGGGCTCAGGAGGGCAATACGGGACGCCGTGCTGGATACCAACGGCCTCGTATCACTAGCAGTCGAGACGACAGGCATCATATCAGCTCGCAGACCATGACTAAAGTTACCCTTGACGCTGCATCATAGGCAGGAAGACTTGCGATGGTGTAGGCAACGACGAACCTGGGTGCACGAATGACAAAAATGTCATTTTTTCCGATGAATCCAGGTTCTGTTTACAGCATCATGACGGTCGCATCCGAGTTTGGCGACATCGCGGTGAACGCACATTGGAATGTTTATTCGTCATTACCATACTGGTATATCACCCGGCTTGATGGTATGGGGTGGCACTAGTTACACGTTTCGGTCACCTCTTGTTCGCATCGACGGCACTTTCAACAGTGGCCGTTACATTTCAGATGTGTTACGTCCCGTTGCTCTGCCATTCATTCGATCCCTGCAAAACCCTACATTTCAGCAGGATAATGTTCGACCGCATGTTGCAGGTCCTGTACGGGCCTTTCTGGATACGAAAAATGTTCGACTGCTTCCTTGGCCAGCACATTCTCCACATCTCTCACCAGTTGAAAACGTCTGGTCAATGGTGTGCGAGCAACTGGCTCGTCTCAATAAGCCAGTCACTACTGTTGTTGAACTGTGATATCGTGTTGAAGCTGCATGGGCATCTGTACCTGTACACGGCATCCAAGTTCTGTTTGACTCAATTCCCAGGCATATCAAGGCCGTTATTACGGCCAGAGGTGGTTCTTCTGGATAATGATTTCTCAGGATCTGTGCACCCAGACTGCTTGAAAATTTAATCACATGTCATATCCAGTATAATATGTTTGTCCAATGAATATCCGTTTATCAACTACATTTCTTCTTGTTGTAGCTATTTTAATATCCGGTAGTGTATAATGACCGTCAATACTAGTCTTCATATTCTTATTATTAAAGTTCCTCAAATTGATAAATGAATTAATTCAAAATTAGATTCCTCAGTAAAATTAATTAATTCCAGTTGCTACGATAGTCTCTGTTTATTCCATATGTTTTAAATAACTGATATCGATATCACAATATCAATAATCGTGCAACTTCAGTGCCACTCAACTTTCTTGTAAGTCTTTCAGACCACATTCAAAATTCAATTCAGAATTACCGCCGGCCGCGGTGGCCGAGGTGACTGAGGCGCTCCAGTCACGGTCTGCACGGCCACTACGGTCGGGGGTTCGAATCCCCCTTCAGGCATGGATATTTGTCCCGTCCTTAGTCTTAGCTATTTCATAAGTAGTTTGAAAGCTTAGGGACTGATGACCCCGTAGTTAAGTCCCATAAGTTCTACAAACATTTGAACATTTTGAACAGAATTACCATCACTTAAGAAAAAAATCATTTGATTCAATGTATAGAAATCGTGGACACACATCAGTAATTTCATTTTTAAACTTATTATTATAAATATATGTGACGTAATAATACCACATAATTCAGTATTATAAATCAAACTTGCAACGAGACTTCATCTCAATACCGAACCCAAAATAAGACTAAACATTTTTAAAAATCTCTCTTTTACACATTAATATCTTAATTGTTAATGTTTAAAACATGTCAACCGCGGTCCACAACAGCTGGCAATGTCTCCTAGTTCAGCGCGCCGACCTTCGGCTAATCAACGATAACGCCCAGCATTTTCTCGCTGACGTCGACGGAGAACCCGTCACTGCATACCGCTGCAGCACCGTCGTTACACATGAAACAAACAAAGGCGAATAACATTCACACAAGTGTATGTTCTCAAATGTTAATAACATTCAAAACAATACATTAATTAATTACTGAATAACTGCGAAATTGAGATTTATGAGGAAAATAGTGGAGGTTAAATATAGGTCGCACTATAAGTAATCTGTCATTCAGTGCTGTATTATTATTATTATTATTATTATGCAGTTTTCTGCCTAGTGGTTGGTCCGTGTCATCGTGCGGAGGATTTATGACACCAATGTTCCCTGTCTCCAGTTTCTTCTTTTTTTCTGATGTACCTCCTTCCATCTTTCAGGTCATCCAGGTTTTGAATTCTTATCCCTTCTCATCATGCAGTTCCGTTGATCTTTCCTTGGATGACGTCATGTACCAGCCCCTCGTGTCGAAGTAGTTGTCCGATTCAGTTGGTCTTCCTCTGAAGAATTGTACATAGCATACGTTTCTTTTCTCTTATTCTTCTCAGTACATTTTTTTTTTCTTTTTTTTTTGTCAAAGTCAATGTCTCGGCTTCATATAGTGCAATGCTCCGAATATAGCACTTCACCAAAGCCGCTTTCAAAAAGAAGAGTGCGGTGTACCGCGCAGTAAAGCGTTTTTTGAAAGGTGAATTAATTCCAAAATTCCTTCACCAAAGAAGACGAAGGAAATACTCCAGAAAGCGAATCAAGAACAGCTGCCAACATGCGTAATATACAAGTAGATATCCCTGGAGTATTATAGCAAATTAAATCACTCAATAAAAGTAAGTCTTCCTGTCCAGATTGCTCATCAATTAAGTTCCCTTCAGAATATGCTGATACAATAACCCCATACATATCACAACCACAACCACTCCCTAGCGAAATATCGTCACCTTGAGAAGGCAAAGTTGTACAGATCAATCCAATATTCAAGATAGTCAACCGAGTGATCCGCAAAATTAAAGGCCTATATCAATGATGTCTGTTTGCAGCAGGATTTTAGAACATATACTTTCCTCAAACATTATGAACTAGAGAGAATGACCTATTGACGCATAGTCAACACGGATTCAGAAAGTAACTCAAATCGATTCCATATTTCTATACTTCAGGAGATTACTGACACTGTACCTCACAACCTAACTGCGTTCTTATAGAATATCGCCACAGTTGTGTTAGTGGACTCGCGATTTTCTGCCAGAAAGGACACAGTCTGTAGCAACTGACGGAAAGTCATCGAGTAAAACAAGTGATGTCTTGTGTAGATCAGGGAAGAGATATAGGGTCCCTACTTTTCCTCGTCTTTATAAACGATTTAGGAGACAATGTGAGCATGTCTCTTAGACTGTTCACGGATTATCTGTCATTTATCGATTAGTAAAGTCACCATAAGAACAACAAATGCAAAATGCTATAGATAAGATATCTGCATGGTGAAAAAAATTGGGAACTGACCCGTACATAATGAAAAGTCGGTCTGCTGCGCGCCAGTCACGGTCTGCACGGCCGCTACGGTCGGGGTTTCGAATCCCCCCTCGGGCATGAATGTTTGTGTCGTCTTTGGTGTAAGATAGTTCATAAGTAGTTTCTAAGTTTAAGGACTGCTGACTCCGCAGTTAAGTCCCTTAAGCTTAACAGACATTTGAACATTTTGAACAGGAGCTTAGCAATAACAGGTCTCTCAAACGAATTTTCTGACGTATCGAGATCAGTGCTTTACAAAACGGCAGTGAACTCTAAGTTATCGGGACAGGTGGCAAGATTGTATGAAGAGGGTATTTTAAAATTGATTGAGAGCCATGATAAGCGTTTCAACAAACTTGGCTACTATGTCGAAAAAAAGAGTAAAGTATGTACTGTCTGAAAATAAATTTCTGTTTTTCAAATAACCTTTCGTTGTGTACTCCTGTTCAAACGAAACTTACTTAAAAAACGCGTCTCGTACTACGCCTTCCACACCACTGGCGACGGGTTCTATACGACGCTGTGACTGCTTTGAAGGACATAACAGGTGCAAACATGTAACGCTTTCGTATCGGTTGTCAATAAATAGTTGCCACTATTTAAGTTTTTTTTTGGTGGTTGATTCCGCCTTATGCAACACACTTTTTTGGTTTTAATAGCCAAACTAGTTTCGGCACTTATTGTGCCATCTTCTGTGGGTTTCTGGTGTTTATTTTATTGTGTCATTAGAAGGATTTCCATATGCATTAATTATGGAATGACAAGTTTTGACAGCCTGTCATATTTGAGCTGTGGTGTTGCTGCTTGTTTGTTTGTGGCGTGTTGTTATGTTTTATGATCTTCAGTGCGATTTTTGCTGTGGAACAGCACTGTTTATATCGCCGAAACTAGTCTGGGTATTAAAACCAAAAAAGTGTCTTACATAAGGCGAAATCAACTATAAACCTAATTCTGCAAGCACGGAAGACAAGAGCTGCACCATCTGTAGGCGACCTCTATGCCACCGCGTCCGTGTGGGCCCTCGGTGTGCAGTTTGCCAGCCAGCGTGGCGAGTGCGTAGGACAGCGATCACGGACCTGCCCGGCCACTGCGTCCAGGCAATCCCACGGGCCGCCGGGAAACCCCCCGCGACGGGTTTACCGCTCTCTCTCTCTCTCTCTCTCTCTCTCGCTCTATCTCTCGGTCTCGGAGTGTCAGCGCCTAGGACGTCACCTGCGCGCTCAAGGTTGTCTGTGCCACCGCGCATGCGCGCTGCCTCGCTGCGCACGCCCGCCTACCCGTGCTACTGCTTATCGCACCAGACTGCGCTATCTCGCCGCGCCTCTACACGACACTCCCCTACCTGCAGACAGCGTCTCACGTGTGCAACGACCTTTCACGGCGAATGTTCTCATCACTGTACGCTTTAAAGCTCACAGGCTAAATTTTTAGCCATCTCATTTATTTCTGAACGAGCAACCCGTCCCGGTTTCGTACGAGGAAGCAGATCGAATTTATAAGCCAAATATTGCTTTCTGTCAATGTTATATAGGCCTGTTGCATCAGGTAATTTTGTAGGACTGAAAGGTACTATATGTTCATCCTACGCATTGCGAGACAACCTACATCTACATATATACTCCGCAATCCACCGTAAGGTGTGTGGCGGAGGGTACACTGTACCACTACAAGGGATTTCCTTTCCTAGAATGTCTATATGCCTCTGTACGAGACCTAATTTCTCTTATCTTTTTGATCATTACGCGAAATGTAAGTAGGCGGCAGGAAGATCGTTCTACACTCAGCTTCAAATTCCGGCCCTCTAAATTTCCTCAACAGAATTTCTCGAAAAGAACGTCGTATTCCCTCCAGCGATTCCCATTTCAGTTCCCGGAGCATTTCCGTGACACTCGCGCGTTGGTCGAACCTACCAGTAACGAACCTAGCTGCTCGCCTCTGAACTGCTTCCATGTCTTCCTTTGAACTGATATGCTGCGGTTCCCAAACACTTGAGCAAGCCGCGCTGGAGTAGCCGAGCGGTCTCAATGGTCCTGCGGCAGCGTGAAGGACTACAAAAAAAAAAAAAAAAAAAAAAAAAAAAAAAAAAAAAAAAAAAAAAAAAAAGGTCCTAGGTTCGAGCCTTTCCACAGCCGAAGATTTTAATTTTGCCGTGGCTCAGCACGCCCGGTCAGGGGGCTCAGCGACCTCTGTAATAAAAAAGCTGACCCAAGAACACTTCGAACATCGACGAAGAAATACGAACAGCGTCCGCAATGAACAGAACTACCGATAGAGCAAAAAAAAAAAAAAAAAAAAAGCGGTCTAAAGCACCTCGCTGCGGACGCGCGGTTGCTCGCAGTGGAGGTTTGAATCCTCCCTGGGGCATGGGTGTGTGTGTTTGTTTGTAGGTTAGTTTACCTAGGTTTAAGTAGTTTGTAACCTACGGACTGATGACCACGCAGTTTGGTCCGATAGATTTACAGACATTTGAACATTTTTGAACACTTGAGCAATACTCAAAATGTGGTAGTACAAGCGTTCTATACGCAGTATCCTTTACAGATGAAGTACATCTTCCCAAAATTCTCCCAATAAACCGAAGTCTGCTGTCCGCCTTACAACTGTCCTTACATATTCGTTCCACTTCATACCACTTTGCAATGTTACGCCTAGATATTTGAACGACGCGTCTGCATCAAGAAGCTCACTACTAATGCTGAATTCGAGCATTATGGAATTGTTTTCGCTACTCGTGTGCATCGCCTTACATTTTTCTACATTCTGAGCTAGCTGCCATTCTTCACATCAACTAGAAATTTTGTGTAAGCCATACTCTATGCTATTGAAGTGAATTCCTCCCATACACCACAGCATCAACAGCAAACAGCTGCAAATTGCAGGTTACTCTGTCCATCAGATCATTTATATAGATAGAAAATAATAGAAGTTCTATCATTCACCGGGGCACGCCTGATACACACGTCTCTGATGAACACTCGCCGTCGAGAACAACGTACTGCGTTCTATTACGTAGGAAGTCTTCCAGCTAGTCCCAAATCTGTGACCCTATTCCATATGATCGCATCCTCGTTAGTAGTCTGCAGTGTGGCACCGCGCCAAATGCTTTTTTGAAATCGGGAAGAACACAATCTGTCTGTGCCCCTCATCCATGGCTCGCAAGATGTCATGTGAGAAAACGGGCAAGTTTCACACGACCGATATTTCCTAAACCCGTGCTGATTCATACAAAGAAGCTTATCCGTCTCGAAATTTACTGTATCCACTATATTGTCACATTACTGTAACGTTCGTAATTCACAGAATGTATACCTTTACCTAAGAGTATTAATTGCTCTCTTTCGCGGACGTTTCCTCGCCGCGGTCAACCACTACCTGAATGAATCATACACCTAAACCTTCCTCGTGAATCACACCATCCAATGGTGAAAATTGTGTGAAAATCCGTCCAGCAGTTTTTGAGTTTATCGCGAACAGACATATGCGTCGGAGAACTTAGTTTTGAAATACGTATTTGCAACAATATTACTCAACGTTATGTCTTGATTGTTGTTAAAGTCTGGATGTCGAAACCGTGTAAGCATCGCATTATGAAACAATAAACTTATTTTCACATGAACGGTAGAGTACGTTAAGTCACAGAATATATAGCTAATCCTTAGGGTATTGATGCGCCCTGTTAAGTGGATTTTCGTTCGCCACAGTCACCCACTGCATCACATCTCAATGAATTACACAGCTAAACCTTCATCGTGAATCACACCATCCACTGGTGAAAACAGATTGAAAATCCGTTCAGTAATGTTTGAGTTTATCGCGGACACAAAGACAGACGGGTCGGAAGGACTTTGGTTTATAATATGTATAATAATTATCTATGAAGGTAAAAAGCCAAGACCGCAAAATAATTCTTTATTTTATGATTACCGGTTTGTAAGGGCTATGCCACCATCATCTGGTCAATTAAAATTATACAGTGTGGTCATCTTACGCTATTTAAAAATGGAGGTTAAATAGTACGTGAACATAACAGTCGAAATATAAAATACATAAGTTAAATCATATCTTACAAGCTGTTGATGATTAACTTATGTATTTTATATTTCGAGTAATTGCTATGTTGCATGTACTATTTAAACTCCATTTTTTAAACAACGAAAGATGACTACACTGTATAATTTTAAATGACCAGATGATGGTGGCATAGCGCATTCAAACCGGTAATCATAAAATAAATTATTATTTTGCGATCTTGGCTTTCTACTTTCGAAGAGAATTAATCTATCAGATCCCCTCCACAGCATACGATGTTAGGTAATGTAAAAATGTATAATAATAATTATTTTTCACTTTTTCGTTTTTAATACAGAGCTATTGTTTTTGGGAAATTTATTTTTAAATTACTCATGGTACTATAAGCTGCAATTTTCTAGTGAATATTATTCCTAGTGTTCTCAGTATTGGGTGGCTTAATATTTATCTGCAATTCCGCTACACTGACTCGTACTGAGTGAATTATATTGACACCTTCTGAATTTGTCGTTACTCATATTGCTTAAACCATGGAATTATTGTTTCAAAATTGTGTTCCTTAACTCCACACTGGATTTTTCACAACACATGAAAAACAAAATTAATCGTGACATAGCACAAAACTATCTAAGCACGACGCCATTGCACAGGCTTTGCAGATAATGACCTTCTGACAGATTTAGTTGTGCTACAGTGAGCACATCTTCTGCAACTATTTCTGACTGGTAAATTATTACCGACATTAGTAAATTGGCGCAAAGATCTTATCTGTCTGTCACTTTCCTTTTTTATCTTGTAACTTGAACTTGTTACTAAAATATTTGGTCTTCTTTCTTACTGAACTTTACTGCAGTAACTTCCAAGCAGCTCAAATGTTTTGCCGGCTTTTATCTATATGTTGACAGTTGCATAGTTGTATATAATATATGAGTTCACAGTAGCCGAACCTATGAGTAAGTAGAACAAAGACTTTCAGGAATAAGAGCAGCAAGACGTAAGTTGGTCAAACAGGTTATTTGTTGTAATCGTGTGTGCACAAAGGCCATGAAATGTCTTCTTTGTCATCAGACTAATTCCTCCTTCCAACTACTTTCAAAGAATTTGGGCTGTGAATATTTGACATAATTACAACATTATCACTCTTTGTCATCATTAGATCAGTGTCTTTGCACAAAATATTTATTTGGATCAAATTTTCTACTTGCCTGCATAGTTCCGCACGCAAACTGGCTCCATGCGAATACATTTTGTGACAACTTATAGTTAAAAAATCTGAAAGAAGGCACAGTAACAATTTTGATTGGGACTCACTTGTTAACCAAAAGTGGCTATATATCCGATCACAGAACGTTCGGCTACAGTATTGTGGACGATAACGTTCCAATCTAAAGCGTGATTACCGAGACATATTCGACCATATCGGAAGTGTCCTAATATTTAGTCACCATTCTTTAACCACAGAACCACATCGAGTTTTGTGAGCGTTAAAGGGTTAATAAGCAGATATTTAATGTGTTGAGAATTGGGTAGCCGGGAGCAATGCAAATTCAGATTTCGACCACGAACTAGCCATTATCAAGACAAGCAAGTCAAAACAAGTTGTTGCGTATTTCGTGTCACGTCATGGACATGTCTATACACAATTATTCAGATGCCCACAGTTGTCCGGAAGTGTATATAGCAACGTAAATGACGTCACATGAAATACTTAACACCTTCTTGTGAAATGCTTGTCTTTATAATGGCTAATATTCCAGCGATGAATGACGCTCTTCATCCTCACACGTTCACGAAGCCGTACTGTAATTGCATAAGCGATTTTCCAGTGGTTAAATCTGACTCTCAAAGAGGCGTTCGTAGCAGACATGGAATTGTGGCGTCGCCATGGCGAAAAATTTTCACAACTTCAGGGAGATTACGCCGAGAAGCGACTGAGTGTGACTAGTGAATAGTGAGTAGTGAGTGTGAGTAGTTGACGTGGTATAAGTAGAATACGACTTACACAACAAGCAGAAAAATTATACTTGATGAACTTAAAACAGTAACTATGATTGACCCTCTGTGCTCTTAGTTGGCTCACATAGTCAAGCGACAAGATTTTAAAGGGAATTCCTTCAAGAGCTGGATCTTTAATAAATCGAGATACAGTCACGTGCCTTACTACGATAACGACAGCCCACAGATACCGTATTTAATCAGATTAGACTTCGACACGACCTTATCAAACAAAAACCATGTTAGCAATCAGAAGCGTATCAAAAGTTCCACAAAAGATGGATATTATATAGCGAAGTTCACTCGAAACATGGAATGCCAAGGAGGGAAACATCTATAAATAGAGTATAAGGTAACTTTAAATTTTCGAGTTCTTGGAATGTCTCCAACAGCTGCCAAGCTGTAGCACTCCGTTTTGTTAAGTTTTTATCATCAGGCCAGTAACCCAGTGCATGTAAAATCATGACATTGGTCATTCCTAGCGTTATCAGCGTTTGCACGTAAGCATGTTAAGTTTATTTTTTCTATCCATTATTGAGTAATTTTAGAGAATTGGAATTTTGTGGTATTTTGCATGGTATGAATATGTTGCGATCCATTATTAATGATTCTGAACTGTAGTTCACTTAAAGATCGGACTTAACATGTGTATTATATCACCAATCTCTAAGCAATATCTTCCAAGTACTTTCGAACAATGGCACCAAACTCTGCTTTAAAAGTATTCGAAGATTTTGTTACAGATATCTTTTCGGAATAAAGGGAGCTGGTATTACCTATGATTGAAGCCAGGTGGACCATGCTTTTGTGAACAAAACAAAAATTTCTAGCTTAAAACCCTGTTGAATATTGCTCTCTTTATGCACAGCAAGTAAACTGCAGGCACATCGAAGTATTTACTTAGATATTACGTACATTTCAACGAATTGATCTCCTGTACACACTTTTTCAGCGTTACGGCATCTGCAGAATTCTAATCTCCTCTTTTCTGCAATGTTAAACGAGGATAGTCTTTAACTATCAGCGCTGCAGAATTAATCTCTGATCCGATCGGCAAGAAGTTCACGAAATATTTAAAATCCGCATTTGCACACTAAATCTATACCAGAGATAAAAAAAAAAAAAAAAAAAAAAAAAAAAAAAAAACCCTCCGTTTGTTTGTCATTTGGCCCAGTTCTAGCTACTTACATAACATGTTAAAAGTTATTCTGTAATAACTCGAACACTAATCAGTCCTTCGCATTCCGATTTCTAAATACTTTTCAAGAAACACAGTCTTCATGATGTTTTCCTGTACAATTACAATAGAAATTGTTACATGTATTTTGCTAACTTCGAATATAAACCCAATCTAAGGTCATAACAACAATTTTCAGTAATTTACTACACACATTCTTGCAAATAATTCCATGAAAAACTCTTCATAACTAAATTAAAAGATGAACTCTGCATATTTCTTTCAAAACATTAAATGTTTTATTATTTTTTTCACTACTGCGATGTGTATGTGTTATATTCTTCTGTACGGAGACTGGTTTTGATGCAGCTCTCAACCCTATACTATACTGTACTGTACAAGCCACTTAATATCCTCAAAAGAACGGCAGCCCACATTCATTTCAAGCTGCTTACTGTATTCGTCCCTTGACCTCCCTCTGCAATCCCCCCCCCCCCCCCCGCCCCCGTTCGACACACACACGAAACCATCCAGTACTAAATTGAGGAATCCTATATGCCTCAGCATGAATTCTACCAATCGTTCCCTTCTTTTAGTGAATTCCGTCATTGCCTCCTTATTAGTTACATGATCTACCCACCTAACCTTCAGCATTTCTCAAAACATGTAGCTTCATGCGTAGTTAGAACAAAACTGAATTGACCTTTTCTGTAATTACCAGTCCCAGTTGCATCGAAGTAAGGTTTATTTATTTTCGATTACTCGTTTCAGACGTTTTACCCCATTTTAAAATCAACCAAGTCGTACAGTATCAACGTTCGCCTCCTGGTATATTTTCGTTTATTGACAGGTTTTTACGTACATGCTAGGCCCATAGAGGCCTACCAATCCACGGAAAAAAAAGAAAAAGAAAAGAAGGCATGCTGCCAACGATGATATTGTAGGACGTAGTTGACTTGTCTGAAATTGGGCTAAAATGTGTGAAAACCGCAGAAAAAATCAAGTAACCTTACTTCTGGTCAACCTCTACTAGTAATTATAGAAAATGTGACAAATAATAAGGTCGCTGCCTACATCACGCAGTTTGCTGGAAATAAATAAAATTAAATGTAATTACTTTCTTTCACACGACAGACATTTAATTTCAACAGTTACAGCAATACAAGTCAGAAGAGGTCACTGGGACTTCGGGCATCTTCTTGTAACAGACGATCGTTAGCTCATCGTAGTTAGCGTCGAGCGCCGTTCGCATCCAGATCACGTCAGCACTGGAACTAAGTTGCAACGACGGTCATCAACATGAAACAGAAAAAAAAAACTACGTAGTTGCGAGAATAATTGAGAATTATTGATATGTTCTCTGTTTTTTTTTTTTTTTTTTTTTTTTTTTTTTTTTTTTTTTTTTTTTTTTTCCGGACATGTCCGAAAGAACAGACACCGTTGGTTAACATTAACGGCGGTAATTTTATGAAATCGAAGCACTGGAACATTTCGTCCTTTTAAGGGCACTGGATTTCGTCGTGGAATGTATTTCCGTGTCCTGAAACGGTCGAAATGTTTCAATATTTCGAATTGGTAATAATTATGAACAAATACATAGAAGTGAATGCATGAATGAAACTTAGGGTATAACGTCCCGTCGACAGCGTGGTCATTAGAGATGGAGCTCACGCTCAGCACGGAAAAGCTTCTCTCTATGAATCAGCACGGGTTTAGTAAACATTGTTCATGTGAAACTCAGCTTGTCCTTTTCTCACATGACAACTCGCGAGCCATGGATGAAGGGCAACAGACGAATTGTGTTTTTCTCGACTTCAAAAAGGCGTTCGACGCGGTGTCACACTACAGACTGATAACGAAGATACGAGCTTATGGAATAGGTTCACAGATTTGTGACTGACTGCAAGACTTCCTAAGTAATAGAACGCAGTACGTTGTTCTTGACGACGAGTGTTCATCACAGACGAGTGTATCGTCAGGCGTGCCCCAGGGGAGTGTGATAGGACCACTATTATTTTCTATCTATATAAATGATCTTATGGACAGAGTAAGTTGTAATTTGCGGCTGTTTGCTGATGATGCTGTGGTGTACGGGAGGGTGTCCTCTTTAACTGACTGTAATAGCATACAGCATGACTTAGACAAAATTTCTAGTTGGTGCAAAGAATGGCAGATAGCTCTCAATGTAGAAAAATGTAAGGTGATGCGCATGAGTAGGAAAAACAATCCCATAATGTTCGAATACAGCATTAGTAGTGAGCTTCTTGATGCTGTCAAGTCGTTCAAATATCTAGGCGTAACATTGCAGAGCGATCTGAAATGGAACGAACATGTAAGCTGTGAGTACGGCGGACAGCTGTCTTCGATTTCCTGGGAGAATTTAGGGAAGATGTACTTCACCTGTAAAGAAGACCGCGTATAAAAGGCTTGTACGACCACGTCTTGAGTATTGCTCAAGTGTTTGGGACCCGCAGCAGATCAGTTTAAAGGAAGACATAGAAGCAGTTCAGAAGCGAGCAGCTAGGTTTGTTACTGGTAGGTTCGACCAATGCGCGTGTGTCACGGAAATGCTCCGGCAGCTCAATTGGGGACCGCTGGAGGAAAGACGACGTTCTTTTCGTGAATTTCTGTTGAGGAAATTTAGAGGGCTGGAATTTGAAGCTGAATGTAGTACGATCTTGCTACCGCCTACTTACATTTCGCGTGGTGATCACAAAGACAAGATAAGAGAAATTAGGGATCATACGGAGGCATATAGACATTCTTTTTCTCCTCATTCTATTTGGGAGTGGAATAGGAAAGGAAATGCCTAGTAGTGGTACAGTGTACCCTCCGCCACGTACCTTACGTGGATTACGGAGTATGTATGTAGATGTAGATGTAGGATGGAGGAAGGAAATCGGCCATGCCCTTTGAAAGGAACCAACCCGGCATTTGCCTGGAGTGATTTAGTGAAATCACGGGAAACCTAAACCTCGATGGCCGGACGTGGATTTGAACCACAATCCTCCCGAATGCGAGTGCAATGTTACCACTGCTCCACATCGCTCGGTATATAGAAGTAATAGAAGTGAAAGTGGAGAAGTGCATTCTCGGCAACTATCGTTGCTGCCGCTCTGAACCCGGCAAGTATTCTGTGTCACCACAATTTTCAGCATAATACTCGGCGATTCTGCTGCCACCAACGTACAGCGCACTCAAGGACAGAAGAGGCGAGATAAGAAAAGCAGAGAGAGCTTTTTATACTTTTTTATCAAGCTAAAGCAGGAAAAGAATGACTAGTAACCAGCACCATGACGCTACGTGTGGTGGTTTGAGGAGTAGTTATGTAACTGTAGTTGATATTTTAGGACAAAAGTCGCAAAATAACATCATTCATGTCACCACTTTCACATTGTATTTTCTATTTATTCTATGACTAGAATAATTTTGATATTACCAGGACCTAGGATTTTTATCTATCACTTTCAACTTCTTTCACCTCTGGCAGTATTGTTTATGTGAAAAATACCGAGGAGCACCGTGGTTCGGAACCCACGTTAAACTGTAGGTCCCCCTATAACTGGCTGGGTAAGCCAGTTCGAAAGTCGGAGGAAGGCAACGGCATACTACCTCCAAGTTTCAATGTGAACAGCGACATAGCGTCTTTTCTTCCTTCTCCTTGCTGTGTGCTTTACACTCAGGTGAGACGTAGTGCCCCTTTGGATGCACTTGAAAATATTATAAATGTCTTGACCACAGCCGCAGCGAATTGGCCGAGCGCTCTAAAGCGCCTTGATGCGGAGCGAGCGGTTGCTCCCCGTCGTGGAGGTTCGAGTGTGTGTGTGTGTGTGTGTGTGTGTGTGTGTGTGTGTGTGTGTGTGTGTGTCTGTGTGTGGGTGGGTGTGTGGATGGTTGGAGGGGGGGGGGTTGTCTTTGGTTAGTTTAAGTAGTCTGTGAACCTACAGACTGATAACCGTAAGTAGATAAGTCGCATAGATTTACAAACGTTTGAACATTTGATCTTTTTAACAAAGAGATGGGCTGGGGATATATGTTTTAAACATGTGTCTTATATAAGAGGGTTGGAACTTAGTGGCAGCACTGTTGTGGAGACATCCGCAATGTAATCTACTATTGTCGCTGATAGCACACGTTGTTGACATATCTACCTCCGTCTCACGTCACCGGCGTGCGCACAGTCGAGGGAAACACAGTCACTTGCGAGAGATCGGTCTAACGTAACGGTGTCACTGTGTTTTCGAAACAGGAACAACGGAGATGGATGAAGATTGAATGTGCCAGAGATCGTACAGCACGACGGTGCCATCAAGGTCGCCACGAAAGTCAAAAGTGCGTCAGAGCCCCGGTATGGTGAAAGCTATGATGGTTCTCGTGTACGAATGTACTTTTCATTTTTGGAGCATCACCTGCGACCAGATTTGCGAAAGAAACGACAACACTTTCTGTCTAATCCACCTACCATTTTGCACGACAATGCGCAAATTGTGGCTACTCTGTTCGGTCGATGGGACCGGGAAGTACTGGATCACACACCTTACACTCCGGACTTGTGACTTTGATTTGATTCCGAAGATGAAGGTACCACTTCATGACATTCGCTTCAGAATTGTTCCAGAGATTCGACAGGCAGCAGACCGTTCCATTCGCACCATGAACACAACAGTCCCTGCTAACGGTATACTACGCCTTCTACATCCTCCCAACGGGTTCTACACGACGCTGGTGACTACTCTGAAGGACAGTAACATGTGCAAACATGTAAAACCTTAGTACTGGTTGTGAATAAATAGTTGCTAGTACGAGGTATGTCCACAAAGTAAGTTCCGTTTGGTTATATAAAACGAACGGGTACAGATACAGAAAAAAAAAATTGATTGTACAAGAATCTACAACTGTTAAACTACTTTTCTACATAGAATCCGAAATTTTGTAGGCAATTTTCGTAGCATGGCACAAGGTTTCGTGTGCCTTTTTCATGGAATGTTGCCGCCTGTGTATTCAACCATGTGGTAGCATGTTCTTTCAGCTCGTCATCATCGTTGAAGTGTTGTCCACGAAGGACAGATTTTAGGTGTAAGAAGAGGATTACTGTCAAAAGATTTTTTTTTTCACGATAATGCCTGACCTCACACACCGAATGTGACCAAACAATTCTTACGGAGATTTCAATGGGACCTGTTTGATCATCCTCCATACAGCTCGGACCTCTCTCCTAGCGACTTTCATCTCTTCTTACACCTAAAATCTATCCTTGGTGATCAACACTTCAACGATGATAAAGAGCTGTTACCACACGGTTGAATACACAGGCGGCAACCTTCTGCGAAGAATGCATGCAAAAACTTGTGCCACGCTATGACAAGTGCCTACAAAATTTATGAAGCTATGTAGAAAAGTAGTTTAACAGTTGTACATTTTTGTACACTAAATATTTTTTCTGTATCTGTACACGTTTGTTTTATATAACCAAAAGGAACTTACTTTGTGCACATACCTCGTATTTACGTTCCAACCCTCGTATTTTTCTATATAATGACGTATGTCTGTAACGCAAATTATTTGAAGGTGGCATTTTTTTTAGCATAGCTTTGCCTTCCAAAATGACAAAAGTCGAAACCCGTAATTCATAAATAAGTTGCTAAGTGTGGTCGAGACATTTATATTAATTTCAAGTTTCTGCCTTAATGATGGTCGCAGTACAAGAGGATATAAAGTGCAGAATGGCAATGGGTAGAAAAACGTTCTTGGAAAGTTGCTTTGTATGGGAGTGAAACATCGACGATAAACAGTGCGGACAGGAAGAGGATAGAGGCTTTTGAAATGTGGTGCTACAAAAAATGTTCAAATGTTTGTATAGCTTATGGGACTTAACTGCGGGGTCATCAGTATCTAAACTTACAAACTACTTATGAACTATCTAAAACTAAGGACGGCACAAATATCCATGCCCGAGGGGGGGGGGGGATTTGGCCCCGACCCTAGTGGCCGTGCAGACCGTGACTGACGCGCCGCAGTCCCCTCGGCCACCGCGGCCGGCTGTGGTGCTACGGAAAGAATGCTGAAGATTAGGTGGGTGGATTGTGTAACTAATGAGGTGGTACTGAACATAGTTGGGGAGAAAAGGAATTAATGGCATATCTTGACTAAAATAAGGGATCGATTGGTAGGACACATTCTTAGACATCAAGGAATTGTGAATTTAGCGTTGGGGGAAAGTGTGTGGGGTAAAAACTGCAGAGGAAGACCAAGACATGGATACCGATGGAAGGCATTTGTGTGGAGTGTTGCTTTGTATGGGAGTGAAATATGGACGATAAACAGTTCGGACGAGAAGAGGATAGAGGCTTTTGAAATGTGGTGCTACAAAAAATGTTCAAATGTTTGTATAGCTTATGGGACTTAACTGCGGGGTCATTAGTACCTAACTTACAAACTACTTATGATGTAGCTAACACTAAGGACGGCACAAATATCCATGCCCGAGGGGGGGATTGGGCCCCCGACCGTAGTGGCCGTGCAGACCGTGACTGACGCGCCGCAGTCCCCTCGGCCACGGCGGCCGGCTGTGGTGCTACAAAAAGAATGCTGAAGATTAGGTGGGTGGATTGTGTAACTAATGAGGTGGTACTGAACATAGTTGGGGAGAAAAGGAATTACTGGCATATCTTGACTATAATAAGGGATCGATTGGTAGGACACATTCTTAAACATCAAGGAATTGTGAATTTAGCGTTGGGGGGAAGTGTGTGGGGTAAAAACCGCAGAGGAAGACCAAGAGATGGATACAGTAAGCAGATTCAGACAGATGTAGGTTGCCGTTCTTATGTGGAGTTGAAGAGGCTTGCTCAGAGTAGGGCATTGTGGAGAGCTACATCAAACCAGTCTCCGGAGTGAAAACCACAACAACAACAACACCAAAGAAACTGGTGTAGGCAAAATATTATACTCTGACAATAGCGGCGTCAAGTTGTAGTCGTCGATCCTTGCTGTTTCATCAAAGAGTATCAATGCAGGACTCGCAGTGAATACCACAGAAACAACATTACTGTGACGTTGGGTAAGTTTCGGGAGGTTCTGAACTCAGGCAGCTGGTTGGCTGTGGGTTCAGTCAGGAGCCGGCAGAAGTGGAAGCGTTATAGGTCCCTACTCTTCCTCGTGTTTATAAACGATTTAGGAGACAATCTGAATAGCTCCCTTAGACTGTTCGCGGATGATGCTGTCGTTTATCGGTTAGTGAAGTCAACAGAGGATCAAAAGCAACTGCAAAGCGATTTAGACAAAATTTCTGCATGGTGCGAAAATTGGCAATTGACACTAAATAAAGAAAAGTGTGAAGTATTACACATGACCACTAAAACAAATCCGCTTAACTTCAATTACGCGATAAATCAGTCAAACCTCAAGGTCGTAAATTCTACCAAATACCTAGGAGTTACAATTACGAACAACGTAGACTGGAGAGAACACACAGAAAATATTGTGGGGAAGGCGAATCAAAGCTTACGTTTCATTGGCAGAACGCTTCGAAGATGCACCAGCTCCACCAAAGAGACTGCCTACATTACACTTGTGCGTCCTCTCCTGGAGTACTGTTGCCCCTTGTGGGTCCCTCACCAGGTGGGACTGACGGAAGATATTGAGAAGGTTCAGAGAAGGGCAGCTCGTTTTGTTTTATCACGTTACGGGGGGAAAAGCGTCACGGAAATGTTGCACGAATTGGGGTGGAAATCATTAAAAGAAAGACGTTATTCATTGCGGCGTGATCTGTTTGCGAAGTTTCAATCACCGACTTTTACTTTTGAATGTGAAAATATTTTGCTAGCACCCACCTACATAGGAAGACATGACCAGCCCAGTAAAATAAGAGAAATTAGATCGAAAACGGAACGATTTAGGTGTTCTTTCTTCCCGCGCGCAATTGGAGAATGGAACGGTAGAGAAAAGTTATGAAAGTGGTTAATGAACCCTCTGCCAGGCACTTAAATGTGATTTGCAGAGTATCTATGTAGATGTAGAAGTGAGCCCGCTGCGCGTCAGTTGTGCGCACGGCCGTCGCGTCGTGCCGGCAGATAATCTTATCTGGCGCGCGTATTGTTTTCGTTCAGGGAACTCGCCGCGGGGACGCCAGGGTTATCAAGCACGGCGCTAGCCGGCGACCGAGGCGCACTTCTAATACTGCCAAACACTCTGGCACAGCGAAAAGCCGCCCTGCTTCTTAGCGCTCAAGAATCGACTATCCGGAGGCGTCAGCGATGTGACAGAGACTATAGCGACAGCTTGCCGAATTCCCGCGTGACGACACTAGGGATGGCAGTTATCGCTGAAACAACCGGTTTTCGGTTATACCGGTTCTTTTCATTACCAGTTTAACCGCACTGTAAAAACTGCTCAAGATAACCGGTTTTTTTAAATAACCGGTTTTCGGCTTTTTTATTGCTTTTATTTCCAGCAAATTTCGACCGAAAGTTAATTGGCAGCCGAAACAGAAACCGTAATCGAATTTTCGGTTCTTCTAGTTTCGGCCGAAAACGAAACTTAGGGAGTTTAGTTAAAATTTAGGTAAATTTACGTTATACGACAAATCTCTAGTCTTTCCAGATTTTGCAAGATCCCCTGCCAATAGTACGCCTTCTTGAGTGTGTGTAAGCCTAGCCAGGAGACCGTAGAAGACGATATACGGAGTATACAGATTTACTGCCCTAGTGTTTCCATCTGGCAGTTGCGAATATTGAGCCAACCACTCCGTAAGTTGTTCTTCTGAGTCAGCGCATACGAATATCTCGTTATATATATATAAGTTACAGTCAGTAAATGAACTTCAGTCAGTGCTGCAGAAGTATTTTGAAAACTAAAGTCACAGTTCCGACTAACAGTACGATTGTTGTCAGTGTAAATTTACGCAAATTGAACTAGAAACATGCCCAAAGAATGTTCAAATGTGTGTGAGTTCGTATGAGACCTAACTCTTTAGGTCATCGGTCCCTAGACTTACAAACTACTTAATCTAACTGAAACTAACTTACGCTAATGACTAGATACACACCCACGACCGAGGGAGGACTCGACCCTCCGACTGGAGCAGCCGCGCAGTCCGTGACATTGAGCCTCAGACCGCACGGCTACCTAGCGAAGCACCACGATCAGTGTTACCTAAACACATATTGGTTATTTAAAAAGCGCCTCGCTTTCAAGCAATCACATTAATAAAACTAGTTAGCATAGCAGTATAATATATTTAAAGTTTTAACCAACGTGTTGAGGAGCTAACAACACCCTGTTGTTTAATATCCAATAGTAAAAGCAGTCAATAAACTCATTTATTAAAATGGCCGCTTTCGGCACATTTAGTCAGTCTTGATCAGATTATTATTAAAAAATAAATAAATAAATAAAATAAAATAAAATAAACCTTTTGAATCACTGCTACAGGAAGTAGTCGTACCAGATTTTTTACCCGGTTCTTGGCAATAAGTAAAAAAACCGGTTACAACCGACACCAAATAAATACCGTAAAAACCGGTTATTCAAAACTAAAACACCGGTATCGGTTTTAACCGGTCGGTTTTTCCCAGCCCTAGACGACACCCTTCTAATTAAAGCACGAGATATACCGAACTGAACAATCCGCCATTTTGAATCCCAGTCCGGCGACAGTGTTGTAAACTTTGTGTGATGTAGCGAAGTGAATCAGCGAATATTTTCTGATTTTATTGTTTCACAGTGTGAAATGGTCGGTTGTGCAGCTTCAGACGGCTCAAATAATAGCATACATGGTTGCAGTAAGTTTTATCGGTTTCCTTCAAATTATAGATCGGCGTAAAAGGTAGCTTGTAAATTCCAGAACCGCGGCGGAGCGGCCGAGCGCATTCAAATGTTCAAATGTTTGTTAAGCTTATGGGACTTAACTACGAGGTCATCAGTCCCTAAACTTACAAACTACTTACGAACTACCTTATACTAAGGACGGCACAAATATCCATGCCCGAGGGGGGATTCGAACCCCCGACCGTAGTGGCCGTGCAGACCGTGACAGGACCGCCTCAGTCCCCGCGGCCACCGCGGCCGGCCCGAGCGCATTGAGGCGCTATGCTACGATGCGTTCCCTGTCGGGAGTTCTAATCCCCCCTCGGGCATGGATGTTTGTGCTGTCTTTAGTATAAGGTAGTTCATAAGTAGTTTGTTAGTTTATGGACTGATAACTAGTCAGTAAGTTCCATAAGCTTTACAAACACTTGAACATTTTTTTTTTTAAATTCCAGACTCTACGTATGGACGCTAAATCGAGTAACTATCTGTGTAAAGTTGAGAACAAAACTTTTTTTATTTGTACTAGAAACAGTTATGCTCACAGGGACCGAAAATATTGGCCTACACTTGTAAGCAATGGTTTATTTTACTTTTTCCTAAGATTATTAACACGACATTCAGTCTGTTGAAAATAAGCTACATTTCTTGACTTTTTTTAGAGCAACTAAGGACTTTTTATACGGGCTGTTAATTGTATTTTGTCTCATGAGTGCAGCTGGTTTTGCCCAGCTTACGGTTTTGTAATTATATTATGTCGTATTAGTTCAGCGTTTAAATTTGACTCTCAACATTGGAATATGTAGGTGTAACCCAAGCTGTGAACAGGAGGTCTGAAATAGTAATAAACTGAACTTCGCAACGATAGAGAACAGGAAAGAAGTCGTAAATGAAAAGCGTTGATTTCAAATCTTAGCATGCAACAATGACTTTATTTCAAAGTGCATGCTACAAGAGAGACTTTATGTAGTAGTTATCTAACGAAACCAGACGTTCGAAGTTAATAAACACATTTTTATGTAAAAATCTTCTGAATTATGGTGTGTGTAAAACATGCGAGACATAAAGGGGGGAACACTGGAAGTAGACTATCGCAATTTAACATTATTATTAACTGTTTTCGAATGCAACTCTTAGTTGCCGAAAACGTATGAGGATGTACCATATATAAAGCAGAAACAGGATAATTTTTATGTATTTTAATTGTATTTGGTCAATATTTAGATCAACAACATTTGCCTTAATGTGGAATGTAAGAGAATGTTTCATATCTCTAAATATCCATCTAATCACGAACTTTAAGTTGCTTGCCTCTTACAGTCAATAAATTTACTATGTTGTAATATTTTCTGCGTTAGGAAAATATATTTAATGGCCTGAGGAATATATTAAAAAGCATAATGGTTCCGTAGTCTTTAAATGCGCGCCTTTAAAGCGGGATTCAAAATGGCGGATTGTTCTGCTTGTACTATACAGTGCTCTACTTCTAATACTTACACTTCTTTGGGACATTTTCTCACTAATAGTAATAAACTAGATTATAGATATCAACACAGCCCCTTGAGACAAATATTGTCTCGATATAGCAAAGGCTTTGAATATTCGGAGAGGCATTCAATTAAAATTTGTGCTGTGACCATCATTCAAACCTGGGACCACATACGTACTAGGTGGGAGCTTTAGACCGCCTTCTTTTTTTTATGGTTAGTTCTGTTGTTTGCGGTCGCTGATCGTGTTTGTTCGATGTGTTCTTTGCTCAGCTTATTTATTACAGAGGGCGTTCAGCCACGGCGCCCGGCATACCGCTTAGCTAACACAGCGTTTAAAACGATTATCTAGCGACCCAACAGCCCATAAGGAACAGGTTTCCGTAAGCGTCAATCAGATTGCACATCAGCTCCTTTTGAATGGTAAAACAACCAGAAACAGCAAGATTGTCACTTCGTGTAAGAGACCACAAATGGCTGAAACACCACCAGTGACATATTTCACTTCAATAGAATTGGAAACAGCTATCAGTTCCTTGAAATCCAGAAAGGCCCTAGGTCCTGATGAAGCCGTTAATGAATGTATACAGAACATAGGGCCCTTAGCTAAGAAATGACTCTTACTACTCTGTAACTTCTGCGGAGCTAACAAGACGGTCCTAAAGCTATGGCAAAAGGCCAAGGTAGTAGCAGTCCCAAAGCCAGGGAAATCAAGAGACGATGCCAAGAACTACCGCCCAATATCACTGCTGTGCTGCCGTTTCAAACTATACGAACGTCTTATCTTGAATAAAATAGGACCACAATTAGAAAGCCAAATAATTCCACAACAGGCAGGATTTAGATCCGGAAAGTCTTGTACTGGTCAGGTCCTCTGCCTAACACAATACACAGAGGACGGGTTTCAGAAGGGTGAAAAAAACTGGTGTGGTGTTTGTCGATCTATCCGCAGCATATGATACGATAAACCATAAAATCCTACTAGAAAAAATTTTCAAAATGACAGGAAATTACCGTCTTAGTGAAGTTGTGAGATCTCTGATCTCCAACAGAAGATACTACGTGGAATTGCAAGAGCAAAGAAGCCGCTGGAGGAACCAGAAGAATGGGCTCCCACAAGGTAGTGTTTTGTCCCCTCTACTTTTCAACCTGTATACAAATGACCAACCAGTTGGACCAGATGCAAGAAGTTTTATCTATGCTGATGACGTAGCCATTGCCTGCCAATCGAGATCAATCAATCACATTGAGTGAAACCTATCAGTTACCCTAGAAGTTCTTACTGAATATTACAACAGGAACCAGCTTCGACCAAATCCAACAAAGACGCAGACTTGTTTATTTCACCTGAACAACCAGGAAGCAAAAAGGTAATTACAATTGGAATGGAACGCAGTTAAACTTAAACATTGCCCAAACCCAGTTTATCTCGGAGTCACATTAGATCGAACATTGTCCTATAAGAGACATGTAGAAAAAACTAGAGCGAAAATCAATACATGGAACGGTATAATGCGCAAACATACCAACTCATACTGGGGATCAATCCTGAAAAATCTGCGTTCATCATCCCTGGCTTTGTGTTTTGCTCCAGCTGAATCTGCTTGCCCCGTATGGAGAAGATCGACACACGCCCACAAGCTAGATACAGCACTGAACGATTCATGTCGATTAATTACGGGATGCCTGAAGCCTACAAACCGTGATCTCCTTAATATGTGTTCTGGAATATCTCCCCCACAGATCAGACGTCAAACGTTGGCGATGGCTGAAAGAAGCAGACAGTGCGAGGATAGAAGACATCCCCCGTTCGGACATCAGCCAGTAGTAGCAAGATTAAAATCGAGGAAAGATTTCATTCAATTTGAACATCCACTAAATTAAAGTCCATCTATAACCAGGGAATCAATGTGGACACAGAAATTAAAAAAAAAAAGGACAGGTTGGAATGTTTGGACATTGTGAGATTACCGCCCAATAGAAATATTAGTAATTAATAGCATTTGTAATTAAACAGTATGAAGTTCACTGCAAACATTGACCATGCCAATGCACCAAATGTTACACAATTTTAATCTTAATAATTATGGTAGCAATGTATGTACGCAGTTGGGTGACAACATTTATAGTTAGACCATAGGTAGAAATTCTTCACGTTGAGATTTGCTGTGTGCTTGTAGCTGACGGGAGGCCAGCGAGCAGGCCGATGTTGGTGGCTTGTTCCAACTTAGGTGCGGGGAGGGAGGGACAATGGCGAGTGCCAGGTGGAGTGCAGTGCACATCGTTAAATAAAATATTCTAATACTACTTGCATTTGAAGTAATACGATGCAGTTAGGAACTTTTAAGGCCCTCATTACAAAATAGCCTGTTGGCAAATAAACAATACATTAGCTGATATGGTCACATCTGGCGTAATATGTTTAATTGGCAATGAAAAGTAATAAATTACCAATGAATACAAGACAGTTACACAACTAGCATGGGAATGTTTGTTTATAAAAATAATATATTAACTATTTCTCATTTTATTTTCAATTAATCTTGTGTATTTTATCTTGAAGTATTCAGTTAAATCACTTATCTGTAATATACGAAATTGCACGATTATAATAAATAATACAAAGGATGTTTATACCAATATAAAAAAAACTAAGAAGACATTTGTTTAATGTGTAGTGTAATTATTTTGATTTTAAGTAAAGTTTTAGAAATGTATTGGCTGAGCGCTGTACGTTGCAAGTCGGTTAGAACAGCTCACATGGGGAAGTTGATGACATAGTGAAAAAACCCGGTAGTTGGGCTTTTGGCGCGCGCACGCGCGAGGGCAGTAGGTGACGAGTCGGGAGCGAGTGGTGAAGCTGGCCGGGCGACGTCGCTCTGCACGGTCGGCATGTAGAGCTCCAGGTGGAGACTACGGATTTTTGTGTGGCAATTGCCAGGTGTGGTTGCTCGTCGTAGACAGCACCAAGTTGAATCGAATGCTACTGTGTGTTGTGAATATTTTAGACAGTGGAACAAGGTGTGCATCGCACTAAATTAAAGTGACTGTGTTTTGTTAATGTAACACGTGTCGTCGCATAGACGTGAACATAAACGGTGTTTGAGACAGCCACATGGTGTGAAAAAAATTTGCGAGAAATATTCCTTTTTTCTGGGGGCTCACGAGCTATAACTTTATTTGATAAATGTGATGATGTACAAACGTATCAGCCACAGGGTTCTAAGATTGTGAAATAAACAACATAAAGTGAACTTTTACGTGTTTTCAAAAATAGTAGTTAGTACACCCTTTTCTCTCATGAACTTACTTTATTATGAATTCTTTTGTTAATCATATGCAGGGAAGGAAAGCTGCGAATGTGTGATATCGTCCCCTAGAAAACGAGTCAAACAGTAGCGATCACAGTTCCAGTGTTTTTGCATGTTTAGGAATGTGGTTCGCAGTTGGTGGTTGTGAGTTTTAAAAATTAAACTTTCCCTATTTTAAACTCTCACCCCGACCTTCACCCTCGCAACATGAAGAAAAACTCCCGGCTGAATCTCAACAGGAATGGATAGAGTCTGGAAGAGAGTGTGTCGAACACTGGATAGAGATACGAGTCTGCTATGGACAATAATGACGTATGATGTGTAAAAATCATGACTGTATATATGAATGTATAATTAGTACTTAGTTTTATTTGTAATCTAGAATACGTAGCCTGTTAATTAATTACAGATGTAGCTCAGATACGATTAAATAAATAAACACAGCGTTACGGACAAAGCGACTACACGGGCTGTCTTCGAACACGTCTCCCTCTACACCACATACTTTAATTCTGCCTAATTGCCTTGGCAATTTGATACGTATTCCACAGGGAACATTGAGGCAGAATTGAAGTATCTGGTGTGGAGGAAGACGTGATTGAAGACAGTCCACGTACTCGTTTCGTACGTAATGCTGTTGTTGCTGAGCGGTCTAAAGCCACTGCCTATTAAGCAGCAGGTCGAGGTTTCGAATCCCGGCCACAGCACACATTTTAATTTAATGCCTCTCCTTATATTTAAAAAAGGATATGTTGTAACAGATGTTTAAGAAATAACAATGTCTATCTCACCAGCCGAAAACTCAGTGTTCTCCGATATTTATTTGTTGCAGTCTTCTGTTAATCCATCTCCCCTTTCTCTCTATCCCTCTGCTCTTCTCCCCTGTCTCCCCCTCTCGGCCCATCTCCTCACTTCTCTGTCCATCTTTCCATTCTCCACATCCTTATCTTCCTCCCCCTTTCCTCTTCTTACTCCTCCTCCTACTTCTCCCCAACTCCCTACAGCACATATCCTATTTCCTCTCTCTCAATATCCTCTTCGTCCAATTTATGTACAAATACGTATTCCAGCCACGTTTCATGGTCATCGGTCAAACATGTCGGTCTATTGCGAGGTACCCTCCACCACACAGGCCTAGCGAGGACATGATTTCCGAAGGGGTTTCAGTAAAAGAACATCGTAATAACGTGTACACTTAACAGAATTGGAAACGGCACTAACACTGTATACACTACATTATTTTTCATTAAAACAACTGAATACTAGAAAGTCAGCATGGTATAGAAACAAAGTTACAAAACTTCTTAAGAATCTATGTATTCCTCAAGGCAAATCATATCATGATGATAAGCAAATGTGCATCGAAACGCGGACGGCATCAGAAAATGAAAATGAAAGGCAGTACGTGAAGCTTTGAATAACTTATGAAGTTTTTCGGTACGTGAAAGCTGTTAATGAAAAAAATAAAACGTACAGAAGACACTCTTTGACTAGATGGGAACCTTGATTCGTTTACATAGGTTGTTGTTGTTGATGCTGCCTTCAGTCCGGACACTGGTTTAACTTTGATGCAGCTATCCACCCTACTCTATCCTGAACAAGCCTCTTCATTTCCTCATAAGAACCTCACCGTACACCCATATGAATCTGCTTACTAAACTCGTATCCTGGTTTCCCTCTTCGATTTTCCCCCACACACTTCCCTCCAATGCTAAATTTACGATTCATTGATATCTAATAATGTGTCCTACCAATCGATCCCTTCTTTTAGTCAAGGTATGCCAAAAATTCCTTTTTTCCCCAATTCTGTTTAGTACCTCTTCATTAGTTACGCGATCTCCCTGGAACATCAAGAAATATTGATGACAGACTTTGTGTTTACTAATAGTGGTTTTGAGAAACAGCTCAAATCTCTAAAGCACAGTGAAGCTTCAGGGCTAGACAGTTTCTGCAGAGAATCTCCGCCGGACATAGTCGCCCTCTTCAGGGGAGGCAAAATAAAAATTGAGCCCTCCGGTCAACTTGGAACTAGCTATATTACTAGCTTTCGAGATTTGGAGAGGCCAAGATCAAGAAAAAAAACTTTTCGTGTATTTTTGAGGCACCCAAGGCCAAGACGAGAGACCCACGGGAGTCCCCCCCCCAACTTACCGTGGGACTTCAACAAGGAATTGTTAGTCTTAGTAATTGGAAAACTGCATAGTAACAGGAATCTATCTATAAGGAGCAGACATAGTAGTACAAGACATCTGCGAAAAATTAAAAAAAAAAAAAAAAAACTTATCATTATTTCAGTAGTAATAACTGTTAATACAGGTAGTGGTAGTACTTTTTAAGTTTAGGGACTGATGACCCCGGAGTTAAGTACCTTAACCTTAAAAACAATTCAACATTGAGTAAAATAGTATTCATTGCACAAAAGCGTGTAATCAGAATAATTGCGGGAGCCCAAGCAAGATCATCCCTGCAGACATTTTATTTAAGTACCTAGCGATTTTCACTGTAGCTTAACAATACATGTATTCATTTATGAAAATTGTTGTTAACAGTCCGACCCATTTCAAAGGTTTAACTACTACACTAGGAGAAAGGATGATATTCACTATTCAAGGTTAAATATAACTTTGGCACAGAAAAGGGTGAATTATGCTGCCACAAAAGTCTTTGGTCACTTACAAAGTAGCATCAAAGGCCTGAGAGACAGATAACTAGTATTTAAAAAGAAATAAAAGAACTTCTGAATGGCAACTCCTTTTACACTTTATATAAATTTTTAGATAAAACTTAGTAATTTCGCTATAAAGATACATAAAAACCAAAATAATTTTTAAAAAAAAGTCCTTGATATATTGTCATTTACAGACACCATTTATTAAACTGGCACGTTCCATATCATTGCGACATGTCGTATTTATGATCTACGGAACACGTATTAATCTAATCTAATCTGTCAATTTCGTTAAGGCCCTATCTTAGCACACCTACTCCCCCAATTTGTGAGAAATTACAAATATTGGGCAACTTTCATGGTGTCAGAAGTCTATTGTGCGGTAATCTCCACATGTACCATAGTTTTCCTGTGAGGTATTGAAGCTTCACCATGAAAACGTACATGTATGTCTCAATTATCATGGCGATCTATCAAATATTTCTCTATGGACGGCGATTAGATTAGATTAGATTAGATTAGATTAATACTTGTTCCATAGATCATGAATACGACACTTCGTAATGATGTGGAACGTGTCAGTTAAATGAAGTGTGTCTATAGATAATATTACATGACACTCAATATTTGCATATTTTTTTTTATTTATTTTTTATTTTTTTAAAGTTTTTCCTAAAGTACTAACTTTTATCTTGAAATTCATCTAATGTGTAGAAGGAAATGCCATTCAGAAATTCTCTTAATTCATTTTTAAATGCTAGTTGGCTATCTGTCAGAATTTTGATACTACTAGGTAAGTGACCAAAGACTTTTGTGGCAGAAAATTTAACCCCTTTTTGTGACAGAGCTAAATTTAACCTTGAATAGTGTATGTCACCCTTTCTCCTAGTGTTGTAGCTATGCACACTGCTGTTACATTTGAATTCAGTTGGATTGTTAATAACAAATTTCATAAGTGAATATATATAT
This sequence comes from Locusta migratoria, assembly GCA_026315105.1. Classification (NCBI taxonomy): domain Eukaryota; kingdom Metazoa; phylum Arthropoda; class Insecta; order Orthoptera; family Acrididae; genus Locusta; species Locusta migratoria. Next base: position 357,187,500 of record CM048748.1, read on the forward strand.
TGTGAAGCTACTGTGAAGATTCCTAGATCCTTAAACAAATGTCTGCAGGATGATCTTGGGTGGGCTCCAGCAATTATTCTGATGACCCGCTTTTGGGCAATGAATACTTTCTTACTAAATGATGAATTGCCCCAGAATATGATGCCATAAGAAAGCAGAGAATGAAAATAGGCATAGTATGCTAGTTTACTGAGTTGTATATCACCAAAGTTTGCAATCACCCTAATAGCATAAGTAGCTGAGCTCAAACGTTTCAGCAGATCTTCAATGTGTTTCTTCCAATTCAACCCCTCATCAATGCATAAACCTAAAAATTTTGAATATTCTACCTTAGCTATAGATTTCTGGTTGAAGTCAATATTAATTAATGGTGTGATGCCATTTATTGTGTGAAACTGAATATACTGTGTTTTTTCAAAATTTAAAGAGAGTCCATTTACAGAGAACCATCTAATAATTCTCTGAAATACTTCATTGACAATTTCATCAGTTAATTCCTGTGATTCGGGTGTGATAGCGATACTTGTATCATCAGCAAAGAGAACTAGCTTGGCATCTTTATGAATATAGAAAGGCAAATCATTAATATATATTAAGAACAGCAAAGGTCCCAGTACCGAACCCTGTGGCACCCCATGCTTGATAGTTCCCCAGTTTGAGGACTTGGCAGTTTTTTGTATATTATGTGAATTACTTATATCAACTTTCTGAACTCTTCCAGTTAGGTATGATTTAAACCATTTGTGCACTTTTCCACCCATACCACAGTAGTTAAGCTTATCTAGAAGAATTCCATGGTTAACACAATCAAAGGCCTTTGATAGATCACAAAAAATCCCAACGGGTGATTTACGGTTATCCAAAGCATTTAATATTTCATTAGTGAAATTGTGTATTGCATTTTCTGTTGAAAAGCCTTTCTGGAAACCAAACTGACATTTAGTTAGAACTTTATTTTTATTAATATATGAAGTTACTCTGGAATACATTACTTTTTCAAGAATTTTTGATAGAGCAGTCAGAAGTGAGATTGGGCGGTAGTTGTTGACATCCAATGTATCACCTTTTTTATGAAGTGGTTTGACAATAGCATATTTCAGTCTATCAGGGAAAATACCCTGCTCCAGTGAGCTATTACAAATGTGGCTAAGAATCCTACATATTTCTTGGGAACAAGCTTTTAATACCCTGCTGGATATGCCATCAATGCCATGAGAGCTTTTACTCTTGAGGGAGTTTATTAATTTCCTAATTTCAGATTGAGAGGTGGGTGGGATTTCCATTGCATCAAACTGCCTAGGTACGCCCTGTTCCATTAACTGCCTAGCTTCTTCTAATGAACATTTGGATCCTATATTCTCCACAACATTTAAAAAATAATTATTAAAAGTGTTTTCGACTTCTGACTTTTTGTTTGTAATTTTTTCATTCACTTTGATGGTAATGCTGTCTTCCTGTGTTCTTGGTTGCCCTGTCTCCCTTGTTATAATATTCCAGATTGTTTTAATTTTATTATTTGATGTACTAATCTCAGACATGATGCACATGCTTTTGGATTTTTTAATAACTTTCCTTAATACAGAACAGTAGTTTTTATAATAGTTGAGTATTACTGGGTCACTACTCTCTCTTGCTGTCAGATACAGTTCCCTTTTCCGGTTACAAGATATTTTTATACCTTTGGTAAGCCATGGTTTTTTGCTTGGTTCCTTACAATTAAATTTGACTAATTTCTTGGGGAAACAGTTATCAAATACCCTTACAAAAGTATCATGAAATAAATTGTATTTTAAATTAGCATCAGGTTCCTTGTAGACTTCATCCCAATCTAACTGCTGAAGACTTTCCGTGAAATTTCTAATTGTCGATTCATTAATTGTACGAACAACTTTGGAGGACTGATTCAAATTACAGAAAGGAGATATATCATATAATGTAACTAGCTGTGCACCATGATCAGAAAGACCATTCTCAACAGGACATGCACTAATGTTGTTAAACCTATCTTGATCTATAAAAAAATTGTCTATCAATGTGCTGCTGTTCTTTACTACCCTAGTAGGAAAATCAATAACAGATCTCAAATTGAAAGAACCAAGTAAGACTTCCAGGTCAGTCTTCTTATTACACTCTTGCAGTGAATCAACATTGAAATCCCCACATACAATAATTTGCTTCCCCCTATCTGACAGATAGCACAACAAGGCATCCAAGTATTCCAGGAATAAATGAAAGTTTCCTGAGGGAGGCCTATACACTGTGACAATTATAAAAGAACCACCCTTCAGTTTAAGCTCACAGGCACATGCTTCTATGTGTTGCTCTATACAAAAAATTTTTGTTTCTAAATTTTTTACACTGTGACAATTTTTGACATAAATGGCAACTCCTCCCCACACCTTCTTTTCTCTACTTGCATGTGCTGCTAGTTTATACCCACTAATATTTACTTTATTCATATCAGTGATAATGTGATGCTCAGACAGGCATAGTATATCTATTACATTGTCAGCTTCTATAGTTTCTAAACAAATCAGGAGCTCATCTACTTTATTCTTTAAACCCCCAATATTTTGATGAAAAATACAAACATTATTTTTTAATTTGCTATTGTTAGAATCTTGTGATATTTTAACAGCTTTATTACCTGCCTGTCTGGGCTTCTCATTGGACACTGAACTTATCCTAAAAAAGAGGTACTCCCAAGAGTTGCAGTGTCCCCCCTTATAGATTTTCCTATCAACCCAGCCAGTTTTCCCTTCCCTTTCCTATTGAGGTGCAGGCCATGCCTAGTAAAGTCCCACCTATCAATAGCATCAACAGGTACCAAACTAATGTCCGACAGAGTGTCCGCCCTGCGCAGCTGATCTAATTCCATGTTGACCCTCCTTACAGAGCTATTCAACCGAGGCTGATCATACCGCATGAAGGCAGGCACCATCCGAACATTAGTATGGTTTGCTGCAGTAGCTATTTTCACCAGGTCACACTCAATATTGTAGCCCTGATCCCTATCAATACTGTTTCCCACACCACCCACTATCACCACATGATCCTCCTTAGTAAACCCTTTGCACAATGAATCTAAATCCTCTACCACCTGGCTCAGACTTGCACTGGGCTTAAAAAAGTTTGTGACCTGGTACCTGTCACCTAATTTTTCCTGCACAATTTGGCCCACACCTCTCCCGTGGCTGCTACCTAGCAACAGAACTTTCCTCCTACGTTCTACTTTTTTTGAAACCTTTGGTTTCCTAATGAAATTCTGTTGCTCCTTAATTACACCTACAGATTGCTCAGAACTTACGATTTTTGCAGTTTGTCCTAATTTTCCAACTTTAATTAGTAATTGGCCCGAAGTTTTTCCTGGAAACCTTACCAGGACCGTAGTGGACAAACCATAAAAAAGAATTATCCGTACCTAGTGTTTGAATCGTGAATTTTGGTCTTGAGTTCATACACAATACCACAGAATGAAGCTCTTTCAAAATGTTCCGGGATTTTTTTTTTCCAAATTTCCCTGTGATGAAATCCTTGTCCTTACGAGCACAAAACAGGTTTCTTGCCAACTGATTTTATTTATATGCATAAATGGTCCCTAGGACCATACGATAATAAAGATAAGACATTGCCACAACTAAGAACAATAGTAATGTCATATCATTTAGCTGATCTTAGCTCATCTTATACTGCTGGAAGGTATGAATTATTTTGCACACTTTTCCTTCAAACAAGAAAAACGTTACGAACTATACAGGGTGTCCCATTTATTTTGACCACCGAAAATGTCTCTGGAACAACAACAGCTATTGTAAAACGACTTTCACCGGTATCAGTGTAAGGCAGGGGCTCATGAATGTACATATTTTGAAACATTGTAAAACGAAAGCATTTTTTTAAACACAGGCTTATGTGTTTTAAATGACACCCTATATTATTTCATCATTAATCTATAACATGACAAATCACATAAAGAGTGGCGTTGATTGCATCGCAATACGCCAGTTACATCCCTAGATATTGAAAAGCGAAGTTGACGTTTGTAATACGCGAAACGCGCGGCTAGCGCACGTCCTGAGCAGCATGGGGTTATCGCCTGAGTCTCAGGACGTGCGCTAGCCGCGCGTTTCGCGTATTTCAAGCGTCAACTTCGCTTCTCAATATCTAGGGATGTAACTGGCGTATTGCGATGCAATGAACGTCACTCATTATGTGATTTGTCATGCTATAGATTGATAATGAAATAATATAGGATGTACATTTAAAAAAATACATAAGCTTGTGTAAAAAAAACATATACTTTCGTTTTAGAATGTTTCAAAGTATTTACATTCATGAGTCCCTGCCTTACACTGATATCGGTGAAAGTCGTTTTACAGTAGCTTTGTTGTACCAGAGATATTTTGGGTGGTCAAGATAAATGGGACTCCCTGTATAAGATTTCTTGCAATGAATGGCGTGAGGTATGTCACATCAGAGTTCGACAACGTTTGACCGATGGCCAGGAAATGTGGCAGGTGTATGTAATTATTCTTATACAAAAGAGGGAGAAGATGAACAGATAGAGGGAACAGGAGGAGGTAATGACACGAATGGTCGTGTGGGTGGAGGGGGAGGAGGAGATGGACAGGGAAAGGAGGCAGGACACCTGGACTACAGAAGAATACTGAAATACATAAATCACCTGCAACGCCAGGCATTCTGCTAGCTAATACAGAGAGAGGTCTTAGACCCGATTTACACGGTAGCAACGTCACGTCAAGTCGGATCTCGTGACGTCAAAATATTCTCCCATGCTCTCAGTCGGCGTCGTCCACACGGTGGGCACCGTCACGTCAACTTGGCTGCCGGTCAGTATGCTTCGAAAACATAGTTTGACGTTGACGGTGAAGGTCACGTGGTCGATCAACTCCTTACGATTGGCTGTTTCGGTTTTGTTTGGTTTGTGGGTTCTAACATGGGTGCTCTTCATTGACAGCTGCGTTTTTCTCATTTAAATATATTTAGTTAATGAGCTTTGGGTAATACCTGTTTAGAAAACGTAAGACGAAATATTGATTCAGTTGTTCACTACCATGTGATACTGTATTGATACAAGCAGCAAAAATATTTCAGACTGCATTATTATAAAAGAAACGAGTTTATGCAAGACAAACTGCAGCAGATATAGGCCTATCTATATTCTCTACTTACTGTTATCTTTCATTACTATTTACGGTATGTTAAACAATATAAAAAGCTATTCATACACCGGACCCTAGTTAATTTAGGGCATTACGCCTAAACTTAAGACTGACTAATCGCCAATGTTTACAGATCATTTTTTTGGGGATGTATAGTTTTTTGTGATGTCTAATATTAAAAATAGATATTTTGTCCTGTAAAATAAGTCAGAGTAGGAAGAGGAGAACCTTAAAGTACTTGGTAAAGCTGAAACACGAGACACAGCTCAGACACACCATCTGTTTTCTCGTGGAGAAATTGCTTGGCTGATTTGTGTCTGCTTTCTTGATCCTTTCGCTTATCAGAAACAGTTAACTGAAGCATTCCTCGTCATTCGAAGTTTTTCTTTTTTTTTGTGTGTGTGAAATATGCTTGCCTTAAACGTATCTTCTCTCTTTTTGATCAACCTAAGGCAACTACAATTACAGTTAATGCTTCAACACCAAATTTAATGTTTTCCGTTCCCTTTTGTGGAGCAATACTACCGCTATCGCGTGTTTCGAACTACCACACGCAAATGATGCTTTATGGTTGACGTTTCTTGACATTCCGTCCACTGGGAAATCATTTGGGTTTTTGACGGTGTGTGACGTCACTGACGTTCACGTGACGTTGGCCAGCGTGTGAAACTAGGGCAAGACGACAAAGAGGAAGGTAAGAAGTAGCGATGTAACGGAAGTGGAGTTTTTAAATTTGGTTTATCTGAACCGGAACCGAAATCGAAACCGAAATTTGAACTGGTGGCAGAAGAAGGCTATTCAAACTGTTAAGGGTAGGTTTAATAAAATAAAATTACTCACGTTATTCATCAGTTATATACTTATTGTTAGTTCGAAAAGTAATAAAGGTACGTTTATACTGTATACCTGGGAAATGAAAATAAAAACAAAAGTCTTAAACACTGATAATAAATCAACGGAAATGAAGTGATTCCAAAAGAACTAAATTATATTTTATAAACAAAAGCTTCGCAGCTTTTTCTCTGTCCAGTCTACTCCTCAAGGGGTCATAGATTAGGCCAGCACTACTAAAAAGTTGTTCGCTGGCTACTGAGTCAGCTGGTTGCTGGAGACGACAAATATTGGCGGACAATGGAGTACAGGGCTTGACATATTATATTCACTTTCCACTATGACAAAGGAGTGGAATACTTTTTTCTATTGTACTCATTAAGTAAATTCTCCAATAGGGAAAAAAACTGTCCAAAACAGCTTGTTTGTAGGATGTTTCAAATGTTCAAAAGTTTGTAAAGCTTATGGGACTTAACTGCGGGGTCATCAGTTTCTAAACTTACTACCTTACAGTAAAGGCAGCACAAAATCCATGCTCGAGGGGGGATTCGAACCCCAGACGGGGAACATCGCGCATCGGAGCACAGCGCGTCAATGCGCTCGGCCGCTCCGCTGCGGCTTGTCGGATGTGGTTAGACACGTGTAGCAAATGCACACTCGAACGATGTAGTCGGTATATCGGGTAAAGCGAGAGCGGTGACGTGTGTATAGGCACACTGCGTGAGCGGCGACGGTTTCGGGTTCACACCTGGACCCATAGGTTGCACGTGTGCAGCAGCACTACGCGTGCGCAGAATTTCTTTCCGGCCCTAGTATAAACCAGTGCATTCTGACAACAATAATACAACTCCAGCTTTAGTCATAGGTGTCATTACTGATGAAATAGTAGTCAGAAAATTTAATTTAGACTGTCTTGGACCAGAAAACGGTTGTACACGCTGCCTGCGGCCGCGGCCGCCGCTGCTGCCACTGTACATCAATCTCCGATATAAATTTTGTTTAAAATTTATCGGAACCAATATCGGAATTGAAGGATCAAAATGAATCGGAAGTTTCGAACTTTTAGAATCGGAAACGAACCTCCTTGACATCCCTAGTAAGAAGTAGTTACAGAGATTGAGGCAGTGATGACAGAGACATAACGAGTAATAGTATAGAATGTACATACCATTCCCACCCATATTTAGCAGTTGCGAATTTCCGGATAATTAAAGTACCTTCTTTTGAAATGGAGTAAGCTGTAATATTCGCAAAACCTACTCATGAGTAGTAGTTACAATAGCTGTTGGTGCAAGGATTTTCGGAAGGCTTTTGATACTGTACCCCACGAGCGGCTTCTAATGAAATTGCGTGCTTATGGAATATATCCCCAATTGTGCGATTGGATTCACGATTTCCTATCGGAAAGGACACAGTTCGTTGTAATTGACGGTAAGTCATCGAGTAAAACAGAAGTGATATCTGGCGTACCACAGGGAGGCGTTATAGGTCCATACTCTTCCTTGTGTTTATAAACGATTTAGGAGACAATCTGAATAGCTCTCTTAGACTGTTCGCGGATGATGTTGTCGTTTATCGGTTATTGAAGTCAACAGAGGATCAAAAGCAACTGCAAAGCGATTGAGACAAAATTTCTACATGGTGCGAAAATTGGCAATTGACACTAAATAAAGATAAGTGTGTAGTAATACACATGACCACTAAAAGAAATTCGCTGAACTTCAATTACGCGATAAATCAGTCAAACCTTAAGGTCGTAAATTGTACCAAATACCTAGGAGTTACAATTACGAATAACTTTGACGGGAGAGAACACATAGAAAATATTGTGGGGAAGGCGAACCAAAGGTTACGTTTCATCGGCAGATCGCTTCGAAGATGCATCAGCTCCACAAAAGAGACTGCCTACATCACACTTGTGCGTCCTCTCCTGGAGTACTGTTGCCCATTGTGGGACCCTCACCAGGTGGGACTGACGGAAGATATTGAGAGGGTTCAGAGAAGGACAGCTCGTTTTGTTTTATCACGTTAGGGGGGGGGGGGAGCGTCACGGGGATGTTGCGCGAACTGGGGCAGAAATCATTAAAAGAAAGAGGTTATTCATTGCGGCGTGATCTGCGAAGTTTCAATCATCGACTATTTTGCTAGCACCCACCTACTTAGGGAGACATGACCATCCCAATAAAATAAGAAAAATCAGATCGAAAACGGAACGATTTAGGTGTTCTTTCTTCCCGCGCGCTATTAGAGAATGTTCAAATGTTTGTAAATCTATCGGACCAAACTGCGTGGTCATCAGTCCGTAGCTTACAAACTACTTAAACCTAGGTAAACTAACCTAAGGACAAACACACACACCCATGCCCCAGGGAGGACTCCAACCTCCACGGCGAGCAACCGCGCGCTCCGCAGCGAGACGCTTTAGGCTACGGCCACACTTGCGGTTTTTGAAGCTGGTCGAAAAAGACGCCCCAGTTATAGGCAGGCTGGAGAAGGCCGGTAGTGGCCACACACGGCGTCTTTTTCTACCAGCGTCAGACGCGAAGGCGCATCCTCAAGGTCAGACGCCAGTCGGATGGGCCGGGGCCTATTCGCTGAGTCAAAAGACGCTTCTCACATTGCGTTCCCACGTGAACTCAGCAGCATCTGTGCAGTCCGTCAACGCAGAGTAGTGTGTGTAGTCAAGTGTTATTACAGTTTTTTTTCGTTGAGTGAGATGGAAAAAATTGAATTTGATAGCGAACGTATTATCTTAGAAGTTCAAGCTCGACCATTTTTATACGACATTCAAAACGAGGATTATAGAAACAGACAAAAAAAAGGGACGGTTGGCTACCTGTCATTTCATTGCAATGTAAACAAAAATAAAACAAGTAATAAAACTTCACTTACCTCAGAGTAATTGAGCCCTTATAGAATCATGTAGTCGAGTATTTCTTCCAGTAATAGCACTCGATACATTACACAGCAGAGTTTCGTATCGCTTAATAGACATCCTGTAGTACTCAAAAAAATTTTCAGGGGTTTCTTTAAGTTTGTTGTGTATCAGAGTGAATTTTCCCCTCTCTGATCTGTCTTCAATTATTGAATGAATCCAAATACGTCTTTTTTTGTATCCGTCGAATCAGTAACAATGCAGCAAATATTATTGTTGCAGACTGTTTACTTAATACATTCATTTGTCAATGCTGCGAAGTCACCCATGCAGGTCTGAAACGCTACTGAGCCAAATGTGGCCACATTCACGTCTTTGGTCGGTAGGACGCCTGTAAGAAGCCGCTGTATATACGCAGTCGAATGTGGCCACCACCTGGCGCCTTTTAGAGCTGCTTCTTTAGACGCTCAGCGTCCAGCTTCGAAAAACGGAAGTGTGGCCGTAGTCTTAGAACGCTCGGTTGCTCCACCGCGGCAGTAGAGAATGGAACGGTAGAGAAAACTTATGAAAGTGGTTAATGAACCCTCTGCCAGGCACTTAAATGTGATTTGCAGAGTATCTATGTAGATTTCGATGAAGGATAACGTGTTTCGTGTTGGACAAAGAAGTGCGGAGTATCCGCTTTTGTGGTGGGTGTAGGGAGAGTGGCGGCACATTGTTCCGACCAAACACAGCCCCCCTGGGCGAGTGCCATCTCAGGTGGAAGCGAGATGAAAGCGGCGGTGCGTCTGTGGAGCGACGTCGCCGCCGCTGATCCGCGGCAGAGGAAAGTGTCGGGGTCGTCGCACCGAGCCACTTTCTCCCGCCGTGCCGGAGCGGCGACACTACCAGGGAGGCGAAGGCATGCGCACAGTGGCAACAACACGGCCAACCCCTCTCCTGTCCTGAGCAACGGCTAAGGTCCGTTTTAAACGATCAACGAACTTGTAATAGATTGCTAACAAGTTGCGTTAATGGCGCTCGTCAGTCGTTTGAACGGCTGCATTAGTATGATCGCGCTAGTATCGAAGCGCGATAATTATAGCGATAAAGAAATAGGACGAGTTCTAAATTCGGTACTAGTGGGTTCACTGCGCATGCGCGAGCTAGCAGCTGTCTGTTGCGGTCGCCGCTCCAGTTAGTCCGCCATTTTCCTTCGTATTTACGTATATTTTGCGTTATGTCGAAGTTTATGATCAGAATGTATTACAAAATGTATTTCTAATGAAGGCATTCACACTGTCCGTCACCAGACCGTCACCTAACGTCAACGTCACGTTAAACTTTCTCAAGAACATTGTTTTGATTGAACGGTCGTCTGCTGACATCGGAAGTTAACCTATTTTCGTCATGCGATTTTCATACTGCAGTCGACAATTACACGGTTTGCACGCAAACTTGTCTTATTAACCTTTAGTTTATTATTATACTTTGGTTTAGCGGTAAATTGCAAACGTTTCATGACGACTTAAATATTTATCTCAATTATTGTCCACCAAAAAGCGAGGTCGTACATCTGAAACCGAAAAATGGTTTATGATTTGCAATATCGTAACAGAAAAGACTGAAACCAATTGTTTATTTGAATAAGATTGTAATTTGATGATGCAATTTTCATTAAATAGCATTTTAAATGAAAAAGTCAGTCCAAATGAAAGACAAAAATTCAGTTGTGCATGACGTTATTAACAATGTCATTGGGCAAATCGTAGTAGATAAAGTGAAGAAGTTCTATTTACGCTCTTATAAATATTGCTTGATGTGTTCATAAGTTTATTTTTTTCGCTTGAAAATAGATGTGAATGTTCTGAAATGTTGTTTCACTACCCAAAACTTTACCACACTAAGTTGACCAAAAACATCGATTGCAAGGTTTTCTTTGACCGTCATTAACATTTAGCGTTGTTTCCTCAATTCCAGTATTAAATTATGACTTCCTACATAACAAATCGGCTTTTATAACCTCACTTTCAACATCTGGTATTACTGTTCGATTACGTTTATCGTCTAAACATGCTGCCACAAGATCTTGCTTGAGTTTGTAGTTCAGGGCTAGTACGCTAGGAGCGCTTCAGTAGACTATTATCTATCTTGTTCACCTTCGTTCATCGTTTAAAAAAGGCTTAAGGTCCGAACTGTTGACAGCATGGACGTAGCCAGAAGGGTGCTTCTAGGGATTCAAACCCCCCCAGAAATGTTGACAGAGGTAAGCGTCATTCTTTTGTAGCATAATGCCCGTCCACATAATGTCTAAGTTTTATCGACGACATTTCAAAACATAACATAAAAGTTTTCTGGGTTGCGTTCCGCGTCATGATGTAAGAAGGCTATTACTTAAATAACCGACGTTTCGGCCAACGTTACAGTGGCCTTCATCTGGGTATACTGATGTGAACTGGTTGTTACTACACTTTTTGTTTACTTTCAATTAGACATTACGTCATAATTTTTTAAAATAAGCGATGTTATTGGTGAATTTTTGGCGGAAGAACGGAAACTTTTTAGTAATTAAAAAATGCTCAGTCTCTGTTGCAGTATTTTATTCTCCAATAACGCGTTACGCGCTGTTAGCGCATCGTCAGATTGGGCGGAGATGGAGCCACAGAACTACCTATTGCTGTGTAGGAGGTATCTTAACAATTTGTGTTATTGGGCGCCATAGCAGCAGAGGAGTCGCTGTCGCGGCTGGTCCACGTTTACAGCGACTCCTCTGCTGCTATGGCGCCCAATAACACAAATTGTTAAGATACCTCCTACACAGCAATAGGTAGTTCTGTGGCTCCATCTCCGCCCAATCTGACGATGCGCTAACAGCGCGTAACGCGTTATTGGAGAATAAAATACTGCAACAGAGACTGAGCATTTTTTAATTACTCAACACTGTTGCTGCACCAGCCGCCACCACCACCATCATGGAATGGAATGAAATGTATAGAAACTTTTTAGGATGCTGAGGTTGAGGGAGTGGAGGTTAGCCATTGCCTATTGCTTCTTGCATAGCGAGACATGATTGGTGGTCATCGGCGCGGCCAGCAGGAGAGAAACGGAAGCCCTCACCCCATTCGCCGATGAACACCAATCATGTCTCGCTATGCAAGAAGCAATAGGCAACGGCTAACCCCACTCCCTCCACCTCAGCATCCTATCATAATAAAGTTTCCATTCTTCTTACATCATGACGCGGTACAACACCCAGAAAAAGTTTATGTCATCTCACTCTGGCCGCGGACGCCTACGTAATTAGACATTTCTAAAGTTTCTCTAAGAAGCCATTCTTCTTCTTCTTTGAGTAGGTGTGTCCTCAGACAGGTTTCAGCTGGACGTCCTCCACTTCGCTCTGTTCTGGGCATCCTCCTTCATTTTCCTGCACTTCCTTCCTTTCTTCGTGTCAGTCAGCATTCCAAATCTTCTCCTTCCATTCCATGATGGTGGTGGTGGCGGTTGGTGCAGCAACGGTGTTGAATAATTAAATAATTCTCAGTCTCTGTTGCAGTAGTTTTATTCTCCAACTAGCTGAACCCCCCTCTGCTTCGCATGCGTAGGCTGGTTGGTCTGCACTAGTTGTTTCTTTTTAATCCTGATGAAGAATCCATATCTTAAGTTTCGTAGTTATAGCTTGAAATTTGAGTTAACAGCACCATATTTTTGAAAATCAATTCTTGCATCTCGTATTTCACCCCCTTATTGGTCGAATTTACAAAAATACCGAAACACGTGTCTTTTAAATTTGAATCCCGTATCCAAATCCGAAAATTTGTAGTTCTAACTTCAAAATTGACTAAATAGTAACATATTTTCGAAAAACATCCCCTCTCCAATTTAACTCCCTTGATGGTATAATTTCCAAAAATACCGAAACACGTATTTTTTAAATTATAACGAACAATACAAATACCAATTTTTGTAGCTATAGCTTCAAAATTGACAACAATGTATTTTCTAAAAGAATTTTTGATCCCCTCTTTTACCCCCTTAGTTATTTTCCAAAAATACCGGAACTCTTGTCTTTTTAATCCTGATCAAGAGTCCATATCCTGAGTTTCGTAGTTATAGCTCGAAATTTGAGTTAACAGCAACATATTTTTGAAAATAAATTTTTTGCGTCATCTATTTTACCCCTTATTTGTCGAATTTAAAAAAATGCCGAAGCACGTGTTTTTTTAAATTGGAACCTTGAATTGAAATCCGAAGTTTTGTAGTTCTAGCTTCAAAATTGCCTAAATAGCTACGTATTTTCAAAAAACGTTTCATCCCCTATTTCACCCCCTTACGGACGGAATATCGAAAAATCGCTTCTTAAATGAAGCCTGCAGAGTAAGATCAACACCCTCCACAAATTTCAAGTTTCTATCTTTAGTGGTTTGGGCTGGGCGATGATGAGTCAGTCAGTCAGTCAATCGGGACACTTCCTTTTATATATAGAGATTCCGCGTTTCGCGCTGTTAGCGCATCGTCAGACTGGAAAAAGACAAATGTTTTGTTACAGTCCGTGTACGTGGCGGGCAGCGAATCTAATGTGGCTAAAATTTTGAAAAGTCAGACCTACTTGGGCGGAGATGGAGCCACACAACTATCTAAAGCTGTGGTGGAGGTAGCTTAACAATTTCTGTTCTGTCAGTGGGCCCCTACAAAGGGGTTATTCTACTTCAAGTAGCCGTTACGTACTTTGTACGTTTACCTCTTTGCAGGAGCCCAATGTCAACACAAATTGTTAAGCTACCTCCACCACAGCTATAGATAGTTCTGTGGCTCCATCTCCGCCCAAGTATGACTTTTCAAAATTTACTCACCTTAGCCACATTAGATTCACTGCCCGCCAGATACACGGACTATAACAAAACTTTTGTCTTTTTCCAGTCTGATGATGCGCTAACAGCGCGAAACGCGTAATTGGCGAATAAAAATATTGCAACAGAGACCGAGAATTATTTAATTCTTCTCCTTCCTCTCCCTCTTCTTGCTTCTACTTTTCCTTCCATTATTCTTAGCAGCAGGCAATTCCTACGTAATATGTGCCCCAACCAAGATGTTTTCCTCTTCTGGATTGTCCTAATGAAAGGCTTTTCTCTCCTACCCTGCTCAACACCTCCTCATTTTTCATTCTGTCGGTCCACTTCACTTTTTCCATTTTTCTCCATAGCCACATTTCAAAACTTTCTAAATATTTTTGTTCTTTCTGTCTAATTGTCCACGTTTCACTCATATGACACCACACTCCACACAAAACATTTGGCGAACCTCTTCCTTAGAGTAATGGGAATACTTTTCAAAAAATAATACAATTCCTTGAGACAACATTGTCTCGTTATACCAAAGGTATTAAACGTAAGGAGAGGCATTGAATTAAAATTGATGCTGTAGCCAGGATTCGAACCCGGGACCTTCTACTTACTAGGTAGGTGCTTTAGACCAACACAGCGTTGTAGCCAAAGCAACTACACGGACAACTGGAATAGTTTTCGTTGTTAGCAAATCTTTTACTTTCTTAAAAGCTTTCTTTCCCATAGAGATTCTTCCACTTACTTCCTCTGTGCAACTTCCAGTGGATGTTATCATGCTTCCCAAATATTGAAACGATTACACCTGTTCCAATACTCTTCCCACTAATGATATTTTGATTGTGTCGTCTTCTTTTACAATTTTCCTGACTTTGTTCTTATCAATGTTTAATCGCATTCCAAAATCTTTACCCACCCTTACAATATTTTCCATCATTTCCTGGAGCGATTCTTCTGTTTCTGCTAATACTGTCATATCATCTGCATATTTTATAGTTTTTTTATTTTTTCTCCTCCCACTACAAGTCCTTTTGCTTCTTCCGAGGCCTCATCAATTAGCTTTCCAGCATATATATTGAAAAGTGGTAGTGACATACAACAACCCTGTCTTACACCTCTTCAGATACTGACTTCTTCAGTTTCACCTTCTTCTACTCGAACTACCACTTTCTGTCCAACATAAAGTTGTTTTATTAGTCTTCTATCTTCCCAGTCTATACCTACATCTCTCAAAATCTTCGACAGCATACTCCAGTTAACTCTGTCAAACGCCATTACGCATATATTTAATTCCGAGTCTCGTAATTTCCATATTTCAGGAGGTTTTAACGTCCTGTAGACATGTGGTCATTAGACACTGCGTACATGCTCGCATAGTTTTATCAGGAATAGTGAAGGAAATCGGTGAGCCTTTTGAAATGAACCATCCAGGCATTTTCCCGGAATCCATTGCACCACCTCGACGTGTTTTTTGGAGCCCTCTAGAAAGACATTCGTGACCACGGGACAGCTTCGGACGAATAGGTGCATATTTCGGTAGAATCATGGCTTTGTAGGCAGCTGTAAACGTTCTTTCATGAAATAATATTTTTTTTGAAATAATAAGCAGTTTACTTACTTTCCTAGCTGTCTTTCCATTGAAATGCGCCTTGTAGATGGGCGTGACTCGTGGTCTTTTCTAATCATTAGAAACAATTCGCTGGGCAAGGTGTTCGCAGTGGATTGCGGTAAACAGGGTGGCTAATTCCGTCGTAAATTCTGGACACAACTTGGCATGACCCCATCGAGCCTCGTAACTGTTCTGCGTTAAAGGTACGAGCTGTTTTCAAGCAATTCTAGTTCTGTTTCAATATCACTAGTCTGTGCGGCAGTAGACTACTGAATAAGACAATATTTTTACTCCTTTTCAAAAATATGGTTGGAAATGGATTTTGGCATTTCGGCTTTAGTTTTCTGCTTTCTTCTACTTCGATTCCTGTCTCAGCAACGAGTTTCAGTACACCTTGCCATTTATAGCTTTATGTACGACAAAAATTGAATTATGGAGGGCTTCTGTTATGTTTTTGCTTCAGAAGCTGTTCAAAGCATAAAGCAAGGCGTTTCCGATAGCCACTCGTGTTTCGGTCAACATTTGCCTATCTTCTGGATATAGTTTATATGTAGCTTCGAATACACAAGATTCTTAAGATGTTGCGTAATTTTCCTATTATATTACCTGTATTTAGTATACAGTTCTTTGGAATGAAAAATTCCATATATTTATGTTATACGCGGCATTAGAGTCCTTTTCTTCTGTTGCCATTCCACATTATTATGTTCATTTGTTGAATACCCATACCGAAATGAAATCCTTTCCACGCTTATTGTTGACAGATTATAAAGAAGAGCGTTTTCCACGTGCCGTATGATGTCTTCCAAAGTTCGTAGACATAGAGGGCCTACAAAAACAGGTCACTACAAATACAATGATAGCTTACAACTCACCTCCAATTCGCACGTGCAGCTGCGACAGGCATATAGAAAGACACATAGAGTTCCAAAGACATCACCACAAAGGCACACTTCACAGACACACTACCATCTTCGGTCGCCACACTTGCACTGTGCGATTGTTTGAGTGATTTCTGACGTAGGATAAAGACCGAAAGCTTTAATTCTATCTGTATGTGTAAGGTAGTAGATGAGTTTTGTGAATTGGGCAGTAAAATAACAAATGATGCTCAAGTACAGATTTTTTTATATATTTTTTATTTTATTTTTTATTTTATTTATTTATTATTATTTTTTTTTTAGCACCTTTCATTCTCTTCCCGTAGGGGGAAGAGCGGGCTGTTGTAGGGCAAGCTTACCACCCTTTTCAGCCATTGGGTTTTACACTTTTATTTCTTTATTACATTTTCTTATCTCTTGCAAAGTGTTTGCATACAAATCTACAGTTTCGTTCCAATCTTTATGAAATTTCGCACACGTAAGCTTCAATCTATGAGGACGGTCGCCGTAAGTGTAAGAATCACTTACGATACGTAGTTCAGAAGATATGACGTCATAAGCAATGAAATGCGCGAGAAACTTCTGCATTACGCGATAATGTTGCTCATTTTCTCCTAAACCACGGAACCGATTTCAACCAAATTTGGTAGATACATTCCTTACCGTGAGGTAACAATTTCTGTAGGGTTAAGACTCACAGACGACACATGGTTCAGAAGATATGAGTCATAAACAATAGGAATCGCAAAAAAAACTGCCACATAATGCGGCGAGACTTAATAAAAACGTTATATGAGAATGAGAGTACTTAGCGACTTGCAACAAACTTTAAACATAATTTCAAACCTTTTTTAAAGTTTTTCTCGCTGGCAACCATAGTAAAATGATGAAAGGAAAAAAGTTTCTCGCTTACTACTTTTCCGCTGTTTATGGAGTAAAACTGCGGCATAATTTCTACTCTACCAATTGTAGTCGTAGGAAATTTTACAGATAGTATACACACATATAGTTCGATTGTATCACAGTACGACACGTAGTTCATGAGATATGAGCACATAAACAGTCACGTTCATGGAAAACCGCCCCATCACGCACCAAGTTTTATTCTATTACTTCTTTACCCCTAATTGTATTCCCAAGAGATTTTAGACATACACCCCTTATACAAATGAATATATACCCGAAAAATGGCAGGAATAAATAAAGAAATACCCGAGCAACGCTGGGTTTTCAGTTAGTTAATGATAAATATGGAACACAGACGCTGACGTTTGTGAAGTGAAGGAAATCGTCCTTAAACTACTCCGAGGCGTCTTAATGGCTAGTGATGCGGTGGTCCACTGGTAAGACGTCTGCCTAGTACGAATGGAGGTCTGGGTTCGATTCCCGGTCGCAACACAAGTTTTAATTCAATGCTTCATAATTATCATGAATGTCTTTGACGTATTCGAGACGAAAATGCGTCTCAGGAATTGTATATTTGTATTTACATTTGAAGATTTGATAATCACGCCGTTAAATCTCGCCCTGTTGTTTAGCTGAGAAGATCGTATGGCCGTATAAAAGACCGAATGTGAAACAGGCTGTTCCGAGTGTCAGTGGGAGACGGACACGCCAGCCAGAGCCTACCAGTTGCTCCAGCCACAGAGTACCATATATCTGCCTGTGCTCCAGCGGCGAGTGTTTGGGCGTGCAGCGAGTAGCGGGCTGTCCCCGCGGTGGGCCGTGGTCACGTGACCGGCCACTTTCTCCGCGGACCCTCGGCCGCAACTGGAGCGTCCTGCCTGCTCCATCCCGCTTTCCCGCTGCTTTCTGCACGCCGCGCCACGTGTACACAAAGCGTGCTGTACCCTAGCTTACCGTGGGACAAGTTGAGGCGCGGTGTAAAACTGTATTCAGAAGTTCAAACAACTTACGGGTATGCTGGTCGGTGACGTCGCCGACGCCGACAACCGCCGATATTTCGGCAGGAGGACACCTGTCATTCTCAAGGCACAACTGCATTCAAGGAAGCAATGTGCAAGTGTATTTAATACCTCGGTTTGCAAAGGGTAGCCGGCCGCAGTGACCGAGCGGTCTGCGGCTTGCCAGTCACGGTCTACACGGCCACTGCGGATTTCTGCCGTCTTTAGTGTTAGCCAGTTTGAAACGTATCCATAAAAAATTATTTTTGTAAGAAAATGTTCAATATTGTGCCTCCTGTTTTGTATCGAGTAGCTTGCTTGTAAGAAAATGTATAATATCGCTTCTACGGTATGTATCGATATGCGTACTTAACTCTGTGAAGTTTCATCTTTGGCAAAGATCATGTATTGCATAGCATTGTAGCTCGCGCTGAGAGAGAGTAGCACTTGTGGTTCAGCTCGCTTAGAGAGCGGTTGAGTTGTGTGTATGGCTCCGATATAGAGGAGAGGCTGCTTTGCCAGCAAGTCAGAAGTTGTATTACGTAGGTAATGTAATGCTGATTATTAATAATAAGTAACAAAGTTGACCTTTCTTTCCTGTTTCATTTACGTAGTTAGAAAATTAACCTACTTCCTTCATTTGGTAATTAGTTATTAGTGGATTTAAAGTGCAGTATTGATTTTAGTAATATTGTTGAACAGATTTCATTATTGGTGCCATAGTAAATGATAGTTAATTGACTATGATACTAAATTTCAATAATCAGAAACTGATCTGCATAAAATTCTCACAGTCAAGCATTAAGAAAGTGGTTTGTGGTTTTTTAATATCTTTCTCGCAGCCAAAATTTTTGAGTATAGTCAGTGTCTGTTTCAAATGGTGACTTGTCACAGTTGTTTTGTGTTTAAAATATCCGTTGCGCACATAATCAGTTAATGCACTGTTTCTTATTTAATAGTATATACATCAATATCAGGGCCATAATTAAACCAAATTGCTGTATTAATGAACAATTTGTTATCTGATTTAATGATAGGTTCAACATCCACAACACACACACAGCTTTTAAGTTCATAAGCAGTTTGTAAGTTTAGAGACTGATGACCTCGTAGTTAAGTCCCATAAGCTCTACAAACATTCGAACATTTTTCATAATAATGATAATAGGGATGATAATGACGAACAACTCATTGCAAGCGGTAGTGCTACGGTAAGTGCAGGAAGAGGCGATGGAAGCAGTGGCAGTGAATACCAACAGTCTTTCGGGAAGAAGGTTAAAGTTGCAACTATCATCACGGCTTTTGATGACAATTCGCTAAAGAACATGTTCGATGATTACTACATAAGTTATAGTTGAAATATCTGCATTACTTATGGATTGCAAAGGGTGAACAAGGAAGATAACACATACAGTACAAGTCACTGCATAGTGAACACAACCATAGATGACCAAACAACAGAACTATCGATAGTGACTGTTAATCAACAAGTGAGACAACATCAATTTTCCCCCCTGTTTTTTGACGAGAGACAGTGCCGGATTCCATGCAGAATTTAAACAAAAACCACCATCTCTAAAATGTTCAAATGTTTGTATACCTTATGGGACTTAACTACGCGGTCATCAGTCCCTAAACTTACAAACTACTTACGAACGGCACAAATATCCATGCCCAGTAGCGTAACTAGGACTTGGCTTTGGGGGGGGGGGGGGGATAAATCTCCTTGACGAGCAAAATGTTAGTCAGTGTCAAGACAGACTACCATCTACCACTTCCGTTTAAGAAACTAATTCACTCCATCCAATGAAAGCTTATGGTAAAACACCCCAAGTCTCCAGTCTTTACCTTTACCAGATTGCTGTTATACGCTTTTTTTTTTTTTTTTTTTTTTTGAGGGTGGTCTTGGGGGGGGGGGGGTTCTATCCCCCTCATCCCCCCCCCCCCATAGTTACGCCACTGTCCATGCCCGAGGGGGAATTCGAATCTCCTACCGTAGTGGCCGTGCAGACCGTGACTGGAGCGCTTCAGTCCCCTCGGCCACCGCGGCCGGCCCACCATCTCTGTTTATAAGGTCGCTTGCTAGTTCAATTTCAACAGCTTCCTTAATAACACTATCCCAATAGGTGGAAGTGCATGCCAGAGTGTTGCCAGAGCATACAAGTGTTGTTGTATTCCATAGGAAGACCGGTGCCAAGACAGTGTTCTGCGACAGCGGAATTGTTTGGCTGTTGTAACGTTTGTGTTCAATACACCGGTCTTTCACAGTCCTGGTTGTCTGATCAATATATGACATGCCACAACTGCAAGGAATACGATATACACGTACCTTACGCAAACTAAGAGTTTGTAAGTTTAGTAAGTTTAGGGACTGATGACCCCGTAGTTAAGTCCCATAAGCTCTTCAAACATTTGAATATTTCAGTTACTCGTCGTCTGTCTCTCTTTCAGAATGTGTGCTTTCATTTTAATATTATACACCAAAGAAACTGATGTAGGCAAAATATTATATTCTGACAGCAGCGGCACGTCCTCTGTGTTCACTGGTTCAGTGAACACCCTGAAAAAAGATCGTTATATAAAAAAAGTAATGCACATTTAAAGTATTTTTACCGCATGAGAAACGTTTTACGTCGCGGAGACTGTACGAATACGAGTCGTCGCAAAGCAGTGGCCGCAGCGTTGTGATGCGCATGTGCGGCAGAGGTTCAAATTCCCTTCTGAACCCCCTTGAGACAGCATATGGACGCTCCCGAGGCAGGGAGGGGCGAGGGAAGACGCCGATTTTACCATTGGCGTAGGAGCTGATAGAGACGGCAGCTCCTGGCTGCTCGAGCTCTGGAATGGTCCCGAAGCAAGCCAATGAAGCTACTGCGCACCTCGCCTTGCGCATGCGTAAATACTCCATGAAGGCAATATCCGCCCTACATATTTGTTTTGGCGCATTGAAGATTCATCAAAAACACGTCATTTTTGGTACAATATCTTGTAACTATAAATTAAAGACGCGTCAACTGTAAAAACCTTCAGAAGATCCGATCATGCATAATAATAAAGTAACTGCTGACCACCTAACAAGAATAGCGGACATCACAGTGCGCTGTCGAAGGTAGTGGGTTCCAGACCGACTGCAGGCAGTTTATGTTTTTAAACCCAATCTTCTTTTTAACAGATACAGGAACAACAATGACTTCTGTATTGTTACTTGCCACATATCTTTGGTCCTTTATGCAAATGTGTCGTGATTTTGGGAGTAAATGACATTTACACTCTTCGTTGTAACAAATATTTAACTGTTTGAAAACATATGGGGGTGAGAAGCCTTTGTGCATGTGCAAGATTAGGAGTGGGTGCTGCTTACAATGTCACGTGACCCGAAAGTAGCTTCTGTCTTCATCGTAACAGAAGCATTTTGTGTAAGTCACTTAACAGTGTAATCAGTAACTTACTGTCTTTTCATGTGCATTTTCCTATGTTCTTAATGTTTATTATCAAACAAAAATGAACAAAGTTCAGTATCTTTTAGAAACAAATTACTCAGCCTTAGGGTTGGAACAAAAATGTTAAATAAAGGAGCCTGGTAGGCTGACGCCTTAGTCCGAATTGAAGCAAGCGCAAATAATCTCAGGCAAGACATTCTGCAGATCTTTTAAAGAAAATATATCTAAAGGGGTGGGGATGCAAGCCGGTGCACTTTCCCGCGGCGCCACTCGCAGAGGTGCGCCAAATTGTCTGTTTGGACACCTAGCGAGGGAGGAGGGGGGGAGGCGGCGATACTATGAAGAAATGAACCATCTGAAGCACGAGCTTGTCTGCTTGTTTTACATGTTGGATTGGTTAGTTTTCATACATCAGGCCTATAGGGATGATATAGGAAAACTAATCAATCCAACATGTAAAAGGACCTACTGAAGATGCTTCAACTGTAGCGAAATATATATGAGCATTTAAAAAAAAAAAAAAAAAAAAAAAAAAAAAAAAAAAAAAAAAAAAAACTGCAACAGAAGCAACTAAATTGAATAACTATAAAGGAAACACGGACAAAAATGGCGTCAACATCAAGTTGATTATACAAGGTGAATCTAAATTCGAGTACTCGGGCTTCGCAGCGCGATTGTCTCCTAAAAAAATTCATCCTGCGGATATTTCCGGCAGTAAATGAACGTCAAAGACTGAGATGGCTGTGTGTTCCATACGTCAGTGTGTTTCATAATTACACCAACAAACTTATAAGGGATATATTAGGCGTCTTGAGGAACAAAATGAGCATGGAAATCCATACCCGGAAACGCCATTCAACGACGCTACGTAGAGTCCAAGTTACAGGCACCAGCTCCTGCCGCTAGACATCCCCTCCAGCAACTTCGACGCTCTGTAGCGCCAACGGATGACGTTTTTGGGCATGGGTTTCTATGCTCACTTTGTTCCTCAAGACACCTCTCACATCCCCTAGAAGTTTGTTGGTGTAGTAGTGTAATTCTGAAACACACTGACGTATGGGACACTCACCATCTCAATCTTCGACGTCCATTTTCTGCCGGAAATATGCGCAAGATGAAATTTAGTGAGACATTTTTTTATTGCTAGGATGTGAGGAATCGCGCTGCGAAGCCCGAGTGCGTGAATTTAGATTCACCATGTATACAAATTAACATTACCTGACATTGCCGGTTTAGGAGACGATCTGATAGTCTAATATTTTTCAAAATGAAATGCCAAGATGGCAAATTAATAATTTATTGAATCACGACCGGTTTCAGTGAACTGTGAGACCATCATCTGGTCATATATATTTTATAAAAAGGTCATCATATTTTAAAAATGAGTATAAAATAATAAGTGCAATAAGTTAAAACGTGACAGCTTACAAAACGGCTTCGCGCATCGCAGCATAGCGCATCAATGCGCTCGGCCGATCCGCCGTGCTTGTGTTTTTATATAGTGACTAGCTGTAAACCCGGCGTTGCCCGGATATTTATTTACTCTACACTCCCGTAGTCCATTTCCCCCTCCCTCCTTTCTCTACATCCATCCCTTTCTTTCCCATCTCTCTGTTCATCTTTCCCTCTCTTGGCAAATTTTTTTGCAAGGTATCCTGTATCATGTAAATGTAAACATTTATGTACCTAGTGACCTTCCTCTTGGTTTAAAGATCATGTGTGGAAAAAATCATCAAGATCGGAGCAGAACTATGCATTCTGTCGAAGTCCGTAAGTTAAGTACCCTCCACCACTCACCGTACGAAATTTTATACAGACAGTGACATTCATCTTGTTTTTAAGGTCAACTGTGCAAAATTTCAATAATATTGGACAAAACTACAGATTTTCATGCAATAGAAACACCGGCTCACATTAAAAAAAACGCCCTTTGTTGTTCTGAAATTTTCCAGTTTTATTTCATACAACCCTTGTTCTGAGAATAACGAAAATAATAATAATAATTTTAAAAAAGGATATGAGAAATCGGTCGAGCCTTTCTCAAGTTACGTCACGACCAAGGTGTTTAGGGATCCATTTTTATGTTGCATGGTACCCTCCCCCATGCACCGTATGAAACTTTAGGTGGACGGTGATCTTCCTCTTGTTTTGAAGGTCAAGCGTGCAAAATTTCGCGAAGTTCGGAATGAAACTGTAGATTTCGTCAGTCTGCAGGAAAAATATACTTCGCCATGCACCTTAATTCTTCCTATTGAAAAATACTTTCTTAGCTGACGTATTTTACCTATCAACTACATAATGGCAAAATTTCAGCTCTATAGTAGTTTTAGGCATTTCGTGTTTAGTCAGTGAGTGCGTGAGTTAATTTTACCTTTTATATATAGAGAGATATCTCCTCAATTATGTGTTGTATAAAAACGTTATTTACCAGGTTCGTAGAGTGGAATATTGGGAACCTGCCTACGAAATGTGTTGTAAATGGAGTTGGTAGTAAATTACAACCTCGTGCTTATTAGGGCGAATTTTCAAACATTTCATTGTCTTTGTCATCATAGCACCTCAACTGTATGTCGTAATACGATATTATTTCGAAGGTACACCCAGTAGTGCATATGTAAAATGTCAGCAAAATAAGTCGCGAATGGATTTAGTAGGAAAGTCATGCGTGATGAGGCGATTTTTCATGAACCTAATTGTTTATGACTCCATATCTCATGAACTGTGTGTCGTACTATGATAAAATTTCGAACGTACGTTCAGTGGTATGTGTGTAACATTTTTCGCGAATACGATTAATAGTGTACGAGTAATAAATTTTAACATCATGCCAAATGCCGTAATTTTACTGCACGAACGCGGTGAAAGTAGTAAGCGACATACTTCTTTCCTTTCGTCATTTTTATGGGGTTGTTAGCGAGAAAAAGTTTCCTAAAGGTTTGAAATTATGTTTAAAGTTTGTTGCAAGTAGCTAAGTACTCTCATTCTCAAATAGTGGACTGGTAAAGTCACACTATCACGTCCCACAAGACGGGGAAGTTTTGATTGTTTAAGACGTCATACCTTCTGAACTACGGGCCCTATTCCAAAATCCTTTTTTAGCTGGCGTCTTCTAACTATAAACTACATCTTGCGATATGTTTCACTTGTTATTTTATATTCATTTTTAAATAAGATTGTGGTGTCGCACAAGTCCAAAGTGTGCGCCACCTACTTTCGCCGCGCGCCGCCATGCACGCACGGCGCGGCGATCTTACGACGTCAGCCACGAGCGCCCTCTGTTACAACTCCGCTCGTGGCCACCACTGAACGACATCGTTCACTTGGGACTAAGATAGGAACCAGTTAACACTTCGGAATCAGATAGGCACCAGTGAAGACTTGGCTATCGGACAGGCACTAGGCAGGCCTCTAGCTCAACTATGTATCAGCATTCTGCAGTACAGAACTATGTAAAAGTTAAGTATTGTATAAATTCTGTGCAATATGTATCTCGTTCTAATTTACTCCAGTGTTTCTAGTTTCTGCTGTCCCACTGGCTGGTCACCTCCTACCTGCACAAGCGTGCATCCTTATTCCTGTGTCGGTCTAATTCTACTCGGCCACCGACACCTGCAACAAAAACGAGACACAAAAGCGGCGACGAGGCTGGGACACAAAAAAGATGACCAGCTTATTAATTATATATGACCAGGTGATGGTGACATAGTTCACCGAAACTGGTCATCATTCAGTAAATTATTAATTTTCGATCTCGGCATTTCATTTGGAAGAATATAGATACAAATTGTTTAATTTCAGGACTATGCTGAAGGACAGAAGTCGTGTAACACGGTGAGTAGAATGTCAGTTATTTGTGGGTGGTTAAGAGCGTCAGAAGAAGCGGCTAATTGTGGGCCGCTGCAGTGGCGTGGTGGGCAGAGGCAGCCCGCGTCCTTGGCTGTTATCTGGCACGCGGTCGCCGGCAGCCCGGATTGCGCAAACCGCTATCATCGAGCCATTAAGCGCGCGCAAGCCGTCGCTACTCGCCCGAATCTCCTGCTCAGCACTCCTCAACTTGTTACGTGCGGCAGTCACAGCTCCAGGACACGAAATGCGGCCTTCTCCAGACGGCGTCTGTCTTATTAAAATCCGTCGGAGTACTACCATGTCACAAAATAATAGCGTAAGGCCGCGTACTTGCCAACCTTCAGACCGTAAAAGTCACATTTCAATTCTACAATGGATCAGGAGATATGTACTGGGTGATCAAAAAGGTCAGTGTAAATTTGAAAACTTAATAAATCACGCAATAATGTAGGTAGAGAGGTAAAAATTGATACACATGCTTGGAATGACATGGGCTTTTAATAGAACAAAAAAAAAAAAAAAAAGGTTCGAAAAATGTCTGACGGATGGCGCTTCATCTGATCAGAAAAGGAGTAATTAGCATAACAAATTAGGACAAAGCAAATATGATGTTCTTTACAGGAAATGCTCAATATGTTCACCATCATTCCTCAACGATAGCTGTAGTCGAGGAATAAGTTAATGTTGTGAACAGCACGCTAAAGCATGTCCCGAGTGGAAGATATGGGAGTTGAATGTGCGTATCAATATTTTGCTTTTCAGCAAAACCTACACAGTGGAGACGAACGATCTCTCCTTGTTGGTGTAGTACAAAGTCTCCCGTTGTACACCATAGCAGTTCCGTGTCGATAGCTGTAAGAGGGTGGAAGATATAGTTGTTGAAAGTCTTTCTTTACAGGAAATCTCAATATGTTCACCATCATTTCTCAACAATAGCTGTAGAGGAATAATGTTGTGAACAGCACTGTAAAGCATGTCCGGAGTTACGGTGAGGCATTGGCGTCGGATGTTGTCTTTCACCATCCATAGAGATGTCGGTCGATCACGATACACTTGCGACTTTAGGTAACCCCAAAGCCAATAATCACACGGACTGAGGTCTGGGGACCTGGAAGGCCAACCGTGACGAAAGTGGCGATTGAGCACACGATCATGTCCAAACGACGCGTGCTAGAGATCTTTCACGCGTCTGGCAATATGGGATGGAGGGCCAACCTGCACAAAAATCGTACGTTCCAGCAGGTATTTATCAGATAGGCTGGGGATGAAGCGATTCTGTAACATATCGGCGTACCTCTCACCCGTCACTGACGTTTTGCTGTCCAGCGCTGTCTTTCGAACATTTCTTGAACTTTTGTTTTCCTTTTTTGTTTTAATAAGCATGTGTGTCAATTTGTACCTCTCTATCTACATTATTCCGTGATTTATTAAGTTTTCAAATTTATACTGACTTTTTGATCACCCGGTACTATCAGAAACTGTGTCTCATTTTGATATAAACCTTAAATAATTTTCGCCCTTTCCTACGATCCTGTAACTCTATATAATGCCTTTAAAAGAAAGAATGGAAGTGACACAGATGTTGATTACATGCTCCTTTTTCGTAGCTAGTCCAGGTAATTAGATTCATTTTTTTAAACTAAAACATTAAGTGCACAGCTGTATTTTTGTGGAATACTGCTATCTGGGAACATTTTACGGAACGAGTGGCACGCTTCGTTAGACAGGGAGTGCCATCGCTTTATAAAATTTTAAAATAGTACCTCTTTGTACTCTATGGCCAAATGTTCTGCTTATGGTACCACAGACAGCTTGGAATTTTTGTATTTTATTTTCAGTGTCGGAATCAAAATCAAAACTTACATAACAGCCTAAATATGAGATATGAGAGATTTGTTCTAAAGGTTTTTTGATCTGACTGGGTATTTTCCTCGGAAAGCCATTATTTTAGTTATATTTCCTGCATATTTCCTTCAGCTGATAAACTGATCTCTGGAGGTCATCTTCATTCTTTTAAATAATAATGATGTCATCTGCAAATAGAAGCACAACCAGGTATTCTTGATTCGATATTTTAATTCCTTTGTTTACTTTGAGCTTCAATTTCCAAAGAATGTAGTCAATGTATATATTAACAAGGGTAGGTAAGAGTCCACATCCTTGTCTTACTCCTTGATTAATAGTTACTTCTTCTAATTTATTCTTGCCTGTGTTTATTACGATGCGTGTATTTTTGTAAAATTTTTTTACTACATTCATTAGGTGATAACGATACCAACATTCGAAAATTTCATTTCGGTATTGTTACTCACACACTTCTCACTTTCTCTGTTGACGTACTTCTTTGTTTGCAACTGTTTCGATACATCGCTTTTTCCATCATGTGATATGGAATAGCAGATCGGCAAATAGTGCAAAATACAAATAACGGACCTTTCCTTGATTCGATAATGCACGGAATTTGTTCTGAAAGCTGCTTTAAAAAAGTATATATATAATTAACACTGCTACTTATCCACTCAAAACGTATCTACCGATTTAAAAATAAAATAAATAAATAAATAAATAAATAATAATAATAAATAAATAAAATTAAAATCACACTCAAGCGACTTCACTCAATACACGAAGACAAAATATCACGTTCAAAAAGAACAAAACACTGAAACAGTACGTGTGTACGTGCCAATGGGCGGTAAAGAGGAGAAATAATCGATATACAAGGCGCGCGTGATTGCTGTAATTTCTACGAATTTCGATAGGTATATCGATTAAACTGGTAAACGAACAAAGGACTTTCGACCATTAACAAAGAAAATTGCAGGATTTTTAAAAAATTCTTAGGTTACAGAGTGGAAGCTAAAAATCGGAGGAAATACTGGCAAAATCGGGAGGCGGAAGAAAAAGTAAAAAATCGCGAGACTTTCGCCTAAATTGGGAGAGCTGGCAGGTATGCTAAGGGGGTAGACAATGCCCCGCTGCAACAGGACCGAAGCTAATTTACCGTAAGAACACACGGTATTATACCGACAAGGATTTTAATGAGTCAGTATGTTCCGCCAGATGAATTCTCCACCATTTTTCTTAAGATTTCTCTGAAGCAGAACTGACAGTGACCAAGAACTGAAACCGTTAACAGATACGTGCGCCCATGTAGCGGAAGCAGTGCAAAGTATTGCAGTAGAACGTACATTTCTGTAAATGTTTTCTTTTTAGTTTGTGACATAATCTTCTTGTTCTCTTACATGGTCGCAAACCAGGTTCTTGAGTGTTACGTGTCGACTTATGGGACTCCGGGTGACGACAGAAATTTTCGGCGGATCTTGATATGTAACAGGCAAGACGCTTAACAATTTTCTTAGTTAAACAAACAAAATTAAAACTTTAACTTTTGACAGAATAACGAAATAAGTCGTAACAGGCGAATTCATTGTGTAGATAAACTTGGCAGATACACTATTCTTTGCAATAAATACTGTTACAGAATTAATCATACTTGTGAATAATAGACACGTAAGCGTTAGGAACAGTTTCCTATTAATATTCTTCACGAATTACGATAAATGTGATATTACAAAACACAGTTCCTTCAGCCAAGAACGCTAGATTACTTGTTTTCTTTACCGGTTTCGATGAACTATGTCATCATCTTCAGAAACAATTTTTCATAACAATTTTCTCCTATTTTCGCTTTGGGACTGACATAAAATAAAGAATTACTTGTGAAAATGAAATATGAGAAAAAGAACATTGCCAAACAATTAAAATTTGCATCACCATAGTGAATCGTCATCTGTGTTGCACATATTTTAAAAATTGTGTGTGTGCCTGCCACAAGTAACAAGGAGACTGAATCAGGTAAACCAGTCTCGTTGTTACTTCTGGCAGGAACACACACAATTTTTAAAGTATGTGCAATACAGATGACGATCCACTATGGTGATGCAAATTTTAATAGTTTGACAATGTTCACAAGTAACTCTTGTGATATTCATTGTTACTTTTCATATTTACGTATATTTTCAGATATTAGAAATAATTTCGAGGGTTTAAATGTTATTAAAAGATGAATTCGTATTTAAGCTTGATTTGCAGAAACGAAATGTTATTATGATTAAGATAAGTGATTGTAAATTTAACATTTGCTCGTTTCTAACCATTACAACATTGCTGGACACTGTTGGGAATGAGGTATACGGGCGGCACGCAGAGGTCGTAGGAGCGCAGTTCTGATTCAGATTTTGAAGCAGTTACTATGCCCGTCAGCACTTTGATATTTAATGTTAGAAGTGATGGTTGTAGTTGCAAATTTTATTTAAAGTGTGCGATTAAAGTTCTGATTCAAACTTACCTGGTGTTGCTCTTCGTAAATTCAATCTAGTAGCGTACACAATAAATAACTTCAGCTGCCGCGGTGGAGTAGCCGAGCGGTCTAAGGCGTCTCGCTGCGGAGCGCGCGGTTGCTCGCAGTGGAGGTTCGAGTCCTCCCTGGGGCATGGGTGTGTGTGTGTGTGTTTGTCCTTAGGTTAGTTTACCTAGGTTTAAGTAGTTTGTAAGCTACGGACTGATGACCACGCAGTTTGGTCCGATAGATTTACAGACATTTGAACATTTTTTTAACTTCAGCTGCTCGCATTCAACGGAATCCAGATGTTGCTGCAGAATTGTTAATTCAGATGCTGAGTTACCAAAAGTTACACCACACCCAGAGATAATAACGTAACATCAAACAGAACTCTGTGGTGAAGCGAACAAGGCACGTAGGCGCGTTTCGTTTCAATTGGAGAAACGAGCTGGAAGGCAAACCCGATGTATTTGGCCACTATTTTCTCATCACACAGCTAACGCTATCAAAGAAGTCGGAGGCGCTCTTATATAGATTACAATCAATAAAATTCTTCAAGGTGGGAAACTGCATTGTCAGTCTTTAAGAAACTAACCGACGTTTCGGCCACTGTTGTAAGAGACAGACAGGAAAATGGCACTTGCAACAGTGATCGAAACGTCGGTCATTTTCTTAAAGACTGACAATGCGGTTTCATACCTTGAATAATTTTTATTTATTTATAGATCTGGAAATGGCTTATGACAGTGTTCCTAGAGTTCTACAAGATTATGGCATGCAAGGCAGACTTCTGCAGACAATTAAAGATCTATACGTAGATTCTCAGGAAGAGATTAGAGTATACTGTAAATTGAAGCCAATTAAAGATCTATACGTAGATTCTCAGGAAGAGATTAGAGTATACTGTAAATTGAGTTCATGGCCCATGGTACTTTCAACGGTAAGGCTGTAACCTGCCACCACTGTTGTTCATACTTGTTATGGATCATATGTTGAAAACAGTAGACTGGCAGGTGAGAATAAAATAAGCTGTTTCAAAAGTGTTCAAATGTTTGTAAAGCTTAAGGGACTCAACTGCGGGGTCATCAGTCCCTAAACTTACAAACTACTTATGAACTACCTTATACTAAAGACGACACAAACAGCCATGCCCGATGAGGGCTTCGAACCCCCGACGGGGAGCGGCCTCGCGCATCGCAGCATAGCGCCTCAATGCGCTTGGTCACTCCGCCGCGGCTAAGTTATTTCGCATATGCGAGATCAGAGAGGTGAGTGTTATGGTATGAAGAGCAGCATCTCCAAAACTGAAGTAATGTCTGTAGGAAAGAGATTTAAACAGATTGAGTGCCAAACAGGAGGAACAAAGACCAGATGAACAGTTTCAAGTACTTACGATGTATATTCTCGTAGGATTGCAACAGAGTGAAAATTTTGGAATCAAGGTGTAGCAAAGCTACTGCAGTGAGTGCTCAGATACTATTTACTGTCTTCTTCAAGAAGGAAATCAGCACCAAAACTAAGTTAACATTACACCGTTCTATCTTTCTTTCTCACATGGAAGTCAAAGCTGGGTGGATCAGGTATCTTATTAATAAGTTTAGAGTTAGATCCATGAAAGTAACAAGGATAACTGCAGGTACTAATAGATAAGAACAATGCGAAAATCAATGAAAAACTCGGAATGAAAACCGTAGATGAAGCAGTTAGAGCAAACAGACTGCGATGGTGCGGTCATGTTACACGCATGGGAGAAGCAAGGTTACCTAAAATCATGTGTTCGGTCAGAGGAGTCGTGGTAGACCAATGAGAAAGTACTTGGATTCTGTGAAGTATGATTTTGAAGTAAAAGGCTTAACGTCAGACGAGGCATCGATGTTAGCATCGAATAGGGGATTATTGAGGAATTATGGGGACTATGATCCAGACTGAATGCTGAAAGGCATAATCATTCTCTAATGACGACGATGATCATCATCATGATGTGACAACGGCCCTGGAAGGCTATCCTTACATATATATATATATATAAATTACTTAACCTAGATTACTCTGACGTCCTTCCAGAAGGACGAGAATGGGAGCTCACTTTTTTATTTTTGTCTGTAAGAATTCGTGTACACTGTAATATTTTATTTCTTTGTGTAGCCTGCTCCCACTACAGATCAATTTTAGCTTGTACTGTCGATTGCAAAGTGGTTGGATACAGCTGCAAAGTTGAGGTCCATACGTAAGGTAATGAAGACTTCCTCCTAGTTGGACTTATATTTCTTGAACTTTCTGCAATTTTTGAGACATTTGCATGTAATCTTAAATATTGTTTTAATAATAATGATACATCGGTTTAAAATTATGAAACATTCATTTTCACATCATTCCAGAAAGAAGGGCAGTACTGCAAAACGAATGGCATGATTGTGAAAAAAAAAAAAAAAAAAATAAAAGAAACACTTATAACGATCTTGTGCAGTCATATGAAGGCAATTAATAGCTTCTAATAAAATACATTAAATCAAAAATAATTCCATGCTATTTGGGTTAAGATAGAAAAATTGTTTTTATCAAATGGTTAATTTATGTTGTAAAATAATAAAATGTGATTACTAGTTTCAGTTTGACTAAGTATTCATCTTCACTTAAGGTAAAATATGTGTCAGCATATAGTGTATAAAATACACTTCGTCGTCTGTAGAACTGAAACGACTTCCGTTTGCATAAGACTTTAAATTAAAATAATAATAATAAAAATAATAATAAAGCTGAGTATATAAACAGGGTAAAACCAACTAATTCAAAACCATGTTTAACGGGATTTCAGGCGATGATATAAAGAAAACATCAAACATCGTGTTACTAATGAAAGCTGAGAAATGTTCATGTACCCAGTAAGTAATATTTAGAACCTATGTTGCGTTTGCCGAAGTTTGGCAGTTTATCGCTAAATCTTTCGAGTCCGATAACATTATCACCGGGCTATGCCTCATAAATGCCCTTGAATCAAAGTTGTTTCAAGATAGTGCCATTTCAGTAAAGATGCACGACAATGCTTGCTTAGCACATTTCTAAATATGTCATGATTACCGACTCGAACGGCTAATAAAATTGTTTGTTTAAAAAGTAAACTTCCGTCGACAATCAAGTACAGTATCGTCAGCGGCGAATATATAATCAGCGTCAGCTCATACATCCATGCACTTGTCACGGTTGTTACGTCCCAATATAAATTACATAGTCAGTGCATGTGCTGGGCAGTGCACCGTTTACGAGCTCTGTGTGGGCCCTTTAATAGCGTTAACGACGCCTAACGAACAGTCTTAGGATATGACAGTCAGCATGTATAGGCTAATTCTAGGACGGGACAACAAATACTTCATCCCTAATTGACATTTCGTTAGACTCGAAAATCACAAACCCTCTGTGATTAACAGTTACACAGGGTTTATTGTCCACGTAAACTGTAACCGGCCTACCTTCAACGATTCGCTTTAATATTTTTGTATACGGTGTCCAGAACACTCATTCAAATTTCTCGAAAAATGTAACGTTATGAACACGGGAATTACACCCCCCGAATCAGATTTCAGTACAATAGGGCATGAAAATAATTGTTGTCTAGAGATTAATTTCTCCATTAATGTACTTTTTCCAATACAAGTACCTCCAAATAGGTGCAACTGTTGTTTACGAACCTTCGAGAACCTAAAGGTCGCGTTGTACCACTTTGTAACCCGTCCTGCCCAGACAATATAGTTCAACTGGCACTCCGAAAGACAACTAATCTCCATACTCTTCTCTTGGAATGATCAAAAATACTTCCTCTCCCAATTATAAACGTGAAAAGGATCCGAATAATGTATGACATTGTTTTCCACACGATCCGCTTCCAACTAAAAATATTTTGGCGACCCCCCCACCTTCTCCCCGAATTATAACACAACTGCGTGTGTAATTTCAGAGGCAACGAATTTAATTTTCTTATTTTAATACAAGTTGCAAAAAAAAAAAAAAAAAAAAAAAAAAAATTCAGTATTGTACGTTACAGGATACATTTTTAGTCCATTTCCTCAATGGAATACATCCCACTATTACATGAATTCAGACTGACAATAAAGGCTACATAACGAGGTCCCACTGTAAAGTCAGTTTGTAAATAATCGAATATCACAAAATTATTTATTGTATCTTGTAAATTTAGCTCTCGCCTGGTACTTGAAACAGTTTGCAGGCCTTTCATTTATTAATTGTTTACACGGTGTACTTATTATAAAACAATCATTATTTTACTCTACTGTGAATTGCAGCAGCTTAATTTTAATAATATACACTTCAATTTTCTTAGCCACATGTTTTTGCATTCCGGAACCACTAGTCTTCAGACATGCTTCTGGCTGGTTGATTTATGGTGCAACTACTTCCTCCTGTTTATATTTTATATTGGATTGCAAGAAAGAAGATTCAGTTCAGAATGAATCTGATGGCGATCTATCGACAGAAACTGTTTAAACGAAGAATTTTACTAGAAAAATTGGGGCGGTAATAGTTTTTTTTTTTTACTTTTACGGGGCACCACCGCCTCAAAAATTATTACAGCATTTTAAAGTCATTTTATGCGAGTCAAATGTGGGTTCTTGTTGAAACATTGTGTGTTAAGTCAGTGAGACAATTTTTCTCTGCCATTTGTTAATCTAATACACAAAAATTAATGTTTGTTTGTCTTTTCGTATTATTCTATGCACGACCATACCGTACAACCGATTGCGATAAAACTTTGTCAACTTCATTGCTCGCACTCGCGGAAGGGTTATAGGCGTACTAAAATTAACTTCGTATGGTGCATGGCTGAGGATGCTTTACAATTAGTTAATTTGTATTTTAGGCCTTCACACGGAAAAGGTTGGACGGATAACAATGAAATTTAGAGCAGAGGTAGTTTATACCCTGATTAATACATGGAATACCTTTCGTAAGCCACTGTACGGTGTGAGGCAGAGGGTACCTTACAATGGGTTAATATGGTTGCTACTCCTTTATGCTGATTGGATGGACAGATTTAAATGAAATCTGGATTGGAGATAGCTTATACCTCGCATTAATACAGGGCAACCTTCCGTAAGCTACCGTACGGTGCCTGGCGGAAGGTGCCTTAGAATGGGGTAATACGTTTGTTTCTCTTCACGCTGAAACAGCTGGACGGATTTGAATGAAACTTGGAATGCTGATAGCTTACACCCTGAATTAACACATGAGCTACCTATAGGAAGCCACCGTACGCTGCATGGCGGAGGGACCTTACAGTGGGTTAACTCGTTTCTTAATCTTCATGCTGAAATAGCTGGATGGAATTGAATGAAATGTAGAATGGAGATAGCTTATACCCCGAATTAATACACGGGCTACCCTTCGTAAGCCTCCGTAGGCGCATGGCGGAGGTTACGTTACAACAAACGTCCAAACTGTTTGACTGGTGACCCTGAAAGTTAGCACATAAATGTATGTTTTCATGAAGGAGATTTTTATAATCTGCAAGCCAGTGAATTTAGCTTGGCGGGGGGTACCTTGAGACTTCGACATCGTTTGCGCAGTCACCATGACACTTGGCGCATATATGTATGTTTTCATATACAGGGTGTTACGAAAAGGTACGGCCAAACTTTCAGGAAACATTCCTCACACACAAAGAAAGAAAATATGTTATGTGGACATGTGTCCGGAAACGCTTAATTTCCATGTTGGAGCTGATTTTAGTATTTCTCTTTAAATGTAAATTGAAATAATTCGTGCACACAATAGTCAAAATAACCAATTGTTTCGTTAGTATCTACGCAATTGTGCAATCACGTCATCAACACAGATTTTCTGTGAACGTTTGGGCAGGAATTGTTGATGTTTTGATTGGGCCTCATGTTCTTCCACCTACGCTCATTGGAGCACGTTATCATGATTTCATACGGGATACTCTACCTGTGCTGCCAGAACATGTGTCTTTACAAGTACGACACAACATGTGGTTCATGCACGATGGAGCTCCTGCACATTTCAGTCGACGTGTTCGTACGCTTCTCAACAAAAGATTTGGTGACCGATGGATTGGTAGAGGCGGACCAATTCCATGGCCTCCACGCTCTTCTGACCTCAACCCTCTTGACTTTCATTTATGGGGGCATTTGAAAGCTCTTGTTTACGCAACTCCGGTACCAAATGTAGAGACTCTTCGTGCTCGTATTGTGGACGTCTGTGATACAATACGCCATTCTCCGGGGCAGCATCATCGCATCAGGGATTCCATGCGACGGAGGGTGGATGCATGCATACTCTCTAACGGAGTACATTTTGAACATTTCCTGTAACAAAGTGTCTGAAGTCACGCTGGTACGTTCTGTTGCTGTGTGTTTCCATTCCATGATAAATGTGAGTTGAAGAGAAGTAATAAAATGAGGTCTAACATGGAAATTAAGCGCTTCCGGACACATGCCCACATAACATTTTCTTTCTTTGCGTGTGAAGAATGTTTCCTGAAATTTTGGCCGTACCTTTTTGTAACACCCTGTATAGGAGGGTGAGGAGTAGGTGGAGGAGGAGACGGACAAAAAGGGAAGGGAGGAGACGGACAGAGAGAGGGGGAGGGCAGGAGAATGAGAGAGGGGGGGGGGAGGAAACGAACAAAGAGAAGAAAACAGAAGATGATCAGAGACAGAAAGGGGAGATGTACTAATTGAAGATTGAAATAAATAACTACCCGGGCGACGCCGCGTTTTCAGCTTGTAGCTTATAAAAATAACTCTTTCTTATTCGACAAAACTGTCCTGGGTGCCCAGATTCCCGTTGTAGCTCCATGAAGGTTGGGACTCTAGCAATGTCC
Source organism: Locusta migratoria (assembly GCA_026315105.1). NCBI lineage: Eukaryota > Metazoa > Arthropoda > Insecta > Orthoptera > Acrididae > Locusta > Locusta migratoria. The sequence goes on from CM048748.1 coordinate 357,224,087, forward strand.
AGAGGCGGCGTTCAGACTGCTATGTAGTGGTGTAACCATTAAAGGGGGACTGACAATGCCGAGTAAAAAATCACGATTTTGGGCATCTTGGTGTTCGCTTCCTGTTTGACGCAAGATACGAAGATTTTTATTTTAGCTCGGATAAGCTTGTCGCAGAGGAGTGGCCGAGAAGATTGAGGCACTAAGCTCCGATTCTCGAGGCCGTTCCCCGTCGGGGGTTCGAATCCCCCGCGGGCTCGGATGCTTGTAGTGTATTTAGTATAAGTTATTTCATAAATTGTTTGTAAGTTTAGGGACTGATGGCCCTGCAGTTAAGTCCCATAAGCTTAACAAACATATGAATAATTTTCGGACCAGCTTCCATTTGAATGGCCACTAGAAAGTCTTACTGAATACGAGGAAATTCGGAACAACGAACGGCTACTGGTGCGCGTTCATGTCAATTATGCGAATGAGTTACTTTTGCAAAAGATAGCACCTAAACTGAAATCAATGCTTAGCTAGTGGCAACATTCTTATTTTATTCGGATTTTACCTACAAGAAGCTCTGTTGCTGGATGTTTTTTGAGTGCACTTTACTGTGGAAGGAGTCTGTGAAATGTATCTGAAAACAATTGTTATTTTACAAAGAAAGAAATTGCAGCTCAAAAGGAGTGACAGAGTTCTTACAGTTTCTACTAACACTTTCTTCTTTCCCCCTAAATACATCCCCTCCTTTGCTCTCACTCGTGTTACTACGAGACTGCTCGTGTTTGTCCCTGTTTCTGCTGCGAAATCAGATTTTATGTGAGGGCCTATTTGTATTCTACAACTCAGGTTAGAACACTAAAGTCTTGATAAATTACTAACCTGGTGTCTTCTTGTTTTTGGTGTTCCAGCGCAGATTCAGCACACAGGTCGAAGATCTGTCGGTCTTGAAGTGAGGCTAAAATTACTAATTGTGGTGGTTAATAATTATCAGCTTCTACTAAAAACGAACACTTTTCTGGGATGCCAGTGACTTTGCATTTTATTCACAAGTTTATTGGTCATAAAATGTCACAAACGATACAGAAAATGTTCACACAAAATTTTTTCATGGACAATTCAGCACACTCTGAATAATATTTACTGACAAATTGTTTTGTTAAAGGCAGAACGCGTGAGCTAGGCACATACGTGTTTACTCTCCGAACCCTCGTGAAGACCCACTGGTACTGGTCAAGACTGCTTCTTGCTTGCACCACAATTCGGTGCCAACCGAACATTTTAGACTCGGTGCCAACCGAACATTTTAGACTTTACGGTGCTATTTTCTTTACAGTTTTAAGAATTACCAAAGCAGTCACATACATTATACTACAGCTTACCATATAGGACTAAACATTAATTATCTAGAGCCCTAGAAGAGGTGGTAACATCCAATCAAAGTGAGACTCATGCATATTGGCGCAATGTTTCATGGGATACTGTGGCGGTACTAATTTTAATGAACTCTGGTTTCATTAAACAAACAACTGTTTAAATGACCGTGACTTCGAACCCGAAGTTAACTAGCACCAACTCACATCAATTATCATTGACGATAATATTAGCTTCCAAATTATTCATATTAAATTCTTTATTATTTAAAATATTTCAGGATTACTTTCTACAATCAGATTCTATAAGTTCGCAAATCCTGAGTAAAATTTTAGTTGAGGGATCTACGAGAGTTTTTTGTTTCACTGCACTCGTATATATCTGCAATCGATAAAACTATGTCAACTTTCGTGCAACTTTAGTGACTTAAACACACTTTTATCATAAGTCGTGATGGCCACAGTCAGAATTCACATCAGAAAAAATCATATACACATCTTGATTCAATTTTTTAGAAATCGTAGACTCTCATCAGTAACTTCTTTTTCAAACTTTTATTTTAAATATATTTCACGTCATTCATATCACACAATTCAGTATTACAAATCATGATTTCAAAGAGACTTCCTCTCAATTCAATACAAAAACGACTAACTATTTTTCATTTCCATTTTTTCATATTCAATGGTAATATTTAAAAAAAATCTCTCGCAGTCCGCAACAGCAGGCAATATCTCCTAGTTCAGCGTGCCGACCTTCGGCTAATCAAAGATAGCGACCAGCATTTTCACACTGACGTCGGCGGAGAACTCGTCACTGCATACTGCTGTAGCACCGTCGTTACACATGAAGCAAACAAAGGAGAATAAAATTCACACAAGTATATGTTCTCAAACATTAATAACATTCAAAACAATACATTCCGTAATTACTGAATAACTGTGAAATTGAGCTTTATGAGGAAAATAGTGGACTGTTAAATACATGTACCACTACAATACCCATCTCTTGTACCATCTGTTGTTTTTCAGCCATGTCACCTCTTAAGGCACCCTCTTGCTGCTCTATAGAAACGTAAGTTGACTCGTGTCTGCTGTTAACATAATGGCTAAAAGTCAGTAATACAACAACTTCTATCCTTTAAACTTGTACGAATCAGTTCAAACTTTGCACGACAGTTGATAAGTGGATTTCAAAACGCAGTTCCTTTTGTCTTGTGATTGTTCAAAGTCCAACTACATTTAGTGCTTTTTGGACATCCCGACAACGGTCGACTTAACAGTTGATACTATTTTGGCAATTACTGTTTCGTGATTTAGACGTTAATTGCAGTAAGCTTTTAACTAAATACGTAAAGAAGGCGTTTATTTAATTAGTCGCGAAGAAATTTTGAATACCGTCAAACTCACATCTTTTGTTGTAGTCGAAAATATTAAATAAACGCCTTCCTTACGACTACCATAGTTATCAGCTCAAAATAAGAGTTGAAAACCAGAAACCGGCCGCGGTGGCCGAGGGGACTGCGCCGCGTCAGTCACGGTCTACACGGGCACTACGGTCGGGGGTTCGAATCCCTCCTCGGGCATGGATATTTGTGTCCTCCTTAGTGTTAGCTAGTTCATAAGTAGTTTGTAAGTTTAGGGACTAATGACCCCTTAGTTAAGTCCCATAAGCTATGCAAACAATTGAACATTTCAAAAACCAGAATAAAATGAAAGTGCTACTCCCACAGTGAAAGAAAAGGCGAAATGTTCTCGCCTGAGTCGATGATGTAAAAGAAAACTATTGGTGTAGCCCTATCATGTTACGTCGCGGTGGAGTGGACGAGCGCTCTAAGGCGCCTTGCCGCGGAGCGCGTGGTTGGTCGCCGTCGGAGGTTCGAGTCCTCCCTCGGGCATATGTGTGTGTGTGTGTGTGTGTGTGTGTGTGTGTGTGTGTGTGTGTGTGTGTGTAAGGTTCCCAAATATTTTCGGTACTACTTGACGGTGAAATACACTGTAATTTCGTCCGTTGTGCAGGTCAGACAAACAGCTCAATCAGAGAGTCGCGAATAACACCAATGCACACGTTTATGGTAAATCTCGGTTAACGGTGGATCCCGCGAGTTAGAATTTTTCCGGTGGCAGACAAGGCTTTGGGGGCTGTGGAATATTCCTTCCCTCGGGAAGCAGCCTTACTGGTAAACAAAACATTCGTTTGGGTGTTTACAATTCCAGGAGATACGATGGCAGAATTTCGCGTACTGCAGAAAGTTATCAGCTTACAGGTCTCTTGCTTTTTTCCTTACTCTTATCATATGAGATAAGATAGGAAACAGGATTCTCTACAGTACCCGCGAAGTGAGAAACATGAGCAAAACGTGACAATGATGGGTGATACAACATTTGTAAAGAAGTCACGAAAAAGCTTCCGTCAGATCTTGAGAATGTGGAATGATTTGGTAACCTACTGCCTGAAAATCGTTTTATGTGCAGGAGCTGTCCTGTTAGAGCCTGCCTTATCTTAAATGAGATGCTTGTCAGGTAATTCAGGCAGGGTTTCATCAGCCAGGAAGAACCTGTAAACACCAGTAGGAGTCATAACATGTAGGCTTTCACTGGCGGCATCTTCATTAATTAAAACTTCCGGGCTAAGATGCCGTCGTCCATCTGTGAGCCAGTTTATCTGGAAGATGGATTAAACCGTTTACGAACGGCTGTCCAGAAAAATGGATATGCCGATAAAGAGATAGATCGAGCACTCCACCCTTCAAGAAAAGTGTTCGAAAACATGCGACAACAACAACTGTCGGCTAGGAACGTTTTTCTTCCGTTTATCCACATCACGGATAGTATTTGGAAAGTTTTGGCCAAGTTTCAAGTGGTAACAGTCTTTAGACCAACCTAGAAGATTAGTGAATGTTTACGATCGGTGAAAGTTGCACGACACCCTATAACAACGCCTGGGGTGTATAAAATACCGTGTAGCTGTGCTTGGTCTATATAGGAACAACGAAAAGAAGTGTTAATACCCACTTGATGCAACACAAAAGGAATTGTCAGATTGGAACGCACCGACAAATCAGTTGTAGCGGAACATTTCTTTACACACGGGGATTATGAAATAAAATTCAGTGAAACCGGCGTGCTAGCCAAGGCCTCAAATAATTATACACGCATGTATAGAGAAGCCATACCGATCCAGAAGGAGCACAATAATTTCAGTATAAAAGAAGAAGGTTTGAAATTAGATAAGATATGGCGGTCGACTTTGCACCAACGATGTGACAATCGATTACTTGTAATTGAGAGCCATGACATTGGTTAGAGATAACTACATTGTCGTCAGCACGTGACAAGTGGTGGCCCCCTCTACATAAGTAGAACCTCCGGCGGCTAGCAACCAGTCGTAGACTCACCCCTGAAGATGTTGCCCGCAGTAGGCAACGAAACGCTGGGAGAAGAAAGTTTTACAGGTGGACCACGTCATTAGGTGTCTCCAAGTAAACTCAAGATCTCTTAAACAACAATAAAACTTAATAAAAATATACTTTTTTTTAGGTTGTTACGCCAAGATCGCTAATAAAATATATTTATTTTCTTGGCCCGTTTCAATTATTATTTAAATCATCTTCAGAACGGTGTACAAGGTCTTAGGACCACATGTCAAATAAGTTTCTCGTAGAGATATCAAATGAATAAACAACATGTTAAAAAGTACGTCACCAAATTGGAACGTCATATTACATTAAAAGGTAAAGTATGACTATTTTTGGCGTAAGTACAAGACAGATTAACATTAGCAATTGGCCATCGGCATAACGTCCCAGGTAAGCAAAACAATAAAACTGTAGTTTTTTGTGTGGGAACGCGGACACTGCTCACAGCATCGGCCCCAGCACGAATGCACCCAGAGGACCAACAAAACAAGGGTCGCTGTGGTGACAGGCCTGGCAGTGGTTTATGATCGACCTTGCAACACGGCTCATTTAGCTTTCCATTAAAGTGGTCCCCTTTTCGTAATCTGCACGTCCAGCTGAGATATTGCTAGAAGTGAAGTGCACCAGGTGGACGACACTTTTCAAATCAATTAGGGGATGAGTGACAGAAAATCTGGCGATGTTGAAGGAATTAGATTAGGTAATGAGACAATAAAAGTAGTAGATGAGTTTTGTTATTTGGGAACCAAGATTACTTCTGATGGATGAAGTAAAGAAGATATAAAATGCGTAATGACTATGGGAAGAAAAACATTTCTGAAGTAGCTAAATTTTTTTACATCCAATATTAGGTTAAATGTTAGGATGTCCTTTCTGAAAGCATTTGTCTGGAGTGTAGCATTGTATAGGAGTGAAACGTGAACGATGAGGACTTCAGACAAAAATATGATTGAAGCTTTCGAAATCTGATGCTAGAGACGAATGATGAACATTAGATGGGTTGATCACGTAACTAATGAGGAGGTGACAGCAGAATTGGGGAGAAAAGGAGTTTCTGGCATATCCTGACTAAGAGAAGGACACATTCTGAGACATCAAGCAATCGTCAACGTAGCATTAGTAGGGAGTGCGTGGAGTAAAAATCGTGGAAGGAGACCGAGGGACGAATACAGTAAGCAGATTAAAAAGGATGTAGATTGCCGTACGTATTCTCAGATGAAGAGACTTGCACACGACAGGGTTGAGACATCTAGATTCTAAAGCATTGTCACAGGTCAAATGAACTAAAGTGATTTAAAAAAAAGTTACTTTAAGTAATGATGGTGTATGCGTCAGGAGCCTCAGTCATATAATTTTTTTTTTAAGAAATTGACCGCCATTTGACTGAAAACAAGAAAACAACAACAAAAACTTTCAGTCAAATGGCGGTCAATTCTTTTAAAAAAATAGCCTAAGTAGTTTGTAAGTTTAGGGACGGACTGCAACTGCAGTTAGGTCCCATAATTTTACAAACATTTGAACAGACGCAGAGGGAGGTGGCTGCAGCTATTGGAGTGTCTCAAAGTGTAATTTCCAGGACCTGGACGCGTTTTCAGACAACAGGAACTGTTAAAAGAAAGGTTGGGCAAGGTCGTCCAGAGTAAAATCAGCAAGAGATGACCGTTATCTCCGGTTAACAGCCCGCAGAGACAGAAGGCTGAATGTAACTCAACTGCAGCTCATCCTAAAGGCAGCAACAAGATGTGCACTATCGACACAAACAGTCTGAAATCGCCTCGGGAATGTGGCCTCTACGCACGGAGGCCCATGATGTGTGTCCCACCCGCTGAAACTGCATAGAGGAATATCAGGATTGGAGTCTTAATGAATGGCGCTGGGTTTTGTGTACGGGTGAGTTACGACTATCTGTTCAGTCGGACAATCGTCGTTCCCTCATCTGGACATAACGTGGAATAATCGCGCTTATGTGTAGGAAAAATCACCACATCATGGTGTGGGCAAATGCTGTGGCCTGCAGTCAGTATTAGCGGACGTACAGACCTCATCTACACCTACATCAGCATCGATACCCTGCAAGTCACACTGAAGTGCATGGCAGAGGGTTCATCTAACCACTTTTATGATATTCCTCTATAGTTCGATTCACTAGTAGCTCGCCAAAAATGGAACAGCTATGTCTATCTGTTTTCGATCTGATTTCTCTCATTTCATTATGATGATCATGTCTCCCCTGTAGGTGAGTGCTGACAATATTTGTTCGCATTCGGAAGAGAGAGTTGGTGAAAGATCTCGCCGCAACAAATAACGCCTTTCTTTTAATGATTTCCACCCCAACTCGTGCATCATTTCTGTGACACTCTCTCTCCCCTATATCGCGATAATACGAAACGAGCTGGTCGGCCGAAGTGGCCGAACGGTCTGCGGCGCGCCAGTCACAGTCTGCGCGACCGCTACGGTCAGAAGTTCGAATCCCCCCTCGGGCATGAATGTTTGTTTCGTCTTTAGTATAAGGTAGTTTGTAGTTCATAAGCAGTTTGTAAGTTTAGGGACTGATGACCCTGCAGTTAAGACCTCTAAGCTTAACAAACATTTGAACATTTGAAACGAGCTGCCGTTCTCTGAATTTTGTCTAAATCTTCCGTCAGTCCTAACTGAAAGAAAGAAAATTCTATGTCTTGTAATGTTTTGCTAAATTGACAGGTTCTACATCATTACGAAATATCGTATGTCAAAAATCACATGTTTGTAGAGCTTATGGGACTTAACTACGGGGCCATCAGTCCCTAAACTTACAAACTACTTATGAACTAGTTAATACTAAGGACGGCACAAATAGCCATGCCCGAGGGGGGATTCGAACCTCCGACCGTAGTAGCCGTGCATACCGTGACTGGCGCGCCACAGACCGCAAATCTCGTATCGTGTGGATCACACAATGCGCAGCAATACTCCAAAATAGGACGCACAAGTGTAGTTAGGTAGTTTATTAGCACTGTTGCATCTTCTAAGTGTTCTGCCAATGTAACGTTGTCTTTGGTTCGCCTTCCCTACAATATTTTCTACGTGTTCTTTCCAATTTAAGTTGTTAGTAATTGTTACTCCTAAGTATTTAGTAGAACTGACAGCTTTTAGATCTGACTGATTTATCGTATAACTGTAGTTTAAGGAATTTCTTTTGCTGGTAATATGGATGATCTTACATTTGTCATTATTAAGGATCAATTGTCAATTCTGCAGTTGCTTTTGATGTTCTGAAGACTTTACTAGCCGATATATGACAGAATGATGCGCGAACATTCTAGAGAGCTACTCAGATTGTCTCCTAAATCGTTTATAAAAATAAGGAACAGTAGGGGCGCTATAACACTACCCTGGGGAACGGCAGATATCACTTCTGTCCTGCTATATGACTTTCCGTCAATTACAACGTACTGGGTCCTTTCTGACAGGAAATCACGAATCCAATTGCAAAACTGTGGCGTTATTCCATCATGTCGATCAGAATTGCGCTTTGACTACTCCGATATATACTGACGAGATCGTACCTCCTCTTGTTGCGCCTTACGCTGGTTCCATAAGAGATGGGTCCCTTCTGTTGAACGATAACGCTCGTCCCCGCGAGTAGCACGGGTAGACAACATCATTGAAGTTGAGGAAACAGAACGTATGGCAAGCTTTTCCACCCGGTTTAGCATGTCTGGGATGCACTTGGCAGACTAGCACCTCCCACAACGGTAGCAAAGCTGAATATTGCACTCATGAAAGAATGGCCACATATCTCTAAAGAGCTGATTGATAATCTCTTACTGTCCATGCCAAGCAAGTGTGCATCTGTACTGGCCGTCCGAGGTGATCACACACCATATTGGATGGCAACCAGAATGACTTTTTCACTATTATCGTAGCCCCATGGTGCCTCACACTAAGTAGACGCCATGTAAAATATCACGTAAGGAGCCGAGACAGCAAAATATCTACATCTATATGCATACTCCGCAAGCCACCCGATGGTGTGAGGCGGTGGATATCCTGAGTACCACTATCGGTTCTCCCTCCTATTCCAGTAACGTATTGCTCGCGGAAAGAAAGATTGTCGGTATGCTTCTGTGTGGGCTCTAATCTCTCTGATTTTATCCTCACGATCTCTTCGCGAGATATACGTAGGAGGGAGCAGTATACTGCTAGACTCCTCTGTAAAGGTATGTGCTCGAAACTTCGACAAAAGCCCGTACCGAGCGACAGAGCGTCTCTGCTGCAAAGACTTCCACTGAAGTTTATCAATCATCTCCGTAACGCTTTCACGATTGCCAAATGATCCTGTAACGAAGCGCGCTGCTCTCCGTTGGATCTTTTCTACTTCCTCTACCAACACTACGTGGTACGGATCCCACACCGGTGAGCAGTATTCAAGCAGTGGGCGAACAAGTGTACTGTAACCTACTTCCTTTGTTTTCCGACTGCATTTCCTTAGGATTCTTCCAATAAATGTAAGTCTGGCATCTGCTTTACCGACGACTGATTTTATATGGTCGTTCCATTTTAATTCACTCCTAATGTCTACTACCAGATAATTTACGGAATTAAGTCCTTCCAGTTGCTGACCTACTTTGGTGTAGCTAAATGATACAGGATCTTTCTATGTTTTCGCAGCACATTACACTTGTCTACATTGAGGTTCAATTGCTATTCCCTGTACCTTGCGTCAATTCGATACAGATCCTCCTGCATTTCAATACAATTTTCCGTTGTTATAAGCTCCCTTATATACTACAGCGTCATCCGCAAAAAGCCTCAGTGAACTTTTGATGTTATCCGCAAGGTCATTTATATATATCGTGAGCAGAAGCGAACCCACGACACTCCCCTGTGGCACATCTGAAATCACCCACACTTCGGGAGACTTCTCTCCATCGAGAATGACATACTGCATTCTGTTATCTAGGACCTCCTCAATCCAATCTCACACTTGGTCTGATAGACCATATGCTCTTACTTTGATCATTAAAAGTCTGTGGGGTACTATATCAAACGCCTTGCGGAAGTGAAGAAACACAGCATCTACCTGAGAACCCGTCTTCGTAACAGTCCGAATAGGACTTTCAGGGCTAATGAAAAATTGTATTGAAATGCAGGAGGATCTGCATCGAATTGACGCATGGCACAGGAATGGCCATTGAATCTCAATGTAGACAAGTGTAATGTGCTACGGATATATAGAAAGAAAGATCCTTTATCATTTAGCTACCCAATAGCAGGTCAGCAACTGGAAGCACTTAATTTCATAAATTATCTGGGATTAGGCATTAGGAGTGATTTAAAATGGAACGAGCATATAAAATCAGTAGTCGGTAAAGCAGATGCCAGACTTAGATGCCAGACTTAGATTCAGACTGATGACCGTACAGTCTAGTCCCCTCTAAACAACAACAACAACAACAACTTAGATTCATTGGAAGAAACCTAAGGAAATGCAATCCGAAAACAAAGGAAGTAGGTTACAGTACACTTGTTCGCCCAATGCTTGAATACTGCTAACTGGTGTGGGATCCGTACCAGGTGGGGTTGTAGAGGAATCAGATGAGATCCAACGGAGAGCAGCGCGCTTCGTTACAGGATCATTCAGTAGTCGTGAAAGCTTTATCGAAATGATCGCTAAACTCCAGTGGAAGACTGTGCTGGAGAGACGTTCTGGCGCTCGGTTCGGGCTTTCGTCGAAGTTTCGAGGCCGTGTCTATGGCCCTCTGAGTCTCGTGGACGAATAGCGGGAGCTGGGTTTCACACCATCGCCTTTTTCGAAACCCATGCTAATTCCTACAGAGCAGATTTATAGTCTCCAGAAATGTCATTATGCTCGAACATAATGCATGTTCCAAAATTCTACAACTGACCGACGTTAGAGATATAGCCCTATAGTTCTGCACATCTGTTCGACGTCCCTTGTTAAAAACGGGCATGACCTGCACCATTTTCCAATCTCTATCGGACTTTAACACACACAGATTACAATTGTAACTAATACCGGAATACGTCAGGATATGTATATTGTGTAGGATATGGCAGGTGCTCCGCTAGCCGTTTTGAGCGGTGTGCTTGGGTGGGGAGCGTTGGAGCCGCGGCTAGCGGTGCCTGGAGCAGCGCGCGGACTGCACGCACCAGCGCTCACCCGCCCTGCCGGGTTCACTGATCTCTGCACGCCGCCCCGCCGACTCCAGCAAGTGTTCAGCCGACGGCAGGCTACCGCTGCTGAACGCCTGACGGCATAACGCCACGCCGGTCAGGTCGCACCCAGTGGCGGATCCAGGACGGGGGTCATGGGGGTCATTACCTCCCCCTCCCCATCTCTCCCCCCCCCCAAAAAAAAATTATTTTTCTTTTGCTGAAACATTTTTACACACGAAGCGTTCACGAAGAACTAAAAGGATATATTTTTTTAAATAATTTCATTTAACGGTTTAAATCAAAACAAACTGTTTTTGTTCTACTAAATTTTGTTTATTTACTAACTAGTTTTCGGCTTATTAGGCCATCGTCAGGTAAACTGTTGACATGCGTCGACAAAGACGCTATTGCTTGGTTCTCAAAGATGGTAAGACAAAGATACAATACACAGATTACTTGGTCTTTGGATTTGACATTTGTTGGAATTACAAACAGTATCTGTTGCCATGCAGAATTATGTTCATATAATCAGTGGCCTCCTTAACATTTTTACATTTTAATTTGCGAGTGAACAGGGTGAAACACATTACATTTCAAATATTATTGAATTAAAAACTATATTAACATTATTGGTACTGTAGCATATGTTGTGATCATCACTTAAGGTGTACATTAAATTCGTTTTCTACATTGATTTTACTTTTTACTTACATGACAGCATTTGGCAAGATTCACATATTTAAATTACCGTACATTACATATTACTGTGCAGTTATTATATATTGTTGTATTTTAAAGACTAAAAGTAAACATGGTAGAAAAGGGTACTCTACTTGTGACATTATGTTGGACTGTGGTGGGTGGCTGTTTTGTTTACATCATGTGAAGCTTAACAGTGGGTCTGTGTTCAATTGTACCTGGTCATTAAGCACTAGCGAAATTTTGTACGCAATTGTCATAGCATGGCACAAGGTTTTGTGTGCTTTTTTCATAGAATGTTGCCGCCTGTGTATTCAACCATGTCGTAACATGTTCTTTCAGCTCGACATCATCGTTGAAGTGTTGTCCACCAAGTACAGTTCTTAGGTGTAAGAAGAGGATTACTGTCAAAAGACGTTTTTTCCCACGATAATGTCTGACGTCACACACCGAATGTGACCAAACAATTCTTACGAAAATTTCAATGGGACCTGTTTGATCATCCTTCATACAGCTCGGACCTCTCTCCTAGCGACTTTCATCTCTTCTTACACCTAAAATCTGTCCATTGTGGTCAACACTTAAACGATGATAAAGAGCTGTTACCACATGGTTGAATACACAGGCGGCAACCTTCTGTGAAGGATGCATGCAAAAAGTTGTGGCACGCTATGACAAGTGCCTACAAAATTTCGGCAGTTATGTGGAAAAGTAGTTTAAGAGTTGTAGAATTTTGTGCCATAAAAATTTCTTCTGTATCTGTGTACAATTTCATTTTATTATCAAACGGAACTTACTTTCTGGACGCGCCTCGTATTTTCGCATTCGGAGAAGAATGTTGGCGACTGGAGTTTCGTAAGTAGTCCACGCCGCAGCGATAAGCGCCGTTGTTGTAATGATTCCCATCCCAGATCTTGTATCATTTCTGTAATGCTGTCTCCCCTGTATCGTGACAATACGAAACGAGCTGCTCTTCTTTGAACCCTTTCGATGTCCTCCGCCAAACCCACCTGATAAGGATCCCACACTGGGCAGCAATACTCCAAAAAAGGACGGACAAGCGTAGGGTATGCAGCCTCTTTAGTAGTTCTGTTGCATCTTTTAAGGGTTCTGCCAATAAAACGCAGTCTCTGGTCCGCCTTTCCCAAGACATTATCTACGTGTTCTTTCCAGTTCAAGTTTGAAGTAATAGTAATTCCTAGGTATTTTGTGGAGTGTATGGTCCTCACTTTTGATGGATTTATCTTGTAAACAAAGTTCAACGGATTTCTTTTCGTACTCACATGGACGACTTCACACTTCTCATTATTTAGAGTCAATTGCCAATTTTTACACCATAGCGATATCTTATTCAGATCGTTCTGCAGATGGTTTTGATCTTCAGATGATTTTACTAGACGGTAAATGACTGCGTCATTTGCAAACAAACTATGGCAGCTGCTTAGAATTTTTCTCAAATCGTTTATGTAAATGAGGAGAAGCAGATGAGCAATAACACTACCCTGTGGAACGCCGAATATCACCTCTGTTTTAGTCGATGCCTTACCATCGATTACTACGAACTGTGTCCTCTCTGACAGCAAATCCCCTAACCAGTCGGAAATTTGGGGCGATATACCATAACCACTTCAAATATACGAACTACTTATTGTTCGGTTATGACAACGCTTTTCCAACGCCCATCCTTCCCACATACACTATGTTTACATTTAACACATCTTCCGGAAGACGAAAATTGAATTAGGTAAACTGTTTTCCGCTATCGTGTTTATGTTATAGCCTGAAGCGGATTTCCTATCCCACACAGTATGACGGCTGCGTAACAGCTCTATCAATTCCTGATTTAGTCAGCACAATCGCTATTTTTCTATACTTAAATATATAGATCCATACTTACTGAAGCGGATTTCCAGGATCGATTTTGCAATGTTTACATGACCAACCAAAAGCGTAATTGGGAAATCGTTTTACGAAATCTGGTTTTGGTAGTCCATGTAAACTGTGTGATAGGCGACTGAAATTACCAACATTCTTCTCCGTAAAACATTCGGAAAGCCAAAGTTCGTATTCAAAAATGTGGCCATTATTTCGAAACAAACACAACCTGGATTCGCCCGATGTGATTAGATTAGACTGATGCTCGTTACCTAGATCATGAATATGAGATTTCGTAACGATGTGGAACGTGTCACTTTAGTAAAAGATAACAATGCAAGACATACAGTAATTTTAAATGGCTAATTTCTAGGTTAAAAATTCATCTACTGAGTGGAAAGTGTTGTCATTTAGAAATTCTTTCAATTTGGTTTGAAATTCTGGTTAGTTATCTACAGATTGACCAAAGATTTTTGTTGCAGCATTATTCACCTTCTTCTAGGACAAATTTAGATCTTCTTTTCTCCTGGTGTTATAGCTATGCACAGCCGCGGTGGAGTGGCCGAGCGGTCTAAATCGCCTCGCTGCGGAGCGCGCGGTTGCTCGCCGTCGGGAGTCCTCCCTCGAGCATGGGTGTCTGTGCTGTCTCACGTTTAAGTTAGTTTAAGTAGTTTGTAAGCTCAGGGGCTGATAATCACAGACGCTAAGTCCCATAAGATTTACAAACATTTGAATAGCTATGCACACTGATATTAATTTTGAAGTGGGTTCAATTATTAACGACAAATTTCATAAAATCTTAAACATGGCTACGTTTCTTCAACGACCGTTTACGATTTCAATTGGTAGTAGGAAGGCTTTTGGTCGCGAAGATGAAGTGTATTGTACCTATGTTTCGGTACCTACTAAGATTTCCTTCACCAGAAATCGCAGAAATTGCATGGCACACCAAAAAATAACATGTAAGCGATAAAGCTTAAGTCACATTTGTTATAAAATAAAGTAGCAGACTAACCACTAAAGGGAGGAAGATTGGTGTCCCGTGGACACCATGGCAATTAGAGACGGAGGTTACTTTCCGCGTATCTGATGCAATAGCTCCATATCTAGCTATCATATACAACCGATCGCTTAGTGAAAGATACGTAGTCAAAGACTGGAAAGTTGAAAAGGTCACTCCAATAGTAAAAAAAAGGCAATAAATTTGGTCCTCAAAATTACGGGCCTATACCACTGACGTCGGTTTGCAGTTGCCGAGCGGTGTGTAGCGCCACGTTGCGTATCGAGCGGCCTCCCCCGCCGGAGGTTGGAATCCTCCCTCGGGTATCGATGTTTGTGCTCTTTAATATAAGTTAGCTCATAAGTAGATTGTAATTTTAGGGACCGATGACCCCGTAGTTAATTCCCATAAGCTTCACAAACCTTTTTTTTTTTTTTTTTTTTTTTTTTTTTTTTTTTTTTTTTTTGTCGCAGGATTTTAGAACATATACTTTTTTCCAAATATGATGAACTACTTATAAGAGGACGACCTATTAAACAATAGTCAACACGGTTTCAGAAAGATTTGTTCTTTTGAAACACAGCTCTAGCTATTTAGTCACATGACGTGACGAATGCTATCGAGAAGGGACCACAAATCGATTCCATATTTCTAGATTACCGGAAGGCTTCGACACTGTCCCTCACAAGCGTCTGCCAATCAAATTGCGTGCTTGTGGAATATCACGGCCGTCGTGCGATTGGATTCGTGATTTCCTGTCACAAAGGACAAAGTACATTGTAATTGACGGAAAGTCATCGAATAGAAGTGACATCAGGCGTTCCCCTAGGAAGTGTTATAGGACCCCTACTGTGAAGAGTAGGCTATTCGCGGATGATACCGTCGTTTATCGATAAGTCACCAGAAGATCAAAAGCAACTGCAAAATGATTTTCATAAGTTATCTGCATGGTCCATAAATTGGCAACTGAACCTTAATAATAAGTGTGAAGTCGTCTATATGAGCACTAAAAGAAATCCGTTGAACTTCGTTTCCACGATAAATCAGTCAAATCTACAGCCCGTAAATTCTACTAAATACCTAGGAAGAAGAATTACGAACAACTTAAATTGCAAAGATCACATAGTACATATTATAAGGAAGGCAAACCAATGTTTCAATGGTAGAACACTTAGAAGATGCAACAATTCCACTACTGAAACAGCCTACATTACATTTGTGAGTTCAACTTTGGGGTACTGCTTCGCATTGTGCGATTCTCCCCAGGAGGGGCAGTCAAACGATTTACAGAAAGTTCAGAAAGTGCGGCTCGTTTTGTACTGTAGCGATATAGTAAAGAGAGTGTCACGGAAATGATGCACGAGTTGGGGTTGAAGTCATTAAAAGAAAGGCGTTGTACGTTGCGGTGAGACTTATTTGGGAAATTTCTTTCACCAACTTCCTCTTCCGAATGCGAACATAGTTTTTTGACACCCACCTACATAGGGAGACATGTAGTTGACCATATTTTCAGACACAGAAAGCTGGATCTACGGTTATGAAACATAATATTTCTAATTTACATCAGCTGTTTTATTTGTGTTTTGAAATTGATTAACGAAAGATGCAAAAGTATAATATTCATCCACACAACATCTTTACTCTAAATTTAATACACACATGTTAATGGTGAAACACAGTTAAAGTGAATATTATGATCTGAGTACGGTGAAACATAATCAATTATATTTTTCACATGAATGAATTACTTTTAATATCTTAAAATTTCTCAGAATTGATTGGTAGAACTCTATACTGGTTTAAAATTAGATTTTGTAACAATCAAATGTTCATGGGTGAAGTGTTTACTTTTCATGGGTTCATATATATTTCATTATAAAAATAAATGTTCTGTTGATGCATTTGTAGTAGGCAGGTACGGAATGAACTTTACAATGTTACCAACAGTACGATCATCAATAATTAGCTCATCAATGGTGAGGACTTTCCGCCGTATGCAATACACCTGATTTTAATTATTCTTCCCAAACCTGTTTCAGCACATTTTGTGCTATCATCAGTGGGGTGCTTTATTTATTTTTCTTTCTTTACATTAGGCTACGTAAAACTCATTAAGTAGCCTACATATGTGTTGCTGTGGTAATAGTATTTACAAACTTGTCATGATTCTTTTCCTTCTCTTTAGATTCTGGTTCTTTTGTAATGTGTATATTATTTGTTTTCCACTTTTTGTTCGTGGTATGCATTACGCCAGTGGTAATATTCGGCATATGAATACGGCCGTATACTACTGAGGAAAGGATCAGTACAGTCCATTTCCCTCATTATTAAAATGCAATTGTCATACGAATTGATCAAAATGAGCTACCCCCACTCGCGACCGCCATTTTAAATACTGTTCACACACTTTACTTGTCTCACAGGCTTGGAATGTCAGGTTCGGTCGGAGTATTTTGTGACGAATGACCGTGTGATGGACTGCAGTGTATTACACGACATTAACAATTACGGAAATACAGTTATCAATAAAAATGTGTAGACAGTAACATTTTTTTAAGTAGACAAGCTTTAAAAACAAATAATAAACCATTCAACTAAAACCAACAAACGTATGTTTGCGTTAAAAGCCGACGTCAGATCATCGAGGTTTAACCTACAAACACGGACCAAGAAGTAATATCCACTATGTTTAAAACCGAAAATAACCATTCAAAATCGTAGAGCTACGTAATATGACCTTAAAGTTCGTCACGGATGACTAAATAAATTACTCTCCTCATAATAAATAGTATCACAGGAATTATGGACTCTCGGTATTGGTTTTCATTATAGAGTTTGTATCGATACGGTAGATGCGATAACGAAATGTATTCATGAATAACGATTCAGTACTTCGTATCAGCCAAAGTATTCGTTACTGAGAAGGAAAGTACTTGGGCTCGAACAAAAACATATTCACCAAAATCGTATGAGAGATAATGTAAAGATCCCTTATTGCACTAGTGATACTCCCGCATCTGCAAAACTCTGCAGCCGTCCGTTAGAGGCCTCTGCGTGTGCCATGCCGCATTGCACTTTGACCTGTCGGTTCGCCATTAGGGACGGTGCAGTGTGCCTCCGAAGTTGCGTTTTGTGACGTTATTTGTGTGGTGAAGCGTCAGATGGGGCGGCGATTGCTAATCAATCCTGCTAATGTATTGCGATTAGTTGAGATGAAGTTACGAAGAACCATTCTTCGTGAAGATGGTATTAGTGTAGTAGATGAATCATTTGCATGCTTTCTGTATCTGTCAGTGGCGTAACTAGGACTGTGCTTTGGGTGGGGGGGGGGGGGGATAGATCTGCTTGACGAGCAAAATTTTAGTCAGTTTCCAGACAGACTCGCGTTGAAGAAACTAATTCACTCCCATCCAATGAACGCTAACGGTAAAACACTCCAAGCTTCCAACCTTTACCTTTACCAGATTGCTGTTATACGATTTCTTTTTCTTTCTCTCTCTCTCTCTCTCATTTTTTTTTTTATTTTATTTTATTTTTTTTTTTTTTTTTTGTCTTTTCGGTTTCTGGTGGGGGTTCTATCCCCCCACCCATAGTTACGTCACTGGTATCTGTTATGGTAGAGAAATGTGAGCATAAGTTAGATACTGTTGTTACAAACTCATAATAATGTGGCCGAGGGGACTGAGGCGCTCCAGTCACGGTCTGGACGGTCACTACGGTCGGGGGTTCGAATCCCCCCTCGGGCATGGATATTTGTGCCGTCCTTAGTATTAGCTAGTTCATAAGTAGTTTGTAAGATTAGGGACTGATGACCCCGTAATTAAGTCGCATAAGCTATATAAACATTTGAACATTTTTTCATAATAATGATAATAGGGATGATAATGACAAACAACTCATTGCAAGCGGTAATGGTACGGAAAGTGCGGGAAGAGGCGATGGAAGCAGTGGCAGTGAATACCAACAGTCTTTCGCTAAGAAGGTTAAAGTTACAACTATCATCACGGCTTTTGATGACAATTCGCTAGAGAACATGTACGATGATTATTACATAAGTTATAGTTAAAATTCCTGCATTACGTATGGCGTCTATAATTACATCTACAGTGCTATCTAGAGCATGGTTGCAGAGCTTTGCAGAAAAACGACACCCACCAATAGATTGAGGTCTACGTAGAGATCCTGTAACCAAATGTTCATACAGATATGTTTGTTCGAGCCCATGTACTTTCCTCGTCAGTGCCGAATAGATACGGTTTGCTGCAGCTCTATAAAACAATGATCGCTAAACTCCAGTGGAAGACTCTGCAGGAGAGACGCTCTGTCGCTCGGTACGGGCTTTTGCCGAAGTTTCGAGAACATACCTTTACCGAGGAGTCTAGCAGTATATTGCTCCCTCCTACGTATAACTCTCGAAGAGATCATGAGGATAAAATCAGAGAGATTACAGCCCAGACAGAGGCATACCGACAATCTTTCTTTCCGCGAACAATACGTGACTGGGAGGGAAGATCGATAGTGGTACTCAAGGTACCCTCCGCAACACACCGTCAGGTGGCTTGCGGAGTATGGTTGTAGATGTAGATGTAGACTTAAGTTTGCAGTCCCAGTCCGTCCGTGCTTCGAGATGATTTGGTGTTGTCATGCGCTGCAACGCCACGGAAAAGTCTGTACTCGGAACGTAGCCGCGCGGAGCAGGCCGTGTGGTGAAACAAAGAAGTAGACTGTTTCCTCGAAAGCCGGTCGTCACGAGCGCGTTACGTAATGGTCGCGCAGCAGCCGCTGTCTCTGGTCTGTACTGAGTTACTGGCGGTTGTCCAGGCTATTAAGCGGCTCCGCCTGCCGGGCGGGCAACCCGCGCGGCGCCCGGGGCTGTTGCTGTCGCGATACGCGCGGCCGGCAGCCTTGCGGCACGCGTCACGACGCTTCTGGATAATTCCCGATCGACAGTTGGCGGCCCTGCGTCCCTCGGCCGGCGCGGCGGCAGGAAGACGTTTCATCATCCGGCGCTCTTTAAAGCCGCGCAACTCCCTGGCGTCGACAGGCGTTTAAAAACACTCGCCAATTACGCCGCAAGAGCGACAGCATCCGCGGCGCTTGCACTGTGCAGCGTTTTTGTCTTTTGTTTGTACGTCGCAGCCTGTTATGATCTGTCGCACGCGACGTAATGAAGATGTCTACAGCGATACCAAAAGCACTATTCCACCAGACTTCTTAATTTGTTATGGTTCTTCTTAATTATCTTTTTCGGCCTTGGAAACCATACGAGTTCTCTACATTCCTCTTCTAGATCTTTATGTTTCTGGCTCTTGCCGTCCATTCTCCATTTCTCAGGGCCACCATCTTTGCATCTGGTGCACGGCCTTCCTCTCTTCCTTCTCCTACTTCTACATGGATACTCTGCAAGTAACATTGAAGCTCACGGCGGAGGGTTCATCGAACCACATTTACGATATTTCTCTGCAATTGCCGCAGTGGAGTAACCGAGCGGTCTAAAGCGTCTCGCTGCGGAGCGCGCGGTTGCTCGCCGTGGAGGTTCGAGTCCTCCCTGGGGCATAGGTGTGTGTGTTTGTCCGTAGGTTAGTTTACCTAGGTTTAAGTACTTTGTAAGCTACGGACTGATGACCACGCAGTTTGGTCCGATAGATTTACAAACATTTGAACATTTTCTCAGCAGTTACATTCTTTAATTGCTCGCGGGAAAAAGGAATACCTAAATCTTTCGGTTTTCGATCTGATTTCTATTATTTTATTATGATGATCATGTCTCCCTGGGCGCTAACAATACAGGGTGACAATCGGGTTTCGCAGTGTGATTCCTCGCATGCTAGCAATAAGAAATGTCTGTCACAAAATTTCGTCCTGCGCATATTTCCCGCAGTAAATGGACGTCGAAGATTGAAATGAGTGTGTGTCCCATACGTCAGTGTGTTTCAGAATTACATTACTACACCAACAAACGTCTAGGGGATGTGGTAGGTGTCTTGAGGAACAAAGTGAGCATAGAACCCCATGCCCGGAAACGTCATCCAATGACGCTACAGAGCGTCGAAGTTGCTGGAGGGGATGTCTAGCGGCAGGAGCTGGTGCCTGTAACTTGAACTCTCCGTAGCGTCCGTCGTTGAATAGCATTTCCGGGCATGGTTTTCCATGCTCATTTTGTTCCTCAAGACGCCTAATACAACCCTTACATGTTTGTTGGTGTAATTATGAAACACACTGACGTGTCGATCACACAGCTGTGACGCAGTATGAAATTTTGTGGGAGACATTTTTCATTCATCACTTGGTTCATAAAACCTTGCATTTTGTGGACAAGCGACTATACGTTGGCATGCATGATAATTTTTTTTTGAAAAGTCTTGGTCGCAATTAGCTTTATTTCATATGACGCGTTTCGAGAACATCATCATCAGAAAAAGATTTTAAAAAACGATGGGAAATACAACCATCTTGATATAGATGCCTGATTAAAACTTAAAATATCATCATGGACGTCACCAGACGTTTTCCCATCGTTTTTTTTTTAAATCTTTTTCTGATGATGATGTTCTCGAAACGCGTCATGTGAAATAAAGCTAATTGCGACCAAGACTTTTCAAAAAAATTTTTCCTGCATACATTTTTCATTGTTGGCAGATGAGGAATCGTGCTGCGAAGCTCGAGCGCGCAAATTTGGATACACCCTGTGTATGTTCACATTCTGAGGACAAAGTTGGTGAAAGGAATTTCGCAAATAGATCTAGCCGTAACAAATAACGCCTTTCTTTTAATGATTTCCACCTCAAGTCGTGCATCATTTCCGTGATACTCCCTCCCATATACTGCGATAATACAAAACCAGCTGACCTTTCAGACTTTTCTTTAAATCTTCCGTCAGTCCCACAATGCGCGGCATTACTCCAAAATACGACCCTCAAGTGTATTATAGTGTAGGAAGTTTCTTTAGAAGAACTGTTCCATCCTCTAAGTATTCTTCCAATAAAACGTAGCCTTTCGTTCGCCTACCTTACAATATTTTCTATGTGTTCTTTCCAATTTAGGTTGTTCGTAATTGTTAATCCTAGGTATTTCGCAGAACTGTCGGCCTATAGCTTTCATTCATCGTGTAACTGACGTTTGGCGGATTTCTTTTATTGATCATGTGGATGACGTCACATTTATAATGAAGGGTCAACTGCCAATTTTTGCAACATGCAGATATCTTACCTAAATCATTTTTGATCTTCTGGTGACCTTACTAACCGATAAATGACAGCATCATCCGCGGTCTAAAAGAGCTACTCAGATTGTCTCCTAAATCGTTTATAAAAACACTTCCGTGTGTAACGCCGAATATCACTTCTCTCCTACTCGATGACTTTCCGTCAATTACAACGTACTGTGTCCTTTGTGACAGGAAATCACGACCCCAGTCGTACAACTGTGGCGATATTCCATACGCACGTTGTTTGATTAGAAAGCGCTTATGAGGTACAGTGTCAGAAGTTTTCCGGAAATCTAGCAATACGGAATCTACGAGTATCTGACATCACTTGTCGATAGCACTCATCACATCATCTGATTAAAGACCTAGATGTGTTTCACAATAAAGATTCTTTCTAGATCTGTGTTGACTGTGGGCCAATAAGTAGTTCTCTTCGAGGTAGTTCATAATATTTGATGAAAAAAATCCTGCTGCAAACCGACGTCAGTGATATAGGCCTCTACAGATCCAGAGAATGTTACTTGGGTAGTCGAGCCTCACCATCATAATTAGACGCCCAGACCACATCAGTCTTCTTCTCTTGCTAAAGTTATTTTCACAAATATCACCCTGTGGATATAGCTCCAACAACTCCTTAATTTTTAGTATCCTCCACTCCTTTGTATCTGGGTCTCTCTTGGGGCCAAAACGGAGAGAAAAGTAGAAGCAAAAAGAGGGAAAAGAAGAAGAAAGTTTGGAATGCTAACAGATGTGAAGAAAGGGAGGATTTACAAGCAAATGAAGGAGGATGCCGAAGACAGAAAGACGTGCAGAATGTCCTGTTGATACCTGTCTGTGGGCATATCTACTGAAAGAGAGAGTAAGAATACTGTTCCTGGCCGAATGGTGGCAATCGCAATTTCCCATTCCCACAGGAAGTGGCTATGCATACCGTAGATCAGGACACATTTTATGAATGGCATACATTTTCTTATTTATTTCGCTCCTATGCCGAAAACGGAGAGGATTTTGTCAAAATACAGTTTCTCTAAATCGTCATTCTCCGTCTACGCATCTACATCTACATACATACTCGGCAATCCACACAATGGTGCGTGGTGGAGGGTACCTAATACCACTACTAGTTACTTCCTTTTCCACTGCCATGTTGGCCGGCCGCGGTGGCCGAGGGGACTGAGGCGCTTCAGTCACGGTCTGCACGGCCGTCCTAGTTCGTAAGTAGTTCATAAGTAGTTTGTAAGTTTAGGGACTGATGACCCCGTAGTTAAGTCCCACAAGCTTAACAAACATTTGAACATTTTTGAACTGCCATGTTGTTGTTGTTGTTGTCTTCAGTCCGGAAACTGGTTTAATGCAGCTCTCCACAATACCCTATCCTGAGCAAGCCTCTTCAACTCCACATAAGAACGGCAGCCTACATCTCTCTGAATCTGCTTACTGTATCCATCTCTTGGTCTTCCTCTGCGTCGTGTACCAGCTTGCCTCGGGAACAACTGTGATCAGTTTCAGCTCTGTAGCTGACCTGTACGGTTCTGTTCTGTGCTTTAGAATGTTTAAGACTATGAATTCGCCCGCTGTGTATGAGGTTCGCTCAGTGATATGGTTTTTGCCACCAGAAATTCATCGACAGATTTGTGAAGTGTACGGTGATACTGTTATGAGTAAAGACAAAGTGGGTAAGTGGGTACGAGAATTCAACGTCCATGATGAGGACCACTCCGGTCGCCCAACTTCGATTAAAGACGATTTGGAGATTTCACCTGAAGCGAGAATTCGTGAGGAGCTTGGCCGGCCGTAGTGGCCGAGCGGTCTGCGGCGCGCCAGTTACAGTCTGCCCGGCCGCTACGGTCGGGGATTCGAATCCCCCCTCGGGCATGGATGTTTGTATCGTCTATAGTGTAAGGTAGTTCATAAGTAGTTTGCACGTTTAGGGACTGATGACCCCGCAGTTAAGTTCCTTAAGCTTAAGAAACATTTGAACATTTTGAACAGGCGCTTCACAGTAACAGGTCTCTCAAACGAATTTCCTGACGTGTGTCGAAAAAAAAGTAAAGTATGTACTTTCTGAAAATAAATTTACGTTCTTGAAATAACCTTTCGTTGCGTACTCCTGTACAAAAGGAACTTACTTAAAAAACGCACCTCGTACTGCGCCTTCCAAATCACTGGCAACGGGTTCTACACGACGCTGGTGACTGCTTTGAAGGACAGTGTTGTGTTGTGCTCTTCAGTCGGGATGGTTTGATGCAGCTCTCCAAATGTTCAAATGTTTGTAGAGTCTATGGGACTTAACTACGGGGTCATCAGTCCCTAAACTTACAAACTACTTATGAACTACTTACAACTAAGGACGGCACAAATATCTATGCCCGAGGGGGGATTTGAACCCCCGACCGTAGTGGCCGTGCAGACCGTGACTGGAGCGCCTCAGTCCCCTCAGCCACCGCGGCCGTGCAGCTCTCCACAATACCCCATTCTGAGCAAGACTTTTCAACTACACATAAGAACGGCAATCTACGTCTCTCTGAATCAGCTTCTGTATCCATCTCTTGGTCTTCCTCTGCGGTTTTTACTCCGCACACTTCCCTCCAACGCTAAATTCACAATTCCTTGATGTCTAAGAATCCCTTCTTTTAGTGAAGATATGCCAAATTTTCCTTTTCTTCCCAATTCTGTTCAGTACCTCGTCATTAGTTACGCGATCCACCCACCTAATCTTCAGCTTTCTTCTGTAGCACCACATTTCAAAAGTCTCTATCCTCTTCCTGTCCGCACTGTTTATCGTCCATGTTTCACTCCCATACAATGCAACACTCCACACAAATGCCTTCAGAAAGGACTTCCTTATGCTTAAATCAATATCAATATAGAACGAAGGAAAAACGAATACTTGTATGCATATGTACGAGCCCTAAACCCTCTGATCTTACCTTTGTGGTCTTTATGCGAAATTTAGGTTGTCGGTAATAGAATAGTTCTGCAGTCCGCCTCAGATTCCAGCCCTATAAATTTCTTGAATTGTGTTTCTCGATAAGAACGTCGCCTTCCCTCTAACGTCCCCTATTTGAGTTCCTGAACCATCTACTAACACTCGCTCATTGATCTAACCCACCAACAACAAACCTAGTCGCCCGCTTCTGTATTGCTTCTATATCCTCTTTTAAACCGGTCTGGTGGTGATCCCAAACTCTTGAGCAGTATTCAAGACGTGATCGTACAAGCGTTTTAAATGCGGTTTCATGTACAGGCTAATAACATCTTTCCAAAATTCTTCCCATAAACCAACACCGCCCATCGGCTTTCTCCACGGCTGCCCTTATATGCTCGTTCCATTCCATATCGCTGTTCAACGTTACGCCTAGATATTTAACTGTCGCGACTCTGTCAAGCCGCACACTACTAATGCTGTATTCAAACATTGCGGGATTGTTTCTCCTACTCATCTGAATCACCTTACATTTTTCTACATTTACAGCTAGTCGCTATTCCTCGCACCACCTAGAAATCGGGTCCAAGTCATCCTGCATCCTATTAAAGTCAATCAATGACGACACCCCCTTGCATTCCACAGCATCATCAGTAAACAACCGCAGATTACAACTCGCTATCCGTCAGATTATTTAGACAGAAAATAATAGCGGTCCTATCACACTTCCCTGGAGCTTTCCTGTCCATACCCAAGTTTCTGATGAACACTCGCCATCGAGGACTACGTATTGGACTCTATTACTTCTTCGAGTCACATATTTGGTAACTATTTCATATGCCCGTACCTTCGTTAGCAGTCTGCAGTGCGGTACCGTGTCGAATACCTTTTGCAAATCGAGAAAAATGCAGTCTGCCTGTTTCCCTTCATCCACAGCACGCAAGATGGATGTCATCAGAGAAACGGACTAGCTGAGTTTCGCAGGATCGATGGTTTCTAAGGCCGCGGTGATGCATGGGCAGGACCTTTTCCGCCTCAAGGAAAGGAATTATATTGTAAATGAGAATGCGTTCTAGAATTCTACAGCAGACAGTTTTTAATGATGTAGGTCTGTAATTATATGGGTCCGTTCTTTTGCCTTTGTTATACACGGGAGTCACCTGCGCCTTCTTCCAGACGCTTGGAACTTTGTGTTGGATCAACGATTCGCGATAAATGCAAGCTATGTCATATTGTCTTTTGAAAAACTAGTAGTTTTTTTATCTGCTTTTCTCAATGTAAAGCTTCCTGACGCATATAGTGTTACTGACGTATTTACAGTTATCTTAGAATCGTTTGTTCCGCACCAAACATTCCTGAGATATATGCCAGTTTACCGAAATTTATTTGTTTTAATTTTATTTATTTATTTTTTTAGTTACGTTGCTAGAACTAAATATTTTTGTGCTTCATTCAGTTATAGAAAATTTTTGCAGGCACAATTTTGAATAACAGTGATTTGCAACGCGGCCACTAACTTGAAATATTTCTCCCGCCGTAATTTCAGCGCCAATCTTTTCGTTTCAAAACTTACGATCGATTTCAACATTTATTTGTTTACGGTGTTAACTTTTTCTTCGCGGAACATTATTTTGTCAGGCGCAACTTTTTTTAAATTTACATCAATTACATCGAACTATCATCTTCTTTCCCTCATGTAAATAAAAACATATTTATTTACTAATATTTTATTATTTTTACCATTAGGGAGATATATTTGATCATGAATTTCTTTCATCAGCGCTACAACATATATGGGAATCTCGTTGTTGTTGTTGTTGTTGTTGTGGTCTTCAGTCCGCAGACTGGTTTGATGCAGCTCTCCACGCTACCCTGTCCTGTGCAAGTCTCTTCATCTGACAATACGTTCGGCAACCTACATCCTTTTGAATCTGCTTACTGTATTCGTCCCTCGGTCTCCCTCGAAGATTTTTACCGAACACACTTCCTTCTAATGCTAAGTTGACAATTCGTTGATGTCTCAGAATGGGTCCAACCAATGTATCCCTTCTCTTAGTCAGGATATACCAGAAACTCCTTTTCTCCCCGATTCGGTTAAGCACCTCCTCATTAGTTACGTGATCTACCCATCTAATTTTCATCATTCGTCTGTAGCATCTCACGGACATAAATAGGGACTGTATGGAGCGGGTGTAACGGCCTCCCAACCTTGGCAAAATGTAGGCGGACTCTATCCTGATACAGAATGATGCCAGGTTTTTAGCTTTGTCGACATTTCGGGAGCGGTTTGAACACCAGAAAATACCCCCCCCCCCCCCCCCCCCCCAATACCCGGAGTCTCGCCTCGTGACTGATGCTACATCACCGCGCAACGTTTTAAGTCGTGAGGCAAGTTCGTGCGCGCATCGCCTGCAGCGTGTGTTGTGACGTAAGTGGCAGCGTGAAGGCCCTAACGCGCCGAGTGTAAACAAACCACGTGCGTGCCTGCAGGGCCCAGGAAGCGAGTCAGTGGCCGCCCCGCCCCCTTGCCCCTTCTCCCCCCCCGGTCTTTCCTCCCTCTCCCCCATCCCCCACCACACTCCATACGACCTCTCCTGCCGTCCTTGCCCCATTGAACTAGCGCTCCTTATTCTATGACCTCGGCGTCTCCGAAATGTAGAACATTTCCACCAGAAAGCCGACTGTTCTATTTTTTCGTGTGTTGGGCATAATTTTGAGGCAGATTCTCAGTAATACTAGACTGAATTTAGTGTTTTCTTAACCTTGAAACTAAAGTGATGTCACTGACCTCGACCTCGCAGCAAGCCGCACAGCTGTTGGCGCACTGGATTAGCATACGATTTGAGATGGGCAGGTCCGCGTGGAAACGGTTTCAGTTCCGCTAGACCTAGTGATGGATGTAAATCCGAGATAGTCGGACAAGCATCTTCGGACACGCATCGTTTGTGTGTCTAGGTGAGTGAACCGGTCTCGTGCGGTCGGAGTTTGCATCGCGTTGGTTGAGTGAAATGGAGACAGGCTTCTGTGCCCGCCCACAGTAAATCCCTGTACAGATCACGCACTTTTTCGTGGCCCCTCTGTGATCGGCGGAATTCGGCTGAGTTCGTGTGTCTACGGAATGCTTATTCTCTTTACCAACCTTACCTCGTAACAGCATTGTACACTGTAGACATCGTCTATGTATTGTTGATTAGTGCTTGGTATTGATTATTGTTTTCCACTTTATTTGCTAAAATAAGTCCACATACCCAGACGACTTCTGTTAGATAAATGAATGCTGTTCTTGAAAGTGGTGTGAGGAAAGTTAATTCCGATTCTTATTCATATAAAACTAGACAGAAAGCATTCCTACACCCGCTTAATAAATCTCTAAAAAATATTAATATTTAGTAGATATAAGTTCCAGTTTTCTATTACTCAAACATTAAAGTGATAATTTCGTGTTTCATACGTGACGCTTTAACCCCGTACACATGTTTCTTTTAAAACCGGTAAGCTATACGCCGTAAGCTGGCGGCACTGGGAGAAAGAGGCGGGGCTTGTTCTAACAGTCAATGCGCTACGAGCTGAAAGCAAACCTTAGCTCCCAACATTCTCCTCTCAGGGGCCACGTTTCAGTGTGTGATCTGTACATATAAAGCCGCTCCGACTCTGCGACGGCAGCTATTGTTGTTGGGCCATGCGGCTGGCGCCAACGAGCTATATAAACTGCATAGAGTGGCTATCTCTGGTTTAACAGCGCTCCTTGTGGCAGCAACCAGGAACTGTGGCAACGAGCTATATAAACTACATAGAGTGGCTATCTCTGGTTTAACAGCGCGTCTTGCGGCAGCAACCAGGAACTGTGGCAACCAAGCCCGTACCACGCCGTAGCGGAGAAGCGAGGCAACTGTCTCCGAATTGAAGCAGCTGATCGCCGCCATTTGCAGGGAAGAATCTCAGTACTGGCGTTGTGATTTGTAGTGTATGGGACGCAATAAGAGCAACATTAAGCACAAAATAAAGGCATGTTTGTTTAAAAACAATTACTGATTATTGCAGACTGTTTAAAAAGTATTCGTAAATGAATGAAGTTTTCTAATTTCCGAAACACGTCTGCATAGAGACACGAAATTTTAAGAATATAAGACTCTTTTCAGAGAAGGTGGAGCGATTTTGCATCGAGATATTTGCACAAGATGATTCCATGAAACTTGTAAAGTAGCAGAGAGTGCGATTATTATTCAATCCACATAATTTTGTGTCAGGTCCTGTTAACTTTTTGCCGACTACTCTGTACGTTTTACACGCTTATTTTTGTACACCACATTTTGGCCTACATTCCTTTCCATATTATGTAGAAATTTTCTTTCGACTTCCTCGAATTTCAGTATGAATAATTGTAATGACCCATACAACTTTAAATAGGTATATCATTCGCACATTACTTTTTAACAGAGATAGTACTTCTGAAAGTGGTTGAGTATGCAACATTTGATCAAATAATGACCACTTACGAAGTACAATCACCACCTGTTAAGTGTCCTACTTCTGCATCATACTGATATATATGATTAAAAATCTAAATACCTCTAATACGCTTAGTTCTTCATTCAGCTCAACTTAGTATCTTTAGCAATTAATATGCAAATAAAATATAAGTACTTGACATGCAACAAAGTACTTTTCTCATTTTTAGAGAACCATTTGTAAGAGGAAACCTAAAGAAAAACAAACGCTCATGATTTATTATTTCTGCATGAAAATACTATATGATATGCAAGTAATGACTGATCTGTGAAATATAACATTGTTTCCGTCTTCAGCTTTCCTTCCATTCTTAGAGCTATAATTAAAAGCAGCACACAAACGAACCATGTTTACGCACGATTGCCCTGCAAATGGTGGCTTCTGTCACGTTCAATGTGGGGACGCGACACTAGCGCCAACGAGCGGTCTAGTTTTTATTTAGTAAGTCTGTGGAGCTATATAAACTACATAGAGTGGCTATCTCTGGTTTAACAGCGCTCCTTGTGGCAGCAACCAGGAACTGTGGCAACGAGCTATATAAACTACATAGAGTGGCTCTCTCTGGTTTAACATCGCTTCTTGTGGCAGCAACCAGGAAGTGTGGCAGCCATTTTTTCCAACGTCTAGTGCCCAGTGTATGCGCAGCATGTAAATATACGAATAGTGGTAATAAGATTGTTAGAATATCGTATTTTCAATTAGTATTTGTACGTCTTCGTTTCTAATATTTCGTGTACTCATACTAAATTTCTGCATAGAATAGTCCTACTGTAACTAAAGTAAGCTGTAATTATATTTTTAAGTTTTCCTTTGAAAAATGAAGAACTTACAAAACGATGGTTAGCCAATATGAAGCGAGATAAGTGGAAACCTACTGCATACAGTTGCATTTGTTCATCGCATTTTGAGGAGAAATACATGTATGCAACAAATGATACAAAGCGGCTTCTGGTTAATGCGATTTCGACGATATTTTCGTTCCCTGAACATATCCAAACAGCAAAAACGCCAGCAAGGAGATCTCCAAAAAAAGTCAGATGGCTGTAACAGCTTCCTTTGAAGATATGTCATAAAGCCAAGCAGGAGAGATGGAACCTCTTTTATTACCTATTGCAAATCATGATTTAAGTCATTCAGAGAGCAGTGAGCCTATTCATTGTGACCATGACTATGTGCCAGAATACGAAATGCTGACATTATATTCCAAAAAAGTAGTTGAATACCTATATCTCGAAGCATCATTAGGCAAGTGAGAAGAAAACTTAAGTGTTTAGATTGCTTGGAAGTTCACCTTGCTCCTAAAAATGAGAATCAAGCAGGATTAATGGGATTATAAGGAATAAAATAATAATAAAAAAGCCCGTTTAATCCCTCTAAAGATATTGTAGAAAAATTATTCTGTTGCAAATGTATGTAGATGTATTTAGAATTTTGGGAAACAGGCCAACTTTATTTACCAACTACGAGCACTTCATGGTATCCTCGCAATTTTGGGAGGAATCTCACTACACCAGCCTAATAAAGCTGTTATTAAAACATTACTTCAGTTGTAGAATACATCATTTCTGTAAAGCCAAATCTGCGCAGGAAAGAGGTAAGCAGATTAGGCAAATGTACACGAAATTAATACTATTTAAAGGACAGTGAAAAGGTGTGTATTTTTGTATGAATGAGATGATGTTTAGCCGAACTTTCCGATTTGCCTGCCACACACTTGTTTCCTATCATTTATCCTTTATCCATATTAGCTTGGCTATAAAAATAACAATAAGCAGGTAAAGAATAGTTTGTTAAATCATTGCACGAAGTGAATGTGACATGATTCAGTGCTATAGCAGACGACTGGTTACGCCTACGTGACGTTGTAAAACATGGCGGCCGAGCCGAGCTTTCAATTTGCTTCAAGTACGGCAGCACCTTAGCCAGTCTATGTTGTTTATATAGGTCGTTGGTTGGCGCGCTCCCATACCGTAGCACAGGGCCGCTGCACTAAAACGAGTTCAGAGCCACCTTGCGACGTATGTGAAAGTACATATAATACCGTAACGGTAAAAATATATACCGAAGCACAGTTTTGCATCAATCAAGGCTTCAAATACAGATGCATGTAATCAAGACGACGGAATTTGTAATCGGTCTGCTGGAACAAGTTCGTAAGAATGTTTAATTCACGAGGTGACTTTTGGCCCACTTTAGGTTACGGTAGTAACACTAAAAGTGTACCTTTGCGATCGTTTTTTGACAGCTCGAAATTTAAATAAAAATAACAGCTTAACCATTCACCTGACACGAAAATTGCATAACCGAATTTGTAAAGGAGAAAATTCTCTACAACTTTGCTCTCTTATGTGTTTTTCATATCTCGTATCGTTTCAGAGATATTTGCAAAAATAACGGCGATTTTGGGATGTATGTTTGTCTGTCTGTCTGTCCGTAACGTGTTCCCCGTTTTTAAGACGAACCGTTCAACCGATAAACACCAAATTTTACAGACGTAATTGTAGGCCGACAGAGACCAGAACCTATCTTTTTCAAATTTTTCGGACAAAAAAAAAAAAAAAAAAAAAAAAAAAAAAAAAAAAAAAAAAAAAAAAAAAACGGTAGTAATACCAAAAAAGCTGTTTCCAATATAATTGTAATTGCAAACGAACCGTTCATCTGACACGAAAATTGAATATCCTAATTGGTAGAGGGGAAAATTCGCTACAACTTCGCTCTATTATGTTTTTTTCCATATCTTGCATCGTTGCAGAGAGATTTGCAAAAATAACGGCAATTTGACGATGTCTGTCTGGCTGTAATGTGTTCCCACTTTTTAGGTCGAACCGTTCAAGCGATCGGCACCAAATGTTTACAGACATAATTGTTGACTACCAGAGACCAGAACCTCGCTTTTTCAAATATTTCGGACAAGAAATAAGTTAGTATTGTAGCCGTTTGTAATGTAATTTTAATTGCATATAAACCGTTCATCTGACGCTAAAATTGAATAACCGAATTTGTAGAGGAGAAGATTCTCTATAGCTTTGTTCCCTTATGGTTTTTTTTTCCATATCTCGTATCGTTTGACATATATTTGCAAAAATAACATAGTTTTGACACCCTCCACTGAATGAACGAAAACCAGTCGTTCGCAGATGTCACATGACATTCCTCACCCAGAACTCTGACATAAGATATCTTGCGTTGTGTATTTGTTGATTTTCTTATTTTAACTTACACGTTGTCATTTCAAAGCAATGGCCCACTGAAGAATTAACAAAACCACGTTGTTCTTCGTACGATACACGATAATCTACTGTCTACAAATGCCCTATTAGCATCAATTAACAACGGCCATCAATAGTATGGAATTAAAGAATAATGTACTCATATGTAGAATGACAAACAAACTATAATACTAGCTGATAGCAATGAAAGGAACCGATAATTGTGTAACTGACTGATTATTTAAAGTACAGATCAAACTTTAGTTTATTAGATGCCAAAAGTGACTAAGTATGGATTCAGTTGCGAGCTAGCAATAATTATTGTGTGTCCCGACACCTTCTGATCTAACTTTATTAACAAACTAATTATTGTGTTGTCAGCAAGTTGTGTAATTGATATCTGTTTGAAAAGGCGCGACACACAATAGACAAGAAATGCTGGTCCTTACCTGATAAACTATTTACGACTTCTACAACTGAATGTGAATGACTCAACTAAGGTGAACAATAAGCAGCTGGTATAATGAACTTGGCTCGATTGACAAGAAATATTGGTAGCTACCTGATAAACCGTGGTATTAAAACAAAGAAAAGTAAGAGAAATTTAAGTTCACTCACCTCTTATCCATAGACAGCACCTTGGTCTCTTGCAGTACATAATGAAATATAAATGAAGTTAAGTCTTGTATCTATCCTACTGTTTAAAAATTGAAGCATAACTTGGCGATAGTAGTAAGGTCCTTTACTTTAAATAAAGAGGAACATTAATCTCTCTTAAAAAAACAAAATTGTAAGTTATGTTTCTTCCTATTATTATTGTTACCTTATAAACATGACCATTACAAAAAATACAAAATACAAAAATCAAAATCAGAATGATCAAGAATCCTAACGGCCTACAAAAACTCTCTCGCAGTCTATTGCTCTCAACCAACACCCAACTCCGTCTGTCCACTTCTACCCAATCACGACGCAGAGAATACCGTGCTTACGGGTGCGGTTCCTTTGAGGGGGATGTTTGTCCACTGTTGGTCGAGCTGATCTCTACGAGTTCACGAGAGTAACTCGGGCGTCCGATCCTTGATTGTCGTGAGTGCACTCGTGCTCTCCCGATAATCCATTTGTAGTCTGGGGCAACGTCCCAGGCATAAATTAAATTGGTCCCAATTCCCCGGTTCCGACCAAGGTTTTCGGGAGGTTTTCCTTGGTTGTAAGGCGTATGCCGGAACTGGTAAGCCCCTCCCACTTATTCCCAATTGGGATTCCCCCTTTGCCCCACTATCAGCTTGTCTGATAATTGGCTGAATAGAACCGCGTCTCTTTATGGGCCGGATCTCAAACAGCCCGCTCCACTTCTTGGAGTGGAGAATGAAAAGAATAAGTTTTTTTCCCCTACCCAATCACTCCTGTCTCTCTCCATTACTGGCTCTGATAAACTACAACAAATAAGTCCTCTGATCTGAGGAAGACAGTGACAAAACAATGCCGCCACTCTTCAACATGTATTTTTTTTTTTACTGTTTTAATGGATAAGCAGCACAATTAGTTACTATTTTTCCAACCACCTAGAAATTTGAACTGTTCAGTCTCACTTAACATGTGCCCATTCTGTGTAACTGAAATGCCAATTTTTGTTGAACTGTATGCTAGAAACTGTAAAAACTGAGTCTACTGTGATTTAGCATTATTTTACTTTCTAGGAGGCGTGAACGTATTTCTTTAACGGCATTATATGATGCATCAATATCCAACATCATTCACTACCAAGACAGTGTCATCAACAAACAGAAATATCGTTAAATATCTTTTTAAGCTAGAAGGCATATCATTTTATAAATGAAAAACGATAGTGGCCACCTTAACTGTTCACTATTGTGAGTTCGTATCACTGCCATTTACAAAACTACATATTCCTGCTTCCTTTAAATTGGGCAAATCACTCGTACTCACATTTCATGGACAGTGCTTGATCCCCATAAACACCCGATCGACCTTTTCTGACGGCATTCTTTGAATTTTATTGTCAGAAGTTGTATGTATAGGGCGAAACTGATCTTAGGTGGCGCAAATTTTCAACTTTCCCCGTTGATGTAAGTCAGTGCCTCGGGGAGCTGATAATTTCCTTGGAGTATTCATTAATAATGGCTACAGGATGAACATGATGTTCAAGATATTCGCCAGAATGTTCGAAGAACAGGAAGAGTGTGCAAGGTTTGTTGTCGAACGAATAGGAGTGCGAACGTTATCCGCGACTTGAACGGAATGAAAATGCGAGAAATTCTTTTCTGTAAGAAAGATCATCACTTATTTTGAAACTTGGCGATGTTAATCCGATCTACCAAAAACGGCAAACAGTAGAAAAGAACATGAAGAGTTAATTACTTTTCCCCAACGGTCTAGATGAAAGTAAAGTACTTGTGACCTATAGGCCTACTGATGCAGCCGCGTACATGATTGCTGCTGTCAAATTGTTGTAAGTACTTCACCCAGCATTGCTCCTTATGTCATGCCCATGCCATTAATCGTATAGTTGAGACGATACGTCTCGGAATTTCCACATGTAAATAAGCTACTTTAAACCATCAGAAAGGTTTTCATTAAAGCACCTACAAGAATCCAGTTATTTTGGGAGGAACTTCCCAGCGTACCACTTCCACCAGAACCCATATTTAGTCGCTACATGCCGTGGAATATTACAGCGAGCATTTGGAAGATATTAAGAACATCTTAAATTGCAGGAGGAGGCAGTGAACATTAGTGAAGCTAAAGGTCCTCTAAAGGACCCAAGAATTTTTAACGGCATTGCAAGCATAGAATCTCATTGTGCATTTTGGTTCCTATTATTAAAGCTCTAGAGTGTTCAGAAAAACAAGTCTACAAGCAACTGCAATCGATAGAAGAGGTGACAAAAATGAACTTGCTCCCAGGTTCTATTGGTATGAAAGTGAGAAACTAAAAATCCGTGCTGACCACCATCGCCACATTGACTGACCCCAGGTAAATCAACAGCGTACGGTCCTATTTTGCCTAACATCGGCATTTAAATATGCAATGATACGTCTGTTCTTAAAGTACAGACATTGCTGATGTCCCGCAGCTATAAATGTTAGATATACATTCATTACTACGCAATTTGCGAAAATTTCTTACTTTAGCTGTTCTTTTTAAGTTTGTCTATTTTTTTTTTTTTTTTTTTTTTTTTTTTTTTTTTTTTTTTTTTTTTTTTTTTTTTTTTTTTTGTAACATATGAAAATTTGTGCCGGACCGGGATTCGAAACCGGGTGTCTCGCTTTACGCGAGCGGTCGCCTTAACCACTCGGCCACCCAGACACGCACCCCGGTCAAACCAAAATTTCCATGTGTTACACATGCCAATGTTCAAGTGTTTGTGAAGCTTAACGGACTTAGCTGCGAGGTCGTCAGTCCCTAAACGTACAAACTACTTATGAACTAGCTTACACTAAAGACGACACAAACATCCATGCCCGAGGGGGGATCCGATCCCCGACCGTATGTTACAGTTGTCTACTTCCCTTAGTGCTCGCACGCATTTAGCAGTGATTCCCGCGACGTAGGAAGACATACTACACTATCTTTAGCCTGTCTTGGCTGCGGGCCATCAGTAACGTCTGTTCTTTAAGAACAGACGTATCATCGTAAATATGACAGCCAAGACAGGCTAAAGATGGTGTAGTACGTCGCGGGAATCACTGCTAAATGCGTGCGAGCACTAAGGGAAGTATACATGTGTAACATATGGAAGTTTGGGTCTGGCCGGGGAGTGTCTCCGGGTGGCAGACCGCTCGAGAAAAGCGGGAGACCCGGGTTCGAGTCCCCGTCCGCCACAAATTTTCATATGGTACAAAAATAAATAAATAAATTATAGACCAATTGAAGAAGAGCAGTTGAAGTCGGAAGTTCTCGCAAATTGCGAAGTAATGAAAGTATATTTAAATATGCTCCAATGACATCTGTTGACGACGAACGCTGATTCTCGGCATATAAGATGCTATTAATACACAATAGATGCAATTTATCAACGACATATTTGGAGAAAAGTTAGTTATTTACTTTGACCGTAATGATGGACATGGACAATAAAATATTTTGGATATTTGTTCATCTATTTATCTTCCTAGGCAATTAAATGTCAGATTTTGATCACTTATTTTCTAAAACTTTTATCCATTATATGTTGGAACCTGCAACTGTGTTTTGAAATAGGTTTCAGAAATTACTGCAACCAGTCGCACTTTTTCTTTTTAATGAAGATTTATTATTTAATACCACAATTAGTGTTTACTTTTTCTCGTTTTCTGCCCTGCCACAGATACAAATGTAATTTGCACTAAATGTATATATATACCAACTGATGATGAGCTGCTAGGCAGCTTGAAAGCGGTCATGGTTTAATAAATCTTCATTATGAAGAAAAAAGGCTACTGGTTGCAGTAATTTCTGAAACCCACTTATTTTCTGATTTTTATAACATTTTTTAAGTGATAGAACATACTTTAGGTACATAATTAAGATTTTTAAAACCTAAAAGTTCGAGGTATAGTCATGATCACTCCTTCTTATACTGCTGGCAATATTTGTGATGCACAGAGATAGATAACAATTATGTCTGATTTCTCTCAGACTATGCAGTGAATAGTAAGTTTCCGCTTCTGTACGAGATGCCTTAAATCTCATGGTGCTTCTTTCGGCCTCCTCGGATAAACCATTTAAGGTGACATATTGTAGGCACAATGGTGTCGTCCTGTCTGAATTTTATTGCTCCGTTTATAGATACATCTCGCTAAATATACCATTTCACGTCGACTCGGCACAAGCTAGAAGAATAGCTTAAAAATCGGTACATTGTTTGCTACTAATTTACTTAAACTGAGTCACTCTGAAGTTAACTTGGGCTGTTAAAGAGATGATAATATAAATAAAATTAACAAATGTTGTAATAAATGTCTGGGGCTGACTCGAATAAACAACTGACAGAATTTCTGAAGTAAAAGGCCAGTTAAACACACAAATAAATACATTATACCAAGTATAATTACCGTATACTTATTAAAAGTAAAAGATATTTATTTGTACCGAAGGGAAAAAATGAGGAAAATTCGTGTGCGGATCGATTGCAGAAAGGGAATTTTTGTAAAACTAAATGGGAAGAATAAAAAATGGATTACAAACACTTATTTCATCGCTGAGTGTATGAGGACTTCAGGTAAAACATTGTATGTTATATGAGGACTGTTAACTGCCGCGCGAGAGTAGCCGAGTGGTCTGGAGTGCCACGTTACGGATCGCGAGGCCTCCCGCGTCGGAGGTTCGAATCCTCCCTCGGGCATGGATGTGTGTGTGTTGTCATTAGGTTCGTTTAACGTAGTTTAAGTAGTTTGTATGTCTAGGGACTTATCACCAAAATAGTTTGGTCGTATAGAATTACAAACATTTGAACATTTTTTGAACTCTTAACTGCTGTCAACAATAACATCGTCTATATCTGTATAATGCAAATCATGGTATGTTGTGTGGCGAAGTCGCGGAGGCTACTCATATACGTCACATCTTACCCCTTTTCGGTGTGATTGTAGATTGGTGTTTCCTGAGCTTCTGTTGCAGTTAGCTTCCTCGATCAAATCACAAAATAAGTGTAGCATTGCGTAAACTAATGGTTTGTGCGAAGCTTTATCGAACGGTTCTCTTAACTGAAGAGTTTTTCGATCTTCAGAGTGGTACGAGAGCGTAAAACACACGTTTTGACAGATTCTTCCGTAGGTTCTGGGTGGATAATCATCATACTGAATTAAAGATCACAATTTTACAAGTTTATTTTGATTTGTGAACCAGATTTCGGCTTATAGGACCATCTTCAGACTTTCAAATGTTTGTAGAGCTTATGGGACTTAACTACGGGTCATCAGTCCCTAAACTTACGAACTACTTATGAACTAGCTTATACTAAAGACGGCACGAACATCCATGCCCGAGTGGGGATTCGAACACCCGACCGCAGCGGCCTTGCAAACCGTGACTGGCACGCTGCAGACCGCTCGGCCACTGCTACCGGCTCAGACTTTACTGTTTATCTCAAAGAAGTTACGAAGTTTTGATACAGACTTGAAAGGTATTTTATTCGTTACACTGGAATGGTTAATTTTTAAAATGTTTTACATACAGATTTTCGAGATTAAAATTAAGTTTATTGTTTGTTATCCTTCCTGCATATTTATTACTGTTTGTTTTATTGGAAAATTTTAATTTTACTACCACAATAGAGCCAAGTATGATAATTATTATGTGCTTGGATATAAGTGTTCACTAATTAAAATGAACTTGTGGAACATATTTAAAACTGTGATGTAGTTGCCTGGAGCTGTTTCAGTCTGTTTTTATTCAGTATCTGTGGTCGGGGGAAAAATGAAATGATGCATAACAGAGTAGGTTGGGGATGTGGATGGAAGAGAGTAGCTCTTCGTGCAACTGCTTACGACTTGCCCCCAAGGCTGGTCGATGAGCCTTCCAATGTATAACAGTGAAATGTGGAAGACCGTTATGATTGCCTGTGGACTGCCGTGTTTGAGTACAGAGTGAATCACTGTTTAGAAGGCTCTCGTAGTAGAGCGTTGTGATACGCTAGGGCGTCCACAGCGCTTGCGACTCTTGCCAAGGCGGCAGCAGCAGAAGCTCGCAGCGACACAGCGAGGCAGGGATTACGTAACGCGCCGTTGTGTAATATAAGGTAAAAGCGAGCCCACTGCCACGCGACCTTGGACATTCCCGACCACCTTCAGACACTGAAAAATCGCAAGACCGCACGCTCCTTCGTATTATTCACAAACAGTACTTAACCCGCAAGCAGATACATTGGGTGGCTTTAAAAATACGGTGTGACTTTCACGCAGTGATACCGTGCCCACGGGTGCGGTTCCTGTAGGGAGATGCTTGTCTCCTGTTGGTCGAGCTGATCTCTACGAGATTACGAGAGTAACTCGGGCGTCCGATCCTTGATTGTCGTGAGTGCATTCGTGTTCTCTCGATAATCCATTTTTGTCCGGGGCAAGTCCCGGAGATAAATTAAATTGGTCCCAATCCCCCCGGCTCCGACCAAGGTTTTCGGGAGGTTTTCCTTGGTTGTAAGGCGTATGCCGGAGCTGGTAAGCCCCTCCCACATATTCCCAATTGGGATCCCCCTTTGCCCCACTATCAGCTTGTCTGATATTGGCTGAATAGAACCGCGACTCTTTATGGGCCGGATCTCAAACAACCCGCTCCACTCCTCGGAGTGGAGAATGAAAAGAGATAAGTTTTTTTTTTTTTTTTTTTTTTTTTTCCACTCAGTGATCCGTTAATTCTACATGAGTAGGAGAAGAGGCCCATAATTTGCAAGTAAAGCCGCCTAGATACCTTCTTAATTGATTTAGGGCCACCACAGCCCTGTCTTACATCGAAGCAGGGTTTTAACACATACAGT
Organism: Locusta migratoria; assembly: GCA_026315105.1. NCBI lineage: Eukaryota > Metazoa > Arthropoda > Insecta > Orthoptera > Acrididae > Locusta > Locusta migratoria. The sequence goes on from CM048748.1 coordinate 357,263,904, forward strand.
ACTACACTACTGGCCATTACAATTGTTACACCAAGAAGAAATTCAGATGATAAACCGGTATTCATTGGACAAATATATTATGCTAGAACTGACATGTGATTACATTTTCACGCAATTTGGGTGCATAGATCCTGAGAGATCAGTACCCAGAACAACCACCTCTGACCGTAATAACGGCCTTGATACGCCAGCTTGGATGGCGTTTACAGGTACAGATGCCCATGCAGCTTCAACACGATACCACAGTTCATCAAGAGTAGTGAATGGCGTATTGTGACGAGCCAGTTGTTCGGCCACTATTCACCAGACTTTTCAGTTGATGAGAGATCTGAAGAATGTACTGGCCAGGGCAGCAGTCGAACATTTTCCGTATCCAGAAAGGTCCGTACAGGACCTGCAACATGCGGTCGTGCATTATCCTATTTAAATGTAGGGTTTCGCAGGGTTTGAATGAAGGGTAGAGTCACGAGTCGTAACACGTCTGAAATGCAACGACCACTGTTCAAAGTGCAGTCGATGCGAACAAGAGGTGACCGAGCCGTGTAACCAATGGCACCCCATACCATCACGCGGGGTGATACGCCACTATGACGATGACGAATACACGCTTCCATTGTGCGTTCACCGTGATGTCGCCAAACACGAATGCGACCATCATGATGCTGTAAACAGAACCTGGATTCATCCGAAAAAATGATGTTTTGCCATTCATTCACTCAGGTACGTAGTTGCGTACACCACCGCACGCGTTCCTGTCTGTGATGCAGCGTCAAGGGTAACAGCAGCCATAGTCTCCGAGCTGATAGTCCATGCCGCTGCAAACGTCGTCGAACTGTTCGTGCAGATGATTGTCGTCTTTAAACGTCACCATCTGTTGACTCAAGGCTCGAGACATGGCTGCACGATCCGTTACAGCCATGCGGGTAAGATGTCTGTCATCTCGACTGCTACTGATACAAGGCCGTTGGGATCGAGCACGGCGTTCCGTATTGCCCTTCTGAACCCACCGATTCCATATTCTGCCAACAGTCATTGGATCGCGACCAACGCGAGCAGCAATGTCGCGATATGATAAACCGCATTGTGATAGGCTTCAATCCGATCTTTATCAAAGTCTGTAACGTGATGGTACGCATTTCTCCTCCTTACACGAGGCACTACGACAACGTTTCACCAGGCAACGCTGGTCAACTGCTGTTTGTGTATGAGAAATCGGTTGGAAACTTTTCTAATGTCCTCACGTTTTATGTGTCGCCACCGGCGCCAACTTTTTATGAATGCTCTAAAAAGCTAATCATTTGCATATCTCAGCATCTTCTTCCTGTCCGTTAAATTTGGCGTCTGTAGCACGTCATCTTCGTGCTGTAGCAATTTTAATGACCAGGAGTGTATTTACATCTGAGTTACCTATAATATAACAATGATTTTAATAGATAAACGATGAATAAGGTATTAATAACATAATTCAGACTTAATGAATACGTGTAAAAGGAAGAAAATAAATAGTATTGACTTAAGTCTAATAAGACTAGCAGTACTACTGAGAAAGCTTCTGCTGCTGCTGACGTAATGTTAAAAATAACAACATTGATATTAATAGATACAAAAGTTACTTTTGAATATGACTAAGGCATGGCGAATTCTGATAGAAGAAAGTTACAAAAGCTGTACCTGGCGAGAGCAATGCTAATTGGACAATCTCTGGGAGGAGGAACGGATGTGACTTTTTAACAGGCGCTTAGGGAAACAGATAGTGGCGTAATTGTTGCTACAGTTGATAATCTATTAACTGTCGTTTGAAGCTAGTATTCAGTTAATGATATAGTGAAGGACATTGTTCCAGTCTGGTTCCATCTACTGAAAAGGGCTTAGAGAAGGAGGCTGAGTGTTCGAATGGGACAGAAAGGGTTTTGCTCTGATAGGAACGTGTATTTCTGTTATGTTGATCAGTCAAGAGTATCAAGGTCGAGGAAGGATGTGCGGGACATTGTGCGTTGATAAGAGAGCAGAGGAAACAGAGTGTACGAAAATCACTGCGCTTATAAGCACGGAGCCAGGATAGCTGCGTATATCGACGCAGCCCGTCGTGACTAGTTCCAAACTCGTGAATTTTCCCAAGAAAGACCTCGCAAAATAACATCACTAATTAATAACTGGTATTACAAGTGTTTGTAAAAGTTTCTTTTCAAGGTCGAGAAGAAAAAACATCTTACATTTCTGTAGGGCATGAAGAGACGCTGATGTCTTCTTACGCACTGCGGCTGTGTACTCATCCCAATCTAGTTTGTCGTTTGTAATTAACCCCCTGACTTTTTGCCGAGGGTCAAAAATAGAAATTTGTGCCATTTTATATTAATGATTCACGTTATTTCTGGCTAATAATCCTACAATGACTGACCAGAATCGCTTGTGTTTTACTAGGCGCCACGGTGGCGTGGCCGAGCGTTCCAAGGCGCCTAGCTGAGGAGCGTGGCGATGCTCGCCGTCGGAGGTTCGAGTCCTCCCTCGGGCATGGGTGTATTTGTCGTCCATATCATAAGTTAGTTTAAGTAGTTTGTAAGCCTAGGGACTGATGACCAGAGCAGTTAAGTCCCATAGATTTACAAACATTTGAACATATTTTTACTAGCATTGAGCTTTAATCCTATTTCTGTGCCCATTTTGACAGTGTGCATAGGTCAGTCTATTGCTGTCGTCAGCTTTCTTGGTTTTATACTTAGATACAACTGGAGGTCATCGGCATTCATGTAATATTCACAAAAGGAGAAAACAGATGGCACGTCATTCACCTACAATGAGAAGAGTATTGGAACCAATACCGATCCCTGTGGTACGCCTGATAGTACCTTTCTCCATCGAGACTTTGTAGTGCCGGACATGCACTGAACACGCGATGTCAAGTATGAGAGAAACCATTGCAACGCACTTCGAGAGAAATTTAGGCTGCTAAGTTTAGCAAGTAATACATCGAAGTCCACAGTGTCGAAGGTTTTGCTAAAGTTTAAGAAGTACATGATAGTCGCCTCTTGACTATCCATCGTCTGCTTCAGATCGTCTGTTACTTTTATCAAACCAGATGTTGTGATGCGATATTTGCGGAAACCTGATTGGTGATCGTCACGAAGATTGTTAGTAGTCAAGTAGCTTGTTAGCTGGTCGTGTACTACATAATCTAGGGCGATGTTCACTGCCGACGTCATTGAAGCGCAACTAAAGCGCACTAAAAACATGAAAATATGTGGAATACCTGACTGAAAATGGTCAGCTAAGAATGTCATAGGCCAGGCAGTTCACCATTATGGAGATATTTACACTCCTGCTGTTCAGTATATTGTGTCCATGTTCGTGGCTATGGCTTAAGGCAGTGGACCCACAATCTTTCAGGAAAATTAATCACGACCCTATATATATATATATACAGGGTGAGTCACCTAACATTAGCGCTGGATATATTTCGTAAACCACATCAAATACTGACGAACAGATTCCACAGACTGAACGTGAGGAGAGGGACTAGTGTAATTGATTAAAACAATGCACCATGAGGGGTGAGGTACACGTACACACGTGGTTTCCGTTTTCAATTACGGAGTGGAATAGAGTGTGTCAGGCCAATAGATGTTCAAAGTGGTGACCATCACTTGCTGCACACAATTGCAATCTATGGTGTAATGAATGTTGTACGCGCCGCAGTACATCTGGTGTAATGTCACCGCAGGCTTCCACAATACGTTGTTTCATATCTTATGGTGTTGTAGGCACATCACAGTACATATTCTCCTTTAACGTACGACACAGAAAGAAGTCCACACGTGTAAGATCAGAAGAACGGGCTGGCCAATTTATGCGTCCTCCAAGTCCTATGAAACGCCCGTCGAACATCCTGTCAAGGGTCAGCCTAGTGTTAATTGCGGAACGTGCAGGTGCACCATCATGCTGATACCACAAACGTCGACGCGTTTCTAGTGGGACATTTTCAAGCAACGTTGGCAGATCATTCTATAGAAACGCTATGTATATTGCAGCGCCGTCCGCGGTGGCCGAGGGGAATGAGGCGCTTCAGTCACGGTCTGCACGGCCACTACGGTCGGGGTTTCGAATCCTCCCTCGGGCATGGATATTTGTGCCGTCCTATTAGCTAGTTCACAAGTAGTTTGTAAGTTTAGGGACTGATGACCCAGTAGTTAAGTCCCTTAAGCTATACAAACATTTGAACATTTTTAATGTTGCAGCTGTTTGGGCCCCTGAAATGAAGAGAGGACCAATGAGGTGGTCGCCAATGATTCCGCACCATACATTTACAGTCCACGGTCGCTGCCGCTCTACCTGTCGGAGCCAGAGAGGATTGTCCAGGAACCAGTAATGCATGTTCCGTAGATTCACTGCCCCGTGGTTTGTGAAACCCGCTTCATCGGTAAACAGGTAGAACTGTAACGCATTTTCTGTTAATGCCCATTGACAGAATTGCACTCGATGATTAAAGTCATCACCATGTAATTGCTGATGTAGCGACACATGAAACGGATGAAAGCGGTGACGATGCACTATGCGCATGACACTACTTTGACTCAGTCCACCGGCTCTCGCAATGTCCCGTGTAGTCCTGTGTGAGTTCACGGCAACAGCAGCTAACACACCAATTGCAACCGCTTCTCCTGTGACGGGCCTGTTACGGACCCCGTTTGCGTGCTACGACCATACCTGTTGCATACAGTTGGTGGTAGATGTTTTGAAATGTGCGGCACGTTGGATGCTCTCTGTCCGGTTACCGTTCTGCATACACCCTGCAGGCTTCAGCTGCATTTTGTCGACACTCGCCATAGATGAGTATCATCTCTGCGTTTTCAGAGTTCGAATACACCATGGTCACAGTTCCTACAGCAGTACACTATCACAGACGTCTGGTAACACAGTGTACTACAGTTAGTCTGCGTGCAAAGACTAATGCAGAATAATAGCAGCAAGAGCTACATGCGGACACTGCGACAGCCAGACCAAACCACACAGTGCACTACAGTCACATTCGTGAACACGGTCGTCATCGTAAACATGTCCCTGCAGATGTTGCTCGCCCACCGTGGCCCTTGTTACAACATGCAACTGAACGTCGGAGGTTTCAAGCGTCAACTTTAGGTTACAATATCTCCGGATGTAATTAACATTTTACAATGCTACAAACGGCACTGATTACGTATTTGTGTGTATGTTCAGATGTGCTAAAAAAACTAACTGGGGTCCATTAAAAAAACATAGGTTTGTGTTAAAAAACATACTTCCGTGCATTTGTTATGGTTTGTATTCACCAATTACACTAGCCCCTCTCCTCACGTTCGGTCTGTGGAATCGGTTCGTCAGTATTTGATGTGGTTTACGATATATATCCAGCGGTAATGTTAGGTGACTCACCCTGTATATACTAGCTGTGCAATGGATATATACAACTTCTGTCAATAAAGTTTGGTGAATAGTACTGTAATATTGAGGTAAATTAGCTATGAACTACAGTCCTTCGAAGTAGTCGCCTCCCGTAACTATGCACCGCTGAGCTCTGCCATACACGTCCTGGGAACTTTGCACGAAGTCTTCATTTCTGATGTGTTCAAAAGCGTCGTCACGTTTCATTGGATGTCAGGAACATCGTTACATTTCTTTCCTTTCAAAGTGAGTCCGAGTCGAGGAAATAGGAAGAAATCTGGAGGACTGATGTCTGCCGAGTGTGATGGATGTTCAAACTGCACGACAACGCTTGCCCGACACAGCCAATATCGTTTAACAGTTCCTCGCAAGAATAGGGAGTGGAGAAACTAGCTTTGAAAGAAAAGAGATTTGACGACATCCCTGACATCCAACGAAACGTGACGAGGCTTTGGAACACCATCCCGAAGGAAGACTTCTTTCAAAATTTCCAGTACACGTATCGCGGAACTCAGTGGTACATAGTTATGAAAGTTGACTATTTCGAAGGACAATAAGGTAACTGTAGTTCATGGTTCATCTTCGTTAATGTTACAGGACTATTCAAGGAACTTTATTTCAGAGGTTGTATATAGAATTAGACAGTAATTAATAGTAATATAAAATTGCATATATAATAAACTAAAATTATTATATTTTGTATTTCACTGTAAGGTTTTTAAAGTAAACGCCTTTTGCTACTGCGAATGAAGGGTTTTATTTTTATATTTTCATTCGCAGTAGCAAAAGGCGTTTACTTTAAAAACCTTACAGTGAAATACAATTCAGCTGCTGCTCAAAATGGCCACTGCAAGCAACGTATTAAAATTATTATATGTGCAAATTCTTTCGAGTAAGAATTTAAAAAAAAAAAAAAAAAAAAAAAAAAAAAAAAAAAAAAAAAAACGCGAGAACAGCGACAATAAATCTAGTAGTACGCCCTGTGAGATTTGTAAATTTGTTGTATTGCTGCTAATGATACTTTCCATTTCTATATTGAGGCTTGTTACTTTTCAGCGTAAATCATTTACCACGCAAAAATTTGTTTCTATATTGCTTAAAAAAATTGTGGTTCGGGATCATATTATTTCGTTCAAAGTTATATCTTCAAGCACTCGATCTCTCCCTTTCCTGTCCTAGTCAATAAAGAATCACACGATATTTCCATCAGAATCTTCCTCGTATGCTCTTTTGGCTTTTTAAGGTTGTCTTCAAGAAAGGATATCTTAACCAAAACAATTCATAAAGAATTCTTGGAAAGTAACTATTAAAACCATAACCACCTTTATTTAATACTCTTGGATTAGCAAACAAACTTCACTGGGCCTAACGAAAAAATATCAGTTCATAAGCCGGCCGCAGTGGCCGAGCAGTCTGCGGCGCATCAGTCACGGTCTGCTCGGCCGCTACGGTCGGAGGTTCGAATCGCCCCTCGGGCATGGGTATTTGTGTCGTCCTTAGTGTTAGCTAGTTCATAAGTAGTTTGTAAGTTTAGGGACTGATGACCCCGCAGTTAAGTCCCATAAGCTATACCCACATTTGAACATTTTTTCAGTTCGTAACGGATTTCAACTGCTATAATTTTTAATAATGAATCACTAAGAGTTAGATTTATTTAGGGGGCGAAAAGTATTATCATTTGAGTAATAAGATGAAATAGAATTTCAGTTTTTTTGTCCGTAAAGTGTTTTTCTCTGACATTTTATGTCTTCCGACGACCCACATGGATAGATGATATGACCTATCAGTGGGTAATGACCCACAGTTTGGAAACTACTGGTTTAAGCGATTCAGAAACGTAGTGAGGGGACACTGGACTGTTGAGGTGGAGGAGTGGGGGGGGGGGAGGGGATGAGGAGGGGAAGTCGACCCTAGAGGCGAGTAAGCCAAGACTTCCTGCGTTGCCGTGAACAACGTTACGTCATGTCAATTGGCCGCAAGGACATGATCACCACACGTTGTCAAGCGGCACCACCAGGTGGATAGCTAGCAGTGTGGCGCAGCGTACTGTAGTCTGCTACACGTATCGGTAGGGACGAGCTGAAATACATCTTGAGAGATCAAACAATTATTTTCAAATGGTTATTTCTTTTACAATTACTGCTTTGAGGTTGGATGTCTACTTTCAGCATTAGATTAGATTGAAATGTGGCAGTTTTGTTGAGTGTTGGAGGAGCCAAAGAATGTTAAAGCCAAAACTCTATTTGTTGTGACAACCTGTAACTTATTCGAAGGTCTGTGTTAGGCTGGAATGTGAAAGTTGGCGTCGTCGACGAATAGGAATTTATAAAACCTTCCTGAAGTGATCAGCTTCGTTGAAATGTCAGCATATTCCATCTCTACACAACTGTCGGTCAGTTTATCAACTACTTTAGCTAACTAACGCAAATGACGACATACACACACACACACACACACACACAAATACACAATTTATGAGGGATGACTCAAACCTCCTAAATGAGCGGCCGCAAGATCTGAAACGTGGCGCCTCAGATCAAACGGAAATTTCCACAATCTCTTCGAAATTTATTGTCCTTGAATTTCTTCTTATGATAGCCATATAAAAAAAAATAAAAAAAAAATAAAATAAAAATAAAAAAATCATACCAATGGTTGTAAATCTGTGACACTTAAGTAATGTGGTTATCAGTCCCCAGGCTTACAAACTACTTAAACTAACCTTAGGCCAATACACCCCCCCTCCCCCCCACACACACACATGCCTGAGGGAGGACTCGAACCTCCGACGGGGAGCAACCGCGCGCTCCGCGGCGAGACGCCCTAGAGCGCTCGGCCAAACCATAGCGGCACTTTTTTTTATTTTCGTGCCCCTCTGTTAAAATATGCTGACGTCCATGCTGCTGCTTAAATTTTGCATTCGCCATATTTGCGAATGTAGTTTGTGTAACACCATAAACCTCAGCTATTTTCCGTTAGGTTCTGACATCACTGCGTCTTCATAGTCCACTACCGCCAACACCTTTTTATACAGTTTCTCACCATGTCCTACTACATCCCTGAAAATGACAATTGTCGGCCGCGGTGGCCGAGGGGACTAAGGCGCTCCAGTCACGGTCTGCACGGCCACTTCGGTCGGGGGTTCGAATCCCCCCTCGGGGTTCGTAAGTAGTTCGTAAGTTTAGGGACTGATGACCCCGTAGTTAAGTCCCATAGACTATACAAACATTCGAACATTTTTTTGACAATTATCTAAACAAATTAGCTACATAAGGAAATTAATGATAATAACACCACGAAAATTTCTATCACTTCAGTACCAGGTATGAGGAATAGGTTAACCTGAGAATTGTTTTAATATTCTTCGAAGCTATGGAGAAGGTTTGTGAAGGTATTTTCTAATGTAGCTGTTTTCGGTATGAAAAAAAAAGATATATGAATTACAAAATTAAAAAACAAAATTTAACTCTGACACTACGTATCTGGTTCATTAAACCGTTTTAAAGTGAGCTTTTGGATCTCAACACCAACAAAACAGGGAAGATCATTTAGCATTGCATCTTCATTATATTTAAAGAATCCACATCGAGCCACTGTTTTTTATATCTTCTAATCATTTCCCACTTCACCCCTGAAAAAACACTGTTATTTCAACATTTGTGTTATGAGTACATTAATGACAACAATATCACGTAAATTTGCATGTAATATATGCATCACATCACCACATGTACACTTCAGCCTGTACACTGAACCTGTAGAGTCGCAGTTACTGATGCCAACAATAACTACCAACGGAACACGGACAGTTGCTGTTCTACGAACAGTTCCTGCATTACGTGTGTCAAACATGACTGACTTGTAAGACAGTGCTCATCGAGTCAGGACAGTGTTCATATCAAGACAGTGCTACGATCCACAAAACATAGTCCTGACCTTTTCACTGCCTAAGGTGACAAGAAGTCCAGAATAATCGAGATATGTCCTCCTTTTTAAGTCTTTGTCCGGGGTCCGGGCGGATTTTTACATTGACCTCCTTTTTTGCAAAGTTTAGCGTAATGAACTTACATTTCTAATTAGTCCCGTTCTATTTATCTTTTCTTAAATACCGGTACTCCATCTATAGGTATTCCCTTCGTAATACAATCGCACGAAAGCTGTGCTACAGGTTTAACCCACTTTTCACCTCTCAACGATGTGAGTAGTCCACGTTAAGCTGTAGGTCTCCTTTCCCCGGGTGGATAACTGGGGGAGACTAGTGATACGGAAGTCTCCGAAGTGCCGTCCAATTGAAAGACTTGCACCGGGCAAATAAGCCACATGAAATTATTATTACTATTATTAATTTTACAGGTGACAGTAGAGTCGTCGATTTTATCAAGGATCGATCCATGAGCGAGTGTGAATATCGATTACTTAAATTTTCTGTTCCGTATATTCGGTTCCGGATTCACATTATCGTGGATTGGCGGTCGGCATTATAGGCTTCACGTCGTGCAAGTGTTACTTGTGAGTGTAAATTGCTGTTCATTGTAACCCAGTAATAATAATTTCGTGTGGCTCATTGGCCTGGTGCAAGTCTTTCAATTGGACGTCACTTCGGCGACTTGCGTGTCCCTACCCTACCCAAGTTATCCAACCGGGGAAAGGACAACTACAGCTTAACGTGGAATCCGAACCACGTGTCGTTTCTGGCGACTCCTCACATCGTTGAGAGGTGAAGGGTGGGTTAAACCTGCCAAAATATTGAAACCAGACACACCACCAACTCACCAATGACGCCAGTCAAAATATTCATACTGTCACGTTGAAAACTGCAGGTGGTCCTAAATTCGAAGGCTGTTCGTTGATAGAGCGCAACACTCTACACTTAGAACACGTTTGTTGCTACCACAAGCGTACTAAGTACAGACTGCCTCCTGCTTGGAGCGTTCCACTATTTATACATAGAACGAATTTACTGGAACTTACAAGTACATCAAACATAAGAAACATGTAGAACTTTCTATAAATAGGAACAAACAAATTTTTCCTCTGTCCGTGGCGGGATTTGAACTTCGGAACGCAAGCACAGCGATCTGTGATGCTAACCACTGCACCATGTAGACTGTCGGAAGACTCATCCCAATATTAAAAATGTAATAGAGAGACTCGGGAGATTACAGTGGATACTAAAATTAAGCATCGTTACAGTTAACAATCATATTTATTAATTTTAGAACTTATAAAAATTATAACATAAAACAGTTCAAGAATAACTGTCCCCAACTTACCCAAGGGATATTCTCATCACAGCTTCGATTACCAACGACTTTCGTATTCTTCAAAACTGAGATTTACAGATGTAATTGAATCTTTGAAATATTTCTTTAGTACACGTAAACAATTACAATATTTTGAGGTGAGGTGCACTGTAATTAATAATGCACTTAATATTTCATACTTTGAGGTGAGATGTACTTGAATTCGTAATAATGTGTCATTAAAACACTGAAAAATTGGCCATGAGAACGACAGAAAAAACGTGTGTTCAACATTGAAATACTGTGCAGACCATCGTTAACCACTGTGAAGTGCGTAGCAAAGGGTTCGTCTCACAGTAGCAGTTAGGAATTTCTGTTGTGTTGACGTATGGCGTGCGGAAAAAAACTGCTTAAATGCCTCTATGCATGCTCTTATTAATATAATGTATCCTCAAGATCTCTACAGGAGTCATACATGTAGAGTTATAGTATATTGCAGGAGTCATCGTTTAAAGCCTGTTCTTGAATAGTTATAGGCTCCTCGAGGTTGTTTATCAAGAGTCTGCAAGTTCAATTTCGTTGCATCTCTGAGGCACTCTCCCACAGAACAAAGATACCAGCAGCCATTTGTGCTAACTTCTGTAGATTGATTGCATTTCCCCAGAATTATACCGATGTTTAGTCGGTATCATTGACCCCAATGTCTCACGAGTGATTGCATTACATTCATTGTATTTGATGTAAAATAAAATAGCCATTAACTTGCCACTTAATTCTTTTACTAGTGAAATTTAATAGCCAGTCGCCAGAAAGCTAGAATGGCTACTTTGCTAAGATAAAAATAGCCAAGAATGAGAAAAATCGCCACACCTGGCAACCCTGAGAGCACGGCTTCATTGCTTCCGCGTGACTATTGTTATATGACCGTCAGGCAACATACACAGTTCCATATATACATTTGGCGTCTATTCCGAAAGAACAGACGTCACTTCTGATCTTGCAGTTGTTTTCATATTCGCAGAATATATGACTTCAAGTGAGAATGGGCAGAGCTGATAATGTGTACTCAGCTGGGATTCAAACCCGGGTCTCCTGCTTTCTAGGCAGTTCCGCTGATCCCTACACCACTGGGGACACAGTGATCACCGCACCTGCAAGGACTACCTAACCACGCCTCCCGTCAGACACAAATTCCGGCTCTACGCTGCCCATAGTACTCAAACTCGTAGTTAGTAAGTAGAAATTTCAGTAAGAGGAAGGGCTCCAAACTTGCTCACCTCTCCCCATTAACGAAAGGATCATTGCTTGTCACTGGCATATATATATATATATATATATGACGTCTATTCCGAAAGAACAGACGTCACTTCTGATCCTGCAGTTGTTATTGTTTTCATATTCACAGAACCACCCCCACGAACCACAGACATTGCCGAGGTGGGGTGGCTTGCGTGCCTCAACGATGCAGATAGCCGTACCGTAGGTGCAACCACAACGAAGGGGAATCGGTGGAGAGGCCAGACAAACGTGTGGTTCCTGAAGAGGGGCAGCAGCCTTTTCAGTAGTTACAGGGGCAACAGTCTGGATGATTGACTGAGCTGGCCTTGTAACATCAGCTAATGTGGCTTTGCTACACAGTTAATGCGAACGGCTGAAAGCAAGGGGAAACTACAGCCGTTACTTTTCCCGAGGACATGCATCTCTACTGTATGAAAATATGATGATGGCATCCTCTCGGGTAAAATATTCAGGAGGTAAAATAGTCCCCCATTCGGATCTCCGGACGGGGACTACTCAGGAGGATGTTGTCATCAGGAAAGACAATACTGGCATTCTACGGACCGGAGCGTGGAATGTTAGATCCCTTAATCGGGTAGAAAAATTAGAAAATTTAAAAAGGGAAATGGATAGGTTGAAGCTAGATATAGTGGGGATTAGTGAAGTTCGGTGGCAGGATGAACAGGATTTCTGGTCAGGTGAGTACAGGATTATAAATACAAAATCAGTTGTGGGTATCACAGGAGTAAGACAGGTAATGAATAAGAAAATAGGAATGCGGGTAAACTACTATGAACAGCACAGTGATCGCATTATCATTGTCAAGATAGATACGAAGCCAACACCGACAACAGTAGTACAGGTTTATATGCCAACTAGCTCTGCCGATGATGAGGAGATCGAAGAAATATATGAGGAGCTAAAGGAAATTATTCAGACAGTTAAGGGAGAGGAAAACTTAATTGTGATGGGAGACTGGAATTCGGTAGTAGGAAAAGGAAGAGAAGGAAAAATAGTAGGTGAATATGGACTGGGCAGAAGGAATGAAAGAGGAAGTCGCCTGGTAGAATTTTGCACGGAACATGATTTAATCGTAACAAACACGTGGTTTAAGAATCACAAAAGAAGGTTGTATACGTGGAAGAGACCAGGAGACACCGGAAGGTACCAGATAGATTTTATAATGGTAAGATATAGATTCCGGAACCAGGTTTTAAACTGTAAAACATACCCAGGGGTAGATATAGACTCTGACCATAACTTGTTAGTCATGAACTGTAGGCTGAAGCTGAAAAAACTGCAGAAAGGTAGGAAAATAAGGAGATGGGACTTAGATAAATTGAAGTAACGTGAAGTTCTGGAGAATTTCAGAGGGAGATTTAGGCAACAATTGACAGAAACAGAGGGAAATAAAACAGTAGAAGAGGAATGGGAAGCATTGAGAGATGAAATAGTGAAGGCAGCAGAGGACAATATAGGTACAAAGGCAAGACCTACAAAAAATCCTTGGATATCACAGGAAATACTAAATTAAATTGATGAAAGGAGAAAATATAAAAATGCAGTAAATGAAACAGGCAAAATGAAGTACAGACGACTAAGAAATGAGATTGACAGAAAGTGCAAAATGGCTAAGCAGGAGTGCCTAGAAGCCAAATGCAAATCTGTAGAAGAATGTATAAGAAGGGGAAAAGTAGATACCGCCTACAGGAAATATCCTCAGATTTTAAGAAAAATGTTATAATCTCCATTCCAAAGAAATCAGGCGCAGACAGGTGTGAAAATTACAGAACCATCAGTTTGATAAGTCATGGTTGCAAAATTTTAACACGAATTATCTACAGGAGAATGGAAAAGCTGGTAGAAGCTGACCTCGGGGAAGATCAGTTTGGATTCAGGAGGAACGTAGGAACCCGAGAGGCAATACTCACTTTACGTCTTATCTTAGAAGATAGATTAAGGAAAGGCAAACCTACATTTTTAGCTTTTGTTGATTTGGAGAAAGCATTTGACAATGTTGACTGGAATACACTCTTTCAAATTCTGAAGTCAGCAGGGGTAAAATACAGGGAAAGGAGAGTTATTTACAACTTATACAAAAGGCAGACCGCAGTTATTAGACTCGAAGGGCACGAAAGGGAAGGGAGCAAGACAGGGTTGTAACCTTTCTCCGATGTTATTCAATTTGTACATCGAGCAGGCGGTGAAGGAAAACAAGGAAAAATTTGGAATAGGGATTAAAGTTCAGGGGGAAGAAATAAAAACATTGCGTTTTGCTGATGACATTGTAATTCTGTCAGAGACAGCAAAGGACCTGGAAGAGCAGTTGAATGGAATGGACAGTGTGTTGAAGAGAGGGTATGAAATGAACATTAACAAGAGCAACAGAAAAATAATGGAATGCAGTCTTAGAAAATCAGGCGATGCTGAAGGAATTAGATTAGGTAACGAAACAATGAAGGTGGTAGATGAGTTTTGTTACTTGGGTAGTAAAATAACATGCGATGGTCTCAGTACAGAGGATATAAAATGCAGAATGGCAATGGGAAGAAAAGCATTTCTGAAAAAGAGAAATTTGCTAACATCGAATATTAATTTAAGTGTAAGGAAGTCTTTTCTGAAGGCATTTGTGTGGAGTGTTGCTTTGTATGGGAGTGAAACATGGACGATAAGTAGTGTAGACAGGAAGAGAATACAGGCTTTTGAAATGTGGTGCTACAGAAGAATGCTGAAGATTAGGTGGGTAGATCGCATAACTAATGAAGAGGTACTGAATAGAATTGGTGAGAAAAGGAATTTTTGGCATAACCTGACTAAAAGAAGGGATCGCTTGGTAGGACACATTCTTAGACATCGAGGAATCGTAAATTTAGCATTGGAGGGAAGTGTGTGGGGTAAAAATCGCAGAGGGAGACCAAGAGACGCGTATAGTAGCCAGATTCAAGTGGATGTGGGTTGCCGTTCTTATGAGGAGATGAAAAGGCTTGCTCAGGATAGAGTAGGGTGGAGAGCTGCATCAAACCAGTCTCCGGACTGAAGACCATAACAACAATTCACAGAATATATCACTTCAACTGTGAATGGGCAAAGCTGAAAATGTGTACCCAGCCGGGATTCGAACCCGTGAATTAGTACATAGTGACCGACTTTGAGTACTGTGGCCAGGGTAGAGCCGGGAATTTGTGTCTGACGGGAGGCGTGCTTAGGTTGTCCTTGCAGGAGCGATGATCACTGTATCCCCAGTGGTGACAGATATCGGCATGAGCGACACAAACTTGTGTAGAAAATGCCATCTAGTTGACACAGTTATATATAGATACACTTGCAATGGCAATATACAGATTTGGAAATGGGTTCAAGAAAATATTGCATTGATTACGAGGACTTCACCAGCGGCTATATTGATAACGTTGCTTCATAGACCACAAGAACGTTACTTCGCAGAATCAAAGAACAACGCTGTGCACTGGCTACTGGGTCATTATGTAAATTACGTGATCAACAGGCTGGGAACAGAAAGTACTATCGATTTCCTAGTGTACTTGCTGTTTGAATATCACAAAATCTATAGTTATAAGAATTACAAGAAAAATTTTGGAAACATGTTGAAAATTGTGTTTGAAAGATTGGGTATAGGGTAAAGTCAAATAAAGATTCATAATGTGTAACACAGGGAATACGAAAGTGTTGCAAACAGAATAAAAAACGTATAAAATAGATAACTTTTTACCCATCGTTATTGTTCATAATTACCTTCATAATGTTTTCGTATTTTTCAAATCCATAAATAAGAAGCATCATAAGCAGAAGTTATGCTGCATTAGAATAAGATAAAATTTACGTTCAAATAATATCGACTTTCTTGCAAAAAACATAATACATATAAACTAACTGATAATAGCGAGAGCGGTAAGACGGCATTTGGTGCAGTATTGTGAGCTGCGGTCATCAAGGGTGGCCGCTTGGCTGCTACCTTACCTATGTGGTGATTTGTCAAAGTTGCTGATTCTCTCTGTACTGATGTAAACGCTCAACGGCGTTAGTATCATTTGAAATGAAGGAAGTATAGTTTTGATGTTTTCTACTAGTTTTTGCCGTTTATTCGTAAAAAAGTTTATTCGAAAGAAAAGAAAAAAAAGTGGTGTAGGGGTCAGCGCAACTGCCTCGAAAGCAGGAGACCCGAGCGAAAGATCCGTACCCAAAGACTGGAAAGTTGTCCAAGTTACTCCAATAATCAAGGAAGGCAATAGGCGTGATCCCCAGAATTACAGGCCTATCTCATTGACGTCGATTTGCAGTAGGATTTTGGAACATATACTTTATTCGAATATTATGAACTATCTCGAAGAGAACGACCTATTAACCAGTAGTCAACACGGATTCAGAAAGTATCACTCTTGCGAAACACAACTTGCACTTTATTCACGTGAAGTGCTACTTGCCATCGCTCAAATCGATTCCATATTTCTGGATTTCCGGAAGGCTTTTGACACTGTACCCCACAAGCGGCTTCTAATGAAATTGCGTGCTTATGGAATATCTCCCCAATTGTGAGATTGTATTCACGATTTCCTATCAGAAAGGACACAGTTCGAAGTAATTGACAGTAAGTCATCGAGTAAAACAGAAGTGATATCTGGCGTTCCACAGGGAAGCGTTATAGTTCCCCTACTCTTTCTCGTGTTTATAAACGATTTAGGAGACAATCTGAATAGCCCCCTTAGACTGTTCGCGGGTGATGCTGTCGTTTATCGGTTAGTGAAGTCAATTGAGGATCAAAAGCAACTGCAAAGCGATTTAGAAAAAATTTCTGCATGGTGCGAAAATTGGCAATTGACACTAAATAAAGAAAAGTGTGAAGTAATACACATGACCACTAAACGAAAACCGCTGAACTTTAATTACGCGATAAATCAGTCAAACCTTAAGGTCTTAGATTCTACCAAATACCTGGGAGTTACAATTACGAACAACTTTGACTGGAGAGAACACGTAGAAAATATTGTGGGGAAGGCGAACCAAAGGTTACGTTTCATCGGCAGAACGTTTCGAAGATGCACCAGCTCCATCACAGAGACTGCCTACATCACACTTGTGCGTCCTCTCCTGGAGTACTGTTGCCTCTTGTGGGACCCTCACCAGGTGGGACTGACGGAAGACATTGAGAAGGTTCAGAGAAGTGCAGCTCGTTTTGTTTTATCACGCTACGGTGGGGAAAGCGTCACGGAAATGTTGCACGAATTGGAGTGGAAATCATTAAAAGAAAGACGTTATTCATTGCGGCGTGATCTGTTTGTGAAGTTTCAATCACCGACTTTTAGTTCTGAATGTGAAAATATTTTGCTAGCACCCACCTACTTAGGGAGACATGACCATTCCAATAAAATAAGAGAAATCAGATCGAAAACGGAACGATTTAGGTGTTCTTTCTTCCCGCGCGCTATTAGAGAATGGAACGGTAGAGAAAACTTATGAAAGTGGTTAATGAACCCTCTGCCAGGCACTTGAATGTGATTTGCAGAGTATCTATGTAGATGTAGATGTTCGAATCCCGGCTGGGTACATATTTTCAGCTTTGCCCATTCGCAGTTGAAGTCATATATTCTGTGAATACGAATACACTGTTTTGTCATACAGATAAGTTACAGTTTTTAAGGAAAGAGCGTCAGTGCCGCCACGACATTCGCCTGAATTCGAGTACGTCGAGACAAATAGAGAGTGTGGCGCCAAGAAGCCACCCTCGGCTGTTATTGATCAGGGGTGAGAGGAGCGGCCGCAGGATAAAGCGTAGCAGTGCGGGTGATTTACGAGCGACAGAAAGTGCAAATTCCCCCGAGCGAGCCGGCGCCGCCGAGGTGGCGTGGAGGTGGTGGGGGTAGTGGCGGCGGTGGAGGGGGCGGCGGGCCGCGCGCCAAACATGGCCCGCGCCTCTTCCCGCCAACGCGGCGCGTGACGTCACGGCCACGTGACCGTACGCTAGCGTACGCCGCCGCCTGGCAACGGCGCGAGCGTTGCGTCACGTCGGCGCCGCGGCAGAGGCAGCACAGCACAGCTAGAGCAGAGGTGGCGGTGCGCCGTGCGGTGCAACGGCCCGCCGCGTTTCGTCAGCGCGCGCCCGCCTACCCCCACCCCTGGCGCCGCACCCTGTTGCGCCTGCGTAGTAGCGTAGCGTAGCGTACCGCTTGTTTGTTGTGGCGGCCCCGAGAGCCTTAAAGCCCGCGTGACGCGTTTTACAGCCGCCGCCTGCCACAAAACTGCTCCTATCATATTCACCGCGCTGGCTGCCTGCTCCGTTTCCTCATTCCTGAAATGATATCATTCTGCCGACACTCGGATGCAGGATTACATTCACCACAAGAATAAAACTGATGTAAACATTACACCGTGTATTCTTCCGCGTCTGCTACAGTCTCTTCACCTCGTTTACATGGATTCCCAAAACCGGATTTCGTAAGCCGATTTCCCAATTCCGCTTTTGGTTGGTCATGTAAACACTCCAAAATCGATTCTGGACATCCGCTTCTCTAAGGCGGTTTTCCAGTTCCACAATCGATTTTCGTGCGCATGTAAACGCAACCGTTTATGAAGCGTTGTAGCCGGCCGCGGTGGCCGAGGGGACTGAGGCGCTCCAGTCACGGTCTGCACGGCCACTACGGTCGGGGGTTCGAATCCCCCCTCGGGCATGGATATTTGTGCCGTCCTTAGTTGTAGGTAGTTTATAAGTAGTTTGTAAGTTAAAAGGGAATTCAGCCGCCATATTAAGTGAGCTTGGAAATCCGATTCAGGCTATGCCATGTAAACACGACAGCGGAAAACTGTTTACGAAAATCGATTTTCGTCTTCCGGAAGATGTTTTCCATGTAAACGTAGCGATTGGTTTTCGTTTCACGTGGAGCGGAAGCCAAGTTGTCTCGAGTGCAGTCAAGTGTTATTATATGCATCGATAAGAAGGGACAAGAGCTTTAACGGAGTTGCGACCTCTTAGACCGGTATTACACGGTCATATTCCTTTGTCAATAATTTAAATCAAATGTTCAAATGTTTGTTAAGCTTAAGGAACTTACAAACTTACAAACTACTTATCAACTACCTTATACTGAAGGCAACACAAACATCCATGCCCGAGAGGGGGATTCGAACCTCCGACCATAGCGGCCGTGCACACTGTGGCTGGCGCGCCGCAGACAGCCCGGCCACCGCGGCCGGGTCAAAAATTTACATAATATATTCAAATAATAAAATTTTAATAGTGTAATAGGTAACTTTGACATATCTCTGCTTTCGTCAAAAAATATGATCCTATCTAGTGCCTCGCAACACATTTGATCACAGAAGTTGTTTGTCTTCTGTTCACTGCAATTCGAAATGTAACTGCTTGGACCGCGCTTATTTGAAAACAAACCTCCTTATCTCAAAACTTACCGTCGACGTTTAGTTGGTGTGTGCCGTCTACGACTAAATTAATCGAACTTTACGAAACAGACACCTTGAATATAAGAACAGATTAAGGAGATTCGAAATTTACAAGAGAATGGCGGAAGTACTCAACAGAGAAATTCGGCCTGGGTGTACAGCCGAGAATATTAAGGGTAAGATTAATGATCTCGTGTGTTACATCAACCTCAAAATTAATAGAAATATATGAAGCAGATTTTATAAGCTCTCCACTATTCTCAATCTAATGATAATCGAAGCTGATCCTGCACTGTTGTCGACAGGTTCCTGTATGCGCTCTTGTCAGGCCAGTAAGTTAATACGTCTCGTATAGCAGACATTTCGTTGCCAACATGAGCATGTTACGCCGCCGGGCCGTAAGTAAAATTTATCCCCAGTAGCAATAAATTGCTGTGTCATTGTAAACCTGTCTTCTGTCGACACTGATTTCTAAAGTGTGGAGTTACGTTACTGAGTAAATACCGATACTTAGTATCATCAATAGCCGCGATGGAGTAGCCGAGCGGTCTAAGGCGCCTTGCTGCGGAGCGCGCGGCTACTCGCCGTCGGAGGTTCGAGTCCTCCCTAGGGCATAGGTGTGTGTGTTTGTCCGTAGGTTAGTTTACCTAGGTTTAAGTAGTTTGTAAGCTACGGACTGATGACCACGCAGTTTGGTCCGATAGATTTACAAACATTTAAACATTTTTTATCATTAGTACTCCAGTAATGGCATGGCGTCCTCCGCTTGCAGCTCCCGCACACGAAGTGATTTCCACAGTTTCACCCAAACAAGCCCCTCTTTTTTCTTGAAAATGCAGTTTTCGTAGTAGGAATGACAGCGTATCGTAACATGTGTTTACTGTGTGCCATTTTAAAATATGATCAAAAATATGACGACAGTGTAAATAGCCCTCTTTAGCGTCACATCAAATATCTAAATAAAAAAGTATTACGAACTTTTGATGATATTTTTATGTCAAAGGTTTGATCAAAAATTTGACCGTTTAATACCTACCTTTGTTTCATAAATACTGTTGTAGCATCCAAAAGAACTACAATAACACAGTAGACTAATAAGATAGGTATAATAAGTGAGATTTACTACCAAGAGCGGAACATCAGTTGTACGTTTGCTTTGCTTACTGACCATCCATCGCTCCGAATTTGTTTATATTAGGTTTATTACTACGATGAACGAGGTGTAGTACCGGGAGGGGTAGTGGAAGCAGTTTGTTGTTCCCCGTCCCTCTTTACGTTTCATACTTCCCTATGTACATAATAATTGCTTACATAGTTGTGTACAGTTCGCTCTTACAAATTCTGAATTTTATATTATTCATCTGGTACACAAACAGGCAGCAGTTATGAGAGTCAAAGAGCAGGAAAGGAAAGCAGTGGCAGGAAAAGGTATAAGAGAGGGTTGTAGCCTTCCCCAGTGTTATTCAAACTGTACATTGAGCAAGATGTGAAGCTAAGTATGGAGAAATTTGGAAAGGGAATTACAATTCAGGGGGAAGAAATAATAACTTTTCCGCTTTGTCGATGGCGTTGTAATTCTGCCAGAGACAGCAAGGATCCTGAAGAGCAGTTAAACGGAATGGGCAGTCTCATGAAAGATATTACATGAGCGAAACAAGGGTAATGGAATGTAGTCGAATTAAATCGGGCGATGCTGAGGTAATTACATAAGGAAACAAAGAGGATAACATTAGTCGATGATTTTGTTGTTCGGCAATAAACAGGTAGAAGATGCGTGATGAGGATAGGAAGGAAAGCATTTCGGAAGACAAATTGGCTAACGTCGAGTATTAAATTGTGTAAGAAAATGTTGTCTGGTGTGCAGCCTCGTACGGACATAACATTTGGACAGTGAGTTCAGACAAGAAAAGGTTAGAAGCTTTAGAAATTTGGTGCTACATAAGGCAACTGAATGAGTAGCTGTTGAACAGAACCGGCCATTTAAGTAATCTGACACACAAGTCCACTAAAAGAAGAGCGACGAGTTCAGTAAGCAGGTGGAAATGGATGTGGGTTGCCGTTGTTATTTGGAGATGAAAAGGCCTACAAAGGACGAAGTAGAGTGGTCTTAACACCACAACAACTTCAGCAGCAAGAAATTTGAGAATCTCTGTTCAAGTTGAATACTAATACTTCCTCATGCTTGTGTTCTAAAACTAAACTCTATGAAGGGGCGATCAAGTAAGACCATAGAAGGTGAAAATATGAAGGAAATTTTTTGCTATATGCATATTCACTAATGGGCATGACATAATTGTAAAAAACATGTAATTAAATAATTTTCACTAGGGATTGTGTAGGAAGAGCTAGCTATTTCAATACGTACTATTTACTTTGGCTAGGTACTGTGTCAGTATTACTTTCGATTTTTAAACTCTTGTTACTCCATGTAACTTCCTTACAGTCGTTTAAGTCATGACAGTAACAACCCACCTTGACGGACCTGGCGGTCTTGGGGTAAAGCGCTCGACTGGAAATCGGAGGGTCGCGGGTTCGTAACCCGTTAGGATCTCTAACAATGTGAGGAGTCGCCGGATAAGATAGGTGGTTCGGGTTCCACGTTAAGGTCTTGATCCCGTTTCCCCGGTTGGATAACTGGGGTAGGTTAAGGACACGCAATTCGCCGAAGTGGCGTCCAACTGAAAGACTTGCACCAGGCCAATGAGCTACGAACGATGCACCTTCAATCCACAAATAATCAGTACACCATCATCAACATCATCATTAGAGACTGATTATGCCTTTCAGCGTTTAGTCTGGAGCATAGAACCTCTAATAAAATTCCTCCATGATCCCCTATTCAATGTTAACATTGATGCCTCGTCTGATTTGCCTTTAACAACAAAATCATTCTGCACCGAATCTAAGTACTTTCTTCTTGGTCTACCTCGACTTGTACAAGTTATGTTAAAATGTTCATAAACGGGTTTCTACGCCCATAGCTGTCGTTTAAATTAGATAATTGTCGCTTTAGGTACTGTTAAGTTTGAACGTGTCGAGAATGGTCAGTTAATTACTTTTCAGAGTTCTGTTTATTCCAAATGCAATGAGCCATTTTAATATAATTGGGTATTACCAGATTTGCGTTTATTGGTAGAAAAAAGCATATGGGCGTTTTTCAATAGTTCCGTTTAGGCTCCCAACTCGCGATCTTTTCCTCGCTAAGCTTACCTTCAGTAGCTGGTAAAAAAATATTAATTTGTTGATGTTAAACACTGAATGTTGAGAAATGCATTCGAAAGCAATGATTAGTTGCTCAGCCATCTGAACGATTAGCTCGAAACCGGTCGAGTCACAGTGAAATAAACAATGTTTGATTTTGAAATAAATAGCGTCTTGGTTACACAACAGTTTGTTGTTGTCTTCAGTCGGTAGACTGGTTTCATGCAGCTCTCGATACTACTCTGTCTTGTGCAAGGATCATCATCTCTGAATAAGAACAGCAAACAACATGCTTTTGAACCTGTTTACGGTATTCGTCTGTCGGTCCTTCTTCGTCGTTTTTTGCACCACACGCTTCCTTCCAGTGCTAAGTTGACATTTCCTTGGTGTCTCAGAATTTGTCCCACCAATCGATCGCTTTTCTGAGGTACGCCAGAAATTACTTTTTCCACATTCCGTTCAGCAACTCCTCATTAGTTACACGATCTACCCATTTTCAGCATTCGTCTGTTACACCATATTTCAAATGCTTCTATCATCTTTCTGTCTGAACGTCTTATCGCCTACGTTTCACTTCCTTACAGTACTACACTCCAGAGAAATGCTATCGATATCAATAAATTTCGCTTCTTGAGAAATGCTTTTCTTCCCGTAGCCATTTTTCATCTTCTTTACTGCGGACGAATAGCCGCGCGCTAAGGCACCTTGCTGCGGTGCGTATGGCAGTTATCCATCGGAGGTTCGAGTCCTCCCTTGGGCATGGGTGTTTGTGTTGTTCTTAGAATAAATTAGTTTAAGTGGTCTTTAAGTTTAAGGAGCGATGACCATCGCAATTAAATCCCATAACTGTGCGAACATTTGAATATTTTTACATCTTATTTACTTCGTCCATCAGAAGTTACTTTGCTACCAAATAACAAAACTCATATATTACTTTTATTGTCTCACGACCTAATGTTCTTCCTTCACCGAGCGAGGTGGCGCAGTGGTAACGCACTGGACTCGCATTCGGAACGAGGGTGGTTCAAATCCAGCTCCGACCATCCAGATTTAGGTTTTCTGTGATTTCCCTAAATCACTCCAGACAGATGCCGGGATGGTTCATTTCAAAGGGCACGGCTGATTTCCTTCCCCATCCTTACCAAAACTCCGAGCGTAAGCTCCGTCTCTAATGACCAAGCTGTCGACGGAACGTTAAACCCTAACCTTCCTTCTTCTTCCTTCAGCATCGCCTAATTTTCTGACACTGCATCAGGCAGGAAACATGAGTAAATACTTCATGATATATTTTATCGAATGTTTCAGGAGCAGACCAAGTCTCTGAACCCAGAAATCAGTTGATAACATGAATCGTAATGCTTACAAACAATTACTTGAAATTTATCACCTTCAGTATTCTAAAGTAAAAATAGAGGACGTTAAAAAGAAAAGTAATGTAATCAGCGGCGGAGGCGGACTAAGGAGGGGGCCCCCAAATACCTCGAAAGAAGTTTTTATTTATTTATTTTTTTGCCGTTCGCCTTTTGTTTTGGGGCTTCAAAATTTCGAAAGATATTTTCTTTAGACTGTCCCATGCCTATCGCCCTGACGGCTTCCAAATCTGTAAAGTTACTTTTTTATATAGTAATACATGTATTTCCAGATGGACAGGGCCTCACTTTGTTTTGCCGCCGCCCCGGGACTCCGACGGTCTTATTCCGCCACTGTACGTAATTGCTTCGCGGGTTTCAATGAAAATTTTACGAATCGTTTTAGCGGACATAACCGCACTGTACTTTTAACATTTAAATTACCTTCCTATGCCAACAATCGTAAAGTAACACCTAACCTTTTATCGGCTGGAATTTTTTATTTATTTTTTATTTTGTGTCGTAACGTGGTAAGTAATTTGTCGCATAATTCTGGCTTAGGGGTTATTCGAATATAATTAAATAAGTCTTGGGGTCAATTGTTTGGACTTACTCCAGCAGCTTCACATCGGTTGTTGTTTTCTTTTTTTTTTTTTTTTTTTTTTTGCTGCTAGCCAACGTTATAATGATTAAAGCATACACATTCGGTACGACATTACGTAATTGTCTTAACGAAATTGTTTTGCCAGATGAAAATAATGACATTATTGGTTGAGGACTGAAGGTGTGACAATATATTATTGTCAGTTAGAACTGAACATGAGCGCCCATTTGACTGCTCTGAATTACGACTTATCAGTACCAGTGCACCGGTCTCGAAGCAATGTCAGCATCTTGTCTATAAGAAGTACATTTTTTTAAAGAGCGAACGCTACAAGGTCAGACAGCTGTGCGATGCGGTCCAGACAAAGCGGAGTGGTCGTGTAGTCGTAGCGTACCGGCCGCGCGTTTACCTGCCGCTTGAAAGAGGGCCACGCTTGGCAACTGCGGCGGCGGCGGCGGCGGCGGCGGCCTCGGGCGAGGAGCAGTCCAAATGGAACGGTCGCAGCGCGGTCGCGTCACGTGACCGAGGTGAGAGCGCGCCCGCGCCCGCGCCCTCCATACCGTTGACCCCGCAGAGCGCGCGCGCCACCGGCAGGCCGGCCGGCAATTGTCCGCGCCGCTGCTGCCATCTGTTAGCCAGGTCAGCACTCGCCTGCTAGTGCTTCCCGCTGCCGCTGGCCTGTGACCTCCACTCGTCACCAGGAAAGCACGCGCCCGCTGGCCAATCAGGTGGCGTCGTAGGGTCCGGAGATGAGAAGCGGAGGGCGTGTGGAGGGGACTGTAGAGATGGGCTAAACCGTGATTGTCCGCTAACAGTGATTTCCGTGATTGCTACTTTTAAATCACCGTGATTCTAAACCGTGATTAATCACGGTTTAGAATCACTGTTTGAGGTTTTCACGACATGTATCCCTCCGCGATTTCTACTCCTCCCGCTATTCCGTGATTTCAGCTCTTTCCGCTATTTCGTGATTTTTGCTCTTTTCGCTATTTCCGTGATTGAATCGCCGCGATTCCGGCGACTTGTATGATTTACCATGGAAGTGACAAAAATTGAGTTAGATACTTTTGTTATAATGCTTCATCCGCCAGTAACTAATTTATCGTCTCTTTGTTGTTATGAAAGTTATGTTGTGAACCGAGAAAAGTAAATCTCAACAAATAAGTCAATAGTAAGTATAGTTTAAAATAAGTGTACAATAAACTTTCTAACCACATCAAGACAATGAAAGAATCGTAAATATTCTTAGTAAGATACACACTTATAGACGACGAACGGCGAAATGGACGACATGTGTTTTTCAGTTTTTAACATCTTCCTGCCGGGCCCTGGCGATTTTCTAGGAAAAACGCACTAGTGTGTGGGAACTGGTCGCTGTCCATAATCGGCTTTTAGCCGGTACACCCGCTCTTCGCTAATCGGTGATTCGCTGCTATACCCGTTCTTCGCTCATCGGTGATTCGCTGCTATACCCTCTATTTGCTGCATTGATATTAGTACAGATTTCGACCCACAGATGGCTCCTTTAGCCTTTGCTGCTTCTCTTTCCTCACCTCCTCCTCGCTTTTCCGCTATTCGCTGCTACAGCTGCTATTCGCTGCTGTATTTAGCACTCATTTCGGCCACCAGATGGCTCTTTGTAGTTTGTAGTACTGCTGTTCGCTGCTATTCCTGCTCGTCGCTACCAAACCGTGACCGTGACTGAAATCACGGTCAGATTCCAGATCGCCGCGACCGTGAAAACAGTGAATTTTCAATCACCGTGATTTTTCACGAGTACGTGATTTCTTGCCCATCCCTAGAGGGGAGTATCACAGAAGGAACCAACTACAAACTGCACGAATTTCAGACGAGACGTGAAGTATTGCTAGTCCAGTCAAAGAATGCTTTGTAGAGTGCATGGAATATGCGAGAATTTTTTTACTTCAGGACATTGTTAAGGATAGTTAGGAGGTGCACATACTAAAAGTCCCCGCCGCTGGGGGTTGAGCTATAAGGCCAATTCACACTGTCCGTCACGTCAACGTCACGTCACGGCACCGTCACGTCAAGTTGTATTCACACTGTCCGTCAGTGTCCGTCACGTCAATTCGCCGATCTCAATACGCGATGTTGAAAGTGAGGTTATGAGTAGCGATATGTTACGTAGAAAGTCATAGTTTAATACTAGAATTGAAGGAACAACAACGCTAAATGTTATTGACAGCCAAATAAAACTTTACAGTGTATCTTTTTGGCCAACTTACTGGGAACTGAAACAACATTTCAAAACATCGGCATCTATTTTCAAGCGAAAAAATAAACATATGAATACATCAAACAACACTTATAAGAGCATAAATAGCGCCTGTTTACTTTATCCATTACAATTTGCCCGCTGACATTGTTAATACCGTCGTAAACAACTGAATTTTTGTTTTTCGTTAGAACTGACGTTTTCATTTAAAATGTTATTTAATGAGAAATGCGTAATCAAATTACAATCTTATTCTAATAAACAGTTTGCTTCAGTCTTTTCTGTTACAATGTTAAGTAACATTAACCATTTTTTGGTTTCAGATATCCGACCTCGATTTTAGGGGGACACTCAATTGACAAAAACATTTAAGTCGTCATGAAACATTTGAGATTTAACCCTAAAACGAAGTATAACAACAAAATAAAGGCGAATAAGACTTATTTGCATATAAACAGTGCAATCGTCGACTGCAACATTTAATTCGCGTGTCGAAAATAGGTTAACTTCGGATGTTAGCAGACGACCGTTCCGTCAAAACATTCTTCGCGAGAAAGCTTGACGTGACGTTGACGTGACGTGACGGTCCGTGAAGGACAGTGTGAACGCCGCCATTAGAAATACATTGCGGAATGTTCTGACGGACGGTGACGTGACGTGACGTGACGGACAGTGTGAATTGTCCTATAGCGGGTAGGGGATTGAAAGGTACCATTTTTTGGTTTTTCGCTCACATCTCGAAAACGGTCCGCTTTAGGGGAAAAAAAAAATACATTCCAAATAAAAATGAGAGATAATTTAATTTGCTATAAAATGGTTTATATGCATATACGTCGTATTCCCAACTGTTTTCGAGATATTCGTTATTGAAAAATCGACAATTTCGGAAAAAATCGTTTTGACCTCACTAATTTTGTCAGACATATACTTTTAGTGACTCACTCGATCGTGTCTTAGAAAATTTGTCAGAAAGAAACTTGTAGAGCATTAAATTTCCTTTAATTTGATATGCGCATTTGGTACCTTATCTTCAGCCATTCAGAAGTACCTCATTTATAAGATGTACGCTCAGTTCTGATGTCCTTCAAGAAATGAGTGTTTGAGTGGCTCTGACGTTTTTTTATCTTATGAAACGTGCTAGCATCGTAAATAACAACACTTTAACAATGATAGGAGGTATTCGTTTACTATGACGAATTTCAAATATTTAGCATTGCTTATAAGGACGATGTTGCTGAAATATAAAGGCTACAGGTGGTGGCTATGTGTTCATTGTAAGGAAGCGTCTTTTTGTTAAGTTTTCAAAATAAAAAGCCAAGATCGCACATTAATAATTTATTAAATGACGACCGGTTTCGGTGCACTGGGGCACCATCATCTGGTCGCATATATTTTATAAGCTGGTCATCTTGTTAAAAAAATTGGGTATAAAATAACAAGTGCAACATTGCACTTAGTCGCTATATGAGACCAGATGATGGTGACACAGTGCACCGAAACCGGTCGCCATTTAATAAATTATTAATGTGCGGTCTTGGCTTTTTATTTTGAAAACTATAAAACGATCAGATCGCCTACAAACCCGACTATGACAGGTAATCTTGACTTTTTCTAAACTTAATGCCGGACATTCCCAAGATGTTATGGACGACTAAGATCACGTCACTCATTGTGCAAGTTATTCTGAAACTAGGAAAGAAATTTAGGCGAGCAGAGGAGGGTTACTCATTTACTTTCAAAGTGACATATCTAACATGAGTAGGGTTACCAGATCGGGAATGCAAAAATGAGGACATGTTATAAATTTTCGATTGAAAACCGAAGACACTTTCTATATTTTAAGATGAAAAATGACACTTTTTATACTTTAAATTTATTGCATGAGTAATAAAAAAATAAGATGGCAACAATCAAATATGCCATCTGTGCCCTTGTCAGATGAGTTATTTCTCATTGCATTTCCTCTTCGGCATGACGAAAAATGCCAAATTATCTTAAAGAAAATCGAAAAAAGAATGAATACAATGCATTGTTCACGTAAAAAAAAAAATCCTTATAGATAAATATATAAAAACATTTCTGTGTTCATATGCCACAGGCTACATATCGAATATCACGAAACTTGCCCAATAAGACGATTCGATGAGAAAGGAATAGTATGTAATTTGAAAAGCTTTGAGCTGGGTGAATACATATATAATATATTATAATCGACATGGTCGATTTGAGAATGTCCGCAACTGCACTATGTTATTTTAAATGTGTTTATTTCAGTCAACAGTTGCACTAAAATTGTTTAATGACATGTTTCGATCACTTGGATCATCTTCAGATCTTATAGTTGCGTCCGCAAACATGTCATTAAACAATTTTAGTGCAACTGTTGACTGAAATAAACACATTTAAAATAACATATATAATAATATATATAATACACTAACATATATAATACACTACGTCCCTAAAATCAGTTATCTCAATCCATATAAAATTGAGAGGTTTGTGCCTATATTTCATATTTCACTCTGCAACCAAAACTACACATCGCAAACGAATAGTGTTTGTAAGTGGTAGTAGGTATCAGCTCCCATTCTTCACCATGGTGGTACAGGGTTGATAACGTTAGGGGGTGCAAGATAAGGGAGTTGAAAGCAACCGACTTATATAAAATTGCTCTTCAGCAAAAACTACACAATGGAGACGAACGATTTCTCTGTTTTGTTGTAGTACAAAGTCTCCCGTTGTAAACCATAGCAGTTCCGTGTCGATAGCTATAAGAGAGTGGAAGATGTAGTGGTTGAAGATCATCGCCGGCCGCGGTGGCCAAGCGGTTTGCGGCACGCGAGTCACGTTCTGCATGGACACTACGGTCGGGGGTTCGAATCCCACTTTGGGCATGGATATTTGTGCCGTCCTTAGTATTAGCTAGTTCATAAGTAGTTTGTAAGTTTAGGGACTGATGACCCCGTAGTTAAGTCCCATAAGCTTAACCAACATTTGAACATTTGAAGGTCGACAGCTTATATAAAATTCGGACTGAAGACCAACGATGATTTTTGACACTATAATAGCGAAACGTGATGATGAGTGACTATGAACAGATAAAATCTTTTGGCTCCGGCCAATGAGAACTCGCTAGCTGTCAGCCAATGAGATGATGCGTGTTTTAACCGTAGATACGGGCGCTACGCTTTCACTTAAAAAAATAATAATTAATCTGTAGCGTAGCCTTCTTGGTTAGGTATTGGTTAAACAAGAAACTTTTTTTTAAATTTTTTTAGTACATGAGGATCTCCGGTTAGAAACACGCAGCATCTCACTGGCTGACAGCTAGCGATTTCTCAATGGCCGGAGCCAAACGTTTGGTCTGTCCATAGTCACTCGTGATGTACTTTCTTCAGTTGTTTTTCTGCAACAAGCGTACGAATCAACCTCCTTGGTACAAATAAAGAAAAATAAGTGCATATTGCAGTTTGAAATTAAAACTACCAAGAAAGATGTCAAAGCGAAAAGCGGGAGACCCGGGTTCGAGTCCCGGTCCGGCACAAATTTTCATGTGTTGCAAATCGTTTGTCCATTTTACAGGAGTAGCAGACGTCTGGAAATTTCGCGATTTGCGAAGTATTTACGTGGATATATTTATCTCTGCTGCGGATCACCGACAACGTCTGTTCCCTCGGAACAGACATAATAGGAAACAATTGTAACCAATAAGTGAATAAAATACGTTACCGTATGTGTATTAGGTATGATACTTCACCTGATCCTGTAACTGTTTGGAGCAGTGAATCTTTGATGCCACTCTTGTCCCATGATAGGCCATGCCTCCCACCTATTGGTGTTGGTGCTAAAAGTCTCCATACATCGCTTAAGGAGTCTTTGAATATCAATAAAAGTCGCCCTACAGGTCTTTTGGCTATAGAAAACTCCCCAAGCATCACCTGACGTGGTAATCTCTTAGAGTCCATACGGTAGATGTGTCCCAGCCAGCGAAGTCGTCTCTGCCTCAAGATAGCTGAAATGGTTTTGCAGTCAGCTTTAGAAATTTAGACGGTGCTGTCTCGTTGGTCACTTGGCCCTTCAAGTTACTCCAAGGATGGCTCTCAGGCACCGTATGTGGAAAAGAATTAAAGCGACTCTTTTGTTTGTCATAAATAGTCCATGTTTCCGATGCATACACAAGAATGTCGAGGACGCAAGTTTGATATACAACAGTTTTGGTGATCGAAGAGAGTTTGTTGTTTTCCAAACACGCGTAGAGAGTCTGCCGAAAATTATTCCAGCTTTACCAATGCGAGAATCATCTCTTAATTAACAGACATTTCACTCGATAGTAGATCGGAGGTAGCACAAGTTGAAGAGTAGTTCCATCTACAGTGATATCCGGCTTTTTTTTTTTTTTTTTACATGCAAGACTTCCAACGTATACTGAAATTCATTTAATGGCTTTTCACACAAATAGTACACATTACACGCCTTAACAATTAATAAATAAAAAATTACTGTTGTTGTTATGGTCTTCAGTCCGGAGACTGGTTTAATGCAGCTCTCCACCCTACTCTATCTGAGCAAGCCTTTTCATCTCCTCATAACGATGGCAACCCACATCCATTTGGATCTGCTTCTCTTGGTCTCCCTCTGGGATTTTCCCCCCATAAACTTCCATCCAATGCTAAATTTACGATTCCTCGATGTCTAAGAATCTGTCCTACCAAGCGATCCCTTCTTTTAGTCCAGGTATGCCAAAAATTCTTTTTGTCACCAATTCTGTTCAGTACCTCTTCATTAGTTATGCGATCTACCCACCTAATCTTCAGCATACTTCTATAGTACCACATTTCAAAAGCCTCTATTCTCTTCCTGTCCGCACTGTTTATCGGCCATGTCTCACTCCCGTACAAGGCAACACTCCACACAAATACCTTCAGAAAAGACTTCCTTACACTTAAATTAATAATCGATGTTAGCAAATTTCTCTATTTCAAAAATGTTTTTCTTCCCATTGCCATTCTGCATTTTATATCCTCTGTACTGCGACCGTCATTTGTTATTTTACTACCCAAGTAACAAAACTCATCTACCCCTTCATTGTTTCGTTACCTAATCTAATTCCTTCAGCATCGCCTGATTTTCTAAGACCGCATTCCATTATTTTTGTTTTGCTCTTGTAAATGTTCTTTTATACGCTTACTACAACACACTGTCCATTCTATTCAACTGCTCTTCCAGGTCCTTTGTTGTCTCTGACAGATTTACAATGTCATCAGGAAAACCCAATATTTTTATTTCTTCGCCCTGAACTTTAATCCCTATACCAAATTTTTTCTTGTTTTCCTTCACCGCCAGTTCGATGTACAAATTGAATAACATCGTAAAAAGGCTGCAGCCTTGTCTTACTCCCTTCCCAACTTATGCTTCCCTTTCATACCCTTCGAGTCTAATATAATTACTAGGAAGTGTCAAAAAATTTGATCGCCTATACTGTCTCATAGCAGATGTACATACAAGACTCTTTTTATTAATCCACAGAAAATATAATGGACTATTAAGAAGCAATGTCTTGTACATTTTAATCAGAATTTAATGGAATCTCATTTATCTTCTGACAACCCATAGTCACTGAAATTTTCAGCTATCTTTGTAGCACTTGGGCCGGCCGCGGTGGCCGAGGGGACTGAGGCGCTCCAGTCACGGTCTGCACGGCCACTACGGTCGGGGGTTTGAATCCCCCCCTCGGGCATGGATATTTGTTCCGTGCTTAGAATTTGTTAGTTCATAAGTAGTTTGTAAGTTTAGGGACTGATGACCCCGTAGTTAAGTCCCATAAGCTAATATATATATATATATATATATATATATATATATATATATATATATATATATATATATATATATATATATATATATATATAATAAAGAAAATAAATAAATAAAATGAAATAAAAAAAATGATTTATTTTTATCACCCAAATATGTTTCAACACTTATTGTGCAATCTTCTGAGGTTTTTGTATTTAATTTCTGAAATTGTTTTACATGTTACAGTTTTTTGGATTTCATAGACATTTGGATAAACTGACTGATTTGAAAATGACGTTGAATATACGTATTAGGCCTACGTTTATTTACATACCTGCATTAAATTACTGGCAGTATTTAAATGCTACTTTTGTTAAGTAATGACAAGTTTTACAGATTGTCATCTGCAACAACAAAATGTTTTTATTTCCAAAACTTACTGGTCTATTGCACTTTCACCTGGATATTATGATGAAATATAGTCCTATGTGGCTATTAAGCACCTTAATTACTTTCGAGTGTGGTGTTTTTCTATCTTGTAGTGGCATGTAATTATGTTTATGCTGTTGTTTTCTGATTTTTTGCACTTTCTGTTAAAAACCAGCACTGCTTACGTCTCCATTTGTTTTATTGCGGTGGCTGTATCGTTTTAATTAATTTATAAAATGTTCAAATGTTTGTTAAGCTTATGGGACTTAACTACGGGGCTATCAGTCCCTAAACTTACAAACTACTTACGGACTAGGACGGCACAAATATCCATGCTCGAGGGGGGATTCGAACCCCCGACGTAGTGGCTGTGCTGACCGTGACTGGAGCGCCTCAGTCACCTCGGCCACCGTGGCCGGCAATTTATTTATACAGGCTAAACATAAGCTACAGAACCAACAACACAACACAGAATACACATTCCACGAACACTGACAAGTACAGCCAACCAGAAATATATCAGCTAACTTGCAATAGCTGCCAATCTGTATATGTGAACCAGACATGCAGAACTTCAAAACAAGATATGCTGAACACGTCAGAGCTCTGACAAATAGTAGCTGTCATTCAACGTACTCCAACAAACATTAATGGACCTACAAATTGTCATAGCCAACGATAGGTTATCTAAAAACTAACGGTAGAGGAAAACTATAACATCCAGAAATCAATAGTCCAAGGTACGAAAGTACTTAACGAGTATACATCACTCTGCAACGAAACTCTCTATGACACTATAAAAGAACTATATAAATATTTCCCATCGCTACACTACATTTGATCACCCCGAACAAAACCCGATTTATCTCTCTCTCTCTTTCTTACACACACACACACACACACACACACACACACACTTAACACAAAGTAGATGTCTCTCCAAACACACAACACAAAACAGGCAAGCACGTACACGAACACACACACACACACACACACACACACACACACACACAACATCGGAAGTGTCAAAACCATTCAAAGTCGCGCACCACATCACAGATACAAAAATGTTCAAATGTTTGTTAAGCTTAAGGGACTTAACTGCGGGGTTATTAGTCCCTAAACTTCTTACGACTACCTTACACTAAAGACGACACAACTATCCAAGCCCGAGGGGGGATTCGAACCCCCGACCGTAACGGCCGTGCAGACTGTGATTGGCGCGCCGCAGACCGCTCGGCCACTTCGGCCGGCACATCATAGATACGCTACATAAACAAATGAATACGATACAGCCGCCACAATAAGACAAAGGGCGACGTAAATAGTGCTAGATTCTAAGGAAAAATTGCAGAAATCAGAAAATAATAACAAGAAATATAATTACACGCCACAAACAAGAGAGAAAGGCACCACGGCTCGAAAGTAAGTAAGGTGCTAAAATCCACATAGGACTGTTTCATCATAACATCCAGGTGAAAGTACAATAAATCAGTACGTTTTGGAAATGAAAACGTTTTGTCGTTGCAGATGACAAGCTGCAAAACTCATCGTTGCTTAATAAAAGCGGCATATAAATACTGGCGTAACTTAACAAACGTAGGCGTAATATATTCAACGTAATTCTCGAAGCAAACAATTTATCAGAATGCCTGTACAATACAAAAAACTGTAACATGTAAAACAATTTCAGTAATTAAAGGCAAAAACCCAAAGAAGATGGCTAACAAGTGCCGATACATGTTGGGCGATAAAAATAAATCAAGGAAGGTGTCTTACATAAGACGGATTTCCTGCCCAGTTTATCTTTCATCAAATTTATTTGGTACAGAGTTCTCTGTGAATTTCGTATCATCTTGTAGAAAGTTTGAAATCTTTACATCAAAGTCTCTTTAGAAGTGATGCTGAGTATAAAAAGGAATCTATTTTGTAGTGTGTTCCTGACGTTTAAATGAAAACATTTGAGTCAGACTTTACCGTAACCGTTACAGATAGTGAATGAAACACGAGTTGGCGCACTGGTTACACGCGTGAACGAGGTCGCTGTTTCAAATCCACCTGTTGCCAGCAAGTTTTAAAAATGTTCAAATGTTCGTAAATATGAGGCACTTAACTGCTGCGGTTATCGGTCCCTAGGCTTACAAACTACTTTAACTTATGCTAAGGACAACACACATACACACCTATGTCCGAGGGAGGACTCGAACCTCCGCAGCAAGGCGCCTTAGAGCGCTAGGCCACTCCAACGCGGCCATCTACATCTACATCTACATCGATACTCTGCAAATCACATTTAAGTGCCTGGCAGAGGGTTCATTAACCACCTTCATAACTTTTCTCTACCGTTCCATTCTCTAATAGCGCGCGGGAAGAAAGAACACCTAAATCGTTCCGTTTTCGATCTGATTTCTCTTATTTTATTGGGATGGTCATGTCTCACTAAGTAGGTGGGTGCTAGCAAAATATTTTCACATTCAGAACTAAAAGTCGGTGATTGAAACTTCGCAAACAGATCACGCCGCAATGAATAACGTCTTTCTTTTAATGATTTCCACCCCAATTCGCGCAACATTTCCGTGACGCTTTCCCCCCCGTAACGTGATAAAACAAAACGAGCTGCCCTTCTCTGAACCTTCTCAATATCTTCCGTCAGTCCCACCTGGTGAGGGTCCCACAAGGGGCAACAGTACTCCAAGAGAGGACGCACAAGTGTGATGTAGGCAGTCTCTTTGGTGGAGCTGGTGCAACGTCTAAGCGTTCTGCCAATGAAACGTAACCTTTGGTTCGCCTTCCCCACAATATTTTCTATGTGTTCTCTCCAGTCAAAGTTGTTCGTAATTGTAACTCCTAGGTATTTGGTAGAATTTACGACCTTAAGGTTTGACTGATTTATCGCGTAATTGAAGTTCAGCGGATTTCTTTTAGTGGTCATGTGTATTACTTCACACTTTTCTTTATTTAGTGTCAATTGCCAATTTTCGCACCAAGTAGAAATTTTGTCTAAATCGCTTTGCAGTTGCTTTTGATCCTATGTTGACTTCACTAACCGATAAACGACAGTATCATCCGCGGACAGTCTAAGGGAGCTATTCAGATTATCTCCTAAATCGTTTATAAACACGAGGAAGAGTAGGGGACCAATAACGCTTCCCTGTGGAACGCCAGATATCACTTCTGTTTTACTCGATGGCTTACCGCCAATTACAACGAATTGTGTCCTTTCTGAGAGGAAATCGTGAATCCAATCGCACAGGTGGGGAGATATTCCATAAGCACGCAATTTCATTAGAAGCCGCTTGTGGGGTACAGTATCAAAAGCCTTCCGGAAATCCAGAAATATGGAATCGATTTGAGATCCCTTGTCGATGGCACTTAACACTTCATGTGAATAAAGGGCAAGCTGTGTTTCGCAAGAACGATACTTTCTGAATCCGTGCTGACTATTGGTTAATAGGTCGTTCTCTTCGAGGTAGTACATAATATTCGAACAAAGTATATGTTCCAAAATCCTACTGCATATCGACGTCAATGAGATAGGCCTTTAATTTTGGGGATCACTCCTATTGCCTTTCTTGAATATTGGAGTAATTTGGGCAACTTTCCAGTCTTTGGGTACGGATCTTTCGCTGAGTGATCGGTTGTAAATT
Organism: Locusta migratoria; assembly: GCA_026315105.1. NCBI lineage: Eukaryota > Metazoa > Arthropoda > Insecta > Orthoptera > Acrididae > Locusta > Locusta migratoria. Next base: position 357,300,521 of record CM048748.1, read on the forward strand.
ATAGCTAAGTACGGAGCTATTTCATCAGCATACTCTGAGAGGAATCTAGTTGGTATACAATCTGGCCCGGAAGATTTATTTTTGTTTAGTGACCTTAGTTGTTTTACTACTCCTGGAACAGCTACTTCTAAGTTTCGCATGCTGGCAGCTGTTCTTGGATTGAATACTGGAGTGTTCGCTTCGTCTTCTTTGGTGAAAGAATTTCGGAAAGCTGTGTTTAGTAATTCTGCCTTAGCAGTACTGTCGTCGGTAGTATTACCATTGCTATCGCGTAGTGAAGGTATTGTTTGTGTTTTGCCGCTAGTGTACTTCACATATGACCAGAATTTCTTTGGATTTTCTGCAAGATTACGAGACAGGATTTCGTTGTGGAAACAACTATAAGATTGTCGCATTGAAGTCCGCGCTAGGTTGCGAGTTTCAGTAAAAGATAGCCAGTCTTGCGGATTCTGTGTCTTTTTAAATTTTGCATGCGTTTTTCTTTGTTTCTGCAACAGTGATCTGACCTGTTTTGTGTACCACGGGGGGTCAGCCCCCTCTTTTATTAATTTATTTGGTATAAATCTCTCGATTGCTACTGATATTATGTCTTTGAATGTAAGCCACAACTGATCTACACTCGCATTTTTAGTTTTGAAGGACTGGAGACTATCACTCAGGAAAGCGTGAAGCGAATTTTTATCTGCTTTATTGAATAGATATATTTTTCGTTTATTTTTGGTGCATTTGGGAATTTCGATATTCAATCTCGCTACTACAACTCGATGTTCGCTAATCCCTGTATCTGTTTTGATGCTCTTTACTATCTCGGGATTATTTGTTGCTAGGAGATCAAGAGTATTTTCGCAACCACGTACTATTCTAGTGGGTTCATGAACTAACTGTTCGAAGTAGTTCTCAGAAAAAGCATTCAGAACTAGTTCGGACGATGTTTTATATTTGCCCCCGGTTTTGAATACGTAATTATGCCAACATATCGAGGGTAAATTAAAGTCACCACCGATTATAACAGTATGCTTCGGATACCTGTTTGAAATATGATTCAAGCTTTCTTTGAACATTTCTGCAACCGCATCGTCTGAGTCAGGGGGCCGATAAAAAGATCCAATTATTAATTTATTTCGGTGGTCAGGTATAACCTCTACCCAGACCAATTCACAGGAAGTATCTGCCTCAATTTCGTTGCAGGATAAACCGTTTGTAACAGCAATAAACACGCCACCCCCTGTTTTATTTATTCTATCCTTTCTGAAGACCATTTGGCCCTTTGAAAAAATTTCGGCCGAATTTATCTCAGGCGTCAGCCAGCTTTCAGAACCTATAACGATTTGTGCCTCAGTACTTTCTATCAGCGCTTGGAGCTCTGGAATTTTCCCAACACAGCTACGACAATTTACAACTGTTACACCAATGGTTTTTATGTCTACTTTCTTCCCGTGTCTGACCTGCCCCCTTTGAGACTGAAACCCATTTTGTGTATTCCCGAGGCCATCTAACCTAAAAAACCGCCCAGTCCACGCCACACAGCCCCCGCTACCCGTGTAGCCGCTTCCTGAGTGTAGTGGACTCCTGACCTATTTAGCGGAACCCGAAAACCCACCACCCTTTGGCGCAAGTCGAGGAATCTGCAGCCGACACGGTCGCAGAACCGTCTGAGCCTCTGATTCAGACCCTCCACTCGGCTCTGAACCAAAGGTCCGCAGTCAGACCTGTCGACAATGCTGCAGATGGTGAGCTCCGCTTTCATCTTGCAAGCAAGACTGGCAATCTTAACCACTTCTGATAGCCGCTCAAAACCAGAGAGGATCTCTTCCGATCCAAAGCGACACACATCATTGGTCCCAACATGAGCCACCACCTGCAGTTGGCTGCACCCTGTGCTCTTCATGGCATCCGGAAGGAGCCGTTCCACATCCGGAATGACTCCCCCCGGTATGCACACGGAGTGTACATTGGAATTCTTCCCCTCCCTAGTAGCCATTTTCCTAAGGGGCTCCATTACCCGCCTAACGTTGGAGCTCCCAACTACCAACAAACCCACCCTCTGTGAGTGCCCGGATCTTGAAGGCAGAGGGGCGAGTACAGGACAAGCGACACCATCCGCATCAGGAACATCCCCTGCCACAGACAGCGCCTCGAATCTGTTGGCAAGACTAACCGGGGAGGCCTCCACTTCGGTCCCCCGGGAAGTCTTACGCCGCCTGACACGCGCTGAGGGGACCTCCCACTCCACCACGGATTGGGGGGCTACCTCCTCGCGGGCAGTGAGCGGGCTGGCCACAGCCGCAGGCTTTAAGTTTTCCCTGATTTCCCTTAAGAGGACCTGCACATGAACGGGCTACATTTTCATACCTTGCTCTCGGTGCACATTACATTGCGCAAGAAGTTGCGATTTTATGGCATAAATTTGCTTTTTAGGTATGATCAGCCTTGAGCAAACACATTAACTCAAGCTGTAATAGGAAATTTATTGAAATATCTGTTTAAAAATTACAATATTTTGCCTAATACATGTTTTTATAATGCATTTCGCATTCTGGAACGCCGGCCGCGGTGGCCGAGGGGACTGAGGCGCTTCAGTCACAGTCTGCAGTCGGGGGTTCGAATCCCCACTCGGGCATGGATATTTGTGCGGTCCTAGTTCGTAAGTAGTTCATAAGTAGTTTGTAAGTTTAGGGACTGATGACCCCGTAGTTACGTCCCATAGACTGTACAAACATTTGAACATTTGAGCATTCTGGAACCATTTCCTGGTGCATCGTCAGTCTAATAGCGTTTAGCGTTTAGACTATGGCAGGCTGCTGTCAATATTCGTAGGCACACATTATGCTTGTTGTTCTGTAGTTTGGAGTATATCTGAGTAAACAGAAAAAAAAGAAAAAAAAACCGTAATTACACGTGATTAAAATGTTGTCTAAAAATTACCGTTAAAATTATGTACAAAATAACGAACATTTATCATTTCAGCATTATATTAGGTGTAGTATAACGATACTGTCCCATTCCTCAAGTGGGAGAAATTTGGTGAATCATTATGAAGATACATGTACCAAATGTTCTGAAAATGTTGTACCGAGAAAATGAGAAAAGAATGTTCATAGTGTTTCTGACTCACTGTATGCCTCTTTCAGAACATTCCAGAGGCATATTCTTGCTGGCCAGCTGCTTCTATATCCTCTGCAGACTTTTTCAGGAGTCTGTTCCTTACTCTGGACTTTTTAGTGGTGACATCCGCAGCCTTTTCATCTCCAACTAGTCGCTGACGATCTATGGCAGTCAGAGCGGCTATCATATTATTTCCTCGTTGGGTGCCTCATTTGTCTATTACTTCTATCCTGCTAATAACGCCATCATTGAAACAGATAATAGCATCTATTACACCTATTTTGAGTACCGTCCATCCAACAAACACTGTTTCGGTACTCCTTGCCTCACGCAGCTGTTGAAACTGTAATTTGTGTACGGCCATGTAGACATTTGATAAGTAATTTTTTATCTGCAAGGTCCCTGTATATTGGCTTCATTGTTTCGAAGAATGTGGCAAACATGGAATGTTTATGGTGATATTCCGTGCCTGAAGCATCAGTGTGGCCAGTGTGCAGAAATTTGTTCAAAGAGCGTTTAAGACTATAATTACTATGTAAAAGTAAATTTTTGGAATCAGAAGAAATTTGTCTTCCAGATGGAGACAAAAAGATGGTTTCAATTTTTCAGTCATTTTCACTCACGCCAGACAAGTGCCACGAGAGGACACAGCCAATTTCCTTCTCCATTATCACCGAAAAATTTGAGAGTAACTGTCCTGTCAAACGGGCCTTAGACCATAAGCTTCCTTCAAATGTTCAAATGTTTGTAGAGCTTAAGGGACTTAACTGCGGGGTCATCAAACTACAAACTACTTATGAAGTACCTTATGCTAAAGACGACACAAACATCCATGCCCGAGGGGGGATTCGAACCCCCGGCCGTAGCGGCCGTGCAGACTGTGACTGGCGCGCCGCAGACCGCTCGGCCACTGCGGCCAGCTAAGCTTTCTTCCTTCCTTCCCTGTGAATGAAACATTAAACTTTAGCGTTATGCATCTACAGTAAAAGAGCTCTACAGAGGCACATTCCCAAGTTGAGTTTTGTTTTTCTCTATGCTGTAGGTTACCCTAACTTCATAACACAGCACACGCGTCACATTACTGCGCAAAAATTAAAAAATAAACTAATCCATCCAATGATGGAGGTTTAAATCTCCTAAGTGCGTTGTGGAAGTGAATCGTAACAATAAACCTTGGTGTTTCATTCAATATTCCTTACCTGCTTCCTTACAATTTTGTACTTAATGCAATAAAACAAATTCAAATGTTTGTAAAGATATGGGGCTAAATTGCAAATGGTGATCAGTCCCTAAGACTTACTAACTACTTGAACTAATTTATGCTAAGGACAACATACACATACACACACAAACACACGCCCAAACCCGAGGGAGGACTCGAACCTCCGACGGGAACAGACGCGCAATGCGCAGCAAGGAACCTTAGAACTCCCGCCCATTCCCGCGCGGTCTTAATGTAATCGTCATTGGCCCAGCTGACATGTACAACGTTTATTTACTCAAGTGCGTTTCAAGACATTACGTAAAAAAATTCGAAATGCAGCTTTAATTATAACAATTCTCTATTACTATAGGGCTTATTTCGGTGTAACTGCCACCTTCAGGTAATCTGTCAAAAAGTGACATTTTTCAATTATATACCGAATATTATGAGTTTTGTAATTGTAACTTATTTGTAAATACAGATACGACAGACGGTCGTGACATTCATATATATATCGTTGGTTTATCTCGCTGTCAAGCTATTCGGGTGTTCTTAAGTTTTACGAGAGCAATATTTGTTCTCAAAAAGGTTTTAGATTTTCTTACTGACGTTTGACAGCTCCTTGACAATTAACCAGCGATATAATATGGTTAAATGTTGTTTTTTATACTTAAGATAATCTTTGCTATTTGAGTAATTGATGGAAAGTATGATTTTTGCATGTGTCGGAAAGTTAGTGATCTCTTTTAGGCGAAACGTTATTGACATGTGTGGTCTTAGATTTTCACGGATTACCTGAAGGTATAGGCCATATAGTAATAAAGAATTGCTATAATTAAAGCAGCATTTGGAAATTTTATTACATAATGTCTTTAACCACCAAGTGCGTCGCGGCAGAATACCCGTGCGCACTGAGGCGCCCTGCCGCGGTGACCGCGACGGTTCGCCGCCGGGGGTTCAAGTCCTCCTTCGAGCATGGGTGTTTGTGTTGTCTTTATCATAAGTTACTTTAAGTTAGTGTAAGTAGTTTATAAGTCTAGGGACTGATGACTAATGTAGTTAAGTCCCTTAGATTTACAAACATTGTCTTGTTTACAAGTACTAAGGATTGCAGGTACCAATAGATGGGAACAATGACAGGAGGCTTTCCATAATGAGCATATCAAAGAGAAACTGGAAACGCAGACGACAGATGAAGCGAACAGGCTTAGATGGGGTTCATGATACATGCATGGGAGAAGGAAGGTTACCTAAGACTCATCAGTTCGGTCAAGTACGATCTTCAAGTAACGGGCTTAACATGAGACTAGGCATCAATTTTAGCACTGAATAGGAAATTATAAAGGAATTTCATAAGAGGGACTACAGCCTGAACGCTTAAAGGCATAATCAGTCTTAAATTATGTTAGGATGATCAACATAAACACAGGAGATTTCTGAAACTACATACTTTTATGATACAAGTAACTTGAACTTTATTTTTCGTGGTAGTCTGTTCTAGGTAAAGCACAACTGAAGAACAGGTCAGAGATGAAAATGTAGGCTTTGCCAAAGTGCTGATCGTAGATTTTTCAGAAAATATGTACATATTATGTTCTTGGAAATAAAAGCGAAAAGCCTAAAGAGAACTGTACATATTATTAACTAGTTTCAGCTGCACAACAGACATCAACATAAGCTCAACGAAATAAAAACGTGAGAATCTCGGTAATTTTGAATATTTTATGCCTATAAAACATCGAAGAACCGGCAACGTTAAAGCGTTTGTACAAAGTGCTCAGCTCTTGTTAAAATAACTTTTTTCTTACACAGATGTAATTACATTGTCACTCGGCTAAAAATAGTTTTCTTTTTGTTCATTATGACGCCCTAGTCGGAGGCGGATTTTGTCCGGCGATATTTCGGGACGGGAATTTGGCGTCGCAGCCAAGAAGGAAGCATCGCGCAAATCTATTTTAGCATGCGAGTGCCTGCCGCATGACGAACCACATATTTGTCAAAATAATAGAAACACCCGTGTTGCGCAACGGCGCAAAAAGTCTCTGGGACTTGACGACACTCATTTCCGGTGAATTTATATTCGTTCTAGTTGTACTGGTAAGGGAAGTTGAGCTGCAGCGCGTTAGGTGTGTACGTGTTGTATTCTCTACCCACATTTTTTCCATCACTAATAGGACGGGGACAACGTGCTAAGAGTATAAGTGATGAACCAATCCTCTGAACACCGAAATTAAAGTGCCAAAATACAAGTGATAGGCGATTTGGTGTATAGAATTTTCTCAAAGAAGTAAATTCGTATATCTGTTCGTATGTTTAAAAACTTACTAGGATTAATGAGTAAGTGGGTAAGGTAGATTATTTCATAGGAGGGGCTTCTTAAAATAGTGTTGTTATTTGCATTTGTCGCAATGTGTCAGAAACGATGTATTAGAAAACGTGTGTCAGATACAAGTGTGTGCCTGAATCCTCTTGCGCGTTCCAAAAGGACTATTGAATTCTAACCCCAAGCACGTCGACGAATCGACACAAAAATTACGAATGTGGGATCGAGTCACGGCGCTATTTTCCCGACAAAATAATCTTTTGAACTTAAAGTGAAACTGAGGGGCAAAGAAGGACACAATTTCAAAGAAGTGCAGCTCGTTTTGTATTATAGCGATACAAGGAAGAGAGTATCAGGGATATCATGCACGAATTGTGATGGGAAACATTACAACAAAGTTTGATAAAATGCATCTTTAACCATATGTTTATTGAATCTGTAAAAATAGACTAGTTTCGATCGTGGACCATCATCATAAACAAACCACACAAAAGTACAGAATAAAAGTAATTACTGTACACAATAAAAAAAGTCCTACTCCATATTGGTATGTAATGTATTGATTCTTTTACTCTTCGTTTTAGATATGAGACTCAGTCTGCACAACAGCAGGAGCAAGGTTGTTTATATAATCTTCCATCTCGTTGTAATGTAAACCTTTTCGGGATGACGATCACCCTAGTTTTGCCACTTGTAACACGACATATTTATGTGGATAGCGTCAAATTTTGGAAGCTATGATAAAGTTTGTTAATTGTATCACATTTTATTTGTTGTTGTAAACTTTTCATATATACCAATTTATTCAAAACTTGTTAATGACCGCACTTTGTAATTTTGTTTACTTGTAACCGAAGATGTTCAGCCAAAGATACTGTACAGCCATTAAGAAAACTTCAAAATTGTACTATCAAATATCGATAGCATAGTTTCGGGTGGTCTTTGACTCATGCAATTAACACAGTCCACTTCTTATTATTCACATCCCATTCTCGTCTTTTATGTTAATTTGATTGACAGGATAATCCAGTATGTCCATCCTGATGTTTTCAGCCTGTTTTATTTAATTTAATGCATTTGACTAATCTGTTTTAATACCTTGTAAGTATTTATAACACTATTTTAAGTAGTTCCACTTTTCAATCCTATTGTGTGCTATTTTGCTTCTTAATTTTTTATTGTGTACCTTAATTACTCTTATTCTGTACTTTTGAGTAGTTTATCTATGATGATGGTCCACGACCGAAACTAGTCGATTTTTAAGAATTTAATGAACACCTGATGGTTAAAGACGCATTTTATCAAATCTATGACGGCTGTTAACTCTTACCTTACCGAAATATTGAAATTAAAAGAAGAGAATCATTCGGTGGCGAAACAAAAAGAAAAAAAAAAAAAAAAATGCGACAGATGGCGCGTGATTCTGGTTTTGTAACTGGTACCGTGACGGGTGAGAGGTACGCCGATATGTTACAGAATCGCATCATCCCCAGCCTGGTTGATAAACTACTGCTGGAAAGTATGATTTTTATGCAGGATGGCGCTCCACCCCATATTACTAGACGCATGAAAGTAGAGATGGGTAGGTCCGGATGGAAACGGATCCTTGGACCCGCATCAGCTGCGCTAGTGATGGATGCAAATCCGAGTGCAGGTCGGACACGCATCCTCGCACACGCATCGGTTGTGGGTCCAGGCCAGCAGACAGGTCAGGCGCGGCCGGAGTTGGAAACGCAGCGGCGGAGTGGCAAGGACGATGAAAGAACTCTTGCGCGCGTCTTTTGGTGATGATCGTGTGCTTATCCGCCACTTTCGTAATGCTTGGCCTCCCAGGTCCCCAGACCTCAGTCCATGAGGTTATTGGCTTTTGGGTTACTTGAAGTCGTAAGTGTATCGTGATCGAACGATATCTCTATGGATGCTGAAAGACAACATCCGACGCCAATGCCTCACCATAACTCCGGACGTGCTTCACAGTGCTTTATAAAACATTATTCCTCGACTACAGCTATTGTTGAGGAATGATGGTGAACATATTGAGCATTTCCTGTAAGAACATCATCTTTGCTTTGTCTTAATTTGTTATGCTAATTATTGCTTTCTGATCAGATGAAGCGCCATCTGTCGGACACTTTTTAATTTTTTTTCCCGCTCTAATGAAACACCATGTCATTCCAAGCATGTGTGTCAAGTTTTACCTATCTACATTATTCCGTGATTTATTAAGTTTTCAAATTTATAATGACTTTTTTATCACTCGGTATTTACAAAAATTCTTTCACCATATTTCTCCTCCGAATGCGAATGTATTTTGTTGGCACCCACCTAAATAGAGAGCCATGAAAATCAGAAATCAGATGTAAAAGGGAAAGATATAAGCGTACCTTTATCCCGCGCGGTATTCGAAAATGGACCGTTAGAGAAGTATTCTGTAAGCGGTTTGATGTATCCCCGCCGAGGCACATAAATGTGAATTGCGGAGCAGCTGTGTAGATGTAGAAATACTGAAATGAAAAGTAAAAATCAGGCGAGCGAACCCTTTACGATTACTGTTCTGTGTCTTTTGGCGTCAAAAATGTCTAAAAAGCTGAAATTTTGAATTATTGTTAAAAAAAAAAAGACCAGTAATAAGGAACAATGATGAACATTTAAATGCTTGAAAACGTACCGCTGAGTGTAAGCTATACCCCACTGTTTGGAAGCATAATTCTTACGTTATTGCACGTGCTGACGTGATGACTGATGACGACTATGCTATAGTTGATGCGATTTGTGGTTAGTCAGACTGCACGTAGCTGATCGCTGTGTATTTTTTTTAATTACAATGGTCGCTGCACACCTATCCAAATGGATTAAAATATAAATTTTAAGACCATTTTTATCTCTCTAATCGATTAGACAATGCAACTGAGGTATCGTAATTATAAGCTAGTCCTTTTAAATTAAATGTAATACTCGTCAAAAGGAGCACGTATTTAATCCCAAAGGTGTAGTTAGATGTACGAATGCATACTTTCGTGGCTATTTCCATTAAAACATTATCGGGTTTCAACCTGAGTAAACTGGTTAACTGCCCACGCGCTTTCGGCAGATATGCCGTTATTATAGTGAAGTGGTTGCTATCTTGTGGACGTCGCTGCCGTGCTTACATAGCCGCACAGTCGCCAGTGACGTCACTGGTGCTCAGTCCTGCACTGTGTTCAGTAAAGGAACAGAACGAGAGGCATTAAATCAAAAAATTGTGCTGCAGCCGGGGTTCCAACACGGGACATTCTGCTAACACAAAATGGAACATAACGGGACAGACACAAAATGGCGACATTCAACTGCATTTTCTATATTCCTGGTGTTATTATGCCCACATAGTCTTTAACAGGCTTCATTAGTTACCGGATCTTTACTGGAGACCTTAAGATTGTGTCGATGTTATATCTCTTCAGGCGTTAGCTAATCTGTCCTGTTATCAAGCTTTCGTGGAACGGATGAAAACTGCTTGCGAAATTTGACTTGTTTTCTTGACAACAATATACCAAAGTCGTCACAAAAGACCATTTCTGTGCTGGGGTGGTGGTGTGACGTATAGATACTGATGCTTGCAGTAAATGCTGTTACCCAGACAAGGCGGCAAGGTCTGCCAGGAACGGCAAAGAAACTTCCTTCTCTTTTTCCACAGTGCATCTGATGTGGTGGTGTATGCTGATGAAGTGTTTGAAAAACTCTCAGCCTTTCATGTCCATGAGGCCATATTTCGAAGGCATCATCCACGTAGCGATAAAAAGTCTTTGCTTTGGAGGAGCCATATCCAAGTTGATGTCCTCTAAATGCCCCATTAATAAGTTGACTACAATCGGAGCTCCCCATAACCCTTCAAATCCCATAAGTACGTGTAGTGTGGCGAATATGCTGCTCAGGCTGTCCCTGTTACTTTAAAACGGGCGCCAAATTTGAAGGTCACCATCAATGTAAGGAAAAGCACTTGCTGTATGTGACTGTTATAACGTCGCAATTGCTTTAGTGAAGTGGGTAACAACCTTTTGCAAGTAGGTATAAATTGGTATGTGTTGGTGTTCGTAAACCATTCGCCTGTCTCATGCAACTTGAACACCAAATGAAATAGTTTTGTCATCTCTGACTCCTCCAGAGACATCAGTAGCTCTGAGGGAATGTCGTTTTCTCCACGGGTCTTGTTTCGACTTACGTGTTTAAGTCCTCTGTCAAATTCATCTCTCATAATATCTCCTATTTCGTCCTAATGCTCTTTATTTTCCTATAGGCGGAATCTATTTGCCCCTAGTTATACATTCTTCTACAGACTTACGTTTTCCTTCTTGCCACTCCTGCTTAGCCATTTTGTACTTTCTGTCAATCTCATTTGTTAGCCGTCTGTACCCCATTTTACTTCCTTCATTTACGGCACATTTCTATATTCTCCATTCATCAAAAAAATTTGTATTTTCTGTGATATCCAAGGATTTCGTACAATCTTGTCTTCCTATCTATTTGGTCTTCTGCTGCCTTCACTATTTTATCTCTCAGACGTACTCATTAATCTTCTACTGTGTTAGTTTTCCCCACACCCACCCGTTTCTGTCAATTGTTGCCTAATGCTCCCACTGAATGTCTCAACAGCGTCTAGGTTTTCCAATTTATCCAGGTCCCATTTCCTTATTTTCCGACCTTTCAGTGTTTCCTCAGTTGCAGTCTACAGATGATAACCAATAAGATATGGTAGAGTCTATATCTGTCGCTTGCTATATCTTACAGTTTAAAACCTGTTTCCGAAGTCTATGTCTTAGCATTATAAAGTCAATTTGGTACCAGTGCCTCTCAACCTTGTTGCATGATTCTTAAACCAAGTGTTTGTCATGATTAAATTATGGTTCTTGCAAAATTCTACCAGGCGGATTCTTGTTTCATTCCTTTTCCCCAGTCCATATTAGCCTACTATTTTTCCTTCCCTTCCTTTCCCCCATCACAATCAAGTTTTCCTCTCTATCTTCTGAATAGTCATCATCTGCATAGCTAGTTGGCATATAAACTTGTACTACTGTGTTCGATGTTGTCTTCGTACCAGTCTTGACTACGATAATGCGATCACTGTGCTGTTCATAGTAGTTTACCCGCAATCCTATATTCTTATTTGTTATTACATCCACTCCTGTAATATCCCCAAATAATTTTGTATTTACAACTCTATACTCATGTGACGAGAAATGCTGTTCGTCTTTACCACCTAAAATTTACGTTTCAGTCAAATGTCATACACTTCATTGTGATTTATAGAGTATTTACGTAGATGTAGATCTCTCTTTTTCTGTGCATTTAGACATTATTTGCAACTGACCTTAATTTGAAAGTTTGTTATTTGATTATATGACTTTATTGTTAATTTCTTTCTTTTAGATTAATTTATTTTCAGGACAATTTTTTAAATTTTCTAATTAAGTTCAACTTTCTTTATTGCATTTTAATTGTACCAGATTCAATTAGTCAATTAGTTTAGGTCTCATTGTGCGTTTGCATATTTTATAGTATTCATACCGATAATAAGTACTGATTATTTATAATACTGTATTACATACAAATGTGAGATTAACTGTGTCCCCACAGCTGTCCCGCTACCAGGCACAATGCATTATTCAGATGGCTTCAGCAATAAAGGAAAGAAGTTAACGAGCTGTAGGAAAAATACTGGAAAATTTTAGAGCTTTATAATTCGCTTCCAACGCAGCAAAACAGCTGCGAAGACCATCGTTATGACAAGAGAGTCATATAGGGAGGAAAGTAGATTTGCTGATTTCTGCTGTCCTTGTTACTGTTAGACATATTTTACTACTACTTTTATAATTTCTATTTGCCTAAAACTGGCGAACTACACTGCCGAAAGTACCATTTCACTCAAGATTTGTTGTTGGAACATATGAAGTACTTTACCTGCTTACATTTACAGTTCAGTGGCTCCAACGGTAGTGAGACAGGTGTGTATCAATCCTGGAACACCAGTGTTAGTACTCGGTGGTAGCACAGTCGCTAGTTATGGTATCCATTCAATCACACAGATGATGAATACTTTCGTGATGTACATAATCCAGAATGGCTTGACCTGTTCAAGTAGATCTGAAAGAGTTTTGTATTGACTAGTCGCATGCGTCAGTTGTCGCTCCATTATATCCCTCAAGTTCTCGATTGGACACGAGGGAAATTACTGCATATCTTGCAGAGAACGTTGAGTATCTTACGCAGTGTTTAGGCGAGAATTTTCCTTGAGCTTACGTAATATTTCGCTCGCAAACAACTAGTAATGCAAGATTTATACATGACTGCGTCTCAGCAACGGTTGAGGGATAGGAAATTAATAATCAGCCAACCAATTGCAATAATAGGGGAAAGCAGGGGAAACTTGCGCAGCGGGTAAACAAGCGCATCACTATTTCTCTGATTTAAAAGCTTTGTTGACCTTTGCAACCAGTGCTACACCTAGCGGCAGGTTAGCGAACTACTTTCGTCTGGTCGCTGGGCCACCATTATAGTTTCGCGTTCAGTGAGTTTGGAAATGGTGAAACGTGACATGGTGATCTAATTTGCAGTCCTCGAGATTTAAGACAGTGAGTCTCTATTTATAACGTTGGCTAAATTTACTTGTGATATAGTTAAAGCCTGTATGTTATGGGTATGTTTTGACGTGAGTCCTGTTTGGTTTTAATTAGTTTTAAGAAAATTTCAGCCAAAATTTATTTCCAAGACACAAATAGGAGGAAAAAAGTTAGAAAAAGTTGACAGTTTCAAGTACCTGGGATGTATTTTCTCACAGGATGGCAACATAATGAAAGAACTGGAATCGAGGTGCAGCAAAGCTAATACAGTGAGTGCTCAGCTAAGATCTACTCTATTCTGCAAGAAGGAAGTAAGTACCAAGACTAAGTTAGCGGTGCACCGCTCTATCTTTCGACCAACTTTGTTGTATGGGAGTGAAAGTTTGGTGGATACAGGTTGCCTTATTCATAAGGTAGAGGTTACAGATATGAAAGTAGCAAGAATGATTACAGGTACTAATAGATGGGAACAATGGCAGGAGGGTGTCCATAATGAGGAAATCAAAGACAAAATGGCAATGAACACCACAGATGAAGCAGTTAGAGCGAACAGACTGAGTGGGTGAGGTCATGTTACACGCATGGGAGAAGCAAGGTTACCTAAGAGACTCATGAGCTCGGCAGCGGAGGGTAAGAGGAGTCGAGGTAGACCAAGAAGTAAATACTTAGATTCGGTTCGGAATGATTTTGAAGTAAAAGGCGTAACATCATAGGAGGCATCAATGTTAGCATTGAATAGGGGCTCATGGAGGAATTTTATTAGAGGTACTACGCTCCAGACTGAACGTTGAAAGGCATAATGTCTCTACGACATTATTACACTATGGGGTAAAGGTGTGCACCGATGCGCACGTTTCCCCCTCATGAAGTTATATACCAAAACATAAAAGTTGCTAGAAAGCATAATCTCGGCAATAGGCCTAAGCCTAATGCAAAAGAAAGTATGGATAAGAAGAGACTTCAAAACAAGAAAAAGGATAATCAGACTTTTGGCAAGAAACACAAAAGAAGGTAAAGAAAAAGGAGATGATTGGAGAAGAGTCAGACGATTCAGATGTTGGCGAAGTTCCACTGTGTAATGACGATGAGTCCGATGATATCGACATGGAGCTGTTTGACCCTGGCGCACTTCAAGGAGCCGACGACGAGATTTGCGGACTTCGTGGAGACCATGGTAGAGACAGGGAACTGTGGTACAGATGTACTTTGTGCGAAAGATGGTACCATGCAGCTAGTACCGCAAATGATTCTGCTAAAGATTTTATATGTCATATCTGAAGGAATTATCTAACTTCTTAAATCTGTAGGCCACTACCATCAAAGAAAACTTTGCATTTTATTTGAAAACCAATAGTCCTGAACTATGTTATATTTTGTAAAATTTGATTAAAACTTACGTTTAATCTAATCTAATATGTACCTTATCAATATAATCTTTGGAACAAACCTTGTATTGTTTTTTTTTTTCTCTCCGCGTATTACTGCGTAGCAATTCTTTTAACACGCGCACAATTACCCCCACCAAATGCGCCCGTTTCCCTGACGTTCGGGAAAACGTGCGCTTAGGTAGTGTCTTGGAATTTTGTTTTTGGTGTGTTTATTTTTGAATATTTTGGGTTATCGTAATTTTGTTTAGATGCTGGAATAGTTGCTCTAAGTTTCGATATAAAATAAACCACGCAGTTTGGTCCGATAGATTTACAAACTTTTGAACATTTTATGCGTATGTCTTAGTTGACTTTCAGTCGTTCTCCAGTCGAATGGCGGTGGATTTCAGTAGTGTTCGTTTTTGTGACTCTCTCTCTCTCTCTCTCTCTCTCTCTCTCTCTCTCTCTCTCTAGACAATTACAGAACAAAATTACTTTGTGTTCAAAAAAGCATTCTACTCTCAACAAGAAGAACTACCTATGGGATCACCAATTAGTGGCCTTCTAGCTACCATATTCATGACGAACCTGTAAAACAAAATTTTCAGGTAAATAATACAACCTAAGAAATACAATGTCATATACTGGTACCGTTACATCGATGACATAATATGTTTCATCAACGAGCCTCAAACACCCACATAAAACAGCTTCACAATGAAATAAGCAACGTCCACCCAAAAATTCATTTCACATTGGAAACAGAAACAGACAACACTATGAATTTTCTGGATATCACCATAAAAAGAACAAACAACACCCACGAATTCTCAATATTCCGAAAACACACCACCACGAGTACAACCATCCGCTATCTATCGAATCAGCCGGTGACACACAAACAGGCAAGCTTCAGATTCTTGTGCTCAACAGACTAAACAGAACACCCATCAGCAAACAAAACTACATACAAGAACTGAACAGAATAAAACAAATAGCATTGGAGAATGGTTATGATACCCATACAATAGACAGACTAAACCAACAAATATGCAAAAAGAAAAATAATGAGCAGGTCACACTCACAATGAACCACACACAATGGAGAACACAAGACACTGACAATGACCATATACCAGACACAACAGCACGACACACAAAAGGAAACAAATGGCACATACTCACCGACAAAAACTAAATAGTTCACAGTATAGGTAACATATTAAAGAAACAGGGGAGAAAAAATGTTCAAATGTTTGTAGAGTCTATGGGACTTAACTACGGGGTCATCAGTCCCTAAACTTACAAACTACTTATGAACTAGCTAATCCTAAGGACGGCGCAAATATCCATGCCCGAGGAGGGATTCGAACCGCCGACCGTAGTGACCGTGCAGATCGTGACTGGAGCGCCTCAATCCCCTCGGCCACCGCAGTAGGGGAGACCGGGGCACGTTGATCATAGTGGCATGATGGCCCAGTCGAATTATTTCTGACAGTAGACGCTAGATCGTCATAGGATTGAATGAGAAAATAGTTAGCACTGTCCCTCTCCTTATACAGGGCCAATATCGCAGGTGGCGAAGTTTTGGACAAGCTGTAGTCCGTAACTGTTTTTGTGCGTGTTTCAGTAAAATTCTACTTGTCGGTTAATGTGTTACTTAACTTTTGCTTACTTTAGGCGCAACGGGGTGAGTAGTATAATAAAAGGTTGTAGTTTAAGGATCATTTCTATATGTCATACAGACTTAATTGCTTCAGTGAGTTTTCTAAAGAACAGAATTTATTGTAACGATGGAGATGGAGCAGGTTAGCCCAGAGAGGACGGGGCACGATGGCCAGCCGAGACAACCTGTCACGTCCTACAGGAGCTGTATTTCTTTAAACTCGATGGAAGGTTTGTTACTTTTAATGATAATAACGTTTATAATTCTTCGAGTTTATTAAATTATTAACATAAATGTCGAAGTTAAACATATTTTGATACGTTTCAGAGGTCAAAAGATCGCCATACTCACGAGTATCTTCAGGTGCGTACCGCCGAAGTACTGGCGATTATGTATGACCAGTTCAGCCGACATTGCGCATGCGCGTACTTAGCGTGCGCGTTCGCTACAGCTACGTACGCTGCTCCGAGCGCCCTCCGTGGTGGAGGCTTGCCGCTTCGATATCAGATCGATTATCATCGTCATTCAGTTGCAGGGAACTACGTCGGCTACGAAGTTTTTCAATGACAGGATTCAATGCTGGATTTATTTGGAAACCGCTGTCGCGATTAATAAGAGTCTCACTGTCAGAGAGTATTATTTACACAGCTTCATTAATAATTGAGCTGATGAGCTCCAAAAGTTTGATGTTTGGGCTACAATTTTCGTCTCATTATAGTTCATTGAATGACTTGTGGAAATACAATGTTCGGCGTTGCTGACTTGGTGGACTGGAGGATTCGAGTATGACGCTAGTGTTCCACAATGCGCTCCTGCACAGTGCGCGTTGTCTGCCTATATATGACTCGCCGCATTCACACGAAATCATGAAAACACCTGCTTTACACAGCTCCAGATCGTCTTTGACAGAACCCAAAAGCGATGAAATTTTGAAAGTTAGGGCAAGATATGGATCTTACTTTATACTTTCTTAGTATTCTGCCTATCTGCGATGAAATATTTCCAATATATGGGAGATAAGCAGTCGATTTGAAAGCCTCTTAGCTTGCATTTATCGCGAGTCTTTTATCCAGATCAAAGTACAAAAGAGACTGGAAAAAGGCCAGGTAAGTCCCGTGTATAAGAAAGGCAACAGAACGGACACACGAAATTACAGACATATATCAACATCAGTTTGTTGCAGAATTCTCGAACATATTCTCAGTTCTCATATAGTAAATTTCCTTGAGATAGAAAAGCTTCTCTCCATGCATCAGCCTGGCTTTAGGAAGCATCGATCGTGCGAAACCCAGCTTGCCCTTTTCTCTCATGACATTTGCGTGCTATGGATGAAGGGCAACAGGCAGACTGCGTATTTCTCGATTTTCGAAAGACGTTCGATACGGTGCACGAAGGTGCAGCTTGTGGATTAGGTACGCAAATGTGTGAATGGCTCGAAAATTACTCAAGTAATAGAACCCAGTACGTGTCCTCGATGGCGAGTGTTCACCAGAGACTGGGATATCGCTGATGATGCTGTGGTGTACAAGAGGGTGTCGTCATTGATATTCAAATTAAAATGTTTGTTAACCTTAAGGGACTTAACTACGGGGTCATCAGGCCCTAAACACAAACTACTTATGAACTACCTAATACTAAAGACGACACAAACAGCCTTGTCGGAGGGGGGGGGGGATTCGAACCCCGACGGGAAACGGCCTCTCGCATCTCAGTGCGCTTGGCCACTCCGCCGCGGCTGTCGTCATTGAATGGCTGTAGTAGGATGCAGGATGACTTGATCGAACTTCTAGCTGGCGTGAGGAATGGCAACTAGCGCTAACTGTAGAACAATGTAAGGTGACGCAGATGAGTAGGAGAAACAATCTCCTAATGTTGGAAAACAGCATTAGTAGTGTGCTGCTTGTCAGACTCGCGTCCATTAAATACCTAGGCGTAACGCTGCACAGCGATATGAAATGGAACGAGCATATAGGGACAGACATGGGGAAGACAAATGGTCGACTTCGCTTTATGATTCGTCCATAAAGGAGACCACATATAAAACGCTTGTGCGACCCCGTCTTCAATATTGTTCAATTGTTTGGGATCCCCGCCAGATCAGTTTAAAGGAGGACATAGAGGCAGTACAGAGGCGAGTGTCGAGGTTTGTAACTGGTAGATTCGATCAATGCGCGAGTGTTACCGAAATGCTTCGGGAACTCTACTGGGAGACTATAGAAGAAACGCGACGTTCTTTTCAAGAAACACTGTTAAACAAATATAGATGGCCGGAATTTGAGGCGGACTGCGGAACGATTCTACTGCCGCTAACCTACATTTCGCGTAAAGACCACAACGATAAGATTAGAGAGATTAGGGCACGTACGGATTCATACAAGTATTCGCTTTTCCCTCGTTCTATATGGAAATTTACATCCAGTAACTATTAATGATACTGAGTATCCTCCGCCACGCACCTTTAGGTGAATTACGGCGTATGTATGTAGATGTAGTCCACACTGCAAAACTGCAAAACCGTCGTTCCTATGTAACCCTTGAGAGAAAGAAAAGCAGATGCAGGGGACAGAATAACGGTATTTGCATATATTATGTTTAACATGTATACAAATGATCAACTAACACAAGGGTATTCTGAATATTTCTTCTATGCTGATCTTGCAATACCTGTTCAATGAAAGACTCTGTGGAACAAAAAATTGAAACAAGATCTCTTTTGAAACTTTCACTCTGCAGCGGAGTGTCCGCTGATATGAAACTTTCTGGCAGATTAAAATTGTGCGTCGGAAGCGGGATTCGAACCTTGGACCTTGCCTTTCGCGGGCAAGCGCTCTACCGACTGAGCTATCCCGACAAGACTCACGATGCCGCCTCACAACTATACTTCCGCCAGTACCTCGCCTCCTACTTTCCAAGGTCCCACGTTCGAGTCCTAGTTCCAGCACACAATTTTAATCTGCCAGGAAGTTTCATATCAGCGGACACTCCGCTGCAGAGTGAAAGTTTCATTCTGGAAACATCCTTTAGGCTGTGGCTAAGCCATGCTTCCACCATATCCTTTCTTGCAGGGGTGCTAGTCTTGCATGGTTCGCAGGCGAGCTTCTGTGAAGTTTGGAAAGTAGGAGGCGAGGTACTGGCGGAAGTGAAGTTGTGAGGCGGCATCGTGAGTCGTGTCGGGGTAGCAAAGTCGGTAGTGCACTTGCTCGCGAAAGGCCAAGGTCCCAGGTTCGAGTCCCGGTTTCGGCACACAGTTTTAATTTGCAAGGAAGTTTCAAGATCTTGATGGTATGACATAATGCTATAAAGAATTTTTTCAATCCATATCCATTGAAAACTCAAGAATATGCTTTCCACCTACATAATAAGAAAGCAAGAAGACAGCAGCACATTGTATGACACGTTAGTGGCCTACAGGACGAATGCCGTCCAAAGTAACTGCATGTTATCCCGAGAAAATCACTAACATGACGGGACAGAAAGTTATGGCAAGAAATCTTCTCTTGAAATAACTTCAATAACTACCGTACAAGCCCTCTACACTGGATAGTTTTCATCTTCTGTGTGGTGCAGATCTGTCCACGCCAAACAGTTCGACACTATTCTAAATGAAACTATTAAAGGCTGTATGAAACCCGTCTACCTAAATAAACTAAAAAGCAGCACGTCTTGAAACACCCGAACACGCCGATGTGAAATATTTGTGCATATATTTTTCAGGGTTTTAAGTAATGATCGAGTGAACAATTTGAGGTAGAGAACCTGGGCTTGGAGAAGAAGACTTAAGAAGCTGTGGTGTCTACCGCTTTGTCTTACATTACTGTTTGTAGCTTATTTTACAACTAATATACGTACAAGTTGACATGTACTACGCTATTTACTTACATGTACATTCTTTATTTGCTGCAGGGAAACAAAGAGGACGAGCTTGATTACTAGGAAATCATGAAGCAGGTCTGATCAGCTATCAGTACATGAGGTGTCTGCAAAGAGTTCTGAGCTATTGGATAAACTGCCCTCAATTGGTCGTGAGATGATGTGGATACAAAACGCTGTGCACTAGTCTCAAGGTGGTTGTCCACAACCATTTCAGTGCTGTATTTCCTGGTCGCTGGACTGGAAGGTCTCATTCCACGGCCTGCAAAGTTACTTGACCTGAACCCCCCCCCCCCCCCCAATTCGATTATTTCGTAAGGAGATATCTAAAGTCACTTGTGTGTGAGACCTTAGTGGATACAGAGATGAAATTAATTGGCATTAATTGTAGCTGCTTGTGATGTGACTGAAACACGCCGGGGATATTTGTCAAGGTGCGACAGAGTATTGTTCGCCCAAGTCTGGCTTGCATTGCGGTGGATGGCCGTCAGTTTCAACACATTTTGTAAGATACAGTACAAATGGTGCGTTCATTGTGCCAGTGATAGTATTTGCAGTGAACTGTAACTGAATTAAATAAATGTGAAAAATTTTATAATTTTCAAAATGAAATTCCAAGATCGCACATTAATAATTTATTCAATGACGACCGGTTTCGGCGAACTGTGTCACCATCATCTCGTCATATATATATTACAAGCTGGTCATCTTGTTAAAAAAAATTGTATTTTGTAAGCTGTCATGTTTTTAACGTGTGTATTTTTATATAGTGACTAAGTGCAATGTTGCACTTGTTATTTTATACCCAATTTTTTTTAACAAGATGACCAGCTTGTAATATATATATGACCAGATTCACCGTTCACACCAGATTCACAGTTCACCGAAACCGGTCTTCATTGACTAAACGATTAATGTGCGATCTTGGCATTTCATTTTGGAAACTATTAAACGATCAGATCGCCTCCAAACCCGACTATGCCAGGTAATCTTAAATGTGAAAGTATACAGTAGTGTGGTTTTATCCTACTATCTCCTTCAGATAGCTTCTCCATCACGTTGCCTATTACAAATCTTTCAGTTGAGCATTGATGTTCCGTGCTCCACTCTAAAGTCTGGTGGACTGCGTGTTGGGTTGTCACGCTGGGGGTGCGAGTTTGATTCCCGGTAGATTCGGGGATTTTTTACACTCCAGGACTGGCTGTTGTGTCGTCCTAATCGTCATTTCGTAGTCATTGACACGTGAGTCGCCGATGAGGCTAAAATCACTTACACGAGGCAGACTGAACCCGACCCCAGTTGGTGTCTGACGGCATAAATGCCACAGGATCATAATAATGTACCGGGCACTCTTCAACGTTTCCTCGACGATCACCAGAGGAACGGCCTTTGCAGGATATGACTCCCCATAGATGATTTCGGCGTGCCTGTGTCGTATACACTCCAGATTTTCGCGCTCTCCTGCACGACGCCACACAAGCACACGACCAACACTGGCAACGAGGCAGAAACGACTCTCATCTCTGAAGACGATTCATAAAGAGCAGAAACAATTTTATTACGAGCAGTAACTTTATGATTTAATTTCACTTTTGTACAAGGTGTATGCTTTATTGTGCTTAATATGGTCTCTGCACATTTATTTGCTTGTTAATTTTACTGAATAGATAATGATTTAAAGTATCAAATCTCTGTTTTATCTATTCGGTTTTCTATGTGTTATTTGTGTTTGTTACAATGTTGGCTGCTCCCTGAAGGAGTGAGCAGTTAGATAAATTTCCGTTGCGGAAGTACTGTGGCCACTCGCAAAGCAATTTAGAACAGCAGTTAGCGATTTAACTTGCATTTGAAGATCCCAACTGCCCGAGATCTTACTTAAATAATTTACAGGGT
This sequence comes from Locusta migratoria, assembly GCA_026315105.1. Taxonomy (NCBI): domain Eukaryota; kingdom Metazoa; phylum Arthropoda; class Insecta; order Orthoptera; family Acrididae; genus Locusta; species Locusta migratoria. The sequence continues at coordinate 357,322,542 of CM048748.1, forward strand.
TTTTTCGACGTCCCCCATTAAAAGAACCTCAGCCGAGTGATCGTCGTGTGGGCGGTAGTTGAAGGAGTAGGTGGGCGTGTCGAGGCTTTGGCGGCGCCTTGTCGTCAGTGCGTGTGCAGCTGTCTGGCAACAGACGAGCCTCTTTCTCGCGCAGCCACGCCGGAAGCTGGCGCCGCCTTCCGCGTTCGTTTTTTAAACGGAACGACCGCGCGCGGCCCGGTGCACCTCGGACGTCTCCGGCAGGCGAGGGCGGATGCGGGGGTCCGTTACGGACAACACCCGCAAGGCCGCCAACTGCCGCCGCCTGCGCTGCTGCAGAGCGAGGGGACTGCCTGATGAACACCGTCCTGACACTCACCGGCGCGGCTGCCAGCCGCCTTGATGCCCAAGTCACCTTTGCTGGGATAAGACACCAATGCAGGCAATTAGCCAACGTAGGAAACTGCAGACCTAAACGCTGGCATATACAAAAGATTCCAAGAAGCCTAATAGAGGAACCCGAAGAATATGAAATAGACATAAATTAAATAATGCATCAAAATGCAAAAGGCCCTCAGCCAAAATAGAAAAGTAAGAAACATATCCGGGAACCATAAATTTAGAATGTATTCATTTAAGAAGCCTTCAGCCAAAAAAGAGCAAATTTACAACAACAAAAAGTCACAAAACCAAAAACAATCAGTACGACAACACAGTGACAATTAGCTGAATCACAACAACAACGGAAAAGAAAAGGAATGTAAAGGAGGAGGATTGGCGGAATAAATCTCCGATCAAATTAACGATCCATACCCCCTCAAAGTGAAATAAAAAGTGCTTCAACAGCACAACCAAACATATAAAGACACCAGTACACGGAAAATCGGCAAAGCCGATAAGTCCTCTATAACACAATGACAAAAAAAGGTTGGAAACAGACTCAGTGAGGTGTCGAAAATGCGGATGCCTCTAAGTAAAATCAGAGTAAATCAGGTGGAAAGTTACATGCTTTGAGGAGTGAAACTACTGGTGATTGTGAACAGAAAACTTTTAATAAGCATTTGGCCTTTTCTTAAGGTAAGACGGTAGGCCGAAATGTTTCAAAAAATCAATTACGTCTTTTTTTTTTCATTATTAGATACTATGTTCTTTTGAGAACTTCTATATGTATTCTTGTCCACCAATGAGAACATCTTTTAAAAACATTGTTATATCTGTCACTCTGTAATAATTTACGCCCCTTTTCGTAAAAAGGATGATACCTCCAGCATTTTTACAGTTAGATAGGTTACTTGTGTTTTGTACAAAAGTGTACGGTTCATATGTTGGTTGACCTGCCAGAGCGCATTTCGATAGTCAAATGTCTGAAGGCGTGCTTGTAAAAAAAAAAAAAAAAAAAAAAAAAAAAAAGTTCTTTTGGAAAAACGTGTCTCGTTGATTGCTATTGCTTGTGAATACGAAGTTTCTTGAAAGTTTTAGTGCGGTGTATAGTAATCTGTGTTTCCATGATGACTAAACCAAAGGGTATGTTCAAGAAACGTAAATTTCACGGGAATCGAAACAACAAAACCATAGAAAATGAAGTGTGACAGAGGTGTACGTTATACTGAAGACCTAGGCGATGGAGATAGCAAAGCATTCAATGCTGTCCGCCAGAGTAAACATTATGATGTTCCAGTAATAAAATTAGAATGTGTGTGGCATGTTAAAAAGAGGATGGCCCCCGCCTTCGTACACCAAAAAGCAAACTTGGGGGATCAAAGCTTTCTGATGGCAAGTCTATGAAGTATTGGTTGACAGATAAGATTATCAGTTAGTTGCAGGAATATTATGAGAATGCTATTAGGAAGAATTCTGGAGATTTGGACGCAATGAAGAAAGCAGTATGGGCCATTTTCTTCCAACGTAAATCCACTGACGAGAAGCAGCTGGTAACCACAGCACATTCACACCCAAGCACTCTATCCCTGAATCAATTATGGATCAAATCAATCCAATCTACAGAGACCTTGACCATCCTGATCTATTGATGAAGTGATTGCAGGGAAAAACATCGTGTGGACAAGCATCCCCTAAAAATGTGTTTGTTGGTTACAGAACTTAACAACTAGAAGTGTCAGATTCTGTGATAACGTGGAACAATGGAAACGTTGCCAGACTAACAGTTTTATAACAGTTAGAAATATGATCCGTACAACACGGTAACTATTCTAAGAGAATTTTAGAGCTTGCCCATTGCCAAGTCAAATTTGCTACTTCTCTAATGTCTAAAGAGTCAAACCTATAAATTCTGAAACATTTGCCCCGTTTTCTCAGAAACTATCAGAGAAACAATAAAGAAGATTTCTCACGTTGTAAACAACATTGCATTACATCTGTGGAACTGCAGTCATGTTGATTGCACCAGTTATTCTGTTGTAATAAAAATATTTATGACTTTTTTCACAAAAAATTGTAATGTACGGCAATTGAATTAAAGTATATTATAAATTTCAATACCACAACGACTTCGGTTCAGTGAGTTGCACAAAGATCATTTAATTTTCAGTGAAAATGTCACACAAATCTGTTCAGTAGTTTCTAAGAAAATGGGACATGAATTTGCTTATTTAACATTCTCGGTATAGGGCCTACCGTTTCACATAAACTGTTTCCGAGTAAAAAAATGAAAAACAACTACGTTGGTCAAAACAATTAGGGGATAAGTTGAGACATATACGATCTGAAGTACTATCATGGGCAAAATGAACTAAAATGATATTCACTAAACCTGAATTGTAATATTTCCCGCAGGTTATAAACCATAACACTAGTCTGCTTTGAATGTTATGTATCTAGCAAGTTAAGATCTTTGAAACTTAAACTTGTAATGTTTACCTGATGATGGCGTAATAGCCGAAAACCGGTTCGTAAATCAATAAATTTGCGGAATATCTCACAGTTATCTTGTGTATTTCATTCATAATGAGCTAAAATGGTTACACAACAACTTTACGGCAACGGAAATAGTGGTAACAACAAAAAGTTGCAACCTCGCATTGGCGTTGACTTGTGCTTACCAAATAAATTAGACATGCATTTGGGTTCGATCCCCGCCAGGTCCTAGGATTTTTATCTGTCACTTTCGACTTCTTTCACCTCTAGCAGTGTTGCTTATGTGAAAAATTTTGAGTAGCAGCGTGGTCCGGAACCCACATTAAACTGTAGGTCCCCCTATAACTGGCTGGGTAAGTCAGTTAAAAGGTCGGAGGAAGGCAACGGCATACCACCTGCAAACAGGACCAGGCCTAGTAAAGCACTGTGGTTTTCAACCAATATTAGGATTGTTGACTGCTTTACCTGTTTGGGTTAAGATAATGTAGTGGGCAGGTAGTGCAATACAACAATAATGTGACTTCCCCAAAGTAACGGCATGGGGACTCATAGGAAGGTTGGAAGCGAGACAGGCACAGAGGGATGCGGCTTCAGCTATTGCAGTGTCCAGAAGTGTGATTTCCAGGATCTGGACACGATTTCAGGCAACAGGAACCTTTAAAAGAAAGCCAGGCCGTGGTTGTCCTCGAGAGACATCGGCAAGACATGAATGTTATCTCCGGTTAACAGCCCGTCGAGACAGGAGGCGGAATGCAACTCCGCTGCAACGCACCAACAGGACGCAGTTCGAAATCGCCTTCGGCAATGACACATCTACTCAGGGATCTCTATGGTGTGTGTCCCATTAAAATCACGACATTAAGCCCGCAGAAACTGGTCGGAGGAACATCCGGATTGAAATCGTAACGAATAGCGCCAGTTTCTGTTCACGGTTGACTCAAGACTTTGTGTTCAGCCGAAAAATCGTCGTTCCATCATCTAGAGAGGACGTGGAACTCGGATCAATTCAGTTTATGTGCAGGAAACAAATCACGGTGGTGGACGAATGGTGTGGGTAGGAGTCAGTATTGGCGGACGTACGGACTTCTATGTCGTTCAGAATGGCGCTTTGCCTGCTCAGAGGTACAGAGACGAGATCATTCGACTTGTGCCGTGCGCTGGTGCCATAACTGATACGTTCCTCCTGGTGGACGATAACGCTCGTCCCGACAGAGCTGCACTGGTGGACAACATGTTTGAAGCTGAGGAAAGTGGAATGGCCAGCTTCTTCACCAGACGTAAACCCGATTGAGCATATCCGAGATGCACTTGGCAGTCGCATTGCAGTCGTACCAGCAACTCCCACAACGGTTGCAGAGCTCTGGATATTGTACTCATGGAAGAATAACCGCCGTAGCGGAGTGGTAGAGCGCACTGAGGCGCTATACTCCGATGCGCGAGGCTGTTCGCCGTTGGGGGTTCGAATCCCCCCTCCCCCTCGGGCATGGATGTTTGTGTCGTCTTTAGTATAAGGTAGTTCATAAGTAGTTTGTAAGTTTAGGGACTGGTGACCCCGCAGTTGAGTCCCATATCCTTAACAAACATTTGAACATATGGAAAATATTGTAGGGAAGGCGAACATTTGAATAATAGCCAAATATCCCTCAAGAGAATGCCTATAACTCCATACTGTTCATGTCAGGCAGCTATACAACTGTACTGGCTGTCCGAGATGATCACACACCATATTAAAGACTTTTTCACTATTATGGTAGCTCCATGGTACCTCTCTATTAGTAATCGGCATGTAAACCCCAAATAAAGAGTTTAGTCATCAAAATATCGTATTGAACCACACGAAAATTACAATTGTAACTCATATGTGAATGAAATAAGTTACTATATGTACATTGTCTACGGTATCTCACTTGATCCCCTACTTCCTTTGAGGTGGCTATTAATTTGATAGCATCTTATTCTTTTCTTAAAAATTTTTCCTCTTAACTTTATCCCATTCATTTGTCTCTTACTGTATTTATACTTTCCTTCTGGTTACTGCTGTTGACAAGAGTCACCTTTGATGTCTATCAGAACCGCACGAAACATGGTTTAGAGTGACAGTCTATCATAAAAACATGAATAGCAGCGCGGGAATGGCCGTGCACTCTAGGGTAGGGTGCTCATATTTCCAAAATCAAAATATGGGACACACATTGGCACCGAGAACTGCAGTGGCCGATGTTAATCGAAGATTGTACAAATATTGATATACATATAGTATAGCAAGAAACAATGTACGGTAGGGTAACTCCCCTCCACACACACACACACACACACACACACACACAATAACGTGTCGTATTTGGTGATTCTCGTATTTTTCGGAGAGGTCAGACTGAATGTCCGGCAATCCCGATAACGAAGACGTATAAATTCTGATACAAAGATTACCCAATCATACTTGGACTACAAAAGCCAAATAAACTGCATTACTAATTAAATAAATAATTTGTTTTTATACTTGTCACCTTCAATCAAATAAGTTACACAACAGTTACTATTTTAGCAGCTTACTGATTTCTCTCGCAAATATATTTTGCAGAAGAATGTATGTCATTCGTGAGTTTGGTATTGTCACACAGAATTTCATAAAAATCAACACATAAACTATTTTGAAACTATGTATTTATTTCCTTCACAGTTTGCACATTAAATCTGTTCTTTTAGTCGTCCACAAACTATTTGTGATGGAGAATAATGTCTGAGGTACCATTCGTGCCAATGAGAGCTAGCACAAACTCAGTAATAAGCTTCAAATGTTGTTACCAGATATGTTCAAACGCAAGTAAGTTGCAAAAAAAACTATTTATCACCAACACAATTCACAACTCTTAATTCGTGAATTTCAATTCGCATACCGTATATTTTTAGTGTCACTCACTTCTACCGAGGGAGGTGGCGCAGTGGTAAGACACTGGCCTCGCATTCGGGAGGACGCTGGTTCAAATGCACCTCCGGCCACCCAGAATTAGTTTCCCGTTATTTCCCTAAATAACTCCAGGGAGGTTTCTTTGAAAGGACATGGGCGTTTTTTTTCGCTATCCTTACCCAAAAATCTGAGCGTTAACTACGTCTCTAATGATCAGGCTGCCAACGGGACGTTAGACTTTAATCTTAACTCATTCCTTCAAGTTCACTTCCTTCAAAAGTTGATCTTCGCACTTTCAAAATATTTTCATCAAATTACGCTAAAGTCTTAAGACAGACTTAAGGTAAAAGGTAAAGCAGTCAACAATCCGAAGATTGGTTTGAACACCACAGTGCTTTACTAGGCATGGTCCAGTTTGGAGGTGGTATGCCGTTACCTTCCTCCGACCTTCGAACTAACTTATCCAGCCAGTTATAGGGGGACCTACAGTTTAACGTGGGTTCCGAACCACGGTGCTCCTCGGTATTTTTCACATGACCAGTACTGCCAGAGGTGAAAGAAGTGGAAAGTGACAGATAAAAATCCTAGGACCTGGCGGGGATGGAACCCGCGACCTTTGGATTTGCAGTCTAGCACTCTACCACTGTGCAACCGAGGCGCAAGACAGACTTATAGCAATGAAATGGGCAAATTCATTTCTCAATATCAACAATTAATCTCTCGTAAAATAAACTTTAAAAACAAGCTTTTTCAGTAAGCTATCTTCTTACAATGTAACGGAAAAGCAGCACATGCCATGCTAAAGCATTACGTAATACCAACCAGGGAAAAAAAATCGTGCCTCAATCAATTATTGTTTGATTGTGATCACAATAGTTCTCCATTTGGTTACCAAATCAAATGTTTGTATAGTCTATGGGACTTAACTACGGGGCCACGGTAGAGTAGCCGAGCGGTATAAAGCGTCTCGCTGCGGAGCGCGCGGTTGCTCGCCGTGGAGGTTCGAGTCCTCCCTGGGGCATGGGTGTGTGTGTTGTCCTTAGGTTAGTTTACCTAGGTTTAAGTAGTTTGTAAGGTACGGACTGATGACCACGGCCGGCCGCGGTGGCCGAGGGGACTAAGACGCTCCAGTCACAGTCTGCACGGCCACTACGGTCGGGGGTTCGAATCCCCCCTCAGGCATGGATATTTGTGCCGTCCTAGTTCGTAAGTAGTTTGTAAGTTTAGGGACTGCTGACCCCGTAGTTGAGTCCCATAGACTATACAAACATTTGAATTTTTGATGACCACGCAGTTTGGTCCGATAGATTTACAAACATTTGAACATTTGAACTTAACTACGGGGTCATCAGTCCCTAAACTTACAAACTACTTATGAACTACTTACGAACTAGGACGGCACAAATATCCATGCCCGAGGGGGGATTCGAACCCCCGACCGTAGTGGCCGTGCAGACCGTGACTGGAGCGCCTTAGTCCCCTCGGCCACCGCGGCCGGCCATTTGGTTACCCATTGCTTAAAAACACTTTTTTTAATATACGGGAAATAAGAAAAGGGACAATATACGTCTCGTATTTACTTTGTCGGTACAACTGGACACTGGGGCTAAATACGGGTCGATCCCGTAAAATACGGGACATCTGGTCACCCTACTGTAGGGTGTTACCCTCTTTCAGAGTGTTGCTTCAAGATGTGACTGTTGACAGTAGCTGAGGAACTGGCAACTGCCGCGGCGCTGCACTCCACCTTGCAGCCTGGCTGTGAAGATGGCGAGGCGTAAGTAAGGTGTGGGACGCAGGCCTGCGGGAGCGGCGACCTCCGCGGCGGCCGCTGGTCGCTGACCTGCTGCGTGACGTCATCGCCTCCAACAGCGGCGCATCTGGCGCGGGGTCGCCTAGCGAACCAGCACCGCGCAACTGCTCTACACGCATTTCACCTCCACCACTCTTTTCTGCAATTCACACGTGCTTTATTCCCAAGAGGTATGCGCACATTATCATGAATGTCAAATATTAATCAGCGCTACTAAAGACGCCTCGGTTGCACAGTGGTGGAGTGCCATACAACAAATCCGAAGGTCGCGGGTTCTATCCCCGCCAGATTCCATGATTTTTATCTGTCACTTTCCACTTCTTTCCCCTCTATAGCATTGCTCGTGTGAAAAATACCGAGTAGCACCGTGGTTCGGAACCCGCGTTGAACTGTATGTTCCCCTATAACTGGCTTGTTAAGTCAGTTCAAAGGTCGGAGGAAGGCAACGGCATACCACCTCCAAATAGGACTGTCTAGTAAAGCACCTCGGTGTTCAAACCAGTCTTCGGATTGTTGACTGCTTTACCTTTTACTAAAGACGCTGTTAAAATTACTGGGATTTAGCAGTTTTAAACTGACTGTTATTAAGTAAAAGTAAATTAGTCTTATGCTGAGATTCCCTCACTCCCTCTCTCCCCCTCTCTGAGTCCCTCCCTCCCTCCCTCCCTCTCTCTCTCTCTCTCTCTCTCTCTGTCTCTCTCTCTCTCTACCCTTTCTCTGTCTCTCTCTTTTTTTTTTTTTCAGGCTATGTTGAGGGCCACTGTGCCCCTACCCTAAATTCGCCCTAGGGGTAGGGGAGGAGGTCACCAAAATATGTTTACTTGGAAGTGGAATCACGAACTCAAAAAGCTTGAAACACACTGTTGTACAGATTAAATGCACTATCTGAATATAATGCATTCTGTTCCTCTTGTTTAGTGAATGTACGTGGTGTCCCTAAACGTTCAGAGAATGCTATCAGACAACAAACAAAAGAAAAGACACTAACAAATATTGTTTACTGCCGTTCAAAATACGACTATTTTGAAGGGAAATAAGGGACAATACTCTTTTGGCAATGTTCGTACAGCTTCTGGAAACTATCAGCAAAGACATCCTGTCGGAATCGATCGCAGAACGCCTGTCACATTATCTTTGACGGCATTTATGTTCGAAAAATTTGACTTTTCATGACAGCCTCCGAGCGAGGAAACCGGAGGAGCTAAATTTGGGGAGTATTGATGGGGATGGGGTGTTCAAGAAAACTTGCCATCTCTTACGCCAGGAATTGACAGCGAAATCTTCAATAAAAATAGGGGTTCCTATTTAAGATAACAAAGTCCCCCCCCCCCAGCCTGTAACGTCCCCGAGGGCTAGGACAGTAGGTTCGAGCGGTAAGTTAATGCTTGACCCTCTTGGAGGTGAAAAACTTTTATTGCAACTTTTATTTAATCCGTTTTGTATTGACACACTTTAGATTACGGTAGTAACGCTAAAAGTGGGCCTTTACGATTGTCTTTTGACAGCTCGAAATTTAACTGAAAATAACGGCTTAACTATTCATCTGACACGAAAATTGAATAACTTAATTTGTAGAGGAGAAAATATACAGGGTGAGGTATTTAAAATGCTTTTCGGGATATTTGAAAAAAAAAAAATCGCACTGACGTGTTTTACGGCCCACTTTACATTTGTAGTTTTATACGTTTTTGCAAACATTTTGGACCAAAATAATAATCTAAACAATAAAAAGTTAATTGATAAGAGTGTCTGAAACCCTTTTAGGAAAACAAATTTACGTAGTGGCGGGTTCCGAACCACCGACCTTTAGCGTTATAGTCCAACGCCACTACGCCCACTACGCTAAGGCTATCAGTCAAAAAGCTGCGTCCTTTAATCTCATACTATTGATAGCCGTTGTTAACTGATGCTTATATGGCATTTTTAGACACTAGATTATCATTTATTGTGCGAAAAACCGTCTTTTGTTAATTCTTCAGTGCGCCATTGCTTTTAAATGACAACGTGTAAGTTACAATAAGAAAATCATCAAATATACAACGCAAGATGGCGTATGCTAGAGAGAGTTCTGGGCGAGGAATGTCACGTGACATGTCCGAGCGGCTGGTTTTCGTTAATTCAATGGAGGGTGTCAAATCTCCGTTATTTTTGCAAATATGTCTCAAACGATACGAGATATGAAAAAAAAAAAAAAAAAAAAAAAAAAAAAAAAAAAAAAAAAAAAAAACATAAGAGACCTAATTTGTAGAGAATTTTCTCCTCTACAAATTAAGTTATTCAATTTTCGTGTCAGATGAATAGTTAAGCCGTTATTTTCATTTAAATTTCGAGCTGTCAAAAGACAATCGCAAAGGCCCACTTTTAGCGTTACTACCGTAATCTAAAGTGTGTCAATACAAAACGGATTAAATAAAAGTTGCAATAAAAGTTTTTCACCTCCAAGAGGGTCAAGCATTAACTTACAGCTCGAACCTACTGTCCTAGCCCTCTGGGACGTTACAGGCTGGGGGGGGGGGGGACTTTGCTATCTTAAATAGGAACCCCTATTTTTATTGAAGATTTCGCTGTCAATTCCTGGCGTAAGAGATGGCAAGTTTTCTTGAACACCCCATCCCCATCAATACTCCCCAAATTTAGCTCCTCCGGTTTCCTCGCTCGGAGGCTGTCATGAAAAGTCAAATTTTTCGAACATGAATGCCGTCAAAGATAATGTGACAGGCGTTCTGCGATCGATTCCGACAGGATGTCTTTGCTGATAGTTTCCAGAAGCTGTACGAACATTGCCAAAAGAGTATTGTCCTTTATTTCCCTTCAAAATAGTCGTATTTTTAACGGCAGTAAACAATATTTGTTAGTGTCTTTTCTTTTGTTTGTTGTCTGATAGCATTCTCTGAACGTTTAGGGACAACACGTACATTCACTAAACAAGAGGAACAGAATGCATTATATTCAAATAGTGCATTTAATCTGTACAACAGTGTGTTTCAAGCTTTTTGAGTTCGTGATTCCACTTCCAAGTAAATATATTTTGGTGACGTCCTCCCCTACCCCTAGGGCGAATTTAGGGTAGGGGCACAGTGGCCCTCAACATAGCCTGGAAAAAAAAAGAGAGAGACAGAGAAAGGGGAGAGAGAGAGAGAGAGAGAGAGAGAGAGAGAGAGACAGACAGAGAGAGAGAGAGAGAGAGGGAGGGAGGGAGTCAGAGAGGGGGAGAGAGGGAGTGAGGGAATCTCAGCATAAGACTAATTTACTTTTACTTATAACAGTCAGTTTAAAACTGCTAAATCCCAGTAATTAACATAAAGTAAATAGACTTTTTTGTTATGCTTCCTTTTAATTGCTTCTACTTCTTTTTCGTCATTAATTTAAGATAAAACTAAATAAAAGTCGTTTATTCTTTTATGGTTGCTCGGGAGATAAATGAGATATTGTGTACGATTTATTCATACGTAAACAAAGGAAAGCCATGTGAAAAAATCGTGAATTTGTATGGCTGCGTTCAGAGGGGCGCGTTCAGGTGTTTCCTAGACAAAGAAATAGTACTGCCAAGCATCATAAACAGTTTATATTTGAAGCTACGCGTTTCTATTTTCCAGGTATTGGAGCAAATAGAAATTTCAATGGCATTTTTCCGCACATCAGATACAAAGAATTTTCATGCTAGTAGAAGTTCTTCTAGAAACAAAATCAAGTTTAATTTTGTTGATCGGAAAAGCTTTCTTCAAAACTCATCACGTTTTACATAGTAATTTTACAAAGCACGAAGACATTTATTCAGTGCAACGCGACACACGAAATGTGTTTCTATGTTTTGAGGGAATATGAAACAATGCGACATATTTACTTTTTGTGTCCCAACTTCGTCGCCGCTTTTGTGTCCCAGCCTGGTCGTAGGTGTCGGTGGGGAGCAGCCAGAAACTATAAACACTCGAGTAAATTAGAAAGAGATATATTGCACAGAATGTAACAATACTTAACTTTTACATAGTACGGCAGAATGTTGATACATAGTTGTTAGAGGCCTGCCTAGTGCCTATCTGATTACGAAGGTCGTAACTGTTTGCTAGCTCAGTCCGAAGTCCGAAGTGCGAAGTCAACGATGTCCTTCAGTGGTGGCCACGAGCGGGGTTGTCCCAGAGGGCGCTCGTGGCTGTCGTCGTGAGAACGCCGCGCCGTGCGTGCCTGGCGGCGCGCGGCGAAAGTAAGTGGCGCGCACTTTGTACTTGTGCGACACCACACCCCTCCCCCCCCAAACCGCCGCGCCGTCGTGGCGTAGGGCTGAGGGCCACGGCGACGGCACTGGGAGGAGGGCCTGAGCGGGGGCGTTACTGGTGGGACGGGCGTCGTAGCTGAGGCCGGGATCGAGACGCCGTCCGCGCCCCGGCATCCGCCTTGCGATCCTCCAGGGAACCCGCCGAAACCTGGGGAAGGGCGCCCGCCCCCGCCCAGAGGGAGCAGGTCATCTTCTTCTGAGGTGCGTGGCCCAAGCTGGGAGGGCCCGCACGGTCCCGGAGTCCCTCTCGGTGACGCTGTCATCTGCGGCGGCGACAGCGGCGGCGACGACTGCATCGGAGGTGCGTCGACCTCCATGGGGACGATCTCGTAGTCCGGGGACGAACGATGTGGCTGTGCTCCCTGGCGGTGAACTGGGTCTGGAATCAAGAAACCGGAGACAGGATCGCGCGGCCTGTGCAGGCGTAATTGGTTTGCGTGGCGCCGCAGCTCCGACCCTGTGGAAGAACGTACAACAAACATATTGCGCCCAAGCACGCGTTGAATGGTGCCCGGCAACCATGTCTTCTTGTTTCCAGCAAACACTCTGTACAGCACCGGCGTAGAAACCTGAAAACGCGTAGCGCCATACGAACCGACTCGGTGCGTGGGAGGCTGCAGCAGGTGAAGGAGAGTGCGGTGACGGCGGCCGTGTAGCAGCTCGGCAGGAGACGGGCCGTCACGTGGCATGCACCGATACGTAGACAGGAAAATTTGAAGAGCTTGCTGCCTGGAGTGCTGACCTTTCATCTTCTCCATGTGAGACTTGAATGTTCGAACGAAACGTTCTGCTTCACCATTGGACTGAGGGTGAAAAGGTGCAGTGGTAATATGCTGAATACCATTCACACGACAAAACTGTTGAAATTCCGCACTAACAAACTGAGGTCCATTGTCACTGACGATAGTTTCAGGCAAGCCTTCGATGCAAAACACTGATGTTAAGGCACTGATTGTACTAGAAGCTGTCGTTGAGTTCATGGCAATCACAAAAGGAAACTTGCTGAAAGCGTCTACAACAATTAACCAGCGCGTATTCCAGAAAGGTCCGGCAAAGTCAATATGTAAACGTTGCCATGGTCCCTTGGGGCGTGGCCAATCTGAGAAACGTTGCGGAGGAGCCGCCTGATGCTCCGCACAAACAGTACACTGTGACGTCATGTTCTCTATCTGAGCGTCCATACCAACCCAGGTACAATGACGTCTGGCCAGTTGCTTTGTCCTAACAATGCCCCAATGTCCTTGATGCAGGAGGCGTAACACTTCACGTTGCAGGGAACGAGGAACAATCACTCGTGTTTGGTCGTTGTCGGTATGCAACAACAGTACACCCTGACTTAAAGACAATGCATGACGTTGTGCAAAATAACGTCGAACCAGAGGCCGATCAATGTCTTTGGCTCTGGCAGGCCAACCAAAGCGAACAAAACGTGCTACCACACTTAAGTCTGCATCCGCTGCTGTTTCCTGTGCGACCCGACGAGAGTTCAAAGGGAAATCTGCGACAGCGGAAGCATCTCTGGAGTCTATCTGACAACATGCCATTTCTGAAGAATCAAACGACACATCCTGGCCAACCGGAAGTCGGGAAAGTGTGTCCGCGTTGGCGTGTTTAGTGGTAGGTCGGTACAAAATCTCATACTGATAATTAGACAATATCAAGGACCATCTCTGAAGCTTTTGTGCCGTACGTGGCGGAATTGGCTTTGTGGGTGAGAACAACGACGTGAGAGGCTTGTGGTCTGTCAACAAATAGAATTTCCTGCCATAGAGATAATGATGAAACTTTGCGACGCCGTAAATGATTGCTAAGGCCTCCTTTTCTATCTGACTGTAATTCTGTTGCGTCGGCGTCAGTAGCTTGGATGCAAAGGCAATAGGACGATCGTGACATCCAATACGATGTGAGATTACAGCGCCTACACCGTACGACGAGGCGTCAACTGCTAGCACTACAGGCTTCTGTGGGTCAAAGGGAATCAAACATGCATCACTCAGTAGTGCAGACTTTAAGTTGTCAAAGGCAACCTGGCAATCTTTGGACCAAACAAAAGGAACATTCTTCCTACGTAAGTGATGCAGTGGAGCTGCAATCTGAGAGGCATTGGGAATAAATCTGAAATAATAGTTAAGCTTTCCCATTACTGCTTGCAATTCATGCACATTCTTAGGAGGAGGCAAGTCTTTGATTGCTCGAAGATGTGACTGTAAGGGATGAATTCCTTGGGCATTAATCACATGGCCTAGGTACTCTATTTCAGTTTGAAAAAACGAACACTTTGCTTTATTACAACGTAGACCTGCTGCAGTCAAAACTTTGAAAAGGCACTCCAGGTTTGCTAAATGTTCTTCAACTGTACGTCCGGATACCACAATATCATCTAAATAATTCGAGCAACACGGTACAGAAACTGTCAGCTGTTCCAAAAAGCGCTGAAAAATAGCGGGGGCGGAAAAACTGCCAAAGGGTAGGCGTTGAAATTGAAAAAGGCCCATGTGAGTATTAATGACGAAAAACTACATTGACTCGTCATCAAGTGGAATCTGTAAGTATGCCTCTGCTAAATCAATCTTGGAAAAGAAACGAGACTGTCCTAATTTGTCCATCAGTTCCTCAGGTCTGGGCAGGGGATAAGTGTCGACAATTGTTTGACTGTTCACTGTTGATTTAAAGTCCGCACAGAGACGAAGTTTTCCTGACGGCTTGGGTATAATTACTATAGGCGAGGCCCACTGACTCGCAGAAACAGGAGAAATCACCCCACTATCTTGCCAACGTTTAAGTTCTTCGGCAACTGTATCACGCAATGCGATAGGCACTGGTCTAGCTTTACGAAATTTTGGAACTGCAGAGTCTTTTAAAGTTACATGTGCCACGAAGTCTTTTGCACAACCTAGTTTCGGCGAAAACAAGTCACTATATTTGGCACACAATGCATTGATTTTGTCCTGAGGCACTACTGACGAAATCTGAAGCACATCTCTTTGAATTGATAAACCAAACAAGTCAAAAGCATCTAGTCCAAAAATGTTCTGTGTCGATTTGACCTGAAGAACAACAAAAGCAACCGTTTTTGTTACACCTTGGAAAGAGGCAGGCAGGCTACATGTTCCTAGCACGGGAATATTTTCACCTGTGTACGCTGTTAACACTTGCTGTGACGGCGACAATTTTGGCGAACCCAGAAGTCCATAAGCATCGTTATTGATTAATGTAACAGCGGAACCAGTATCAAGCTGAAATTGCACAGTCTTATTTTCTATGGAGAGATTCACAAACAGTTTTTGCTTGCGGCGCTCGACAGGCGCGTGAATGTGGGCAACGTCTGCTACGGTTTGTTTGCTGCGTCTGCGCGGGCCGCGTAGTGAAGGAAGCGGCGCAGACTCGGCACGCAGCGGATTAACAACACTGTCACTAGATGACACTACCGCCGGATCGGCGTCCGCGCAATGCGAGGCTACTGCACTAAAATTACTTTCAGTATCTACAACAAGTCTACTGGCACTATCTACACAGTACTGGGCACTTTTACAATAAGAAGTTGCAGAAGGCACTAGGTTCACTACAGGAATGCACTGTTCATAGTCATTTTGCGTGTCCCGAACCCGTTTCCGTTGCACTGTTTTACGCGCTCGTCGGTGCTTGCTACGTGGCGCACTATATAGTTTTGCCATAGGCGCAGAACTACTTTCTTGCAATGGAGAACCAACTAAAGCACTGTTAAACTCCACAGCGTCTATGACATTGACTGTATGCACTGCTCTCGCACTATGCGAAGCACTGTTTCTAACGGCACCGTTCTTTGAGTTTTTAACTTGCATACACACAGACTGCACATGTCCCGATTTGCCACATTGATAACAGGTTGCGTTGCGATTAGGGCAATGAGCACGCTTGTGGCGAGACACACACTGGGGGCAAGATTTACGTACATTTTTCTGAAATGAGCGTTGGCGCCCGTTATTCAAATTACTGTGTCTAACACTACGGGGCGACCTTTGCGTCGCACTTTTACTCTGGCTACTGTTCACTGTCTGTTCAGCACGGCCGGTAGAAAAATAAGAATCACTAGTGCTATACTGAGAACTACGGCAAGGAAAGCGTCCGTTGCGGCACACTGAATTTACACTATGGCTTTGCATTTCTACATCAGCTAAGTCAAAAGTATCATGAGCTTCAATAAGCTGCAGTACACTGTCTAATGAGGGGTCAGACTGTTTCAGAATTGCTGCTCTAATTCTGGGGTCCTGAATATTCTGCGTAATCGCATCCCTCAACATCACGTCACTATACGAAAGTCCACAAGAGCAAGTAAATTTACATTGGCGGGTTAAGCCCTTCAGTTCCGTAATCCACTCTTGGTGTGACTGCTGCGGTAATTTTTTAAGTCTGAAAAATCGGTATCGTGCAGCGGCTACAAGAACTTTTCTCTCATAATGAGCATTCAGTGCATCTACAATTTGTTCAAAGTCTACATCACGAGGAGATGCGTGCGGGAATAGTTTTTGCAGTAACACGAAAGTTTTGGGGCCCACCACAGACAATAAAAGATGCTTAACAGTCTGACCTGTAAGTTGATGAGCCGCTACGAGTTCTTGAAACTGCGCCAGATAATCACTCCATTCTTCCTCACGTTCGTTGTATTGGCGAAACGTAGGAAGTGTTGCGGCGGCAGGTGTGGGCAGCTGATGTGACGACTGTTGTTGTTGGTGAGCAGCCTGTGTCGTCAACTGCGACACGGCCTGGAGAAGCTGGGTAATTTGCGCCGTCTGTAACTGAATAATTTCCATTAAGTTTGGGTTCGGGGTAGTGGCCATGATGACCGATTAGGCGCCGCGCATACAAGTAAATTATAACAAAACACAAATGCAATATGACAGGACGCTCTGCAACAAAAAAAGTCCACAAAACACGTAACTGAATATATTCCCCCAAAAATCTTATAATAAGGGTGGGTGGGCGGGAGCAATTTCTGCGTGCTCCGACTACTGCTGTCTGGCTGCTGTAAGCAGGCTGGTCCAAGGTTCTATCCCATCCTCGTCGCCACTTTTGTGTCCCAACTTCGTCGCCGCTTTTGTGTCCCAGCCTGGTCGTAGGTGTCGGTGGGGAGCAGCCAGAAACTATAAACACTCGAGTAAATTAGAAAGAGATATATTGCACAGAATGTAACAATACTTAACTTTTACATAGTACGGCAGAATGTTGATACATAGTTGTTAGAGGCCTGCCTAGTGCCTATCTGATTACGAAGGTCGTAACTGTTTGCTAGCTCAGTCCGAAGTCCGAAGTGCGAAGTCAACGATGTCCTTCAGTGGTGGCCACGAGCGGGGTTGTCCCAGAGGGCGCTCGTGGCTGTCGTCGTGAGAACGCCGCGCCGTGCGTGCCTGGCGGCGCGCGGCGAAAGTAAGTGGCGCGCACTTTGTACTTGTGCGACACCACATTACTGGCTGTTTGATTGCTGTCCAGTGCATTTTTCATACTGACACAGGTCTACCGGATACTGTATTGTACGTCCACGACAAGTGCGGATTCACTACATAAAAGAGGTTTTGTGGAGTCTTCAGTATGTGACTGTGGAGCCTCGTAACAAACAAACAGACACATTAGGGAAGAGTGCCCTCTGCGAGCCTTATGGAGCGATTTCATGAGGGCTGCCCCTGCAGTGCTGACCTGGATTAGAAACTTATATATTAACGTTTAGATATTTAGTTATACTTGATGTGTATCTATTATGACTAATTTGTAAACTGCATGTAAGCCATACGAAATATAAATAAATAAATCCACCAAAATTCTTAATGTCCTTTATTATTAATTTTAGTAAGTCATATTGTGCTGTAAGCTTATCCCTGTCAAGCTGGCAGCACGCCATGAACTCAAGCTCGGCGGGTCAGCCGCTTCAGTCGCTAGCAGGCGTTTTGCCGCGACATACACGCCACTGTAAATAAACAGAGTATTCTCCGGCCTAATTTGGACCTTCTCTTACAGAAGCCGCAGCGTAGCTGAGAAGCTGAGAAGCAGCGAAGTACTCCTACGCCGGCTCGAGACTGGCCAGCGGTCGCGTTTTAAGGCTCCAACACGGCTACGCAGCCTGCAGCTCATATAGAACAAGGTACTACGCATCATAACCAACGTTCCACGATACACACGCACCGTGGATCTTCACAATGAATACCGCCTAGCGCGACTCTCGGTGGTATTCAAGAAACTCGCCACACGACTGTACAAAAACTCGAGACACTCGAACAATCCCTTCATATTACGCCTGGGGAACTACGATGACAACCATAGGTGGAAACATAAGCGACCCAAAACACTTCTCCTCAGAGACTAACCACCTACGGTCATAGGGACTACCAACTCGCAAACACGATGAATATGGCGAACCCCTGCAGAACAGCAAACTGACTGCCAGTGCCAGCTGAGCTCACAGCCGACCAACAGGCAAAGCAGGGAAACCATATGCAACGCACTGAACGCAAACAGACTTATACAGTTCTACATATTTGGTCAGTTCTATGACAGAACTGTCTAACTATCATGACAAACTTGGCTATGTTCAAAGGTATTCTGCCGCAACAGACTCAGCAGACTTCACAGGAGCTTAGCTGCATCAGAACCTCGCATCAAACGGACTGATTCTTTATGACAAACCTAGCAAAGTTAATGGTACCGAGATATACCCTTTACTAACATTACGAAACCTTGCATGATCTGTCGTAGATAGCATACCGCTACTGCCCTTACAACCTACCCCACTGTCGCAGAGGTTTTATTCCCCTTGGCTCTTGCCTTGGCACTTTCTGCCCTTACATACCTTTACCCTTCGTAAACCTTTCGCCCACTACTATCTCCAGATGCACCGTATTAATGGGTGATCGTGCCCACACGTACGGATAACATCGCGGCTCCCACGTCCCGTGATCCACCGTAGCAAAACTAACAAATACGGAGGTGACAGTAGAACTACTGAGTTGGTCACCACGTTGGTATGGGCGTGCAGGGGCCCCATCCTTTGCAGGGACCAGCGAGGCGACTCGCCAGTCAGTCTCGCATCCACCAAGTAAACGATAGCCTCGCGGAAGACTCCGAAGAGGAGGAAGTCCGCTACGGAGGAAGTCACCAAAGACCGTTCGACGCCGTACAGAGAAACCACTCTGGCTGCTCCCATGGTCTTCTGTAACCACCTTCGAAGTAGAGACCATTGTAAATAGTGGAGAAGTTGTAATAAATTAGTTCTTCAATATGTGATTTATTTTTACGTTCCTTTCTGACGCTTCCAGTTGTGTTAAGGCTGACGATTATATAAGCTGCCCTCCCAATGGGACTGGTGTTATGGTGTGAAACCTCTTTAACACAAGCTGTAATCGCACTGGAGTGGATCGAACGCTCGTTTCTCAACAGATACCTCTTCTTACATTATCTTGCGACGTAGTACGCTTATCCATCACTTCTCATTATGCAAATATACCGGGTGGTCTGGCGCTGGTAACTATAGTCATATGAGCCTTACCATCGTGTATCACTGTGCTGTTACCCTACACCGCTAGACAGGTAGCGACCAACATATCTTTGGTCCCATGTTCGGCTCTGATAGGCTTCTTCCGGAAAAGGTCACTTCCCCCACCAAGAGTGCTACTCGGAGCTGAGTTTACAGACTGTACGAATGGCTCACGCGGTTTAAAAATAGCCGGACGGGAGTTACAGATGATAGTCGTTCATGGCGCCCTTCTGCGTCTAGCGACGACATATCAGGGGCGTCAGCGAAACTGTGCATGTCACTGGAAGACTAAAAAATGTTCAAATGTTTGTAAAGCTTATGGGACTTAACTACGGGGTCATCAGTCCCTAAACTTACAAACTACTTATCAACTACTTACGAACTAGGACGGCACAAATATCCATGCCCGAGGGGGGATTCGAACCCCTGACCGTAGTGGCCGTGCAGACCGTGACTGAAGCGCCTCAGTCTCCTCGGCCACCGCGGCCGACCACTCGAAGACTGTCCGAGGTATTGCAGAAGTGTGTAACATTTCAGTTGGATCATGTCATGAAATCCTGACACACAAAGATTTTCCAAGACCAAAAAAGATCAACAAGTCAGGTCAAGTGTCCAAGCGAAGCTGATAGTTTTCTTTGAAGGACTAGTTCACCATGAATTCGTGTCACAGGGATAACAGTTAATTTATGGTACTGGCGAACAGTGGCGGACTAAGGCTGTCGTCGGCGGCAAAACACAATGAAGCCCCCCCACCCCCGTCCACTTGGAAATATATGTATTAACATGTATTGACTTACTATATAAATCGTAACTTTTCAGATTTGGTGGTCCCCCAGGACGAGAGGCACGGACAGTAAAAAACTAGCTTTCGAGATTTGGAGGCCCCAGAACGACATGCAAAGGGCGCTAAAAAATAAAATAAATAAATAATAGATAAAATAAGAATAAATTAAAAAAAAATGCTTTCGAGGTAGTTGGAATCCCCGCCCACCAACCCTTAGTCCGCCACTGCTGTCGGGAGTAGGGATGGGCAAGAAATCACGTACTCTTGAAAAATCACGGTGATTGAAAATTCACTGTTTTCACGGTCGTGGCGATCTGGAATCTGACCGTGATTTCAGTCACGGTCACGGTTTGGTAGCGACGAGCAGGAATAGCAGCGAACAGCAGTACTACAAACTACAAAGAGCCATCTGGTGGCCGAAATGAGTGCTAAATACAGCAGCGAATAGCGAATAGCGGAAAAGCGAAGAGGAGGTGAGGAAAGAGAAGCAGCAAAGGCTAAATGAGCCATCTGTGGGTCGAAATCTGTACTAATATCAATGCAGCAAATAGCGGGTATAGCAGCGAATCACCGATGAGCGAAGAACGGGTATAGCAGCGAATCACCGATTAGCGAAGAGCGGGTGTACCGGCTAAAAGCCGATTATGGACAGCGACCAGTTCCCATACACTAGTGCGTTTTTCCTAGAAAATCGCCAGGTCCCGGCAGGAAGATGTTAAAAACTGAAAAACATATGTCATCCATTTCGCCGTTCGTCGTCTATAAGTGTGTATCTTACTAAGAATATTTACGATTCTTTCATTGTCTTGATGTGGTTAGAAAGTTTATTGTACAGTTATTTTAAACTATACTTACTATTGACTTATTTGTTGAGATTTACTTTTCTCGGTTCACAACATAACTTTCATAACAACAAAGAGACGATAAATTAGTTACTGGCGGATGAAACATTATAACAAAAGTATCTAACTCAATTTTTGTCACTTCCATGGTAAATCATACAAGTCGCCGGAATCGCGGCGATTCAATCACGGAAATAGCGAAAAGAGCAGAAATCACGAAATAGCGGAAAGAGCTGAAATCACGGAATAGCGGGAGGAGTAGAAATCGCGGAGGGATACATGTCGTGAAAACCTCAAACAGTGATTCTAAACCGTGATTAATCACGGTTTAGAATCACGGTGATTTAAAAGTAGCAATCACGGAAATCACTGGTAGCGGAAAATCACGGTTTAGCCCATCTCTAGTCGGGAGGTATTGCGACGCATATGAAGAAATGTAAGAAGGAAACGGCATAAAACTGGGCGACACAATTGGTGGCTCTTGCATCACGATAACGCATGTTGACCCTTGTTTGTGCGTGGCTATTTCAGTCCTAAGGCCCGGCCTTTGAGAACTTTTTTTTCTAATTTCGAAAGTTGAAAATCCCCTTGAAAAGACAAAGATTTGCAACGATTGACGAGTTGTTGTTATGGCCTTCAGTCCGGAGACTGGTTTGATGCAGCTCTCCACCCTACTCTATCCTGAACAAGCCTCTTCATCTCCTCATAAGAACAGCAACCTAGATCCATTTGAATTTGCTTGCTATATTCATCTCTTGGTCTCCCTCTGCGATTTTTGCCCCACACACTTCCCTCCGACGCTAAATTCACGCTTCCCTGCTTTCTAAGAATGTGTCCTACCAAGCGATCCATTCTTGTAGTCAAGGTATACCAGAAATTCCTTTTCTCCCCAATTCTGTTCATTACCTCCTCATTAATTACGCGATCCACCCACCTAATCTTCAGCATTTCTCTGTAACACCACATTTAAATAGCCTCTATCCTCTTCCTGTCCGCACTGCTTATCGTCCAAGTTTCACTCCCATACAAGGCAACACTCCACACAAATGCCTTCAGAAAGGATTTCCTTATGCTTAAATTAATATTCGATATTAACAAATTTCTCTTTTTGAAAAACGCTTTTCTACCCATTGCCATCCTGCGTTTTATATCCTCTGTACTGCGACCAACATATGTTATTTTACTTTCCAAGCAGCAAAACTCATTTACAACCTTTATTGATTCGTTACCTAATTTAATTCTTTCTGCATCGCCGGTTTTCCAACACTGCATTCCATTACCATTGCTTTGCTCTTGTTAATGTTCATCTTATATGCTTCTTTCAACACATTGCCCATTCCGTTCAATAGCTCTTCCAGGTCCTTTGCTGTCTCTGACGGAATTAAAATGTCTTCGGCAAAACGCAATGTTTTTTATTTATTCACCCTGAACTTTAATTCCTTCTCCAAATTTCTCCTTTCTTTCCTTTATAGCGTCCTCAATGTACAAACCGAATAACATTGGAGAGAGGCTACAACCCTTTCTTACTCCCTTTCCAACATCTGCATCCCTTTCATGCCCTTCAACTCTGATAACTGCTGTCTGGTTTTTGAGCAAGTTTTTAAATAACCTTCCGTTCCCTATAGTTTACTCCTTCTGATTTCAGAATTTGAAAGAGTGTATTCCAATCAACATTGTCAAAAGCCTCCTCCAAATCTACAAAAGCTAGATATGTAGGTTTGCTTTTTTCTTAATCTATCTTCTAACAAGGAAAGTACTTGGGCTAGAACAAACACATATACACAAAAATCGTATGAGAGATAATGTAAAGATCCCTTATTGCACTAGTGATACTCCCATATCTCCAAAAGTCTGCAGTCGTCCGGTAGAGGCTTCTGCGTGTGCCATACCGCATTGCACTTTGACTTGTCGGTTCGCCAGTAGGGATGGTGCAATGTGCCTCCGAAGTTGCGTTTTGTGATGTTATTTGTGTGCTGAAGCGTCAGATGGGGCGGTGATTGCTAATCAATCCTGCTAATGTATTGCGATTATTTGACATGAAGTTACGAAGAACCCTTCTTCGTGAAGATGGTATTAGTGTAGAAGATGAATCATTTGCATGCTTTCTCGTATCTGATATGGTACAGAAATATGAGCATAAGTTAGATACTGTTGTTACAAACTCATGATAGTGATAATAGGGATTATAATGACGAACAACTCATTGCAAGCGGAAGTGCTACGGTAAGTGCGGGAAGAGGCGATGGAAGCAGTGGCAGTGAATACCAACAGTCTTTCGGGAAGAAGGCTAAAATTGCAACTATCATCACGCCTTTTGATGACAATTCGCTAGAGAACATGTAAGATGATTATTACATAAGCTATAGTTCAGATATCTGCATTACGTATCCGTCTACAATTACATCTACAGTGCTATCTAGAGCATGGTTGCAGAGCTTTGCAGAAAAACGACACCCACCAGCACATTGAGGTATACGTAGAGATCCTGTTACCAAACGTTCATACAGATATGTTTGTTCGAGCCCATGTACTTTCCTTGTAAGGTAAGCCGTGAAGTGAGGATTGCCTCCCGAATTCCTACATTTCTCCTGAATCCAAACTGGTCTTCCCTAAGGTCGGATCGACGAGATAAAAGAAAATTCCGGGACGATGTTTCGCACGGTCCAGTAACAGGCGTCCTAAGACTTCTTCCGGATGTGAAAACGGCGGTGGAAACCGTGCTCGGCGAATCCTTCGCTGCCGTAACAGACCTGAATGTACAGATTCAATAACGTCGGGAACGCATTTGCCACTTTTTCAACCGCCGCTTCTCTTCAATTTCTTTCAACTCTGACAGCTGTCTTCCGGTTTCTGAAGATACAAGTGCTTTCTCTTGTTTCTCACATTTACTATCTTCAGAATTCCAGAGAATATATTCTATTCAACATTCTCGAAAGCTTCCGAATGTTACGTAATCTTCGGAACGCCTCTATCCCGAGGCTAAATATTTCTGTTTGACTTCCAACAGATTTCAAGCAGGATCAAAGTAGATTAAGTGGCAGATATGATTTACTCCACAGCAATACGTCAGTTTAATTATTCTTAATACTGGAAATGTAAAGTATGAAAATCGGAGTGCCACTGTTTACCGAATCTCCGTCTGAGACACATGTTGTCCTGTGTTTTTCCTAAAGGGAGTTATAATTTTGACGGCCTTAGACCTCACATTTAAATACTCGAGTTAATGCACTCGCTCAGTTCAAGTGAACTTTGTTCCGATGTACGGGACTACATGAGGTGCATTTCCGTTTGGTAATGCAATGACAGGTCGATCGATGCGTGTTTCACGCCGCTGAGTGAAAGTAAGAAGTGAAACTCAGACTCAAGGTCATCCACTTCGTCTTTCACGGAAGTGGACACGATGGCCGGAACAAATTCCGTTGTTCTCTGGCGCTTGCGCGTTATTGAGTACTTAGCCCGCTTCATTTCGTCTTTTATTCCAGTTTACGACCTGTAACAGGGCGCATGCATGGTAGTATAGTTCCGCGTATTGACAGCTTTTGCTATTAAAACATACAACGGAAGACGGCATTCGTGTACGTCTAACAGATGCCACTCAGTGTACAGACCTTATCCCGCTGCTTATTAGATTCGCTGCAACAAGTGAAAGTGCATTAACAAAGAT
This sequence comes from Locusta migratoria, assembly GCA_026315105.1. Taxonomy (NCBI): domain Eukaryota; kingdom Metazoa; phylum Arthropoda; class Insecta; order Orthoptera; family Acrididae; genus Locusta; species Locusta migratoria. The sequence goes on from CM048748.1 coordinate 357,347,180, forward strand.
CTGCTGCGAACGCAGCAGAAACGGAAGAGATAGATAATCAGGAACCTGTGATGCAAGAACTAACTTATTAGCCCCTAACTCCTTAATCGATGTGACTACTCAGCAGCTTAACCTCGTTCACCACAAACTCAGGATTCGTGGTAAGTGTGAGGTGCCTTGAAAGTATTGTTACCCAGGTCGACCCGAGTAAATCGATACACCTGCAATAAACCGAAAGGTTGTATTATCTCGATGCAAAATTCAAAGTTGAGATGGTCTTGTTGTCTTGGAATCTGATTCCCACAAAGGCAGAAGTCCAGATTTTAAGCAGACTAATGAAATTCTAACAGTACTAAAGCAAAGTTACTAAACATAGCTTTTAGAAACTCATTCACCAAAGAAGACGAAACCAATATTCCAGATTTCGAATTACGAACAGAGGTCGTAATGAGTAACGTAGAAGCAGATATCATCGGAGTAGTGCAGCAACTAAAATCACTTAACAAGAACAAGTCTTCTGGTCCGGATTGTATACCCATTAGACTTTTATCTGATTATGCTGAAGCGATAGCTCCTTACGTAACAGCCATATACAACCGCTCTCTCAAAGAAGGATACGTACCAAAACATTGGAAAGTTACACAGGTCACACCTATATTCAAGAGAGGCAGTAGGAGTAACCCACTAAACTACAGGCCTATTTCATTGACGTCAATTTTCAGCAGGGTTTTGGAACATATCCTGTATTCAAATATTATGAATTATCTCGAACAGAACAATATATTGACCCAAGGTCAACACGGATTTAGAAAATATCTTTCATGCGAAACACAACTAGCTCTTTATTCACACGAAGTGATGGGTGCTATCGACAAGGGTTAGTAAATCGATTCCGTATTTCTTGATTTCCAGAAGGCTTTTGACACCGTATCTCACAAACGGCGTTTAATCAAATTGCGTGGTTATGGTATATCGCCCCAAATTTGCGACTGGATAGGGGATTTCCTGTCAGAGAGGAAACAGTTCGTAGTAATCGATGGTAAGCCTTCGACTAAAAAAAGGTGATATCGAGCGTTCCACAGGGTAGTGTTATTGGTCCTCTGCTGTTTCTTATTTATATAAACGATTTAGGGGAAAATCTAAGTAGCTCTCTTAGGTTGTTTGCAGATGAGGACGTCATTTACCGTCTAGTAAAATCATCTGAAGATCAAAACCAACTGCAGAACGATCTGAATAAGATATCGCTATGGTGTAAAAATTGGCAATTGACTCTAAATAATGAGAAGTATGAAGTCGTCCACAGGAGTACGAAAAGAAATCCTTTAATCTTTTTTTACAAGATAAATCAATCAAAAGTGAAGGCCGTAAACTCCACAAAATACCTAGGAATTACTATTACTTCAGACTTAAACTGGGAAGAACACGTAGATAACGTCGTGAGAAAGGCGAACCAAAGACTGTTCTATTGGCAGAACCCTTAAAACATGCAACAGAACTACAAAAGAAACTGCATACACTACGTATGTCCGTCCATTTTTGGAGTGGGATCCCTATCAGGTGGGTTTGACGGAGGACATCGAAAGAGTCCAAAGAAGGGCAGCTCGTTTCGTATTGTCACGATACAGGGGAGACAGTGGTACGGAACTGATACAGGGTCTGGGATGGGAATCAATACAACAACGGCGCTTATCGCTGCGGCGTGGGCTACTTACGAAACTCAAATCGCCAACATTCTCCTCTGAATGCGAAAATATATTGTTGACTCCCACTTACATAGGTAGAAATGATCATCAGCATAAAATACGAGAAATCATCGAACGGAGAGATTCAGGTGTTCTATCTTCCCGCGCGCTATTCGAGAATGTAATGGGATATAGATAGTATTAAGGTGGTTCGATGAATCCTCTGCCAGGCACTTGAATGTGATTTGCAGAGTATCCCATATAGATGTAGATGTATTTGTCCTGGCATTGATAATAGACACACAGTGACCGAAATCGATATCTGGTGAATAAACAAAATATTTACGACCGACTGCCATTATGGAATCAAGCCTGACAAATAAATAGAATATGAAAAAAAAAAGCATTAAAAATAGCAACTTGTCAGTTTGTATGATGCCATTCCTTTGAAATCCCTACTGGCCGCTTGTATCGCTAGCATCGTTCCCCCTTGGAGTTTGGCGGCTACTTGTGTGGGACCGTGGTACTGCTTTGATCACGTGACACGCCCGCCAGTGGGCCACTACACGGTATGGGGCTGCGCGGCCTCGGCTCTCGCTGTGCCGTTACCGGCGGCGATCCACTTGCGCGCCAGTTCAGCCTACATACGCGACCCGGACCACCGCCATCAAGCTAGCGGGCCCTCCCAAGCCGCGGAAACCCAACGCCGCCACAATCTGACATAGCCACCACGTTTGGTTTCCATACCAACAGCGGAGTTGCAGCAGTACCTCGATTCCAACAGTATACAGGGCCAAAAAAAGAGTACACGTGGAAAGACGACGGCGCTTGCTACCTGGGTGATAATAGATAACTGATAATGGTTTCGTCAGCTTGCAGATACAGTAGTGACACAGACGACGGCACTTGCTACCTGGGGGATAGTAGATATAATAATACTGATAATGGTTTAATCAGCTTGTAGATACAGAACTGACACAGCTGCCTCAGTGCCAGTAAAAAAGAGTGTACACATGGAAAGACGACGGCACTTGCTACTTGGGGGATAATAAATATACTAATACTGATAATGATTTCATCAGCTTACAGATACTGTAGTGTCACAGCTGCCTCAGCGTCATTAAAAGGGAATCTTTACAGCAATAAGGAAATGTTCAAATGTTTGTAGAACTTTTGGGACTTAACTACGGGGTCATCAGTCCCTAAGCTTACAAACTACTTATGAACTAGCTAAGACTAAGGATGGCACAAATATCCATGCCCGAGGAGGGATTCGAACCCCCGACCGTAATGGCCGTGCAGACCGTGACTGGAGCGCCTCAGTCCCCTCTGCCACCGCGGCCGGCACAGCAATAAGGCTCAGAAGGGGACCGTCAGAGGTGTAAATAACGGATCTTGAAGGGTCTCGGATATGTTATAGAGGGACATATCCTGAGCATGAGACTATCCGCTTTTTTAGCGACGGGCCTTGGTTTTTGAGAAAATATTTGTTGAAGTTCACTATACGATGTACGGTGCGTAACTTTAACCATGTTGCAAACAACGGAGCGCGGCGCAGCCGTTAAGTTTCCAGCTACCACGCCGGTGGTACCGTGTTCGAGTCCTCTTCGTGTCTTTGAAAATCTGAAAAGTCCGACATTTTTCCATTTCATTTCACAGAATATCAAGAAACAGTGTATATTGTGTGAAATTAGTGAGAAATATTTATTTTGCTGTAGTAATTTAATTTTCACGTCATTACTACAAAATTTTACACCCTATCGCCTGCATCGATTGCTATGCCACAACAGAAATCCGAATGATATCAGCCGTGAAACCACCATAATTAATCTTGCATCAATTCAGACAACCTGCGGTTTCAAAGATGATCGAATACGCATGGTTCTCAACGAAGTTAACGGATGAAAGAGAACTCTTTGTTAATGTAAATGAACTTATCCTGTCATAGCTCTTAAAAACTCTGTGAACATCTGTTTTATTTTCCTGAAGCCGATATCTATCTTTCCTCTATTTACACATTGTTCCGTGAATTCTATTTCTTATCTACCCAGTCCTGCTTACCCAATTTGCTTTGCTGTTAAACTTATTTTTTAACCATCTGTAGTCTAGGTGATGATTTTACTTTCTGATGATGACAGCCTTAGTGCAGTCGAAATCTAGATAAAATATTTTAAGCTACTTGTGGGGCTACAATTTGTCAAAATTATTTTACATCCAGTTGCTGCATACTAAGCCATGTTCAAAATTGCATCTGTAGTCTCTTTTTATTTTCTGCATTTTTATATTTTCTCTTTTCTTCAATGAACTGTGTTATCCAAGGATTTCTGTTCACATTTTTTTAATTATTCCACGTACAATCTCCTAATTTTCTACCATTTTGCGGTTTCTCAAGGTTTGATGTACAGTTCATAACCAATACGTTATAATCAGAGTCTATATCTGCCCCGGGATATGACTTACAGTTTAAATCCTGGTTCCAAAATCGAAGTTTTACCATTTAGAAATCAAACTAGAACCTTCCGATGTTTCCTGCTCTCTTCCAAGTGTGGAACCTTCGTTCATGTTTTATAAACCGTCTTTATTAAATGGTTCACTATGAAAAATTCTACCAGGCGACTTCCTCTTTCATTCATTTCTCCCAGTCTACATTGTCCTATTTTTCTTCCCTTCCTTATTCTACTAGCGAATTCCAGTCTCCTCTTATTTAACTGTCTGAATAACTCCTTTTATGCCATCATACATTTTCAGTCTCCTCATCAGTGGGCAGAGCTACTTGCCATGTAAACCTGTACCATTGTGATAAGTGTTGACGTTGCGTCTAGCTTTGATGTGTGCACTGTGGTGTTAATAGGAGCTATCTTCTTACTCACCACTAGACCTACTCTTCCGTTAGTGTAGCAGTAGAGTGCCAGACAATGGATCCAAAGGTTGAGGGTTCGATCTCCGCCAGGTTCTACAAATTTTTATCTGTCACTTTCCTCGTCTTTCACCTCTGACATTGTTGCGGATGTGAAAAATATTGAGCAGCACCGTGCTTCGGAATCCACGTTAAACTGTAGGTTAGGTCTCCCTCTAACTGGCTGGGTAAGTTCGAAGGTCGGAGGAAGGCAACGGTATACCACCTCCAAACAAGACCATGCCTATTAAAGCACTGTGGTGTTCAAACCAATCTTCGAATTGTTGACTGACTAGCCCGTACTTGGCTGATTAGCAGTTCATTCTGCCACCGAACTTAATCTAACCATCACTCACCATAACTATCTTAAACATACCCGTTTCCCATTTCAGATTTTCTAAGTTACCTCCTCAGTATGATCCCATCCTAAGATGAGGTACTATTTTACCTCGGCAATAGTTCACACAAGAGGACGCCATTATCAAGTATCCAAACAGTAGAGCTGCATGTCCTCTAGTTTCCCCTTGCTTTCAGCCATTAGCAATAGCTGTGTGACAAAGTGATGTTAACTAATTTTACATGGCCATTTCAGTCATTCAACCAGTTAGTTTCCCCTGCATCTACTGAAAAGACTGCTGCCCCTCTTCAGAAACCACATGTTTGCCTAGCCTCTCCAGAGGTACCCCTCCGCTGTGGTTGAACCTATGGTACGGCTATCTGTATTGTTGAGACACGCGAGGCACCCCGCGTCGGCAATGTCTGTGCTTCATAGGGGTGGCAACGTATCTTACCATCACCAAATGTTGCACTTTGCGGAAATACGTATTCGAGACAACCTGGCATAACCCGCGAGAACCCTAGAAAGACACCGGTTATTCTGTACAATCAAGATGCATGTGTGTAAGCTTTATTTTGTCATGTTCTCAGTCGTCAGCGAGTGTAGTTAAGAAATTCGTACTACATGATACTGTGCCAGATGCAGAAGAAGATAGAAGAGATCGTCAGATACGAACCGTGATCGAAGCTGAAAAGCGATTCGTGTGCTAGTCTCCAGTCTGCGAGAGTTTCAGAAGACTTCGAGAACTCTGTAGCGAGTTCCGATTACGTAACGCGTCCGGCCTAGAGTATGCTAATGCGCGAAAGCACGTGGCGATCACGAGCTAACTGCGCGATATCGCAGCCTGTCAAGAAATTTCCCCAGGAGGCACATGACGAGGAAAGGTCGCGCTCTGTCAGTTACTCACAGCGGCTTGTGGTCTTTGCAAATAAAAACCGTAGGCATTTACTGGGAATCGACAAATGAGTCAGAAGAGAAACCCTAACCAACAGACTTCCAATCAACGGTCAAGTTCTTAAATGAAAGGCACAAGTATAGCGATTTTTTTTTTTAGCCGTCAGCGTTTGAAACGTAAACGAGGTCCTCGATTGACGTTTCGAAAATTGGCACTCAAGTTACACGCAACCTTCATCCAGAGAAAAAAGCACGCAAGTTACAGGCAACCTTCATCCAATTATTATATTTATACTTAACGTGTATTTGAGAGGAGTTAAAATTTGCGTATCATGGTCTCAAAAACCCATTATCATTTCTGATAGCAGTATGCCCCTCTCATAGTGAAATTTTTACTATGATTGTGCTTTTGTTCCCCTGCACTCTCGTTAGAAGGAACACTTTCTGCATCTGATGAAATGAATGTAGGAGATCTATCAGCATCCCCTCTCTTCCACAAACACTTATACCACGAATACTCAAATCAGCACAGGCAACTATTTTTTTTTTACTTCCTATAAAGTGTATCTACACTGGTCAAAACAATTAGGGGATCAGTCGAGGTATCTAACTTCTGAAGCATTGTCATAAGCTGAATGAACTAAATGGCTGTACGACTTTCTGTCGGTTCTACAAAGTGGAGACAGATGGTGAGTTCTGTTTACCGCAAACAGTTGGGTTCGGACAGTGTAGTGAGCAGGTTGTGCAATACAAGAACAAACCGGGGTGAAGTGACCGAGCGCTCCAAGGCTCCTTGCTGCGGAGCACGCAATTGGTCTCCCTCGGAAGTTCGAGTCCTCCCTTGGGCATGGGTGAGTTGTCCTTAATGTAAGTAGTTTGCGAGCATATGGGGTAAAATGTTCAAATGTTTGTATAGCTTATGGGACTTACGACGGGGTCATCAGTCCCTAAACTTACAAACTACTTATGAACTAACTAAGACTAAGGACGGCACAAATATCCATGCCCGAGGGGGGATTCGAACCCCCGACCGTAGTGGCCGTGCAGACCGTGACTGGAGCGCCTCAGTCCCCTAGGCCACCGCGGCCGGCATAGGGAGTATTGACCGCCTTGATTAAGGCTCTTAGATTTAACAACATTTTATCAGAGCTGTTTGTTGTAGGTTAGAGTTGTAGTTCGGTCATTGAGTTGGAGGTGGTTGTTGTTACATAGAGTGTCGTAGGCTAGTTGGGAATTTAAGTAAAAAGTGTTTAAAATATGTGTTGCAGTATCTGTTTCCAGTTGTGGATGATCTTGTGTTGCGATAGAGCTCTAAAGGTCGATTTAGGTTTATGTTCTCAAAACTCTGCGCTGTGTGTGTTACGAAGTATTGTCTGTTTGATCGTGTGTTAGTAGTATTTAATTAACGAGTGGTATGCGGTGGTAAATTATTGCTTATCTTTTAATTTATACGTGCGTAGTAAATTCAACACGTTCGTCATGGAGACGTTGCAGAGTTACCATTCTTCCTACCTGCCGGCAGCGTTGTGAGTTCCCTCGGCATACTCGAGTGAAACTCGGCAAGGAAGCACTGGGGAACATCTCAGGGGAATCATGTGGCTGTCTGTACCTTATAAAGTGGGGCTAGCCGATGTTAAACTAGGAGCTCTCATCTCCAGCTTTGTGTTGTCGGGCATCCCACACAATTTTGTTGGGATTTTTTTTAATTTTTTTTTTTTTTTTTTTTTTTTTTTTTTTAACCGGATATGTGCAAGTACTTAGTATCTACCCGTGACTTTCGCTTGGAAGGAGGCTGTATAGGGCAGTAGGAATCGGTTGCCAACAAATACATTTATTTGTCGAATCACCTGATCTATTTTATAACAGGCGTTTCGGACTGGAGGCTGCAATATACACTTACGGACTAGATTGGAAACGGGGATAGCCAATATTTACAAAGTGCGGCGCTGTACTGTGTGTCACTCCAACCCATTCCTTAGAGAGCAGGTTATGAACGGTGTACGCGGGCGTTGGGGTGCGATACAAATGTTTGCGAACATTACGTTGCACGTACTCAGTTGTACTGTAACCAAAAAGTGAAGACACACCATGTTCTTTTAAGGATCAGATGTGCAGTTGTGACACTACAGATACAGGGGGAAGTTGATTGTTTCCATGTGAAAGGCGGGTTTTTCTGGCTGTTGGGTTCCCCACTCGACCGGCTAACAGTTTTGACCTAGCGAATGGAGTACAGGTAGTTAGGATTTTTCTAATCTGCTCGGAAACCGGAAGCGTCGCTCTTGGCTGAGCAAGGGAGGCTCTCTCAGATTGCAAATGAAATACAATATTGTCGCGTTGCAATGGAAGCAGGCTCGACTTCGAAGGCAACTGAACACAGTACTTATACTCAAAGCACGTTTATTACGAACTCAACATACACGCAGCACTGACTGCCTCTCAGGCAGAGTGCTCTGCTATTTATACACAGACAGAATTAACCAGAAATTAGAAGAACAGTTAACATAAGAAACAAGTAGAATTTACAAGTGAACATAAGAAAGATGTAGAACCTTGGGGACCTTCTGCACCGCAGTCCGTGACGCTATCCCCCCCCCCCTTTTTTTCATTTTTTTTTTGTTAAAGACCTGTGCTTTGAGTAGCAATCTAGCTCAGTAAAAATATAAATGTATGTATATGTAACACAAATATGAAAATAGAATAACGTTAACTTATATTACTTTGAACAAAAATAATGGTCAGCTGTATTATTTAATAACTAAATATTTGTAATTATAATTCCATTGTTTTGAGCACTTATATGTAACCAAGAGATCAAAGAATCAGGACATATGTAAATATCTGTGATCAATATGACAGTGTTATAAGCTTGTAATATGTAAATATTTGTTATTAGTATGAAATTGCTTCTAGGGAATAATATATTTATAAACTAGGTATGAATAAGTAGATAAGAAACCTCAAACTGTTCTATTATTACAATTTATTGTTACATGTAAAAAGAAACAATTAACTGTAATAAATACATTTAGAATGCCAATTGTATAAAAAAAATACTGAACGGCTGATAACAATAAACAATCTAAAGGCCAGCAGCCAGCCTGTGGGAGGACACGAAGCGAGCAGGAGGCAGCCCACTTTCACCTTTTATTTTTATTTTTATTTTTTTGTAATTTGTTTTTTTTTTTTTCTTTTTTTCTGGATTTTTTTTTATTTACGGGCCCCCTCTCCACCCCTTCAGCCCGGCCTTGCGCTCACCAGTGTTCGCCTTCTTCGGCGTCGGCTTCAAATGCCATAAACAAAACATTCCTCTGCTGTAGGTACCAGTGTTGTATCGCAAATCAAATCAATTGCGTCTTCCCTTCAAATCATAATACGAAACTAAAATGATGTTCTATGGAATGAGTAAGAACTGCCCACTCTTCGTGTAGCAAGAAGAAGAAAAAAAAAAGCTTGTAATTCAAACAAATGAAATGATATTCAATACGTAAGTGAAACCTTTAAGAAGTTTTGGAACAAAGTCCTGTATTTGGAACGCTTTTGTAGAACGTAATGCTGGTCGTGAATATAGAGTATGAAATCTTGTAAGGTAGGAGTTTTCCGATTAATCGTATAATAAATAAACTGTCCAAGAAGCCATGTGTAACTATTATGTTTGGCGTCAGGGTAATATTTCCAATCAGGGAGCAGTATGTCATGTACAGTAATGTTCAGTGCGGTGGTGCGGGTCATAAGAGCTAGTCTTCTTCTAGTCCACGTCCAGATTTCAGTCTGATCTCGACAGACAAATGCGTGCGCTAACGTGTCCAGCAGCTGGCACCGAGTGCAGTACGGCGTGGCTTTTAATTTGATATTGTACATCTTTTCGCCAGTAGGGATGACATCATTTACAACGTCATACCAGGTGGATCTAACTTTCGTACTAAGTACTGAATTATGGATGTTTTTCCATATAGCAGTCCAGTTATAAAGCGGATATTTCAGCTCGATTTTATTCTGTGGCACTATGTCAGTGAATGTGCGATAGAGTGATGCAGTATCGTAAGTCCGTTGATGTGCTCGTATATAGCCTACTTCTAGGTAAAATTTTCTGACGTGTTCCAGTTCCGGGTTGATACGGGCGAGGTTTACTGGCACAGCATTGTACGCAGGTTCTAAGCGGACAAACAAATTTTTGGTGATCGTATTGTAATCGGCCTGCAAAAGTTTGATGGTTCTGCTAACAAATAGTGCCGTACACTGCGCTTCCAAATTTTTGAGCCCGAGGCCTCCCTTACTGCAGCTAAGTGACCCTGTACGAAAAGCAACTTTAAAGATGTTGCGTCTCCACAAGTACCAACTTGCACTGGCTGTCATTTTCTGAGCTGTGGTGTTGGGGATAGGTAAAGTTGCAGCTACGTGGTAAATTTTACTGTAGACATAACCATTGATGAATAAGGCTATTTGAATGCGGTCTAAACTTCTTGTAGAATTATCCCGTAGAGTCGCACGTATGATGTTAAGTTTTTCTTGCCAGTTGAGCTGTACCATGATACGGGGATTAGCCGTGAGAATCAGTCCCAACTGTTACCTGGTCTCGATTATAGGGAGCCACGTAGAAGCAATATAGTCTTTATGCGGTCTTAATAATAGCAATCGAGACTTCCGCTCGTTCACCCTGGCACCACAAGCATGAGTATACTCTTGAACTATCCTCTTGGTGGTATCGAGTTCTTCGCTGGAGCTGACAAGGACGCTGACGTCGTCGGAGTAGGCTTGGCATACTGTTCTTGTATTGAAAATCTGTAACCCTTGCAAGTTGATGTATAACGTTCGGAGGAGTGGTTCCACAGCTATCGCATACAGAGTTGTAGACAGTTTTTTTTTTTTTTTTTTTTTTCTTTTTTTTTTAAATATGGGACTCAACTATGGGGTCATCAGTCCCTAAACTTACAAACTACTTATGAACTAACTTATACTAAAGACGGCACAGATATCTATGCCCGACCGTAGTGGCCGTGCAGACCGTGACTGAAGCGCCTCAGCCTTCTCGGCCACCGCGGCCGGCAGTCGTAGACAGTGGACATCCTTGTCGGATACCTCGCTGCTGTGTAATAGATGGAGTGAGTTGACCATTAATTTTGCATCTGAATGTCGTATGGCAGATACAATGCCTGATGATGGAAATAAATCGATCGCTGAAGCCCATAGTCCTCATAACTTGAAATAAGAAATTGTGGTCGACTCTGTCAAATGCTTTATCGAAGTCGAGGAATGCCAGTGTCATTTTGCTTCTACATATCCAGGTGAGGTAAATTAAGTCTCTGTATTCGGCGAGTATGGTCAACATTGAACGCCCAGTAACCGCACTTAGTATCATGGCGAGACAGTGATAGGCGAACATGTAGGAGGACCTGCACTGCTCGCTTATAAGCAAGCACCTACGCCCCCTGCGCCACGCCGGCAGTCGGTGTTCGTGCTCTCTCGCGGCATTGCTCCCTCTCCTGGAGAAACAGCGACCCGCTGTTATGATCCCTGTGGAGCCAGCTGCAATGTCCTGGATCTTGACCGTGTCATGGGTCCTCTGTATGACAGTTCAAGAGAATCCTTCCCTTCTCCGCGATTATCGACGACAGACGTCCCTGTCGTGAGTTCATCAAGAACATTACCGTCCCTAAAGTCCTTGAACAAGAAGCCATTGTCGTCTACCTGCTCTTCAGGATCGTAAAAAGGCTTCATGCGCAGGACGTGAACAATGTCTCTTCGTGTTTGACGTTTCGACGAGGCTCATAATCCTCAACTTTGTATGTGACGTCTGACAGGCGGCGTATGACACGATACGGACCAAAGTATCGCTTCAATAACTTTTCTGACAGTCCACGCTTCCGAACAGGGGTAAAAATCCATACCAGATCTCCTGGGCTGTACAGAACAGGTCGGTGCTTGTCGTTATACCGCTGACGGCCCTTCTCCTGGGCGTCCAGTGTCCGTATGCGAGCCAGCTGTCTTGCTTCTTCGACCCTGGTGATGAGCTGTTTAACATAGTCATCCTGAGTGTCGTCCGGTTGGAACGGGAACAGCGTATCCATTGTCGTCTCAGCTTCACGGCCATTGAGCAGGAAAAACGGATTGAAGCCTGTGGTGTCTTGCGGTATTGTAAGCAAATGTCACGACTGGCAGAATTGTATCCCAATCCTTCTGCTCAACATCGAAGTACATCGACAGCATGTCGGCTAACGTCTTGTTAAAACGTTCCGTAAGACCATTTGTCTGAGGATGGTATGCAGTTGTCATTCTGTGGACAATGTTGCACTGTGACATTACCTCTGAAACTAGTTTTGACTGGAATACTTTTCCACGATCAGATATCATGACACGTGGTGCTCCATGCTTCAAAATAATGTCTTCTACAAGGAATTGTGCGATCTCTGGAGCTTCTGCAGTCGGCACAGGTTTGGTGACAACGTAGCGTGTGAGGTAGTCAGTGCAGACTATTATCCAACGGTTCCCTTCCCGGTTGTCGACTTCGGGAACCTCCCTAAAAGATCGATCCCAACTCGGTGGAATGGAGCTGCTAACGGCGGAATCGGTACGAGATGTCCTGGAGGTAATTGCGGCACATGATTCCGTCGCTGGCACTCCTTACAGTGACTCACATAGTGCTTGACAGATTTGTAGAGACCTTTCCAGTAATACCTGCGTCTGATTCTGTCTAGGGTCTTCACGAATCCCAGATGACCGGATATTGGAGCATCGTGGAAATATTTGAGAATAGCTGGCTGCAGATGAGCTGGAACAACAAGTAGCCATTTGGGGCCCAGTGGATCGTAGTTGCTCTTATACAATGTTCCGTTTATAAGTTGGAACTCTCCATTGGCCTGTTCTTCTTTCTCCAAGGCCTCTATCGTTTTTAATAGTGCTGGATCTTCCCTCTGTTCAGCTATAACGTCATCTAATTCAGTGAGAGCTGAAATTTCATTAATGCTGTTGTGTTCCAGTAATGGATTCCTCGAAAGGCAGTCGGCATCCTTGTGTTTGCGCCCGTTCTTGAAAACCACTGTGACGTCGTACTCTTGGAGTCTTAGTGCCCATCTTGCTAGTCGACCTGATGGATCCTTCAAGCTAGTCATACAACACAAAGAATGGTGGTCTGTCATGACGGTGAATGGTTTGCCGAATAAATACGGCCGGAACTTGTTGATAGCCCAGATAACCACGAGACATTCTTTTTCAGTTGTAGAGTAGTTTATCTCGGACTTTGAGAGTACTCTTAACGCATAAGCTATCACCTTTACAGCACCTTCCTGAACGTACAAGCACTGCACCAATCCCATAACCACTGGCGTCTGTGAGAAGTTCCGTTTATGCATTCTCGTCGTACAAGGCTAGCACTGGTGTGGAAGTTAGAGCCTCCTTAAGTGCCCGGAAAGCTCTTTCTTTTGTCTCATCCCAGTAAAATTTGGCGTCTCCCTGCAGAAGTTCTTGTAATGGACGTGCCTTGTTACAAAATCCTTTTATGAAACGTCGGTAGTATGAGCACAGCCCGAGAAAACTTCTTACATCACGAATGTGCTGAGGAGTTGGAAATTATGTGACTGCCCATACTTTATCTGGATCAGGACGGACACCATCTCAGTTGACTAGGTGCCCCAGGATTTTTATCTCTTTGGCGACGAAGATGCACTTCTTTGGATTGAGACGGAGACCTGCAGCCTGAACACACTTCAACACAGTTGACAGGCGACTCAGATGTTCTTCAAATGTTTTCGAGAAAACGACAATGTCATCTAAATAGCAGAGACACATCGTCCACTTAAGGTGTCGAAGCAAGTTGTCCATCATGCGTTCGAATGTGGCTGGAGCATTACATAATCCAAATGGCATTACTTTAAATTCATAGAGGCCGTCAGGTGTAATAAAAGCCGTCTTCTCCCTGTCAGCTTCGTCAACCTCGATTTGCCAGTAACCTGTCTGCTTGTCCATAGTTGAGAAGTATGTAGCTCCTTTCAAGCAGTCTAAGTTGTCGTCAATACGCGGCAGTGGGTAGAAAATCTTTCTTTGTGATTCTGTTCAGCCGCCGATAGTCGACACAGAATCGCCATGTGCCATCCTTCTTCTTTACGAGGACCACCGGAGACGACCAAGGACTCTCCGAAGATTGAATAATGTTATCTCGCAACATCTTCTCCACTTCCTCCCGGATTATCCGTCATTCAGCTGGCGACACTCTATACGAACGCTGGCTAATTGGCGGATAATCCCCAGTATTGATACGGTGCTTTATCGTGGGCCGTTTCGTCTGACTTTTCCCCTGCTGAGGTGTGAATGCACCCGAAAATTGGCGTATTATACCTAACACCCGCTGGCGTTGTTCCTTTGTCAGTCCAGGCCCTATTGGCAGTTCCACGTTAGTTTCCTCCAGCGTGTTGTCTGTACTAACAGCAGGGCATGGGTCTTCATTGATGACGTTGAGCTCACCGTTGGATTGGTTCAGCTGTCCCGATACACATTCTCTTGGGGATAAGTTGTGACCGCTCGTGACAATTTGTGATCCAAATCTCTCCTTGATCACCGGTAATGCTTTGATAGTCACTGGTATGTACATTTCTTTCGTCAGCCTGATAAACGTTTTACTATCAACAAGAACTTCACAGCTTAACCAGTCATCTGTGTTTGTGACTGCAACTCTTCTCATTGTCAACGGCGGTATCGTCACATTGTCAACGACGAATAACTTCCCAGAAAATTCTGTATTACGTGTATCCGGCGGAACAACTTCTTCAATTTGCAGCTCAGATCTTCCTCAGTCAATGATAGCTTGGGATGCCTGAAGGAAGTCCCATCCGAGGATGAGATTGTGACTACATTCTGTTAACACGACAAATTCAAACGGCTACGTCCTGTTGTTGATGGTTATTCTTGCTACACAAGTTGCTGCTGGATGGACGTACTTTCCATTCGCGACCTTCAGCACAGTTGCCCCCGTATCACAGAACATTGTCTTCTTTAGTGTGCGGCGATAATTATCCGATAATACAGAAAAAGAGGCTGTGCCCGGACAGGTTGGCCGTCGATTATAACGTCGATGAGATTTCATGACATCTTAGCGACTGTCGTCCATGGAGGATTTTCATCTGCGGCGGCCTCACCTCCGTAGATGGTCGCCTCGCTTAGTTTTCCTGGGCGCGGCGGCTAGGGGAGCGGCTGGTACCTCTGTACGGTGACGGTGAACGGCTGCGGCGCGTCGGGGAGCGACCTCGTCTAGGGTACGGCGATGGGCTTCCTCCCTTAAGTCGACTGAACTCATCAACAGGTGACTGCCTGGGATAGAACTGCTCCGAGGGCTGACGTCTTGGCGGCAAAATAATCATCGAATACTCGCCTCCTCTCTCTGCAGTAGCGTACGACACGTCCAGGGCGTCCACAGTGGAAACACAGTGGTGTGTTGTCTTCTGTCCTCCAGACGTCTGTTCTTCTGTGGGGCGTCATAGTTACCGGGGGAGTTGGCTGTGGTCGCGTCGGCCGGTTCATGGGCTGCCGTTTGACGGCTGCAGAGTAAGTCTTAGCAGGGCGACGCCATTCTTCACGTCGGGTGCGATTGATGGGGCAGACAGGAGCTAATATTTGAAATACCTCGTCCTCAGCGGCGTCGGCTCCCTCGTGACTTATAGGGCTCACCTCCATGGCCATAATCTGATGCTCGCTCGGTCTAATAGTCCCGGCTGCCATGCACTGTTGTAATTCTTCTCTCACGATTTGTCGTATGAGAGAAGCGAAGTCATGCTGATCTTCCACAACGGCCATAGGGACTACATTTGGGAGTCTGTCATACTTCTTGCGTCCAACCCTCCTTTGTTGCATCTCTTCAATACGCTGGCACCAGTTGATGAACTCTTCTGACGTAGCGACGTCTTTTATCAGAAGAGCTTGGTACATATCTTCTGCAATTCCCTTCATCAGGTGCGTGATTTTGTCTGCCTCAGTCATGTTCGGGTTGACTATGTTACACAGAGCCAAATCATTCTGTATGTACGATTGTGTCGGCTCACCATGTCGTTGGACCCGATTCTTCAGTTGTTTTTCCGCCGAACGGATTTGTCGCTGGCGGTCTCCAAACGTCTTCTTCAGTTCCTCCTGGAACGTCTCCCAGTCATTCACCTTGTCTTCGGTGTTCTCGAACCATTGCTGGGCTGTTGGCCAAGCACATCGTATGATCCCACCTGTTGTACTTGGCGACGCGGTC
Organism: Locusta migratoria; assembly: GCA_026315105.1. NCBI lineage: Eukaryota > Metazoa > Arthropoda > Insecta > Orthoptera > Acrididae > Locusta > Locusta migratoria. The sequence continues at coordinate 357,363,187 of CM048748.1, forward strand.
GAATCCTTTTAGCGATTTATTGGGATCCTGTCCAGCGTCTCCAGAGAACACCGACGGGTGTCTGATGTGTAGCTGGCTTACCGCTGGTTTCGTTTCCATAGTTCTTCTGATGGTACGGACTTTTGGAAGGACGTACTCGGTGTATCCCTTGTATTCCGGTTCCAGTCCGTGTAAGCGACGGCTTTTACGTTGCCTAATTGAATCCACGATGATGCAGCTGTTGCACAGGGTACCCGGCGCCTCCACCAAACAATGTCGCGTTGCAATGGAAGCAGGCTCGACTTCGAAGGCAACTGAACACAGCACTTATACTCAAAGCACGTTTCTTACGAACTCAACATACACGCAGCACTGACTGCCTCTCAGGCAGAGTGCTCTGCTATTTATACACAGACAGAATTAACCAGAAATTAGAAGAACAGTTAACATAAGAAACAAGTAGAATTTACAAGTGAACATAAGAAAGATGTAGAACCTTCCGGAATTGTTAATTACAAAGACATAAATGTATGCCGGTGGGCGGGATTGAACCGGGGACCTTTTGCACCGCAGTCCGTCACGCTATCCCCTGCGCCACGCCGGCAGTCGGTGCTCGTGCTCTCTCGCGGCAATATAGCCACACACATTATTCTAAAATCCATATAAAATCAGGAAATGATCATATGGCAAATATAATTATACGAATGGATTCAGGAGACTTGTGCGAATCAAATGTCGTAATTACAATTTCAATACCCCTAACAGATAAAAAGTATTATTATAATAATATTATAAGACTTATATTTACAATTATTGATACGTAGTGTTTATCAGTAACAGTTTAAGAAGAAAATGGCAGCTTTCCTGTTCTTTCAATAAACGTTGTTTTATTCTCTTGTTCTGCTTTTCGTTGAGACAGTAATATTCTTGTGTCAGAACATAGATTCCACCACAGAAACACAAAACATGAACCCAGCAAAGCGCATTACATTTATATATGTATTTTATTATATTTAATATTATTCTTAGTAACGTTCGTTTTATGTTGTAACTATCACTTAAATATTTCATGACCGACTTAAAATAGTATATACGCACCAGATAATTTTTATATAAACATTTATATTTATTTGTGGACAAGAACTGAATACATTTGGATAAAAAGGCACGATAAATTAAATATTATTTGTGTAACTATATTTCGACGGCGGCAGTATATTTGAACAGTGAGACGCCACACTTAATAGCTTTCTGAGCAAAGAGCTTCAGTCTCAACCATTTTTAGTATTGTTAAATATATATTTGTTTATATACATGTGGCGTCTGTTCCGAAAGAGCAGACGTCACTTCTGATCCTGCAGTTGTTATTATTTAATATTCATAGAATATATGACATCAACTGCGATTGGGCAAAGCTGAAAATGTGTACCCAGCCGGGATTCGAACCCGGGTCTTCTGCTTTCTAGGCAGTTGCGCTGACCCCTACACCACTTTTTTTTTTTTTTTCTTTTTTTTTTTTTTTTTTTTCCTCTGGGTAGTTCTCTTTGTTGCGGACTTTGATCGTTTTTGTTCGTTCTTGTTCGCTGTGTTGTTGGCTCAGCTTTTTTATTACAGAGGGCGTTTAGCCCCCTGACCGGGCGCGCTGAGCCACGGCGCCCGGCCCACTGGGGACACAGTGATCACCGCACCTGCAAGGACTACCCATGCACGCCTCCCGTCAGATACAAATTCTCAGCTTCGCCCTGCCCACAGTACTCAAACTCGTAGTTATGAACTACTTCCCGTAAGAGTAAGGGCTTCAATTTTGCCCACCCCTCCCCACTAACGATAGGATCATTGCCCGTCACCGGCATATTATGTATATACATGTGGCGTCGGTTCCGAAAGAGCAGACGTCACTTCTGATCCTGCAGTTGATGTCATATATTCTATGAATATTAAATAATAACAACTGCAGGATCAGAAGTGACGTCTGTTCTTTCGGAACAGACGCCACATGTATATATATAATATGCCGGTGACGGGCAATGATCCTGTCGTTAGTGGGGAGGGGTGGGCAAATTTGAAGCCCTTACTCTTACGGGAATTAGTTCATAACTATGAGTTTGAGTACTGTGGGCAGGGCGAAGCTGGGAATTTGTATCTGACGGGAGGCGTGCATGGGTAGTCCTTGCAGGTGCGGTGATCACTGTGCCCCCAGTGAGCATTCCGCGTGAGGCGGCCGTACTGTGCGGACGGTGTTGTTTACATCCTCGCTGCTGGTGGCCGAGCGCTGTGTGGTAAGTGTACGCTTTAAGCGTCCCTTATACTCTTCGTTAATATAGACAGAATGGCATAATGGATCAACAACAACGAAAGGATACGTTGAAAATCAGTTTCGACCCGAACTTTGTACGACCTAGATCATTTGAAGTTGAAAATTTTGTAGAAGGAGAAATGAAACTTTTCGTGGAAGACATTATTGGAATACACCTGTCGATAGTTAGTAGTACTGTTTACCTGAAGTTGACGAGCTCAGAAAAATGCGAACAGATAGTTGCATCCTGCGGTGGCACTTTGAAATTCAAACATTCCGATGGCCATGTAGGAACAGTTCGAGTCACGCATGCAGGACTGGGTATACGAACTCTTAGGATTTTTGAGTTACCCATTGAAATATCAGCGGAACAAATCAATGTCAAACTACGAGAATACGGAACTGTCATTAGTAATGTTGCCGAAAAGTGGTCTAGTCTTCATAAATACCCCGTTTTGAACGGTGTACGGCAAGTGAAAATCGATTTGCTGAAGCACATCCCCTCGTACATTACTGTTTGTGGGTATCGAGCTATAGTCATGTACGACGGTCAACCGAGAACGTGCGCAGCCTGCGGGTCAACAGAACACGTTCGTGCCCAGTGCGTTCAGCGGCGCGTGGCGCAGTTACCGATAGGAGAGAGGGACGGGCCCAGTGCGATGTGTAAGTTACCTGTGACGTACGTCGTAGCAGTCCGCGGGAACGCCGCGCCGGAACTAAACGTAGCCCTGGCACCAATAGATGGCAGTGACTCCAAGGAAACGACCACACCCATAGAGACTATGATCATAGAGGCCACATCTAACTCTGCTAACAAGGATGGAGATAATGACCAACACAGCGCACAGAATGACTCCGCTGTTAAAGAAGGGAGACCCAACATATTACAAGAAGAAGGCGACCTCAACGACGTGACAGAATCTATGGCCACCCCAACCGACCGAGACTGTAGTCAACATACAGAACTGCATGAGAACAACCACATTGAAGAAGAACTCGACAAATGTCGAGCCGAGTCTGTTATTCCCAAGGACACCCTCTTAGAGACGTCTGAGACCGATGACAATCAGAATACAGACTCGTCCCCAAAGCAACACAAAAAACGTAGGAGAGCTCATCAGGGAGCCGCAAAAAACGCACAAATTCTGCGTGACAAAGCAAACATTATTGCCCAAAAACTGACTGAAAATTCGCAAGAAACCCCTTCAGCAAAACGACAAATTTCGAAGAAATCGAAAACAGCCAATACCGTACATGACCGTGAGACTTTGACCTCAAGAAAATGTACCGAGATGATGGATTATGACGACGTCAGAGAGAAAACCTTGTCAGGAAGTACGCAGGAAGACACGAAGAAACATCAGACTTCGAAAGAATGGGCCGCCGAGGTTGACGCCTGCACTTATGATACAGATATGGCGGAACATCGAGAAGATGCAGGAGGGGCGTCGTCCGCGTCCGGATTGGTGGAGTCCCAGCATCCGCAAAATGACGTCCCGGATGCAATCCTGACCGAGGACGACCCCGAATTCTATTAAAACGAAATAGTCAACATCGTAACACGACAACACTAACAGCGAGGAGGACCTATCAAACATGACATCTCTTCAGGCTTACAGAACTGCGACTCTCAATATCAACAAAATCAGTAGCGCGTTAAAATTGCGAAATCTCCAAGACTTTTTATACGCAGCCGATCTTGACATTGTATGTTTGCAAGAGGTAAAGGAGATTCCTTTACATCGCATCACTGGCTACAATGTCATAATGAACCCCGGACTGGGCAATGGCCTTGGTACAGCTATATTGACTAAAGAAGGGATACGAACTGAAAATGTCGAGAAACTGCCAAACAGCCGCGGTATAGCTTTCACTGTAAACAGTACTCGATTTATTAACGTTTACGCTCCCTCTGGAACAGGAAATAAATGTCTAAGAGCACAATTTTTCAAGGAAGACTTAGTTCCTCTCTTTTTACCACGATCCGCACAGACAATTTTTGCGGGTGATTTTAACTGCGTCCTTAGTCCGAAGGACCAAACCCCCAGTTTTAATAAATCAGTGGACTTAGAGAAGATCATAAGAGAATTAAAGTTCATTGATACATGGGAGACAAAACACGGTGATAGGCTCGGTTTCACACATGTTACTGGTCACTCTGCCAGCCGTATTGATAGAATTTATGTAACATCTAATTTGCGAGACCACATTTTACAATCCGAGAGATGGCCTACCATTTTCTCTGACCACGTAGCGTACATATCCTCTATAAACCTTGCGAAACAAGGACCTACAGAGGGAAAGGATCATGGAAACTAAACGTTGCTCATCTTTCCGATCCAGAATGCCGCGCAGCCTTCTTTACTACGTGGGCAGAATGTGAGAAGAAGTTTTCAAGATACAACTCCGTTGTTATTTGGTGGGTGAAATGTGCCAAGCCGGCGATAATAAAAACTTTAAAAACTTACTCTCGCGAAAAAAGTGCATGGCACAAGACGTCTGTAGAGTTTTATTTTCAATGTTTGCGAGAATTATATAACGACGACGCAAATGTAATTGAAAATTACAGTCAGATAAAACGAATACAAGCCAAATTATTAACGCTGAAGCGGCAACAACTTGAAGGATGCAAAGTTCGAACGCGGCTGCAAAGTACGATACAAGAAGAAACGACGTCTATGTTTCATGTCATACAAGAAATCAAGGGGACGAACCGAAAAATTTTGACAGAATTGAAAACTCTTGACGGACGACTACTGACTGAACAAGCGGACATAAGGGAAGAAGTGCACAAACATTTTACAGCACTATTAGCCGACAAACCAACAGACGAAATAGCGCAGGAAACCATCACATCGAATTTGTCAGGAAGACTGAGTCCTGAGGACGCGGAAGAACTCGCAGCAGAGATAACGGAAGAAAATGTCATAGACACTATTCAAAGAAGCCCGAAAAATAAGGCTCCAGGCCCTGATGGCCTACCTGCAGAAGTATATCAACTTTTCCGACAGCAGTTAGCCAGTAAGATGACATTAGTATGCAACGAACTACTGAATATCAACGAAATCCCGACAGAGTTTTGTGAAGGCACCGTGGTCTTAGTCCCCAAAACTTCAGGAGGGAAGACCATCGATAATTTTAGACCCATAACACTAATAAATATTGATTATAAAATTTTTGCAAGAGTAATAATGCAAAGATTAAATTCAGTCATCACATCCATAACAGGAGCCTATCAAACAAGTGTGGGGAAAAACAGAACTATGTACCTCACATTAAGCGACTACCGCGATATTATCGCAACCGCAGATGCCTGTGATATCAAATATGCTATCGTGTCCTTTGACTTTGCGAAAGCTTTTGATGCAGTCAACCATGCATATCTTTTTAAAACATTAACACAAGCCCGCTTCCCACAAAAACTTGTAACCACTATTAAAAACCTACTGACTAGCGGTACGTCCAAAATCAGTATCAACGGACAACTCAGCAGGTCGATCGCTATAAAGAGCTCGGTCCGACAGGGATGCCCCATGTCTATGGCACTTTTTGCATTAGCGCTTGAACCTCTCCTGTTCACGCTCACACAAGAACTCCGAGGATTGCAGCTACGTGGTCAGAAAATAGTTTGCCACGCGTACGCCGATGACGTCAGTTGTATAGTGACAGACGAAAGCGAGCTAGCAACCGCACTTCGCATTGTATCTCGATATGAAGCCGCGTCAGGAGCCAAACTAAACCTGCAAAAGTCAGGAATTTTAAACATCGGGCGAGGGATAGAATTTACAACCGAACACATAAAAATTGTGGACAAACTAAAAACCCTCGGAATCGAATTCACGCGCAATATCAACAACAGTGCCGCCCTCAACTACAGGAGACTGCTGGAAAAATTTGAGCTAGCACACAGCAATATGTTTTGCGAAACATAAATGCAATACAAAAAGTACATCTAGCAAACACATATATCACCTCGAAAGTCAACTTTGTTGCTCAGCTGCTACCACTCCCTCGCACAATAGCGCAACGAATGCTAGCAGCGCTCGGCCACTTTGTAAGCAGAGGACAGATCTTTAAAATAAAATATGACACACTTACATTAGCAACCGGAAAGGGAGGCCTTAACTTGACAGACATCTATGTCAAGGCCCAAGCTTTGTATCTCAGCAAAACATATAAACTGTGGCAAAGATCACCCAATGCACTTGTGAGTCGCCTACTACAAGAAATAGCTCCGGACAACATAGAGGCACCTATGGATGTACGCCACATTCCGACTGCATTCCATCATCTGAAGCATTTCCTTCTGGAGTATAGCTACATTAAACGCCGTATTGCCGAGAAAGATCTGTACAAAGTTAAAGCAGTATACAACATGATGATGGAAAACAAACAGAGAAATAGAATAGAGAACATATATAAAGAATATAACTGGAACAAAATTTGGGAAAACGTACAGGACTCGCAATTACCAACTAGCGTGAGGTCCACATGGTACTTAGCAGTTAATAGAAAACTTCCGACCAATTCCAAGTTGTACGACATTCACCTGGCAGACTCGCCAAATTGCATAAGTTGCAGCCTCATAGACACGGATGAACATAGATTTACATGTCACCTTGTACAGGAGATATGGCTTATCTGCAGAACAAAACTTGCAAGTTTGCTGCGAACGTCACCCAACATGATCACACCGGCTCGCCTACTCAATCCAGACGAAGTGCCTTACCCTCCCACCAAAAGGAGAGCAGTCAACTGGTTAAAAGGACACACGGTCCATTACCTATTGACAAACAGAGAAAAGAAGAAAGAAGATTACTGGATGTATTTACAAACGGAACATCAGAAACTGAAACGCCAGAAAAAATATACAAACAACTATGCCAATTTTTTGACTAGAACATTGCAGTAGATAAAGAACTAGAAGACTTATTTATTTTGCTATGTTTTTTTTTTTTTTTTTTTTTTTTTTTTTTTTTTTTTTTTTTTTTTTTTTTGCAAAATCGCATCCTTGCTTTTTGTTTACTACGAGTTATTCTATTTCACCAATCTTCCCTAAGGAATTGTTATTTAGTTCCATAAACCGTCGATTTCAAGAACCAATATTTATACGGCCAATGAAGGCATACTTTTATTTGCTGTGAAGAAGAAGTGTGTTTTCTTTTTACTACAAGTTTACATTACGTAGTAGATTCGTTTTAAGTTATATGTGTTCATTCTTATATTTTAACTAAAAGACATAACATTTGCACTGCAGCATATCTCAATTGTCACGAGACAACAGATTACTATTTCCTAAGCAAAAGTTGAAATTTACGCCAAAGAGGCACTTACTCATTGAATCATGCTGGAGGACGCCGTGTAAGTTTCTTTAAAAAAAAGTGGTGTAGGGGTCAGCGCAACTGCCTAGAAAGCAGGAGACCCGGGTTCGAATCCCGGCTGGGTACACATTTTCAGCTTTGCCCAATCGCAGTTGATGTCATATATTCTATGAATATTAAATATTTGTTTGTTAAATGTAAACAACATTTGTAGGGAGGTGGTCAAAGCATTTAATTCTTTGATAGTCAAATGTATAATATTTTGCAAGGGAAATTGTATTTTAAAGATGAGGCGTTAGGATGCGCGGAAGGATACAATTTTGGGAGCAGGTAGAGCACGCTTTCGAACGCTTGGGAAAGGACTCGTAACTTGGACGTGGTGGTTAAAGGTTGTGACGCTGGGCGGTCTGAAGCCGCGTTACGAACTTGTGATTTGAAGAGATAGGCTTGTGTGGACTTGGAAAATTTCCGGGACTGTGACTGCAGAACTTAGTCTCTGGTGAAAAGTGGTAAACTATGGACGGTAGTAGGGCTGTGGAATTGTGATAATTCAGCAATCGTGTACTCGTGTGATGACAAACTGTGTTTTATAACAAAGACTGTAATTAATCGCGGAATGATTTGGAACTACAATGTTCGATGGCCTTCACTAATTTACGAGTGATAATTTGGAATTTTTACTCTCGAGTGCGTGTGATACTTATGGTGCCTCTCATGAACAATAGTAGGAGAAATATTCAGTTATTTACCGATGTATAAAGTAGGACTACCTTAGCATTTCATGTCCAAGAAGAGTAATAATCTCAATTATATAGAATTACTACGTAAGTGAATCACTTCTTTATCTTAGAATCTATTTTGTTGGTTATTCAGAGGTTTAATTTATGTTTGTTAAATATATTTTCACGTCATCATATGCAGATTGATAGACTGCCTAAACTAAAGACTAATTATTGATCTTTTTTAAACAGATTGGGTATCTGTTTAGGGCATAGAAGCTGATATACATAACTCACCGCTATGAGCAGAGACAACGAACCATAAACTTTTACTACCCCGAGTTATGTATTGCCCAATTCTTATTGGTGAAGATAGGAAGGTCGCAAATGGCGTTTTCTCGTTCTGGATGAGAAACAAAGCAACAGTTTTTTTTCGTCCGGTTTTAGTAAAATTCTTATCCAATAGTTACCGTAAATTCTGCTGTACACTCATTTAGAAGCCAAGTCTAATGCATATTTATAGTACAGCAGCAGTTTCGTGCCTGTTATAATACGAAGATAGGAAAGGTATAGGATTCGGTATTCAGACTGGAGAAGAACGTGGTTCACTAGTTATTTTATTTATTTATTTATTTTTAAATCTTTATTCTTTATTGATACAATTAACCCATAGCCTATAATTACATGGGTCCTATTTTAATACAATTCTTTTCAACTTTGTTTAATTAACTATATTATACATTAATTACTGACTTATCCTAAGTTTGTTTTGTTTTCTGTTGTTTCCATTGTTTTGTGACTGTTTTTCTGATGTTGTGGTTCTTTGTGTGAAAGTCCTCTGTTTGGTGTTATGTTCGTGTTGTTGTTGTTGTGTGTGTGTTGTATGTATGTGTGTGTGTGTGTTCGTGCATGTCCCCTTCCCCGCATCTGCAGTGTTTACAGGCGTGCCAGAAGATACAAACCTGCTGTTATTTGGCCGGTGTTCGCATACTAATTCCAGCGAACATGCCCCTGACACTTTACATTGCAGTAGTTTGTGTTGGTGTCCTGTTTGTGTTCCTACATCCATCTAACTTAATAACTAGGTCGTATCCGGATTTGCTGCAGCCAGTCCTTCTGATCCAGGGTGCCACGGATTACGGCCATCACTGGCGGCCATTATAGACCCCAACAGCATCTGGTGCAGATGACACATCCTGGAAAAGACTAGACTTGGTTCAGGTATTCATCTCTCATGAAGTCAGATTTAACGTTTGTCATTTCATTGAGGATGTTAAATATCTCTTCAGATTTTAACAGTTGTGTGTCGCAGTTGTTGTCTGTATTGTTTTACCAGGTTGTCATATGTGGGGCATTCAAACACGACGTGATCTGGTATACCTTCTGGGTTACCTCAGTCATACCGTGGAGTCGCCCGTTTCCCAAACCGACATAGGTATGTCGGGTATGGGCCATGGCCAGTGAGAAAATGTATTAGTCCTCTGGTTGGATTGAAGTACGTCATCTGCAGCCTCTCCCTGACATCAGGGAAGAAATGGTGAGTTTTTGCCACAGCTGTAGTTCCCTTTGTTTCACAGCTGCTTTCCCTTCTGCCTGTGTCCCCAAAATTTTCTCCACCTTCTGCACATTCCCTTTCTTAATCCAGTACCCAGCAGCCAAACCTCTTATTCCGATATCAGTGGGACAGATTCCCATCAATACCAGGAGAGAGCTGCCTGGGGAGGTACGGTTGCTCCAATGGAGAGCAGCAGCATACTTCTCTGCACCCTTCTCACTGCCATGGCAGGCGCCACCCTGGTGAGCCTGTGAGCCCAGCTGCCAGATCCGTAGCCCATTACAGACATCAGTATGCTATTGTGGTAGAATTTGATGAAGTTGGGCGGGAGATGAAATCACTGGTGCCCAATCCCAGCAAACCTATTCAAGACTACCATTGCCCGATCACCCACCACGTCGATATGAGCGGCGAAATGCCAGCGCTCATCGAGAATCACGCCCAGATATCTGGCCTGACTTCTGCGAATGACTGGTACATCATTTATTCCTACTGTGGGATTTCTGATCAGATTCCCTTTGAGAAGCAGGTATGTAGACTTTGCTGGTGCTATTGACAGTTTAGTTCTTTGGCACCACGAGGTGGGGATGTTAACTACCCTGTAGATCTGCAGTTTGAGATCCTCTCGGCTCTTGCCACCAACCATCAGGAGGACGCTATTACCTCTAGCATATCTGGGCAGTTTTGCATTTCATGGAGCAAGGGCTCCATATTTATGTCCCAAAAGATCAGCCCCAGGACACAATTTGGTGATCTCCTTGCTCATGACTCCACTAGGCACTAATAGCCGGACCTCTCTTCCGACACAGTTGTCCCTGAGACAACTATAAAGTTGCCGTGGGCACTCAATCTCTCGGAGTCGAGAGAAGAGCAAAGGCCACCAGAGCTTGTCAGAGGCACCGCTGATGTCTACCATGATGCCAACTACATATTTGTGGGGGATGGAGCAGCAGACCTCAGCCGCTAAGGCGACTGCGTTGCATGCAGAATGCTCCGCACAAAAGCCGAATTGTCTGTTACTCACACCACACGAAATTCCAGTCTCCCAGCCAGAAGTCTCTCAAGTGATTTCCCTAGTACATCAAGCAGGCATAAGGGGTGATAGGACTTGGCAAGCGCCGGATCCTTTTCAGGCTCCTTCTTGATTATGATCATGTTGGCCTTCTTCAGGGGGCGGGGAACCTCCCCTGCCGAAGACACTCGTTCTATAGTTTCGTCACTTGAGGGACTATCTGGGGGGGGGGCGAGATACTGTACCACCCTCAGACGTGATCCGGTCTGGCCCTGGGGCTTTCCTCTTTTTAGATTTTGGAGTTTTTCTGCCACCTCCTCTTCCGAGAAGACCAAGGTGTTGTTTTCATAAGGCTGGAGATCACTGGCTCTGATCTATAGTTGGATGTCAGTTGCTGGTTCATTGTCAGCGAGTAGAGTCTGGAGCAGGATCTCAGCAGTCTCCTGCCAAGTATCTGTGTACTGGTCCCCATCGCTGATGGTTATCAAAACCATGGGCGATTTGATGTTGTCCCTGGCCAACCTGTAGAGCATGCCTCAGGGGTCAGTGGCAAGTTGAGTATTTACATACTGCTCCCAACTATTCAGACGTGTTCTTTGTAGCTCTTTCAACAACAGATCCTTCAACTCCCTGTAGTTTTGAAGCCAGTATTGCTGATGCTGCAAGACCACACTCCTATGATAGTACCTTCTCACCCACCTGACAGACTATCAGAACCTCTGCATCTCGGCAGACCACAGTGAGGGGAGGCCGCAACGGCCCCCCTCCTTAGTGGTATGTCGAAGACCATTGCATAGGTTATACTGGAAACCAGATCCTGAGCGCAACTATTGATGTCCAGATCACCCTCCAGGAATATCAACATGTCACACTCTCTCCAGACACTGCCAGTCAGTCTTGTTGTAATTTAGCTGCCATTCCCATCCTGCTTCCCAGCTGCCCTCATGCCCTCCAATGTCAAAAGTGATCAGTTTGTGATCACTGGCAGTTAGCTTATCATGGACTCTCCAGTTTGTAATGTCACTGATGATGTTTGGCGTCGCCAAGGTGACATCTCTGTTTGACACTCCCCTCTGTAACCTGTGTAGGTGGGTGGGTTTCATGGTCTGTTAGCAATGACCGATTGGAGAGCCATGATAGCTTCTTCTGATTTTGCTCCCTTCTCATTTTGAGAACAACTGTTCCATAGGGGGGATGTGGCGCTTAGATCCGCTGCCACAACTACCTTCCTCCCACGCAATGCCGTCATCACCAAGTGATCGAGTAGTCTGTCAATCTCTTCCCCATGCTGGAAGTACGTATTCACTATGACCACTAGTCCAGCCGGAGTTTGCAGTTCAATGACATTGCAGTGTTCATTGGATAGCTGGGTGATGACAGTGACTCTGATGGCTATGTTCACTACAATGATTGCAGTTCTTGGGTCTTGACCATGTGTGATGACCTGCCAGCCAACGACAACATAGGCCACTTGCCCCAAGAGAGAGTATGGCTCCTGGAGACAGACCACCTTGAGTCTCATCTCGTCCACTACCCTTCGGAGCGCCTGCATCACCAGTTAGCAATTATGTGCATTCATTTGGCCAATTTTGATTTTCTCCATTAGGGTAAGTAGTTATGGATGTTGCACTCTGGCCAGCTCTTGATGGCATCAAATGCAATTCTTCCACTTGCCAGAATGGCTTGATTGTAAATTTCCTCAATGGTGGACACCTTCCCCCTTCTGTTAAGGACCTTCTGCACTAGACTCTGCAGGGCCGCAAGTTCAGTGGGGAGATTCATTGATCTCAAATGGATTCTGTCCACAGTCTCACCAGAAAGGTGACTTTCCTGCCGTATTTGTGCCCCACACGTACCAGGTGCCGTAACACTGTGATCATGTCTTCTGGTTGTTCCAGATTTGCCAGCTGCAGTGTGATTTCTACGTTGGGATAGATTCTTTGTGGGTCCACCCCGGATACCACGTTTGGGTGGCTCTCGCCACAGGGGACTGTTTAGAAGTACTTGTTGCGTTAGTGTCTTGTATGTTGCTGACACTATCAGGTGTTTCCAGCGCCACCGGATGCCTCTTCTGCTCGGATGTACGGACCACAGGAGCAGCAGCAAACCAGTCAGCTATGCGCGCGCAACCTACTCTGCCTGACGTCACACGAGAGCACTGCGGCCATCTCTCTAAGTGGTGGTGCTACTACACGGCGGCAGTTCCAGGAGGAAGTCAACATACATCAGCGGCAGCAACAGAAGCACCATGGCAGAAAAGCGAAGTAGCAACGTCGATGATGTAAATGTGTGTGAATCTGGGACTGGATGCCAGTAATTAAGCAGTCAGCAAGCGTGTGTGGCCCTGAAAATATTGCCGCGAGACACTACGTTAACCGACTGCCGGCATGGCGCAAGGGATAGCATCACCGATTGCGGTACTGAAGGACGTCGCTTCTTATGTTAACTGTTCTTCTAAGTTCTGGTACATTCTATCTGTGTACAAATAGCAGAGCAATCTACCCAAGAGGCAGTCAGTGCTGTGTGTAAGTTTCAGTTTGCAATAAACCTGCTTTCAGTATAAGTGCTGTGTTCAGTTTCAGACATTAGCTCCTGTCTGCCCCGTCAATTGCACCCGATGTAAAGAATGGCGTCGTCCTTCTATGACTTACGCCACAGCTGCCAAACGGCAGCCTATGAACCGCCTGACACGGCTACAACCAACACCCCCGGTAACTATGACGCCCCGCAGAAGAAGAGATGTTTGGAGGATAGAAGACAATACACTATTGTGTTTCCACTGTGGGCGCCCTGGACATGTCGTAAGCTACTGCAGAGAGAGAAGGCGAGTATTCGACGATTATTTTGCTGCAAGACGTCAGCCATCAGAGCAGATCTATCCCAGGCAGTACACTGCTGATGAATTCAGTCTACCTATGGGAAGAAGCCCATCGCCGTACCCTAGACGAGGTCACTCTCTGATGCGCTGCAGCCATTCACCTTCGCTGTACAGAGGTACCAGCCCATCTCCTAGCTGCCGCACCCAGGGAAACTAAGCAAGGCGACCAACTACGGAGATGAGTCAGCCGCAGATGAAAATCCTCCACAGACGACAGTCGCTAAGAACTCGGGAAATCTCATCGACATCATAATCGACGGCCAACCTGTCGGGACATTTGTTGATTCAGGAGGGTCTTTTTCTGTATTGTCGGATAATTACCGCCGCACACTAAACAAGACAATGATCTGTGATATGGGAGCAACTGTGCTGAAGGTCACGAATGGAAAGTACGTCCAGACAGCAGGAACTTGTGTCGCAAGATTAACCATCAACAACAGGACGTAGCCGTTTGAATTTGTCGTTTTAACAGAATGTAGTCACAATGTCATCATAGATGGGACTTCCTTCAGGCATCCAAGCTATCATGGACTGTGGAAGATCTGAGCTGCAAATTGAAGAAGTTGTTCCGACGGATACACGTAATACAGAATTCTCTGGGAAGTTATTTGCCGTTGACAATGTGGCGATCCCGCCGTGACAATGATAAGAGTTGCATTCACAAATACAGACGACCTTTAAAATGTGAAATGCTTGTTGATAGTAAACAGTTTGTCAGGCTCACCAAAGAAATTTACATACCAGCTGCTATCATAAGCATTACCGGAGGTAGAGGAGAGATTTGGATCACTAATTGTCACGAGCAGTCGCAAACTATCCTCAAGGGAATGTATATCGGGACAGCTGAAACAATCCAGAACGGTGAGATCAACGTCATCAATGAAGATCCATGCTCCGCTGTTAGTACAGGCAACACGCTGGAGGAAACAATCGTGGAACTGCCAATAGGGCCTGGACTGACCAAGGAACAATGCCAGTGGGTGTTAGCTATACTACGCCAATTTTAGGGTGCATTCACACCTCAGCAGGGGAAAAGTCAAACGAAACGGCCCACGATAAGTCACCGTATCAATACGGGGGATCATCCACCAATTAGCCAGCGTTTGCATAGTGTCGCCAGCTGGAAGACGGATAATTCGGGAGGAAGTGGAGAAGATGTTGCACAATGGCATTATTCAACCTTCGGAGAGTCCTTGGTAATCTCCAGTGGTCCTTGTAAAGAAGAAGGATGGCACGTGGCGATTCTGTGTCGACTATCGGCGGTTGCACAATATCACAAATAAGGATGTCTACCACTGCCATGCATTGACGACACCTTAGACTGTGTGAAAGGAGCTACATACTTCTCAATGATGGACATGCAGACAGGTTACTGGCAAATCGAGGTTGACGAAGCTGACAGGAAGAAGACAGCTTTTATTACACCTGACAGCCTCTATGAATTCAAAGTAATGCCATTTGGATTATGAAATGCTCCGGTCACTTTCGAACACATGATGGACAACTTGCTTCGAAACTTTAAGTGGACGACGTGTCTTTGCTATTTAGATGACATTGTCGTTTTCTTGAAAACATTTGAAGAACATCTGAGTCGTCTGTCAACTGTGTTGAAGTCTGTTCAGGTTGCAGGACTTCGCCTCAACCCAAAGAAGTGCCTCTTCGTCGCCAAAGAGATAAATATCCTGGGGCACCTAGTCAACGGAGATGGTGTCCGTCCTGATCCAGACATAGTAAGGGCAGTCACAGTATTTCCAACTCCTCAGCACATTCGTGATGTGAGAGGTTTTCTCGGGCTGTGCTCATACTACCAATGTTTCATAAAAGGACTTTGTAACAAGGCACGTCCATTACAAGAACATCTGCTGGGAGACGCCAGGTTTTACTGGGATGAGACAAAAGAAAGAGCTTTCCGGGCACTTAAGGAGGCTCTAACTTCCGCACCAGTGCTAGCCTTGCACGATAAGAATGCGGAAACTGAACTTCACACAGACGCCAGTGGTTATGGAATTGGTGCAGTGCTTGAACAAGTTCAGGAAGCTGCTGAAAAAGTGACAGCCTATGCATCAAGAGTACTTTCAAAGTCCGAGATAAACTACTCTACAATTGAGAAAGAATGTCTTGCAGTTATCTGGGCTATCAACAAGTTCCGACCGTTTTTATTCGGCAACTGTTCACCGTCGTGACAGTCCACTATTCTTTGTGTTGGCTGACTAGCTTGAAGGATCCATCATGTCGACTAGCAAGGTGGACACTAAGACTCCAAGAGTATGATGTCACAGTGGTATTCAAGAACGGGCGCAAACACAAGGATGCCGACTGCCTTTCGAGGAATCCATTAATGGAACAAAACAGCATGAATGAAATATCAGCCCTCACTGAATTAGATGACAGAGGGAAGTTCCAGCACTATTAATAACCATAGAGGTTATGTGAAACAGCTCATCACCAGGGTCGAAGAAGGAAGACAGCTGGCTCGCATACGGACACTGGACGCCCAGGAGAAGGATCGTCAGCGGTATAACGACAAGCACCGACCTGTTGTGTACAGACCAGGAGACCTGGTATGCATTTTTACCTCTATCCGGAAAGGTGGACTATCAGAAAAGTTAATGAAGCGATACTTTGGTCCGTATCGTGTCATATGCCGCCTGTCAGATGTCACATACGAAATAGAGGATTATGAGCCGTCGTCAAAACAACAAAGAGACATTGTTCACGTCCTCCGCATGAAGCCTTACTACAATCCTGATGAGTAGATAGGCGAAAATGGCTCTTGTTCAAGGACTCTAGGGACGGTAATGACACTGATGAAGCCACAACAGGAACGTCTGTTGTGGATAATCGCGCAGAAGGGAAGGATTCTCCAGAACTGCCATTCAGAGGACCTATGACAAGATCAAGATCCAGGACATTGCAGCTGGCTCCAAAGGGAACCTAACAGTGGGTCGCTGTTTTTTTCAGGAGAGGGAGCAATGCCACGAGACCTCACGTTAACCAACTGCCTGCGTGGCGCAAGGGATTGCGTCACTGATTGCGGTGCTGAAGGTCGTCGGTTCAATGCCATCCACCGGTAAAAAATTATTTCTTTGTAATTATCATTTCCAGAACTACATGTTTCTTATGTTCACTTGTCATTTCTACATGTTTCTTATGTAAACTATTCTTCTCATTTCTGGTACATTCTGTCTGTGTGTCAATACCAGAGCACTTTGCCCGAGAGGCAGTCAGTGCTGCGTGTAAGTTTCAGTTCGCAATAAACCTGCTTTCAGTATAAGTGCTGCCTTCGTAGTCAAGTCTGCTTCCATTTCAACACGACAATATTAGCGGATGTGCTATCCCTAGTTCTGAGGGAGAAAATTTAAATGAGGAGGGCTGTAGTGAGTGCAGTAGTCCGGTTGCTGCAAAGAAAGGTGATATGGCAGGAAGTTCATTAGAAAGAAAACTTTACATGTGGATAATGGGGTTAAGAACAGATTTTCGTGGTATAAAATCAGAATTAAAAGCAGATATGTGCAATGTAAAAGCAGAAATGGGTAATATAAAGAAGGAATTGGGCTAGGGTTGTAACAAAGTTCAAGCAAACATGGAAAGTATGAAGGCGGAATGAAGTAGTAATATTGAAACTGTAAAATTTGAGCTGGAAAAAATTTAAATCAGAAGTGGATGGAATAGTAGAATTAAAATTAAACAATGTGAACTCAGAAGTGGACAAAATAGGGGAGGAACTTGATTCCGTTAATAATAAAGTCAGTGTATTAGAGATAAATTTAGGTCATAAAATGGAAAACTCACAGCACGAATTAAACAGCAATGTGTTGAAGGCTATGCAACGACAAGATAGTTTTGGAAAGACAATTACAGCTAAATAATTTAACGGATAGGGTGGCAGGTTGTGAAATGGAGATAAAAGAATGTAGTGGGAGAATTGATAAGGAAAAGGTGCAGCTACAGCAAAAAATAGATAATACAAATGTTAGTCCACTTGTAAATAATCCGTGGTTTTCAGCTGGAAATAATAAGTGTTTTTCGAATGATGGCAATTACTACCCAGTAGATTTTTTTGCCGCGAGTAAGGATGGACTTTTTAGGGGGATGAGTGACCAAGATAAAATTAAATTGGTGAAAAGACAGCTGGAGGGTAGTGCACAGTCGTGGGCTAATGTAAATAATCATTTTTTTTTTTTTTCGAGATTTGAGATTTGTTTCTTGAATAAGTACTGGAGTGAAGCAAGGCAAACGCGGCTTCGAAACTAATTTCTTAACTGTACAAATTTCAAGTATGGCAATGCGCCTATTTTGTGTGCGCGAAATGAATAAGTTAATGCATACAAATCGGCCGCTGGAAGTTCTGACGGAAATCACGACGTTAGAGAGGCGATTACCCGATTGTTTGCAATGGGATTTGGTGCTTAGTCCGACGCAATCGATTGATGAGTTGTTAGATTCTGTTGAAAAGTAGGAATGAGCATTAAAGTTAAAATCAAATCACAGTAACGGAAGATGAAATGGTAGTCAGAATTGGAACCATAATGGTAATTATGGGAACCACAGTAATAACGGTAACTTCTGGAGTCAACACAATAACAATGGTAATCAGGGGAATAAATTTTATAAAAGTCAAGGCAGTGGGAATTTTCAGGAGAGAAATCACGGAAGGGAACATAGTGATATGCGGTCGAGAAACTGAGAAACGCCGCGTCTCATGTGCGGGGATGGCGAAACAAACCGGCGATAGGTAGCACACCGTACTGTGATAATTTTGTGGGAAATAGATGTGACAGGGGGCAGAAAGAAGTTGTGGAAATATGTGTGATAGAAAAATCCGTAAAAGTTGGTAATTTAAAACAGCATGACCGTCAGAGATATCAAAATTATTTTGGGCACTCATTTGGATCAGATAACAATATGGGCTTACAAAAACTATTTTGTGAAGAGAGAATGATTGATGGAGTGAATGAATGTACGCTAAACAGTTGTAAGTCTAAGAAAGGGTATGAGGAAAATTTGAATTTGGTGGAGATCAAGTGTACAGAAAATTCCGAAAAGTTATTGACCAGTAGCGATAAATACAACTATGTGTGTATTGAATTTTGTGAATTTGAGGTGGCGGATGTAAGTGGTGAATTTTGTGAAGGCGTCGTAGCTAAGGGCACGCTAGCTGGTAAAAATGTAAGTGGTAAATCGGCGGATGCGAATAAAGTTGATAGGGAAAACGGTGTAGCATTGGTCTCGTCGGCTGGTGATGAATTATAATATGTATGTGGCATGATAGGTGATTTATTGTCGAAGCGAAATGAAATATGTGAGACATGTGATAAATTTGAAGATACTGAGATAGATGCTATTGAGGGAGGAATTTGCGCCTTTATTTCTGTTGATGAGGATGATCCAATAGCTCTTGATGGGATTATGGATTGTGAATGGAAGATGATGGATGAAAGTGTTGATTCTACGATAAAGGAATCCTTATTTGTAGTGAAGGAAGGAAATTTTAATATTGGTGAAACAGACAATATTTTGGGGGAAAATTTGATGTGGGTTACAGATGCAGATGTGAAACTGAAATTGTCAAATACCGAGTGTACTAAAGATCTGAATGAGGAGCGATGCAGTTGCGAAGTAATACATAGTGATAGTTTGGAAATAGATTTTAATAACTCTGTGTTCAATGATAAATCGTCGGAGGTAAGTGATATATGTAATAAGGTTTTAAGTGCATCGGCTGGAGTTAATAATATTGTATTTTCCTATTCATGAAAGAAATTTTGAGATCGACAGGGGCAGAGATGTAGATGAGTTAAATCCATATAATTTGTGGGGTTAATTTACGAAGGGTAGAGAAAGTGACAGAGTTATTAATGATAACTGTGGTGAGTTAGGAGAAGGGGTAAACGTTGATTGCTTTGGCAAAAGTGAAAGCGAATTTTCTGTTACTGACTGGCGGTGGTATGGGAAGATTTTAAAATCAATGATACCGCACTTGGGTATGGGTTAAAATAGCAAGGGAACTTGAAAGAAAAAAGAGTGAAAAGGATCATAAAGGGTATTTAAGGAATTATTTTATGGGGACGACGTAATTGAAGGGTGGACTAAAGATTTGTGTTCTATTGATATGGAAGAAAAGGGGAGAGAAATTGAGAATGACTTGGTACATGAAGATCTTTTAGATAGGGAAGAACAGATTGTTGTACAGACAATAGTTGAGATAGATGTTGGAAAAGCAACAGTAAATGCACTTCTGGATTCGGAAAGTTAAATATCAGCTGTGTCAGGTAATTTTCTGATTAGAATAAAGAACAAACAGTTAGCTATATTCCCAATAAACAGCGTAACAATTAAGACAGAGCTGCTGGGGGGAAAGTAAGTCCATCAGGCAGGAATCAGTTTATAATTTAAATGTTGTAGATACGAATGTAATATCAGATGTTTTGTGATAAGTGGGTTCGTGATAGATGCTATATTAGGTACAGATTTTCTATGTAAATGTAAAACACCTCTCAACTGTGTAGAAAAGTATTTCGATTTTGAAATAGAAGGAATAAGACGAAAGATGAAATTCAAGAACTTATTAACGAGGGTGCAATGTGCTGCCCATATTGCAATGACTGGGGTAGCGAAAAAGAATAATTGAAATCTTAGCTATGGATGCTTACTTCAGTGTATTTATGTTTACTATATAATAATTTTGCTGGATATTTGTGTTTTTATTGTATGTTGTCTAAAATAAGTTGCTATGCTGAGGAGAACAAACAGGAATTGTATGAGCGCACTTTGGTGCATGGAGGTCGGCAGTTTAATGGAATAATGTTGATGAAAATAATTAAATGTTTCTATAATTTGTGGTTTAAAAATATGGGACTAGTTGTCAGAATTGTGGTATTATTTTAAAGAGTGTTGTCGCTCAGATGTGATAATTTGAGAATTTCAGCGTATTGAAAATTATAAGAAGTGACATGAGTGGTTTATATATGGGTTGATATAGAAATGTAATTTATGTTTGATATTTGGGGATTAAAATGTGTTATAATTAAGGTATAATTTAACAAGGAAAGCTTTTCAAGGGAAGTAATTTGTTTGTTGCTTTTAGCTCTTTTTTTAAATTTCATAAGTCGGCAATGGGGGAGACTAGTGTTGCAAAAATCAAAATTATTATAGTGTGGACATGTTTTCTTGTGGGAACATGGACAGAATGATGGTAAAATCAAGAACATTTTGTATGTTGGTAAATTTTATTGTATTGCTGTTGAAGAGTGTGTATCGATTCCACAGGAGGAAGGCGTTCAAAGCTGGAACCTCGTGGAATCGGATGGGTTTCTATATAATGGCAACTACACCGTAGTCGAATTTCGTCATGTGTTTTTATTCCGTCCGGAGGAATCGGCTGCAGAGTCACACACATTCTGACAAGGTACGACACTGGCGGAGAGGTGGTAACAGTGCAGCGGACGGTGGAACCAGATCGTCGGAACGATGATGTGCAAGGGCGCGATAAAGTGATATTTACTGAGTGAAATTAGTGCTAATCTTGCACTTTCGGACGTCAGATAATACTTCATCGAACTAAGAACGACGTGTTTTTGATAATCCTTCAGTGCGCTGTTGCTTTGAAACAACAACGGCCGAGTTGTAATAAGAAAATCATCAAATACACATAGTAACAAGGCGTATGCCAGGAGAGTTTGCACTCGATCTCGAATCGTCGGCTTCGTAGCAGTTCGGTAACCGTCTTTAATATTCGGAGATGGAGGTGTAGTAGCCGTTCTATGTGTAAGGTCAAGTAGAATGATCGACAACCTCTCTGTCTCATCGGATTGGGTTTAATGTTTGTATTTATTTTTTATTTTTTTTTTATTTTTTTAGGCTCTTTTGGAGATGAAAGCTCCTCAAGCGGGGCAGAACGTTTTTCATTCCAGATCCAGAAGTATTACAACGGTGACATCTCGATCGAAACTGCTCACGAAGATACACCGTGTAATCGTGCCTCCGATTGCAGGCTTAAAGTCTCCTTGCCTGTGTGTCTCATGCAGCCTCCATTACCACTGGTCGCAGGGTCCCGCGCTGGGTCTGAAACAGGAAGAGGTGGATAGTGCACTGCAGTCGTTGGCGAGCTATCCGTTCCATTGCTACCAGCTGGGCTTCCTCGTCCTGCGGCCTCGCAGAACACCACCATGGATTGCTTGTCTGCCGTCGCAACACCTTGATTACATTAGATGATTAGAGGTTTCTTTCTTTCCAATTGATGCATAGTGAGAATGTTGAAATGTCAAAAACAATATTACACACTAAATACTTACAGATGAAATCGGCCAAGAAGTCGTAAGTCTGACTCCGTTTGAAGTACATAAAAACTTGATATCAAATTAAAAAAAAAAAAATACATTATATCTTAAGCATATTTACGTTTAAAAGTAACTAAAAACTGGTTACCAAATAATAAATTTTCAATATATTTAGGCGCGTAAGATATTTCTGAGACTAATGCAGCCACACATCACATAAAACGAAAATAAAAGGTTATTATACAAGACTAATTAATAAAGAACAACTCACTGGATAAGATTTGTACAGAAATCAACTGTGAACAACATTTACACTATGTGATACAGTGTGTCCACAAAGTCTCTCCTCAGCGGTGAGCTCTGCGTGTCTCGCCTTGCACGCCGCGTAAGGGTGGCACCACACTCATGTATAAGCTAGCGGCCGGGTTCCACTGCTGCTGGCTGCAGTTATGTAGTGAGATGGGATTCAACATTGTTACAGTTAAAACAATGAAATGATTTACTTATCTTAATTACAAGAAAATAACTGTACTCACCATAGTAGTATAGCAACGAGAGTTTAAGCGCAGTGAGATCCGCCCGTCTTTTGCTTGTCATCGACGCCAGGTACCGTTACCACACATGGCCAACTGCCCGACCGCCGAAGTACCGTTACTTTCCCCCACCACCGCCCCCGCCCTCGCCCCTGCCGCTACCACACCCTCCTCCTCAGCCCCCAGCAGACACCCAATTGCCCGACCTCCGCCTCCAATTAATTTAATTAAATTTGCATACCAATTTAATTGTAACATCCTATGTTTTTATAAGTAACAAGGATAACTGTCTCCCCAAGTAAGCACTTGCGTGAACACAGCCTCCGTCCTCGCCCCCACTACCACCCCCACTTGCACCCCACCGACAGCTCTAAAGATTCCCGCACTCACGCGACCTGTTCCAGGACTCGAACCCGCGCGCCACAAATAATATTTTTTCTTTTTACGAAAGTTAGGACACTTGTCCGATTGCCGCCGCCACCTCCGCCCTCCCAGACCATCCACCACCACTCACTATTATTCTTTGTATATCAATTTAATTTATGCATTAACAATTAGAACATTACATATTAAATTTGCATATCAATTTAACAGTAACTTAAGGGCAGCCACCACCACTCGCCCCTGCCCTCGTCCCCAACGCCACCCCCACCGACAGTCATTGCCGCCGTCATGTGACCAGGTCCGGGACTCGAACCCATGCCCCTAAAATAAAAATTCCAAAAGTTTAGAATCCAACTATTAATTTGATATCCAGTGCTTTAATTAGAGCGCTCCGTTTAATACATAGAACCTTAAGTACAGACCGGAATTTTGCATGTAGAGAAGGAAATTCAGTGTAATGCTACAGATATGTGTTGTACAAACATTTAGAACTAATGTTCCGTCTTTCGCAAATCGTTCGCTCTTTAAGGTACCTGGTCAAAATAAATGCATAGACGATGATTGCAACAACCGACAAACGTAAGGTAACGGTAACAAACTCTACAAACTTGTATGCCAAACACTCTTTAGGTAACACAATAACAACAGCAGCAGCAGAATACGACATACTGTTTATAAAAAAATTCGAATTTACTGGTGGAAATAACGAAAATCGTTAACAAATGCTCTTTGATATACAGATTATTTACAAACAATTTTAACCACAGTCAAACATTTGGGAATACCCAAAAGAAAAGAATTGTTCTGTTACAGGACTAGAACACCACCTTGGATCTATAAGCAAAATAGTTGTATCTCTTTGCATAGACTACATATACAACAGCTAACAGACGTGTTTAATAATAGTCCAGGTTAGATGTTCAAATGTTTGTAAATCTATAGGACCAAACTGTGTGGTGATCAGTCTGTAGCTTACAGTCAGTCCAATAGATTTACAAACATTTGAACATCTAACCTGCGCTATTATTAAACACGTCTGTCGGCTGTTGTATATATAGTCTCTGGGAAGAGATACAATTATTTTGCTTATAGATCCAAGGTAGCAGTCTAGTTCCGAAACGGAACATTTCTTTTCTTTTCAGTATTCCCAAATGTTTGACTGTTGTTAGAATTGTTTTTAAATAATCTGTACACCAAAGAGTATTTGTTAACGATTTTCGTTATTTCCACCAGTAAATTCGATGTTTTTATAAACAATACGTCGTATTCTGCTGCTGCTGTTGTTGTTGTGTTACCTAAAGAGTGTTTGACATACAGGGTTGTAGCGTTTGTTACCGTTACATTACGTTCGTGGGCTGTTGCAAGGTTCGTCTATGCATTTATTTTGCCTAGGCACTTTGGGGAGCGAACGATTTGTGAAAGACGGAACATGTGTTCTAAATGTTTGTACAACACCCATCTGTAGCATTACACCGAATTTCTTTATTTACATGCAAAATTGCGGTTTGTATTTAAAGTTCTACGTATAAAACGGACTGCTCTAATTAAAAGATTGGCTGTCATAATTAATAATTGGGGGTCATAACTTTTGGAATTTTTATTTTAGGGGCGCGGGTTCGAGTCCCGGACCGGGCTTCGCGGGGGGCGGCAATCTTTAGGACTGTCGTTGCGATGGAGGTGGAGGCGGTAGCGGGGGCGGGATCTGTGCTCACGCAAGTGATTACTTGAGGAGCCAGTTGCCCTTGTTACTGATAAAAACATAGATTGTTACAATTAAATTTATATGCAAATTTAATTTAATTAATTGGGCGTCTGCTGGGGTTGGAGGGGTGGAGGCAGACCTTGCATAAGTGCGTGCGGTCGTTGTAGGCGGTTATGACAATCATCGCTAAGTGCAATATCGTTTTCTCTGTTCTTCCGGGAAGGGTGGGTGGCAGCATCCTTTGATTAGCGGTCGAGCAAGTGGTAGAGGATGAAAGGGTGGGGGTGGCGTCAGTCTGGCTGTGGCGTGTGCGTCGGCATACAGGTAGGTTTTTATAAGTGTAATTACATGTAACCTGTGAATCATCGTTTGTCCTTCCGCGATGGGCAGGTTGTGGCATCCTTTGATCAGAGGTCGGGCAATAAACGAGCATGGAAGGGGCAGCGACGGGACCGGCCGGGGAAGTGTGCCCAGGTACCGACATGGTACTCTAGTGTAGAACTCTGGTAGCTATACTACTGGCAGTAATAATAATAATAATAATAATAATGATATGGTTTTCTGTTCCGCAGGACCAAATCTGAGAACTGAATGATCATATATAAACAAATTATTAGCCTAAGTGTGTTATACTGAAAACTTACCTTGTTAGCTACAAAATGATCAGTGCAAAAAGTTATTTTGGAGCTACAAGTGTGACATAATACCGTCTTGGGTGGACATGTACAAACATCTCAGTATTTCAGAGAAAGTGTGTAATTTCATAATCTAATAAATTATCACCTAAACTGCATCACATCTAATCTTCGAATGCATTGCATTGGAGAGTAAAAGGCACAGAATATTTGGGACAACCAGACCCGAAGAAATTGTGTCTAATAAATAACTAGTAAAGGGACTCCTTGCACTGTTCAAGGGCATTGGTTGGCTTTACTAGATATACAGGGAGCGATACCGCACAATAAACTTATTTTCGGTGTGGGCAGTGGCGGGTTAGACCAAGACTGTTTTGGCTTCCCTGGAAAAATCAAATCAAATCAATCACCTAATTGTTATATCTCATGGTGAAATTATTTTTCAATGTACATTCTCATTTACCCTCAATTTATAACGCCCTATTCCAAAAGTGAAAGGAAATTGTATGACCGTAAGGGGCAAAAGCTTTCTTGTGGCAGTATTAGCGTAGCATGCTGACGTTTCCCATCCCTAGTGTTCCGACCTTAGCGCTCATTCAAGCAGCTGCCAGTTTCCCACAAGCTTCTATCACCAGATGGCGTTGGCGAATGGAGAAATGTGTGCAAAATAAGGTGGTTATAGAATGGACCTCTTTGGTGCAGAATTTGAGTTTAGAAAAAATGGCCACCGTAACATTTCATTTGTGTAATTCAACATTTGTAAATTAACAAAAGTCTGCTAAATTCACACTCATTTAATATTTCTTATTTTTGGGTGAATAACATTTTAAATGCTTGATATACTTTTTTTCTCTGGTAACCAGGAGCAGTGCTGTGCTAACCCCCCCGGACCCAATGTACGAGGTTGAACAGCCAAAATACGATGTTTTTAGTTGCTCATGTACTAGGAGAAAAGTGTTTTGGATTGGATTGCAACCCTGGAGCCCAATAGCCAGACGTCGACTCACTTCAGAAGATGTCGTCCACAGTTACCAACAAAACACCAGGGGGAAGAAGTTTCACCGATCGACCACTGCAGTTTAGCCCGGAAGCTTCATTTGTTGATAAAGAATATTAGTTTTAGGATTGTTAATACTTTGAGAGTTAAAAAAAAAGGAATAGACTTTTCAGTTAAGTAAAGCACACATAGTCACAGGTAACAACTAGTTACCCTATGTGTGTGTCCACAGTCAGACCCTGCTGCTAGGATATTAGTGAGGAAAATAATAATGCCGCCAGATCATGCAATAAAAACCATCAGAGTATTAAATTAAAAATAATAGGTATTGCATCACAGGACTTGTAAATATATTACAACTAGCTGCAAGTACCCGGCTTTACCCAGGTTTAAAATAAGGTTTTCTGTAGAAGCGTACCAAATTTCATGTTATTTGGCTGTCGGATTTTGAGTTATAAGGGAATAGACAAACAGACAACAAATGCTTTTCATATGTATTGAGATTGCAATCGAAGTCTGTAAGTAAAGCACTCTTCACCATGCACCGAACAAAATTTTATGTAGACAGTAGCCTTCATCTTGTTTTCAAGTTCAAGTGTACAAAATTTCATCAAGATCGGAGCAAAACTGTGGATTTTGGCGAAATCCGTAAGTACCCTCCACCATGCACTGAACGAAATTTTATGTAGACAAACTCTTTGTTTGAAGGTCAGTTGTGCAAAGTTTCATCACGATCAGTGCGAAGATATAGATTTACACGCACCCATTGAAAACGCACTTTCACTTTTTCTCAAATTTTCCGGTTGGTTTCCAAAAAAAGGGAAAGAAACCTGTTTAATAACTTTCCTCATATACTTCTTGGGTACATCTACCGAATAACACGTTATTTGGTTGTCTGGATCTAGAGTTATAAGAGAACAGACATACAGACAGGCAACAAATGCGTCTTATAAGTATAGAGATATTGTAAAATCCAAATCAGACAAAAGGTTATTTTGAAAGGATCCCATCAGCCTTAAAGCTACAGTAATGAGTGAACGCAAGAGCCACAGCTGCACCAAAGAATAAAAACCATTTAAACATGTAATGTCGAATAAACACAACTTAAGGAGAAAGCCTGAGCAACGTCATGTCACGTCTCACAGTATAGGCCGCGATCGCGTAGCCGATTAGTTGGTCACTGGGGCAAAGTCTCATAATGGCTGGCCAGCCAGCTACACAGTCGGCGACCTATTATGTGTGACATGACGCAGATTTGCTCAGACCTTGTCTCTGGACATTGTTGGTCTAATAAAGTCAGTTACGACAGTCTGCTTCTCTGTGTATTTTATTCAAAAGTTTGATGATTAAATCCGTTTTGTTACATTATGGTATACTATCAACAATGTTCACTGCTGCAGGCTCTTCAATGTCAAGTTTCATGATCATCTTAGGAAGCTTCTGGAATCTACTGAGCACTTTAACAACTTACCCCAATTTAACATGTTAGCTGCCGTGGGGTCTGGCACTACTCTGACGTCATCGCGGCAGTCAACGTGTTAAAAACAACGAAAATTCCGTCAGTTAAGAGGACGTCTTTATGATGCAACAAACACTGTAAGTTGAATGGCAACATTTGTTGTATTAAGCACTCATATTTACATAGGCACAATGGAAATGAAGGACACTATACTAGCAGTATGATACTTTGAGTGTAATTATTTGTTTGGAATGTTTTTAACATTTCATAACTCAGTCATGTTGACACATTTAATATCAATCATAGAGGAAGTTTCAGTCATATTAGTGAGAGTTGAGTCGGTAGCTGAATGACTTGAAGAGTTCTGTACTGGTTGTTGGTCGTCCAACTCGGCGAGCTCAGTTTCCGCGAACAGCTGCGCCAGTTGTATTTTCAGTTTGGCCTGCGAACGAAGATTAAAACGTTTGAAAGTTTTAGCGTAACTTTGAAATAAATGATCCACTTCGTCGTATTTATCGTCCGTCTTCTGTCTGTTTTCCAAATAACTGACCACACACTGGTTACACGCGCCACTCTTTTTCGTCTTCTGCGTCGATGTGGGTGGCGACAGAAAGTTATCTTCGTGGTCGTCCTGCGACGGTCTTTCAGTGTCAGATGATTCTGATCCTGATGAGGAAGGAAGCGCAGAAGCTGACCGTCGCTCTCGCCGGCTTTCGTTGTTACCGCCCGGAGCAGCGTCATTTGATTTTGGTGGCCGCATTCCGACTATAGGGTCCAGAAATTTCATTTGTTTGCTCCAGGGCCATTCTTTGTACGTATTCACATTGTCGGACTTCGATCCGTTTAGAGACCTTTTGTATTTCAAGTAGGAATCTCTACAGTTCCTCCATTTCATTTTTACGACCTTAGCTGAAAAGAAACAAGACTTTCATTAGGACCACAGTGCCTTAATAAATACTAAAATTGAAATAATTCTTAACAAAAGTATGTAATATATCGCAGTAAACTGCCAAAATTGCAAATACTACATCATTTATTACTCGAGTACTAGTTTTGTCAATAAGTTCATGATAAAATCGTTCTAAAATCAGAACCAAAAATAAGCATTTTGACAATTACAAAAAATGTGTGGAAGACAAGGGACTATACAAGAATTGGTACATACAAGTAAGCTGTAGAGTAACATATATTACAATAGTGACTGGAATACTCATTGTAGTTATAGAACCATAGCAGGATAAAGCTGAATTTCGTGGACATAACTGACACACTGAAGTATGGAACATGTTATAAGACTAGGACAGGGTATTCTGACCGAAATCGTGCCATCTGAGAGCAACTTTATTTCAGATGTATTTCTTTTTCATATTTACAAAGTAGTTTACTGTAATGTGTTAAAAGAACATTAGAACGGACTATAATTCAAAAATCATATTTTTTTATGAAGAACATTTCTAAACTGTAATTTTTTTTTCAATAGTTGCAATCATGCGAGCGCCATACAACTTGATAAAACTTGGTTTGATACACGTCGAATAAGAAAATAAAAGAAATTAAGCTGGCAACATATGTAAAGCATACAAGGATTCACTTTGTACAAAACGCCAATATACGACGGTTCACCTTAAGTTAAAATATACGGTAGTTATAGAAATAGTGCGTCGAATGCAGTAAATAGCAACAAACTATGAAGTTACAATGGAAATGATACGCTAGTTTTCTTGAAACATGATTATATAAACCTACACTCACAGTAGCACATAGTGAAAGGCATATTAAATTATAGATCGACAACGAAACGTTTTATCCACAATGTGGAACTCTTCCACTTGTTAAAAATGAGTAAAATATCCCACTGAAATAGTGAATCATTGGAATACTACTGCAATTTTGAAACGCCACCCATACAGCATAACTCGTAAAATATGAAAGATAAAAATAAATTGTAAAAATATTTATTATTGTAAAAAATCCAATAAAGGAATGTACAGAGTAAAGAAAGGGGGGATTTTGGAGGAAAGGATGAATGGGGGACGAGAGAAGGCAGTAGATAGAACTACACTGAAATCAAGTACTTTATTTCTCGTTAAGCTTACAAGTGAACGCAACCAAGTCATTAGCTCGCTGAATTACATTGAGCTATATCTACATATTATTTACCTACTAGCTGAATGTAACTCGCTTCATTGGCCAGTAAGCAGTCTTATTAATTTAATAATGGAAAATAAGAATAGTTGGGTATTTTTACCGGCCCCCCAGTGCTGATGTAGCAGTTTTAGAATCATTCAAGGAAAGTCTACACCAGGTAGTGCATAGGTATCCGGGCCATGTAATAATAGTCGGAGGAGACTTCAACCTTAAGAGCATAGATTGGGACCTCGCTAGTTACATTTCAGGCGGTACAGACAAGCAGTCTTGCGAGCTACTTTTGGACACATTCTCCGAAAACTGTCTTGAGCAGTTAAACCGGCAACCCACGCGCAATGGAAATATTCTAGACCTTACAGCCACAAACAGGCCTGACCTTATTAACGATGTCTGTGCAGAGACAGGAATTAGTGATCATGATATCGTCATAGCGTCGATGGTGACCAAAGTTCATAAACCAATCAAGAAGGCTAGGAGCGTGTTTTTGTTGGGAAGAGTCGACAAGCAAATGTTAGGATCGCACTTAGAAAATGAATGGGCATCGTTTAATTCCGGGACTATGGATGTAGAGGAATTGTAGACTAAATTTAAGTGCATTGTTAATAAAGGGTTAGAGAAATATGTGCCAGTAAAGACGATTAAGGATGGAAAAGGTCCACCGTGGTATAATAATGTTAGAAAGCTGCTGAGAAAGCAAAGGCTGTTGCACTCTAGATTCAAAAAAGAACACGCAAATGATGACAGGCAAAAGTTAGTAGAGATTCGTGCGTCTATAGAAAGATCGATGCGTGAAGCATACAATAATTATCACAGCCATACCTTACAAAAAGATCTTTCCGAGAACCCGAAAAAATTCTGGTCCTATGTAAAATCGATAAGCGGGTCAAAGCCCACTGTCCAGTCACTAGTTGATCATTCCGGGGCAGTAATAGAAGAAAGCAAACGGAAAGCTGAAGTTCTAAATTTAACCTTTAAGAAATCTTTCACGCAGGAGGACTGCACAAATGTACCATCATTTGATCAACGTACTAATTCCGAAATGGGGGACATAGCAATAGGTATTTCCGGTGTAGAGAAGCAGCTGAGAGAGCTAAATACGAAAAAGTCTGCTGGTCCGGATGGAATACCAGTTCGGTTTTACAAAGACTATTCTGCGGCGTTGGCCCCCTACTTAGCTTGCATTTATAGCGAATCTTTAATTCAGCGCAAAGTTCCTAGTGATTGGAAAAGAGCGCAGGTGACTCCCGTGTATAAGAAAGGAAAGAGAACTAACCCATACAATTACAGGCCAATATCGTTGACATCAGTTTCATGTAGAATTTTGGAGCATACTCTCAGTTCGAATATAGTAAATTTCCTTGAAACGGAAAAGCTTCTTTCCATGAATCAGCACGGGTTTAGGAAACATCGTTCATGTGAAACTCAGCTTGCCCTTTTCTCACATGACATCTTGCGAGCCATGGACGAAGGGCAACAGGCGGATTGTGTTTTTCTCGACTTCAAAAAGGCGTTCGACGCGGTGCCACACTGCAGACTGCTAACGAAGGTACGAGCTTATGGAATAGGTTCACAGATTTGTGACTGGCTGGAAGATTTCCTAAGTAATAGAACGCAGTACGTTGTTCTCGACGGCGAGTACTCATCAGAGACGAGTGTATTGTCAGGCGTGCCCCAGGGGAGTATGATAGGACCGCTATTATTTTCTATCTATATAAATGATCTGATGGACAGAGTAAGTTGTAATTTGCGACTGTTTGCTGATGATGCTGTGGTGTATAGGAGGGTGTCGTCTGTAACTGACTGTAATAGCATACAGGATGACTTAGACAAAATTTCTAGTTGGTGCGAAGAATGGCAGCTAGCTCTCAATGTAGAAAAATGTAAGGTGATGCGCATGAGTAGAAAAAAGAATCCTATAATGTTCGAATACAGCATTAGTCGTGAGCTTCTTGATGCTGTCGCGTCGTTCAAATATCTAGGCGTAACATTGCAGAGCGATATGAAATGGAATGAGCATGTAAGGACAGTTGTGAGTAAGGCGGACAGCCGACTTCGGTTTATTGGGAGAATTTTGGGAAGATGTACTTCACCTGTAAAGGAGACCGCGAATAAAACGCTTGTACGACCACGTTTTGAGTATTGCTCAAGTATTTGGGACCCGCAGCAGATCGGTTTGAAGGAGGACGTAGAGGCGGTTCAGAGGCGAGCAGCTAGATTTGTTACCGGTAGGTTCGACCAATGCGCGAGTGTCACGGAAATGCTCCGGCAACTCAATTGGGGATCGCTGGAAGAAAGACGACGTTCTTTTCGTGAAATTCTGTTGAGGAAATTTAGAGGGCCGGAATTTGAAGCTGAGTGTAGTACGATCTTACTGCCGCCTACTTACATTTCGCGTAAAGATCACAAAGACAAGATAAGAGAAATTAGGGCTCGTACGGAGGCATATAGGCATTCTTTTTTTCCTCGTTCAATTTGGGAGTGGAATAGGAAAGGAAATGCCTAGTAGTGGTACAGTGTACCCTCCGCCACGCACCTTACGGTGAACTGCGGAGTTTGTATGTAGATGTAGATGTAGAAAAACTGTAGTAAAAGAACTTTTCCGTTTTTCCGACAAATTTGTGAGATACGATGTCATATGTTAACGACTTTCACAGCAACAAATGCCATGATTGTATGTGTTAGATTGAGATATAACTAATTATTATACCTTGGTACTGGAACTGCTATACTTTTCACCACAAGCGTCCATGACATCGCTACGTCTACCAGCGACCTAACACTTGTCCTAATATATTCCCATTGTTGTATTCCTTGCTACTAATTATTAGAGCTCTTTAAGTAAGCTACCTCTATAATTTTGAAGCACATAATCACAAATTTCAATTATACTAGTATTAAATCTAAGCCGTAGCAGCTGGTCAGTATGAGATGCGCTAGGCAGAAGCTTTCGGTCATAAGCACTTACTACGATTACTATCGCTAAGTAACCATAAGAAATATGATGAAACGTAGCCATCCTTAAACAAATGATCTTACATAAAGTTTTAACAAGACGTTAGAAGATATGCTGTCGATGTTCAGCTGAAGGATTGGCATTCAATACGAGTACTGCCAGTCGTGACATTTGCTCCATGGCTGTGAAGCTGAGACGACAGTGGATACGCTATACCCGTTCCAACCGGACGATACTCAGGTTGGC
Organism: Locusta migratoria; assembly: GCA_026315105.1. Classification (NCBI taxonomy): domain Eukaryota; kingdom Metazoa; phylum Arthropoda; class Insecta; order Orthoptera; family Acrididae; genus Locusta; species Locusta migratoria. Next base: position 357,396,283 of record CM048748.1, read on the forward strand.
TATGTGAAAAAGCTTATCACGAGGATCGAAGAAGCAAGACAGCTGGCTCACATACGGATTCTGGACGCCCAGGAGAAGGACCATCAGCGGTATAGCGATAAGCACCGACCTGGGCTATCGGAAAAGTTACTGAAGCTGTTATTTGGTCCGTATCGTGTCATACACCGCCTATCAGACGTTACATATGAAGTCAGGGATTATGAGCCGTCCTCAAAACGACCAAAACGAAGAGACACTGTTCACGTCCTCCGTATGAAGCCTTACCACGATCCCAAAGAACAGATAGATAGAAACGGCTTGTTGTTCAAAGACTAATGATCATTATGGTAATGATGAAGCCACGAAGGACGTTCTGGCGCCGCTCATCGTCACCATAAGGAAGGCGAGCAGGCAGAATGGAAGGATTCTCCGGAACAGCCATACGGAGGACCCATGACAAGATCCAGGACACTGTAGCTGGCTTACCGCTAGCTCGGATCCATGGGTCTTTTGATGACAAGGACTTCAGAAGGAGAAAAGGAGTTTTTAGCATATCCTGACTAAGAGAAGTGATAGGTTGGTGGGACACATTCTGAAACATAAAGGAATCGTGATCTTAGCATTAGAAAGGAAGTGTGTGGGGTAAATACCGCAGAGGGAAACCGAGGGACGAATACAGTAAGCAGGTTCAAAAGGATGTAGCTTGCCGTACGTATTATGAGATGAAGAAGCTTGCACAGGACAGGGTAGCGTGGAGAGCTGCATCAAACCAGTCTGCGGATTGAAGATCACAACAACAGTTTTATATGCAATGTTACCGAAGCTGTGACCAGACTAGTGCTGAGAAGAATAGATGGGAAAATAGAGGAAAATATAGGAGATGATCAGTTTGGACAAAAGGAAGGGGGACCAGAGATGCAATTGGGTATCTGAAGAGGTTAGCAGAAAGGTTTTTAGAAGCATAGACGGATCCAGGTGGGGGGGGGGGGGGGGGAGGATCGTTCGCCCACCCCTCTCAGCAGCTCTTTTGAGCAGTTTTTTTTTATTTTTTATTTTTTTAGAATTCTTAGCTTGCGTGCTGTCACTGCACGGAGTCTTTAAAACTGTGACACTTTTGTTTATTTGGGCGTGGGTTAAAAAGGGGTGGCCGGTACTAGAGTCTTTCTGCTGAGCCAGAGTTTAGCTGACGATGAGAATTCTTGCACCCCCCCCCCCCTCCCAGCAGGCCGTCCTGGATCCGCCCCTGTTTAGAAGTAATTACACAAATATATGTTTCTCTTGTCAACTGGGAGAAAGAGTTTGACAGAACTGAATAGTGTATGCTGCTGAAGATTCTGAAAGACTGGAAGGATGGGCCGATAAAAAATGTGGGACCGAAAGTAGTGGTACCAATAGATGAAACTGAAGAGGTGGCTATTGGAAGAGACAAGGTTGTTGTATGTCACCAACACTTTTTAATATATATGCTGAATAACTAATTAACATGACCTTAGAAAAAGGTAATTCTTATCATCATTATACCTACAGCAGTCTATAATTGTCACCAGTGCATTTATTTAATGCTTTTGTGTGCACCTGAAATACTTTTTTATGTGGACTGAATCGTTACATTGGAAATTTACCTGTTCTACAAATTTTATCTTGATATGAAATGTGGATTTTCATTAATCTGAAAAAAGTAAATCTATGCAAATAAATTAACATTGTGCAATTAAGGAAACATGTTCCTCGTTTTGGCTAATCTCTAGTAGATTTTGAAAGTTTGATTAGCCGAAGTACCTGTGAAACAGGAAAACTGCTGTCAGCATCCAAGAACTTTAGTTTTATTAAATGATTCCGGTAATACACTCATTTCATTTTTTATAATTCTGTTACACTTAATTTTATTAAGATATTGGCCTATGCTGTACTGTGAAAAAAAAAATGCCCAAAATATGCCGCCCCCTAAGTTCTGCCGTCCGGGACAACTGCCCCCTTTGGCCCCCTCCCCCCTAGATCCGGCCCTGCTTATGTTGTTGTTATGGTCTTCAGTCCGGAGACTGGTTTGATGCAGCTCTCCACCTTACACTATCCTGAGCAAGCCTTTTCATCTCCTCATAAGAACAGCAACCCACATCTATTTGAATCTGCTTACTATACGCGTATATTGGTCTCCCTCTGCGATTTTTACCCCACACACTTCCCTCCAATGCTAAATTTACGATTCCCCGATGTCTAAGAATGTGTCCTACCAAGCGATCCCTTCTTTTAGTCAGGGTATGCCAAAAATTCCTTTTCTCACCAATTCTGTTCAGTACCTCTTCATTAGTTATGCGATCTACCCACCTAATCTTCAGCATTCTTCTGTAACACCACATTTCAAAAGCCTCTATTCTCTTCCTGTCCGCACTGCTTATCGTCCATGTTTCACTCCCATACAAGGCAACATTCCACACAAATGCCTTCAGAAAAGACTTCCTTACACTTAAATTAATATTCGATGTTAGCAAATTTCTCTTTTTCAAAAATGCTTTTCTTCCCATTGCCATTCTGCATTTTGTATCCTCTGTACTACGACCATCGCATGTTATTTTACTACCCAAGTAACAAAACTCATCTACCACCTTCATTTTTTCGTTACCGCCCTGCTTATAGTGTATGTATTTTGAGATTATAATACGACAGCGGATACAACTATTTCATTCTCAAGTTTCCTAATCACATGCCGACATTTTAAACCGTTTGCGATCAAAAACGTTTAGGTAAGGTAAGTTGATATGGAATGACAGCGAAGTAATGATGAATAAAGTAGCCCCGTGTTATTGGCTCACAAAAAAGCAAATTTCACGTGCAACCTTTGGCAAAGAAATGTCCATTTCATACTCTGAGGTAAATAACCAATCTACAAGGATATTATCTTGACTGTGTAGTTGTGTGCTATATTAAAGTACTGGTATTCTTGCACTAGCAGTCATCAATCCGAAGATTGGTTTGAACACCACAGTGCTTTACTAGGCATGGTCCTGTTTGGAGGTGGTATGCCTATGAACAATAATATGCGAGTACAGACATTGCAAAACCGTTAATATTGTTATGAGGACAGGAAGCGAAATCGAGACAAGATACAATGAACACATAAATGCCTACCACAGCAAATAAATTTAGTAAATCAGCAGTAGCGACCCATATAAAGGACACGGGTCATCCATTTCAGAGTATTAAGCGTGATCTTCATATTCTGCATAAAATGAATAAGGGGCATTTAATGGACCTGTATGAAGAATTAGAAATCTTCAACCATGGAAAAAAAAAAAAAAAAAAAAAAAAAAAAAAAAAAAAAAAAAAAAAAAAAAACATGGCGACCTTCTGCTAAATGGCAAACTTGAAAGCAGTAATAACAATTTTCTTAGAAATTTCTCCATTGTTGACTGTATATTTCATTATTCTGAATAATTCATTATTCTGTATATTCTGACTGAATATTTCATTAAAATGTAAAAACTAATGATGTAGGAAAATAAGTATGTCCCTAGAAACATCTGTTTCAACACATGCCATCTACATATACACACTTGATGGCATATTCACTGTAAATATTGATGTAAGTAGGTTATCTTTAGCTTTTAAAGATCTCTAGTAGAGTGTAAAACATCTTAACTCAAAATGTTTACATGTGTTGTGTACATAACTGTGTTCTGATGTTGTGTGTGCCAGATAACAAGATTATTGACAAAACTGTAAGTAAACACAACTATAATAATCCAGAAGCTATAATTACGAAACACACATACTAAAATAGCTGTAACTTCCTGAACAGATTAAAACGTCCAACCATAACCTCAGTGGCACCCACAACACAAAACATAACAAAACAGTAATGGATCTGTTACTCACTACGTTTACATGTAACACATCTTCCGGAAGACGAAAACCGATTTTCGTAAACCGTTTTTCGCTGTCGTGTTTACATGGCACAGCCTGAATCGGATTTCCTAATACACTTAAGATGGTGTCTGAAAAACAGCTGCTTCAGTCCCCGATTTAGTCCGCATAATCGCCAATTTTCTTTACTTAAATACACAGATTCATGATCACTCTAATATTAATACTTTTATTTCACATTAGAACATATCTCTCTGTCCATATGCGCCGAAAATTCTTACCAAAAAAACACAATCTGACAAGTCAAGAACGCTTCAAAAACGGTTGAGTTTACATGGGCACGAAAATCGATTGTAGAACTGGAAAACCGCTTTAGAGAAGTGGATTTCCAGAATCGATTTTGGAGTGTTTACATGACCAACCAAAAGCGGAACAGTGTGGCTCCACAATAGTATAACAAATCTCGATTTTGGGATTAGTAACATGTGATATAGCTATGTGTGTGGCATCTCTGTACTTCTGTGTGTGCAATATTTCTGTATATATTGAGCTAAGTTCTTTGACCATAACATCTACCTAAATGTAAACATTGCGATGCTTTGAGTGTCAGTTATAAAGTGTACTGTGGCGATGTTTGGAGTGACAGTTTTGAAGTGTACTGTGCAAAACCTGAAACATGGGAGTGCAAATTAGCATCATCTTACTACAATGTTCTCAACCAATATCCATGAGAAATGTACAAATACGAACTGGATACTTATATGTGAGTACACTTAGAGCCTTATCACAAATCACTCTACCACATACCATATTTGCTTGATGTATATGTATATCTATAGGATACCTATGTATGTATAACTGTATGATAAGCACAAAGTAATTAACGTTTTCTTTAAACAGTTGTCTGAATGTAAACACCTGAGGATGGGCACAAGCCCGAAACCGGTAGTGTTCTAATAAACCGCCAAAAAATTGTGACTGGTAGCGGAGTTTATTTCCACAACCTATTGGGAAATCGGTTTACGAAATCCGGTTTTGGGAGCCCGTGTAAACGAGGTGACTGTAAAATGCGCCCGAAGATGTCAGATTGTTGCCGAAACGCGTCGTGCTGATAAAAATATTGGTAAAAAAGTGAGTGCTGCGGTATAAATTATTTCGAAAATTTGCAAAACCGGTTGTGCGAGTCTACAAAACTTCAATAAAATTCAGCTGGAGGGAATACTCCAGACGAAGGCATACATTCGTTACAACGGAAAGGCGGTCAAGTAATAAAAGTACATGTGTGGTAACAGTGGACTGTATCTGTCAGAAGCGCTGCATTTTGAGGCAGGCAGGTACAGGCGCGTCCGCACAGGCTGGCGGTAACCAGCTGTGTCCCCTCGGTCGGCCTTGGCAGACCGGCCCATTCACAAAGGGCCCATTGTGCCGAGCGCTTGCAGGTAGCCACTAGCAACTCGTCTTTACCTGCAGTTTGACAGCGTCCGCGCGCTGCTGCGCCTTGCACCGCTACCAAACACCGAGAAAACAAATCTGTGGCCTATCATGACTAGAAGAAGTGCATCGGTCTAGTAGGTCATATCTGAGACATCGACAAGCAGTTAATTTAGTTGTTGTTGTCGTCGTCTTCAGTACGGAGACTGGTTTGATGCGTCTCACGACCCTACTCTATCCTGAGCAAGCCTCTTCATCTCCTCATAAGAGGAGCCACATCCATTTGAATGAGCTCACTGTATTCGTCTCTTGGTCTCAGTGATCTGCACGGGTTACTCTGCAAGTCACATTGAAGTGCCTGGCAGAGGGTTCATCGAACCACCTTTATACTATTTGTCTCCCATTCCATTCTCGAATAGCGCGCGGGATGAAAGAATACCTGAATCTCTCCGTTCGAGCTCTGATTTCTCGTATTTTAATCTGATAATCGTTTCTACCTATGTAAGTGACGGTCAACAATATATTTTAGCATTCGGAGAAGAATATTGGCGATTGGAGTTTCGTAAATAGCCCACTCCGCAGCGATAAAGCGCCGTTGTTGTAATGATTCCCATCCCAGGTCCTATATCATTTCTGTAACGATGTCTCCCCTGTATCGTGACAATACAAAACGAGCTGCCATTCTTTGGACTCTTTCAATGCCCTCCGTCAAACCCACCTGAAAAGGATCCTACATTGGGCAGTAATACTCCAAAAAAGAACGGACAAGCGTAATATATGCAGTTTCTGTAGTAGTTATGATGCATCTTTTATGGGTTCTGCCAATAAAACAAAGTCTCTAGTTCGCCTTTCCCACAACATTATCTACGTGTTCTTTCTAGTTTAAGTTTGAAGTAATAGTAATTCCCAAGTGTTTTGTGGAGTTTACGGCCTTCGCTTTTGAGTGATTTATCTTGTAAACAAAGGTTGATGCCAACCTCTGAAGCTCAAAAGTCCCACCCGGAAACTTAAAATGTCCCTTTTCTGCATAAGTGTCCCACGGCAAACAAAAACATGTGTTGCAAATAATATCAATAATAAAAGTATAAGTTCACTTACAGTAGCGTAATATGCTGACGTTGGCAACGACTGTGGAATACTCTTTCAAAGTCCATTCACAAAATGAGCGGAATAATCCTTTGTGTTGACCAAAAAGTAAATAATTAGTGCTGTTCGAGCTCTGATTGCCACGTGCTTTACGATTGTCGTGTACTTCACTTCCGCGAAGTGTTTATCTTTGCTGCTGCATGTACCATAACAATTACTATACACTGTTACAAGCAGCAATTAAATGCCGCACATTATTCTCCCTTTATTCCTTCCTGAAAAATATTTGTCAAAATGTCGCACAACATGGAACAAACGCACGGGCTGGCAACATTAAATTGGTCTCCCTGTGCGATTTTTAGCCCACAGAGTATCTCCAATACTAAACTCGCGATTCCTTGATATCTAAAAATGTGTCCAACCAACCGATCTCTTCTTTCAGTGAGCGTATGCCAGTAATTCCTATTCTCCTCAATTCTGTTTACTACTTCCACATTAGTTACGTGATCTACTCATTCTTCTGTAGCATCACATTTCAAAAGCCTCTACCTTCTTCCTGTCACACCTATTTATCGTCTATGTTTCACTCCCGTACAAGGTAACATAGTACACCAAACACTTCAGAAAAGATTTCCGTACACTTAAATAAATATTTGATGTTAACAAATTTCTCTTCTTCAAAAATGCTTTTCTTCCCAGTGCTGTTCTGCATTTTATGTCCTCTTTACTGCAACCATCATATGTTGTTTTACTGCCCAAGTAACATAACTCATCTGCCGCCTTTATTGTTTCGTTAACTAATTCCTTCAGCATAGGTTCTGCTCTTGTTAATGATCATTTTCTTTCAACACATGGTCCATTCCATTCAACTGCTCTTCAATGATGTAGATAAGATTAATATTAACAAGTGCGAAACAACTGTTATGGAATGCAGTGAAATTAAACCAGGCATGGTCCTATTTGGAGGTGGTATGCCGTTGTCTTCCTCCGACCTCCGAACTGACTTACCCAGGAAATTACAGGAGGACCTACAGTTTAACGTGGGTTCCGAACCACGGCGCTACTCGGTATTTTTCACATGAGCAGTACTGCCAGAGGTGAAAGAATTGGAAAGTGGCAGATAAAAATTCTAGGACCTGGCGGGGATCGAACCCGCGACCTTTGTAGTCTGGCACTCTACCACTCTACCACTGTGCAACCGAAGCGCACTAAATTGTCAGCAATCAGTCGTAAATATTTTGTTTATTCACCAGATCTAGATTTCGATCTGTGTGTGACTATTACCAATTTTTAACCGTTTGATTTAAGCACAAAATATTTATTTACGAATGATTGTTGACAATTTTCTACAAATTCTGAAGATTAGATTACAAAACGAGAGAATAAAGGTATTGCTCAGTTAAAATGTTTGTAAATCTAAGTCCCAAAGCTTACCACATGTTTAAACTAACTTACGCTCAGGACAAGACACACTGCCATGGCCGAGGGAGGTTGGTTTGGTTGGTTTATTTTAGGGGGACGAAACTACGGAGGTCATCAGTCCCGCCGGGGGAGGATTGAAACCTCGGAAGGCGAGCAGCGGAGCGCTCCACAGCAAGGCGCCTTAGTGCGCTGGGCCGCTCTATCGCGGCATTAATTTAGTATTAGAGGGAAATGTGGAGTGAAAAATCGCAGAGGGAGACCTCGAGACGGGTGCAGTGAGCAGGCTCCAAATGGCTGTGGGCTGGCACTGTAATTCAGAGATGAAGGCCGTCTGCACAGGACAGAATAGCGTGGAGAGCTGCTAATGCAGTTAAAGGAGCGAAGGCCAGGACAACGACGACGGCGGAGTGGAGCGTATTCACAGGTGAAAGGGAAGCAGTTCAGACAAGTAGCGAACAGAAGCTTTTGACGTGCAGTGATGCTGAAGAATGCTGAGCAGCTCCAACAGTGAAAACATATAGATGTAATGGTGTGGTGTCTGCTCTTCCACATGTATATACTTATATGTATTTATACGCGATGACTGCGTAAGGTTTGTTTACTTCCCCGCAGACCTCGTATGACGGTCGCTAGACCCCAACTTGAAGCTGATAACAGAACAAGGTACTACGCATCATAAGCAATGCTCCACGCTACACGCGCACAGCGGGTATTCACCGTGAATACCGCCTTGATACCCTCACGGAGGTATTCAAAAAACACGCCGCACGACTGTACAAAAATGCTAGACACTCTAACAACCCCTTTATCCTTAATCTGGGTAACTACGACCACAACCATAGGTGGTAGCACAATCGATCTAAAACACTTTCTCAAGAACAGATAAAAACCTATTATAAGCTTTATAGAGGCAAACAAAAACCATTGTTCATCGAACCCCCGCATCACAGAACAACCGACTGGCATCGCCAGATGAGCAATTACCGCCAACAAACCGGCAGTCGCAGGTAACATGAACAAGCATAAAACACAAACAAATCCCACACTAACCCACACACTTAGAGATCGATTCCAAAATCTACCAATTATTCGTCAATCTTGATTGTTGCAGACATCCGCCCCTGATGTAGCCCAGGAGACATCCCAGTGTCAGCTGCAGAGGGGTGACTAATCAAACCGAATTGACAAACTTATGACAAACACGCAATGAAAATGGTACTGAGCTTGCGCGATACCCAAAACTAACATAACCACACCCTTGCATGATCCGTCGCAGATAGCAAGGATCCGCTACTGCTCTTACTACCCGCTCCTGACTGTCGCAGAGGTTTTTTTCCCTTGGCACTTGCCTTGGCACGTTTTCCCCTCTGCCCTTAAAAACCGCTCATGTTTCAAAAGCTTTCGACCACTTCTATCATCCTGATGGATCGTATTAATGGGTAATCCTACCCACACGTACGGCACACATCACGGTACCCGCTCCTGTGACTCCTACATTACACATACTAAGATATGAAGAGGTGACAGTAGAGCTATTGAGTTGGTCATGCTAGTGCGAGCGTGGAGGGGCTCCACTCTAAATAATAATAATAATAAAAACCAACTGATGTGTTCAGCCTGCCTGGTGCAAGTCTTTTTAGCTGACGCCATTACGGCAACTTGCTTGGCAATGATGATGAAATTATGATGAGGACTATGTAACACCGAGCGGAGAAAAATCTACAGTCGGACTGGAAATCAAACCCGGGCCCTCTACAAGGCAACCCACCAACAGGCGGACCGAAATGGCTAGTATAAAAGGGCGTGGACGATGGGGGCGCTACGGCTGTAGTCTTGAGACTTGTGGGAATTTGAAACGGACGGGAGGCGAGCGCCGATTACCAAGTGGTTAAGGTGACCGCTGGCTAAAGCGGGACAGTCGGGTTGGAAGTCCGGTCGGCCTCATATTTTCACTTGCCGCCATTGAGTAATTACAATACCCTAGGGCAGTGTTTTCAACCTCGCAAAGTCTTTCTCTGGGGGGGGGGGCACCAATATAGAAGGAAGTACTTGTATCATCCATAAAATAACTGGGGGTTCAGAGGTGCCCACCCCCTCCTTGGCAATGACTCACCCCCTTCCTCCACCTCCCTCCAAATTGATATCCCCCCTCCCACATCCGACATATTAGATCCTGGATTCCTAGTTTATTACGTAAATAAATAAGGTTTTGCCATTTAATATTCAAATTAAACATCTTTTATTTCAAATTTTGTAAATTGTCTTGAATATCAAGAACTCAGACGGAAAACCAGTACTAAGCAAAGAGGGGAAAGCTCAAAAATGTTCAAATGTTTGTATAGCTTATGGGACTTAACTACGGGGTCATCAGTCCCTAAACTCACAAACTACTTATGAACTACCTAAGACTAACGAACACTAACTCTCGCAGATTTTTTGAAACTAATTGGTAAAAATTTTCAAGCTGATGTCACTGCTCTCTTTCAGCATGTTCTTTCCTCGACCTATTTTATTTTCAACAAAGAATACTTTGAGCAAACTGATGGTGTCGCCATGGGTAGTCCTCTGTCCTCCATGGTGGCTAACCTTTTTATGGAGGACTTCGAGGAACGAGCACTTGAACCAGCACCCCTTAAACCTACGGTGTTTTGGAGGTATGTAGATGATACTTTAATTGTGTGGCCTCATGGGGAAGATAATCTAAAGAAGTTTTTACATCATGTCAACTCCCTTCTTGATAACATCCGGTTCACTACCGAAGTAGAGCAAAATGAATGCTTACCTTTTTTGGATGTTTTAGTTAAAAGGTAGGATGATTGCCCTTTGGGACACTACGTTTATCGGAAGCCAACTCATACTGATTTATATTTACAGGCTTCAAGTTGTCACCATCCGTCGCAAACCAGCAGTGTCCTTAAAACACTTGTTCCCAGAGCCCATACAATCTCAGATGCTGATAGTCTGCCACAAGAGCTGGCTCACCTCCAGCAACAGATATTCTAACCAGGAAATAAGTAAGGCACTCTCACTTAGAAAGAAGAACAAGAAAATGGAGAACGAGGAGGATACACCGGTAAAATCCCTTGCTTTTCTTCCGTTTGTGAGCAATATTTCTTTTAAAATAGCAAGAATTCTCCATAATTTTCAAGTGAAAGTAGTTTTCCGTCTTCCATCCAAAATTTTAGACTTGCTGGGTTCGGTTACGAATGACTTGTTGTTACGTAAGGATGGTGTCTACAAAGTTCCCTGACATTGTGGTATGGCTTATATAGGACAGACTACGCGCACTGTTGAAGAACGTTGCAGTGAACACAAACGCAACACACGCCTTTTACAGCCAAGCAAGTCTGCTATTGCTGAACATTGCATTTCCACCGGACACTCTATGGAGTATGATAAAACGGTAATTTTGACAACAGCAACATCTTTTTGGGACTCCATTATCAAAGAATCTGTGGAAATACGTGTCGCGGAAAATTTGATGAATCGGGATAGTGGCTACCAACTTGACAAAGCATGGAATCCCGTCATTACTAAAATTTGCTCAGATCGAAGACGACAGAGAGCGCCGACGTCGGCTGTGAGCGGCAGTGGCAGAGCAGAGGACAGCTGAACTCCGCGGCTCCACCAGCGAGGGCGCTGCCGTCCGGCAGTGTGGCCCGTCTGTTTATGTTTTGACGCATGCGCTGTAACCGCCAAGTTTTCTGTATATAGTGGAACGCTGGACGCACTCTTCAGTCTTCATTCACTCACCTGAGGATGGCTAGCAGGTGTCTGGCCGAAATATCGTGTGATGTTTTAGACGACGACCGGCTGAATACCCGAAACTTCTATGAATAAAACATTCCTTATATATCAACACCCAGAACCATGAACTAACAAAAGGCTTTACTGCTTATCGAATTCAAACTCATATCCTTGACATTATGAATTCAGTACGCAACCACTACACCACGCGGGATTTTCACAGGCAGTACTTCTATTACTGAATTTCGTCAATACCTTTCTTGCTTTATAAGTCGCCTTTACGGTCTCCGCTTTCTCGGTTAGTTTTCACTGCCCACATTTCCCGTATTTCTTCATTCCTTGCGAACACAAGCATCATACAACACTCTTGACTTCGGTTTTTACAGCCAACAGAGGAAATGGAACAACATGCCATTTATCTCGATTGCGCTTAATTATTACGTAAAACACATTATTAATTACACTCAGTAAATCACTTGAAACCAACATGTAATCTTAAAATTGCCGCGAAGTTCTAAGGTTATCGTCAACGACCAACAAAGACGTTAATTTACGTAAATGGAACTGACAAAAGACGTGCAGAAGTGGAGCAGTGCCTACTATAATACAACCTGTACGAAAATGTACAGTGAATCGCTGTCAGAAGCTTGTGAAGACACGACACAGTACAGAAACGTACACTGTAGCTATTCACACACATGCCCACCAAATCTGGTAAAAACATGGCGTCCTGGGCTTTCAGCCAACAGAGGAAGTGGAACAACGAGCCATTTACGTTGACTGCGCTTAATGATTATGTAAATCACCTCGAACCAACATATAATTTTGAAATTGCTGCGAAGTTCTAAGGTTATCGTCAACGACCAACGAACACGTTAATTTACGTATATAGAACTGACAAGAGGCGAGCAAAAGTGGAGCAGTGCCTACTATAATACGACCTGTACGTAACTGTTCAGTGAAATCGCTATCAGAAGGTTTTAAGACACATCGCAGTACAGAAATGCACACTATAGCTATTCCCACACATGTAAAGCCCTCAAAATCTGGTTAAAACATGGCGTCCTAGCTCTCAGCCAATCAGGAGCAGTCTCACGCATGGCCACTCTCTCCCTATACAGGCTGTCTAATGGGCTGTGCTCCAGCGGCCGCCACTCAGCTAGCGACGGCAGCCTATCGGTGCGACGTAACACGGGCTTGTTGTGAGGCCTTGTATCTACACGGTGTTGCTCTGGCGCGCCTCTGACGTCGTCGCGGCAGTCAACGAGTTAATGAGGATGGCGGTCGCCGTATCATTTTTACTTGGAAGGGAGTCCCCTATTCGAAAAGGTTGAAAAACACTGTCTTAGAGCAGCTGAAGCCATTCCTTTCCTTAAGCTTCTTCCGGTCTCTCCTTAATAAAAAAAAGTTGACAATGAATCGAGGTCGGGAGATAAAAAAAGGTAATGTTACAAATAGACTAAATAGATGAGACTTCGTTTCAAAGCGAGTTTGAGTCGATGGAATAGGAAGTAGTCTGGAAGACAGACCCGGCCAGCATGGTGGATGTTCAAATTTCATGACAAAGCTCACCCACACGCAGCTAACATCGTCAAACAAGATAGTGGCAAAAGAAAAATACAATGTGTGTGCGTGGGGGGGTGAGGATGGGGGACGGTGCAACTTGAACATCCAAAATACTCGCCGGATCTCAGTCCTCCACACTTCCTATTTCGTCGACTCAAACTCGCTTGAAGGACAGAGGTTTGAAGATATTCTCGACATACAAAGAAATGGGAGGAGGCTCTTGAACACCATCCCAAAGGAAGACTTCGTGCAAAGTTTCCGTGACATGTATCTCAGAGTTCAGCGGTGGACAGTTATGGGAGGTGACTATTTCGAAGGACAATAAGGTAACTGTAGTTCATAGGTTGATCTACGTTAGTACAGGTCTATTAAAAATGTTTGTAACTCTATGGTTCTTAACTGCTTGGTTATTTAGTCCCTACGCTTACCAACTACTTAAAGTAAGGTAAACCAACGCCACCTAGATACAAGTCCTGTGCGCTGCCTGCCACGTCATAACACAAGCAAACTATTTCTCTTATGTAGCGATGTGCTGCGTTTGGCAATACGTACACGTTGTACATTGTGTTTCAGTATGTTCTTAATGTTATTTATGTGATTCACAGCAAATTTGTTTTGTATAAGATGTTTATGAACTATTAGTGTGATATCTTACCGATATTGGACGGTTCGTATTAGGCATTTTGTCTCTTACAAGCTAAATTATGCCCAGAGAATCACATAACACTGTGCAACGTGTACATATTCCCAAACGCAGCACATCGCTACGTAAGACAAGTAGTTTGCTTGTGTTATGACAATCCTTAGCAGGCAGCGCACAGACCTTGTATATAGATGGCGTTGGTTAAACTAACCTAAGGACAACACACACAGCCATGCCCGAGGGAGGACTCAAACCTCCACGGCGAACGGCCGCGCGCACCGCAACACGGCACCTCACGGCTATTCCGCCGCGGCACAAGTCTATTCACCGTACAGTCAGCGATTGTATTAAAAAGAGACCGCGTGGTTGGCTAGTACTTATCTCGGCAGAGTACTGCCGAATCACTCACAAACCGACGAAAATAAACTTGGGCACAAGCTTGCGAAAATTACTGTATAGGCGACAAAAAGTCGCGATAAAGGCAGGTGAGCATACTTAGAATAATTGGTAGTACTACGGGTATGCTGCTTAAGTCGCAAAACATTTTCCTAGAAATCAGTCTTTAGGTACGCTTTTCGGATATTTCATCATCAGATTTGTATCCGCTGGTGAATTCAGCCACTGAGAGAAGATACCTTTAGAATGAATATTACTAGTTGTTTGTATCATGGGCATGTCAGATAGCGTGCAAATGTCCATGGCACAAACAGTATGTAACATCCATGTAAGGGTATCTTGTGTGAGAAAGGCTGAAGTCACCAACAGATACAAATCTGATGATGAAATATCCGAAATGAATGATTTCGACGAAGATGTTATGCGACTTAAGCAGCATACCCGAAGCACTACCAATTATTTCGAAAATTTATTTCTTTGTCAGGTATGAGGAAGGAGAGACGAGATATGGAAGTGAAAAATGTTCAAATGTTTGTAAAGGTTATGGGAGTTAAGTGCAGGGTCATCAGTCCCTAAAACTTACAAACTACTTGTACACTAGGTTATACTAAAGACAGCACAAACATCCATGCCCGAGGGGGGATTCGAACCCCCGACAGGGAACTGCCTCATGCATCCTAGCGTAGCGCCTCAATGCTCCGCCGCGGCTATGGAACTGAATGGTTCCTCCCAAACCTAGGCGGTGAGATGGTAGGGATGGCGTCAAGGATGATATCAACACTCGCGCCATCTTTATCTCACGGCCTCTGAGTAAGCATTCCCTTCTACCCCCTAAGTCCTCCCTGCTTTGTCCTTCTTGAGAAAGGAACTGATTTCTGAAAGCTTGTGTTTACTTTTATTTTCGCCTTCTTTGTGTGACTATAGGCGGTGCTGAGCTAAGTAGTGGCTAGCGAATCATAATCATTTGAAACTCTTCTGTTGGTCCGTGTTTGCGTTACAAATGTGGGTTTGTGGCTTCACCTCGATGTAAAACACTTGTTATTTTTATACCCAAACTAGTTTCGGCAGAAAACCTACCTTCCTCAGCGGGTTTTTGTATTTAATCTAAAAGAATGCAAAAGGACATAGTTACGAAACAGTAAAACATATTGTAGTATAAGGTATACAATTCTTTTTCGATGTATCACTATATATACATGTTTATATAGTGATACAACGAAAAAGATGTGTGCTACAATATGTATTACAAAAATGTTCAAATGTTTGTAAATCTATCGGACCAAACTGCGTGGTCATCAGTCCGTAGCTTACAAACTACTTAAACCTAGGTAAACTAACCTAAGGACAACACACACACACTTGCCTCAGGGAGGACTCGAACCTCCACGGCGAGCAACCGCACGCTCCGCAGCGAAGCGCCTTAGACCGCTCGACTACTCCACCGAGGCATATGTATTACAGTTTCGTAAATGTGTCCTTTTGCATTGTCTTAGATTAAATACAAATCCTACTGTGGATGACGGGTTTTCCGCCGAAACTAGTTTGGGTATAAAAATAACAAGTGTATCAAGGCGGATCAACAAACCCACAAGTGGCTAGCTTTGGATATTTTCGTAGAGCAGAATTTGTGTCCAGCTTAACAGGTGGGAGTAACATCGAGAGCGGCTTCTAAATGAAAAGAAGAAGAACAACGACAACAGTACCATCGTGCGGTAAAACTGTATGTACTCACGCTCGTTGTTGAATTTCTTGGCGATGTCCTGCCAGGTGTCGGCCTTCTTGTGGAAGCTCTTGTACTCGGGGTGGTTGGGGTCGTACAGGAAGGGGTGCTTGCGGACCTCGGCGATGAGCTTGTCGACGGGGAAGTGGCACCAGATGAAGCGCGGAGGCATGGCCGCTGGTAGGCCGCGCTGGCTGCCGCCTGCCGCTGCGGTGGCCGCACTGCCGGAGCGGAGCGCGCGGCCTAGCAGCGGCCGGTAGCGCGCGCAGCGCCCCATGCGGCGCGCTCCGGCAGCTGGCAACAGCGCCGCAGTCGCAGCCGCAGCCGCGTGCGGTCGCGCCGCAACCGCAGACCACCGGCTGGCTGTGGGGCGGCGGGCTCTGCCGACGCCGTCGTATGCCGCCGTAGCTCGCGAGAGGCCCTGTGTACAACTTGCCGCAAGGCGCGCACTCGCATACTCCCCTCCCAACCCCGCCCCCCCCCCCCCCACCTCTAGCCAAGGTTATTCATAGCAGTGATTTTCCGTCTTTGCAACTACAATAAAAATGCGATTTCTTTTCACACCAGACACGTTTCGTTTTATTGAATGTAAAACATCTTCAGTGGTTTGTAATAATAGAAATCTACAGTTTCTTTTTTGTTTAGATCGAAAACAGTTCTTGAATGGACACTGAAAAGTAGGCCTAATGTTTGGTACTTTCGGAAATTTTGTCTTCTTTTCGTTTCACATCATCGAATGCCGGTCTGTTTAATGCAATACCGCCGGTTCTTCATGCTGTGTCGTTTTCTCACTACTTTCACTGTCACTGTTTCACTATTCAATTGTTTAATAAATAAATCATCATATGGAACTCAAGTGCTTCTTGGCTATTACTATGAACGTCCTACCAATACCAGTGCTATGACTACAAGCTTCAAAACGCTGATCACTGCAGAAATTCTAGAGTGCACTTTGCATTACTTCGTAATATAAGTGAAAACGCTGGCCTCCATTGATCAGAGTAGTTCGTGACTAAGGAGACCAACTCTCCCGTATTATACGGGTTCTCTTGTATTTAGCATTATTTTTTATATTCTCCCGTCTCCCTTATTGTCCTCCTATTACTCCCATATATTTTGTCAGTGGTTGCTGTTATAACCTGAAACCCGTGAGGTACTATCCATAGTATTTGATATTATTCTCGATTTGGAATGCAACTAACGGACACCCTGGTGTCATACCGATTGGCAGTTAATGTTTTTATAGCGTAACATAAGGACGTAATGAGTTGTGGAAGCAAATTATAGAAACGTTGATGTTTAAACAGAAGCGTTTCATTAGTAATTTCTCACTTGAATCACACGAGACAACATTTAGTAACGCTGCGAAAGAGCCAGTACTGATAGATCGCTTGCCTGCGATGTAGAACTGAAGAAAGGTAACGCCAAATATTTATATCTCTGCTATGTTAATAGTTTCTCGTAATATCTCTTGTGAAATGTTCTGGAGTATTTTCATTCCGTTTTAAAATGAACCGTATTTCAGTATGTGCCCCTGCCGTGAAAATGAAGATTAAAGACGGTTTATTTATACTGCCAGTGAAAAGTTATTAAACAACATAAGTTTGTCCATGTAAAAATGCGTCTGAGATAGTTTTGCTAACTTCTACCACAAATGCAGAACAAAAATATTAATATATATCAAATGCGAGTCCAGTATGTTTTGGCATACTATTCTCGAATTTACTTCACAAATGTATCTTATTAATGGCATTGCAATATTAAAAACTTTCCCTCAGCTTGTAAAACCACCAAAAAGAAAAAAAAATCAGTAAAAGTAAGCAAAGTATGTCAGATTACCTGTGTTTCCATTCCCATTGTCGTACATTCCAACGATATACGTATAGTTGTGCAGCTGAAGTTAATTGTTACACAATCTCCCTTATTCTCCTTTAAATTCGTGATCAAAAGTTGGTCGCTCTATTCGGGTTGTGTTGTTGTGGTCTTCAGTCCGGATACTGGTTTCATGCAGTTCTCCACAGTACCCTATCCTAAGCAAGCCTCTTCAACTCCACATAAGAACGGCAACCTACATCTGTCTGAATCTGCTTACTGTATCCATCTCTTGGTCTTCCTCTGCGACTTTTACCCCATACACTTCCCTCCAACGCTAAATTCACAATTCCTTGATGTCTAAGAATGTGTCCTACCAATCTATCCCTTCTTTTAGTCAAGGTATGCCAGAAATTCCTTTTCTCCCCAATTCTGTTCAGTACCTCCTCATTAGTTACGCGATCCACCCACCTTACCTTCAGCATTCTTCTGTAGCACCATATTTCAAAAGCCTCAATCCTCTTCCTGTCCGCAGTGTTTATCGTCCATGTTTCACTCCCATACAAGACAACACTCCACACAAAAATCCCCGAATAATTTTTCATTGTAACGTAAAGTTATTATTCAACGTGGAAAACCGAAACGAATCACAAACACGGTTGATAACTAGAGAGACGAGTCACAGGCATATTGGCACACATCACTGCTAAACAGACAGGCTGCCATATCGCATGCGATCATCCAGATTGCCTGGGGCCCCCTGTGTGGGGGCGCTTTCAAGCCGGCCGCGGTGGCCGAGGGTACTGAGGCGCTTTAGTCACGGTCTGCACGGCCACTACGGTCGGGGGTTCGAATCCCCCCTCGGGCATGGATGTTTGTGCCGTCCTAGTTCGTAAGTAGTTCATAAGTAGTTTGTAAGTTTAGGGACTGATGACCCCGTAGTTCAGTCCCTTAAGCTTAACAAACATGTTTTTGGCGCTTTCAAGACGATTATCATCCGGATTTCTGTTGTGGCGTAGCAAGCAACGCAAGCGATAGCAACATTTTGTATTGATGAGGTGAAGATTAAATTATTACGGCAAAATTTAATATTTATTTGTTAGAAAGGAAACAGAAAGGAGAAACAATGAAGACCGAACACGGAAAAGCGAGGTCGTATGAAACCGAAAATTAGTTTATATTTTGCAATATCGTAACAGAAAAGACTGAAGTCAGTTCTTTATTTGAATAAGATTGTAATCTGACAACACAATTTTCATTAAATAACGTTTTAAATGAAAAAGTCAGTCCAAATGAAGGACAAAAAATTAAGTTGTACACAGCGGTATTAACAAAGTCAGCGGGCAAATCGCAGTGGAAAAAGTAAACAAGCTCTCTTTATGCTCTTATAAATATTGTTTGATGTGCTCATATGTTTATTTTTTCGCTTGAAAATAGATGTGGGTGTTTCGAAATGTTGTTTCAAAAAAAAAAATGTTCAAATGTTTGTACAGTCTATGGGACTTAACTACGGGGTCATCAGTCCCTAAACTTACAAACTACTTACGAACTACTTACAACTAAGGACGGCACAAATGTCCATGCCCGAGGGGGGATTCGAACCCCCGACCATAGTGGCCGTGCAGACTGGGACTGACGCGCCGCAGACGGCTCGGCCACCGCGGCCAGCAATGTTGTTTCACTTTCCAGTACTTTACAACACTAACTTGACCAAAAACATGCATTGTAAAGTTTTCTTTGGCTTCCAGTAACATTTAGCATGGCTGTTTTCTCAATTCCAGTATGAAACTATGAGTTTCTATATAACAGATCGCCAGTCATAACCTCACTTTCAACATCGAGTATTGGGATAAACAAATTGACGTGTCGGACAGTGTGAATACAACTAGATGTGACGGTGCCATCACGTGAAGTTGACGTGACGGACAGTGTGTATTGACTTTTTGTATCCAGAAGATCGGTTTACAGCCCCGGAAAATAATAACAACATTCGCTAGTAGCGTTTACTGTCTGATTGCGTTAATCGTATAAACATGCTACCACAAGACCTTGCATGAGTTTAAAGTTCAGGGCTAGTACGCTAGGAGGGCTTCAGTAGACTATTATCTATCTTGTTCACTTTCGTCCATCGTTTAACCCTGCCGGCCACACCATAGGCCTCTGAGGCCCAGATGCTCAGTCAGGCCTGTTTAATCCCGCTGCAACACAGCTGGAGGGGCCGTGACTATCATGTAAGCCTCCTCTAGTTGGTTGTCTCTCAGCCAGTGTGCAGTGCACAACACTTCTGCCCCTGCCGGCTTGTTCAGGTAAACAACTAGGCCTCCGAGTCCCACATAACTTCACAAAAACCAAGGGAAAGGGAGACACAACAATCAAACAAAACCATTGTCCCAATTTGAGTTTATGTAGACGCTTTCTGAACACCTTACAAAACCTTGGATGAAGGTTACGCTTGACACACCAACTCCCCGTGACCTACGGGACAGTATTTATAGGTGCCTAAACATGACTCCACCTGCAGAGGCAGCTCGTGAAGAAATTGAGCAAGGAGCTATTCCCAAAAGAACTTACTGTAAAATTTGAGACTATAAAAAACAAACGAAATAAAAAATGCAGTGTGATTTCTGTAAGTTGCCAGTGTATAGTCAGCACCACAAAAAAAAAAAAAAAAAAAAAAAAAAAAAAAAAAAAAAAAAAAAAGTTGCACATTGTAGCGGTAAAAAATGAGAAACTTCCGCTGAATTTTGTGGTACCAATTTTAGTTTTAAACATTATTAGTTTTACATGGATTCGAATATGATGGATTTTTTTGCGTTATATGAAGTTTAAACTATTATTGTTTAATTTATGAGTCTTTGGTTCTTTTTGTGGTTTTCTGAGGAAATATATATATCTTTTATGTTAGTTATTCAAGGTTATTTAATGTATTATACCCTCATCCTTATCATGACATTGGATTTCTTAAAGAGTTTTCTATTATTATATACCGTGTGGGCCTCTGAGGCCTATGGTGTGGCCCAGACGTAGGAGCCTGGTGGTGTGGCCCACAGGGTTAAAAAGGCCTTAAAGGAGCAAAGATAATTAGAGAAAAAGAGGGAAGTGTTAGGACGAACTGTACGAACTGTCATATCATTCCGTTTGAGATGTAAGTTCTTTCTCTCTAAAAGAACAGTCTGTTTTATTTAGATTTTTCACCCTTATCCCGCAGTAACCCATGAAATTCGGTTGGTCATTGCACGGAGGAACAGCCGCTGTGATTTCGCCGAGTCCCCGCTCGTCACTTATACCGCAGAGTATTTGTCTGTGCTTATACGCAGCAGGCGGTTGAGCCGCAGTGACCTTGGGCTCCCTGCTCCCTGCTCCCACCTGGCGGCAGACAAAGCCCGCACCGCCATATGGCGCCACGCGGTTCCGCCGCGCCGCGCCACGCAACGCCGAACAGCGCCATAACCGCACCTATAAACACGGCCGCGCTGCCTTATGAGAAACAGCGCGCTGCCGACCCGCCGCGATAACTCCGCCGTGGAGCAACCGCGGGCTATAAACACAGCCTTTGCTTCCAGATACACTACGTTTACATGCAACACATCTTCCGGAAGACGAAAACCGATTTTCGTAAACCGTTTTTCAATGTCGTGTTTACATGACATAGCCTGAATCGGATTTGATAGCTCACTTAACATGGCGGCTGGAAAACAGCTGATTCAGTTCCTTATTTAGTCCTCACAATCGCTATTTTTCTTTATTTAAATGCACAAATGTATTTTCACTCTAATATTTATACTTGTATTTCACATTAGAAAATATCACTTAAAAAAAAAAAAAAAAAAAAAAAAAAAAAAAAAAAAAAAAAGCAATCTGACAAGCCAAGAACGCTTCATAAACGGTTGCGTTTACATGGGCACGAAAATCGATTGTGGAACTGGATAACCGCTTTAGAGAAGCGGATTACCAGAATCGATTTTGGAGTGTTTACATCACCAACCAAAAGCGGAATTGGGAAATCGGTTTACGAAATCCGATTTTGGAAGCCCATGTAAACGGGGTGATAGTATGTTCTTTGGAATGACGCTGTACTACTACTACTACTAGCGCTCCGAGCGGCCACATTTCTACATTATAAAAATACGCTAACACGAAAATTATGGTACAGATTACTAATCTATTCGTACAAGAAGGCCAATGAAAGTTACATAAATCGAAAGATTGTTTGTCGTAGATTTCACGAATATAAATATTGTGTGCATTTAGCCATTAAAAGTGGTAAAAGGAAGTAGAGATTTTCCTATCTACAGCTTGGATCAAGTTTTACATTCTCCAACAATCAGCTCACTGATTGGCTTTTCGCCTCGACCAAAGACGCTGTAATGCAGCGCATCTGGAGTATTAAAATAATGAATAACGAAACATGGAGTGCTCCCAACTCACTTTCTTGTGCCGTTAAAATGCTTCATTTTCGCAGTGATTAAGAGTGGTTAAAGGAAATGAATGTTTTCATATGAATGCCGATATAAAGGATGATGCACCGGGAGAGGCATCTAGCGGTGCTCGGGTGGAACTGCGAAGTCGAGAATGCCGATATAAATGATGATGCGCCGGGAGAGGCATATAGCGGTGCACGCTCTGGAATTCTGAATATCGCAGTATCGAAATAACATTACTTCCTGGCGTTGTATAAATATACGAACACCTAAACTGTAGTTCCATTTCAAATATTAGGCTAATGAAAGTATATACTTCCGTTTTTATTTGTTGTTATTGTGTCAGGCATTTTCCTTAATACGTAAAAGATACCGTTTCATACCTCACAGTGCCGGTTAAATTTTACCAAATATCCCAGCGTCCTCCTATGATAATGTTGGCAGCAGATGCTGAATAGTGAGAATCCTACGAGTCTTCATTTTACCCAATCGCTTGACAACGCTGATGTTTTCTCGTGGAATCTTCGCTTTACGAGGGCATTATTTTTACTGAGCGGACGAGGGTACATACAATAACCTGTCAACCGTAAACCAGGAACAGCATTATTTGTTTACTTCATGGTCTGTACGATACACTAATCGAGTCATTCTATGTGGTTCGAACAAATGGGCAAAGATTTTCTATCGTGTTGTTGATGTTGCCAACATAAACACGCGAGGTCGCCGACATGATTTTACCCCCAGTGACCATTGTAAACGCAATTGGTCCATTTTCGACCACACGCAACACTAGTCTACATAGATAGGCCTACTCTGCAAATCACAATTAAGTGCCTGGCAGAAGGTTCATTAACCGCCTTCATAACCTTTCTCTACCGTTCCATTCTCTAATAGCGCGCGGGAAGAAAGAACACCTAAATCGTTCCGTTTTCGATCTGATTTCTCTTATTTTATTGCGATGGTCATGTCTCTCTAAGTAGGTGGGTGCTAAGAAAATATTTTCACAATCAGAAGTAAAAGTCGGTGATTGAAATTTCACAAATAGATCTCGCCGTAACGAATAACGTCGTTCTTTTAATGATTTTCGCGTAAAATCGTGCAATATTTCCGTGACGGTTCCCCCCCCCCCTCACCCCTGTTACGAGCTGCCCTTCTCTGAACCTTCTCAATGTCTTCTGTCAGTCCCACCTGGTGAGGGTCCCACACGGGGCAACAGTAGTCCAAGAGAGGACGCACAAGTGTGATGTAGGCAGTCTCTTTGATGGAGCTTGCATCTTCGAAGCGTTCTGCCAATGAAACGCAACTTTTCGTTCGCCTTCCCCACAATATTCTCTATGTGTTCTCTCCAGTCAAAGTTGTTCGTAATTTTAACTCCTAGGTATTTGGTAGAATTTAAGACCTTAAGGTTTGACTGATTTATCGCGTAATTGAAGTTCAGCGGATTTCCTTTAGTGGTCATGTGTATTACTTCACACTTTTCTCTATTTAGTGTCAATTGCCAATTTTCGCACCATGTAGAAATTTTGTCTAAATCGCTCTGCAGTTGCTTTTGATCCTCTGTTGACTTCACTGACCGATAAACGACAGCATCATCTGCGAACAGTCTAAGGGAGCTATTCAGATTGTCTCCTAAATCGTTTACAAACACGAGGAAGAGTAGGGGACCTATAACGCTTCCTTGTGGAACGCCACTTATCACTTCTTTTGTACTCGATGACTTACCGTCAATTACAACGAACTGTGTTCTTTCTGATAGGAAATCGTGAATCCAATCGCACAATTGGGGGGATATTCCATAAGCAAGCCATTTCATTAGAAAACGCTTGTGGGGTACAGTGTCATAAGCCTTCCGGAAATCCAGAAATATGGAATCGATTTGAGATCCCTTTTCGATGGCACTTATCACTTCATGTGAATAAAGGGCAAGCTGTGTTTCGCAAGAGCGTTACAATGCCGTCCGTCGTCAAGCACGCACCCAATTTTGAGGGTGAGGGATGGAGGCGTTGAAGTCTTATTGCACACATTACAATAAAATCAAATGTTCAATTTTCTGTAAATTTGAGGGCAACTACTCTCGTCATCAGTCCCTAGGCTTACAAAATTACTTGAACTTATGCTAAGAACACCAAACACACCTATGGCTGAGAGAGGACTCGAACCTCTGTCGGCGAGTAGCGGCGCGCACCGCAGCTAGGCGCATTAGGGACTGATGACCAGAGTAGTTGCCCTCAAATTTACAGAAAATTGAACATTTGATTTTATTGTAATGTGTGCAACATGACTTCAACGCCTCCATCCCGCACCCTCCAAAATGGGTGCGCGTTTGACGACGGACGGCATTGTAACTTTTTCTACTGGGCGGCGTTAATGCTACAGCGGATCCCGAGCACAGTCTAACATAAAACTTATAATCACGACACTCCCACTGAGTTTTGTTATACGCTACGACAGCAGCGCTCCAAGTGTCCGGCAAGGTGCATTGCTGAAAACGATATTAGTTTACTATGAATACTGTAGTTTAAGGCGGGGAGGGGGGGGAGTCCTTGATGTAATTTATCACAAATGTCATTTTTCGATTTATTTTTTTATTCGTTAGTACAACTCATGGACAATAAGTTCCCAAAGTTTCGATGTTGAAAACGAATCCGAAGTGCCTGAAAATTAATTAAAAGTGTGACGCGGCCTCCCTGCTACGCCCACGTTTTGAAGCAGCACTTCAAATACCAGCTTAGTGAACAACGATTTTGTGTATTACTTTCAACCAAACATGTGCAGGATGCAACTAGGAGTTCATGATACATATTCTTTGGTTTTAAAGATCATCTTTGACTCTGTTCCGTATCTTATAAACAATAACAAATTGGCTGCGTCGTTTATGGCGAAGCAATTCTATATTTGCCTTGAGATACTGTCGGAGATGTATACAAGTGTTCGATTCCTTCTTTATTCTGTTCATTAGACGGAACCTATCCAGTGTAAATGACATGAAAAGTACAGTGTGGGCTACATATTTCCACATGTTATCAACAGATGAACACCCTATTCATCATCTGTGCCACACTAGCTGGTGTAATTACGAGTATCAGCAAGCTCAGAGGGGTTGTTCAATCTGTACATTGAGCAAGCAGTGAACGAAACGAAGGAGAAATTTGGAGAGGAAATTAAAGTTCAGGGTGAAGAAATAAAAAGTTTCTGCTGATGACATAGTAATTTTGTCAGAGACTGCAAAGGATCTGGAAGAGCGATTGAATGGAATGGACAGTGTCTTGAAGAAATAAGATGAACGTCAACAAGAGTAAAACGAGAGTAATCTAATGTAATGTCCGGAAATCTGGCGATGCTGAGGGGATTAGATTAGGTAATGAGACACTAAAAGTAGTAGATGAGTTTTATTATTTGGGTAGCAATATAACTTCTGATGGCCAAAGTAGAGAAGATATAAAATTCGGAATGGCTATGGGAAGAAAAGCGTTTCTAAAGAAGCGAAACTTGTTAACATCCTATATTAATTTAAATGTTAGGAATTCCTTTCTGAAAACAGTTGTCTGGAGTGTAGCACTGTATGGGAGTGAAACGTGGATGATAAGGAGTTCAGACAAAAAGATGATAGAAGCTTTTGAAATGTGGTGTTACAGACGAATGATGAAAATTAGATGGGTAGATCACGTAACTAATGAGGAGGTGCTTAACCGAATTGGGGAGGATAGTAATTTCTGGTATATCCTGATTAAGAGAAGGGATAGATTGGTGGGAGACATTCTGAGACATCAAGGAATTGTCAACTTAGCATTAGAAGGAGGTGTTTGGGGTAAAAATCGTAGAGGGAGACCGAGAGACGAATACAGTAAGCAGATTCAAAAGGATGTAAGTTGCTGAACGTAATCTCAGATGAAGAGACTTGCACAGGACACGTTAGCGTGGAGAGCTGCATCAAACCAGTCTGCGGACTGAAGACCACAACAACAACAACAACAACAACAAAAATGGCTAATAAACAAGAGAAAACCTGGCCAGTTGCAGAGAGACATCAGTTTTCTGTTCATAAACGTCAAGATTTCTTCATTACAATTTGCACTCAAATCAGTAAGTGAATGGTGATATGGATTGCAATACGTATTGTACATGAGTTAAAGTACCAGATTAGCCATCATAGCTGCAGCTGAAAGAAAAACCCCACAAAAGTGATGATAAAACATCGAAAGCAAAATAAATAAATAAAAATATAAAATAAAATACAATTTCGAAACAAAGCAGAAATCAATCCACAAGTGTTGTTACATTTGAACGATAAAAGACAATAATCTTCAAGACATTCGTTTTATAAGCAAAAATTATTACCCTCAAAATTATATACGTTTAAACGAAAGACGAGTGAAGTGTCAAAGTGTTCGAATCGTTAGACTCCCTATCGAACTGTTACACGCCAAAGAAAGTGAATTGTCATTTCGTAACAGGAACTTAGCCTATGTTTCTCGTATGTTTATATTCTATTAATTTCAACGGAATAAGCTGAAAATATACACATATTCGTAAGAATCGTCTCACGAATAAGTTGTTTATAGCACTTAATCAATTAAATTCGGCTGTTTCAACGATTACTTATGTCTCTCGATATTTTACTAATGTTTCGAAAGCAAAAATTACAGAAACTGTTTGGTTAATTACGTAGAAAAGTAATTATAAACATTACTCTGATGGCGCCTTGCCCACCAGTAGGGTGTCATTGGCGTTGAAACTGTTAGTTGGTAAAACTTTCAAATGTTAAAATGTTTGTAAATCTAAGGGAATTAACTACTTTGGTCATCAGTCCCTTTACAGACACACAACACACACACACACACACACACACACCTACGCCCGAGGGAGGAATCGAATCTCCGACGGCGCATCATCGGTTCGCTGCGCGGCAAGGCGCCTTAGTGCGCTCGGCCATTCCACCGCAGCGGTAACAACTTTCACAGCAGTGACCAGCAGAGCTGAGAACATCGAAAATCCTGACGGTTGCGGAACAAATGAAACTGCACAATGTGTGGTTTTGAAACACTGTTTCCAAAACATAAAACAGTGTGTGTTTTAGTATGGGCCTGTTTATTGTACCATCGTCAATTTGTACTGTTAAGTATTGCTACAGAAACACAACCATAATGCCAGGAGAGCAACTATAGGAGAAAAAAAAAAAAGTAAATTTTCATTCAGTGCCGCGGCAGTTTTGTATTTCCCGCAAAGGTTAAATTTTACTTAGCGTCCTGGCGGGATAATGTTGAAAGTCATGTTATGTTGGCATCAGTCAATCGAGTGACAATGCAAATGTTCTGTCATGAAATCTTCGTTTTACGAGGACAATTACTTTTACTGAGTGGACAAGGGTACATACAAGAACCTGTCAACCGTAGAGCACGAACAGCATTATTTATTTACTTCCTGGTCTGTACGAAACACCAATTAAGTTATTCTGTGTCGATTTCTAAGACTGTTAACATCTTGGCAAAGATTTTCTGCCGTGTTGTTGATGTTACCAACATAACCACGCGAGACCGTCGAGATGGTAGATAAAATTTACCCATGTAACAAATGCACTGCAAAGGTTACTATTATACCATTAGCTGAGGACTGACGTTTTTATGTCTAATATATTGGTTTTTATCAAAAAAGCTACAATTAATATATTTTCTTTCCTGAATTCTAGTGCCTAATTTCTATAGATGTTGTGTGTGATAACCGACATGTGATATTGAATAGACATATTACCTCACAAAATTTATTGAGCTTTCATTTTGGGAAGGATTAAACTTTTATACATCGTTATCACATTGCTGGATAGTTTACTAAGATGAACATTATCTTAAAATTCGAGTTTTGTAAATATTTTTATTCGTGCTTTCATTTACCGTACAAACTTTCGTAATATGCAAGTATAAAAACGAATTTTCTTCAATATTGAGCCCGCAGCAAAATGTACACCGTAAAACGACATTATAAATAAGGTTTGACTTTTAATGCTACTAATTATTTACCATTATCGCAACATCTCTTTCGGCCTTACGCCATTTTCAAGCAATCTGTCATAAGCTTATTGATATTTTTGCTACGTTAATTGTATGTTTGTACTTATTGCGTGTAGTTATGACGAACTTTTTATTACATATTTATGATGTTCGTATGTACTGTTATATGACATTCCTTTCTATGTGATCCGAAACCGATCAGAATGACGGCTTTCTGAAACCGTATAAGATGGCGGTTTTGAAACACTGACACAGTTCCGCGTATCGAAACATTGTTTCGAAACAATGAAACAGTGACCACTGACAAGGATACCACATGATACCGGATTTTGGAATCTCTCTATATTTATGGTACAACAAGTTCAGGACTTTAATAACAATCTGCTAAAGTCATTCGACGTAACTCTCAAAAATTCTCGATAAAGTCGACTTAGAATTTTGCAATTACACGTATTGTACCAATAATTAAATAAGTTTAAGCATCTGTCGGTGTCTCCCTCTGTAAAAAAAATCTGAGCCAAGAATACACCGAAGAACAACGAACGTACACGATAGCAAATAATAATAATAGTAATAATAAAATAAAAAATAAAAACGCCGTAGCGCTTAGAGTTCTGGCCTTGCAACTATAGGTCCTGCCGCCACAGGTTTTTTTTTTTTTCACCGTTAGTTTCTGTTACTTACACAATCTTAATATCTGATGGTAGTTTTTACGAAATAGGTGCGTTTTTTTGTTTGTTTGTAATTTTCTATATTTTATAAATGGTCGTCAAAATACATGAGTTACATTTTTTTTACAATATAGGCTTCACCATTAGTTGACGACGGTAGTCTTTGATTGTTCAGTTTGTGAAGAGCTACGTCTCTGCTTTTGGAAAGTCATCTCCATAGATACTAATGGCTTTCCAAAAAGCTAACCTATTCAATCCTCGTTTTAGGTGACGAGGTGTTCAGCTCGTCTACATACACATATACAAAAACTGACATAACATGTAATTAGAGATTCCAAGCCGGCCGCAGTGGCCGAGCGATCTACGGCGTGCCAGTCACGGTCTGCACGGCCGCTGCGGTCAGGGGTTCGAATACCCCCTGGGCATGGATGTTTGTGCCGTCTTTAGTATAAGCTAGTTCATAGTAGTTAAGTCCCATAAGCTCTACAAACATTTGAACAGGTGCCAAAATATTTTATATAACTAAATTTCAAAAGAAAACAAAAGTTGTCAAAGCGGGATTGGAACCACCGACCCTATGGTTAAGAGGTCAGAACGCTAACACCTGAGCTACACCGACAGATAGTACAACTGATTTATTATTGGTACTTCTACATCTACATATATAATCCACAGTCCACCGTAAAGTGTGTGGCGGATGGTACACCGTACCAGTACTAGACATTTAGTTTCCTATTCCACTCCCAAATAGAACGAGAGAACGAGGGAAAAAAAGAATGCCTATATGTCTCTGTACAAGCCCTAATTTCTCTTATCTTGTTTTTGTGATCATCACGCGATATGTAAATAGGCCACCTATATAAGCTTAAAGCCTCTAAATAGATAGGATGTGCTCTGCAGATGGGCAAACTGTAAAGGAAGGGGGCAGGGGATAAGCAAGTAGGTCCAGACAGATAAAAAATATTAGGTAACACACAGCTTCAAATTCGGTCCCTCTAAATTTAATATACAGAATTTGTCGGAAAAAAAGTCGTCTTCCCTTCAGCGATCCACATTCGAGTTCCCTGAGCATTTCTGTGACACTCGTGCATTGGTTGAACCTAGCTGCTCGCCTCTGAACTGCTTCTATGTCTTCCTTTAAACTGGTCTGCTGCAGGTCCCAAACACTTGGGCAATACTCAAGATGTGGTCGTACAAGCGTTTTATACGCGGTCTCCTTTACAGATGAAGTACATCATCGCAATATTTTCCCAATAAACCGAAGTCGGCTGGCCGCCTTACTCACAACTGTCCTTACATGTTCGTTCCATTTCAATCGCTCTGCAATGTTACGCCTAGATATTTGAACGACGCGGCAGCATCAAGACGCTCGCTACCAATGCTGTATTCGAACATTATGGTATTTTTTCGCTAGGCACGTACAGCACCTTACATCTTTCTACATTTAGAGCTAGCTGCTATTCTTTAAACCAATTAGAAATTTTGTCTAAGTCATCCTGTATGCTATTAGCCTCCCGTACACCACAGAATCATCAGCAAACAGCCGCAAATTACATGTTATCCTGTCCATCAGATCATTTATATAGTTTCTCACACGAATGATGTTTCCTAAATCTGAGCTGATTCATAGAAAGAAGATTATCCGTCTCCAGGAAATTTGTTACATTCAGCTTAGAATATGCTCCAAAATTCTACGGGAAACTGATGTCAACGATATTGGTCTTTCTTAGAAACAGGAGTCACCTGTGTTTTCTTCTAATCACTAGGAACTTTGCGCTGAGTTAAAGAATCGCGATTAATGCAAGGTAAGTAAGGGGTCAATACCGCAGAATACTCTTTGCAAAGCCGAACTGGTATTCCTCCCGGACCAGGAGACTTTTTCGTATTGAGCTCTCTCAACTGCTTCTCTACACCGGAAATACCTATTACTATGTCCTTCATTTAGGAGTTAGTCGTTGTTCAAATGATGGTACATTTGCGCGGTTCTCCTGCGTGAAAGATTTCTTATAGGTTAAATTTAGAACTTCAGCTTTTCGTTTGCTTTCTTCCATTATTTCCTCGCAATGATAAACGATAAGGCGGCCAACCGTCCCGGATTCTGCGGGACAGAAGCATTTGGACTCTATGTCCCGCTTTGGGATAATTACTGAAAATGTCACGCATTCCAGTAATTTTAAAATTGTTGGTGTAAGACATTGAGCCGAAATTATTTGTGAAAAAAAAAGAACTATACACATCATATGACTATTTTAAAATGAGGAATTCGCTAGCAGTGGGTTTTTGTTTTAAGCTGGTACGGATGACTTATTATAAAATGATGTTTTTGGCATATTTTCTGTGCTTTCTTAAGGACGTTTCAATAAGTGTAATGGAATATTTTTCGGTGCTCAATGATGTAATATTATCACAGTCTATATATAATCCAACATGCAAATACAATATCTGTATTCATCTTACCTTCAGGAATAAGAAAGTGGTGAAATTCTGAAAATGCAACAACGGAAGTGAGTGAGCAATAAATGTAGTAAGGCGCCATTAAACTCTGCACTTCATCGAAAGAACTTAATATAATAGAGTAGTTCAAATGGTTTTAGAAAGCAGTTTTTATGAGGTTTCATTCGAGGTTATTGCAAAAAATAATTGAAAACCTCGGGGGAAAGTGATGATAGCCCTCATTTATAGAGTGCTGAGATTTGACGACTTGTATGTTTGAAAAATAGTTTCTATTAAATGTTTTAATATTAGTTATAATATTTATATTTGCCAATTCTCTTCAGATTCATGTACTACTTGAAGAAAAAGAACATTCTGTCGGATATGATTGTTTGCACCAAATACATTAAAAATACGAAATTCTGTGAACGGAGTAATCTAGTTATCAAAATATGTGGAACACGATACTGTAAAAACTGGAACAAATAAAAGTAGTACAGACAAGGAAATTGATCGGGAAAACGTAACAGAGAAAGAATATATAAAAATTGTCAGTAAATTCAAATTGGGAGCATGAGAAAATATTTGTTGTTGTGGTCTTCAGTCCGGAGACTGGTTTGATGCAGCTCTCCACAATACCCTATCCTGAGTAAGCCTCTTCATCTCCACATAAGAACGGCAACCTACATCTGTCTGAATCTGCTTACTGTATCCACCTCTTGGTCTTCCTCTGCGATTTCAGAGTAACTGGCACAATGAGTCACGTGATCTTAGTCCTCCTTCACATCCTCGAAATGTCCCGCATTGAGTTTTTAAAGAAGTTGGCCGCCTTAATCAACGCGTGCGTGGATAGTGGGGTTTGACCAGCTTATAGTTTTTGTACTTGCAAAATATCAATTTTCTCGATAATTTTCGAGAGTTGCGTCGAATGGCTTTAACTAATTGTTGCCAGAGTTCTGACCTTCACGTACCACAAGTATCAAAAAATTTTGAAACTGGATACCCATGTGGTTTCCTTAGCTTCGTTCCAGCAGCTGCCAGACAGATACTTTCAAGCGCTACGAAACAAGTGTTACTGCGCGTGCGCAGCTACAATGACGTAAAAGCCCTTGTTTGATACTTGCACTGCTGGAACGCTTTTTGCACTGTTTCCGGCTGCAGGCGAAGGTGAGTTTAAAGGAATAATTAAAATACTTTCCTTCCTAATAACGAAGAAGTGTAAAAGAGAAATATCTGATCTCAAGTGGGATTTGCAGTGACTTCGAAATTATCGAAAAACACGCTCCAAACACACACGTATCACGTGACGGCTTCACCCCACTCTAACTCAGACCTTTCTGCGCATGCGCAGATTGGCAGCTTGACCGCGCCAGAAATATTTTTCCTGGTAGCGTCTGGCTGCTTGCGGCAACTACTGGAACACAAAACAGCCACACTCCAAGTAGGCAGAAGCGGGAGAAGGCGCTGCTGGAACACTATTTCAGCGTTGCGCATGCGCGTCAAGCAGTCTGGCAGCTGCTGGAACGAACCTCTTGTGAGAGTGTCGACTCGCGCCGGTGCGTGACACGGGTGCGCCCGGGCTGCCCCATTCGACTGCCGCGTGGAGCGGACCTGCACATCGCAGCAGCGTAATGAGGTTCCGGGCTCTGGTGCTGCTGCTACAGCAGCTGACACCTGACACTGCAGCGGCAACAGCAGGCCTGCGGGAGGCAGCTACGCCACGCTCTGCTCTATGCTGCTCTGTGTGCGGCCGAGCGAGGTGGCGCAGTGGTAACGCACTGGAATCGCATTCGGGAGGATGGTGGTTCAAATCCACCTCCGGCCATCTAGATTTAGGTTTTCCGTGATTTCCCTATATCACTCCAAGCACATACCGGGATGGCTCCTTTCAAAGGGCACGGCCGATTTCCTTTCTCATCCTAACCCAAAAACTCCGACCGTTAGGTCCGTATCTAATGGGCAAGCTGTCTACGGGACGTTAAAACCTAAGCATCCATCCATCCTCTGTGTGCGCCCTGACGCGCTGTGCTTTGCTCTCTCGCTCTCTCTCTCTCTCTCTCTCCCCTTGTTGCCGCTCTACTTGCTGCCGTCCGTTGTGGCCTGAGCCGCCAAGTCCCTACCAAGCAGGAGCGGTCTTTAGCCTGGTCGTCCACTGGCGCCGTAAACGTCCGACTCAGTGGACGCCCGAATGGTCGCATGACTACGGCCGACCTCTGCAGCTCGTCCACTGCAACAGACTTTATACCCAAACCAACGCCACCTAGTTAGGGATGGGAAAAACCGACCGGTTAAAACCGATACCGGTATTTCAGTTTTGAATAACCGTTTTTTTTTCGATATTTAGTGTCGGTTGTACCCGGTATTTTTTAATTATTGCCAAGAACCGGGTAGAAAAACAGTACGACTACTTTCCGTAGTAGTGATTCAAAATTTCCACTGCTGTGAAATATTAGCTCATCGCAGTAACTAAGAAAAGCGATCTGTGATAGTTTAAGAACAATCCCGGCAGTCAGAAACGCGCAACAAACGCATGGCATAAGAACTTAAGAGCTGGTGCAGCTATCGAGGCATCGATGCACCTCTTGCCGTGTGGCGTGGCATATTAGACGACGCGCGTGCACCGGCAGTGTACGAGACTTGCCTCCGTCTGGTTATGCGGCAGTTCCTTGCTGTCGTCGCCGGACATCGGGTGTGTCTTAAAAGGCACCATCCCGAGTGTGGAAGTACTTCACGAAGTGCGGTGGAAGTGAGGTACAATGCTCCATTTGCTTTAAAAAGCTGAAAACGGGCGGAGGTACTACAAACATGCTGAGTCATTTAAGGAGAAAGAACCCAAAATGTTTCTTGGAAGAGAAGGTAAATTCGATTCATATGCCTGTTATTTAAGCATGGAATAATAACTTTTAATGTATTATCACATTGTTATGCTAATAAGTTTTATTAATGTGATTCCTCGAAAGCGAGGGGCTTTCTTAATAACCAATATGGGTTTAGACAACATTGATCATGTGGTGCCTCGCGAGGTAGCCGTGCGGTCTGAGGCACCATGTCACGGACT
The DNA here is from genome assembly GCA_026315105.1 of Locusta migratoria. NCBI lineage: Eukaryota > Metazoa > Arthropoda > Insecta > Orthoptera > Acrididae > Locusta > Locusta migratoria. Next base: position 357,430,534 of record CM048748.1, read on the forward strand.
GCGCGGCTGCTCCAGTCGGAGGTTCGAGTCCTCATTCCTCCCTCGGTCATGGGTGTGTATGTTTCCTTAGCGTAAGTTAAAGTTACATTAAGTAGTTTTTAAGTCTAGGGGCCGATGACCTAACCAGTTAGGTCTCATAAGAACTCACACCCATTTGAACGTTCTTCGATCATGTGGTACACAGCTTTCTTAGTTCAATTTGCGTAAATTTATACTGGCAACAATCATACTATTAGTTGGAACTGTGACTATTTTTCGAAATACTTCTACAGCACTGACTGAAGTTCATTTACTGACTGTAACTTATATAACGAGATATTCGTATGCGCTGGCTCACAAGTCCAACTTACGGAGTGGTTGGCCCAATATTCGCAACTCCCGGATGGAAATACTAGGCCAGTAAATCTGTATGCTTCGTATATCGTCTTCTACGGCCTCCAGGCTAGGCTTACACACACTCAAGAAGGCGTAGTATTGGGAGTGGATCTTGGAAAATATGAAAAGACTAGTGATTTGTCGTATAACGTAATTTACCTAAATTTTAACTAAATTTCGTAAGTTTCGGTTTCGGCCGAAACTAGAAGAGCCGAAAATTCGATTGCGGTTTCTATTTCGGCCGTAAAATATGTTTCGGTCGAACTCTACTGGAAATAATAGCAATAAAAAACCGAAAACCGGTTATTGAAAAAACCGGTTATCTTGAGCAATTTTTACAGTGCGGTTAAACTGGAGATGAAAAGAACCGGTATAACCGAAAACCGGTTGTTTCAGCAATAACCGCCATCCATACACCTAGATACAAGGCCTGTGCGCTGGGTGCTAAGAGTAGTAATAACGGTGCGTTTATGCTGTCACATCGCTGCTCGCCTACATTGCACGGCGATGATGAATCAAACCCACAGTCTTAACGGGCCATTTAGCGTTCATGCACAATCGCAGCTCGGCTAGATAACTGCTCGCTGCCCGCTACGATCCTCGCCAGGCGATGATAGCAAATTGGTTTGTGTTTCGCGCTACGACCATCGCCGCCCAGCCTGAAACTTACACTGTGATTGGTTGCTTCGAGGTAACTCTAGTAGAGCGGCGTTCGACTGTTGCGCGCGGGGAATTCTAGTCCCCATTTGCACAATATTGTTTGTTAGAGGTAGTTTCAGTACAGGCAACAATGAGTGATGCTCTGAAGCAGATGATTATTATGTCTGAAAAAGCGATCAGGATAGTTTTTGACCGGTTGGTAGTACTTATGACAGTATCCGTAGTGAGGCCGTACAGCATTCAAAGGATGCACTCCATACCTCATCTTCCTTCTCCTCTCCATAACATCACTGACACTGTCGCCAGACAATGTGGAGAACATGTTTCACACTTCACGCCACTGCAGTTGTGTGTGCACTTAGCTGTAATGTAACAACTGCAGGAGAATATACATGGCGAGCAGCGAGGTGCCTGCAGCGTGAACGCAACAAAGCTGCCGGCGATTAGCGAGCTGCCAGATACCAGCAGCGAGCAGCCAGCTGCCAGCTGCGACATGGCAGCGAGACAAAAAAAAAAAAAAAAAAAAAAAAAAAAAAAAAAAAAAAAAAATGTGTAAATGTGTGTATAGTCAGAACTGTGAACTTCATGAAAAAGAAGAGGCATGTTCAAATGTGTGTATAGTCTATGGGACTTAACTACGGGGTTATCAGTCCCTAAACTTACAAACTACTTATGAAATACTTACGAACTAGGACGGCACAAATATCCATGCCCGAGGGGGGATTCGAACCCCCGACCGTAGTGGCCGTGCAGACCGTGACTGGAGCGCCTTAGTCCCCTCGGCCATCGGCCACCGCGGCCGGAGTGGCAGCGCGAACGCACCCTAACGCAAGCACAGTATTTCTCTTATGTAACGTTGTGATAAGTTTGGGAATATGTACAAGTTGCACACTGTGTTTCAGAATGTTGTTAATGTTATTTATGTGATTCACAGACAAATGTGTTTTGGTATAAGATATTTATGAACAATTGATAAGATATCTTACCAATATTGGAATCGGACGATTCATATTAGGCATTTTGTCTCATACCAGCAAAAATCTGATTGGAGAATCACATAGATAATACGAAAAACATTATGAAACACAGTGAGAAATGTGTACATATTCCCAAACTCAGCATTTCCTCGGAATTGTTGATACAAGTCATGAAAAAATTGTTCCATCTTGTATGCAAGATGTATGAGATAGGCCACGGCACATCTCCTCCGCGTCCAGTCCAACGATTTGGTAATCGTCTCTGCAACTCATTTCTAGCCATCAGCGAAAATGTGGCGGATACCCATCGTGTTATACCACATTCCTAAGAGTATTTCTTTCGTAACAGACCTAATGTTTCTTGCAGGAATGTAATATACATCCTACCATTAAGATTCCTTTGGTGAAATAGGGGCCTATAATTGTGTCCTCCAGAATCGCGCACCATCGCAGAATCGCGCACCGACCACGGTCTTCAGTCTCCAACTTGCCGCAGTCAACATGGGTTTTCAGTTGCCCAATAATGAAAGTTATACAAATTAACATTTCCATGGTTCATGAATGTAGCCCTGTCAGTAAATAAAATCAAGTTAATAAATGTGTCAATCCCTCTGAATCTGAGGTTTCGTTCACCGTCGGAGGTTCGATTCCTCCCTTGTGCTTGGGTGTGTTTGTTGTTGTTAGGATAAGTTAGTTTAAGTAGTTTGTAAGTTTAAGGACCGATGACCACTGCAGTTAGGTCCCATAACATTACAAACATTTTAATTTCCTTTGCGAGTTGACGCGAATTAACACAAGGCTCTCGAACCACAGTGGCAAGAGTAGCAATTTTTGCTTGCTCGTTAGTAACTTTACTTTGCCAGATATGTTTCCGATACGTTAAATATCCAATTCTTCTCAATTTATCATACACATATTTAAAAAATGTACGTCGTGTAGGGTTGGATATCTTTCAGCGTATAAGTCTCTAGCTTTCACAGAATGCCGTTGGCATTCTCCGTAAATGAGAAGTATATCGACTTGTTCTACGAAGGAATATATCATTTACATTCGCTTGCTTCAACGATACTAGTTTACCGTTCCTATTAGTGTTGTATTGTGTAAACGTCGAATGGTGTTTACATATCAATGGCACGTTAGATGGAACGCCGTATTCGGTGAATATTTACTATCTGCACGATATACGAGGGGTAATTGCCAGAGCATGCGCTTCGATAAACGGAATACCATCAGTCCACGATAAGAAGATTGCAGCGTTGTATTGATATCATTGGTCATCACTTCGAACACCTTCTGCAAATGCAGTTTGAGACGTTACTGTCATACCGCCTCATTGCTCCACCTGATCGATTTTGCCAATTTCTCTTACCTTGCTCATGTTTTTTTTTTTTTTTTTTCACTTGTATTAGTAATGTTTGCTATTTTCAATATAAACTGATTTAACTTGAGCATTATCATGTGGTTTCATGGCCGACTGGCGAGGGCAAGGAAGTAGAAGCAGAGATGGCGAGTTTGTGTTTCCTATATTTTATTCCCTTTTCTTTTTATTCATGTCACACTCCCACGTTTCCCATCACAGCGTGAGCGAAGGAGTGGTTGAGCATAGTTGAACCAGTAGGGGTACTTCAGCATGATAATGGCGGTAGTTCGTGAGTTTTTCGCTTTTTGTGTAGGCAGCTAGTGGTGCAAACAGGTTAGCAAGCTTTGCTGCTGGTCGATGGTAGGCAGGTGGATTCGCGAACGAGTAAAAGGAAGGTGCCCAGCTGGCTGCAACAGCATCCGCCAATCAGGGCGCGTCTTCTTGGCGTGGTTCGGATTGCCGGACGGTTGAGAGTTGGAAGGAGACCATCGAGATGTACGGATGCTGGTGCTGCTTGCTGCGCAAAATTCTCCAGAATGTGGTAAGAAACGCGGCACAAGAGATAATTAAAGTAATAAGTGGGGAAGTGAAATTTGATTTATTAAAATGTCTTTAGGTAAATTTAGGAATGAGTTTTCGTATTTCTGAGTGAATTTTATTTGTATTTCATTGTGTTGAGCTGGTGTCCCCATTTGCTTCATACTGTTTGGTGGTTATGCACCTACAAGTGCTTCCGATTGTTCTTTACAAGTGTGCGGCAATTACAAGTAATTATTCAGATGTTAAAGTTGAGAATATGGGGCCATTCTTTTTTAAAGTAATCGTAAATTTTGTTCTATATATTGCATCCACAAGCCCACTTACTGTTGGACCAGCAGGATTAGTTTGAGTAGTATATGTATAGAGCTTTGCGCTAATCAAGCAGTGAGTGATTTGCATGTTTTATGTCCGTTTGTGTGCAGATTTCCTACCACCCTCCTCACCCACCATGTGTGACATTGAATAGTGCACAAAGTAGTTAAAAGTAGTAGGAGGCCAGTTGAGTAATATGTATAGTAAATTGTCTCAAAAGAAAAATGTCAAATTGTTTTTTTGAAGTAATATTTGGGTCAAAAAGTTTTAATATAAGGGAATTAAACTGTTTCTTTACCATTCAAAATCAACTTTCTAATTTCAATATTTACTAGTTCCTGTAATGATTAGGTAAAATAAACCCTTTATGATGTATCCCTTAGCTTCTCCATGCTCCCCTTTTTGGACGGGAAACAAAATAATCTCACAATCATTATGAGTATTGAAATTGGTATTTGTACGAACTTACTCTGGGGATATAAAACTAGACGTATCCTTTCTTTAGGTGGATGTGTACTGGTTCCGTTAATTCCAAAAAATTATCCGTTGCGCACCATTTTCATTTCTCAAGTTTATACCTTTAATCAAGCCGATATGTTCATGTGAACATAGACCGAAATAAGCGTGAATCAGTGCAGATACTTGCTCAGGATAAAGCCTACGCGAAATTACCAAGCCCATTTCATACTGTTTATGGAGGAAAAAAAAGGGTTAAACTGTAAAGAACGAAAGAAATAAGATAAGAGGGTAAGTCACAACTTCATGCCACCTTTTTCACCTTCCTGGACCTTCAAAGACCGTATTGTTAGACATCATTGGATTCGTCTCCATAGCCGCTATCAGAAAATAAGTACCAAACTTACCAAACTATAGCGTCGCAATTTATAAAAACAAAGTTGACCTTCATATCTTTGGAGCGACCCCACCTAGAAAAAGAAAACCAACATCGTATTCTGGCCTCCGTTTCCCATGCAACTTTGGTCACACAAACTTTTCAGCTCCTATCATACTTTCGGAATTACTCTTGGTGGCAATCTTTAGTGACTCACACTGTATAGTCCTACATAATTTCTGAACTTGCCCAGACAGACACATACGATGTATGCATGTATAATGCCGCCACCGACCAGCAGTAGTGATCGTACTCTGCCTGGCACAAGTAGTTTGCAGTTGTGGCTTACTCATGTCGGCCGCGGCGGAGTGGCGGAGCGCATTGAGGCGCTATGCTCCTAGGCGCGAGGACGTTCCCCGTCGGGCGTTCGAATCCTCAACTACTGCGAGCTTGGGTCAGTCACTGAAGCAGCGCCATCTGTTGGGGGAACATGTAGCCTGTTCTACTTATGACATCAAGTTTATGTTGACAAGTGCGTTTCAGAGTTGCCGTTACACATTCGTATCCTGTATCGATGATGCAAGCACATCCTAAATCTAGCTTGCTGAAAGAGGACAAATCTTCTAAAAATGTGGTGTACAGACTACTTCTGCCGCTAGAAGTTCCATGTAACTGTATTATGAATAAAAGGTAATTATATTAAATAGGCCTAAGTGTAGTGTCGGAACTTTCCATGGCGTTAACTTTGGAGCGCGCCGCTGCTCGCCGTGAGAAGTTCGAGTCCTCTCTCGGGCATGTGTGTATTTGTTGTCCTTAGTATAAGTTAGTTTAAGTAGTTTATAAGCCTAGGGACTGATAACCAGAGTAGTTAAGTCCCATAGATTTACAAACATTTGAATTTATAGATTAAATAATGTCGGGCCTACAGCCGGATGTCAGTGCTAACTTTGCACCATATTTCAGCCAATAACCCTTTGGCCATCTTCAGCGCTGCGTACCGAAGACTAGCGATAGCCGCGTCTGACAGTCACTTGTATACCGTGGAACTGGGCGGTAACGCATATGCGTAAAGAGTGCACGTCTCTTGCAGCGGCGTCACTGTCAGCAGCGCCCTCGCCGGTGAGACCACACGCTTAATCTGCTTTTTCGTCTGTGTTATATTGTATACGATGTGAACTTTGAGATCTTAGAACTGAAATTACTGGTTCCCAAGCTTTATTCAGCTGAAAGCCACTGTCTCTATTAATAAGTCCTTCTGCCAGTTTAATTTCGACTGATTCACGTATTACAGACTGCCAAAAAGTTGAAGTCTGAGCTAAAATCTCAGTACTTGTGTAATCTATTTTATGTCCGGTTGACAAACAATGCTCAGCAATGGCAGGCTTATCCGGTTGGATCTCATGTTCAGCACAACGATCTGCCACTGTTCGTGTAGTTTGTCCTATGTATGCCAGGCCGCATTCTCAATTAATTTTATAAACACCCGCCTTACGCAGTCAAAGATCATCTTTGACCGAACCTATCAATGCTGCTGTTTTGGCTGGCGGACGTAAGATCACCTCAATCTGATGTTTCTTTAAAATTCTGGCAATTTTTGATGTTACATTACCTACATATGGCAAGAAGGCCAATGATTTTGTAGCCTCTGAAATATCATCACTCTGCCTGCTTGTTTCCGTTGATACTTGCCCGACGTTAATCAAGAAATTCGCCGGGAAAAATTTAATTTATATTAAATAATTGTTTTAGTTCATTTCTACCATCGCATCTCCGCCCCCTTACAGATCCAAGATAGCTATGGGGAAACGTAGGTACGTAATGTTGAAAGTTTGCGACATATATCTTTGGCTTCGCGAGGACAATCTTTGGTGAGCGCTGTCCCGCGTTAGATCTGAGATTGTGGTTGCCGGCCACCCACGAGTCAGCAGGAGTAGTGTTGTGCAAGCAGTCCTGGAATGAAGTCGCAAATTGCAGTATGAGCTTGGATCATTTGAATCTTTTTTTGTCTGATAACGTTGAGAAATACTTGAATTTGAAAATGTTCGGAGATTATGAAGAATAAAGGTAACAAGAGTCATCTTTTCATTATTAGGTGCTTCGCGTAATTGTAGTCCATCTTTCAAAAATGTTTGTAGAGTCTATGGGACTTAACTACGGGGTCATCAGTCCCTAAACTTACAAACTACTTATGAACTAGCTACAACTAAGGACGGCACAAATATCCATGCCCGAGGGGGGATTCGAACCCCCGACCGTAGTGGCCGTGCAGACCGTAGTCCATCTTTCACAGACATTCAACATGAAGGGTTTAATTTTCGTCTTTTATTTTCATTCTTTAAATAATTAAAAGCATAGTGCAGGAATTTAGTATGTTTTAGTGCAAAAAAAAAAAAAAATAAATAAATAAATAAAAAATAAAAATAAAAATAATAAAACAAAAACTGAGGAAGTGTGATGTAGACAGTTTCGACTTTTTTATTATTATTTTTTATTTACATTGTAGAATGTATCAGCTGGTTTTTCATTTGTTAGTAGCGAGAGAATGATCTGTATCGTAAAATGACAACAGAAGTAATGACTTTCTGCAAAGATTTGTGTAAGGCATTCCCAAGTTGTAATTACCATTCTGTACAATGTTCTTTAAGTTCATGTTCTCCTTTTTTGGGAAAAATATAAACTGCTTCAGTGTAAATCCCAGCCTCAGGTCTCTTTCGTGCTAGTCATTCATCCCAAACTCCAATTAATTATTTTTAAATACTGCAGACCTGTAGAAAATTAGTATTTCTGTAGTTAGTGGATTCGCATTGCACATCTGTTGTGGTGGAACAGGGACGTGATAACTGCGATGGTTAATACAGTTACTCATGTTCATCTTTAGTCGCTAATCAAGAGAGTATTTTGATTATAGAAAGGTTTTATCAGTTGCTAGGACGTTGTTGATTAATTATTTACAGTCCCCTAGCTACACCACCTGTCACAATCTAACCGTGTCCCGAACCACAATATAAATTAGAAAATACAGGAATAACTCCTTTAAATAGTTCACAAAAAATACATTAGGTTCTTCTACGAGCGGCAAGGAAATTAGTCTGTGGCCGTTACTAAAATTTTATCGAATTCAAACACAGGCACTACTGTTTGCTGTCGCTAACTTGTACTGAAAAAATTAATATTTCACCGCCTGCTAAACACTGTTTTTCCATATTCACACTCGATACCGACATACAACATAACATTCGAAGCTAATCAGTAATCAATTCAATCAGAATTTAAATTCTTTTCTGAAATAAGTAGAAGTTGTTCACAAAAATTGAATTACTCTCGCCGGCCGCGGTGGCCGAGGAGACTGAGGCGCTCCAGTCACGGTCTGCACGGCCACTAAGGTCGGGGGTTCGAATCCCCCCTCGGGCATGGATATTTGTGCCGTCCTTAGTATAAGGTAGTTCATAAGTAGTTTGTAAGTTTAGGGACTGATGACCCCGTAGTTAAGTCCCATAAGCTTTACAAACATTTGAACATTTGAATTTTTTTGAATTGCTCTCGTTATAATATATTCTTGATTATAAATAACTCTTCGTAAATGCAAGATACTTTTCAATATTATCAAATACTTATTCTTCTTCATGCTAATACAAAGTCAGTTTAGCAAGAGACCTGAACCTGTACAACCAGCTAGGACTGAATCTCAAACAACAATAATTATTTAATGCTCTTTTCTTTTCTTCTTCGAAACGATTGACGCGCGGCAATAAAGAAGGCGCAGCTGCATTCGTAGCCCCGTAGCCGTCGGTTAAATTCTGCTAGCGGTCACGTACTTCAAGGTTGGTGCGGCGGCGACGACGACGCTGTCCTTGCGACGTCTCGATTGTACATGTAACATACAGAAAACAGAACATTTTATGAATCATATTGTAAAATAACAATATTTAAATGAAAATCAAACATGTTTACATTTTAAATAAAAATTTTCGTTTTCCCTATTTACAACTTCAAAACAGTGCTGACATAGGATAATGTAGTACGACTATCTTGTCCCACTACACTGTCAATAAAATTCTTCATGGTTTTTGGCCGCATTGTCAATTTATAAAATCCGACGATTCGGCCACTGTTGCAGGTGGCCTTTGTAAAGATGTTTGGCTGACTGCTGAACGCAAGTGATTGCTATTACTTATATGATAGTGGGAGAAGCTATTATCGAAGTATTAGGCGTTCTTTATTGGTCTTCATATTATGGCCTGTGATTGGAGGGAATAGAGGTACTTCATTGGTGTTTGCATTGTGTATTCCTATTGGCGAATGAGAGGCGGGCGGCGGTTATGACGTCACGCTGTTTACTTGCTTCCTGGCGTTGGCTGGGGCGCGCTAGTACTCTTTGTATAGGCTATACGGCCGCAGTGGTCTCCCGCGCACGTGAGCTGGTTTGCGCGCCGTCATCCCGAAGAGTTGTGACTGCTGGCAGCCAGATCGCCGCTTCGTTAACCTGTACCCATCCCCTCTGTTCAGGTTGGTGAGTCGCTTTGCAATTTCAATGGCCTCTCTGATCTTCCTCCTCGTTTGAAATGGCTGTTTCGCTAGTACACGTGCTTTTCGAAACATTATTTATTTTCCGCACTCCTGGTGTTCTGCCACCGCTGATTTTGTGTGTTGTCCCAGACGATTGTATTTTTCCTGTTCTGATAATCTCCTCTTCATAGGTCGTCCCGTTGCGCCTACATATACTTGTCCACACTCACACCTGACTTCGTAAACTCCGGCAGTAATCAGCTTGTCGACTGCGTCTTTAGTTGAACGAAGAACATCTTTTCCTTTGTTGTTGCTTTTAAAAAAGGGCTTAATGTTAGCTTTGCGTAGTATTTTTCCCGCACCTTTTCCCCTTGCACGTATGGTAATAAAGCAATATGTTGTATTACTTTCCGGTCTTCCCTATTACCTACATGGTTTCATTTATCAATGTCTCCCCATAACCGTTGGCCTCAAACGTGGAACTGAGGTTTTGTAATTCCGCTTTCAAGAGTTCATCACTGATCTTGTGAGCCCTCCTAAATAAAGTGTGAAGGACAAATTTCTTTTGCAAGGGGTGATGGAGAGGAGGCGTGCAGGTTCGTGCCCATACTGGTGGTCTTTCTGTGGACTCTGTGGCCAAGTTTACCATCTGGTTTTCCGTATACTTCCACGTCGAGGATGGGCAGCAACCCATTCTTTTCTATCTCCATCGTGAATTGTATTTTATTGTGCTGCTGGTTGAGGTATTCGTAGAAAGTCTGTAATTCCGCTTCTCCGTATGGCCAAATGACGAATGTGTAATCCACATATCAGATCCAGCATTCTGGGCGTATTGGAGCGGAGTGTAGAGCTGCTTCTTCAAACGCTTTCATGAAGATGGCCGCTGCAATATGTGGTAGGCGGGAACCCATAGCTACATCATCTGTCTGTTCATAAAAAATTCTCCTTTCCACCTGAAATAGGTGGTCGTTAAACAGTGGCGCACCGGACACCTGTGAGATAGTCACTGGGGTCACAGTGATCATCGTACCTGCAAGGACTACCTAAGCACGCCTCCCGTCAGACACAAATTCCCAGCTTTCGGAACAGACGCCATATATATATATGATCCTTTCGTTAGTGGGGAGGGATGGGGGAGTTTTGGACACTTACTCTTCCGGGAATTAGTTTCAAAACTACGAGTTTGAGTACTGTGGGCAGGGTGAAGCTGGGAATTAGTGTCTGACGGGAGGCGTGCTTAGGTAGTCCTTGCAGGTGCGGTGGTCACTGTGTCCCCAGTGGTGTAGTTGTCAGCGCAACTGCCCAGAAAGCGGGAGACCCGGGCTCGAATCTCGCCTGGGTACACATTTTCAGTTTTGGGCATTCGCAGTTGATGTCATTGGGTGTCGCACAAGTCTGAAGTGCGCGCGACGTACTTTCGCCGCGCGCCGCCATGCAAGCATGGCGCGGCGTTCTTACAACGTCGGCCACGAGCGCCCTCTGCTGCAACCCCGCTCGCGGCCACCACTGAACTGTATCGGCCACTTGGGAATAGGACAGGCACTAGAACAGACTCTCATCAGTAGGCAGGCCTCTACCTAGTGAAATTATGTATTAGCATTAACTAGTCTGCAGTAATGAAAGTTGTAAAAGTATTATACAGTTTCTACTAAATATATAACTTGTTCTAATCTAGCTCAGTGTTTCTAGTTTCTGCTGTCCCACTGGCTGGTCACCTCAGACTCTGTACGCGTGCATCCTATTTCCCTGTGTCGGTCTCCCTCTACTCGGCCACCGACACTTAGGACAACCGGCGGCAACGAGACACAAAAGTAATAGATCCTGTGATATGAAAACGATGTTTGTATATAAGTAAAGAAATAATAGTTGATACATAGAATTACTGCGTCGTGTCGCTGTAACCTGGTCGGTAGGTTCCTGAGGTGTGGCGACCGGTGCCTTGTCCCCGTAGCAAAGGGCCGCTGGTCGCTTTAGGCGAGGGGACTACCGAGCGTAAACAGTTGTGATCTGGAGGCAGCAACGAGCTATTTTGTGGGATTATTTCTGGAATTTTTTGCTATTACCGGTGGTTAGGAAATAATCGAAGTTTCTAAACTTCCTGGCAGACTAAAATTGTGTGCCAGAACCAGAATTCGAACCTGGGACCTTTGCCTTTCGGGGACAAGCTCTCTACCGTCTGATCTATCCAAGGACGCATCACAACTTCGCTTCTGCCAGTACGGTACCTTGCATCCTACTTTCCAAACTTCCCAGAAGTTCTCCTGCGAACCTTGCAGGACTAACACCTCTACAAGAAAGGCTGGTGGAGACTTGGCTTAGCCACAGCCTAACGGATGCTCATTAGTTTGCAGGACAACTTCTGTGAAGTTTGAAAGTAGGAGCCGAGGTACTGGCTCAAGAGAAGTTGTGAGGAAGGAGCGTGAAGTGTGCCGGGATAACTTAGACAGTAGTGCGCTTGCTCGCGAAAGGCAAAGGTCCCAGGTTCGAATCTCGGTTCCGGCACTCAATTTTAATCTGCCAGGAAGTTTCATATCAGCGCACACTCCGCTGCAGAGTGAAAATTTCATTCTGGAGACATCCCTTAGGGTGTGGCTAAGCCATGTCTCCACCATATCCTTTCTTCCAGGAGTGCTAGTCTTGCATGTTTCGCAGGAGAGAGCCTGTGAAGTTTGGAAAGTAGGAGGCTAGTATTGGCGGAAGTGAAGTTGGGAGGAGGACCGCGAAGCGTGCTGGGATAGCTCAGACGGTAGAGCGATTGTGCGCGAAAGGCAAAGTGGCCCGGTTCGAACCCCAGATTCGGCGCACAATTTTAATGTCAAGAAGTTTAATATCAACACTTCCTCCGCTGCGGAGTGAAAATTTCATTCTGGATTCGAAGTTTTCTCAGATTGATAATACAAGATGTCAGTGAAATACTATTACAATTTTTTTGAGAACAATTTGATTCGAATTCGCGACGTTGACATGTTCTTTCAGTTCGCTATGCGCTCCAGAAGGAGACAACACTTAGTCCCGACACCAGCAGTGTTGCCAAAAAGTGTACATCGCCGGATTCTGAGGGGCGATCGACTTTATTGGCCACCTTAAGTGAATGACTCACCGGTTGGCGATCAATTTGTTGTCTAGGCCTAGGTATTTTCAATGTAAAATTTACGGATTGCAACTTCTCGTATAAATGAGTGTATGTTGAAATCTAAACCTGCTGAGGATATGAGCTCTATCTTAGGACCATGTTTATGCCTGGACCACCAATACGAAAATATAGTGTGAACATAAATAGTATTACGAAAAAGTCGATAAATTTTAATCTGATATTTTCGAGATTAGTATTTCTTCGAAAGATTACTGCTTTTTAACAATTTTCAGCTCATTTTTATTTTTGTCGTTTACAGTGCCATCTATCATGTAAATAAAAATAAAAGTTTCTTACACGGACACTCCAAATCTGCAATAACACGCCCGTTCCCGCGCCCGAGGATGGTGCAGGAGTTCATGTTTTATGTGTTAATGGAAGTATCTCTTGCAGGTGAATAACTTTTATTGCAACTATTTTTTAATCCGATTTGTATTTTTCCAAATATTCCGAAAATCATTTTTAAGTGCCTCATCCTGTATATATCAACTGGCTGAAACCCTTGCGTTACCCGGGTATTTATTTATTGATATTGATTCCTGCCTTGAATTAGTACTTCTCCTATCCCTTCTCTCTCTGTCCAGCCGTGGTGGAATAGCCGAGCGGTCTAAGGCGCCTGGCTGCGGAGCGCGCGATTGCTCGCCGTCGGATGTTTTGAGTCCTCCCTGGGGTACGAGTGTGTGTGTGTGTTATCCTTAGGTTAGTTTACCTTAGTTTAAGTAGTTTGTAAGCTACGGACTGATGACCACGCAGTTTGGTCCGATAGATTTACAGACATTTCCAAAAGGAAATTCCGTAAAAGGATTGGATAGTGCCTGAAACAGTTAGCCTGTATCGGAAAATTGCAATAACATGCAAAATGTATTGAAATCATCACTATCTAACAAACATCACTACAAACATTTGAACATCTCTCAGTCCATATCCTCTTTTCTAAAAACATGTTAGATTTATCGGAGAATATATAAGAAATAATGTTGTCTTGCATAATGTATAAAATTATAAGTGTAGTATCCAAACTAAGAAAGATAGTAATGAAAATACAAATGACATATAAACTTTGCACGATCTTATATTTATTGAGCTATATATTGTACAATTGTATATTTTTTCAGGTATTTATCCATTTGAATAAGTGATGTATGTCTGTAAACTCTGCTGTGAATACAATTAGTAGTAAAGAAGCAATAGATTAAAACTTGGTGCTTCATGGGGCGGTTTTCCATGAACGTTACTGTTTATGTGCCTATATCTAATGAACTAAGTGTCGAAGAGAGATACAATTTCGAAGATACCTTCAGATATATGGGTGTATACTGTCTGTAAAATTTCCTGCGGCTACAATTTGTAGTGTACAAATTATAAATTGTAAGATCATACTGTATGCCGTAGTTTTAGTCCATAAACAGCGGAAAAGTAGTAAGCGAGAAACTTTTTTCCTTTCATCATTTTCCTGTGGTTGTCACCCAAATATATAATAAAGGTTTGAAATTATCTTTCAAGTTTGTTGCAAGTCGCTAAGTACTCTTGTTTTCATACTGTGTATGAATAGTCTCGTCGCAATATATGACAGTGTTTTACGATTCCTATGTTTATGACGTCGTATCTCCTGAACTATGTGTTGTATGTGATTCTTAACCATGCAGCAACTGTTACCTGACGGTAAGGACTGTGTGCATCAAATTTGGTTCAAATCGGTCGAGTGGTTTAGGAGGAATGTGCAACATCGTGCAGTTTTTCTAGCATCTCATTGTTTATGACGTCATATCTGGTGAACTGTTGTATGTAATCCTTTCACTTAGGCGACCGTCCTTATGGATTGAAGCTTACGTGTGCAAAATTACATAAAGATTGGAACAAAGCTGTAGATTTGCAATACGTACACACAAACAAACACACAGACAAATGTTTGTTAAGTTTATGGGACTTAACTGCAGGGCCATCAGTCCCTAAACTTACAAACTACTTATGAACTACATTATATTGAAGACGACACAAACATCCATGCCCGAGGGGGGGATTCGAACCGCCGACCGTAGCGGCCGTGCAGACTGTGACTAGCGTGCCGCAGACCGCTCGGCCACCACGGCCGGCAAAAAACACATGGACACTCTGCTTTATATATAAACATAAATATTGTCGTGTTATTTGACATGTTGTCAGGGAGGCGGTCTAAATATTTTTGATTAAGCAGCCAATATCTGTAGTCTTGACCGCAAATTTATTATCACTGTTAATAAATTTTCCGGTCAAGGCTATAGATATTGTCTACTTAATCATAAATGTTGTCCTTACAACACTCGTCTTCTATTGAAATGCAGTCTCTTCGTCATCCATTTGTTTGCTAAACTGCTAGTTGGGTGTGTGCGTAACTGAGCTCCAGGGTACCTCCTTTACAAGTTTATACCAAACGAAGACAACTGTCACAATAAAGACTTCGAAAATGTCAGAGTTCTACGCCAAATGTTGTGAGGTAGCTCGTAAAACGCTGTTTGTTATTTATGTAGAGTATAAAATGGATAGAACAGACATTTTGACTAGATTACGAAAACGTGGTGTTGCTTAATTTTAATATTTTTTTCCATTTGTACTTTTAACCGTCGTTAGCAAGTGTCGGCCAAGCTTTTCGCCTGAAAAGCTGGCTAGCCCGCACAGCAAAGATCGCCGGCTGAGACCCGAGCATCACAACAAGCTGTCGGCGAGTACACAAACAGCTGGGCTAACTCATACGGCCAAGTTTGCCGCAACGCTGTAATAGTTAAGCTGCCCACACAAACACCCACACGATATCGCTACATGAAACTAACTGACTCCTAATGGATGGGGTATCGTTGTTACATTACAAAGGACGCTGTCGAGCACAAGATAAAATAACAGCCGGATCCCACAAGGCTCCATATTATATCTAAGCTCTTTAACGTCTACATTAATGATGTGCCGCCGGCCGCTGTGGCCGAGGGGACTAAGGCGCTTAAGTCACGGTCTTCACGGCCACTACGGTCGGGGATTCGAATCCCCCCTCGGGCATGTATATTTGTGCCGTCCTAGTTCGTAAGTAGTTCATAAGTAGTTTGTAAGTTTAGGGACTGATGACCCCGTAGTTAAGTCCCATAGACTATACAAACATTTAAATATTTTTTTTAATGATGTGCCACTGGTCAAGAACGTATCCATTGCTCAGTATGCCGACGTCACGGTATTTTCACCAGCGCACGGCAACATGGGGCAAACCTCACCAGATTACTGTGGCAACTGTTCAACTGTTCAAATGTTTGTTAAGTTTAAAGGGACTTAACTGCGGGGTCATCAGTCCCTAAACTAAAGGTTCAAAGGTTTGTAGAGCTTATGGGACTTAACTGCGGGGTCGTCAGTCTCTAAACTTACAAACTACTTACGAACTATCTAATACTAAGGAATAAGGAGCGCACAAATATCCACGCCCGAGGGGGGGGGGGATTCGAACCCCCGACCGTAGTGGCCATGCAGAACGTGACTGGCGCGCCGCAGTCCCCTGGCAGTCCCTAAACTTACAAACTACTTATGAACTACCTTATACTAAAGACGACACAAACATCCAAGCCCGAGTGGGGATTCGAGCCCCCGACGCTAGCGGCCGTGCAGACTGTGACTTGCGCGCCGGAGACCGCTCGACCACTGCGGCCGGCAATGTCAATTGTCATCAGTGGCGGCGTCAGGCGCCGGCGACTTCGGCAACCGCCGACGCATCGCGCCTGTGGGGTCTCGCAAATCATTGTTAAAATATTAGCATTTTCCCCTTTTTATATTTGATGTTTAACGGCGCTTTTCAACTACTAGGTTATGTAGCGACGACCTACATCTAACTTACACTAGCTTAACCAACGGACGAACAAAACATTCGTACCCAAGGGTGGGACTCGACCCCTGAAGAGAGCGATTTCGCTCACCGTGGTATGACGCCTTAGTGCGCTCGGCCATTCCCGGCCGGCAGCTATTTAGTTTTCCGTATTTATATCCGTATGAGTGCAGCAGTGATGCAATTTTTAGTTAAATGCTTGCAAAACAACTTCTTCAGTACATTTTAGAAAACAATTTGGAAGAAGTATAATCAAATGTTTATATAACAATCAGAATCATGCTCACAGTTCCAGTCAGTACAGCTTCGGCCGAGAGAAGCTTCACAAAGTTAAAATTGATGAAGACTAACTTGAGATGCACAATGGGCCAAGAAAGACTATCTGTGTTGTCAGTACTATCAATTGAAGCCGAAATAGCGGCTAGTATTAATTAAGATGCGATCTTAAAAATATTCAGTGACACGAAACCCGTAAACGTTCTCTATTTTAATTTCTGTTTGTTTATTGTAATTTTTGTCATTGCAATAATACTTGTATATTGTATTTATGAAATTTTAGTATAATGATCATTGATGTATAATTCAGCTCATTTTATTTAACATTTTCTTCCTTACTGAAGAAGTGAAGCGGACCTCGCAAAGACGTGTTCGCTAACGCCCAGTTTTCGTGTAGCGTCACCACTGACTGTCATAGACTGTTTCTTGCTGTCCCAGGAAGGCTGTCAACTTTTCGGTACGTAAACGTGACTGTCGCGAGATTTGGTTGTTTAGAAGTATCAGCCACGTACCTTTTTTTTTTAGCTTTATGTACAAGTTCAGTGTTTCGACTGAATATTCTGTAGCCTGAAGTTTGGATCAGGATAGGTTTCACAGCCGCAGAAATGTTTACGTCCTACACATGGAAGTTGTCTCCACGTATAACTCCCGCGCTGGGGTGCACTGGCCGAGCGTTCTAAGGCGCCTTGCTGCGGAGCTCGTGGTTGCTTTCCGTCGGAGGTTCGAATCCTCCATGGGGCATGGGTGTGTGTTTTTGTCCTTAGGTTAGTTTAACTTAGTTTAAGTAGTTTGTAAGCCTAGGGACTGATAACCAGATTAGTTAGGTCCCATAGATTTACAAACATTTTTGTCACTACAACTGCTACAACATTGCCTTCTTGGTTGTGTTTGACTTGCGAAGTGTAACAATATATCGCATTCTCTCTCTTTTGTAGTCTCTGTCATTCACCACATGTAGGGGGGGGGGGGTCTTGCTAGGAGTCATCTCCGATTCTTTTGCGAGTTATTCCTTATACCTACAATGTTCGACCCAAGCATAACTACTATGACCTATGGATTTGGGATCGAAACCATCTCCTTCAAGGCAATCAGGACTGAACAAAGATTCTATAGATCGATATAGTCTGTCAAATTTTGACAGAAGTGACTTTAAGGCTGGTGCATATTACTGTAGTTTTAATGGAATATTCACGAAGGTTATCCAGAAAGTAACTTCCGTTTTGCCACCCAAGTCAAGTAAAAAGAGAATATCATCTGTACGACCCTGGACCGCCATCCCCCGATCGAAATATCGCTCCATAGCCCTTGCTGAGAAGCCCAGAATATATCATAAACCTTAATTTGGCATTCGTAACGTCAATCTTAACATGTGCGCTGATACGAAAATTACTGATAGATTAAAGCTGTGTGTTGGACTAGCAGTCGAACTGCTGCCGGCGAAAGTTAATTCCGAATACCTGTATAGCACACAGTTATTATCTGCCGCAGTGGTAGCGGACTGACCCAACGCCACCTAAGAGAAGGCCGCGGCGCTCTCGTGTGACGTCACGCAGGGTAGGCCTCGATCACATAGCTGACGGGGTGGACGCTGGCGCACGGCCCAATATGCCGTAGCGGCCAGCCAGTTAGCAACGCGATGGCGGCCTACTCTGCGTGACGTCACACGATAGCGCCGCGGCCTTCTCTCTAGGTGCTGGTGAATGACTCGCGTCCTGGAGGACGGCAGTTCAATTCCGCCTCCGGCCACCCTGAATTAGGCCTTTATTTCTCTACGTTACTTCAGGCAAAAACTGATAAAAGCTATCGGAGCGTTTCTAATGACCACGGTGTTATCGGGACATTAACCCCTAAACTTTCTCTTATCTTCACTAGTGTTTGGACCATAAATTACACACAATTCACGATGAATTTCGGGTGCTGACAAGGAGAGGACGTCTATTCGTCATCGCCGAATTTGTCCGAATTTATAGTACATGTAGGGCAATCATCAAACATGAAAATGCATCAAGTGGGAACGCCAGATGACCAAGCTTACTTAATTCATCATGAACTGGAAGAATGTAGAAAGTTCAAATGAGTGGTTCATGTAATGTCAAAACATCAGCTGCTTCCTCAAACTGGGGGGGGGGGGGGCGGCTAATCAAGAATGGGGTCCCGCAGGGTTCAGTCTTAGGTCCTATACTGTTCCTGACATACAATAATGACTTGATGAAGATGCAAAGTTAGTTCTTTTTGCTGATGATACAAGTATAGTAATCACATAAAAAAACATGAACTAAGTCATATAATTGTAAATAATGTTTCTCACAAAATTATTGAGTGGTTCTCATCAAACGGACTCTAATTAAATTTTGATAAAACACAGTATATACAGTTCTGTACAGTAAATGGCACAGCTCCAGCAATGAATATAGACTCTGAACAGAAGTCTGTAGCTAAGGTAGAATTTTCAAAAAATTTAGATGTGTGCATTTATGAGAGATTAAACTGGAAGCAACACACTGATGGTCTGCCGAAACGTTTGACTTCAGCTATGTACGCTATTAGGGTTATTATAAATTTTGGCGATAATAATCTCGGTAAATTAGCTTACTATGTCTATTTTCATTCACTGATTTCGTATGACATCATATTCTGGGGTAATTCATCACTGAGTAAAAAAGTATTCATTGTACAAAAGAGTGTAGTCAGAGTAATTGCTGGAGCTCACCCAAGATCATCCTGTAGACATCTATTTAAGGATTTAGGTAGCCTTACAGTCACTTCACATATATATATATATTCACTTATAAAATTTGTTGTTAATATTCCAACCCAGATCACTACCAGGAGAAAGGATGATCTTGAAAGACCACCGTTAATTGTAAAATTAATTCTAGCTGAAAGGAGCCAGTTAAGAGCTTACTTTAAACATAAAATTCTGGCCGTAAAGCCAACTAAAGGATTCGCGTAAACTACTGACTACTTCATGCAACAGAATCTTGTTCTCTGGCGCAGAATTTAGAACTGACCCGAACTTTACTTTAGCAGCAGGAAGACAAAGAGACGTTGGCCAACATACGTCGTAGATCACGAGAATTACACACAATCATTAATATACAAGACACCCCGAACTAAACCATTTCATGAAGGTGACTGTGACAACATTTATGGCGCAACGGAATTAAAACATGATAACTTATATCTGAGTTTGTTCTCAGCACTGGTGAAAAACAACATAAAATAAAAAGGGGAAGGTATTAGTTAACTAATATTCATTAAGTAGGATAAAGTTTTACTGACAATAAATTATTTATTCAGTTCAAACATAAGCAAATGGGGGAACCAATTCTGTTAAACAATAAAAATGCATCCCACATTGAAAATTAAGCTAAACTAATCTGAACTGAACATCGTCGGGGGAGGGATTTACAATCAACATGCGAAACTCACCCAACTCAGCGTGCTGATACGAAGCAGAAGCAGGCGCCGCTATCGTAGGCGAAATTCCGCGAACCAGGATGTACCACACAACAAAAGAAATAACAAACTTCGCTCTGGTCTGTCTTTCTTTACTTGAGATGGTACGTGATAATAGTGAGATTAACTTCAATTCAAATCAGACCGCAAGCATGCAGAATTATTGAGACACACGGCACGTGTCTGCTGCATTACATATTCGCACCCCACTGAAGGCGAAGTGCTTAATGATCGTATTTATTTCAACAAAAATCAACGGAATCATAGATTACGAAGCGAGAATACACAATAGTAAGGCACTGGTATGTGAGCAGTGGCGAGAGCTCAAGTGACTAGCTATAAACCCTTGAAGTCGGAGCTCGGAACCACATGGTTCCGAAAACCAGCAGAAGGTACAAAATTCAATTTCCGACAAATAAAGAATCGGGAAGGTTTTACACGGATGGACGAAGTCCAGTCTTCAAAAATTCAGAAAAGTAGAATAAATTCAAAGTCGGGGTAAATCAACTAATACATACGGCATGCAGCCCCTAGAAATAGGTGGTATTTCATAAGCAAGCTAATAAAGGGGATCGTACAAGGCTAGAAGAGAATTTACTGACGGAATCAGAATGCTAAGTACAAGTTTGGAAACGAAACAACGATTTAAAATAGACGGAGAGGAGATCGCGATGTAATAAGGGAAATCAGAAAAATACATCAATGGTTTTTTGCCTGAAGGGCCTAGAAACATACACAGGGGATCTGAGGGCTTTGTTCTAAGAACACACCACGTGGATTACATATCACACGGAAAGAGGAAACGGAAAATAATATTTCACTTACACTACACAGAATAAAAATATTCCCGCGCATTAGTTGCATCCCACAAAGCTAGAAAGAAATTAAACTGATTTAGTACACCGACAGCTAGTCTCACAAAGGTTACCGATTCTCAGCCGTTATCAAACCGAACTAGTTACGTATTCATTGCGTTTACCTATGCAAAATCACCGAAATGAAATTGAATAGACTTCCATACATGATCGGAGAAACTTATTCTGAAAAATGAACCTAAGTTTTCAAATCTAACTTGAACACTAGACAAAGATTCGCTACCATCTCAAGAGAGGAAAGAAAATCAGAACGTCTTACCAGGTCGAAGCGCCGCCACAGAGTGCCCAGTCGGCCAACCAGTCCCCGCCACCTGCGGAAATCCACCGGAAATCGGTAAAAACCCCGGATAAACAAGGTGGTAGGGAGAGCTTAAACTCACGCGTCCTGTCGAGGCTCGCTAGCGGATATGGCCAACCCAACTTGTAACCAAAGGGTGGAGGAGCCTCTTTGGTAGCATCAAAAGCAGAGGTTGTTAACGACTATCTATTGACATGAAGCCAGAGATGCAAAGCGCGTAGCAAGCAGCCGACGACGAAAATTGTCATACCTACACTCAGACTGCCATGCTAGAAGATTCTCATACATACACATACAGAACAAAGCAAGTACACATTCGCACAGGGACAGTGGCGTCACGGAGAAACCGTTCATCTTGCCACATTCATAGACACAATGATAAATTATTAGCATAATAAAATCCCAGCAATATTACAAAAACTAACATTTAAAAACATGAAATGAAATGCTATTCCTCATGCCTCCGAACGAAAGGGGTTCTCGTTTAGCAAAAAAGCCCGTCTAGTGAACTTAGATAAATGACAAAGTTAAAAACCTAGGGAAGACGGCAGACAGCTGTCTTTCATCTTCACTATGCTGAGTTAAATCTGACTTTGGCACTTTGGGTGAATGATATTCCCACAAAAGTCACCTACCAAACAGCATCAAAAGCCTGATATATATATATATATATATATATATATATATATATATATATATATATATATATATATATATATATATATTTCGAAGGCCGGAATTTGAAGCTGAGTATAGTACATCTTGGTGTCACCTACTTACGTTTCGCGTAAAGATCACAAAGACAAGATAAGAGAAATTAGGGCTCGTACAGAGGCATATAGACATTCTTTTTTTCCCTCGTTCTATTTTGGGAGTGGAATAGGAAAGGAAACGCCTAGTGGTGCTACAGTCTAACCTCCGCCACGCACCTTAGGGTGGATTGCGGAAGTATATATATGGAGATCAAGAAGAATCCGATACCTTACCGCTGAAGCAAAACGCCGATTCCTAAACCCACTCTCACAGAGACAGTTGATAAGGTTGCGATGGACGAAAGACCGGAAGGAAAGGGACCCCGGGGAAGACCAAGAATGAGTTGGACGGGTGACGTCAGAAAGCAGATGGGAAGATACAAACAAGACGCTGAAAACTGAGAGGAATGGTACACAGTTGTACGTGAGGGTAACGACCGCCACGATTCAAATGGTTGTGCCTGTATGTAAGTAAGAAAGAGTCCATACGGAGGTTTACTGCCACCCGTTTTTTCTGCGAAGCATACACGGCTGGAACGGGAAGAACCAGCGAGCACAGAATAACATAGAGAGGTTGTACCGGCTACAGCAGCGTACAGACAGTGAAGTCCGGCAGCCAACTTGGTTGGGTGTACAAACGGAGTTGGGCCGATAAATGCGTAGCTCTTCACGTGGCGCTCGTCTTAATTACATTGTCATTTGAATCTCTTAGGATAGGAAAAGTATTACCAAATATTTCACGTAGACAGGTGAATACTGAAGGAATGCAACATTGTTCTTAGCAAGTACAATACCTATTATGTTTGTATGAAAATAATAAATGAAATTGTTACTTCTATTACTTTTCTACTTTTATACGTAATAAAAATTGTGACGTGAAAAAGTTAGTGGCCAGACACTCTTTTTAATTTGTGATCAGGAAATTTTCGTCAGCGAGAAAGTTCTAGATAATGAAATGAACTTTTCTTCTCATTTAAACGATTTTTTAAAGCTCCCCTGGGTTTCTTACAAATCTGGATACAAAGGAGCGGTGGAACTTTTCTAATTCTACTCGTTACTGTCATCGAGCTTGACCACCAGCGAGCACAGATTCTGTTACCCACTCACCTTGTACTTTGTGTTGTTGTTGTTTGGATGTTTTAGGGGGACTAAACTACGGAGGTCATCAGTCCCCCCTTGTACTTTGTGATCAATATTGATAAACATTTGTAATTTGGGAACAATTTTCGATATCTAATAATGATGACTTAACACTTTTTATTTATTTTATCACTAACTAGGTGAGCCGCCCCGGCTTTGCACGGATAATCTTTAAACTACTTCAACTCGAGAACTGCAGAACGTACTGTGATGCGGTTTCTTTCAATTTCTTCTGTATAATCCTGTGTTCAACGTAGGCTATATTAAATTGCAATACGACAATGAGAAATAATTAAAATAAGATCAATAACGTAGAATGGTTTACCACCTATGCACTTTCGTGAACTTTGTAGCGTAAACTATGAGACCTGCGACAAAGTACATAGTATAGAATTAACACAGGACAATTTAAGGGAAAAAAAAACGAGACCTCGAGATTATATGTCTAACAGATCTCCCACAATCACTATATCTGCAGTCTCAAGCCATCTGGCGCCAGCGCTTTAGAAAGGAATTTTTTTATTTTTTCATTTTTCGTTGATGTTTGTGAGTTCTGCAAGTTTATACTGTGTACAATGGCCTAACTCTTATAGACTATCAAAATATTAGCCGCGAATTTTCGAAGTATTAAATGGAAATTATTGTGCTCAGATAATTTTAGGCACCGAAAACTGGTTAAATCATGATGTGGCAAGTTCAGAAATATTTAGCGAGGCGTGGAATGTATATCGGAAAGATAGATCGGACACAACTGGAGGAGGAGTGTTCATCGCTGTGGAGGAAGATATTGTTTCTACTGAGATCGAAGTTGAAAGTAACTGTGAAGTTATCTGGGAACGTAAGACTGGCCTAAAGAAGAAAAGTTAAAAGTTGGGTGTTTTTACCGGCCCCCCAGTGCTGCTGTAGCAGTTTTAGAGGTATTCAAAGAAAGTATACACCAGGTAGTGCGTAGGTATCCGGGCCATCTAATATTAGTCGGTGGAGACTTCAACCTTAAGAGTATAGATTGGGACTACTCTAGTTAGATTTCAGGCAGTCCAGAAAAGCAGTCTTGCGAGCCACGTTTGGACACATGCTCTGAAAACTGTCTTGAGCAGTTAAACCGGCAACCCACGCGCAATGGAAATATTTTAGACCTTATAGCTACGAACATGTCTGACCTTATTGACGATGTCTGTGTAGAGACAGGAATTAGTGATCATGATATCGTCATAGCGTCGATGGTGACCAAAGTTCATAAACCAATCAAAAAGGCTTGGAGCGTGTTTTTGGTGGGAAGAGCAGCTAAGCAATTGTTAGGATCGCACTTAGAAAATGAATGGGCATCGTTGAGTTCCAGTACTATGGATGTAGAGGAATTGTGAACTAAATTTAAGTGCATTGTACATAAAGGGTTAGAGAAATATGTGCCTGTAAAGTCGATTAAGGATGGAAAAGATCCACCGCAGTATACTAATAATTTTAGAAAGCTACTGAGAAAGCAAAGACTGTTTCACTCTCGGTTCGAAAAAGAACACGCAAATGATGACAGGCGAAAGTTAGTAGAGATTCGTACGTCTATAAAAAAATCGATGCGCGAAGCATACAATAATTACCACAGCCATACCTTAGCAAAAGATCTTTCCAAGAACCTGAAAAAATTCTAGTCCTACGTAAAATCGGTAAGCGGGTCAAAGCCCACTATCCAGTCACCCGTTGATCATTTCGGGGCCGTAATAGAAGACAGCAAACGGAAAGCTGAAGTTCTACATTTTACCTTTAAGAAATCTTTCACGCTGGAGTACCGCAAAATGTACCAACACTTAATCAACGTACTTACTTCGAAGTGGACGGCATAGTAATAGGTATTTCCGGTGTAGAGAAGCAGCTGAAAGAGCTAAATACAAAAACGTCTCCTTGTCCGGATGGAATACCAGTTCGGTTTTACAAAGAGTATTCTGCGGCACTGGACCTTTGTAGTAAATCTTTCAGCGAAAGGTTCCTATGGATTGGAAAAAAGTGCAGGTGACTCCCGTTTATAAAAAAGAATAGAGAACTGACCCACATAAGTACAGGCCAATATCGTTGACATCATTTTCCTGTACAATTTTGGAGAATGTTCTCAGTTCGAATATAGTAAATTTCCTTGAGACGGAAAAGCTTCTTTCTATGAATCAGCACGGGTTTAGGGAACATCGTTCATGTGAAACTCAGCTTGCCCTTTTCTCACATACATCTTGCGAGCCGTGGATGAAGGGCAACAGGCGAATTGTGTTTTTCTCGATTTCAAAAAGGCGTTTGACGCGGTGCCACACTGCAGACTGCTAACGAAGATACGAGCTTATGGAATAGGTTCACAGATTTGTGACTGGCTGGAAGACTTAAGTAGTAGAACGCAGTAGTTTGTTCTCGACGGCGAGTGTTCATCAGAGACGAGTGTATCGTCAGGCGTGTCCCAGTGGAGTGTGAGAGAATCGCTATTATTTTCTATCTATATAAATGATCTAATGGACAGAGTAACTTGTAATTTGCGGCTGTTTGCTGATGATGCTGTGGTGTATAGGAGGGTGTCGCCTTTCACTGACTGTAATAGCATACAGGATGACTTACACAAAATTTCTAGTTGGTGCGAGGAATGGCAGCTAGCTCTCAATGTAGAAAAATATAAGGTGATGCGCATGAGTAGGAAAAACAATCCCATAATGTTCGAATACAGCATTAGTAGTGAGCTTCTTCATGCAGTCACTTCGTTCAAATATCTAGGCGTAACATTGCAGAGTGATATGAAATGGAACGAACATGTAAGGACAGTTGTACGGCGGACAGCCAACTTCGGTTTACTGGGAGAATTTGGAGACGATGTACTTCATCTGTAAAGGAGACCGCGTATAAAACGGTTGTAAGACCACGTCTTGAGTATTGCTCAAGTGTTTGGGGCCCGCAGCAGATCAGTTTTAAAGGAAGACATAAAAGCAGTTAAGAGGCGAGTAGCCAGGTTTGTCACTGGTAGATTCGACCAATGCGCGAGTGTCACAGAAATGCTCCGGGAATTGAAATGGGAATCGCTGAAGGAAAGACGACGTTTATTTTCGTAAATTTCTGTTGAGGAAATTTAGAGGGCCGGAATTTGAAGCTGAGTGTAGTACGATCTGCGTGTCACCTACATACATTTCGCGCAGTGATAACAAAGACAATATAAGAGAAATTAGGGCTCGTAAGGAGGCATATCGGCGTTCTTTTTTTCCTCGTTCTTTTTGGGAGTGGAATAGGAAAGGAAATACCTAGTAGTGGTACAGTGTACCCTCCGGCACGCACCTTACAGTGGATTGCGGAGTATGTATGTAGATGTAGGCCCCACAGCTGACTAAAGTGCAGAAGCGGTAAACGAGATGAGTCTTATTTTAGTTTTTTTTCATATATTCATATTGACATTAAATAAATCCTAAGATTATCCCAGTATTATAAAGAAGAAATTAAAAGAAACCGCACGACGATACGTTTGGTACTCCTCGATTTATAAATGTTTAAAGGGACAGACAGAGGAAAAATGTGCTTCTATCTTATATAATAGTACTAACTGAAAACCCGGCGTTGCCCGGGTATTTATTTATTTATTCCTGAAATTTCTCAGGTATATATTCATTTGTATAAGGGCTGTATGTCTATAAAATCTCTTGGGAATACAATTAGTAGTAAAGAGGTAATAGATTCAAACTTGGTGCGAGATGGGGCGGTTTTCCATGAACGTTACAGTTTATGCGCTCATATCTGATGAACTACGTGTCGTACTATGATACAATTTAGAAGGTGCACTCAACTATATGCGTGTATATTGTATGTAAAATTTGTACGATTTGTAGTGTAGAAATTAGAAATTGTAGCGTAAAACCGAATGCCGTAGTTTTAGTCCATGAACAGCAGAACGTTACTGTTTATGTGCCGATAACTCATGCACTACATGTCCTGCTGTGATACAATTTAGAAGGTACATTCAACTATATGTGTGTATACTGTCTGTAAAATTTCCTTCAGCAACAAATTTTAATGTAGAATTTGTAAATTTTAATGTCATGCCGAATGCCGTAGTTTTACTCCATAAAAGGCGGAAAAGTAGTAAGCGAGAAACTTTTTTCCTTTCATCATTTTGCTACGATTGTCAGTGAGAAAAAGTTTAATAAAGGTTTGAAATTATGTTTAAAGTTTGTTGCAAATCGCTAAGTACTCTTATTTTCGCGATATAAAGTCTCGCAGCATTATGTGGTAGTTGTAAGCGATTCCTATTGTTTATGACGTCATATCTTCTGAAACATGTGTCATTTGTGATTCTTAACCCCGTAGCAATTGTTACCTCACGGTAAGGAATCTGTGTAACAAATTTGGTGAAAATCGGCCAAGTGGTTTCGGAGAAAATGAGCAGAATTGTCGCTAAATGCAGCAGTTTTTCTCGCATCTCATTGTTTATGACGTCATATCTCGTGAACTATGTTTCGTACGTATTTCTTACACTTGCGGCGACCGTCTTCATGGATTGAAGCTTACGTGTACAAAATATCATAAACATTGGAATAAAACTGAAAATTGTATGCAACGTGTACACACAAACATACATAAGGACACTGCTTAAGATGATAAAAAAAAAAAAAAAAAAAAAAAAAAAAAAAAAAAAGGGATTTGCTATAAATTTGTAATTATTTATGACAAAAATCGATTGTCAAAAAGGAACGCCTTAAAATATATGAAAAAGGAATTAACAGACAGTGAACTCAATGAACTATTCTGTGCTCGCAGCCCTGTTGGTTGTATGTCGCGCTCTCAGCCGGCTTCATTTCACAGTTATTGTGCTCGCTGGGAAGAACAGGCAGTGGCATTTGTACGTAACCTGCGTACGTAGCCTGCGCTAGACGGCGTGATGTGGCTGGCGCAGAAAGGCTGTCGACGTTGCGCGGAGAGCCGGCTAAGCGGCTTGACTCGAGCAGAAGGCAAAGCGGTGCCCTTGCTCGTCGGAGCCAAGTTTAGCGCCGCGACTAGGAGGTGGGCGGACCGTGGACCGGTGCGCGCCGGTCCCACTAATAATAGGACCGCCGACCGGCGTGACGTCAGCGACCGATACCCGTGACTAACCTGCAGACGCCCCCGCCTCGCGGGCACAGGGCGCGCTCCTTTAGGTCCGATTCACGCGGTAGCTGCGTCACGTCAACATCCGCGGTGTAGAAAATGGCTTTGACGTACAATCGCAATGGGGCACATTTAAGTGTGGGTTGCCGCAGGGTTCTGTTTTGGGACCGTTGCTCTTTCTTATTTATATAAATGATATCTACATAGATACTCTGCAAATCACATTTAAGTGCCTGGCAGAGGGTTCATTAACCACTTTCATAACTTTTCTCTACCGTTCCATTCTCTAATAGCGCGCGGGAAGAAAGAACACCTAAATCGTTCCGTTTTCGATCTGATTTCTCTTATTTTATTGGGATGGTCATGTCTCCCTAAGTAGGTGGGTGCTAGCAAAATATTTTCACATTCACTTCGCAAACAGATCACGCCGCAATGAATAACGCCTTTCTTTTAATGAATTCCATCCCAATTCGTGCTGCATTTCCGTGACGCTTTCCCCCCCGTAACGTGATAAAACAAAACGAGCTGCCCTTCTCTGAACCTTCTCAATGTCAGTCCCACCTGGTCAGGGTCCCACAAGGGCCAACAGTACCCCAGGAGAGGACGCACAAGTGTGATGTAGGCAATCTCTTTGGTGGAGCATCTTCGAAGCGTTCTGCCAATGAAACGTAACCTTTGGTTCGCCTTCCCCATAATATTTTCTGTGTTCTCTCCAGTCTACGTTGTTCGTAATTGTAACTCCTAGGTATTTCGTAGAATTTACGACCTTAAGGTTTGACTGATTTATCGCGTAATTGAAGTCCAGCGTATTTCTTTTAGTGGTCATATGTATTACTTCACACTTTTCATTATTTAGTGTCAATTATCAATTTCGCACCTTGTAGAAATTTTGTCTAAATCGCTTTGCAATTGCTTTTGATCCTCTGTTGACTTCACTAATCGATAAACGACAGTTTGCATTCATCGCGATTGGAAAAAAGTGCAGGTGACTCCCGTTTATAAGAAAGGAAAGAGAACTGACCCACACAATTACAGGCCAATATCGTTGTCATTAGTTTCATGTAGAATTTTGGAGCATATTCTCAGTTCGAATATAATATATTTCCTTGAAACGGAAAAGCTTCTTTCTATGAATCAGCACGGGTTTAGGAAACATCGTTCATGAGAAACTTAGCTTGCCCTTTTCTCACATGACATCTTGCGAGCCATGGATGAAGGGCAACAGGAGGATTGTGTTTTTCTCGACTTCAAAAAGGCACTCGACGCGGTGCCATACTGCAGACTGCTAACGAAGATACGAGCTGATGGAATAGGTTCACAGATTTGTGACTGGCTGGAAGACTTCCTAAGTAATAGAATGCAGTAGTTTGTTCTCGATGGCGAATGTTCTTCAGAGACGAGCGTATCGTCAGGCGTGCCCCAGGGTAGTGTGATAGGACCGGTATTATTTTCTATCTATATAAATGATGGACAGAGTAAGTTGTAATTTGCGGCTGTTTGCTGATGATGCTGTGGTGTACGGGAGGGTGTCGTCGTTAACTGACTGTAATAGCATACAGGATGACTTAGACAAAATTTCTAGTTGGTGCGAAGAATGGCAGCTAGCTCTCAATGTAGAAAAATGTAAGGTGATGCACATGAGTAGAGAAAACAATCCCATAATGTTCGAATACAGCGTCAGTAATGAGCTTCTTGATGCTGACGCGTCGTTCTAATATGTAGGCGTAACATTGCAGTGCGATATGATATGGAACGAACATGTAAAGACAGTTGTAAGGCGGACAGTCAACTTTGGTTTATTGGGAGAATTTTGGGAAGATGTACTTTATCTGTAAAGGAGACCACGTATAAAACGCTTGCACGACCACGTCTAGAGTATTGCTCAAGTGTTTGGGACCCGCAGCAGATCAGTTTAAAGGAAGACATAGAAACAGTTCAGAAGAGAGCAGCTGGGTTTGTTACTGGTAGGTTCGACCAATGCGCGAGTGTCACGGAAATCCTCCGG
The DNA here is from genome assembly GCA_026315105.1 of Locusta migratoria. Taxonomy (NCBI): domain Eukaryota; kingdom Metazoa; phylum Arthropoda; class Insecta; order Orthoptera; family Acrididae; genus Locusta; species Locusta migratoria. Next base: position 357,460,963 of record CM048748.1, read on the forward strand.
CAACTCAATTGGGGATCGCTGGAGGAAAGACCTGCGTTCTTTTCGTGAATTTCTGTTGAGGAAATTCAGAGAGCCGGAATTTGAAGCTGAGTGTAGTACGATCTTGCAGCCGCCTACTTACATCTCGCGTAGTGATCACAAAGACAAGATAAGAGAAATTAGGGCTCGTGGGGAGGCATATAGTCATTCTTTTTTTCCTCGTTCTATTTGGGAGTGGAATAGGAAAGGAAATGCCTAGTAGTGGTACGGTGTACCCTCGGCCACGCACCTTACGGTGGATTGCGGTGTATGTATGTAGATCTAGATGTAAATCAATAATGAATGATAACAAGGTAAGCATAATATTTTTCAAACTACTTGGGATAGTAAACAACTAAAATGTTATTGTGGTCACTCAACAATTCCTCTTCCACTCAGCGATTAGTGTCTTGACTTTTCTGCGAACAAGTAGATGGATGGTAGTTGCCATATAAACTAATATACGCGCGGAGCCAAGAACATCTAATGAATCCAATCTTTCGACAACCAAACTGGTCCTTCCATAGAATAGGCGGAAAACAACCTTGGTTTACATTTAAAAATATGTCTTTTTCGGAAATTAATTTTGTTGATTACCAAGGATAGGATAAAAGTGTGTCCGCAGTCTCGACCTCCGCGTGTCTCGCCTTGCGGTGCGCGTAGATGTGGCAGCACACTCATGTCATTTTATAAGCAACACTACCCCCACCCTACTACCACTGCAGATCCAATCTTACACGCCCCGCAACGCGAGACACGCGGAGATCGCCACTGCGGAGAGACTCTGCCGTAAAAGTCGGTTATGAACTATGCTGTGTATTGTGAACAGGTTCATACCAAAGAGATAAGACTACCATAGAGGGGCACCACCGCCACCAGAGTGAAGCAAATTGAACCGTCCGCCATGTTATTGGAAGTCTAGAGGAGCGAGGTACATGACAGTAAGTTAGAATATTATTAAAATATGACTGTTTGCGGCTTTCATTTTTATCCAGAACAATTTTACCGCCATGTATAGCGCATGAACGCTTTATACACATTGTTTCTCGAAAGTGTCAGCAGTTTTTAGTACAATACCCCCGACAATCAGCTGCATTTGCAACTAAACGATTTGGCCTGGGAGTTTAAGACCAATCTGCGTTTATTTTGGTACGCCGTTTCCAACTGAAAATTTTTGAAGAATGGTAGATGTTTCATAGATCAACTGTTTACAGTTTGATTACGTTAATTTCAATTCATTTAATGTTAGAAGCAAGAACTATTGCATGGGCCAAGGAAATATAATCCCACCGTCAGTAGAATATGCAATGAAGTTTGGAGTTTGTCGTAGGTTTAATGAAGTAGTAGTCAATATTATGCTTGTATTTTTCATGAATCAGATTACGATACTCTGAATCAAAATACAAGAAAACTGCCATCAGCGAATGCCCTTATTCGCCGTTTCAGCTTTTATGATGAAAAGTGCGTTAAATGTATTTAGCCTTAGTTCCTTCATTTCATACAAAAATTTTGTTTCAAGATTTGAAGGACAAGTACGTGTGCTTGTCGGAAACCAATACTCTCTACTCATTGCAACAACTCATTTCTTCGTCAGCAGCTTGTTTTCAACGGAAACCGTGGATAAAATAATAAATGTTGACAAAGTTAAACACCTAACTCAAATGCGCAAAACAATTAACATATAACATCTGATACTTTTAACACTACTCTCTTGGAAAAAGAAATATTCGCAGTATTTTTGCTTCTGTTGGTACAGTAATGCGTTACACAAACATAGGCGTGATTTTTAAGACAACTGCTTATCTCACTTGTTCGCACACGTACTATTCGATTTCCGAAAGCCACTGCCAGACTTCCGATAATATGGCGACAAGTCGTACAGTGTGGCACCGCAGCGCTAAAGATCGTGTCATCGCCCCAAAGACCTTGTAAAAATAACTAGACTTCCTAACGGCGCTGCTGTCGCGGGATAATTTGAACCTTCGGCCGGCCGCCATGATAGTGGCAAGCGTCAGATAAATACGAGTGTCGTTAGGAGATAAATCGAGTATTATATAGCTACTGTGGTATAAATACTCTTCTGATAGCCACCTCTATGTTATTTTACTATTACAGTATACGTAAAGCACAATCGCGAAGAAGTGCTCAGTGTGCGTAAATCGATTTAAGAAAGGAACAAAAGGAACGAATACTGTCTTCCCATTTATACTTCTCAGGAATACTAGTAGCTCTACTACTTGTGTTCAGAAATAGTTACTTCTGCTTAACAGGTTCATAGTCAAGACAATATAGGGCTTTGAATGAAATAAATGGCAGAATTTCACAATACTGGTAGCTCTTAATTACGAACTACTTTAGGTAGTATTGGTGGACAGGAAGTTTAAAAAGTTTCATTTTATGATAGTGTAAAATACCTATTGCGATCACGAGATCAGTCGCCTTACTGCAGTTCCAATTTTTGTTAATGAAATTAATATTAGCAGAATTTAAAGGTCATCTGCTTTACATATGGGTATAAAAACTGAAGGGAGTTGGGAGACTGTACGTTTCCATATATGAATGACACATAGCCACACTGGATAAACACTGTGAAGTTGAAACCTGTGTGGTTAGAGCAAGCTACTGTAAGATATTTGGCTTATATCATTAAAAATGCTAATATTCGTGCTAGGTACACTAATGCTAATGTTAGATGCACTTAGTTAAGAAAAAGTTATGGCATAATTCGTGTTCTTAAAAGAATTTGGTAGTGGCTGGTTGCTGTATTCACTAGGTAAGAAGCTCAAATTTCACGGAAGATTTTTAATATTAGCTGGTTAAGTAGCATTGTTTTATTTTTTGATGTTATAAAATATCTAAATATTGAAGAATACAGCAGGCACTCAAGGAAGGACGTAAAGTGTCGTGCTACTCTTCAGAAATTAATGTTTGTACAAAAATTTCACCATCGTAGAATATACTGAGAAAGTGAATAAAATAATGCCTGGCGAAGAATTACGTTTATATGCTGCACTTAGAAGACTAAAAAACTAAATGTTATAATTCGGTTTAGTTAGGAAGAAGAAACGTTATTGGCCAATAACTACAGCATATGTGTAATAAATTTACACACACAGCCGGTAGTTGCTGTATATTAAAAGAATCTGAAGCTGTTTTGTAGTTATATATGTAAATGAGGCATAGTTTTCGCGACTTACGTGGAATCAATACACATTCTAATCGAAAGAGTCTTACGCATATTTAAAGTTGGCGCGAAAGTTTGCTACCATAATGGCCGCCGAGGCGCTCCTCAATTTTCCCGCTGTTCGCAGGCGGCCGCTTACGGAATTGTGGGGCCTTGCACCGCCCCTCTATGTATATTCTACCTCTTTGGTTCGTACTGTAAATGCTCACTCTTAGAGGTTGACAGCTGTGATATGACGAGCAGGCAACTGGGACAACACGACTGTCCCCGCCTGCTTTCTGTCCCGTGCCTCTCTGCAAACAAGTGTCGCGCGGTTGTTGTCAGTGGTCTAAAAAAATGTTTCAAATGTTTGTATAGCTTATGGGACTTAACTACGGGGTCATCAGTCCCTAAACGTACAAACTACTTACGAACTAGCTAACACTAAGGACGGCACAAATATCCATGTCCGAGGGGGGATTCGAACCCCCGACCGTAGTGGCCGTGCAGACCGTGACTGGAGCGCCTCAGTCTCCTCGGCCACCGCGGCCGGCTGTCAGTAGTCCCTCGTAAGGAATTCGCAGCACTCTTATTGGGAATTCTTTTCATGTGACGAGGCTTAAAAGTCTAATTCTTTACTACTTCAAGTCGTCCCTATTGTGCTGCGTACCCTATTAATCTTCGTACCCCTGCGAATTCTGATACGAAAACCTACAGTTTAAAGAAATGAAAACCGTACAGTTTCCTCGAGATTCGAACCCGGGTTCTCCTCTTCCCTGCTACTTAGCTTTGCCTTTGCGATGTCGGCGCTCTTGGCGGAAATCTTTTGCCATGTGGGGACACAAGCGGCACAGTTGTAAAAGTTTATTACCTAGATTGCTGGAAAAGTATGCGTTGCGGACCCCATAAACAATGAAAAATGCTCTGTTTATATTTATCTGCCGATTCAGTTAATTTTGAGTTGATGGCTCTTCCTTTTCTTCAGGGTTGAATTTCTCAAAATATGAGTGTTGTTGAACCAGATTATCTTACAGTCCTTTGTTTCAGGCTGTACACAAGAGACCTGCCAAATCTGAACTGGATAGATTGGTTGTGTTTGAGGCCTTTCCCTTGTAAAATATTGGTTATAATTTTATTAGAAAATTAATAATGAAAAATTAATTAATGTTGTTCACCAACCTTTTGAGCTCTATGATATGGGCATCAAAAATATTGCATAATGTATTGTTACAGTAGAAAATAGTTTAAGCAGGACAAAATGTAGCAGTACAAACTGTCTTACATCACTGTTTATGGTATGTTAAACAATATGAATAGCTGTTTATAAAACCGACCCTAGTTAGGACCTTAAACTTACAACTGACTAATCGCCAATGTTTACAGATCATTTTCTGATAGTGTGCAGTTTTTCATGCTGTGTAGTATTAAAAATATGTACTCTTGTATAAAATCCATAAAGATACGCAAGAGAAAAACTATAAAGGAGCTATTAAAACCTTGAGTACTTTGATTTATGTTCCACAATCTTCCTATTTATTTGTTCGTTATGAAGCACCTATCGACTTTTTAAGACATCAGATTACATATTACTAAACAGATAGTCCAGGCAATAACAGTGAGAATACACACTTATCCAAAGATAGTCTTACAAAAATATCCGAATTTTGTGACTATCGATAGCAGAAAAACAAATACAATCTAAATAAATATCTTTTATTACACTGAATTTAAAAATTATAATTTTTGGAACATATGAAATAAATTTGATACGTTCATAATATAAAACCCAGAGAAGCATTTCAATGAATTACATTACATTGCTTACTAAAGTTTTTGGACTCTTCAGCACATTCTTCATTCTATGCATACAAAACACTGCCCAACAATACAATAAATTCTCATAAATTCCTAGTCCTTAGGTTAGTAAAGCAAAGCTATTTAATGCAATTTTTTTTTTCAGATGCTTCTCTGGGATTTATATTATAAACGTATCTTACGTGGAAAGTATTTACTTCATACGTACCAAAAATTCTAATTTTTAAATTCAATGTAATATTAGATATTTATTTATATTTCATTTGTGTTTTCTGGGATCGGTAGTCACAAAATTCGCATACCTTTGTTCAAATGTTCAAATGTTTGTAAATCTGAGAGACTTGACTACGTTGGCCATCAGTCCCTAGGCTTAAAAACTATTTACACTAAGTTAAAGTAACTTCTGCTAAGGGCAACACAAACACTCATGCCCGATGAAGGACTCGAACCTCCGATAGCGAGCAACCGCAACATGGCGCTCGGCCACTCCACCGCACCATACCTTTGTATGACCATTTTTGCGTCAGTATGTATTGTCACTGTTATTGGGTGGACTATTTGTTTAGTATTTAGTTATCTGATTAAAATTGTGAGCCGGAACCGGGGTTCGAACCATGGACCTTTGCCTTTCGCTGGCAACTGGTAAACCGTCAGAGCTATCCCTGCACGACTCACCGTTCGTCCTCGCAACTAGGAGGCGAGGTAGTGGCAGAAGTACGGATCTTGAAATGTGCCGGGTTAGCTCAGACGGTACACCGCTTGCCTGGGGTTGTAGCCTTTCTCCAATGTTACACAGTTTGTACATGGAGCAAACTGTAAAGCAAGGCAAGGAGCAATTTGGAGAGGGAATTAAAGTTCAAGGTGAAGAAATAAATCCGCAGTGGAGTGGTCGAGCGTTCCAAGGGACTTACCTACCTGCGGAGCCCTGCTCGCCGTCGGAGGTTTCAGCCCTCCCTTGGGCATGCGTGTATTTCTTGTCCTTAGAAGTTTGTAAGCCTAGGGACTGGTAACCAGAGTAGTTAAGCCCAACAGGTTTACAAACATTTGAACATTTTTCTGAAGAAGTAAACACAATGCGTGTTGCCGATAACACCTAATTCTGTCAGAGACAGCAAAGCACCCCTAAGAGCAATTGAACGAAATTGACTCTGTGTTCACAGGAGCGTATAAGCTGAACATGTCAAAAAAGGGGGGGGGGGCAATGGAATGCAGTCCAAGCAAATCAGGCGATGCCGAAGGAATTAAATTAGGTAACGAAACAATGACGGTGGTAGATAAGTTTTGTTACTTGGTCAGTAAAATAACATATGATGGTCGCAGTGCACAGGATATAAAAGTAGAATGGCAGTGGAAAAGAAAGCTTGTTTCAGAAGAGGAATTTGGTAACTTCGAATATTAATTTGAGTGTAAAGAAGTCTTTTCTGAAGGCAATTTTGTGAACTGTTGCGTTGTGCGGGAGTAAAACATGGACGAGTATATAGGCTTTATAAGAACGCTGAAGATTATGTGGGGTTGTGGATCCGCCTTGATGCAAAACATTTTCATACCCATTTGATTATGTGGATAGATCATGTAACTAATGAGGAGGTACTGAAAAGAACTGGGGAGAAAAGGAATTTCTGGCAGACGTTGACAAAAGGAGGGATCGATTAGTGGGACACAATCTTGGACACGAAGAAATTGTGACTTTAACATTGTATCGAGGGGATGGGCGTGTAAGAGACTGGTGGACGAGTATGAATCCATGGACCGTGCATTTCAGGAGAGGACTGTTCAAGCTGCCAGAGGGTCTCTAATAACGTGTGGGGCCTGTACAGTTCGAGTGACATGGCACCCATGATACTTATAGATGAGACTGACAGGTAACAAGTGCAGCCGGCCGCAGTGGCCGAGTCGTCTGAGGCGCGCCAGTCACAGTCTGCACGGCTGCTACGGTCGGGGGTTCGAATCTCCCCTCGGGCATGGATGTTTGTGTCGCCTTTAGTATAAGGTAGTTTGTTAGTTTAGGGACTGATGACCCCGCAGTTGAGGCCCTTAGAACGTTTTGACAAGTGCATAAGCATCTTGGCTGATCATCTACATCAATTCACATCCATTGTGCATTCCCACGGACTTGGGCAATTCCAGAAGGGCAGTGAGACACCCCAAACGTCCCGAATTGCTACAAGGTGACTGCAGGAACACTGTTCCGACTTGAAACACCTCCGCCGACCATCAAACTTCCCAGACATGAACATAAATCGAGTATATCTGCGATAGTTTACAATGTGCTATTCAAAAGAGTTCTCCACCGCCTCGCACTCTTACGGATTTATGAACAGTCCTGCAGGATGCATGTTGTCAATTCCCTCAAGCGATACTTCAGAAATTAGCCATGTTGCGGCACTTCTTAGTGCTCGCTGGAGTCCTACACGATATTAGGCAGGTGAATGTTACTTAGTCTCTTCAGTGTAAAACTAAAACCAGGACGTAGCAGAAATTTTACACCATGTCCAAACCCAGACAGGCGTCTAAGGACAGTAGTGCATCGGACCCCAGTTACCCGTACGAACCGATAGATGTCTCTATGGTCATGCTACCGTGATGCTTCGCGAGTCCAGGTCTTCTATTTATCATCTCTGCTGTTTAATTTACGTAAATATTTCTACCTTCATATTTTGAAATTCGAAATATGAATCATTCTAAGACTTCAGTGTTACTGTAATAGAAGTGTGTCCATAATATTCCATGGTATTTCTGTAACACTGTGCTATTAAAATGACAAGTAAGACTTTCCAGCTGTCTAAAACTTGTAGTTCGAAACTTAAACTGTAAAAAAGACGCAACATAGAGCAGAGGATACTTTCCTGATAAATAAAGCGAAAGAAGAGCTGAAGTTTTACATGAATTTCTGTTTTGTTATTGAGAATATTCATGTGCTAGTTTTTGAGTGTCATTTGTATAAGAATAAATGGCACTGGTGTATTGTGTTATTATTTCACAGATGGTGACAGAAAAGATCGGCTTTTAGATGAAATTGAATGTATTCTTTTTTCGTTGATGGTGGCGCCTGAAGAATTGGCGGTATTATGTCAATTTAGCTTATGGTGAAAATGGCGGTAGCACTAGATATTTTTCACCTTGGTTCCCAAAAGTTTTCTGACACATTTATTACATAGAATTTACGAGTTGCGATATTCCGACATATTTGCAAGTACAACCGCTTTTTCTTAAATTGCGTTAGTTATATTTAGTGAACATGCCGTGAAATATGGTCCAAAAATTGTAAACACTGTCTTCTGAACTACAGTATCTGCAAATAAAGTGCGGATACATTGTTATAGTGAATGCTGCAAATGGCATGCAGATGTGTGCTCTTGAGATCAGTTAAATGGCTACAGTATTAGCACAATTATCTCACAAACAGTGTATATAGGACGCAAGAACGTGTATAACAGCTGTTGCAAAAAAGCAACAAGGCACTTCAGTCTCATTAAGAAACGACAGTTGCCACATAACTCTAGTAACGTAATCTATATATAAAATTATTTGAATCAGCGTGACATTTAGGACATTAATTATTATAGTGTGTCTTCAGTTTATGTGCAGGTAGTTCACGAGACAATGTTTATAATTCGTTAGCTCATATTTCACTAAATAGAACAATTGCACTTTTTAGATGTTCAAATGTCTGTAAATCTATCGGACCAAACTGCGTGGTCATCAGTCCGTAGCTTACAAACTACTTAAACCTAGGTAAACTAACCTACAGACAAACACACACACACCCATGCCCCAGGGAGGACTCGAACCTCCACGGCGAGCAACCGCGCGGTCCGCAGCGAGGTGCTTTAGACCGCTCGGCTACTCCACCGCGGCGCACTTTTTAGAGAAAGCGCTTGTATATGTAAATATGTCGAAATATCGCAAAATGTAAATTCCTTTTAATTAATAACAATGTAAGAAATCTTTTAGGAGTCAAGGTAAAAAAGAAGAAAAAAAGTTGGAAACGGAAAGCGAACCACCGCTGAGACTCAACAACTCAACATGATGCGTTTATCTGCTACGCTACAAGGTGCACAATAACAAAACCTCTCTATTTTACATTACCATGAATATCAAGGGTTACTCGCCAATATGGCATTTATTGACTGTAATTTACAACTAATTCTATTAAGATTTTGGATCCTCTTAAATGTGCCATAACTATGAAATAAGAACGCGCGAGTTATAAGGAGAAAAGCATGAAAATATGAAAGGAAAGATAGCGTCTTTGCAGGACATAGCTTGCGATCGTAGAGACATCCGTCGGTTGGTACGGTAACTGGGGTCCGACGCACTACTTACTGTCCCTAGACGCTAGTAACCCCAGGGGCAGAGATACTGAGTAAACAGAGTGCTGCAAGCATGGAGGTAAAAATAAGAGGGAGGGCATGACGCCACGACTGTGAAGCCGACAGAAAACATTCGGCCGCCATATTGTTCCGACCAGAAGAGTGCACGTCTAGGCTTGTATGAATAGAAGTGTCTCACGTTTTCGGATCTTTTCTTCGTAAATCTGGTGTCGTGTGTAGTGTTTGGTTGTACAAATCGTTCAGACAGCAGCGCAGAAGCCAGTTTCTAGTGTATTCTATCTGCACCATGTGTCAAGTTTTTTTTCAGAATAAAGGTAAACAGCAAGGTAAGATAAATGTGTGAAAATTCCTACACTCATTCTTTTATGCTTCAAATATTTGCAGTGCAGCCACAGTTTGTGACCAATGGATAGGTTATGAAAATCTGTCACTGAATGTAGGTGCTTTATTAAATAATTAAAGCGCTCCGTAGCACAGTGGTAGAGTGTCAGACTTAAAATCCAAAGGTCCCGGGTTCGATCCCCACTAGGTCCTAGGATTTTTATCTGTCATTTTCCACTTCTTTCACCTCTGGCAGTGTTGCTTATGTGAAAAATACCGAGTAGCACCGTGGTTCGGAACCCACGTTAAACTGTAGGTCCCCCTATAACTGGCTGGGTAAGTCAGTTCGAAGGTCGGAGGAAGGCAACGGCATACCACCTCCAAACAGGACCATGCCTAGTAAAGCACTGTGGTGTTCAAACCAATCTTCGGATTGTTGACTGCTTTTTTTTTAAAGAAATTTCTCATAATTAGATTGAACATAACATTGCAGGTAAAATAATGGAAAGGCTTTTAATAATTTCATTAATCACGGCAGCTTCACTAATTGACAGAATTGTTTATTAAACCTTTACTTCCTATTCCTGGTTCATGTGTTTCATGTCAAATTATTAGTGAAGAACTATCGTGATGAGTTACATGCTATATGCATCATGATGCCAACAAGCCTAGATGAGTACTTGTAAGCGAGTTACAGTTAACTATTCAGATAGAATAAATATACTTAGACAAGCGATAAATCAACTTTCAGTCATAATGTACAGTAAATGCAATTTCTCCGAACAGTTTCTTATTGTATGAGAAGTGTTTACTGTCTCTATACACAGCACTTTCTAAAGTTTCCATTTAAAAATGAAACGCTTCACATAACGAAAATTAGTACTCTAGTATTATGAATAGGCTACATTCAGTTTTGGCTGTAGTTTTCTAGACTTCGAGTACTGAGCATATTTTCGTCGAACTTTAGCTACAATAGACAGGTATACACGGTGTTGTAGACATTTTTTGGTGTTGGCCGTCTGCAAACTATCGCTTATGCACGTATGTACTTATGTGTACCACATTCCTTGACAGTATCCTAGTATATCAGGCACCTGGACGGTTTTCTGAACAAAGCTAACGTAATGTCTATACCACTGCCTGTGTAATACTAAAATCGCATCATGACATCGCTGACACTGACAAAGTATTTTATAACCTTCAATCAAATACGAATTTGGACAGGAGATACGAGAAAGTGTTTTTCTGGCATCACACATTGTACAGTAATACTGAATCAACCAACTAGAGAACGTAAATTGTATACACAGTGCACCTAGCGAGTTTTAATATGGACTTGGCCATAACGTTCCATACGTGTTTTTGTCAGAACAACATCGCGGAGTGCCACGCCCACAGGCTTCAAAGAGTAGTACTGCTAGGATGCTTATCGCTATCTCCCCTTATTCTAACCTCCTTGGCTGCAAGGGACGCGTCAGTGAAGTGTAGTAGAGATGGGCAAGAAATCACGTACTCGTGAAAAATGACGGTGATTGAAAATTCACTGTTTTCACGGTCGCGGCGATCTGGAATCTGACCGTGATTTCAGTCACGGTCACGGTTGGGTAGCGACGAGCAGGAATAGCAGCGAACAGCAGTATAAACTACAAAGAGCCATCTGGTGGCCGAAATGAGTACTAAATGCAGCACCGAATAGCAGGTGTAGCAGCGAATAGCGGAAAAGCGAAGAGGAGGTGAGGGAAGAGAAGCAGCAAAGGCTAAAAGAGCCATCTGTGGGTCGAAATCTGTACTAATATCAATGCAGCAAATAGCGGGTATAGCAGCGAATCACCGATAAGCGAAGAACGGGTTTAGCAGCGAATCACCGACTAGCGAAGAGTGACCAGTTCGCATACACTTGTGCGTTTTTCAACGCATGAGCAACTCGAAAAAACATGTGCATAAAATCATTTCCCATGGGACCTGCGCTGGAATACTGATATCACATTAATTGCTTCAATTATAGTAAAGATCTCAGCTTCTTATTTCATATGTAGGCATAAATTTTGATTTAAAAGTGTATGGCACTGGAAATGAAACTGCAGTAACTTTTTATTTATTTAAGCATCCAGTTAGCTGTGCATGATACATCTTAAAAACATATGGCACCTAACAGTAAAACTGATACTATACTACTGTATAGGCCAGTGTATTTAAATGACAGCACTCTCTAATAACTGCAGTATTAATTACATTAAAGAAACAAGTTATTAAAATTGAGGGCATATATTCATTGACAATGAAATAACACCTACCTTGCAAACAATTTTTACACTTACTAAGAATATTTACAATTCTTTCATTGTCTTAATGTGGTTAGAAAGTTTATTGTACAGTTATTTTAAACTATACTTACTATTGACTTATTTGTTGAGATTTACTTTTCTCGGTTCACAACATAACTTTTTTAACAGCAAAGAGACGATAAATTAGTTACTGGCGGATGAAACATTATAACAAAAGTATCTAACTCAATTTTTGTTAGTTCCATGGTAAATCATACAAGTCGCCGGAATCGCGGCGATTCAATCACGGAAATAGCGAAAAGAGCAGAAATCACGGAATAGCAGAAAGAGCTGAAATCACGGAATAGCGGGAGGAGTAGAAATCGCGGAGGGATACATGTCGTGAAAACCTCAAACAGTGATTCTAAACCGTGATTAATCACGGTTTAGAATCACGGTGATTTAAAAGTAGCAACCACGGAAATCACTGGTAGCGGAAAATCACGGTTTAGCCCATCTCTAAAGTGTAGCTGGTTGAGCAGTGGCTGCGCCGCGCCGCTTAGCTGGTGGCTCGTGCAGCGGTCTGTGCTGCCGGCGCGCATGCGCAGAAGGCCCTGCCGCGTCCTTGCCGCCGGCGGCGAGGCCGGGCGGCCAGCTCAGCGGCTGGCGAAGCCTGCGCGTTTGTCGCCTTTTTGTGGCGCAGGAATGCCCCGGCCGCGCTGCGTCACCACCAGGAAGCTCTTTATCCCGCTGAGCCGGCTCAAACCAGACGCCCGAGCACCCACTGGCCACTGCCGACCGCGCTCAAAACTTGTCGCCGTCCACCTGTGCGCAATTCGAGGCTGCGGCCGGGCTGCCTCATCACGGCTAGCTGAAGTTCACTTTGACGAGCTGCTGTATCCAGTTCAAGAAATTTTCTCAAATACTACTGCTACTAACAATCATGTAATAACATTAGCCTCAAAGCTTACGTCTCTCCCTGAGGGCCCTGACTATCCCTCCATTTCAACCCCTCCTTCCCTCTTCATCCTACCCAGCTGTCCTTCCGGATCCTCCTCTTACTGCCCTTCTCTTTCCTTCTTCCCCGTGGTTTCCTGGGACATCATCCCCCCTGTCCCTTCACCACTGGCCCTGTGGCTCCTCCCAACCCTCTACCTCTCCCTCTCCACTCATCACCTTTTCCTCCCCCGTCACATCTTTAATACTGCGTGTGCTCCGCCGTATGTGTATGTGAACCTTCTGATGTGCTTCTGTGGGAATGCTTCTCAAGTGTGGTGTCTTTTAGTCTCGTCGTTTTATTTTAATGATAGTGAACGGTCAACCCGCAGTAGACGCAATCTTTTTTAAATTTCTCCGTGAGTGATGTGTTATTTGTTTCAATTCCACAATAGCGGACGGTCAAACCATAGCCGCTGCCTTGTGTTCATTTTCATAGTGTGTGTACCACTGCACCTCAAAAAATTTTCAAATGTTTGTAAATCTATCGGACCAAACTGCGTGGTTATCAGTCCGTAGCTTACAAACTACTTAAACCTAGGTAAACTAACCTAAGGACAACACACACACCCATGCCCCAGGGAGGACTCGAACCTCCACGGCGAGCAACCGCGCGCTCCGCAGCGAGACGCTTTAGACCGCTCGGCTACTCCACCGCGGCCACTTCACCTCGAGCAGCTGTTTTTACTCTCCACTATCGCCGTATCGAAACTTTTACGACGTCACAGTTTCGCTCCGTTTTAAATACTTTGTCTTATCTCCGTTTAACATCTCCATTTTATGTGTGTTTTACCTGCAAACTTTTATCTCCTTTATGTTTTATGTGTTTCTACTGCGTTAATTTTTTTTTACATTTCTGTAAGCTGAAGAGCGACTATGAGCGCTGACAGCCCGCCCCTATTTAGGTGAATTGAAACTACAATAAAATATAAATAAATAAATAAAAAGCTTACGATTACACATATATGTAAGAATGAAGTCTGTTGTTGAAACTTCTTCTCGTGCCACCTCTAAATGCGTGTATAGTTGTCAGTGTATAATTAGAATTTATTAGTAACCTTGCGAGAGGTGTACGGCCAAAAAATTGGACGTCTTTGTACAAAACCATACAAATGAAGGTCCGTAAGCGAGCGCAGGACAGCGAAGCCCACCAGTATTCCTTACTTCTGAGGGGTCATTGTACTACGTTGTGGTATCCATTCTCAAGTCATTTACATATGGATTGACGTCCTCCACTTGCAGCCCCGTAACAAATTTATCTGGTCTGAGACAGGGAGATGCACTCTCCTCTATATTATTCAACCTTGTGCTAGAAAAAGTAGACCGAGAATTTATGAAAACTGGCCCCATTGGAATACCCTTACACAACACATCAGTGACTCGACTGGCTTATGCGGATGATGTAATCCTAATCAGCGGCAGTAGGGAAGAGCTGAGAAGAATGACAAGCTCGTACTGCCAGATTGCCAGTAAAGCAGGCTTGCAAATTAGTGAAGACAAGACGCAATACATGGTTCTAAGCAAGTCGGCTAGTGATGGGGACCCGCTCACGGTGGACAATCTCCGATTCAAGAGGGCGAGTACTTTCAAATATCTTGGTAGCCTCTTTAGTGATCAGAACCTCTGTGAAATTGAAATAAATGCCAGAATTGTTGGAGAAATAGAGCATACTTTAGCTTTCAGGACGTGCTAAAGAAAAGATCCCAGACAAGAAGTTTCGAGACCAGGTTGTGGTTATGTACGGTTGTGAAAGCCTCACCCTCAGAAGAACAGATGAACAGAAACTACTGGTTTTCGAACTAAAAATCCCCCGATAAATCTGCGGTCCTGTGATAGATCCACAAACAGGAGACTGGAGAATTCGAAAAAACCAAGAATTAAAAGAGCTTTACGCACAGCCGTACATTATAAAAAGAATGAAGAGAAGAAGGTTGACCTGGAGTAGTGATTCAGAAATGTATTTTAGAAGTCACTACCGGCCTTTCCAGCGTTAACGATACATGGTGAGTTTCTTTTTTCTTTTATATGACTTTTAATGTAGGTAGAAAGTATTGTTTTACATACATTTCTCTTAAAAAATTTGTTTTCTTCTGTTTCATGAGCGGCACGACAGCAACTTGGCCGCGAGGGGCGTCTTCGTAGCCGTCGGCAGTTATCAGCACAACCGGACTTTACTGCATCATGGTCCTCGGATTCTGGTTGGAAGGAGACACCTGGAGCACTGAGTTTCTACCGTGGTCAATGTATATTTTTTAACAATGAACGGATATGCAATGTGATTTGTAAAAAGAGTGTTAGTTCTTGGCTGACCTTTTAATGGTACTGTAATCATATGTGTTTCGAAAGTAATAAAACTGTGAAAGAAGTGTTCAATGGAAAATGTGTCTGGTTCTGTATTTTGTTTTGTGAAGAATTTCGCGAGGATAATACTGGAAAGTTTTCATTCTACAGTAAAAGTTAATTCAACATTTAGTGATGGAAAGTCTGTGATAAGAACTTTGCAGGTAAATTGTTACGGCCGGCCGCGGTGGCCGAGGGGACTGAGGCGCTCCAGTCACGGTCTACACGGCCACTACGGTCGGGGGTTAGAATCCCCCCTCGGGCATGGATATATGTGCCGTCCTTAGTATTACTTAGTTCATAAGTAATTTGTAAGTTTAGGGACTAATGACCCCGTAATTAAGTCCCATAGGCTGTACAAACATTTGAACATTTTTGAAATTATTATGTTGTTAAATAGGAAACTCGTGAAATATGCTTTTGGTGGGATTTGACTTTTGTTTGTGGATTTAGTTACAATCCAGAATATAACTTCAGACTTGGTTTTATTTCAAATAGGCTTGGTAATTATTTAGATTCAATGGTGCCAGAATTTTACGAGTGATTTAACGGTTGGGATAGATATATTTCTACTTTCATCTCTGGTTTGGTGAAACGTTACAACACGTAAAAGACAGTGTTATCGAGTGAAACGATTAATAGAGGAACAGACATGTTAGCAGATTAACTGTACGTAATAATTTTTAAAGTTAATATTCAACAGAAACGGATAGTATTAATTTTGGTTCTGACTATACGAACTGAATAACATTACGTTCCAGAGGTAACATTATTAATGGAGGGGCAAGCTATAATCTCTGATTAAATGAAATTACGTATTTGCACCATAGAAAACGTAACTTACATAAACCTGACGGACATTAATCATTGATTTAATCGAAAGGAACTATTTAATGGACTATTTTTAAAAAATTATCCCGCTTGTTAAATGTCGATTAGCTCTACACAAAAATTTAGTGATATGAGATCTTAGATTGTTGACATGTCAATGAGAGAACGGAGTAAATGCAGCAATCTTTGGGGACACACATGAGAAGCCTTGAAAAAATAGATATTAATGTCACATTCTGGTCAGTTTAAACTAATTCGAACCTGCTAATAAAAAAATAATTAAAAAAAAATGTACTTCGGATACAGCAGAATTACGAACCACCACGTAACGTTAACTATTGAACTTGATAATATTAATTAAGCAGTGCAGCAACGTAACGAGTGAATTACGTCGTTTAGCTACGTGGACAACGGATTATATCACTGCACTGGGCTGGACATGTAGCAAGGATAAGCGAAGGGAGGATACTCCATGATGCGTTGCTGGGAACGGTAGCTGGAAGGAGATACCGGGGACCGCGGGCAAGATGGAAATACAGTGTTGACAGAGACACCGAGGACATGACACTAGGAGCAGGTGATTGGTTGCAAGAGGCTGGCAACCGGGAGCGATGGAGGAGGAGTGTAGAGCAGGCATATGGTCACTAAGACCCAAGCCACGGATAAGTAAATAAGTTTTTGTTGTCACGAGATGAAACTCACATTTTCACCTAAGTGAGTGTTCTTTTTTCTCCGCTTCTCTTCGTCAAAATACACACAAAATGTATTTGTAGTGGTACAAACTGAGGCGCATAACAAATGTTTGTTGTTCGCCATCTTGAAATATGTCGTAAAATATGATGACAGTTTAATAACTAGGACTCATCAGTAGGCATGCCTCTACCTAGTTAACCTATGTCTCAGCAGTACAGTTAGCAGTTAGTTGGCAGACATGAACTTTGTAAAAGTTAAGTATTATATTTCTATGAAATATACAACTTGTTCTAATCTAACTTAGTGTTTCTAGTTTCTGCTGTCCCACTGGCTGGTCACCTCAGACTCTGTATCGGACATGCGTGCATCCTATTTTCCTGTGTCGGTCTCTCTATACTCGGCCACCGACACCTAGGACAACCGGCGGAAACGAGACGTAAAAGTGGCGACAAGGATGGGACACAAAAGTGGCGACGAGGATGGGATACAAAATTAATAACCTGACAAGCAAGAAGTAATATAACTACGATCAAAAGAATATTTAGACTGCATTTATATGCATTTATCTAAAAAAAATTCATCTCCAATATAAACCATGAATAGGCCTATTGCTGTATTTATAAGCATTAAATAACATCTACCACGTAAAGCAGCATTTCGATGTTATTTGTAATATCAATGTGACATTGAAAGACATATACAATGCTACAGGCCCAGATGAAATTGTTGGTATATACTTCAATTATAATACATTAAGGATAGTTTCAGAAATAAAATTAGGGTTGATAGTTTTCAAATTACGTTCTAATATTTTGCGCGACTGTGCCGTTTAGAGCTGTAGCAAACCGTATGTATTCGGTATTGAGTAAGGAGTACTTTGGCTTATACGAAATACTAAATCGTTACTCATGAGTACATTTCGTACTCGCATCTACCGTGTCGATAAGTACCTTCCCATGCATACATTTTGTTATTTGCAGCAACCGTATCGAAACAAACTCTGTAACAAAAACCAATACGGAGAATGCGTATTTTTTGTGATACTGTTTGTTACGAGATGAGTAATTTTTATAGAGATCCTTGACGAACTTTAAGTGCATATTGCATTGCTCTACGATCTTAGATTATATTTTTCTTTTTAAACATTTTGGATTATACTTCTTGGCCCGTGTTTGCAGATTAATCCTCGATGAACTGATGTCCGTTTTTAACGCAAATATACGTTTTATTGTATTTTTACCTATAAAAGTTTCAGTTTAATGGCTACTTGTATTTGGTCTTGTCTGCTATTAAAAGTTTTCTAAAAAGTACTCAAAAGTTATAATCTACACATTTTCATTCATGACGGTATTATGTTATTCCGCGATCGATACCTCATGTCTGGGTCTTGAACATGTTATCTTTGGGCTGAGCGCTTGACCGGCTGAGACGACCCCTGGCCGGGTCGAGGGACTTGAGTGGTGACAACGGAGGAGTGCGCATGTGGTACGGAGAGGGTGCGGTCGCTGGTCTCGGACGAAGGAAAATGCAGTGACGTCGTGGCGGACTGAAGTTGCAGCTTGGCTGTTCAGCTGGGACGTGGGGCTCGTTCCGTTGTATACTCTGTGGCTGTCGTGTTTGTTTGTCGGGCACGCGGGGCGTGTTCTGACAGTACGTTGGAAGCAGCAAATTAAAGGGACGAGACGGCACGATCTGACCGGAAGACGGGACGAGAGCAATCAGAAGCAAATCGTCGCTACGGAGACAAGGTCGCCTTCCGCGTTTACTTGCTGCCAAGCTGGGCAGTAACCTGCACTGAGATTCTCCTGTCAACACAGTTCGGATAATCTCCGATTGCCGCGGGTGAGAAACTTTTGAAACTGAAGTGTGTATGATGGCAAGTTCTCTGGTGCGCAGTTATCAGTGTAATTGCAGGTTTACATTCCTGGTTAAGTAGGATAAGACCTGGTCATTACGGCGCCAACTGTTGGAAATGTTTTGCATGGGTGTTTTCAGGATCAGGCGCTCGGTACGATGATTCGCAGTCTTATGGCTCAGTTTCCCAAGGGAATGTAATTTGTGTCTTTTCGTAATTGAGACCATATTAGTGTTTCGTAATTTATAATTTGTAATTTATTGATGATTACTGGTTGGCTAATCCCAAAAGGTAGAAAAAAGGGCTTAAGATATTTTTTTTAAAAAAGAAAAATCTTTTGGTTGTTAAAGTTCTGAGTTTCGCTTCAGCTTAATCTGTTTCATTGGGAGGTACGGGAAATGCTTCAGGGTCTTAGTTTTATGTGTTTGTATCTTAAAGCTGAAGTATATCCCTGTGTGTTTTAGCGTCAATTATCTGTATATGTGCTGACGCTTGTTGTTGAACTGGGCGGCACCCGCTGACGTGAGACACCTGGTGACGTCACGAGGAACGCCACGTGCTAAGCGCGTTGACGGACCCAACGGAAGCGCGCACTGTTCATATTTAGATTTTCATACAGTTTTGGTTTACTTGTTCTAAAGCTTATCTTACTTAAAACGTGTACGTTGTTGGACGTGGTTTTGTACCCTGATGTTACTTGCTTAATCGTGGGTATATAATTTTTAAGTGCTTTTCCTTAAATAGTTTAACAGTCCTTTATACGCAAGGGAGATAAATTTATTACAGCCAGTTCTTGTGCTAGAGCCTTGCTAATCATTGTATTCCTTAATTGTAACATCTTCCTTTTTTGGGTTTCGAGTCAATAAATAAATAAATAAATAAATAAATAAATAAATAAAAGATTCATGTCTCAATATTTTGTTGTGAGTTCTAAAACTATTACTTGGGTTTGGTAATAAATGTTGTTTAAAATAAGCTTAGATAATGAATGATATTCAATTCCCTACCGCCTAGTCCTTCCATGATTGATTCCTGAAAAACATTTATATCGGCCTGCTGTAATTAAACGCAACACTAATGTCACATAAGACAGTAGTACGACAGTCCCTCTGCTCACAAATGTAGAGCTACCACTGTGATCCATCACACTAGCAATTTCCACAAAATATTCCGACTGATTCTGGTATTCCGAGCCTGTAATGTGCAGGAACAGTACTCAAAATGGAGGTCGTGTGGATCTCGCTAATATTGATCAATCTGTATGATAATCGTATTTTAATCACGAGGGAAATGGACTTTACTGTTCCTTTTCTCATTAGTATAATTGCCTCAAAAATCAGGCACACAATATCTACGTGGCAAATTTAAATACTAAAGTAACATTAACAGTAACAGTAAAAAAATTCACGGTTTCAAAGCCAGTGTAGCGGCCGTATTTCTGGGCTAGGGGTCACTGGTAACTAGAGTAACGTGTAACGATACGTTTGTAACGAGTACTGCTTATTTTAGTAACGGATACTCTCACAGCTCTAGCACAGTCTGACGTATACAGTCACGACACTCCCGCAGAATTTTGCTATACACTGCGACAGCAACGCTCCAAGCGGGCGGAAAGCTACATTTCAGAATACGATATTGAACGAGTGTGAATAGTATCGTTGATATTGATTTTAACATACTATTTACTTTAGGGAACGCATGAAGTGTTATGAAATAGGTAATAACGTAAAAATAGCTCGACATTTGTCTTTCATAAGTTTCGTAAGATCCGTGTTATGGTAGGAAACGGTACAGTACATGGCAGTTTATTTACATTTATCTTCTAACCTACAGGCTTTTACTGAATAATTTCATTTACTATTAAAAATTGATAAATTACTGGGAAACATCAGAAAGGCCGCCCTTAGGCAGAAAGACGTCGCTTTCTACACAACAACGTTAACGTTTCTTGACTAAAATTCCAGTAAAATCGGTGAGGGTGGAACGTAGAAAACTAATATAGAATGCAATAATTACAGTATTTAACGTACCAAATCAACCACCACAACTGTAGCTGAAGGAAAAAGTCACAGACGCGGCAGTAAAACGACAAATGCAATCAAACTGTTTTCCAACAAAGAAGAGCCCAATTCCACAATTGTTGCTACATATGAGCCACAGACGGCAAGAATATTCAAAACATTAGCTTCTTAAGCTAAAGTAATTATTCTTAAAAGAATATGCGCGTATAAGAAAGACTAATTAGGTGTAAAAATGGGCGAATGATTAGACTCGACACCGCTTTGAAACATGTCAAAAACTGCCTGTCATATTAATAACAGACCATAACAGAAATTTATGTTTGTCGTATGTTTATATTCTACTTACTTTCGGCGGAATAAACTGCAAATATACAAATATTAGTAAGTATTTGTTCATGACGAAGTTGTCCTTTATACCACTGAATCGGTTAAATTCGGCCGTTTTTACATAAATTTCCTTATTATGTACATCAATTGCTATTTTACTAATCCTTGTAATGCAAAATGATATTAACTATTTGTTTAAATATGTACAAAAATATTTATAAACAAAACATCAGTCCTTCGGCGGCTTGCCCACAGCTAGGAGCGCTAGTGTCGTAGCAACTGTCAGTTGGTTACAGCTTTTCCAGCAGTGAGTGTCGCGACTGTTAAGGCTAGTCTATACGACGACACCAGGTTGCGACACTCATTGCATGAAATGAATTGCGCGCAACTGGTTTCGTATATGTCTGTAGACACGGCGCCAATACTATACACTTCAGTTTCGTTGTTCTGAGTGTCGTACTCTCCGTAGAATGAAAATTTTGGTTGCTGTAGTAGTTGTGGCGGAGCTATTGCTTCTGTGCGTGAAGTCGCTGCATAAGACTGAACATAAAAAGAATAAGAAACGTGTTTGGGTTCGGTTGCTCAGCGACATTGCTGAAAGAAATTTTGATTGAAGACCCTAGAAGTTATTTTAATTACCTTAGAATGTCACCATAGCAGTTCAAGTTACTTTTAAACAGAGTTAGTAATGCAATAAAGAAACAAGATACTGTTATGCGTGAAGTATTGTTACTAGATCTGAAATTACACATTTCATTACGTTTCTTGTCAAGTAGGCTAGATATTCGTCTCTACAGTGCCTGTACCGTGTTCCGAAATCCACAATTGCCATAGTTCGTTTGTATAGGTATTTGGAATTGAATGTATTTTAGTCTGCAATTCACTAATCGATATTTAATTCACGAATAATTGCTTCAAGAGCACCAACACGCCGCAGCTGATTCCTGAAATTTTCATTGTTAAAATCGCACAAACACCTATGCATCGCATATATTAATCCACAAAATGCAGCAACATGTTGCTTCTAATAATTTATTTGTGACGACTAGTTTCTGACGCTTGAGTGCCCTTCTTCTGGTCTATTTTAATATTTTAGCTTAATATGTGTACATGCTAGCAGGTGACTAAACGCCATGCACTTAAAGTTTAGTCACCTGCTAGCATGTACATAGATTAAGCTACAATACTAAAATAGACCAGCAGAAGGGCACTCAAGCGCCCGAAACTTGTCGTCACAAATAAATTATTAGAAGCGACTGGTTGCTGCATTTTGTGGATTAATAACCTGAACAGTTGCTGCAACGGATAAAATACTTCATCGCACATATGTTCAAAAACCGGATTATTTCTTCCGTTCCCCTCTTTATGTTGTGTCTTGTACTGTATTGGTTATAATCTAACCTAAAAACACGCGCAATCAGTTTCGCCAAAGTTGGAAGGCGTCGAAACTGTTTAGTTTCGCCAACGAGTTGCGCGAAGGCTCGTCGCGCATGCGCACTGGCTAGTAGCGCAGTTTCATGAAACGTAGTGTCATCATGTAAACTAGCGTTTAGACTGTGGCGCCAGTACCGTTTGCACATGCCTAAGGCCCGCCCTCCTTACTTAGCACTTTAGATAACAGGTGGCGCGTCGGTAATTCGAGGGGTGATCAAATGAAAAGGTACGAAACGTCTTAACAACCAAACCAATTGAAAGTTGAATATGCCGCTTTGGGATAACGTAATGCGACATCTAGGGACGCAAAGCATTCGTCTTCACCTCCTCAAAAAAAATTAAGGCTGCGCCCTCAGCAAGTAAGATTATGCCTACCGTCTTTTTCGACTTCCGAGGTCCGACACTCATCGACTTCATCGAGCACGCAAAAGCTTTCATCACAACTCTTTTATCGTAATCTTTACCCTGGCTCACAGATTAATTTGAACAAATACTTTCTTTCAATACTTCGTAAGTATACGTTCTTAGAATGTAACCAAAATTTCAACAAATATTGTGCTCCCTACTTAATTTCTCCTACTGCCCCTGAAATAAAATTACAGTATTAATAATAATCCAGCCGGCCGCGGTGGCCGAGGGGACTAAGGCGCTCCAGTCACGGTCTGCACGGCCACTACGGTCGGGGGTTCGAATCCCCCCTCGGGCATGGATATTTCTGCCGTCCTAGTTCGTATGTAGTTCATAAGTAGTTTGTAAGTTTAGGGATTGATGACCTCGTAGTTAAGTCCCATAGACTATACAAACATTTGAACATTTGAATAATAATCCATCAAGAAGGTAACAGATTTTTTTTATTGAAGGTTTTGGAAAATGTTCATAGGGGAAGAAAGAGGTTCACGGGTTTAGTATTACCTCTGTATTGAGAGTAATATTCATTATAAAACGTGGAACAATTATACACCCCGTTTACATGGACTCTCAAAACGATTTCGTAAACAGATATTTCAATCCCGCTTTTGGTTGGTCATGTAAACGCTCAAAATCGATTCTAGAAATCCACTTTTATAAAGCGATTTTGCACCTCGGCGACCGATTTACGGGCACATGTAAACGCAACCGTTTTTGAAACGTGCTTGGCTTGTCAGGATGCGTCTTTTATTTAAGAACTAGCTAAATTCCCGCTGCTTCGCACACGTAGACTGGATGGTCTGCATTGCTTGTTTCTACTTCTAAATATAAATTTTCATAGATTTAGCTTTAAAAATGCTTTCCCAATAAAGTATTTTCATACAACTTGCCACTCCCTATTGCACCATAGTGGGCAGAATTCAAAACAGCCCGAAACTCATTAAAAAAAATTATAACCGTGGTTCCAAACCCAAATTTTCACATTTCTAGCATCAAAATTGTCTTAGTAGCACCGTTAAAAGATTTTCCCTTATTTCACCCTCTTAATGGTTGAGTTTCCAAAAATATCGAAAACCGTGTTTTTAAAATTCCAATCAAAAAACTAAATCCGAAGTTTTGTATTTCTTCTTCAAAATTGCCTTAATAGCAACGTATTTTCAAAAACCCGTTCATCCCCTATTTTACTTCCTTAGGGATGGGAATATCGAAATATCGCTGATGCCTACAGTGTAAGATAAACAACATCTACAAATTTCAAGTTTCTATCGTCTGTAGATTCACTTTTCAGTGCCATTTTTGGTCTTTTAGAAACGGATCGTGAACGCGAAATTTCTTTCTTACGCTTTGGCATCTTTCTTGGTAGTTTTACTTTTCAAACTGCAGTACGCATTTATTTTTCTTTGTTCGTACGCTTGCTGCAGAAAAACAACAGAAGAATGTGCATCACGTTTCGCTGTATAGAACCTCTTTGCTGTTATAGTGTCAAAAGTCATCGCTGGTCTTCAGAGCGAATTTTGTATAAGCCGACGACTTTCAACTACTATATCATCCACCCTCCTACAGCTATCTACACGTTACTGCTAATCCAGTTGTCAGTATTTTGATCCTAAGCACTACAGTTGTCTTTCCCGTGTTTGTATTGAAATTGTGGTTAGTTCTGTTATAGCTAACTACTAAGATGCGACAAAAGATGTTAGAGAAAACCGAACACTTTATTCACGAACCATGAAAATGCAAAACTCACAAAATCAACAACAGAGACTATATATTTAATGTATAATTTCCTTACTTTCGGCAAAGATTCTCTTTTCTTCCTTTTGCACAGTGTCTAACGTCGCCACACCAGCCCCCCCTTTTTTAAAGCCGGGTGCTCCCGGTATGTTGGGGTACTGATGTTTGACCCTTCTCCCTGCTCGGGTGATGAATGGCAGCGGTGACTGCTTGGTGTTGTCTTCTACCAGTGGTGTGAACTCTTCCCTTGTCTCCTCCCTTGCATGTTCATTGTTGGTTGATATGCCAGGTGAGGTTCTCCAGTGTGTCTCTTCTAAGTCCAAGTATGCTGGTTTAACTCTTTCTGATGATACTATTTCTTGTCTTCCGTTCTGATCAATTGTAAAAGTGTTCTGATTTCTTGCTAGCACCTTGTATGGTCCCATGAATGGTGAACGTAGTGGCGGCCTGACAGAGTCGTCTCTGAGCCAAACATGGGAGGCAGCAGCTAAATCTTTGTGTATGAATACTTTCCTGTCACAATGTCTGCGTGGTGGCACAGTTTTTAACTGAGACATTTGCCTGCTCAATTGACGTGCAAATTCTGTAACAGTCTGTTTTGAAAGTTCTTTATGTTCTCTTGGTACTAAAAACTCTCCTGGAACTCTTAACTGTTCTCCATACACCAGCTGAGCTGGTGAGCATTGTAAATCATCTTTTACTGCAGTTCTCAGTCCTAGTAGAACCAGTGGTAAAGCTTCTGACCATGTAGAGTCATAACACATTAGGGCTGCTTTTAAAGTGCGATGTAATCTTTCCACCATGCCGTTGCTTGAAGGGTGGTAACTGGTTGTACGTAAGTGGTTATATCCACAAAGCTGCATAAACTCTTGGAACAACTGTGCTTCGAAATGTTTACCCCTGCCAGTCGTAATGATCTGTGGAACTCCGAACCTTGTAAACCAGCTACCAATTAGTGTCCTGGCAATAGGAAGATTACTTGGAATAAAGAGGCTGAGGCAGCATTTCACAGTGTCAAACAGCAATTAGCACAAGCAACACAGCTTACTCATCCACAGTTGGAAGCCCCTCTCGCATTAATGGCAGACGCTAGTCAGAATGCTATTGGGGCAGCTTTACAACAGAAAGTACAGGGAGCATGGCAACCGCTTGCCTTTTATTCACAAAAGCTCACACCACGACAAAAGAATTGGAGCGCAATCGATAGAGAGCTACTGGCGATACATGAAGCAGTCAAACATTTCAGATCGTCAGTGGAAGCAAGACATTTTACAATTTACACAGATCATAAACCACTAGTTAGCTTTTTCCAGAAGGCTACAGAATTAGGTTCGCCGCGATAGTGTAGGCAGGCGGAATTTGTGGCACAGTTTACGACAGACGTGCAACACATTTCAGGAAGCAAAAACATTGTTGCTGATTGTTTGTCACGCAACTGCGCTAATATAAAGGCTGTACCTTGGAAGAAGATAGCGCTGAAAGTCAGGCCACGTAGCACCTCATGCATGAAACGCTGCCAAGTTTGTGCTGCGTTTCTAAAAACCGAACGGCATAAAATTGTATTCGAACAAACCGAAAGGTGTTATGACAGCTGTCTTCTTAATATCTTCCTGTGCTACTGGAATTTGCAAATATGCTTTTTTTGTAATCGACAACACTAAACACTTGTGCCTTGGCAATGGCATAATTAAAGTCTGTAACAAGTGGAACAGGATAACGATCTGGAATCGTTCTGGCATTTAGTGCTCTATAATCCCCACACAATCTCCAGGAACCGTCTTTTTTACTCACCATATGCAGAGGAGAAGCCCAGGGACTGCTGGACCTGGACACAATACCTGCTCGAAGCATCTCTTCAAAGTCCTCTTGTGCTGCAAGAAGTTTGTGTGGTGGTAGTCTCCTCGGTCGAACTGCTACCGGCTGTCCTGGAGTGGTGTTGATATGATGTACTGTCGTATGATGTCTTCTTTTGTCGACCACGTTTTGTCGATTAAACGAAGGGAATTCCAATAACAATGTATCAAATGGGTTATCTTCTCCTAGCGCATTTATTATCTGACCTTGCCCCAAAGTCTCTTTCTCTCTCAACACCTCACTTAATCGGCGATTTACTACATCAGGAGCGAGTCGGAAATGTAGCAAAAAGTCCGCTCCTAATATTGGCTCAGCAACATCTGCTACAATAAATGTCCATGTAATAT
The DNA here is from genome assembly GCA_026315105.1 of Locusta migratoria. NCBI lineage: Eukaryota > Metazoa > Arthropoda > Insecta > Orthoptera > Acrididae > Locusta > Locusta migratoria. The sequence goes on from CM048748.1 coordinate 357,487,715, forward strand.
TGTATGCTAGTCCAAAATCCAGTTTCATTGTACATTCACCATATGTAGTGATGATGGAGTTATTTGCTGCTGTGAGCCTATGTCGAGTCGGATTAATTCTTATAGTGCATAGTTTCCTGGGGTACACACTTGCTTCTGAACCAAAGTCTACCAGAAAATTTTGTCCTGTTATGTGGTCGTAAACATACAATCTCCGTATTTGCTTTACTGTTGTCAGTGTTGCACTGGCCTTGTAAATCACATTCATATTATGTAGACGCCTATCTCTTATGTGACGGTCGTCGGCGTCCTCTAACGACCGTCTGCAGCGTTTGGGTAATTGCAAGGTGTATCACGTCGACGGGCTGCCTCACCGAAACGTCTGTGATACCAACACCATTGCTGTGAAAATTTATCACGACCATTAAACTCTTCTTTCTGTTGTCTTTGCCTCTCTTCTGATGCGCGTTCAAAACGCCGTTTGTTCTTGCGTTGCTGTTCCGCCAATCTTACATTTAGTCTCGCAACTTGATCTTCTAACCATTTTATCCTCCGTTCTTCTGCTGTGTTTGTGTCCTCCGCTTCTTTCTTCCTACTAACTTCCGTCATAGTCCTATTCTTTTCTTGACAGCAGTGTTTCACAGCTTCCACCTTTACTCTACTTGGAGAATCAGACAAAACTGTAGCTACTTCATCTGCTGCCTCTGCTAGCTCTCGTAACGTCAACTTTTGATGTGCTGCCACTACTGAACGAATGTTGTCTGGTAACTTGCGTAGCCATAGAACACGTAATGATTGCTCTGGTAAAAGTTCTGGACCCGCTAAGGCTCTTAAGCTTCGCAAAATTTGTGAAGGCGATCTGTTACCTATTTGTTCCTCTTCGAATGCTTTACATAACCTTAGCTCCGGTGACAAAGTATAACGTTTTATAAGAGTCTCTTTTAATGTTGCATAAGATCGAAACTCAAGAATGTCTTCTATTTCTTCAATAATCACTCCATCCAGATGTGCCACAGTCAGTACATATTTGTCTTCGTCACCCCTTACGTCATGTTGTTGAAATATACACTCCACATGAGTAAACCATGTCTGTGGTCGATTTTGCCAAAACGTCGGAAGCTTGATATGACTTAAACGATTGATAGAACGTCCGCTCGGAAAACCATTCAAGGTATTTTCCGTGTGCGCTGTAGGCAAAGACGTACTCGCTTCCTCCATTTGCGTGAGAGGCGCGGTATCTTCTGTCATCTTTCTGTTTATTTTGTCTTTCGTCGGGGTCACCACTGTGGTTAGTTCTGTTATAACTAACTACTAAAATGCGACGAAAGATGTTAGAGAAAACCGAATACTTTATTCACGAACCATGAAAATGCAAAACTCACAAAGTCAACAACAGAGACTATATATTTCATGTATAATTTCCTTGCTTTCGGCAAAGATTCTCTTTTCTTCCTTCTGCACAGTGTCTAACGTCGCCACAAAATCATTGGTGTATTTGCAGTGTAGTTAATGCTGAGTTAACGTATGTCTGTGTTTCCCAGTGTTTTATCTGTGAGTCTTTTTATCTCCGAGCATCTGTTGATGGTCGTATTGGTCCACATTTTACGGATTTTTGCTCGCCACACTCATCCACCGCCACATACCGCAACCAAAACACCATAGTGCACACCGCAAACCTAAAGGCTACTCAAATGTTCAAATGTTTGTATAGCTTATGGGACTTAACTACGGGGTCATCAGTCCCTAAACTTACAAACTACTTATGAACTAGCTACAACTAAGGACGGCACAAATATCCATGCCCGAGGGGGGATTCGAACCCCGACCGTAGTGGCCGTGCAGACCGTGACTGGAGCGCCTCAGTCCCCTCAGCCACCGCGGCCGGCTCTACTCTCATGCATAACCGCCATTGGTCTACAGTGAATAATTTTGGCTACCAAGTGAAATATACGGACACGCGTGCCACGTTCCATTTTTATATATGTATATTGATTTTTCGATTAATAATAACAAATTGAATTTTTCTGCAGTGAAAGAAGGCGAATAAAGAGAAATTGCGATTGTGATGGCTATAATCTGAAGCAGCTGTTTTCCAGGCGCCATACTGACTGGACTTGGAAATCCGATTCATGCTTTAACACGTAAACACGACAGCGAAAAACGGTTTACGAAATTCGGTTTCCGTCTTTCGTAAGATATGTTGCATATAAACGTAGTGATGGACCTCGCGGAGAACAGGGAGAATACGACGCTAGATTTTGTATTGAGAGTAATGCCTGGGTCGAGCTCTGCTGCCCAAGTGCACTTCCGAGGTTGAGCCATCGCGTTTCACAGTGAGCGCACTTCGCAAGCGGAAACCGTATAGCTTGGGGGCGTCTCCGCCGACGCTGTTCACGTAAGCGCTGAGACCTTGTTCCAATAGGTCGGACGTACGACTCGTTGATGTCCATTGAATACTGTGCCTTACACTTCCAACCTCCTTCTTCTAAGCATCAGTTACGCCTGGATGAATGATGGTCGCTTTCGAACGGGCTCGAAATTTCCCGATACAGTAGAGTCTCGATTATACGACCTAAACCGGCCGCGGCAAGGTTGGATAAGCGGGAAGGTCGGATATATATATATATATATATATATATATATATATATATATATATATAAACTTTGAAAAATTTATTTGAACATAGAAAAGTTATTAAATACGTGAACGAGAAGTGAATATAACTTCCAAATACATTAGACGGCAGTGGCGTAACTATGGGGGGGGGGGGATGAGGGGGATAGAACCCCCCCCAGAACCCGAAAAGAAAGAAAAAAAAGAGAGAAATTAAAGAAAAAGAAATCGTATAACAGCCATCTGGTAAAGGTAAAGATTGGAAACTTGGGGTGTTTTACCATAAGCTTTCATTGGAAGGGAGTAAATTAGTTTCTTCAACGGGAGTGGTAGATAGTAGTCTGACTAAAATGTTGCTCGTCAAGCAGATCTATCCCCCCCCCCCCCCCAAAGCCAAGTCCTAGTTACGCCACTGTTAGACAGCACGCAAAGAAAAATGAAAAAAAAGTAGGCCAAATAAGTTAAAAATACAGTACAAATCAAATTAGACTGAATTGATATTTACGTACTTCCAGCAGTTCACTGTTGTGTTTGTGAAAGACATCATTGAACTAAAAAAACTTTGGGTAAAGAATTTAAAATCTTTTGTTTGCCTGTTTCCAACAGCTGCTGTACATTCGCTTCATCGCCTTCTTCTACTTTTCCATTTACCATGTTGACTGTATCTTCATCTGTCAATTCATATTTTTCATCTTGGAAAATCCATTCATTTACTTCATCTTCTGTGGCGTCAGGACATCCGGGAACTTTTCGTAATAATGGAAGCAGGGTACTATTTTCGGGTTAGGTCTGCTGCTGTAGATTTTCATCATCTGGAGAACGATTGGGCCACGTCAGAAGCTACGACTTTCAAATTAATATGTCGTAACTTCTCTACCATGGCTTCTCCCTCGTCCATACCATTAAGTAAGTTTCTGAGGTAGTTTCTCTTCAGTGCCCCTAAGGTCCCTCGGTTCATAGGATGACATAAGGATGTGCCATTTGAAGGCAAAAAGAAAAGAAAAAAAATGGCCTTTATATTTTGATTTCTTAGTTCAAATCAAATGTTTGTATAGCTTATATGACTTAACAACGGGGTCATCAGTCCCTAAACTTACAAACTACTTGTGAACTACCCAATCCTAAGGACGGCACAAATATCCATGCCCGAGGGGGGATTCGAACCCCCGACCGTAGTGGCCGTGCAGACCGTGACTGGAGCGCCTCATTCCCCTCGGCCACAGCGGCCGGCTTTCTTAGTTCATCCTCATTATGATAAATGTCATTGTCTAGAAGCAACAGTGCTTTGCGAGGCTAGTTGTTGGCTTTCAAAAACTTTTCAACTTGTGGCACGAAGTCGCTGAAAAACCATTCTTTTAAAATTACTGAGCTTATCCAGACATTTCTTTCCGAACAGTCCCGGCGCGGTGAAAGGGTCGGATAACAAGGAAGGTCCGATAACCGATGAACGGATAATCGAGACTTCACTGTACCACTTTCTTAACATTTACTGTCGCGCAGGATCAGGGCCGTCTCAAGCCATGCAGGGACCCCTGGCCACTCAGTGTTCTGGGGCGCTTTAAAAAAATAAATAAATAAATGCATGAGAATAGTGTACATTTATTTAGTGACTTAACTGGTTAAAATATTACAAACGAAATACTAATGATTAGTTCCACAATTTAGTCTTTCATTAAAATTAATTATTTATTTAAAGATTTCCAGAATACAAAATATACAATTTTTGGAGTATGTCTCTTTCTATGCAGATGGCTGGCACACAGCTTAGGGGACCATACAACAAACAGAATTTCCTTTGAATGAACTCATCAGAATGATGTACATTTGTTTAGTGAATTTATTGGTTATTATGGTTAGAAATAAACAAATAAAATTCTAGAGATTACTGTTTTACAAATTGAACTTAACGTTGCTGTTAAAGGTTTATTCCTGGATTTCTGAAAGGCAAAATCTTCTATTATGTGTTCAGAGCCGAACTGTTGAAGGACGACACTTTCTATGCACATGATTCACAAAATACTAAATCGTTCCTGTAGGACAATTGTTCGCAATTCATGTTTCATTCTCTTTACCTGGAAAAATGAACGCTCTCCACTGCGATTGGTTACAATTACACAAAGAAATATCCGGGTAGCAACTTCTACATTCAGAAAGGTTCCTTCTATTTTATCTGCTTTTATTAAAGAATGTAAGGACATATACTTAGCTCTGGAGATTCATTTGAAATGTTTTTCAAATATTGTTTTAAATGAAAACATTTTGATATCTGCTCATCAGCATTAAAAGCTGCATCATAAAATTCTGCAAATTCTTTGGACCTGTTTCTCAACTGTTCAGAATCGATTTGTTTTAACTGAGAAAGGAAACTGAAATGTTTGCTGACTTGCTCGTAAGCTTCTGAACGTCGCATCAAACTAGAATCCAATGTTTCGATTATAGGCAGAAAAACTGCTACACGAAATTTTTCTTTGGTACTCAGCTGGAAAGTGATGATGAATCTTCGGAAAAAGTGATATGCTTCCTGCAAATTCTCGTCCCTTGAGAATTACTCTTACAGTCAGCACCTGGATTTTCTCTTTGGTTGAAGATTCATACTGATCGAATCTACTGCGTGCAGAACTGATGAAATCGCAAATAGATGCAAAAAGTTTTGTTGCAACGTCTATTGTGACGGTACTACTTTGTAAAGTTAAATTTGTGTTGTTGATAGTGCTCAAAAGGTTATCTCATATCTCCGTTAGGAGAATCGTCTCGAGTTTTTTCATTTTCTTGCAAAGACTTTGAGCTTCATTTCTTGTTTCCACTGGCTGATCAGTGTTGCTACTAATTGACTTTAAAGCTGCAAAAATATCATTGTAGCCATTATGCAAAGCGTCAAGAGCGCCAGCACGAGCAGACCATCTGGTTTCGGCTAAACATGCTTTAAAAACTTTCCATCGACTGTTTGAAGCAGGAAAAAAAGTGAACACGTTTTGGACAAAGTGGAAGTATTGCTTTAGACACACTGGAAGGCTCCCAGCTACCTGCCAGCTCCACAACATCAAAGGAGAGAAATTCCTGAAGATGGTCTACATAAGACCGAAACTAGTAGAATGAAATAAATTAGTGCATTCTAGACTGTTCTTTATTTACATATTGCTTTAGAAACATACAGACGCATGAACACCTACTAAATTTAGTGAATGTGTGACACATGGTACAAAAATAGAAAATTCACATTTTCTTTTATTCTTCGCTGAAGACCTGAGTACTTTCCAGCCATATTTGCTGCAATATATTTTTATTCAAAAAGTCTAAGCTATCCAAAAACTTTATAACAGTATCTTCTATACTTTGAGCTCTATGCTCCTCCAAAGACAAAAATTGCAAAAATGTTTCAAAGGGCTGGCCATCTTTTACGTACCGACGATGAATGTTAGCTGGTCAACATGGGAGAGATCTGGCGAGGTATCCACGCTTATTAAATAGTACTTACCTGATTTTAATTCGTTGACAATTGTCTTTAAAACTTACTGTCCCATTACATTAATAAATTCATTGCAAATATTTGCAGACAAATACGATGTATTTTCTTTACCACGAGTGCCATACTTTCGTATATGATCAACGAGAAAGGACCAAATTCGCTTATTAATTCTAAGCATCCCAAGTAATTTCTATTGTTTTCAGACCCCAACATATCATTTTAACTACGAAATCCTAGTCCCCTTGACGCCAAAAATTTCACAAATACAACAATTCCGCAAATAGTTGACCTCAGAATTAAACTGGGAAAGCAATCCAGTATCAAGTCGTCCAACAATTTTGCTTCTTGCAACATGATTCATCATTGATTCCTGTGCTGTAAGCTGTTCTTATACTCATTTATAAGTTTTTTTATATGCTTCCAATTTTTGTATCCCCAGGAAGAGCTCTAATTATTGTGTTATTGAATAGACGCCAACAATAACAGTACACAGATACAGAAGACTCTTTCCGCACTTTCAGCATTCGTCAATTTGCGAGTGAAAATAATTCTAGTTAATTTTCTGGTTTTTCTTTTCCCACTTACATCAGCAAAATGTGTAATGGTTTCTGAAAAGTCGCTAGTTTTATTTTGGAAAAACTCTGGGTCCTTGTGAATCGAAATATCACGGACTTCTTCCGTTAAAATTTCATCACAGTACTTACCAGGGTCGTGAGATACGTTCTCTAACGTACTTCAGTTTGGTGAATACAAGTGTTGTGATGGAAGAAGCATGTTGTGAAGTGAGTGCAGTTGTCTTCATAACTAGAATTGGTGAACTCGAAACGCAAATGTATCCTCTACGTTAAATACGGGCACCGTTTCTAAGCTTTGAGATTTACAGATATCTTTAGATGATGAGGTAGATGAATCACTCTGCCTTTTAGTTTCAAGAGTGAAAGATGAAGTAAGTTTACGTAATCTGCTGATGGTTTCTTTTTGAATTGCAAGTTTTTTCTTTCTTCTGAACCACTTAAGTATGTTCTTTTTAACATTGTTGAAAGACACCACAAAAATATCAGGTTGACACTGAAAAACCAGCAGTATTACATAGGGGGAAAGATGAAATGTCATATTGGCTAAATACTCATAATTTTCAATGTGACCGGAAAATCACAATGATATGCAGTGAAACCTCGTTTTTGTAGGAAGAAGCTAAAATGAAAGTACAAGTGAGATTAATGCTAAAATGAAACTTTCAGTCCTGCGCTCGAAATAGGTTTGTTAGCTTCATGCTTTCGTCGAAAGCAAGTCTATGGGTATTATTCCACATCTGAAATCCTTCATCACCGTTTGGCCCAATTTTCAAATCATATTTTGATCTTACATGTGTTTCATTGGCAAGGATAGTAGTTATGGCAGAGTATGAGATTATGAGACCCTTTGCGTTGCTCACTAGGATTTCTTTTACACTACCTCAATTACGTTGCATGGAAAGACATCATCTTTCATTTTTTTATGAACTGTTCATTTTCGCTTGTTTGAATACTGGAAACTACTATACTATAAAATACTGAGTTCGTCCGTTACAAAAAGACTCCTAGTTCCAATAATTAGCTCTACCATCAAATGCCACTGCTCTGTACACTAGAGATGGGCCGTTCGCGAACGAACGGGTCCAACGGAACGGTTCACAAGAGTGGACGGAAGGACCGAGGAACTGGTTACCAGGAACGTTCACTTCGGCGGTCTCGGTCGCATGACCGATACCGTTCCAGCTCCAGCTCCAGCCTCGCGGCCGTTCTCTTTCCGGTCGAACGTTGCAGTTCCAACTCAGTTCGAGGTGTCGATTGTTTAACCACTGTGAAGCAGCGTGCACATTGTTATGGGAGGAACAGCGATTTATACGGGTGCTCCATCGACTGTAGGGAATTAACCTTTGTAAAATGTGTAAAACGGAGTTTGTGAGTACAGAGCCAATGCTACTTGTTTGCAATTCCGACTGTTATGAAAACCAAAGACATTGACAACTGGATAAAAAGGAACGGTGAACGAGTGGAAAGGAACGGTGAACGAGTGGAAAGGAACGGTTCCAAATAAAAACGATCATCAGTGAATTAGGTTCCGTAAATGAATGGGTTTGCCCTTCTCTAGTGTACAGTATTGAGTGATTGCTGGCCCTCATTACACTCTGCGGCGCTCATGCATTGCCATGGCCCGGCGCCACATGCAGCTACAGAGAACGGTGCAGCCGCTGTATTGTTGTGGGCAACTTCGATGCCGCGCTACTGGGGCTTCATGCACTGACGTCTCGTGACAGTCGTGACGTAAGTACCTACCCGCTGCTTGGCCGGTCAACAGCAACCCCGTGTGGCGTCGTGTGAACGCCATTGGATACAACATTCCGCCAAGTTATATCTAAAACAGACTGCCACAAGCTCTACTACAACAGTGTCGCCGTGTGTTCTGTAGCTGAGGCCCGCAACAATAACTACGATTTTGCATGCAGACAGCAAACCACGTCATTTGCCACACTATATATGATACGTTTCGACAGAATTTCTGGGTTTTTATAATAAGTGCTCAAAAAATCGTCTTAAAAAAGTCATTGCCTAGGAGAAAGGAACGAGTTTCTCGGGGCCCCCATTAGGCTGGGGGCACTGGGCCTGTGCCCCTTGTGCCCCTATGGTAAAGACGGTAGTGCGCAGGATCCAAGGGTGGAGGGTGGGGGTGCACGCCCAGAGGGTTGGAAAATAGTCTCTAACGGGGACACCACGTAGGTATCGGACTTTCCTAATTCTTTATATTTATGGTATGTGAAGTTCAGACCTCAAATAGTAATCCGCCAAAGCCATTCGTTGCAACTAGCAAAATATCTCGAGAAAATCGACTTTGACATTTTGAAAGCTCTTTTAAATACCACCTTTTATGGTCTGAAATATTCCAGTTCTCGGCGAAGCTAAGATGGTAGCGATGTAAACCGGCGCTGAAGTTAATATTCATTCAAATGTTTGTTAAGCTTATGGGACTTAACTGCAGGGTCATCAATCCCTAAACTTACAAACTACTTATAAACTAATTTACACTAAGGACAACATAAACATCCATGCCCGAGGGACAATTCGAACCTCCGACGGGGATCGGCTCAATATTGGTTTCGAATCCCACTGTGATCCTATTTTTTCGTTGCGTTTAAATACTTCAACCATTTAGATTTAAAATTCATCAAACGTATGGTAAATAACTTATACAGAATCACAATTTTTATGAAAAATGTACCCATTTTTGCTTATTCTTAATTTTCTATATGTTATAAAAGGTTTTTTATAATTATGGTATCAATTAAAATAAATGGAAAAATATTGCAGATCTAACATTGGGGCAATACTATAAAATCAGAAACTCTTTATTTGGACTTCTGTCATTGTTTTATATCACATATGTATCACAAGATGATGAAAAACAATTTGGATGGCATCTAGCACATCGTACAAATCCTCCTTTTTTACAGTCGCAATTTTCTTCGATATATCAACTTGAAAGCGAACTTTATTTACGTTCATAAAGATTTATCTTTTTTGACGAAGTTTAGAAGCGAACCGCACATATCAAACCATTTAATTGAAAATTGGAGAGGAAGGGCCGCTGGACCAGATGGGACACCAGTTCGTTTTTACACAGAGTACGCGAAGGAACTGGCCCCCCTTCTCGCAGTGGTGTATCGAAGGTCTCTAGAAGAGCGTAGCGTTCCAAAAGATTGGAAAATGGCCCAGGTCATCCCCGTTTTCAAGTAGGGACGTCGAAAAGATGTGCAAAACCATAGGCCTATATCTCTAACGTCGGTCAGTTGTAGAATTTTGGAGCACGTATTATGTTAGAGTATAATGACTTTTCTGGAGACTATAAATCTGGTCTGTAGGAATCAGCATGGGTTTCGAAAAAGGCGACCGTGTGAAACCTAGTTCGCACTATTCGTCCACGAGAGTCAGAGGGCCATAGACACAGGTTCTCAGGTTTCTTGACTTCCGCAAGGCGTTTGATAGTTTCCGCACAGTCGTTTAATGAACAAAGTAAGAGCTTTTGGTCTATCAGTCCAATTGTGTGATTGGACTGAAGAGTTTCTAGATAACAGAACGCAGCATGTCATTCTCCATGGAGAGAAGTCTTCCGAAGTAAGTCCACAGGGGAGTGTCGTGGGACCGTTGCTATTCACAATGTATATAAATGACCTTGTGGATAACATCGGAAGATCACAGAGGCTTTTTGGGGATGATGCTATAGTGTATAGAGAGGTTGTAACAATGAAAAATTGTATTGAAATGCAGAATGATCTGCAACTAATTGACGCATGGACAGGAAATGGCAATTGAATCTCTATGTAGACAGGTGTAATGTGTTACGAATACATAGAAAGAAAGATCATTTATCATTTAGCTACACTATAGTAGGTCAGTAACTGGAAACAGTTAATTCCATAAATTATCTGGGAGTAGGCATTAGGAGTGATTTAAAATGGAACGACCATATAAAATTAATCGTCGGTAAAACAGATGCCAGACTGAGATTCATCGGAAGTATCCTAAGGAAATGCAGTCCAAAAACGAAGGAAGTAGGTTACAGTACACTTGTTCGCTCATTGCTTGAATACTGCTCACCGTTGTGGGATCCGTACCAGGTGGAGTTGGTAGAGGAGGTAGAGAAGATCCAACGAAGAGCAGCGCGCTTTGTTACAGAATCATTTAGTAATCGTGAAAGCGTTACGGAGATGATCGATAAACTCCAATGGAAGACTCTGCAGGAGAGACGCTCTGTCGCTCGGTACGGGCTTTTGCCGAAGTTTGGAGAACATACCTTTACCGAGGAGTCTAGCAGTATATTGCTCCCTCCTACGTATATCTAGCGAATAGATCATTAGGATAAAATCAGATTAGAGCCTACACAGAGGCATACCGATAGTCTTTCTTTTCGCGAACAATACGAGACTGGAATAGAAGGGAGAATCGATAGTGGTGCTCAAGATACCCTCCGCCACTCCGTCAGGTGGCTTGTGGAGTATGGATGTAGATGTAATGAAAAACTGAACGCTGCTTTATGCAGTTGCTTCTTGCACTAATTAATTACACGTCTTTTTCAATTAGGTAGTGTGCTCGCAAAATTTCAAAGTCGATTATCTTGAGAATTTTTGGGAGTTAAATAGAATGTCTATGAGTGATTATTATTTGAGGTCTGAAGTTCACATACCACATATATATAACTACAAAAATTCTTTCGCCATGAGGTCTCTTTATAAGACAACCAGACGTGCCCTTGACGAGCAGATATGGGATTCGAACTCGGATTTCGCGCTTCAGGCCAGATGACGCCTCATCAAATTAGGTCAGTGGTTACCAAACTGTGGGTCGCGGGGTAAATTTTAGTGGGTGGCCGGGTGACTCTAAACTAAGTAAAATATCTTATCCACTGGAAAGGTATTCAAGTCTATTTTAAGAGCAAGGTTGTATACTCCTAATAGTTAGGAATAAACAATTCTAAACAAAGAACTTGTGAGGTTAATAATATCTGCAGGGCGATGAAGAACAGTGTAGTACAGTGTAATTCCAACATGGCAACGCTGTTTCGCTGCCACTTGCGAAACGTGTCACTGAGTAGCCTTCCAGTGATTTATTCTGTCTGACTGCGAGAGCGTACTTTATTTCCCTGTTGTTTAGCGACTGCATCCGTGATGGTAATGGCGGTTTGTTTTATTTTATACTGTATTTCTGTTTTCCTTTTATTACGCTTTGGGCGCGTGGATTGTAAGTGGTTCGTATAAGTGGCGAGGATGAGTATCAGGTGTTTAAAAATATTTATTTATTCAATGTTCAGACAGTTGTTACAAAGTTATTAGTCTCCTAACTTCCCGATACAACTGACGATCAGACATCCCGTCACATACTGCAGTCTTTCGCAGGTTATTAGATAATCCAAGTTCATAATGGCGTTTTCTCCTTCGTATATAACACATTTCGATGAGGAGAAGATTCCAATTACATGCACATTCTCCGCAAGGCAGTCAAAAAAAAAAAAATGTTCAAATGTTTGTTAAGCTTATGGGACTTAACTACGGGGTCATCAGTCCCTAAACTTACAAACTACTTATGAACTACTTACGAACTAGGACGGCACAAATATCCATGCCCGAGGGGGGATTCGAACCCCCGACCGTAGTGACCGTGCTGACCGTGACTGGAGCGCCTCAGTCACCTCGGCCACCGCGGCCGGCTCGCAAGGCAGTCATGGCCAGTACTTTTCAGAAATGCTGTCAGCGTTTCCCTTCGTAGGTATTCAGGAAGTGCACTCTTATCCTCTTGCAGTGTCAGGCATATTTTTTCTTCCCTTGTGTCCTCAATTGATCATAAAACTTCTTCTTTAATTAATTATTAATGATTCTTTTAATTGAGAATGAAGACAGTTTTGGACAACTTTCTGAGATATTTTTGTTCCTTTTTTTGCTAAAAAGTCTGCCATTTTATTCCCATCGATTCCTGTACGTGACCGTATCACGCCGGCCGCGGTGGCCGAGGGGACTGAGGCGCTCCAGTCACGGTCTGCACGGCCACTACGGTCGGGGGTTCGAATCCCCCCCCCGGGCATGGATATTGTGCGTTCCTTAGCTAGTTTGTAAGTTTAGGGACTGATGACCCCTTAGTTAAGTCCCATAAGCTATACAAACATTTGAACATTTGACCGTATCGGTTGAGAGAATGGGGGTAGGATTTCGATCGCATGTATCGCAGAAATTGAATCACAAAATATAACAAATTTGTCATGATATTTAGAGCTGAATAAAACTTGCGTTTGTGCCAGGTTTATTGCCTCTAAGTCTCCATCAAAATGGGAATGATACTGTCCGACAGATTTGTAAAAACATATTGTTTCACAATACACTTCGGCACCAGCGACACCATCGCTCTCAGTCAATGATCTATCTTTATATAAATGTAGTCACTGTGTTTGTTTGTATGTACTTAGAATTTATCGTTTCTAAAGCCATATTTTTCAGGAATTCTTTATTCACTTCTGTTTTTAAAACACTTTGTAAGGTCCCTATGGTCCCGACATAAGTCGGTTTTGTGTAATATTTTGTACATACGTGTACTGGCCACATAGGTATATTGTGAGTGGCACAGTAATCTTTGGAAGTTCGATTGTAGAGTAAGCACTCTGGACGCGAGAGAGAGCAGTCAGTAGCGAGTCAGTTGCGAGCTGTGTTGGAAGTCAGTTGCCTGTTGGGTGAGGTAGCGCGAGGACGCTGTTGGAGAAGGCAGTTGTTTAGTGTATGTTGCAGCACGCCATTATTGTAATGCATGATGTTAATTTAATTTTCTGTAATATTTTTCTACTTCATATTTTTTTCAAGATTACATAATTTCTAATATTCAATTTGCGTTCTGCTTATTTGGTAGTTAGTTTCCCCTTCCTTTCATTTTCTTCATTTATGATTATTGTTGGACTTAATTACTACCCACATTTCATTTTTTAAAATTTTGATACTGAAATACTGCATGACGTGAGCTGCTTGCTGTTTCCTGTTTCCAGTTTTGTAATAAGAAGATACGAGTTAAGTCAATTTATTTCATCTGTTTCCCCCTTTTTATTATTAAAGTTTATCAGTTTCATTGTACTCTTTGGGTACTTTAGACAGGGCCATACATTCTAGTGTTTGAGTTTCCTCATTTCCCGGGCGTATCCGTTGTGCATACTAATGTTTTCTAAGGCTTACCACGGTGGTCGTAGTCACAACATAGTTCGGTTTGTAAACGTTCAGTTTTGCAAGTACGTAGTGCTGATCAGTTTCCATTAAACATTAATCTATTTCAGATACCTTGCAAATGTATATTAAATTTCTATTAAATTAATTAATTTAATTTATTTATTCGGGATACCTTGCAGCTTTTTTTGAGTTGAGGACTTTGACTGAGCATAATTTAAGAGGGCAGACAGGTCCTTTCCTTATGCATCATTGCACTGGATAAATCCTTTTTGTGTTTCCAGACGGCTAGCATGACGCTGTTAATTGTTCCGATATGTCTCACTGGGTAATCTATTTAATTTTTCGTATTGGATTAGAGTCAGTCTCATATATTAAAAGAATCTACGAAAACTAAAGTCAGTCGGGCAGACGCAACTACTCGGCCGATTTCCTTCATTTTTTGTTTTAAACGAAAGTTATTCATCCACAGATTTGTCATCAAGTATCAGAATTTACATAACTCTCGCCTTCCTTTTTCTATACTCAAACGCGATTTCCTTCTGTATATTTCTTATAGGGATGTCCTTGCTGTAAACTAATGTCAGTCGGTCAGGCCGTTCTATTCAAACGATTTCCTTCATTTTTCCTTTAAACGAAGATATTCATTCGCAGATTTGTCATCAGGTATCAGAATTACCGTCACTTAAGTCTCTCCATCCTTTATTTTTATTCAAACGCGGTATCCTTCTGTCCTTGTAATGAATATTGTAATTGGTATGTTTTATATCATCTTCGGTTCTAATTAACGTTCGCAGTTCTTTTTGACCTAACAACACTTTCATTTGTGCTTTTAAAAACTTGTGTTGATTGATGCTGAAGAAAGCTATGCGTCAACATTCAAATTTACTTCAATTTTTCCCAACGTTTTGTCATTTCACTAACGGTGCGAAGTATTCGCACCAGTCCTCTATTAATTTCTCATGTTAGAGGTGGAATGCCAGTAGGAGCTTCACGAACTGAAATTAGTGTTGTTTTTATTGCTTCTGGAATTAGGGACATAGCTTGACTTTGGAGAACCTCTTATTTATATATACTAGAGGACCCGTGCGGCCGTGCGAATACTTCGCACCGTTAGTGGAATGACAAAAAGTCGGGAAACATGGAAGTAAATTTGAATGTTCACGCATAGCTTTCTTCAGAATCAATCAATGTAAGAGTTTTAAAGCGCAAATGAAAGAGCTTGATCCCCTGAGTATTGTTAGGTCAAAAAGAACTGCGTACCTTAATTCGAACCGAAGATATCGTAAAACAAACCTATTAAAATATTCAATGCAAGGAAGGAAGGATACCGCGTTTGAATGAAAATAAATGATGGAGAAACGTAAGTTAAATGTTATACTTGGTGACAAATCTGTGGATGAATACCTTTCGTTTAAAACAAAAAATGAAGGAAATCGGCCGGGTAGTTTGGTTTGGGCGACTGACTTTAGTTTTCGTAGATTCTTTTAATATATATTCGTTGACAGTACTACTTCACATCCGTACAATATATTGGGTTCTATGTACGTTTTATACGTAGAGTTTAGAACTTCCATGGAACTACCCACTTTTTTCCAGCTAATCACTTAAGGATGTCCAGCTTTTTCTAAACATAACTAGCAATATTTTGTATATGATTACCCAAGACATTTTGAGGTCCAAAACATGTCAATATATTTCCAATAGTCACAATGAGTTAACTGTTTATTCTCATAGCGTAAATTTATACCGGGAATTGAATGAGCCAGTGAGAAAACTTGAAAGAATGTCTTTTCGGCGTTAAATGCCATCAAATTTTCTTTTGACATTTTGCTATTATAGTCGAGGTTTCATTCATTTTTGCCGAAAGTTGGCGAATTTTTCTCTGTGTCAGTGAGATCCACATAGCTATATCACCATTATAAAATGCTGTTTGAATGCCTTCAACTTTATGAATCTCTCTTGGTAAGTCATTAATCATTATATTAAATGACGTTGGACTGATAATAGATCTTCGAGGTAATCCAGTTTTCAGTTGTTTATAACTTGACATCACATTGTTGACCGTACTGGCACAGCTGGTGGGTAAATAAATACAACCATTTCAGCTTTTACTATTAATATCATAATTTATTTAATAGTTTTAGCCTCCACACAGTGTCATAAACACGCTTAAAATCTACAAAGACGGACAAAGTTATATTGCTGCTATCCAAGGCATATTTAACATCTTGACAGAAGCGTGAAGAGGAGCAGTTGTTGATTTGTAGACCAGTGTTTACGAAAGCTTGCTTGCTGAGGACAAATAATCTCATGAGTCTCAAGATAATATAAGGTCTATTTTTAACCGTTGTTTTGGAGTGAATGGAAGTGAGCGAAACAGGTAGGAAATTAGTAAAAGTATTTCCTGATTTCTTTAGTTTTAATATTGTCACTACATTAACTTTCTTCCACGCAGCTGGGATCGTATCATTCCAACTTTTATTAAAAAATCTGCATAATGTGTTCTGTGCGACTCTGCAAAGATCGTGTCACAACCAGGGCTCTGCTTACTTTTTAATGAATTTGCTGCCCATTGAAGTTGATTACTTGTGAAATCAAAATTAAAAATTTCATCACTTCGATTCTGCAGTGCTATCTTTATATCACTTCTAATTTGTTTTTCCTTTTCTCTGTTTCTTTGTTAACGAATGATTCTTGGTGAGAAACATGTAAACTTTACCTAGATCTTTGTCATCAAATATGTTCTTCCCTCCCACCCGGGTTTGTTCTCTGTACGCTTGAGGTTCACTATCTAAGCCAGATATGAATTTAGAGACTTTTCTCGTAACTTCAGATTTTCGTTTCCATTCAATAACGTCCAGGACATCTTAGTTGCTTCTGGTAGTTTTCTTGTTTCGTCTCTATCATATACATTATTTCTCATCGGTGTTTTATATATATATATATAATCATATCTCCTGTATTACCTGTCCAAAATTAATGATTGAGGTATTATTTTCAAGGTTACGTTCCTCACTAATGACGAAAAATACACAGATATTGTTTCAACAAGAAATTTTATTTTGATAAAAATTTGTAGTGTGCGTACAATACCCGGCGAAAGTTGATAAATGGGGCATTTATTTACGATTGCTTCCATCAGCCATCACGCCGAGTATCAACTTAGTTTGCGCGGCCGATGTAAGAGCAATGTTGAAGGTGTCATATATTGACTATCTTTTAAACTAACATGAACGACAGCTCTTCCAGTTGGTTAGATTCTTTACGCAAGCGTAATTTATCACATGATTTCTGTTTCACACGTCGACGAACAACAGCTGTTACAAATGTTCACTTTGTTCAACCAAGCGTTGTGAACTGCGTGATTGAATTGAATTACCTCAACGTTCATCATCACAGGTTAGTACCGTTTACCATTATAACTTATAATAATTTATTTAACTTATAATTGCCCGCTACGTTACAGTAATCAAGATAGAGTGCGAACTATTCGCACGGATCAACTAGCCTTTCTTTAATTTTTCCAAGTGTTTATTCCAAAAATATTTGTACTTGCGCTCTGTAGTATTGCTTCACAAATTTTCTCATTAAGTTTATCAGAAAACCGAAATTAGCTGTGGCCATTTCCTTGTCAAGTTCCTTTTTGAAGATATCTCAGTTAGCCTTATTAAAATTACAACTGCATTTTACTTGACTTTTTTTACACAAACTAAGTATCAGAACGCAATATATCACAGCTAATTATCATACGGTGCTCAGAATCAACTCCAGTTATGATGTTCCTCGATATTCTTGTACTGATATCAGAAGAAAGTATTGTCAGACCTGAGTTTGATGTGCTATTGCCCGTTGCATTAGAGATAAGTTGGGGACTCTGATGTTGTATAAATCAGTTCTGTATTATTTGATGCAATCAAATCTTGCACTGCTATTCCTGAACCATGTCTATCATTGCAATCAATTGTGCTCAAATGAGCATTAAGGTCCCCAACTATTACAATTTTATTTTCTATATTTAAGGCATCTGAATTTATAGCATTGTTAGGTAGATTGTAGAAACCATGAACTGGGGTGTAATGTATGCCGTCTCTTAGTGGTGCATTCTGGGTAACGCTGAATGACATACAGTGAAGCTCATGATGGATCTTCTCAGTGGGAATCTACCTGGTGTTTACAATATTAAAATTGAAGAAATTAATCGGATACACAACTACTTAGGTATGCGAGTGTGCATTTTCTAGTTTGGATTTTCTAAATATATAATAATAATAGGTAATAATACACGGTGCACGATTTAGACGTAAATTAACAAGTTTCAAGCTAAATCCATAGAAAGTAGCATTACTACGAAAACTAAACACTACCACAAATATCACTCAGTTTAACATTTAATTATATACATATATATGGGTTGTGAAAATTATTCAGAAAGATAGTGGGTCTATTACAAAAAAATCTGGGAACCATCGAATTATGCTATCCAGAAACACTTCCCGTCCTGCAAGTTCTCAACAATCGCACACTATAATGCCTTATGTCCATTATTCCTCGCTCGGAGCTATTACTGTATGTTTGTGAATCCGCTCAGAAATTGTCATTTTGCCTGTTGAGGGAATATATACGATTATAGATATGGTCTCTGTTCTTTCAATACCTTACGATCAACTGAGGCACCACAGCTGTAGCTGAAGGCAAGTAAACCCTCATAGACGTGGCAATAAAACGCGAAAAGAAATAAAACTCTTTTCCAACAAAAATAAAAATCCACAATCGTTGCTACAGCTGAGTCGCAAACGACTGCGATCGCCAAAGTATTTGCTTTGTTAGCAAACGTAATTACCCTTACAAAATTATTTCTGTAATAGGACGTCGTCTAAATTTTATGAATGTGTGAATCCTTAGACTCCATACCGACTTTTGTTATGTGTCAAACAGTGCTTATCATACGAATAGACCACAACAAAAAATGCATTCCTCAGGTGTTTATATTATCTTACTTTTAGTAGAGTAAGCTACAAATGTACAAATTAAAAGATATTTACTCATGAATAACTTGTCGTTTATCAGTGAGATTCGGTTGCTTTTACAGTTATTTCCAATTTGTCACGTCTCTTGATATTTCACTAATGATTGGAATGCAAAAAATGTAATATCATATCTATTTCTACAACAACTTTCACACCAGTGAGCTCAAAGTACTGTATATTTTCTCAGTCTAGTATTATAACGTCGTGATGCTTGACGCCATATTGGTGAACGTGTCTGTCATACACTATCCAGTTCTCAGTATTACGTCAATACAAAGAATTTAACATTCTGCAGTTTCTAATAGTTTGTTCTAATTGCTTTCGTAGTAACTAGCTCATATACAATGACCGATGTTGTTGTGGTCTTCAGTCCGCAGACTGGTTTGATGCAGCTCTCCACGCTACCCTATCCTGTGCAAGTCTCTTCATTTGAGAATACGTTCCTTTTGTATCTGCTTACTGTATTCGTCCCTCGGTCTCCCTCTACGATTTTTACCCCACACACTTCCTACTAATGCTAAGTTGATAATTCCTTGATGTCTCAGAATGTCCTATCAATCTATCCCTTTTCTTAGTCAGGATATGCCAGAAACTCTTTTTCTCCCCAATTCGGTTAAGCACCTCCTTATTAGTTACGTGATCCATCCATCTAATTTTCATCATTCACATTTCAAAAGCTTCTATAATCTTTTTGTCTGAACTTATCGTCCACGCTTCACAACCATACAATGTTACACCCCATACAAATATTTTCAGAAGGGACATCCTAACATTTAAATGAATATTGGATGTTAACAAGTTTCGCTTCTTTAGAAACGCTTTTCTTCTCATAGCCATTTTGCATTTTATATCTTCTCTACTTCGACCATCGGAAATTATTTTGCTACTCAAATAACAAAACTCATCTACTACTTTTATTGTCTCATTACCTAATCTAATTCCTTCAGCATCGCCTGATTTTCTGACGCTGCATTCCATTACCCTCGTTTTACTCTTGTTAATGTTCATCTTATACCCTCTTTTCAAGACCATTTCATTCAATTGCTCTTCCAGATCCTTTGCAGTCTCTGAGAAAATTACTATGTCATCGGCAAACAGCAAAATTTTTATTTTTGCTCCCTGAACTTTAACTCCCTATGATGCAATTTTTGACAAAGAAATATGACCATGTAATATCAACCTAACATACGAGTCGCGCCCAGAGTCTAAACCACCGGATAGAAATCTCTCTAGAGTGAGCTTAGCATTCTACGCGTGTTAACATTAAGCTAGGATTGTCACCGTGATCTGAGGACGACGCTGTACGCCAATTTACAAAGTATCTTGTATGTCAAGTCGTGTTCCGGTTTCTCGGTAACATGGTCGTCGTCTGGTAACATTGAAAGTTAATGTAGGTACTCTCGCCACTCGCTAATAGCAGCTGATTTTGTGGTAATCTGAGAATCTAC
The DNA here is from genome assembly GCA_026315105.1 of Locusta migratoria. Lineage (NCBI taxonomy): Eukaryota > Metazoa > Arthropoda > Insecta > Orthoptera > Acrididae > Locusta > Locusta migratoria. The sequence continues at coordinate 357,507,981 of CM048748.1, forward strand.
TATTAGGAATAGATTTTGTGGTAATCTGAGAATCTACTATTAGGAATAGATTTTTTTTCCCCATTGAGTGTTGTTGCAGAAGCAGTGTCAGAATGTCAGATATCACAAAATGAAAACTTATTGAGGTGAACAAAGCTGATTGTACTCTGTGTAAGAACACAAATTATCGAAACATTTTTCATCAAATATCTTAATGAAAAATTCAGTCTGATGGAAGAGAAAAATACAGTTACTTACGACATTTGTTACGGAAGAGAAAATCAAAATGGGAAAGATGAGCAAGTGCCGTTTGTTCCCTTACAAATATTAGTTTATGTGTTTTTTATTGGTCTATGGTTTCGCTAGAAAATTCATGTCAGTAACCTGAAATGAAGCTTTTCTTCTCAGCACTTTCCCACATACAACTGATCAAGAAATTAACGTTCAAGACATTTACTTTGATCATTAATTAATTTCATCGTTGTTATTTTCTCAAATATGACATAGTACTCCCACTTTTATATCACGAATGGTAGCTCAAAGCCCCACTTATATTGCTCGGTACAAGGCTAAGCAAACTGATGTGACGTAAATTACAACTTGACGTGATGATGCCATGATGTGGCGTGACGCCGCACGTTGATTATCTTTTTGCTTTCCGCAAAGTTGTAAAGGTTATGTTGCGTTTCATTCATTTGTTTATTCATAATAGTAGTGGTGAATTACCTTTGTTTTTATATATGCCAACAGAAATATTTTTGTAGCAAGTTTATCCCGCTGTTTTATTTAGTCGTACTTAATACTTCTGTTAATTACTAGAGACTATGCGTAGAATGTACAAAGTATTTATATAAGAGTGTGACCAGTAAGCAAAATTTCGGTTTAGCTTCCAAAGAAAAGAAAAACACACACAAAAATCAAACATGTAAGTATCAGTTTGTCTCATTGTCGATGTAGTGTACGTATTTTTAAAGATACTTTCAAAGACACTAATATACTAGCAAGTAATTTTGCCATACAAAAAATGTTTCAAATGTTTGTATAGCTTATGGGACTTAACTACGGGGTCATCAGTCCCTAAACTTACAAACTACTTATGAACTACTTACGAACTAGGACGGCACAAATATCCATGCCCGAGGGGGGATTCGAACCCCTGACAGTAGTGGCCGTGCAGACCGTGACTGAAGCGCCTCAGTCTCCTCGGCCACCTCGGTCGGCTTTTCCCATACCCTGGGATTTTGATTGTGTTGCATAATCTTAGCATGAAACATGATAATTCCTTCGAGAATTGCTAAAAACAACGAATCTGAATGTAGGACAAGGTTTGTTGCATGAGACTGATGTATACCGTAGCCTACGTTCACGACAAATTCGAAAATACTTTACCAAATGTCTAACAGTAGTCCATTCATAAAATGGATATTTTTTAAGTACTGCCGTTCACAGGTAAATTTTGATCTGGATGATTTCTTAATAGAATCTTTTCACTTGCATATCAGCGGCCTTAAAATAAGGAATGGCTTTAATAAGATAAGAGAATTTTCATTATGCACTATGTATTTCAAATTTATTATCCCTTTATTATGACTTTAACCATATACGCTTCAAATTGTCAATTTGCACACTTTACATGCGATAATTTATCCCTTCCGTTATTCTGACACAATTCACCTGACAGAAATACGGTTAAGTTTACTTATGGCATCCGCCGCGTAGTGTGGTAATATTAGCAACAAAACGCTCAATTTACGAAGATAATTAACTGTATGACCGGGGGTGAGTACATACGAGAAACTGTGAACCGTAGAACAGGAGCAGCATTTATTTCAACGAGAAATTATTCCCTCTCATTCTGTGTGATTAAGTTTTCGAAGACAATTAGAAGGTTGTCGCTAACATCAGCACACTACGGCGCTGAGCCTGTAAATAAAGCTTTACGTAGCATTGCCAGTTAGCATATACATTCACCACTGATTACCAGTTGTTACGTGTGGATCACCTTCGAGTAGCATCTCCGGTGAGTCATCGTAGAATTCGCAGAAATTGTAATTGGTGAAGATCAGAAAGGATACATTGTGGATTCGGAAACTGCTGTTTCACTGTGCCAAATCACAATTAGTGTCACAGCATTCACAGAAATCGCTGTAATCGGACAGTCACTGGTTAGGTCATCCGTATTACAGACAAACTAAGGCCGTTATTACACGATCATATATCTTTGTCAAAAATTTACTTCGTATATTTACATCATAAGAATTTGTTAGTGTAATAGGGTACTTTGACATATCTCTGCTTTCGTCAAAAAAATATGATCATATCTAGTGCCTCGCAGTAGATTTGATCATAAAAGTCGTATGTCTTCTGTTCACTGCAATGCGAAATGTAACCGCTTGGAGCGCTAGCATCGCTGTAGCTTTTGGACTGCGCTTATTTGAAAACAAACGTCCTTGTTTGAAAACATGACATCGAAGTTTAGTTGGTGTGTGCCGACTACGACAAAATTAATCGAACTTTATGAAGCAGACGAAGCACTGTATAATCCCAGACACCCTGAATATAAGAACAGATTAAGGAGACTCGAAAGTTACGAGAGAAAGGCGGAGGTACTCAACAGATAAATTCGGCATTGGTCTACTGCCAAGGATATTAAGAAGAAGATGAATGGCATCGTGTGTTGCATCAGCCACAAAATTAATAGAAATATATGAAGCAGACTTTTATAAGCTCTCCACTCTTCTCAATCTAATAATAATAGATGCTATTCTTGCTCTGTTGCAAAAATGTTCTTGTATGCGCTCTTGTCAGGCCAGTAAGTCAATCCTTCTGGTATAGCGAACATTTCATTGCCAACATGAGCGCGTTATGCCACCGTGCCGTAAGTAAAATTTAACCCCAGTAGCAAGAAATTGTTGTCATCTGCTGATGTAGTCTTTTCACGTGAGTTCACTGATTTTTAATGTGTGGACCACTTTACTGAGTAAATACCGATACGTTGTATCATCCATTCTCCAATAATTTATATATGACTTGGCGTCCTCCGTTTGCAGCTCCCGCAACACGAAATGATTTCCAGTTTCGCCGAAGTAAATCCCTCTTTTCTTCAAAATGCAGTTTTCGTAGTAGCAATGACAGTGCATGATAACACATGTTTACTGTGCGCCATCTTGCAATATGATCAAAAATCTGATGACAGTGTAATACCCCTTTTTAGCAAGTCAAAGATTTACATAAAAAAAAACAACTTTTGATGATATTTTTATGTCAAAGATTTGATCAAAAATTTTGACCGTGTAATACCGGCCTAACGTCGTCCCGAGATCACGTGACCATAACGGCAATATATGTTGACAACAGAAATCTATTCTGCGCATCTCAATTAGGGCTGGGCAAACGGTACTCGTCTTTCAACATGCTCAGGATTTTCCGATACAACAGAGAGCTCGATACAGTATCGAACTGTTCGAACACTCAGATAATAAAAGACTCACGCTGCGTATCTCCAAACAGTACGCTGGAAATTTTGAAGTTACCGCGCTAATGCTTTGCTCAGAACTAATTTCATAGGAAGTATAAGTACACGTAAAAAAGGGCATCACTATGATAAACTGTTATATTTTGTTTAAAACAGTGCATAAGTGAGCTGTCTGATACCACTACAAGATATGATCCATTGATAAACAAAATATCTGCTACTATAACAGAATTACTGCATCAAATAACTGCAAAGCTAACAGTCGAAGGAAAAATGTTGTTTCTGAAGTATGTAACATTACTGTGAATCGTTTAATGTGATAAGAAGAGATAGGCTACAAATGACAATTCCATTTCCAGTTCATACGGTACAATAACGGATAAAATGTTACCATCTTTTAATCGTCTGGAAAACAAGATGAAAAGAGATGAAACAGAAAACATTAGAAATTTAACACCCAAAAACGGAAATAATTCATACAAAAATGTACTGTAATTGCAACCACGGAATGAACAGTGCACGAGCTGCTGTTTACGTAGTACCAACAGGCGTCGCTAGATCGCAGCACAAAATTTTAAATCGCGACTGCTATCGTTTTCGTATAGCCTAAATTTGTTACGGTTTTTACTTATGACCTGCTACTACAGTCATACTTATTATTACTCATACTTATTATTACCCATAACAGATTGACACTATCTTCATTACAAATAGTTTACTCCACAGCCCTGAAAAGATTTATGAATATCATTGTTGCAATTTCTAACATAGCTTCGTGTTCAAATGTTCGAACACATCCCGAGATTTCCCGAACTATGACGTAAATTGTTCGAACAGTTCTAGTCATGTTCAAACCCAGCTCTAATCTCAATGCTCACTCTAGAGATATTTCGACTCTGTTGTTTGCATAGGTATTATTGTTTTCGAGTTTTCTGTTTGATGCCTGACGTGTGTGGAAGATTTGGTCGAAGAACAAGCTTCGGAGGAAGTAGTCGTATGCAGATCTGAACGACGGATTCTACAATGGTCTTGAAACGTTTGCCGCATAAGGTAATATGAGCCGTTGCATCCTGCCTGCTTGTGCTTTAATTATCAGTTTGTGGGATTTCGCATTTAGGTAAAGTTTCAGTTTTACTTGGCAAACATTTTTGATTACGAGTATTGTGGGACTTAACAGTTCAACAGTTTAGTTGTTGGAGTTATGTCGAAAACTCAGGAAAAGGATCTTATTTTCTGAAAGGGGTTTCTTGCTAATATCATTCGTTATAGAGAAAACAATTTCGTTCTGCATGTTCCCAACAATCGTCTACTATATACATATATATATATAATGAATTCAAAATGTTATTGGAAAAGCAATCTCAACATACCACTAGCTAATCCTGAAACGTTATTTTGTTCAAAGTAAGTTCGGATGCTCATTGCACTCTGCTCTCGTGCTATTTTACAACAAAACAATACATTAAATGTCAAACAACAAAGTAAGTTCGTAAAATATCTTTCCCTCCATCAGATCGTCTCGTAAAACGCGTAAGAAACCAGCAAATCTCATTACATACCGCATACTAATAACTGATTATTATTAACAACGTCACAGAACTCTCGTAATTTTCATCCATTGCCAAATCAACACGCTAGGCTGCCAACATCGTAAGTAAAATTTAACCGATAATGTGAACTACATCAGGAACTGCAACTGCTGCTTTTCAGACGCCATGTCTGAGTGGGTTAGAAAATGCGCTTCTGGCTTTGACATATAAACACGACAGTGAAGAACGCTTTACGAAATTTGGTTTTCGTCTTTCGGAAGTTGTGTTGCATGTAAAGGTATTGACAGTGAAATTGTTACCAACTTTGCTTTTTTCCCCTTTTTCTCTACTTTTTTTTTTTTTTTTTTTTTTTTTTTTTTTTTTTTTTTTTTTTTTTTTTTTTTTACTGCAAGGTGAATAGCCAGAGACTACCAAAATATCTCAATTACAGCCCTACACACCGATTCTGAACGATCCAGCGACCACCGCATCCACTGCAGCTATTGGGACATGCGACTGACGACGCAAGGTTACTGGCATACAGAAGCCATTGCGAAATGTGACGGATTTGCGCATCTACAACCGCAGCCGTCACGTGAGCAGTTGCTCTGTCTCAACTTCAAACAGACGCAAGTCATGCTAAAGCCAAGGAGACTTTCGTAAGCAGTCGCAGTAACAAATTGTTATTAGTGTTAACCTACTCACATTAAAGGGTACCATCACTCAATTCTCAAATACAATAAAGGCATTAGTTGCCTATGGTCACTGAATTACATCAATATGTAACGGACTGGGTTTCTATCCCGAGTCTTCTGCATACTAGGGAGGCTTATAAATAGACAGACACAGGCATTAGTGAACACAGAGTTGTCGAAATTCCAAAATCCACCAAAATTAAACGAAAATTATATCTATTCCAAAAAGTAGCTAAAAATTCGATTAACGCTTTCTTGAGTGAGAAGCTGTAGTCTTTCGAAACTAACAATGCCTGCGTAGATCAGACGTGGCTTACATTCAAAGAAATAATATCGACAGCTATTGAAAAATTTATACCAAATAAATTAACAAAAGAGGGGTCTGACCTTCAGTGGTATACAAAACAGGGTAGATCATTCTTGCAAAAGCAAAGAAAAACGCATGTCAAATTGAAACAAAGTCGAACTGGCAATCTTTTACTGAAACTCGATGCTTAGCTCGAACTTAAGTGCGAGAAGCTTATAACAGTGTCCACAACGAAACTCAGTCACGTAACTTGGTAGAAAATCCGAAGAAATTCTAGTCGTGTGCAAAGTATACCAGCGAAAAAACACAATCAATACCTTCATTACGCGATACCAGTGATTCTATGACAACTCAGCTAAAGCAGAATTGCCAAATACAGCTAGGTACATCTGGATAAGTCAAAACTTTGCGAATGACCGGAAATTGATGAAGGTGAGGTCGGACACCCTAAGATAAGAATTTTCTAGATAACTGAAAGATATGATACGAAAAAAAGCACATTGAGTAAACAATATTCCCTGTTGATTGCTTTGGGTAATCAGCCGTGACGAAACTATTACACCTGGTGTGCAACAAGATGTTTGAGACAGGTAAAATACTCTCAGACTCCAAGAATAGTGTGAAAATACGAGTCAAAAGAAGGTAAGTGCACGTGGAGTAGAAAACTACAAAACTATCGGTTTAACATATCATGTTTCCAAGAGATTGACCCAAGTTATGTGCGCAAGAACGGAAAAACTGGTGGAATCCGACTTCGGAGAAAATCTTTTTGAATTTAGGTGAAATGCAGGAACACGGGAGACAATAGTGACCCTGCAACTTTTCTTAGACGATACGTTAAGGAAACACACAGCTCAGTTGATAGCTTCTGTAGATTTGGAGAAACCCTTTGACAATGTTGACTGGAATAAACTCTTCCAATGATAGTGACCGGGCAAAATATCTCACGAAATTAGCATCAAACGAAAAAACTACCAAGAACAAAACTTTTCTAGCTTGAAGAGGGAAAACAGATGGACAGATGACGCTATGGTTGGCCCTCTAGATGGCGCTGCCATAGGTCGAACGTATATCAACTGCATTTTAAAAAAAATGTGTACCCCAATTTGTTATTACATATTCGTCTCGTAAGTAAATAAAAATGAATGTTTCATCTGGAACACTTTTGTCGCTTTGTGATAGATGGCGCTGTAATATTCACAAACATATTGCTCCCAATTTTAGACGAACAGTGGGTAACAGATAGGTTCTTTTCTAAATTAAAACACGGAACATAGGTACTTTTGAACTTTATTTCGGTTGTTCCAATGTGATATATTTACTTTTGTGAAATTATCATAGATTATGTGCACGAATGTGTTACTGCGTGATTACCTGTAATTGCCTCATGACTTCAATAAATGCTCAAAAGGAAATCCTTCAACCTCAGCAGCTAGGTCCTCTAGGTTCACAAACATTTGAATATTTGAAAGTTCAGAGAGAAGAAATATATGCTTCGTGGTGTGCCATTGGTGTTGTAATTATGTCAGAGACAGCAAAGAACCTGAAAGAGCAACTGAATGACGTGGTCATTATCCTGAAATGAGGCGCTAAGATGAGAATTAAAAAATACGAGACAAGGGTAATGTAATCTAGTAGAATTAAGTTAGGCGATTCGTTTAGGAAACGAGACAATAAGTAGTTAAAGTTTTTTATTTGCGCAGTAAAGTAATTTCTGATGATCCTAGTGTAGAAGGTACAAGGTGCGTCTGAAAAGTTCTCTGAATGGTCCCATATCTTACAAACCGTGTTGGCGAGGCTTAGGTGCCCTCGCATTCACATTGACGGACATGTCAACAAACTCCACCTATCGTAGAAAGCACTGCAATGAAACCGTGGTACGCGCTGCCACCCATCAAACGGGGTATGTGTGAGAACTCGTGTCATTGCAACTTGGAACGAAAAATGGAACAATACGTGACACTCAAGTTTTGTTTCCAATCAGGCCAAACGGCGACGGAAACACATGGGATGATACTGCAAGTATATGGTGTTGAAACAGTGAGTAAAAAGTGTGTGAGTGGTTTAAACGTTTTAGAGACGGAAAGGAAGGTGTTGAGGATGAGCCACGTTTGGGTCGACCGGCCACAATCACGCCCCCAGACAACATTGAACGAGAGTGACGGATGCTCGCGGATGATGTTTCCCCGCCTTCAGTGAGGCCTGAAAGGTTTAACCTTCAGAACGGTTGCGGAGATCCAACAACGCGTGACTTCAGTACTTTGAGCGCTTTCGCAAGAAGCGTTTGCTTACACACTACGTTTACATGCAACACATCTTCCGGAAGACGAAAACCGATTTCCGTAAACCGTTTTTCGCTTGGGTCGTGCTTACATGTCGCAGCCTGACTCGGATTTCCTAACCCACTTAATATGGCGGCTTTAAAACAGCTGATTCAGTTCCTGATTTACTTAAATACATAGTCATGATCTCTCTAAAATTTATGCTTTTATTTCAGGGTAGAAAATGTCACTCTGTTCATATGTGCCGAAAATTCGTAACAAGAAAACACAATCTGACAAGCCAAGAACGCTTTAAAGTCGATTGCCTTTACAAGGGCACGAAAATTGGTTGTGGAACTAGAAAATCGCTCTAGAGAAGTGGATTTCCAGAAATGATTTTGGAGTGTTTATATGACCAACCAAAAGCGGAATTGGGAAATCAGTTAACGAAATACGGTTTTTACGGTTTTGGAAAACCCATGTAAACAAAAGAAAAAACTAAACAGGAAAACAGATGTGTGTGTGGGCGGTGGTTCGTTTCTCGCTTCCGACAATATTTTTATTTTTCACCTTGACTCCCAAAAGTTTTCTGACACATTTATTAAATAGAATTTACGAGTTGCGATATTCCGACATATTTGCAAGTACAACTGTTTTTTCTTAAAAGTGCGTTAGTTATATTTAGTGAACATGCCGCGAAATGTGGTCAAACAAATTGTAAATACTGTCTTCTGAACTACAGTACCTGTAAATAAAGTGCAGACACATTGCTATACTGAATGTTGGAAATGGCATCCTGATGGAAATAGTTTCATACATTTACTAGAAAATACAAAGCTCTTGAGATCAGTTAAATGGCTACAGTATTAGTACAATTATCTCACAGCTGTTCAACCGATTTTAGAAGTGTATTGTAGCCAATAGGGATTAATTTGAATACCAGTGAAGCTTATTTTCTTTGTAACTCATGTTTCTTAGGTTTCCCGAGACCATTCACAGAACTTTTCAGACGCACCTTCTATGAAATGCAGAATGGCAATCGACAGAGAAGCATTTCTGTAGAAGAGAAAACTGTTCACATCCACTATTAATTCCTATGTTAGGAAAACCTTTCTCAAGGCATTTGTCTGGAGTGTAGTCTTTTACAGGGTTGAAACGTGCACGATAAACAGTTCAGGCACGAAGAGGATAGAGACTTTTGAAATGTGGTGCTACAGACAAATGCTAAAGATTAGATGGGTACACCACGTAACTAATGAGGACGTAGTGAGCAGAATTGGGGAGAAAAGAAATTTTTGGCATATCTTGACTAAAAGAGTGGACTGATTGGTGGGGCACATTCTGAGTCATCAGTCATGTCAGTTTGACATTGGAGGGAAGTTAGTGGGGTAAAAATCGCAGAGGGAGGCCGAGAGACGAATACAGTTAGAAAGTTACTATTATTAATAAGAGGTGCACGGAATACAGTAGTCTGGAGATCTGTATCAAGTCAGTTACGCGACTGAAGGCTACAGCCACAGTATAACGTATTGAAGTTTAAGGTACCTGTATTTCTTACTTCGAAGTTGTTTGTATTGCAGCTTCCGACACACAAAAACAAGTCACGTAACGAAAAAGATAGTGAAAAATAAGAACTTACATTTTATCTGATAAAATGTTTTTTATGGTAAAACATTTTATCTGATAAACTGTTTTTACCATAAAAAATACAATGAGCTGCGAAGGCAATAAAGTTAAATAAAAATTGTCATCAATACCCTGAAAATATTGTCGTTACTAACAATATACTCTACAAACAACCCATGGAACATCGAACTGTTTCCTCTCTTTTGAGTCGACGGTATTATTTGTACATTGAAATATGTATCCCATAAAAAACATGTTTTATTCTGTATATTGAGTGACACTTTCAACACACAGTAACAGAAAGAAAGTGAAACACCCCAACTCTTACGAGGAAACTTGATAATCCCCGTTGAGTAATCGAAATGATAGACATCTGCATTTAAATTGTGATAACATGCCTGCTCTTAATGAAACTATTGTGTTGGTACTTTTTGTTTGTCACTATATTTAAACTTCTTGCTATTCACTGTCATCTAGTTGCTTTGTACTGAGCTTACAGTGCTAACTGTGTGAACTGATTCTTTCGAATTAGAGTACTCTGTCGACCATGGGTGTGTCTGTTGTCCTCAGTGTCAGTTAGTTTAACTAGTTTATAAATCGGATGACCACAGCGTTTGATTCAACAGGCTTACAAAAATTTGACCATTTGGCATATCTTGCCCTTGCACATTCCTAAAGTCTAGCTGTACAATTACGAATGGAAGTCTCTGTACTTCTGTTTCAAGTTGAACGACAACTTAGAATCAGTGTAAGAAAACATACAGTGAGCAACACAACAATCTTCACTGCTTGCATTACCTACTGAAATATTGTGATCTCAGAATGTGACGCTTTAAACGTTTTGGGATGCTACGGGGTCACTCCAAAACAAATGAACACTATTTTTGACCCACTTTAGGTTACGATAGTAACACTAAAAGTGGGCCTTTGCGATCGTCTTTTGACAGCTCGAAATTTAAATGAAAATAACGACTTAACTATTCATCTGACACGAAAATTGAATAACCGAATTTGTAGAGGAGAGAATTCTCTACAACTTAGCTCCCTTATGTGTTTTTCATATCTCGTATCGTTTGAGACATATTTGCAAAAAATAACGGAGATTTGACACACTCTATTGAATTAACGAAAACCAGCCGTTCGGAGATGTCACGTGACATTCCTCGCGTATTTGATGATTTTCTTATTGTAACTTAGACGTTGCGATTTCAAAGCAACGGCACAATGAGGAGTTAACAAACTCACAACGTTCTTCGTACGATAAATAATAATCTAATGTCTACAAATGCCATATTAACATCAGTTAAAATAGCTGAGCCAAATGATCAACGAACGATCAAGTACGAACAATAAAAACGACCGCATAACATAGATCTACCTTAAAAAAAAATAGCGTAGCTGGCAACGTGCTGGACTGTGACGCGAAAGGTCAGTGGTTCGAAACCCGCCACCACCTAAATCTTTTTTTTTACTAAAAGGGTTTCAGACACTCTTATTAATTAATTTATTAATTTATTATTATTTAGATTATTATTTTGGTCCAAAATGTTTGCCAAAACTTATAAAACTACAAATCTAAAGTGGGCCGTAAAACACGTCAGTGCGATTCTTTTTAATGCAGTTTTTACTCTACATGTTTGAAAGTTGTACAGTGTGTAGATACATCCTTTAGGAACAATATTTTCAATTCTCCACATGATCCCCATTCCTCTCAACTGACTTACGCCATCTTGTAACCAGCGGATGTATACCTACACGGGAAAATTCTGGAGCAACACGTTGGAGCCACTGTTGTCAGCGTGGACAAAGGAGCCATCATCTTCAAACCTTGTTCCATGAAGAGAGTCTTTCAGTTTCCCAAAGAGATGATAGTCACATGGATCCAGGTCAGGACTGTAAGGCGGGTGTTTCAGTGTTGTCCATCCGAGTTTTGTGATCGCTTCCAGCGATAGTGCACGCTGGAGGCCCGTGGATGTATCACCAATTTTAACTGCCATTTTAATTTATAATGTACCTAGTGATATGTATCGACAGATGATAATGTACAAGATTTTAGCAGCCATTTTTAACATGCATTGGAGTATCACGGTTTGAAAAGAGGCTGATGGTTTGATAATGGACGGTAGAGTCCGAAACTAGTCACTGACTTCAAAATTGTGCAACTGCGACGGAAAAAAAATTACAAAATATTCCCAGTTGCTGATCCTAAACCATCATTACGATGAGTTTCCATTAAAAAAGTGTTGCGTCACCACGTTTGAAGGGTTCACGACCCTTTAGTAAAAATGGGTTAGAGATACACAAAAACAACATTTCAGTTCTCTTTATTGCTCATGAGAACAGAAGTTGAGAAGTTGTGTGACAATAACCTAGACATTCTGGAATTGTGTTCCAGATAGCAGCATACACCAGTACCCCTTATATTCCGTAACAAGTCCTCTTGCACTGATGTAGGCCTGTTTTGTGATGTCATGCTGTCCAATAGATCATCAATGCATCGCTGTTCGAGATTGTCCCAAACGTCAAGTAGCGATCCAGCGCAGGTCTCTGGTTGGTGGGTAATTATCATGAGAGAACGCATGCGCAAGATGAGCATGAAGAGCGCGAAAATTGTCGTCCATTAACAGAAATTCCTCACCGAAATGCTGCCGATATGGTTGCACTAGACGTCGGAAGAATTCATCCCTGTACCGTATCCGTTTGTTTGTCTTTTACGACGACCAATAGTATACGGAGACTCGAAATAATACCATCCAAAAACATCAGGGAACCATCAGCTTGCCGCACTCACTGGCCGGTGTGCCTAGAACGTTGAGGCTGACCAGGATGCCCCCAGAAGAGTCTCCCACGATTGTCTGGTTAAAAGCAGATGCGTATCTCATCCGCGAATAGCACTTGATGCAAGTTCTGACGAGTCCATTCAACATGTTGTTGGGCCCATCTGTACCGAGCTGCATGGTGTCTAGGTGCCAAAGCTAGACCGTGTCATGGGCGTTTTGAGTGGAGCTGCATGCCACGCAACCTATTACTTACAGTTTCTGTTAATACACGGTGTTCTGTGGCTGCACGAAAATCAATATTCCTCATAGGGTTCCTACGAGCTGAAATCTGTAAGTAGATATAATTAGCTGATGTGGTTGCCTTTGGGCTCTGTACTTCCTTCTTGTCTGAACAACATCACTTTGGTTGACTCCGAGACAACTGGAAACTTCTGTTGATGTAAGTTTGTTTGTATAGCTTATGGGACTTAACTACGGGGTCATCAGTCCCTAAACTTACAAACTACTTATGAACTACTTACGAACTAGGACGGCACAAATATCCATGCCCGAGGGGGGGGGGGGATTCGAACCCCCGACCGTAGTGGCCGTGCAGACCGTGACTGAAGCGCCTCAGTCCCCTCGGCCACCGCGGCCGGCGTTGATGTAAGTCCATCATGACAAAAAGTAACAATGCGGATATGATCAAACATCGTAATTGATCTACTTCGCCTCGCGAGAGTAGTCGCGTGATGTAAGGCATCATGCTACGGACTGGGCGGCAGCTCCTGCCGGAGGTTTGAGTCCTCCATCGGACTTAACTTTTAGGTTACCAGTCCGTAGCTTACAAACTACTTAAACTAAGGTAAACTAACCTAAGGACAACACAAACACCCATGCACTAGGGGTGGGGGTGGACTCGAACCCCCGACGGCGTACGGCCGCTCGCACCGCAACACGGCGATGCAGTACGCGCGGCTAATCCGCCGCGGTTTTGTGTGTGTGTGTGTGTGTGTATGTGTGTGTGTGTGCTGTCCTTAGTGTAAGTTAGTGTAAGTAGTTTGTAAGTCTAGGGACTGATGACCATAGCAGTTTGGTACAATACGTTTGCAAACATTTGAACTTCTTATTTATTCTTTTGACCTTAAAGGCATGGCTGAGCTACAGTCAACACAAGCAGTGTACTTTCTTCCTTGTGTTACGACTGGACCTGATCGGGCTTCTTTCTCACTCCATTACATTGACACTCATTTGAGGTTGCGTACATCTCGTACGGGTTAAATGACATCTATGGAAAATCTTAGGAACTGTGTTCTTGAAGCAATACACGCATTTAACATTAATGCTAATGAGGCCTTGGAACTAATGTGATGCAACACTTTTTTTATATGTATATTTCAAAAAATGTTCAAGTGTTTGTAAAACCATGGGACTTAACTACATGGTCATAAGTCCCTAAACTTACAAACTACTTACGAACTACCTTATACTAAAGATGACACAAACATCAATGCCCAAGGGGGGATTCGAACCCCCCAACAGCGAACGGCCGCGCGCACCACAACACGGCGCTCCAGTACGCACGGCTAATCATCCGCGGCTATATATTTGAAGTGGGTCGGATGTTACAATTTGTAGCATTACCAGCGAAGTTATCAAGGTGTCGCGGACACGCAGTACGATTGACCATCTAAGAAGAAATTAATAATTTAAAAGTAAAGTTCGAAATTTTATGTCTTTCTGGGACCAAATTTAAGTCCCGCCTCTTATGGTCCACGGAATACGGGTTGGGAACCGATGGTCTGATTGGATTGAATGAATCAATGAGGAGGCGACAAAAGCATGTATTCATCATTTTCTTGATATGCAGCTCTTATTTTTGCCGTGTTTGCAGTAAAAATTACTGGATATGAGGTCCGCCTGATATGCAAAAAAGTACCCAAACTAGTTTCCAGCATCTCTGTGCCATCATCAGTGGGCTTTCAATTTATCTCATGCTATGAAAACAAATTACATTTATTTTAGTACTGTGCTAGTTGTAAATGTAGGCCTAAAAAGTCGTCAGTCTTATTTTGGTTTTTACCTTATTTTACATGACCACAAAATGTAAAATAAGTTAGAAAGCAAAATAAGACTGACGACTTTTTAGGCCTAAATTTACAACTAGCACAGTAGTAAAGTAAATGTAATTTATTCAAATGTTTGTAGAACTTATGGGACTTAACAACGGGGTCATCAGTTCCTAAATGTACAAACTACTTATGAACTAACTAACACTAAGGACGGCACAAATATCCATGCCCGAGGGGGGATTCGAACCACCGACCGTAGTGGCCGTGCAGACCGTGACTGGCGCGCCGCAGTCCCCTCGTCCACCGCGGCCAGCAAATGTAATTTGTTTTCACAGCATGAAATACATTGAAAGCTCACTGATGTTGGCACAGAGGTGCTGAAACTAGTTTTGGTGCATAATAAAACAGTGTTTTGCATATCAGGCGGACCTCATACCCAGCGATAAGAGCGTGCGTAATGTTTAACTGGCGGCCTCGCTGTAAGGCTGGTGGTACTCGGTCTGTTAAGGCGCCGGTCGGCGGGAAGGGGCGGTGTGTGCTGGGCGCCTCGCCGCTGGAATGTGTTATTTAGAGCACGCGCCGGTTTAATTCGGGCGCGACGGGCAGCGCTCTTTGTGAGGGAGGGACGGCGGCGGCAGCTGCAGCCGGCAGGATGCGTTTCCGCCGGGACTCAAACCCCCCTCCTCCTCACACCACACACCGCCTGACGGCCACCTCGAGGCGTCACCTCGGAGGCTGCAACACCAGATCCGTCCTAGGTTTGTGAATGGCTCATGTAGTCATTCAGGAGGCGCTAACTCAATGGTCACTGAAAGGCAAGCACGTAATTACTTACATGTCCTCACGAAACAGCCATTCCACAACCTCACTACTCAGCCCCTCCAATACTCTACATCTACATAGACACTGTGGTGTCGCACAAGTACAAAGTGCGCGCCACCTACTTTCGCCGCGCGCCGCCATGCATGCACGGCGCGGCGTTCTTCCGACGACAGCCACGAGCGCCCTCTGGTACAACGCCGCTCGTGGCCACCACTGAAGGACATCGGCCACTTCGCACTTCGACTTCGCACTTGGCACTTCGGACTGAGATAGCAACGAGTTAGGACCTTCGTAATCAGATAGGCACCAGTGAAGACTTTGCTATTGTACAGGCACTAGGCAGGCCTCTAACAACTATGTATCAACGTTCTGCAGTACTATGTAAAAGTTAAGTATTGTTACATTCTGTGCAATATATCTCTTTCTAATTTACTCGAGTGTTTATAGTTTCTGGCTGCTCCCTTCCGTACCTGCACCAGCGTGTCGGTCTCATCCCACTCGACCACCGACACCTACGACGAGGCTGGGACACAAAAGCGGCGACGACGTTGGGACACAAAAGTGGCGACGAGGAGTGATAGAACCTTGGACCAGCCCGCTTACAGCAGCCAGACAGCAGCAGTCGGAGCACGCAGAAATTGCTCCCGCCCACCCACCCTTATTATAAGATTTTTGGGGGAAGATATTTTGTTACGTGTTTTGTGGACTTTTTTTGTTGCAGAGCGTCCTCTTTCATATTGCATTTGTGTTTTGTTATAATTTACTTGTATGCGCGGCGCCTAATCGGTCAGCATGGCCACTACCCCGAACCCAAACTTAATGGAAATTATTCAGTTACAGACGGCGCAAATCACTCAACTGCTCCAGGCCGTGTCGCAGTTGACGACACAGGCTGCTCACCAACAACAACAGTCGTCACATCAGCAGCCCACACCTGCCGCCGCACCGCTTCCGACGTTCCGCCAGTACAACGAACGTGAGGAAGAATGGAGCGACTACTTCGCACAGTTTCAAGAACTCGTCGCGGCTCATCAAATTACAGGTCAGAGAGTGAAGAACCTTTTCTTATCGATTGTGGGCCCCCAGACTTTCGTACTATTGCAAAAACTTTTCCCTCTCGCATCTCCTCGTGATGTAGACTTTGAACAAATTGTAGATGCACTGAATGCTCATTATGAGAGAAAAGTTCTTGTAGCCGCTGCACGATACCGATTTTTCAGACTTAAAAAATTGCCGCAGCAGTCACACCAAGAGTGGATTACGGAATTGAAGGGCTTAACCCGCCAATGTAAATTTACTTGCTCTTGTGGACTTTCGTATAGTGACGTGATGTTGAGGGATGCGATTACGCAGAATATTCAGGACCCCAGAATTAGAGCAGCAATTCTGAAACAGTCTGACCCCTCATTAGACAGTGTACTGCAGCTTATAGAAGCGCATGATACTTTTGACTTAGCAGATGTAGAAATGCAAAGCCACAGTGTAAATTCAGTGCGCCGCAACGGACGCTTTCCTAGCCGTAGTTCTCAGTGTAGCACTAGTGATTCTTACAATAGTACAGGCCGTGCTGAACAGACAGTGAACAGTAGCCAGTGTAAAAGTGCGACGCAAAGGTCGCCCCGTCGTGTTAGAAACAGTAATTTGAATAACGGGCGCCAACGCTCATTTCAGAAAAATGTACGTAAGTCTTGCCCTCAGTGTGTGTCTCGCCACAAGCGTGTTCATTGCCCTAGTCGCAACGCAACCTGTTATCAATGTGGCAAATCGGGACATGTACAGTCAGTGTGTATGCAGCATGTAAATTCAAAACACAGTAACGTTAGGAATGGTGCTTCGCGGAGTGCGAGAACGGTTCATTCTGTGAATGTTGTAGGGGCTGTGGAGTTGAACACTGCTTTCCTTGGATCTCAATTGCAAGAAAGTAGTTCTGCGCCTATGGCAAATCTATATAGTGCACCACGTAGCAAGCGCCGACGAGCGCGTAAAACAGTGCAACGGAAAAGGGTTCGGGACAAGCAAAATGACTATGAACAGTGCATTCCTGTAGCGAAAATAGTGCCTTCTGCAACTACTAACTGTAATAGTGCCCAGTACTGTGTAGCTAGTGACAGTAGAATTGGTGTAGCTACTCAAAGTAATTTTAGTGCAGTAGCCTCGCATTGCGCGGACGCCGATCCGGCGGTAGTGTCATCTAGTGACAGTGTGGTTACTCCCCTGTGTGCCGAGTATGCGCCGCTTCCTACCGCACGCAACCCGCGCAAGCGCAGAAAACAATATGTATTAGACGTTGCCCACATTCGCGCACCGGTCGTGCGCCAGAAGCACAAGCTGTTTGTTACTCTCTCTATAGAAAATAAGACTGTGCAATTTCAGCTTGATACTGGTTCCGCTGTTACATTAATTAATAAAGATACTTATGAACTTCTGGGTTCGCCAAAATTGTCGCCGTCACAGCAAGTGTTAACAGCTTATACAGGTGAAAATATTCCCGTACTAGGAACGTGTAGCATGCCTGCCTCTTTTCAGGGTGTTACGAAAACAGTTGCTTTTGTTGTTCTTCAGGCCAAATCTACGCAGAACATTTTTGGACTAGATGCTTTTGACTTGTTTGGTTTATCAATTCAAAGAGATGTGCTTCAAATTTCGTCAATAGTGCCTCAGGATAAAATCAATGCATTGTGTGACAAATATAGTGACTTGTTTTCGCCGGAACTAGGTTGTGCAAAAGACTTCGTGGCACATGTAACTTTAAAAGAATCTGCAGTTCCAAAGTTTCGTAAAGCTAGACCAGTGCCTATCGCCTTGCGTGATACAGTTGCCGAAGAACTTAAACGTTGGCAAGATAGTGGGGTGATTTCTCCTGTTTCTGCGAGTCAGTGGGCCTCGCCTATAGTAATTATACCCAAGCCGACAGGAAAACTTCGTCTCTGTGCGGACTTCAAATCTACAGTGAACAGTCAAACAATTGTAGACACTTACCCCCTGCCCAGACCTGACGAACTAATGGACAAATTAGGACAGTCTTGCTTCTTTTCTAAGATTGATTTAGCAGAGGCATACTTACAGATTCCACTTGATGACGAGTCAAAAAAGTTTTTCGTCATTAATACTCACATGGTCCTTTTTCAATTTCAACGCCTACCCTTTGGCAGTTCTTCCGCTCCCGCTATTTTTCAGCGTTTTTTGGAACAGCTGACAGTTTCTGTACCGTGTTGCTCGAACTATTTAGATGATATTGTGGTATCCGGACGTACAGTTGAAGAACATTTAGCAAACCTGGAGTGCCTTTTCAAAGTTTTGACTGCAGCAGGTCTACGTTGTAATAAAGCAAAGTGTTCGTTTTTTCAAACTGAAATAGAGTACCTGGGCCATGTGATTAATGCCCAAGGAATTCATCCCTTACAGTCACATCTTCGAGCAATCAAAGACTTGCCTCCTCCTAAGAATGTGCATGAATTGCAAGCAGTAATGGGAAAGCTTAACTATTATTTCAGGTTTATTCCCAATGCCTCTCAGATTGCAGCTCCACTGCATCACTTACGTAGGAAGAATGTTCCTTTTGTATGGTCTAAAGATTGTCAGGTTGCCTTTGACAAACTAAAGTCTGCACTACTCAGTGATGCATGTTTGATTCCCTTTGACCCACAGAAGCCTGTAGTGTTAGCAGTTGACGCCTCATCGTACGGTCTCGGCGCAGTAATCTCACATCGTATTGGTTCTCACGATCGTCCTATTGCCTTTGCATCCAAGCTACTGACGCCGACGCAACAGAATTACAGTCAGATAGAAAAGGAGGCCTTAGCAATCATTTACGGCGTCACAAAGTTTCATCATTATCTCTATGGCAGAAAATTCTATTTGTTGACGGACCACAAGCCTCTCACGTCGTTGTTCTCACCCACAAAGCCGATTCCGCCACGTACGGCACAAAAGCTTCAGAGATGGTCCTTGATATTGTCTAATTATCAGTATGAGATTTTGTACCGACCTACCACTAAACATGCTAACGCGGACACACTTTCCCGACTTCCGGTTGGCCAGGATGTATCATTTGATTCTTCAGAAATGGCATGTTGTCAGATAGACTCCAGAGATGCTTCCGCTGTCGCAGACTTTCCTTTGAACTCTCGTCGGGTTGCACAGGAAACAGCTGCGGATGCAGACCTAAGTGTGGTAGCACGTTTTGTTCGCTCAGGGTGGCCTGCCAGAGCCAAAGACATTGATCGGCCTCTGGTTCGACGTTATTTTGCACAACGTCATGCATTATCTTTAAGTCAGGGTGTACTGTTGTTGCATACCGACAACGACCAAACAAGAGTGATTGTTCCTCGTTCCCTGCAACGTGAAGTGTTACGCCTCCTGCATCAAGGACATTGGGGCATTGTTAGGACAAAGCAACTGGCCAGACGTCATTGTACCTGGGTTGGTATGGACGCTCAGATAGAGGACATGACGTCACAGTGTACTGTTTGTGCGGAGCATCAGGCGGCTCCTCCGCAACGTTTCTCAGACTGGCCACGCCCCAAGGGACCATGGCAACGTTTACACATTGACTTTGCCGGACCTTTCTGGAATACGCGATGGTTAATTGTTGTAGACGCTTTCAGCAAGTTTCCTTTTGTGATTGCCATGAACTCAACGACGGCGTCTAGTACAATCAGTGCCTTAACATCAGTGTTTTGCATCGAAGGCTTGCCTGAAACTATCGTCAGTGACAATGGACCTCAGTTTGTTAGTGCGGAATTTCAACAGTTTTGTCGTGTGAATGGCATTCAGCATATCACCACCGCGCCTTTTCACCCTCAGTCCAATGGTGAAGCAGAACGTTTCGTTCGAACATTCAAGTCTCACATGGAGAAGATGAAAGGTCAGCACTCCAGGCAGCAAGCTCTTCAAATTTTCCTGTCTACGTATCGGTGCATGCCACGTGACGGCCCGTCTCCTGCCGAGCTGCTACACGGCCGCCGTCACCGCACTCTCCTTCACCTGCTGCAGCCTCCCACGCACCGAGTCGGTTCGTATGGCGCTACGCGTTTTCAGGTTTCCACGCCGGTGCTGTACAGGGTGTTTGCTGGAAACAAGAAGACATGGTTGCCGGGCACCATTCAACGCGTGCTTGGGCACAATATGTTTGTTGTACGTTCTTCCACAGGGTCGGAGCTGCGGCGCCACGCAAACCAATTGCGCCTGCACAGACCGCGCGATCCTGTCTCCGGTTTCTTGATTCCAGACCCAGTTCACCGCCAGGGAGCACAACCACATCGTTCGTCCCCGGACTACGAGATCCCTATGGACGTCGACGTACATCCGACGCAGTCGTCGCCGCCGCTGTCGCCGCCGCAGATGACAGCGTCACCGAGAGGGACTCCGGGACCGTGCGGGCCCCCCCAGCTTGGGCCACGCACCTCAGAAGAAGATGACCTGCTCCCTCTGGGCGGGGGCGGGCGCCCTTCCCCAGGTTTCGGCGGGTTCCCTGGAGGATCGCAAGGCGGATGCCGGGGCGCGGACGGCGTCTCGATCCCGGCCTCCGCTACGACGCCCGTCCCACCAGTAACGCCCCCGCCCAGGCCCTCCTCCCAGTGCCGTCGCCGTGGCCCTCAGCCCTACGCCACGACGGCGCGGCGGTTTGGGGGGGAGGGGTGTGGTGTCGCACAAGTACAAAGTGCGCGCCACCTACTTTCGCCGCGCGCCGCCATGCATGCACGGCGCGGCGTTCTTCCGACGACAGCCACGAGCGCCCTCTGGTACAACGCCGCTCGTGGCCACCACTGAAGGACATCGGCCACTTCGCACTTCGACTTCGCACTTGGCACTTCGGACTGAGATAGCAACGAGTTAGGACCTTCGTAATCAGATAGGCACCAGTGAAGACTTTGCTATTGTACAGGCACTAGGCAGGCCTCTAACAACTATGTATCAACGTTCTGCAGTACTATGTAAAAGTTAAGTATTGTTACATTCTGTGCAATATATCTCTTTCTAATTTACTCGAGTGTTTATAGTTTCTGGCTGCTCCCTTCCGTACCTGCACCAGCGTGTCGGTCTCATCCCACTCGACCACCGACACCTACGACGAGGCTGGGACACAAAAGCGGCGACGACGTTGGGACACAAAAGACACTCCGCAATCCACCGTAAGGTGCGTGGCGGAGGGTACACAGTACCACTACTAGCCATTTACTTTCCTATTCCACTCCCAAATAGAACGAGGGAAAAAAAGGATGCCTATATGCCTCCGTACGAGCCCTAATTTCTCTTATCTTGTCTTTGTGATCACTACGCGAAATGTAAGTAGGCGGCAGCAAGATCGTACTACACTCAGCTTCAAATTCCGGCCCTCAAAATTTCCTCAACAGAAATTCACGAAAAGAACATCGTATTTCCTCCAGCGATCCCGAATTGAGCTGCCGGAGCATTTCCGTGACACTCGCGCATTGGTCGAACCTACCAGTAACAAACCTAGCTGCTCGCGTCTGGACTGCTTCTATGTCTTCCTTTAAACTGATCTGCCGCGGGTCCCAAACACTTGAGCAATACTCAAGACATGGTCGTACAAGCGTTTTATACACGGTCTCCTTTACAGGTGAAGTACATCTTCCCAAAATTCTCCCAATAAACCGAAGTCGGCTGTCTGCCTTACTCACAACTGTCCTTACATGCTCGTTCCATTTCATATCGCTCTGCAATGTTACGCCTAGATATTTGAACGACGCGACAGCATCAAGAAGCTCACTACTAATGCTGTATTCGAACATTATAGGATTGTTTTTCCTACTCATGCGCATCACCTTACGTTTTTCCACATTGAGAGCAAGCTGCCATTTTTCGCATCAACTAGAAATTTTGTCTAAGTCATCCTGTATGCTATTACAGTCGGTTAAAGACGACACCCTCCCATACACCACAGCATCATCAGCAAACAGCCGCAAATTACAACTTACTCTGTCCATCAGATCATTTATATAGATAGAAAATAATAGCGGTCCTATCACACTCCCCTGGGGCACGCCTGACGATACACTCGTCTCTGATGAACACTCGCCGTCGAGAACAACGTACTGCGTTCTATTACTTAGGAAGTCTTCCAGCCAGTTACAAATCTGTGAACCTATTCGATAAGCTCGTATATTCGTTAGCAGTCTGCAATGTGGCACCACGTCGGACGACTTTTTGAAGTCGAGAAAAACACAATCCGCCTGTTGTCCTTCATCCATGGCTCGCAAGATGTCATGTGAGAAAATGTCAAGCTGAGTTCCACATGAACGATGTTTTCTAAACCCGTGCTGATTCATAGAAAGAAGCTTTTCCGTTTCAAGGAAATTTACTATATTCGAAGTGAGAATATGCTCCTAAATTCTACATGATACTGATGCATAACGAAAGTGGCCTGTAATTGTGTGGGTCAGTTCTCTTTCCTTTCTTATAAACGGGAGTCACCTGCGCTTTTTTTCAATCACTAGGAACTTTGCGCTGAATTAAAGATTCGCGATAAATGCCAAGTTTTTGCGGGCTTCTTCATTGGAATTCTTTCTTCTCTCCTTGTAAGGTACATTCGGTAAGCGTCTCGCGGGCGTTGGCCCCCTTGTTGGTAAAAACAAGTTATTTTATTTATTTATTTATTCGCATGAGAAGCATTAAGTATACATTTACAAAGAAAGAAACCTTTACTGGATTATATACATTATATACAGAATCACGCTTTACAAAATTGTCTATACTACTTTTGCCCAGAAGTTGGCGACATCCAGTGCATCTTCTGTGGCTGAAGCAGATCTACTGTGCATGTTTTAGGGCACTAACTATACTGCAACAAATGAGACGTCATCTGGATTGCTCCACACTCACACAATGGGGTTTCGGTGTTGCAACCCCACTTCTGTAGGTTGCTTTTACATCTTGTCACGCCTGCCCGTAATCTGTTCTGTGATCTCCAAGTACTCCATTTCTCCGTGTGACCGGATGGTAGTTCTTCGCTAGGTGTCAGCCATTCTTCGGAGCGAGTGCAGCTTGCGTGTCACATGTCGATTCGGGTTTGCTGAGGAGTCCCGTTAAGAGCCTCTGTTGTTCTGAAGAAACTTTTCCTAGATTTGAGTGTTGGAGTAGCTGGCATCTATCCATATAGAGGGTGAGTTGCAGATGTTTCCGCCTTCTTCTTCTCATTTTTGGCTGCAACCTCTTGACAGATGTCAGGAAGGACAATACCAGCAAGACGGTTCAGTTTGTCCAAAGGGGTAGGTCTTAGACATCGGGAAATGATGCGACAGGTATCATTGAGAGCGACATCTACCATCCTCGCGTGACATGACTTGTGCCATACTGGGGATGCATATTCGGCTGCAGAGTAACATAGAGCAATAGAAGAGGTTCTCACAATATTGAGATGTGCTCCCCAGGTAGTTCCAGTTATCTTCCTAATAATATTATTTCTGGCTGCCACTTTTTGTTTGGTGTTCGAGCAGTGTTTCTTGTAAGTGAGAGCACGGTCAAGGGTTACTCCAAGATATTTTGGTGAGATGCAATGTTCTAATGTAGTTCCCTCCCAAGTAATTTTGAGAGTTCTGTTTGCCATTTTATTAGTGAGGTGGAAGGCACAAGTCTGAGTTTTACTGGAGTTCGGTCTCAGCTGATTCTCTTTGTAGTAGTCAGACAGCACTGAAATGTGTTTGATAATTTCTGCTCAGTAGCGTCAAAGCAGGTGTGTTGAGTGGTAATGGCACAGTCGTCTGCATAGATAAAGCTCTGTGTTCCTACGGGTAGTAGCTGGTCATTGGTGTAGATGTTGAAAAATGTTGGGCCGGCCGCGGTGGCCGAGGGGACTGAGGCGCTTCAGTCACGGTCTGCACGGCCACTACGGTCGGGGGTTCGAATCCCCCTCGGGCATGGATATTTGTGCCGTCCTTAGTTGTAGGTAGTTCATAAGTAGTTTGTAAGTTTAGATACTGATGACCCCGTAGTTAAGTCCCTTAAGCTTAACAAACATTTGAACATTTTTTTTAAAACATGTTGGGGAGAGCTCACTTCTCTGAGGTAATCCATTCCTCTGTGATTTCCAACTGATTCTTTTCCCCTGAAATTCAACAAAAATCTTCTGTTTTCAAGGATGTTCCTTATGAAGCAGGTAAGCTGGTAGTCATTAGTAGCATTGTATAGTTTCATTAGGAGTCGCCTGTGGTTGACAGTATCATATGCAGCTGTAAGGTCAACAAATACTGCTCCAGTGATCTGTTTCCTTTGGAAAACATCTTCGATCTGCTGCGTTAGCTTCAACACTTGAGATGTACAGCTCTTCCCAGTTTTGACTCCAGCTTGCTGTGGTATGTAGACTGCCTCTAACTTCTCCATTAGTCTACGGAGTGTGAGTCAAAAAGAGAATTATTTTTCCTAAAATAATAATGATTAATATTTCTTTATGATGAACATTTTATATAAACCTTGTAGGATGACTACATAAGGTGTTTTGAAAGAGAAGTTCTTTTCTTGCACATTACTATCGTTTTTTATTGTTTCAAGATTGAGTTGAATATTGGAAGACCAAGATATTACTTCTGGCCTTGAGTGCGATGTACATGGATCGTTCTAAGCTAAGGTGTGTATTGTTGCA
The DNA here is from genome assembly GCA_026315105.1 of Locusta migratoria. NCBI lineage: Eukaryota > Metazoa > Arthropoda > Insecta > Orthoptera > Acrididae > Locusta > Locusta migratoria. The sequence continues at coordinate 357,533,107 of CM048748.1, forward strand.
GTTTATTCTCAACAGAATGTTCGAAAATGCGTATTCTTATTAAGTAACTTTTTGTGTATCTTCATGTCACGTTTTGTGTGTTTCAAAATTATTGAAGCGAATTTATTTAGCTGATTTTAGGCCACGTCAGCGTACTTAGAGCCGCGACCATACCTTGTCGCCATTTTGTCATAATTTTAAAATTTGATGAATAATTATTTCAATATTAATGAAAATGCATTTAAATTCAAATCTCAGACAGGGATAATTGATAGCAGTTAAGATTACCTTGAAATTGATTTCAATTATGCAGTTTTGTGATAGGTTAAAGTTATATACCCTGGACTGCATTGTTTCTCTTCGATTTGAAGTTCCAACGAGTAAAATTAGTTTCATCAAACTAGGGTTTAACGCAGGTAGAACAGTAAGCTTATTTCGTCTCTCAGCTGCGGAGATCTGACCATAAATTATAAATTCATTTGTTAGACTTCATAGTGGAGGATATGGTGCTTATGCGTCTTCTTCACGCTAGAGCCCACAGATGTCAAATAGGCCTAACATAAAAGAAATAATTGCTAAAGATTATTGGTTTGAAGGAAGAAATTAAATTTTTCTCTTTAATTTTCAGAATTTGAAAGTAAAGTTTATATTATACTGACATACACGAATAGCAGAGACGGAATGTTGGGTACGTAAGTATGAACGACTCACTAGAGGGTACTAAGGCACATTTTACAGTCACGCCGACTGGTAACAGACCGTCAGTTGCAGGTAATGCGTGCGTGCCTTGGCAGAGCTAGAGAAGTGTATTCTGTCCCTATTGTACTTGAAAATAACACAAATGTTTTGACCACACTTAGCACTCTCTTTACGCCTTACACACTTGTATCAGAATTCTCCATCACACATTTTGTAAAACAATCTGTGTCACTGACATAAATTTAAGACTTATCTTTAAAATATATATCCTCTCATCGTCTCTTTATTACAAAAACTAGTGCGTACTGCCGTCTGACTTACCGATGAGCTAGTATGTGGAGCCCACAGGCTGATGGTGTTAGTATTTTCTTTGTTTCGCTCCCTCTATCTTTCATTTTTTTTAAATTTCTTGTATATCCCCCTCTCTTTTAAATTTATTATTATGAAATATTATAGGACCTTTACAATATTTCATACAATTTTAAATGATTGGGTACCGTACAAAGCAGTTTTCTATTACATTGTACCGTTGTGTGTTGGGTAATAGATATAATTGTTATAGAAATTCATTCTGTTAAGAAGTAACCTAGTTGGAAGCTCCACACTGCGCATTAAAAGAATAAGTAAAGCCACTACGCACAAGACAAGGAAAAATTGACAACTTTGTACCATCTAGTCATAATTTAATACCAATTGCACCTTTCCAGGCCAAACAGTATTAAGCAAAGGAAAACACTGCTCATAAATATTAAAAAATTACAACCTCTTAAAATAAAATCCAAGTGATGGAAAAGGGAGAGGAAGGGAAGTGGAAGCGAGGAGTGTGCATAAGGAGTTTCAAGGGACAAGAACCACGAACAAACAAAGATCACTTTGTGGGTGGTTCCCGTTCACAAAACTACGTCGTACTTCCACATTTATCACACAATAATTTCCCATTACGTAAATAACAATTTTTCATTACTATTGACGTCACACAGAGAAATCTCGTAACAGTAGATTTATGGGGATAGAGGAAGGAGGGAAGGAGAGGGCATAGGGGGATTTGTGGTTGAAGAGAGATTAGGAGAGTTTACAGAGAATAAAAATTAAAACATTAATAATTAAAATTACTAATTTTGGGCATAGTACCTACTGAGTATTATAGTAATTTCAAATTCATACATAAAATACGTACTATCTATAAAAGGAGCTGAACCAAAAAGTACTTTCCACAGTATTATGGTTTAAAGAGTACGGAAATGTGGAGATAGGTATAAAATTGTAGACGGTAACATCTTTTATTTTTTTTTTTACTGTTTTCTTCAGTTGCGAAATATTTATTGTTAATTATTGTTTTTGGCCGTCTCTTGCGACTCGAAGAAACCAATAATTTTTTTGTTTGCCATTTGGGTCTCGCCTTTATTCTGAGCAAGGCATTCTCAGTGGCCTTAAATGTAAACAGATTTATTTACAAACGATTTTTTGTACATTATTTTGTATGGATCTTAGAAACAGTTCTGGTACATTCTGTTTCACCATGGTGTAGTGCATATAAATATTACGGTACTTATAATTTCTATAGATATGTAGACCAATATCTACAAAAATTGTAGTGCTGGAATAGTTATATGTCACTACTTAGAGAATGAGGCAGAACTGATACTAACCTCGATACAAAACAATGTACAGGAATTTGTTTATAAAGAAATTTAGGTACAATATGTTTTAGGCTACTGATGATGCCTTGCATAGAATAAAGGCCAAACACGGATGGAAAAGAAAATTATTGATTTCTTTCAGTTGCAATAGACGAACCAATACAATAATTATCTTACACAGTAGTTATAATCTCCTCTAATTAAATTCCTATATATGAGCTGAACACATGTTTATCTGTATTATAATTCTATAGATTAAACAATATTAGGAAAGGCAAATGCCGATTAGTCATTAAAAGTCAACCTCATAAAATAAAAGATTAATATTTTCCAAGAAAAAAGGTGGGGAGGAGGTGGTACGTATAATATAGCACACAAAGAGCTTTATTTGGGTAATGTCCATAATACACATCATTACACTGTATTGTCAAATTTATCATACAGTGTTGATGATGAGTCCGTGTGGTATTTGTGGCCGTTAGATTCCAGTTGTGTTCGGTCTGCCTGATGAAAGTTTTTAGGTGACGTCACTGGGACGACCTGTGTGTCCATGATGATGAAATAATGATGAGGACGACACAACACCCAGTTCCCGATTGGAGAAAATCCTCGACCAGACTGGGAATCGAACCCAGGCCCCCTGCGTGGCATCCCACCACGCTATCCACTGGACTTAGGAGACAGATTATCATATAGTGATTTTATATCAGGTACACAAGAATTTTCATTAATATTTTCGTTATCAGTAGTAGTGGTGATAACTATATTCAGGGATATGAAAGTTGCAGCATAGAGGGATTTATGGGTGAGCGACTGATAAAAATAATTGGGCTAAGTATCTATGGTAGAGATAATTATAGTAATAAAAGTTCACGTATAAATTTCCATATGTTAAATCTTCAAAATTAAAACTAAACTTTTTTAAAATCTTTAGGCTAGTACCTATTACACCCAATGGAATTGTATTTGCACAATAATACATAAGTTTTCAGTATTATTTATAAGCAGAGATGACCAAAAAAAGCCAGTCCATTATATAAAACATTACAAAGTAGTTCAGATCTATCAATTTACATTACTATATACAATATCTCCTGTTTATTAGAATATTGTAGTTCTCATAGTGTAACAGATTTCTCTCTATTGTATTTGTGTGTGAGTGATACTGTGAACGGTTAGTGAATATTTTGTATTTGTGTTTGTGCACAACAACTGACGCAAACTAGGTGTTACACCACATTGAACTACCGTCTTTATCACATTAAGTACTCGAAGAAAAAAAAGGAACATTACAAACGCTTTCTTCGAGAAACTTTCCTCTGTACTGATTTCCTGGAGGATAAAGAACTGGTGCAAGTGCCTTCCGACGACATCACTGATGTAGAATCAATTTATAAGCCTTTTAATGTAGCTAATTACCATGTTCCTTTCGAGAGTGTCAAGAATGTAACTGAAGCACAACAGAAAGGCTGCTCATTGAAAACAATTATACATCACTTCAGTCCGAGCGAGGTTGGGCAGTGGTATGACACTGGGCTCGCATTGGGGAGAGCAGTGGCTCAAATCCACTTTCGGCCATCTACATTTAGGTTTTCCGTGATTTCCCTAAATCACTCCAGGCAAATTCAGGGATGGTTCCTTTCAAAGGGTACGGTCGATTTCATTCTCTATCCTTACTCATAAGGCCGAGCATAAGATCTGTCTCTAATGACCACGCTGTTGACTTAATGTTAAATCCTAAACTTCCCTCCAGCTCCTTCCAACACTTCAGTAATGAACCACTGAAAAGGATACACCTGGAAAGACGATGTTTATTTCAAACCAGTGGTGCAGATGGCAGCGCCGGCCGCGGTGGCCGAGGGGATTGAGGCGCTCCAGTCACGGTCCGCACGGCCACTACGGTCGGGGGTTCGAATCCCCCCTTGGGCATGGATATTTGTGCCGTCCTTAGTTGTAAGTAGTTCATAAGTAGTTTGTAAGTTTAGGGACTGATGACCCCGTAGTTAAGTCCCATAGACTCTACAAACATTTGAACATTTGCAGATGGCAGCTGGTGGTCATAGTTCGTGTTTATAGCGTTAAGGCTCAGTGTGATGTCAACGTGTGAAGTAAACAGAGACGTACTTGTTCTTCCTATAGCCATTTGAACCAGTTTGAAGGGGTCAAATTGTGGCATACCTACTGGCGGGATGGTCCTTAGGGAGAATTGCCAAATAGTTTGGGCGTGTTGCATCAGCTGTGCAACGATACTGGTTGCAATACACACATCGATATTCCTTCACCGGAATACGAGATTCTGGACGTCCACGAGGGACAGACATTCGCCAAGATCGTGGTATTGGAATGGCAGCAGTGGCAGTTCAAAGCGCAGATAAGTGGGTTTGTTAGCGCAGAAGTGTGAACACGAATTGTTGCGAACCTAGGAGTGGAACTACAGGCACGCACACCTCTAGTCCGTCCTCCACCTTCGTCGCTCCATCAACAGGCACGGCTCGACAGGCTCCGTCAGAGGATTATTTTGAAATTGGAATGACGGGTCGGATCTTCAGCAGTATCTGCCTGTACCGAAGGGATTATCGTTTGCGCGTACAACGCAGAACTGTCTCGTAGAGTGCATTCGTGCAAGGCGCGCAGGTTTTATGGTCTGGGCTGTGATGAGCTGCAACCCTCGTTGACCTTCAGTGTTTATGGAGAGATCGCTGACCAGCGCTCTGTACGGGCTGAATGTTGTAAGTAGGCGGCGTATCTTTTCGTTAAAACCTATTCTTTTCCTGAGTTCCTCCTTGCAGATAAACTTGTACGTATGCGTTTCATGACTAATTAAAACCGAAACTGCTAATTTTATAGCACCTAAAATGTTCTATTTCGACGTTAGCGCCTATTTTTACCTATTTCAGCGTTAAAATAATAAAAGCCTACTTCTTTTGTTTTATAATGATTTGACTTGCTTCGAAGATCAAAGATAGAAACACTGAAATCCATAATTATGACATTTTGTTACAATAAACAGACTGCTAGATATGTAATTAATCAATTATTAAATTTATTGCCGTATCTACTTACATCTAACATAAGTTACGAAGTCAGAAAACGCATCTTAAATAGTTAGGTTTGGGCAGAATGAACAAGAGCAGTAAAAAAAAAAAAAAAAAATCAGTACCCGGTATTGCAGCAATATTTATTTTGTGATACAGACTGTGAAGTCCTGCTCTGGGATGCACTTTATTTGGAATTAACGTAATAGGGCCTTATTAACAACAATATTTGAAAACATACGATATTATTGTGCTATGTAGCTGTTTACAACTGTGTTTTTATAATTATGCTCTCCAAACAAACGGGTAAAACATGTAGCTGAATGCACTTGTCTTTTATTTCTATGCCGGTAATGATAAAGGTCCTCTGAGATCACTCTCATGATCAAATAATATGCTTCTAGTGTCGTACTTATGATTTTTGTGAAGTACGTGATTCGTCCATCCTCATGAATCACACATTGTCGTGGTGGGATGGCTTGCGTGCCACAACGATACAGATAGCTGTACCGTAGGTGCAGCCACAGCGGAGGGTATTTGTGGAGAGGCCAGACAAACGTGTGGTTCCTGAAGAGGGGCAACAGCCTTTTCAGTAGTTACAAGGGCAACAGTCTGGATGATTGACTGAGCTGGCCTTGTAACATCAGCTAATGTGGCTTTGCCATACAGTTACTACGAACGGCTGAAAGCAATGGAGAACTACAGCCGTTATTTTTCCCGAGGACATGCAGCACTACTGTATGAACATATGATGGCATCCTCTCGGGTAAAATATTCCGGAGGTAAAATAGTCCCCCATTCGGATCTCTGGGTGGGGACTACTCAGGAGGATGTAATCATCAGGAAAGACAATACTGGCATTCTACGGGTCGGAGCATGGAATGTTAGATCCCTTAATCGAGTAGGAAAATTAGAAAATTTAAAAAGGGAAATGGATAGGTTGAAGTTAGATATAGTGGGGATTAGTAAAGTTCGGTGGCAGGATGAACAGGTTTTCTGGTCAGGTGAGTACAGGAATATAAATACAAAATCAATTGGGGGTATCACAGGAGTAGGATTGATAATGGATAAGAACATAGGAATGCGGGTAAACTACTATGAACAGCACAGTGATCGCATTATCATTGTCAAGATAGATACGAAGCCAACACCGACAACAGTAGTACAGGTTTGTATGCCAACTAGCTCTGCCGATGATGAGGAGATTGAAGAAATGTGTGAGGAATTAAAGAAAATTATTCAGACAATTAAGGGAAAGGAAAACTTAATTGTGATGGGAGATTGGAATTTGGTAGTAGGAAAAGGAAGAGAAGGAAAAATAGTAGGTGAATATGGACTGGGCAAAAGGAATGAAAGAGGGAGTCGCCTGGTAGAATTTTGCACGGAACATGATTTAATCATAACGAAAACCTGGTTTAAGAATCACGAAAGAAGGTTGTATACGTGGAAGAGAGCAGAACACACCGAAGGTATCAGATAGATTTTATAATGGTAAAACATAGATTGCGGAACCAGGTTTTAAACTGTTAGACATCCCCAGTGGCAGATGTAGCCTCTGACCGTATGTTATTGGCCAAGAACTGTAGGCTGAAACTGAAAAAACTGCAGAAAGGTAGGAAAATAAGGAGAGGGGACCTGGATAAATTGAGGGAACCTGAAGTTATTAAGAATTTCAGAGGGAGCTTTAGGCAACAATTGACAGAAACAGGGGGAAATAAAACTGTAGAAAAGGAATGGGTAGCATTAGGAGATGAAATAGTGAAGGCAGCAGAGGACAAAATAAGTAGAAAGGCAAGGCCTACAAAAAGATTTTGGGATCACAGGACATACTAAATTTAATTGATGAAAGGAGAAAATACAAAAATGCAGTAAATGAAACAGGGAAAATGGAGTACAGACGACTAATAAATGAGATTGACAGGAAGTGCAAAATGGCTAAGCAAAAATGGGTAGAAGCCAAATGCAAAGAGTGAAGAAAGCGCTTCACAAGTTAGAATATATGTCATAATTGTCTTATCCCCCCCCCTACAAAAAGTAAAAATAATCTACCGGCTTGCAGGAGGATACTGAAAATACAGAATTCCTCCAGTCTCTCGTTTAGCCAATGACGCAAACAGGATCAAGCTTCAGCATTGTGAGAATAATTCTGAATCTATCGTGGACCCACATTTACAACAAATATACCTCCAAATTATTTTTTCGCTGATCTGGACCCCTTGCAGGTTGGAATAGACCCCTGGGGGTTTATAGACCACTATGGGAATCACTGCTGCATAGTTTTGTATAGCTCTCTCCACTAGCAAAGATGGCAAAATAATTCTTTTACATTCATATATCTACCATGGTTTTATCTCCGGCTGTCAAACGGTATTCAGATCTAACAAAACGTCTCAGTACCACGAATAAATGAATAGTGAAATATTTCTAATTTGGTTCGAAAACATTTTGCTATCAAGTTTAGAAAATCCAGCAATAATTATGATCATCAATATTGTATACCATTTAGTTTTAAAGGATAAAGCTCCAACCCTGTCCTTCCCTGTTTTATTCATACTACCGAATGTATTGTAAGACAGTATTCGCCATCTGTATGATCAAATGGATGCCAGTATCAGCGCTAACATGGGTGTTCCAGCACGGATCGTACAACCGGAAAACGACTACAGGGGGTTGTGCTAACCGGTCCTGTATCATTTCCTTTCCTCCTCCATGTTGCCATGGATGACGCACAACAGTTTGCGTTTGTACAGCAATGACAGTGTACGCGAGGGTTGTAGTAACACCTCACAGCACTGTGTGAAGAGTATAAACTCTAAAAGTTCGCCAACCTGACGTCTTCTATGGCTGTTGTCCCCACGCAGATGATAGCGCGCAGGTCGGAGTACTTGAATGTGGCTGAAATTGCTAAACTATTGGCAGCAACTGATCTAATTACGGAATAAAACTGTGGTAGTTCGGAATGCCAGCTGATTTATTTGAAGGAAGCAGAAAACAAGCTAACTGCATAATAACATCCACTTGACACATTGCCTTAAATGAAAGTAAATATAAAGTCATTTCGCCTTGATCTAAGATGATTAAACAATGTTTTTATGACCACCTACGTATGCAACTTACTCCTCCGAGTACGTGTACTCAACTCACATGTTACTCTTCCGAGTAGCTGTTCTGAAGTCTGGCTCGATGCAAGGCTGCCTTCGTTCCGCGATTTGGGCCCGCAAACATGGCTGCCGTACATCGCTCGTTTTAAATTAATTATTTTGTTTATTGAATTAGCAATTGTTAATGTTTTCCTACTCAGGGCATAGCTTAGCTTTGAGGGGTTTTTCTAAATTGAGTAAGACATTGAATAAATAATCAATATACATATATAAAAATGGGACGTGGGACGTGTGTCCGTATATTTCACTTGGTGTTTTGGTCGCGGTGTGTGGCGGTGGGAGAGTATGGCGAACGAAAATTCGTAAAATGTGGAGAAATACGACGATCAACAGATGCTCAAAGATAAAAAGATAAAACACTGGGAAACACAGACATACATCAACTGAGCATTAACTACACAGAAAATACACCATTGATCTCGATATAAACACTGGAAAGATAACTGTAGTACTTAGGATCAAAATACTGACAAATGGATTAGCAGTTCCGTTTCGATAGCTATAAGACGGTGGATGATATAGTAGTTGAAAGTCGTCGGCTTATATAAAATTCGCACTAAAGGCCAACGATGACTTTTGATACTATAATAGCAAAGAGGTTATATACAGCGAAACGTGGTGCACATTCTTCATTTTTTTTTTTTTTTTTTTTTTTTTTTTTTTTTTTTTTTTTTTTTTTTGCAGCAAGCGTACGAATAAAGAAAAATAAGTGCATATTGTAGTTTGAAAAGTAAAACTACCAAGAAATATGCCAAAGCGTAAAAAAGAAATTTCGCGTTCTCGATCCATTTCTAAGACAGAAAACGGCTCTGAAAAGTGAATCTACAGACGATAGATACTTGAAATTTGTAGATGTTGTTTATCTTACACTGTAGGCATCAGCGATTTATCGATATTCCCATCCCTAGGAGATGAACGTTTTTTTTGAAAATACGTTGCTGTTAACGGAAATTTGAAGAAGAAATAAAAAACTTCGGATTTAGATTTTTGTTTGGAATTTTAAAAACGCGTGTTTTTGGAAATTCAACCATTAAGCGGGTGGAAAGGGTCTACTACGACTATTTTGATGCTATAAATGTGAAAATTTGGGTTTGGAACCATGGTTATAATAAAAAAAAAAAAAAAAAAAAAGAGTTTCGAGTTGTTTTGAATTCTGCCAACAATGGTGCAATAGGGAGTGGCAAGTTGTATCAAAATACTTCATTAGGAAAGTATTTTTAAAGCTAAAACTATGAAAATTTATATTTAGAAGTAGAAACAATCAATGCAGATCATCCAGTCCACGCTTGCGAAGTAGCGGGAATTAAGCTAGTTAGTTTAATAAATATTAACAAAAATATGAATGCGTTTTGACGCGTGACCTCCAGTGCTACAGCCAATCGGCGTCCAGTGCCTGCCGCTTTGGGACTTCCCTAGAATTCGGGGAAATTTGCCAGTGCTCTTTCCCATGAGAACCCGTCCTACTGTACCACCTGTCGTTGTTCTCACCAGCTTTTACCATCTGTCGCCTACTGGTCCTAACCAGCTGCTCTGAAGCAATATTTCGATCTTATTATGATGGATTTAAACCAGAAATACGAGGTATGACCACAAAGTAAGTTCCTTTTAGTTATATGAAACGATCGGGTACAGATACAGAAAAAATATTGATTGTACAAAAATCAACAACTGTTAAACTACTTTTCTACACAGCTTCCGAAAATTTGTAGACAATTGTCATAGCATAGCACAAGGTTTTGTGTGCCTTTTTCATTGAATGTTGACCCCTCTGTATTCAACCATGTGGTAATATGTTCATTCAGCTCGTCATCATCGTTGAAGTGTTGTCCACCAAGGACAGATTTTAGGTGTAAGAAGAGGATTACTGTAAAAAGATTTTTTTTCCACGATAATACCTGACCTCACACACCGAATGTGATCAAACAATTCTTACGGAAATTTCAATGGGACCTGTTTGTTCATCCTCCATACAGCTCGGACCTCTCTCCTAGCGACTTTATTCTTACACCTAAAATCTGTCCTTGGTGGTCAACACTTCAACCACATGGTTGAATACACAGGCGGCAACCTTCTGTGAAGGATGCATGCAAAAACTTGTGCCTCGCTATGACAAGTGCCTACAAAATTTCGGAAGCTTTGTAGAAAAGTAGTTTAGCAGTTGTACATTTTTTTACAATAAACATTTTTTTCTGTATCTGTACACGTTTGTTTTATATAACCAAAAGGAACTTACTTTGTAGACATACCTCGTATTACGATCGGCACCTGGTAGCTCAGTAACACTTGAGCTATTGACCATTGATCATTTCAAATGCTCCATATTCACTGTACGAACAGCAAATGTTGATTGAATAGGAAACCTGCGCTAGCGTTTATTAGCGGCAAAGTAAACAGCGGCACGCAGGTAGGGAGGTCCCGTTGGTGACAGGCGGTGGTGGTCCCCGGTGCGGCCTCGTTCTTGCCCCGGTTGCGCAGAGGACGGCGGCTGGCGGCCTTGTCCCCGTGTCACACTCGCTCGTGGTACCCGCTGACTGCTGCTCATCACCACACCTACGTGAAATTCGTATCGATATAAATCTAATATATAAAGCAGAGTGTCCGTATGTTTGTACGTGTTGCATACAAATCTACAGTTTTGTTCCTATCTTCACGAAATTTTGTACACGTAAGTTTCAATCCATGAGGACGGTCGCCGCAAGTGTAAGAATCACGTACGATGAATAGTTCACGTGATATGACGTCATAAACAATGAGATGTGCGAAAAATCGCTGCATTTAGCGATAATGCTGCTAATTTTCTCCTAAATCACTGGACCGATGTCAACCAAATTTGGTACACACATTCCTTACCGTGAGTTAACAATTGCCGCAGGGTTAAGAACCACATACGACGCATGGTGCAGGAGATAAAGCGGCATTAACAATAGGAATCGCAAAAAATGCCACATAATGCGACGAGACTTTAAAAATACACTGCATGAGAATGAGAATACTTAGCCACTTGCAACAAACTTTAAACATAATTACAAACCTTCATTAAACTTTTTCTCGCTGACAACCATAGCAAAGTGATGAAAGGAAAAAAGTTTCTCGCTTACTACTTTTCCGCTGTTTATGGAGTAATACTACGGCTCTCAGTATGACTTTACAATTTTATTTTGTACACTACAAATTGTAACATCAGGAAATTTTACAGACAGTATAGAAACATATAGTTGAGTGTACCTTCTACATTATATCACAGTACGACATGAAGTTCATGGAAAACCGCTCCATCACGCACCAAGTTTTAATCTATTACTTTTTTGCTACTAATATTATTTCAAAGAGATATTACAGACAAATAGCTCTTATACAAATGAATATATACATGAAAAATGACAGGAATAAACAAATAAATACCCGGGCAACGCCGGGTTTTCAGTTAGTATGATATAAATACCAAATAAATTCCATAAATCTTACGTAAAAGCTACAAATGCTAAATAAGCTGAAAGGTACTATGTTTGGTTATGTGGCCATATTGTGAGGTCATATTTAACAAAATAGTCCCAAACAGATACAAGATCCTATACTGGATTAGATATATAGATGGCATATTATGCCTCATAGCTGAACCAAGCTCAAAAATAGACCAGTTGTATACTAACATAAATTCTGTTCATCACAAGATACAATTCACAGTAGAAAAAGAGCAAAACAGACAGTTAAATTTCTTAAATGTCACCACAAAGATTCAGAACAACCAGCTTACATTTTAAATATTCAGGAAACCAACAACAACAGACACAATTATACACCACACATCTAATCACCCAGAAACACAGGAACACGCAGCACTTCGATATATGCTCCACAGACTAAACACCACCCTACTAGACACAGATAACTACCAGAAAGAAATGGGTATCATAGTAGAAATAGCCACAAACAATGGATACAAAGAAAATCTACTAACAAAGCTGAACAATAAAATTAAAAAATTAAAAAAAAAAAGAAATAAACACACCAATACCACCACCACAAAGGCACAAAGGCAGTATACCACACAAACACACAAGAAACACACACAAGAACAACGCAAAGACAGAAAAACGAAAAAACACAACGACATACAATCACAAATACACATACAAGATATCTAACATTTTCAAAAAACAAGGCATCAAAATAGCCCACCAAACCAGCAACTCACTTCAAAAATATTTTCCAAAATCAATAGAAAAAACAGAACTATACAGAAAATCAGGAATATAACAACTGAAATACAGCACATGTGATGGAAGATATATTCGTCAGACTAAAAGAACATTTGACACCAGATATAAAGAACATGTACAAGCCTGGAAATATAAAACAAGTCACTCAACATTTGCCCCTTACACCAAAAACAACATAAAATCAGCACCAGAGACACAGACATGGAAATCTTAAGAATAAACAACAACAAAAAACACCTGCTCACCCTTCAAGAAAACAAACATGCCGCGGTGGAGTAGCCGAGCGGTCTAAATCGTCTCGCTACGGAGCATGCGGATGCTCGCCGTGGAGGTTCGAGTCCTCCCTAGGTTAGTTTACCTAGGTTTAAGTAGTTTGTAAGCTACAAACTGATGACCACGCATTTTGGTCGGATAGATTTACAAACATTTGATTTTATTTGAAAACAACCATATTCAAAAAACAATACCAGAAAAGATACATCTCATACATAAATGACCAAACAAATCTAGCAAACAACACACTTTTCAAGCTTATTGACCACATAACATAATAAAATAAAATGAACACTCTGAGAACCAATCGCCCCCCCCCCCCTTTTTCACAAAAACGCAAATGGCGATACCCTCGCCTCCTCCCCCCCCCCCCACCTACCAAAATCCAAGTAAACTGCATTTACTCATCTTAAAAATCATCTGAACATCCTGTTCGACGAAATTATATATATATATATATATATATATATATATATATATCACTCACACTCTCACACTCACTATCTCTCTCACACACACATGGGGAATTAAATTGTATTCATGCATATAAATACAAATATATAATGTTGTCAACACTCACAGATCACACGAAAAACAAATGAACAGACAAAAACAACATAGACACACTGTAGTGAAGTGATAAACAAATCAAAAGGCATTTCATTTTAAACCAAGTGAAATGCAATCTGGATGCAGTCGAAATAAGTGAAGTGTGTGATGTGCTGCGATGAAACGGAAGAAACGACACAAAAACAGACAAAACGTGATGTACATAGCCGAAATACACATGCAATAAACAAACCAAATAAAGCTAACAAGACGGGGAAACAGCAGTGAGATGCAGTAAAGAAGAGAACAACACCGTGAGTAGACCAAATATCGAGTTAAAAACACATAGGCCCACCGTGCACAAAGATTTTCAATAACTGATTTTAATCTATGTATCGAAAACAAACTGTTCAAGCATTTTGTATCATTTACAGACCACAGAAGATGCTTTTTAAAATAAATAGCGAAACGCGTCTGGTGTAAAATAAATCTCTTTATTGCAGTCAGCATAAGACGGATTACCTCTTTAATGAAGCTGAAAGTTGTATACGTAGGTGAAAGATAGATACCAAATTACCGAAAGTAAAAGAGACGTCTGCAGACAAGAACTCGGATGGAAAACCAGTACTAAGCAAAGAAAGGAAGGCTGAAATGTGGAAGGAATAGGCTTATAAAGACGGCCTTTAAAAAGGAAATAAATTTGAAGGCAGTTTCCTAGAAATGGAAAAGTAGAGGAAGATGAGAGAGGAGATACGATACTGTGAGAAGAACTTGACAGAGCACTAAAAGATTTGAGTAGAAACAAGGACTCTCGAGTAGATGATGTTCCGTCTGAACTGCTGGTATCGTTAGGTGAGCCAGTCTTGACGAAATTGTTCCACCTGCTATGCAAGATGAATCAGACTGAAGAAATACTCTCCGACTTCAAGAAGAATATGGTAATCACAATTCCAAAGAAGTCAAGTGCAGGCAAATGTGAAAATTACGGAACTATCAGCTTAACAAATCATGGTTCCAAAATACTAACACGAATTATTTACAGAGGAATGCAAAAACTAGTGAAATTCGATCTTAGGGAAGATTAGTTTGGATTTAGGAAAAATGTAGGAACACGGGAGACAATAAATTACGGCTTATCTTAGAAGATACGTTAAGGAAAGGTAAACCTACGTTTTTAGCATTTCTAGACTTGGAGGAAGCTTTTGACAATGTTGACTTCAATATTTCAAATTCTGAAGGTAGCAGGACTAAAATATAGGGAGCGAAGACTTACATTCAACTGGTACAAAAATCAGACAGTAAATATTAGAGTCGAAGAACAAAGGGATGCAGTGGTTGGAATGAAAAAGAAATAAAAACTTTGCGGTTTGTCGATGACTTAGTAATTCTGTCAGACACTAAAGGACCTGGAAGAGCAATTAATCGGTATGGACAGTGTCTTGAAACGAAGATATAAGACGAACATTAACAAGAGTAATGGAATGCAGTGTCAGAAAATCAGGCGATGCTGAAGGAATGAGGCAATAAAAGTAGTAGATGAGTTTTGTTATTTGCGTAGCAAGATAACTTGTATTGACCGAAGTAAAGAAGATATAAAATGCAGAATAGCTATGGGAATAAAAGCTTTTCTGAAGAAGCGAAATTTGTTGACATCCAATATTAAATGTTAGGAAGTCCTTTCTAAAAACATTTGTCTGGAGGGGGGCATTGTATGGGAGGAAAACGTGGACGATAACGAGTTCAGAAAACAAGATGTAGAAGCTTTTGAAATGTGGTGGGTGCTACATCTACATGGGATACTCTGCAAATCACATTTAAGTGCCTGGCAGAGAGTTCATCGAACCACCTTTATACTATTCATCTACCATTCCACTCTCGAATAGCGCGCGGGAAGAAAGAACACCTGAATCTCTCCGTTCCAGCTCTGATTTCTCGTATTTTATTCTTATGATCATTTCCATCTATGTATGTGGGAGTCAACAATATATTTTCGCATTCGGAGGAGAATGTTGGTGATTGGAGTTTCGTAAGTAGATCACGCCGCAGCGATAAACGCCGTTGTTGTAATGATTCCCATTCCAGATCCTGTATCATTTCCGTACCGCTGTCTCCCCTGTAACCTGACAATACAAAACTATCTGACCTTCTTTGGACTCTTTCGATGGCTTCCGTCAAACCCACTTGATAAGGATCCTACACTGGGCAGAAATACTCCAAATGAGGACGAACAACCGTAGTGTATGCAGTCTCTTTAGCAGTTCTGTTACATCTTTAAAGGGTTCTGCCAATAAAACTCAGTATCTGGTTCGCCTTTCCTACGACGTTATCTACGTGTTATTTCCAGTTTAAGTCTGATGTAAAAGTAATTCTTCGGTATTTAGTGGAGTTTAGGGCCTTCAAATTTGATTGATTTATCTTATAAACATAGTTAAACCGATTACTTTTCGAACTCATGTGGACGACTTCACACTTCTCATTATTTAGAGTCAGTTGCCAATTTTTACACAATAGTGATATCTTATTTACATCGTTGGTTTTGATCTTCAGATGATTTTGTTACACGATAAGTGACGGCGTCATCTGCAAACAACTTAAGAGAGCTGCTTAGATTTTCTCCCAAATCGTTTATGTAAATAAGGAACAGTAGAGGACCAATAACACTACCCTGTGGAACCCCGATATCACCTCTGTTTTACTCTACAGACGATACCTTGACGAATGATAAAGATAAGCCGCGGCGGAGCGGCCGAACGGCCGAGCGCATTGAGGCGCTATGCTCCGATGCGCGAGGCCGTTTCCCGTCGGGAGTTCGAATCCTCTCTCGGGCATGGATGTTTGTGTCGTCTTTAGTATAAGGTAGTTCATAAGTAGTTTGTAGGTTTGGGGACTCATGACCCCGCAATTGAGTCCCTTAAGCTTAAGAAACATTTGAACTTTTTTTTGTTTGTTTGTTTGATGAAGGTTAGATGGGTAGATCACGTAACTAATGAGGAGGTGCTTAACGGAATTGGGGAGAAAAGGACTTTGTGGCATACCCTGTCTAAGAGAAGGGATAGCTTGGTGGGACACATTCTGACACGTCAAAATATCGCCAAGTTAGCATTTGAAGAAATTGTGTGGGGTAAAAATCATAGAGGGGGACAGAGACGAATCCATGAAGCAGATTCAAGGGGACGTAAGTTGTGTTTTTATTCGCAGATGTAGAGGCTAGCACAGGGCAGGGTAGCATAGAGAGCTGAATCAAACCAGTCTGTAGACCGAAGACCACAACAACAACATGAATTTCAGCGGAATTTAGTGCTCGAGTGCTAAAACATCTTAATATACAGGCAGCAGACTGTTAGTGATTATAATGTATCGACAATTATATGTGAAATCACCAGATAAATATCCCAAAAAGAGCGAAAATTGATATGGATAATGAATACGTGTTATGTAAGTAACTATAAATGTGTCATAAATGATGTTCTGTTAAACTTCCCAAGACTCATTTGCGCACTACCGAGCTACCACAGAGTACATGAGATGTGGTTTTGTGATATTTAACATTTCATTTGTACCTAGAAGCATAAAAAAAGAAAAAAGGAAACGACCACCCACTCTCAAGCATACAAACCTTTAGTAGAAGACTTCTAACAGTATATTTTCTTGCTTTGCTGCTTGTGAATCCTGTTGAATAGTGTAAAATTTTAGAATGTTATGCTAATCAATGTTTTACTTCTTGTTTATTTGTTTCATCCCACACAGAAATAAATTATTAGCTTGCACTAAATACAGAAATATTTGTTTGCAAAGTGGCATATGTATACCGGTTACT
The DNA here is from genome assembly GCA_026315105.1 of Locusta migratoria. NCBI lineage: Eukaryota > Metazoa > Arthropoda > Insecta > Orthoptera > Acrididae > Locusta > Locusta migratoria. The sequence goes on from CM048748.1 coordinate 357,550,480, forward strand.
TAAATTTTGGAATTTGTTGCTATTTTTCCTATTGTCAGTTTATAAAATTGCACTGCATTTCAACCATTACGCAAACTGCTTTGCTCCTCGCCCAGAGGTAGGCGACTTGCAGTACTGACCAAAACATAAAATTAAAATACGCTCACACAGCCTGAAAATCCTTATTCACAATGATAACGGCTGCAGAAGCCTAAACTTACATGGATTGAAGTGCGTTACAAATGGCTACGCATGATCTGAATTTTAGGAGTGATGCAGTGTCTATCTGAAAGAAAGTAGCTTTTATGTTAAAGACAGAAGTTCCTTGGTGTCACTTTTATAATGTGAAACTCGGAGGGCGACAGTTTAAAAAACACATTTGAAGTGCTAGTCACTAATATATTAAAGAAATAAAAGAAACATAGCTCATTCAAATGTCTAAACACATTTTAAAAAAGCTAAATAAAATCTATATTTGAATTTCAAAATGCTAAATGTTCAAAGTGTATTTGCTAATTTCACGTAGCTCTGCTCATCAGGCCCTTGCTGACCAGGTCAGACGGCTCCACCACTAAAATATAAAGGCTCTCTGACAACGGAGCGACTCAAGTGAAACCCTTTGCCAAGCGAGTTGTTAACCGCGCGATTGTGGGCCACTTCCTTTGTAGTTCAACGGGGGACCGCAGACGGCGCAAACTGTCAAGGGACTCACTGGTAGTGTTGCAGGTGTCTCGATTTGCAAGTGTCTGTTGCTACGTCAGGATTCAGCCTCCATCAAGATGCCGAATGTCTCGATTTTGGGTCACTCGAAAATTTTTAAAAGTTACCACGTTAAAAAATTCATGTGGTACAGACATCTCATTATTTCATATGCTCCGCACAACATTTTACTCACTCTAGCAAGCACGTTAAGTTAGGGTCACCAAATTTTCAAAATAAAAAACCAGGGGGTATTACAGAGAATCTTTATTTCGACCACAATAGCTTCTTTTTTTCTTTTATACTAAATTTTCAAAGTAAAAACCGAGAGGGGGGGATTACATGTAATCTTTATTTCAAGCACAACAGCTTATTTTTTTACAATGTCATATTTCTGACTTTCTCGATTTTTCTTAAATAATTCTTTTTTTGTTTTGATATTGTCATAGAACTGAGAGAAGTTATATCAACAAATCCCTTACACATTATACAGACATTCGAGTTCTTTCATCAGTCCATCGTATATTTAATAATAAAAATACCCTTTCCACAGCGGCATTGTGGGCAGGGATTGCGAAAAAGTACTGAACAATTTTTAAAACTTCTGAATATTCATCTCTTGAACTATGATTCGTGAACTCACACCATCTATCGGATACAGTTTTTCCCAAAAATGTTGGCCCAGTTTCGGATTTGAACTGTTCACACAGAAACTTTTTTAGTCGAGTTACCTCACCAAACGATTTAATGTCATTCACAATAACTTTCTATTTCTCAAGTAGGCAACAATATTTTCCACACTTTCCCAATCAACTTCCTTGTTTAGAGCTAACCAATTGAATACAATTAATTCCTCATACTGCCTCATCCACTTACTAATGTAATCACTGCATACAGTATAAAAAGCTTTCATGTCTTTCATGAACATGTGAACAACCTGGTCATTGTCACATTTAGAGATGACATCTCTTACTTTTAGGGGAACGAAGTTATTTCTAGCTCTCTCTTGTAGACTTGACACAGTATCAGAGAGGACAGAATACATTTCTACGACGTGACGTGGGGCTACGCGCCGCGGCCTGTCTTGCTCAGACCGTGTCCACAACGTGCTTGCGCCTTTGCAGTGAATTTTATCACTGCTACAGCTCTGTGTCAGGAGACTACAGCCAGCGTCTGCACCTCATCCTGCGCATGCGCAAAGCCAGCTCTCCCGCATATCTCTGCGCGTACGCAAAGCCTTATTTAGCGCATTCCCAGCGACGGCTGCAGATACTTTACGTATGCGCAAATCTTGCCCCCTCCCAAGCTCACACAGCTAAGAATTTTCTATCCTGTTGTTGCACTGCTTTTAAGAGTGTAAATACGTGCATTACCATCCCATACACTGATGTTCGAAATCCACTTGTTATTTTGTTTTGTCGTGTATCAATAAAAATTATAAGGCGTTCAAAGTCTGCCTCTGCTTCTCACTCTGATTTGAGAAATAAAGGCGCCACATTCACTAACCAAAAATTCTGTGAACTGTCCATTCATCCAGTATTGGTAACATGGTCGCACAAAAGATGATTTTGGAGGTCATATTCCTTAGGAGAATAATATTTATATCGCTGTAAAATGAAATGCAAGTAAAATTATGCAAATAACACAATTTCACAAGTTTGCCAGCGTCTGTTAGTTCTTTGAACGGCACTGTTGTCAACACGTACTATATTGTTGGTGGTAAAAGTGTAGTAACAACTTTACATATTCAAGCATTCGAATGAAACTTTTTCAGTACCTATGAATTGTTTGTAATTGGCGCCGTGCTATTTTTATACGCTAAGCGAGTCCACAAGGTATTTGTGTGTTGAGTCTCCGGTGTGTTTTTATGTGCTATGTATCTACATAGTAATTAGGTATCACGAATGAATGAAACTTTCAAAATGTCATTTATATTCAGTTTGTGTGACAAACAATTTGAAAGGAGTTTTACCCTGAAACGACATTTTTCGAACATTCATGCCGGTCAAGAATTTGAGGAGCCACCAAAGAAAGTGAGTTAAATGATTTAGTGTGCTGGAGAAATGTGGGGATCAGTTTCAATGATCATGTGAGTGATAATCGTGACATTTATTTGAAAACAGAAAGACATGTTTTCGATAGAAAAAGTGATTTTTACAAGTGTTAAAAGGACATCGAAGAGCTGAGTAATGCTTAATTTTTTAAGGCTAGGGCAGGTAAGAAGGTAGCCGATAAGTCTGTGGCTTTAACATTGTACTGCCGTAGGTCTGCGAACTATTCAACTAAAGTTTACTCGGATAGTAAAAAAAGAGAAATAAAAATTCAAGGAACATCTAAAATTGACGGTTATTCTCCAGCTAAAATGAAAGCAGATTTCCACAAAGAGGGAGTATGCTGTCGCAAATCCAATATTTGTAGCGACGAGCGGCTCATGAAGGCAGTGGGAAGGAGGCTTTGCGCATGCGCGGATTAAGGTGCGCTTTGCGCATGCGCGGACTAAGGTGCGGACGCTGGCTGTAGAGTCTCGTCTCTGTGTCTGGCGTCTGACTTCGCTCGAATTGGAAGATGCACGTAGCTCAATTACAGTCCAGTAGATGGCAATACACTCGGATAGCACGCTACGATCAACTGCATGCGATTTTCCTCATGCTCGTTCCAGCTTGCCATGCTCGAAATGCCCGACCACATACTCTGAGAAAGGGAATAAATCTATGTCTCCGATTTTCATGTTTTAAAAACACTTCCAAGTATATGTCACCATACCACATCGTTTTATCAAAGAGTTAAAAAAAAGTTACACTCTCCACGAGAAAACAGAAAATTATTCATCTTGTGATGGTGCAGCTCTTGTTTCTTCCGTGCTTGCTGTGATAGATTTGTGAAGAAATCTCCCTTATTCAAAACACCTTGTTTTATTTCATTACCCAGACATATTTCGGCTTTATTGTGCCATCTTCTGAGGGTTTTTGTCTTTTATTTTCTAGAATAACATGTTATAGGTTGTTGATTATAAAGTCACAGTTTTGTTAGATATAGTTGGTCTTTTATTTACAATACTTTACGTAATGTCATTTTCAGGATTTACATCTGCTTTCATTCAGGAATGACAAGTTTTCACAGCTTTTCATCAGCAAACAACAAAAAGTTTTTATTTCGAAAACTAATTGATTTATTATACATTCACGTGGAAGTTATGTTGAAAAATCGTTCTGTGTTGCTCTTTAGTGGCTTACTTCCATTCCAGCTGTGGTGTTGCTGCTTCTTATTTGTGGCGTGTTATTATGTTTCGTGCTGTTTCTTTCGTAAGTGCCCTTTTTTGTTGACAACTAGCGCTATTTAAATATTGCGTGATTTTGTTTTAGTTTAGCAATGATTCTCGGTCGATTTTGTAAAGAGTAAGCAGTAAAAAACGCTGATATTTCACACGTATTTCTGTGAAATATAAGCTTCTCACTAAACCACTTACCTTTTCATAACTGACAGTAGTGTATTAAATGACAAAGTTTGTCTAGCACGTGCCAAGTCTTACACTGAATCGCTACTACTACACAGTCAAGATGGTAGCCAACTTCCGGAACGGATAGGGACCACAAGAAGAAGAACAAAACACGCTGCTTCCGAAATGACAAAAATTAGCTTATTAAGGAGAAGGAAGGCAATTTTTATCCCTATTCTGCCAATGCTATTTTAGCCTTTGAATAGGTAAACTTTTCAAAGGAACTATAAGAGACAAAAAAAACGAAATTTTTAATGCATATATATAACATGTATGCCTCAATTTACAATTAAAATGAACATAATAACTCTAATGGTTTTGAAGAATTTTTTTTTTATTCTTTCACCAGTAAAATTTAACTTTTTAGTACATTAATTATTATAAAACAGTTGATGATTGTTTTGTGGTTCTCAATTTGCTTGTAATGATTTATTGCCATCTTCAGTACAAAAAGACCAAATTTCATCTTTCTAACCCCATTAGTTTATCAAATAATGGTACCTGAAAGTAAAAAAAAAGTAGTTTTGAGAAAAATCAATTTAAAGTTTAATATTGCAATTACATACCATTAATATTTTCCTGCACCATATTGAGCATCATCTGAATCATACTGATCTTTTCTTCTCTTGGTCCCTCTTCTTTTCTGTCTAGCTTCTTTTGTGAATTTTAAATTAGCAATATCGGCTTTGCGGATTCTCTCTTTATCTATTTGCACCAAGGATTTTGCAGTATTTCCACTGGATTGTATGCCCAATAATTCCAAAGGAATTTTAATTTAGGCGAGAATTTCTTCATTCGCGGCATTTTTATGAAAACACGCGGGAACAATGAAAATACAAATCAAGATGTACTTCACTCACAACAAACTTCACCAAGTTCAGCCAATAACGTTCGAAAACAATAAGTAACACGATCGGAACAAAAAGTATTGATAGTAGATAAAGGGTAGAAAACATTGAAACAATAGAAACAACAAAAGCATGAAATAATATACAAGGGGTAAAAGAATGTTCTGCGCATTTTCTCGGCATGGCGCAAAACGGAAGGAGTGGCCAAATTGCACAGAGCGTCAGAAAAACGATCATAATTCACGAAAAAATTGTCGGGTTTATATACGAGGGTAAGTCAATTATTATCCTCAATTTAGTTGTATTTTTGTTTATGTTGGTGGAACTGTCGTTTTACGTTGGTGACGCATGCTTTGTTTATTTGTTGTTATATCTTTGCAATTTTCAAGCTGCTACGTTAGTTTCGTTGTCGCTGCCGTGCTGTTAATCATGGTTTCTCCGCTGTCTATTTGCACCAAAGAAGAGGAACGTTCAGTGATACGTTTTTTGTGGGCGGAAGGTGTATCAGGAGCCGAAATTCATAGAAGACTTTCAGTTCAGTACGGGAGCAGTGTTTTGACAACGAAGTGTGTACGAGTGGATTGAAAAATTCCGAAATGGTCGCACGAGTGTTAAGCACGATGAAGGAGCCGGACGACCGTTTACCGCCACAAATGAAGAAACGATTGAGCGATCACGTGAAATGTTTCTCTTAGACGATTAACTATTGATGAAGTGGCTCAACGTCTTCAAACTAGCCATGGTTCTGCCTACGAAATTATTCACAACAGACTTCGGTTTCGTAAAGTTTGTGCAAGATGGGTCCCAAAACAACTCACACAGTTGCATAAGCAAACGCGCCTCGACATCTGCAAAAAACATTTGGATCGCTATGGTAACGAAGGTGACAACTTCTTAGACAGGTGACGAAACTTGGATCCATCATCACAAGCCGGAGAGTAAACGGCAGAGTATGGAATGGAAACATCCAAATTCGCCGTGCAAGAAAAAGTTCAAGACCCAACCGTCCGCAGGAAAACTGATGCTTGCGGTTTTTTGGGATGCACGAGGTCCTGTACAGGAACATTATCGTGAAAGGGGCACAGCAATAACCAGTGTACCTTAACGCTAGTTTACACGACGACACTACGTTTCATGAAACTGCGCTACTGGCCAGTGCGCATGCGCGGCAGGCGTTCGCGCAACTCGTTGGCGAAAAACTAAACAGTTTCGGCACCTTCCAACTTTGGCGAAACTGATTGCGCGTGTTTTTAGGTTAGGTGATAACCAATACAGAACAAAACACAACATAAAGGGGGGAAAGGAAGAAATAATTCGGTTTTTGAACATATATGCGATGCATAGGTGTTTGTGCCATTTTAACGATGAAAATTTCAGGAATGAGCAGTGCCGTGTTAGTGCTCTTGAAGCAATTATTCGTGAATTAAATATTGATGAGTTGACGATTAGTGAATTGCAGATTAAAGTACATTCAATTCCAAATACCTGTACAAATGAACTATGGCAATTGTGGATTTGGCAACAGGTCACAGGTACTAAATGTTCAAATGTTTGTAGAACTTATGGGACTTAACTACGGGGTCATCAGTCCCTAAGCTTACAAACTACTTATGAACTAACTAAGACTAAGGACGGCACAAACATCCATGCCCGAGGGGGGATTCGAACCCCCGACCGCAGCGGCCGTGCAGACCGTGACTGGAGCGCCTCAGTCTCCTCGGCCACCGCGGCCGGCTTACAGCTACTGTAGAGAGGAATATCTGACAAGAAAAGTAATGCAATTTGTAATTTCAGTTCTGGTAACGCTGCTTCACGCATAATAGTATCTTGTTTCTTTATTGCATTACTATGTTTAAAAGGAACGTAAACTACACTGGTGACTTTTTCAGTTGATTAAAATAACTTCTAGGGTCTTCGATCACAATTTCTTTCAGCAAGGTTGCTGAGCAACCGAGCTGACGTCATTTTTTAATCCAGTCACAAACCCTAAACACGTTTCTTATTCTTTTTATGTTTAGTCTTATGCAGCGACTTTACACAGAGAAGTAATAACTCCGCCACACCTCTTACACAATTCTACGGTGACTACGGCACTCACAAAACAACGAAACTGAAGTGTATAGTATTGGCGCGGTGTCTACATAGATACACGAAGCCAGTTGCGCGCTACTCATTTCATGAAACGAGTGTCGCAACCTAGTGTCGTCGTGTGGACTAGCCTTTACAGTGAGATGCTTACTGACAGGCTGAAGCCCGCAATTCGAAGCAAACGCCGAGGATTGCTGTCAGAAGGTGTTGTGTTGTTGCACGACAATGCCCGTCCGCATACTGCTGTCCACACTGCTGAAACGCTCCAAAAAAAATTCGAAGTACTGGATCGTCCTCCATATAGTCCCGATCTCTATCCCTCTGACTATCAATTGTTTGGTCCAATCAAACAAGCATTAAGGGGCCGTCGATTTGACTCAGACGAAGCAGTGAAGGAAGCGGTGCATTCCTGGCTCGCAGCTCAACCGAAAACTTTCGTTTATGAGGGCATAAGGAAGCTTGTAGAGCGATGGACGAAGTGCGTTGAAAATCAAGGAGACTATGTCGAAAAATGATGTTCTTGTATGTTTCGTATTTTATTACAATAACATTTTATAACTACTCTGCGGATAATAATTGACTTACCCTCGTAAAACAAAACCTGTTTCACGCAGGAAATACCAGGCACTTCAAATACGCTAAAATCTAAAAATCGAATATTTGAGCCCATTCCGTCTCCCCTTAACGTTCCGGGGGTCGAGCTTTCAGTAAGGCTGAGCCACAGACATATATTACTAGACTGGAGATGCCATATACAGTATCATTGGTGTCACTGAAGTCTCGCCACCATATTTCTATACTACAAACGTGTGAGCAGTAGTATGTGTATTTACAGAAAATATTGGTCAATATACAGATGAAACCACGTAACTGCGCTGTCTTTAGTGATTTGACATATTGGTTGATTCATGTGTTGTATGTAGCTGCACTTTTTCCTTCGGCAAACCGAAGATATAATGCCAATTCACACTGTCCGTCACGTCAACGTCACGTCACGTTTTATTCACACTATCCATCGCGTCAATTCGTTATCCTAATACCCAATTTTCAAAGTGAGGTTATGAGTGGCGATCGTTTATGTAGAAAGTCATAGTTTAATACTGGAATTGCGTAAACAACAACGTTAAATGTTTGATCCATTTGTCGTGGATAACAGGTATATTCATTCTTCTCGGTGTTTTTCCCATAATTACAATCTGATTTAAATGTATGCAGCGGTAAAATTTTACTTACCATCTCAGTTGTATTGTATGATTATGTTGGCAACATCAACAAAACGGTAGAAAGCCCTAACCAAGATGTTGATATTCTTAGTAATCCATACAGTGTGAGTTGATTAGTGTTTCGTACAGATGAAGTAAACAAATAATGCTGTTCGTGCTCTACGGTTGACAGATTTTTGTATGTTTCCTCGTTCACTTAGTAATTGCCCTCGTAAAACGAAGTTGTCTTGACAAAACATTTGCATCGTCAAGCGAATGGCTAATGCCAACGTCACACAACTGACAAAATAATCACGTGAGGCCGCCAGGACAGTAAGTAAAATTTAAGCGTACGTAACAAGTTCTTCTCAAAACACGATTCGCCAATGTAGGCCTATCTATTAAATTCAGCTATTGCGGATGTGTTACATCTACATACATACTCCGCAATTCACCGTAAGGTGCGTGGCGGAGGGTACACTGTACCACTACTAGGCATTTCCTTTCCTATTCCACTCCCAAATTGAACGAGGAAAAAAAAGAATGCCTATATGCCTCCGTACGAGCCCTAATTTCTCTTATCTTGTCTTTGTGGTCTTTACGCGAAATGTAAGTAGGCGGCAGCAAGATCGTACTACACTCAGCTTCAAATTCCGGTCCTTTAAATTTACTTAACAAAAATTCACGAAAAGAACGTCGTCTTTCTTCCAGCGATCCCCAATTGAGTTGCCGGAGCATTTCCGTGACACTCGCGCATTGGTCGAACCTACCGGTAACAAATCTAGCTGCTCGCCTCTGAACCGCCTCTATGTCTTCCTTCAAACCGATCTGCTGCGGGTCCCAAATACTTGAGCAATACTCAAGACGTGGTCGTACAAGCGTTTTATACGCGGTCTCCTTTACAGGTGAAGTACATCTTCCCAAAATTCTCCCAATAAACCGAAGTCGGCTGTCTGCCTTACTCACAACTGTCCTTACATGCTCGTTCCATTTCATATCGCTCTGCAATGTTACGCCTAGATATTTGAACGACGCGACAGCATCAAGAAGCTCACTACTAATGCTGTATTCGAACATTATAGGATTTTTTTTCTACTCATACGCATCACCTTACATTTTTCTACATTGAGAGCTAGCTGCCAATCTTCGCACCAACCAGAAATTTTGTCTAAGTCATCCTGTATGCTATCACAGTCAGTTACAGACGACACCCTCCCATACACCACAGCATCATCAGCAAACAGCCGCAAATTACAACTTACTCTGTCCATCAGATCATTTATATAGATAGAAAATAATAGCGGTCCTATCACACTTCCCTGGGACACGCCTGACGATACACTCGTCTCTGATGAACACTCGCCGTCGAGAACAACGTACTGCGATCTATTACTTAGGAAGTCTTCCAGACAGTCACAAATCTGTGAACCTATTCCATAAGCTCGCACCTTCGTTAGCAGTCTGCAGTGTGGCAGTTCAAAACCTCTGAAGAAGATATAAACATGTTAGCTCTAATGCGAATCATGTTCAAACAACTAGTAGGATAAAGCTTCCAACATCATATCATGTCAGAAGATCATAATATTACCGTATGGAAACTTCTTGACGTGAGGTGAGGGAAGATGGCGGTATCAGGCTTCAGTCAGAGAGGCAAGTTTGCCAGTCTAGTAATATATGTCTGTGGGCTGAGCCACAGAGAAATTGTCTGCGGCTGAGCAGCGCTGGCGTACGGTGTGACACGGCGTCACGTGACGGCCATGTGATTCACCGCCAGCCAAGGCCACCGTCTGCCGACCGTCTGGGTGTGCAGTGTGCAGTCTGTGGTTTGCAGGCGTTTAACTGCTAACTGACGCGGACTGGCTCACGCTGACCGCGCTATAACACTGCTGCATGAACCGTCGCTACACAGAGGCTCTCGCCAAAGCTATTACCTTACCTGCTCAACGTGCTCTTTCTGTACTACTCAGCGTCTATCCCGGAACCCTGCCTACGTTGCCCAACGGCTTCTTGGGGGAGAAAAATTCATTTTCATTATTTCGCCTCCTTGTTCGCCGACTTCAGAAGTCTGAATTACTGCCATAATCTCCTCATTAAGAGGTATAATCTTATGTCAAAAGTACTAAATCTATATTAACAAAAATGAACTCCCGCATATATGAAAGCGCATCACTTGAGAATGGCTTCACCGATTTCCCTGATCTTTTCTTTGTTCTGTTCGTAATTCTCAGGAAAAAGGTTGTTAATTTTTGGAAAATCTACTGGAAAATATCAGAATTTGAGAAAAACTGAAAGTACGCTTACAGTTTGGATCATTTTCTAGATTTTCCAACAATCAGCTTATTCATTCGCTACTCGCCTAGCGACCAAATACACTGTAACGGAGCGAAAAAATACGCGAAGTAGGTTAGAATAAAGAGAGAGGTTAAAAGCTGTGTGTGTGTTGTGGATGTTGAACCTATCGTTAAATCAGACAACAAATTGTTCATTAACACAGCAATTTGGTTTAATTATGGCCGTGATATTGATGTATATACTATTAAATAAGAAACAATGCATTAAACTGATTATGTGCGCAACGGATATTTTAAACACGAAACAACTGTGGCAAATTACCATTTGAAACAGACACTGACTATACTCAAAAATTTTGACTGCGAGATAGATATTAAAAAACCACAAACCACTTTCTTAATGCTTGACTGTGAGAATTTTATGCAGATCAGTTTCTGATTATTGAAATTTAGTATCATAGTCAATTAACTATCATTTACTATGGCACCAATAACGAAATCTGTTCAACAATATTATCAAAATCAATGCTGCACTTTAAATCCACTAATAACTAATTATCAAATGAAGGAAGTAGGTTAATCTTCTAACTACGTAAATGAAACAGGAAAGAAAGGTCAACTTTGTTACTTATTATTAATAATCAGCATTACATTACCTACATAATACTACTTCTTCTTAATGACATCAAATGCAATTACCTTCATTCCAGCGGTTTTACAATACATATTCCAAATATAATCAAATCGACTTGCTGGCACAGCAACCTCTGCTCTACATCGGAGCCATATACACAACTCAACCGCTCTCTAAGCGAGCTGAACCACAAGTGCTACTCTCTCTCTCTCTGCGCAAACCACAAAGCTATGCAATACATGATCTTTGCCAAAGATGAAACTTCACAAAGTACACATATCGATACACACAGTAGAAGCGATATTATACATTTTCTTGCAAGCTTGTTACTCGACACAAAACAGGAGGCACAATATTAGACATTTTCTTACAACAATATTTTTTATGGACACGTTTCAAGGTTGTTGTACACACAAGGTTAAAATAACCAGGCAGGTTTAAACATGAATCTTTGTTTCTTTATAAGCCCCTCGCTAATATTCTTAACAAGGATGTTATTCTAACCTCCTTGATTCTTACCAAAGAGGTTACAATCTCTGGAGATGCCCTAACACTGAAAAAGTGAAGTCAGCAAAATGCGCATTCCGGCATTTGTTTGTGCCCAAAACATTGGTCGTACTGTGTGGTAAAGTAGTTCTAGTGGTTGAAATGCATGCCATATGTAAGTAAATACTCGAATGTGACTGTCAATTTAGTTGCTCTACGTAAGAAGGGGAATATTCACACAAAATTATAAGCTAGAAATCCTTGTTTTGGGCACAAAGGCATGGCCCACTGGCTTCAACCAATACCTGTTCTCACCATAGATAACACCATCTCCCTTTATTCTAACCTCCTTGATACTTACCACCATGGTGTTATCGGTGGTGATCAAATCTTTAGTGCGTTGGAAAGACAGAATTGATGTGAGTTCGTGGTGTTATTGTTACAAACAAATTGAGTACAGATCGTGGTTTATTTTTTCCTAATATCGGTCGGCGTACGCGCAACGCAATGACGAATAGTAAAGTGCAAGGCCAGTCGGAAGTTTGTGGGATAAGTCTTGAATCGCCGTGTTTTTCCCCGGGGCAGTACCACGTGGCGTGTTCGACAATTGGTAAACCATCTGCACTGTTCTTTTTCTATCCGGACGGAAAGACAAATAATATCGCTTATCCACAAGCATTACAATGAACGCAACACAAAGACTTTCGAAACATTGTATTTCCATTCCACTTATTGTATTTCAATTAATTGTTTTGTTTCATATGGAATTTCTATCAATGAAGTATGGTCAAGCATTATTTTGTTTTCAATCCAAAACCTCGCAAGAAGATATAAACATGTTAGAAAAGCATTTCTATTCTGCTCGATGCGAGAAAAACATGCTAAGCTGCGCAGTAAAAGTGTGCGGTTTTGTTTTCCTTTTCCCAGTAATTTTTAACATAAAAAAAGAAAGTTGTTTTTGGGAACGAAATGGATTGTAAAAGGGGGGATGATATATACGCAGATGATAAACGGGTATTCATTGGACAAATATATTGTACTAGAACTGACGTCTGATTACATTTTCAGGCAATTTGGATGTACAGATCCTTAGAAATTACAGATCCACCAAATAGGTCCCGATATTGACAATATTTGGGACCTTTCCATGTTTCGTTGTCATTATTTTTGTTTCCGAATGATTGCATAGAGAGTCCCTATTTATGTTTAGGGGAGTTATGATGTAGCCCATAGCATATGTCAGATTTTTAATGTAATCAATTTTTGTAATCATATAACATGCTGAAGTAATGTATTAAAATTATTCTAATATGTGAGACCTAGGACTTACGGATAAAAAGTAACACAATGTAAAATTTACAAGTTGATTTATATTTCAAATAAAGTTTGTTTTAAACCTCCATTCCGAATGTAAGTATTAATTGTACCTTTTATAAGAGTTATGTGGCTTATTTATTCAAGGGTCCATGTGGACCCACGATTCCAGTTATGTTTAAGAAAATAACGATTCCGGTTAAGGGTTAAGCCTACATGAAAACTACTTGCTAAAAATTGACTACAGACACTAATTTGTTGTTAATAAGACGTAATATTCAATGATATACAAGATTCTTCAGTTTCTCCCGGCGTATTTGATAATCAAAATATCCACGGGTGTACTGCCGGTCTATAGTGTCCAACGGGCACAATATTTCGGCGATCATACTTGTCGCCATCATCAGGTGAACTGACGGACTGAGCTCCTGGAAACGCGCCGGCACGCAGATCCGCACGCTACGGCGGCTCTAAGGGAACTGGGTTCTAGCCCAGTAGCGGGCGATTTAAATACCCTCAGCCCGCGGAGTCTTAAACGGAGGGTAAATTGCCGTTCCTTGACGTCTTGGTCTGGAGAAGAGCTGATGCCACCCTGGGTCATAGTGTATATCGGAAGACAACGCACACTGATCTGTATTTACACGCAGAAAGCTGTCACCACCCTTCAGAGAGGAATGGGGTACTTAAAACTCTAGTACGTAGAGCGCGCACTATCTCCGACGCAGAGAGTCTACCCGAGGAATTGGAGCACCTGAGAACTGTATTTCGAAAAAATGGGTACTCAGAGTGGCAGATTCAGCGGGCTCTCCGCCCAACCACTACAACACAACCTGTGGAAACGGATGAAAACACGAGGGAGGATGTAGGCACTGCGTTCGTTCCATATACCGGCGCACTCTCGGGGAAGGTCGCCCGCATTTTGAAAAAACACCAGGTTGGAACTGTTTTTTGTCCGCCGAATAAAATTCGTGCACTGATGGGGAGCGCCAAAGATGATCTCGGTTTGAGGAAGGCCGGCGTGTAACAGAATCCGTGTCAGTGTGGAAAGTCATATATTGATTGGACAGACGATGCGTACCGTCGAGGATCGATGCGTTGAACACCAGAGGCACACACGATTGATGTATCCGAGCAAGTCGGCGGTCGCTGAACATTGTTTGTCGCAGAATCATGCGATGGAGTATGAACGCACTAGGATTCTGGTACAGACGTCGAGATACTGGGACTGCGTCGTTAGAGAGGCCATTGAAATTCGCACAACTGACGACCTCATAAACCTTGACTGTGGCTATAATCTTAGCAAAGCTTGGGAATCAGCGATTGTGTTAATTAAGTGTAAATCTTGCAAACGTAACGAAGTGACGACCACGGCGGACAGAGCCCTCACACCGATGTCTTCTCAGACGCCGGCGCAATCGGTTCCACTGCGCGGCCGCGGCGCGGGGCGCGGACCGCGGAGGGGTCGCTCCGCGGGCCGAGGGTATTTAAATCGCCCGCTACCGGGCTAGAACCCAGTTCCCTTCGAGCCGCCGTAGCGTGCGGATCTCATTGTCGGCGCGTTTCCAGGATCTCAGTCCGTCAGTTCACCTGATGGCGACATGTGTGATCGCCGAAATATTGTGCCCGTTGGACACTATAGACCGGAAGTACACCTGTGGATATTTTGATTAATGATATACATGTATATAAGTCTGGACAAATGACCATTAAAACACGATTTAGGACCTGGAAAATTGTAAAATATTCCAAATCCGCTTAAAAATTGTACCTACTTTGCAAAGCTCCCAGAACCCGCTGCGACAATGAGATCTATCAATGTCGAAACAATGGGATCTGTGTTGATGACGTTGACGCAGCTATCCACAGATGGCAGCACTCTAACTGTAGGTTCTTTCTCGTTTTACTCTGGCTTCCCGTCTTGTCCCGCCTTTACCTAGGTTACAAAACTCTCGCTCGCCCGACACTTGAGTATTGTTCATCAGAGTGGGAACCTCGGCAGATAGTGTTAATAGAAGACGTAGAGAAGATCCGAAGGTGAACAGCGCGTTTCGTTTCAGGCTCATTTAGTAAGCGTGAAAGTGTCACTGAAATGATTGGGTAAGGCAAGTGGCCGACGCAGCAAGAGACGCGGTACGGGCTTCTGTCAACCATTGTAAATCTGGTCAAAAGACCATACGGATAAAAACAGGGAGATTAGAGCCCACGCAGAGCCATACCAGCAATCGTGTTTTCCGCGAAGCTTTACGACTGGAATAGGAGGAGGAAGTAGGAACGGTACCAGAAAGTTCCCTCCGCCAAACACCATAAGGTATGGATTTAGATGTAGCGGCGAATCTTCCGCTGTTAAAAGACGACAGTTATGCCATATTTTTCCCCGACATAATAGACGCCAAATGAAAATCTGTAGAAGAATGTATAAATATGGGAAAAATATATACCGCCTATAGGAAAATAAATGAGACGTTTGGAGGCAAGAAAAATACCTGTATGAATATCAATAACTCAGACAGAAAACCAGTTCTGAGTAAAGAAGGGAAAGCTGAAAGGTGTAAAGAGTATATAGAGGGGCTCTACAAAGGAAATGAACTTTGAGACAATCAAGATGAAACCAGCCATGACCAAACTATATAATTTAGTAACATATATGAGTCAGGCGAAACACCCACAGACATTCAATAAAATGTAATAGTCCCCATTCCAAAGAAAGCAGGCGTACACAGGTGTGAAAAATACAGAACCATCAATTTAATAAGTCATGGTTGCAAAATTTTAACACGAATTATTTACAGGATGGAAAAGCTGGTAGATGCTGACCTTGGGGAAAATCAGTTCCGATTCAGGAGAAATGTACGAATGCGAGAGGTAATACTCACTTTACGACTTATCTTGGAAGATAGATGAAGGAAAGGCAAACCCACATTTCTAGTTTTTGTACATTTGGAAAAAGCTTTTGACAATGTTGATTGGAATGCACTCTTTCAAATTCTGAAGTCAGCAAGGGTAAAATATAGGGAACGGAAGGTTATTTACAACTTGTACATTAACCAAACAGCTGTTACTAGAGTTGAATGGCAAGAAAGGGTCGCAGTGTTAGGGAAGGGTGTAAAACAGGGACAGTCTTCCTCCATTGTTATTCAATTTGTACTTTGAGCAAGCTGTGAAGGAAAGCAAAGAGAAATTTGGAGAAGGAATTAGACTTCAGGGTAAAGAAATAAAAGCATTGCGTTTTGTTTATGACATTGTAATTCTCTGAGAGACAGCAAAGAATCTGAAAGAGCAATTGAACGGAATGGACAGTGTGTTAAAAGGAGCGTACAAGATGAACATTAACAAGGGTAATGAAATGCAGTCTTAGAAAATCAGGCGATGCTGAAGGAATTAGATGCAGAATGACAATGCGAAGAAAAGCGATTTTGAAAAAGTGAAATTTGCTAACATTAGATATTAATTTAAGCGTAAGGAAGTCTTTTGTGAAGGTATATGTTTGGAGTGTTGCCTTGTACGGGAGTGAAACATAGACGATATACAGTTCGGATAGGAAGATGTTAGAGGCTTTTGTAATGTGGTGCTACAAGAGAAGATTAGGTGCGTAGATCGCGTAACTATTGAGGAAGTACTGAACAGAATTAGCGAGAAAAGGTATTTTTGGCATACTTGACTAAAAGAAGGGATCGAATGGTAGGACACGTTCTTAGACATCAGGGAATCGTGAATTTAGCGACGGAGGGAAGTGTGTGGGGTAAAAGGAAGGAAGCTTGGAGTTTAACGTCCCGTCGACAGCGTGGTCATTAGAGACGGAGCTTACGGTCGGAGTGTTTGGTAAGGATATGGAAGGAAATCGGCCGTGCCCTTCAAAGGAACCATCCCGGCATTTTCCTGAAGTAATTTAGGGAAATCACGGAAAACCTAAATCTGGATGGCCGGAAGTGGATTTGAACCATCATCCTCCAGAATGTCCAGTGTGTTACCACTGCGCCACCTCGCTCGGTGTGTGGGGTAAAAATCGCAGACGGAGATCAAGAGATGAATTCAGTAAGCGCATTCAGATGGGTGTGGGTTGCCGTTCTTAAGAGGAGATGAAGAAGCTTGCTCAGGACAGAGTAGGGTTGAGTCTCCGGACTGAAGACCTCAACAACAACCACCTTGACGTGACATTACGTAATGTGACGTGACGGTTCAGTGACGAACAGTGTGAATGACGTCACTTTGAAATGCATTGTAGGATGTTTTGATATAACGTGAACGTCGGGCAGTGTAGACTGACCTTAAACAGACTGATGTACGGATTGCTAAACCGGCCCGAAGATGTCGTAGAAAGTGAAGGTACGCGGGGCGTTGTGTCACGTATCGTCCGCGCTAGACGGACTGGCGAGATAACGCTCTCGGCGGCACCTGCGCGGCCGCCGTGTCGGGGTGAACGAACGCCGGTTTCTCGCGGGTGAAAAGGAGCGCGTTATGCAGCGGTCCACTTTCTCCACTGGCGCTGCCGCTGCCCTGCCGCTCCCAAGCGACGGGCGTGATTCGGTCTTCCTCCTCTGCCGGCCGTGTTGATAGGCTGCTGGTACTGGCCACCTACATCCCACACGCTGAGCGACCAGTCTCACGCCTCAGCCCCGACGCAACGGTGACCGCCTCGTTCAGTCACGTTTTTGTCACGTGTCCAGACTCGTGTGACGCAGGTCACGTGCGGCTTTACCTGTTCTGGTGGGCTGTGTGCCGTCCTATCCTCCTTGACCACCCGGTCCAACTGTTCAAATGTTTTTAAGTCTAATGGACTTAACTACGTCGGTCATCAGCCGCTTGGCTTACAAACCACTTAACCCTTCAATGTATAGTGTAGCTCATCAACTACACAGCTTATTTTTTCCTTTATCACTCAAACTGATCAAACTTTTACCTCAATTTCATTTGTAGCTGCTTGTATATATAGTGTTACATATGCTAGTAGCTCGACCTAGAAATTATAAACTTCAGAGAGTTACTGAATCATTTCGAAAGTTAGCTGCATTTACTCCTAACATGTGCGTTTGTTTGCATTATTATTCCTCCTTTGCCATCTAAAAGTAGTCAATCTCATACTACTGTTGCATTATGAGTTACTTTCTGGAAAGATTAGAGGCGCAATAGTGACATTTACTACATCGGAAGCACTATACAGGGCGTTACAAAAAGGTACGGCCAAACGTTTAGGAAACATTCCTCACACACAAAGAAAGAAAATATGTTATGTGGATATGTGTCCGGAAACGCTTAATTTCCACGTTAGAGCTCATTTTATTACTTCTCTTCAAATCACATTAATCATGGAACGGCAACAGAACGTACCAGCGTGACTTCAAATACTTTGTTACAGGATATGTTCAAAATGACCTCCGTTAGCGAGGATACATGCATCCACCCTCCGTCGCATGGAAGCCCTGTTGCAGCCCTGGAGAATGGCGTATTGTTTCACAGCCGTCCACAATACGAGCACGAAGAATCTCTACATTTGGTACCGGGGTTGCGTAGACAAGAGCTTTCAAATGCCCCCATAAATGAAAGTCAAGAGGGTTGAGGTCAGGAGAGCGTGGAGGCCATGGAATTGGTCCGCCTCTACGAATCCATCGGTCACCGAATCTGTTGTTGAGAATCGTACGAACACGTCGACTGAAATGTGCAGGAGCTCCATCGTGCATGAACCACATGTTGTGTCTTACTTGTAAAGGCACATGTTCTAGCAGCACAGGTAGAGGATCCCGTATGAAATCATGATAACGTGCTTCAGTGAGCGTAGGTGGAAGAACATGAGGCTCAATCAAGACATCACCAACAATTCCTGCCCAAACGTTCACAGAAAATCTGTGTTGATGACGTAATTGCTCAATTGCGTGCGGATTCTCGTCAGCCCACACATATTGATTGTGAAAATTTACAATTTGATCACGTTGGAATGAAGCCTCATCCGTAAATAGAAAATGAGCTCTAACATGGAAATTAAGCGTTTCCGGACGCATGTCCACATAACATATTTTCTTTCTTTGTGTGTGAGGAATGTTTCCTGAACGTTTGGCCGTACCTTTTGCAACACCCTGTATAGTTGATGAGCTATAAAATTTTTGTTGCTAGTAGTGCAAAATAATTTTAAGGAATATTTTTTCAATATTTTACTCAGTATATACACACTAAACATTAATCGTTGTACTTTTTATAGCTTCCTATAAAAAGTCATGCATTGAAGGGTTAAGACGACCTGGATGGGAACGGGCTGCATGTTCATACTTTGCTTTCGGTGCATATTATTGATCTACAATGCTGAGGAAGTTGCGATTTTGTACCTACACTGAATGGCATAAACTCAAGCTGTAATATGAAATTCATTTAAATATGTGTTATAGTTTAAGAATTACAATATTTTGCCTAATAGATGTTTTTATAATACACGTTCGCATTCTGGAACCATTTTCTGGTGTATCGTCAGTCTAATAGCTTTAGAATGTGGCAGGCTGTGGTGAACATTAGTGGGAACACATTATGCCTCTTGTTTTGTAGTTTGGAGTATATCTGAGGAAATAGAAAAACCATTACTACTCTTCATAACTATTTTATCTAAAAATTACCTTTAAATTATATACAGAATCACAAACGTAGATCATTCCTGCACTGTGTTAGGCAAAATACAAAGATACTGTCTCTTATAACTGATAACACAATAAAGTGATAACCCACTTAATTTATTGGTACAGTATCGTTTTAAACACAATTACAGGTTCACTCAAGTCCAAGTCAGGCGAAGTCTTCATAATAGAGCCATTCCAGTACATATGAAGTTCAAGGTCCAGGGCAGGCAATTCCAAGACACCAGAGGCGTCGGCGGGGTTTTTGGCGCGCACTTCGGTCTTCAACGGCGTGACGACTTCATAGGCGAAGGCTGGAGTACACTGACTAATAGGTTTTTTTTTCTTTATTGTGGTTTCAATTCCCCTAAAAAAGGGGCGGGCCGGCAGCGCTCACTGGCGCTCTTCAGCCTACAGAAATAAAATTTGACAGCGGAGAACATAAAAACACGAAGGAGATAAAATTTTGGAGATATAACGAGCATAAACGGAGATTTAAAATGGAGATAAAACAAAGTACATAAAATGGAGGAAAACGGTGGTGATATAAAACACTTGGAACGGCGAAAGTGGTGAATAAAAACAGTTTCTCGAATGTCAGTGGCACACACACAATTAAAATGAGCACAGGGCGGCGGTCATGGTGAGACCGTCCGCTATTTGGAGTTAAAACAAAAAACACAACACACACTCGGAGAAATACACAAGTTAAAACTGACAGTGTCGGCTGCGGGTTGGCCGTCCACTGTTGTAAAATAAAACAGTGTAACTAAAACACACCACACTTGTCGAAGCACAAAGGAGGTTCCGTAGATGGTGGGGCACTGACAGCATTGAAGATGTGGTGTGGGGGGGGGAAGGGGATGAAAGGAGAGGGAGACGGTGGAGAGCAGCCACAGAGCCGGTAGGGAAGGGATGGGGGGGATGATGTCCAAGGAAGCCACAGGGAAGAAGGATAGGAGAGGACGGTAAGAGGAGGAGCCGGAGGGACGGGGGACGGAGGAGGGGAGAAGGGACAGGAAGGGAGGGATAGTCGGGGCCCTCAGGGAGAGAAGGGGGAGAGGGAGCAAGGAGACGGATCACAGCTGGTATGAAGGGTAGATGTCAGATCGGAGGGCATCATCCGGGAGGGGGAGGGTACGGAAGTTGCCACGGGAAAGGATCCGGGGGGTGGACAAGTGGAGAGCAGGGGGAATACTGTGGTGGAGGCGCGGCAATGTACCAGGTGCAGAGAGGAGGGGATGAACTAGAGGATTAGGCGGATCTGATTTGCGGGATATGTAACGGAGGCGGAGATGTTCAATAAAGAGAACGAGTCGGGGGAAAGGAATGAGATCATAGAGGATCTGTGTGAGGGAGGGGGGATAAAGGGGGATACGGAAGGCGAGGCAGAGGGCATGGCGCTCCAGTATCTCCAGAGATTTGTAGAAGGATGGGGGAGCGGAGATCCAGGCGGGATGGGCGACACAGAGGACAGGGCGGATGAGGGATTTGTAGGTATAGAGAATGGTAGAAGGGTTGAGGCCCCATGTTCGGCCAACAAGGAGTTTTAGGAGGCAGAGGCGGGAGCGGGCTTTTTCTTGGATAGCGCGTAGGTGGGGAGTCCAGGAGAGGGTGCGATCAATAGTGAGGCCCAGGTACTTTAGGGTAGGGGTGAGATGAGTAGGACGGTTATGGAGGGTCAGATAAAAATCTCGGGGACGGAAGGAAGAGGTAGTACGACCTACGATGATCGCCTGGGTTTTGGTAGGATTTGTAGGCAGGAACCTCTGGTTGCACCAAGCGGCAAAGAGGTCAAGGTGTTCTTGGAGCAGGCAGTTGGAGCGGGCAAGGGTGGGAGCTAAGGCATATTGGAAAAGGTGTACGGGAGGGGCAGACTTAGGCATATCCGAGGTATACAGGAGGTACAGGAGGGGAAAGAGGACAGAGCCTTGGGGCACGCCAGCAGAGGGATAAAAAAGACGGGAGTCGGTGTTGTGAATGGTAACATAGGTGGGGTGGTTGGAGAGGAAGGAGACAATGACCCGGACGAGGTTGATGGGAAGAGCATAGGTTTGGAGTTTGAAGAGTAGGCCAGAGTGCCAGACCTGATTGTAGGCCCGTTCGAGGTCTAAGGACACAAAGATGGCGGCACGACCGGAATTTAGGTGGAGGGAAAGGAGTTGCGTAAGTCGAAGGAGTTGCGTAAGTCGAAGGAGTTGCGTAAGTCGAAGGAGTTGGTCGTCAGCGGAGAAGGAAGGACGAAAGCCACATTGGGTGTCTGGGAGAAGGTGGTGGAGGTGAAGGTGGTGATGGATGCGACGGGACAGAATGGATTCGAAGACCTTGCTGAACAGTGGGGTGAGGCAAATCGAGCGGTAGGAGGAGTCATCAGAGGGGGGGTTTGTTGGGTTTAAGGAACATGAGGACTCGGGAGATTTTCCACAGGCGGGGGTAACAGCCAGTGTAGAGGATGGTGGTATAGAGGGAAGCAAGAGTGGTGAGGAAAGGGAGGTGACATTCTTTGAGGTGGCGGTATGTGATGCGATCGTGGCTGGGAGCCGTGTTGCGTTTGGTGTGCAGTATCAATTGTATGTCGTGTGCAGTGATGGGGGTGTTAATGTCTGATGGGGGGATGTGGTCCAGGTAATGGAAGCCGGGAGCCAGGGGTGGGATGGAGACATCGGTTTTTTCATGGACATCGGGGAAACTAATAGGTTCCGCACAGCGGCCTATATACAGCCATGGTAGTATATTTTCTTGACATGAGGTGGCGCGAGGTATGCCTAGCTGAGACTCACTTCCATCTCTAGTGGTCTACTCGAACTGCCTCGGCGGCCGGCCGGCGAGCCTACGCTCCGTGCGTGACTATTATATTTCCTGGTGTGGCGGATACAGCACTGTCCAATTCTTCAACTGAGAGAAATTCGGTGAACATAGATAAAACCATGGAGAGAATAGAGAGGATACAATTCCAAAGAACATAATGAAGGGTGAATTCCATACGGTTAGGCGAAGAGGGAAACCGAGAAGGAGGAGGATTGATGACGTAATGGTATGGGAGTCAGGTGGTGGAAAATAGCAGCAAACAACCGACAAAGGTGGAGGAAAATCGTTGAAGACAAGGCTCGCCAAGGGCTGTATTGCTATCGAAGAAGCTAAAACCAATATGAAGATATATGTATCTAATGTTATGAAAATGTAGTTTCGCGAAAATGAGAAAAAAATGTTCATAGTGTTGCTGAGTCATCGTATGCCTCTTTCAGAACATTCCAGTGGCATAATCTTGCTGGTCAGGTGCTTCTTTATCCTCTGAAGACTTTCTCAGGAGTCTTTTCCTTACTCTGGACTCCCTATTGGTGGCTTCCGCTGCCCTTTCAGCTTCATCTAGTCGCTGCCGATCTATGGTAGTCAGAGCAGCTATCATATTATTTCCTGGTTGGATGCCTAATTTGTTCATCAGTTTTGCTGCTAATTACAGCATCAATGGAACAGATAACAGCATCCATAACACCTATTTTGAGTACTGTCAGTCCAACAAACACTGTATCGGTACTCGTTGCCACACGCAGCTGTTGAATCTCTCATTAGGATTTTGTGTACGGCCATGTAGACATTTGCTAAGTAATTTATTGCCTGCAGCGTCCCTGTGTATTGGCTACATTGTGGCAGGCATGGAATGTTTATGGAGATATTCCTTGCCTGAAGCGTCAACGTGACCAGTGTGTGTGGTGGTACTAGTTTTTAATGAACTCTTAATTAAAAAACAACTCTTTAAATGTTCTTGACTTCGAACCTGAGGTTAACTACTATCAACTCACAATAATTATCACTGACGATAATATTAGCTTCCGAATAATTCAATTTAAAATTCTTGACTTCAATATTTAAAATATTTCAGGATTGCTTTCTACCATTAGATTGTATAAGTTCGCAGACCCTGAATAAAATTTTAGCTGAGGGCTCTACGAGAGTTGTTTTGTTTTTGTTTTACAGCACTCGTATACATTCAATCAATAAAACAATGTTAACTTTCGTGCAACCTTAGTGACACACCCTTTTATCACAAGTCGTGCTGATCACACTCAAAATTCACATCAAAATAATTCTTCACTTTAGAAAAAATATTTTTATACCTTGATTTGATATTTAGTAATCTTGTATATTCATCCGGTAAATTCATTTATAAATTTTTTATTCGTTTAAATGTGACGTATTTACAGTCACAAAAACTCACTATTGCAATCTGACACCTTGTCAATACTCGTTACAAGAACAGACTAATCATTTTTTAAATATTTTTCTATTACATTTCTTTAATAATAATAGTTATTTGAAACAATTGTCAATCGCGGTCCGCAACAGCAGGCTATGTCTTCATGTTCAGCGCGCCTACCTTCGGTTAATCAACGATAGCGACCAGCATGTTTTCACTGACGTCGGCGGAGAACTCGGCACGGCGTGCTGCTGCAGCACCGTCGTTATACATGAATCAAAGTCAAATAAGATTCACAAAAGTATGTGTTATCAAATCTTAATAACATTCAAAATAATATATTCGCTAAATATCTAATAAATAACTGCAAAATTTAGCTTTGTGCGGAGTGGACAGTTCAGTACACGTTCCACTACATCCCCCACCCACAAGGTCAATTTAACAGTGACTAAACAGAAACATACAAACCTTTAAAACATTGGTAAGTTAATCCACAACTAATACATCACTTTTAAATCTTTATAATATTTATAAGCATGGTTTCTTTAATAGAAACAAAAGTGCTCAATTCTTTTTCAATATTAGTTAATTGACTTTTCATCATGAGAATATCAACAGTAATGCTTCTCATTTAATAAGAGCATCTCATTTCTAGTCATAAGTAGTGTCTGCACACTATATGTTTCCTTCGTTAAGGGTAATCTTTACACATAAAATATTTATCGTTACTTTAACATCATACAGAAAATGTTATTCCACAAACTAACAAAAAGGTTTTCATTTCCCTTTGATGTGTTATATACCAACACATATTTATTGCCTGTGACAAAGGTAAAATTTTTGTACTTTTGTATATCGAGACAGAGCAATCATATTGCTACTCTTCAAGCAAAATTCACTCACAATTACATACATGACCAAACAAATTAAATATTTTAAAATAATTTCCGACTACGGAACTTCACTCACAATCCCATAATTTCTTTCTCAGGACCTTCCTATTTTAAAATTATCAAATTCATTAATATTGTATTATCATATACCTTCATAAATCAGTGCTTTTATTTAAGGTGATAAGGAGACCAAACATAAAGACTTTAGAAACATTGGCACGGCCGTCTTTTGCCTTCTTACGTATCTTTGGATATGAAGGTAGCCCACCTTACCTATGAGAAGTATATTAAGATGTCAGGTTTGGTGTGTTTTCTATAACACCTTACACAAATCCTTATAAGACATCCCACTAATTTCTCGCGAGCTAATACTCCGGACGCCATGTGGTCCCAATTTCTTTCAATAATAAAACGCTACCATTATTCCTATACGCCTACAGCCTACAATCCGAGTGTCTGTCGTAACAAACAAAAGTCCCCTTTTCACCTTAAATGTACCTACCATATATTAAAAAAATAAATTATAAAATTCAATGATTCATTAAATAAAAATAAAAATCTATATTATAGGGAGACGGAGTTCCCATATTATATATATATATATATATATATATATATATATATATATATATATATATATATATATATATATACTTTCAAGTACTAATTGTTTCTGCTTTTTCAAAATGTTTTAAGTACACTTTACTTTTACCTTTGATTAAATGAAAGTAATTTTACGTTCTGTTATTCTCCATTGAATAAATATTATTAGTACTAAGTTATCGTCTTAAGTCATGTCCTGAGTTGTTACTCCCGGGCTAATCTGTAAGAACAGACTTTGTAATAACGGCATAAAACTGGGTAGGGTTCTGCAATAGGACTATTGAATATGGAAAGAGGGACAGGTAGCATGGTACTCCTAAAAGGAGAAGTAAGAAAGGAAAAGAAAGAATATGGTTTTGTTGAGGTCGAAGAAGGATAGAAGACAGATCCCCAAACACAGATACCCTCCCCACCCCCACCCCAGAACACCCCTGTCCCTTCGATATACGACTACACCACCGGAAGTCACACAATGTCACGCTAATGTTCGTGGACCCACTACAGAACGGACGGTGTAGCGTTAACTCCAGGACCCCCGAAAAGTGACCTCAACAAACCGCTATGTAAGCCACAAGAGTACAACTTTAGGTCATTCGTTATCCGTCATTCGTCAAAGTCTTTCTATTGTCCGTCAATTCCCTTAATATGGTACAATGAACGTGCTTATTTAATATAATGTATAAAGGGCTTAACTTGATAAATATTGTACAACCCTTTAATAATTCTTGAAGCCTCTGGATGTGGAATCTTGCGAACATCATAAGAACCTTCTTATAATAATAAAAACGGTTTGCATTCTTTATCTTATTTAGAACTTCTTTAATATAATACGGTAGTCTACTGATAAGTACTCTAATTAAATTATTTACATTCGTGGGTGAATCTATTAGCTTTTTTCTATTGAGATATCAATCAAAGTATTTACGATAACGGTTCCTACACTTAAAATTCGAATGAGAACCCAGTTTTTCTAAAGCCATTCGTTGATGTTCTCCTTTCGACCAATATTTATTTTTAAACTGCTGTATGAAGTCTTCCCAATCTTTAAAGTCATTCCTATTTAAAGTAGCCCACTCCGTAGCCTCGCCTTCTAGTTGCCCCATGTTGTTGTTGTTATGGTCTTCAGTCAGGAGACTGGCGTGATGCAGCTCTCCACCCTACTCTATCCTGAGCAAGCCTTTTCATCTCCTCATAAGAACGGCAACCCACATCCGTTTGAATCTGCTTACTATACGCGTCTCGTGGTCTCTCTCTGCGATTTTTATCCCACATACTTCCCTCCAACGCTAAATTCACAATTCCCCGATGTCTAAGAATGTGTCCTACCAAGCGATTCCTTCTTTTAGTCAAGGTATGCCAAAAATTCCTTTTCTCACCAATTACAAATTGTATTCGTTTGCTGATATTCCAGTTGGTAGAAAGTGCATTACTAAATGATTTTATGAAAATTATTGGGTGAAGTTCTCCATTCGGTTTTAATACCGGAAATCTATTTCCCACGTTAGTATTGGTCGACACATTACATTCTTCGCACCCATCGGCTGATGAGGTTTTACGTGTTATCGACTCTTGCATAGATGAAGTCAAATCGCCTTTGTTTGTTGTAGCATTAATTTCCTTTTGTCAGTATCTCCACAAACAAAAACGGTCCGACTATAATTCTTATTAGTTTTTAAATTATCATCACACGTAATATCATTAGAAAAAACTTCTATATTATTATTAGCAAAAGTCGATAATCGATTCGTAATCTCCCGCAAACGCAGTTACATATTTGAAATTCTATCCGTTAGAAAAGTTTCTTTATCGACTTCTCAATGTAATTCCTCTGCTTGATCAGCTGATTTGTGCTTTATATTTTCTAAACAGTATACATGTCATTAATAGCATATTTTAATGAATCTCTTTCTACTTTACCTTCGTCTAACCTTTTTGTACTATAGTCTATGTCGTCTTTATTAATGTGAGGTGAACCGCCTAAATTGGAGGTGTTCTAACATTTCGTTGCGAACAACCTCAACTCGTGTAGTCATTGCCTCTTGGATTTTTATCATTATTTTTCTGTATTTCTTCATTAACAAACACATTAATATTGTCGATTTTTTAAGTAATTTCCGTAATGCCCTGTTTCATTAGCTCTTTCTCCTCTCTAGAACTTTTTATATCGTCTAGCGTAGCATTTAGACTACCTAATTCATCGCGAGTTTCCCTTTGAAAAGCTTCAATATTGTTATTAGTTAAATCTATTTTTTTAATCAGCTCTGTTCTGCTAGCTTCTGATTGATCTTTTATATCAAAACCAATTATATCCTCAGCATCAGCTATCTGTCCTATCAACTCAGCTATTAATTCATTGTGAGATTCTCCGATTTCCTTAAGCTGCAGTAATACATCCTGCAATAATCTAGTCTGTAGAGGTATATCCTCTTCGAACATTTCGTTATCAGACATGATTAGATATTAGTTAATACCAAAGTTAATCACAAATAATAATAGGCACTTTATGAGTTTACACAATTATCACTTCTCACGTTTTTGAAAATGACTCACCAGATTTATTAATCTATTAATCGGTGCCGCGGTGAGTACCCGAGTGGTCTAAGGCGTCTCTCTGCGGAGCGCGCGGTTGCTCGCCGTCGGAGGTTCGAGTCCTCCCTGGGCATGGATATGTGTGTGTGTGTGTGTGTGTGTGTGTGTGTGTGTGTGTGTGTGTGTGTGTGTGTTTCTCCTTAGGTGAGTTTACCTTAGTTTAAGTAGTTTGTAAGCTACGGACTGATGACCACGCAGTTTGATCCGATAGAATTACAAACATTTGAACATTTTGTCCCTTTCAGACCCAAGGTTGTAGGTGGGCATTAATATAGAGAGGGACGTTTACGATACAAAATACATTGAGTAATTCATTACAAAATATAAAATTAATTTATTTGAAAAATTTTCCGGAAATTTTGTACCCACACATTTGTGTGGTTTCGGCCTTCACTACAATTTTTTATGATCTGCACAATCTTTCACTATCATGCTTTCATACTCATTTCTTCACATGATACAAGCAAAAACAGTTTGCATATTTTGATGAACACAAGTACGCATCACGTTTTTCTCATCTTGTTCTTGTACACCAGTTGCAACCGCTTCTGTGACAACATCTTGCAAATTTTAAGTCATCAACAACAGGCCAATGAACAAATTTGTACACTCACTTGTCTCTGCAAGGGGAACCGTTTCTTTCTAGATGTACTTACGTCTTCTTCATCTTCATCGTGCTGTTCCTAAATGAAAGGCATTGCATTTGCTGGTGAGACCAGGTATTCCCAACAGCTATCCGGAATTAAAGAAGATCATGTGTGTCTCTTCGTCGTAATTAATTAGCTTTACTGCCATGTCTGTACTGAAGTCATGCATTCACACATGCCATGTCCATAACTTTCATTGCATTTTGCAGCCGGTGTTTATCCAAAATCTTCACCTGAAGAGGACGATCCAGACGTACTTTCCCACAAGTTTTCAGCATTCTTCATTGCAGTTGGGAGCCAAAACTGCTTAAATCCTCTACATCTGACGAGTTGAGTAAAGCAGCGATTGCAGAATCACTCAGAGGTGCTGAAATTGCACTAGTAATTTTTATATTTCGGTTCGAGATAATTACCAGATTGGAGGATATTTTGAAAGAAATGAAATAGACATTACAGAATCATATAAAATTAACTGGCTGTCAGATATGATAGCTTCACATGTCGAAATAAATAATGATATCAACACCTTGTTAACAAATCTTTATCATAAAAATCTGACATTAGACCCAACACGCACAATTGTGCGTGTGGTAATGTTGTAGATTATACCTCCAATAATTAAAAAAAGACTAATTCAAGAGATATATACGTAAAATTATGTATCTACTGTAGATCTATGTAATTAAAATGAACGAAACCAAAATCATATAACAACAATATAGACAAACCTTCGAACGTGCGCTTTCTTGCCGCCATTGTAAGTGTACTGAAAGTTCGCCGACTCCTAGTGGCACTCAGTGTAGAACCATGCAACTAAAACACGTTGCGCACTTTACCACAGTCCATCCACGATCGTGTGATGCCGACCTGAACTTCCTAGCTTGAATAACAGAGAAATAAAACCAGCAAAACCAGAGTCACAATTGTGCGTGCGGGGTCTGAAAGGATTATTAATCGGTCGTCTCGTATTCTGTAGCTCAACAGCAACTATTTGCTGTTGCTGTTAAGCTACAGAATACGAGACGACCGATTAATAGATCAATAAACAACTGTTTGCTGTTGCTGCTGCTAGCAAATTTTATGTTGGCGTGGCGGCACTGTGGTAGTACTGCGGCCGACTGCTCGTGCAGCTCGATGGTCGATGGATTTCGTGAAGATCTGTCGGCACCCTCACGCCCGGCTGCAGCTCTGGAAGCGCGTACGCCCGGCTGCAACGTTGACGTATCATCTCGGACGCCCGACAACCGCTCCGCGGACGTACACGGTTCTATTTTGTAAAGGAAAGAAATTTCTCGGTAACAGCAATTATTTAGGGTGGTCAAGATAAATGGGATACCCTGACTAGAAGTCTGTAATAAATTTCAGTACTATGAATAAACAATTCTGGGTATTAGGCCATGTCATTTTTAAACACTTAGCAAATGAATTGCCGACGTTTCGACCACTGTGCAGTGGTCTCTTCAGGGCTGCTAAATCTAAACTTTCATATACTCTGAATTTTTTTTTTCGGTTATCTAGTAGCGACGTCATACATCTAAGA
Organism: Locusta migratoria; assembly: GCA_026315105.1. Taxonomy (NCBI): domain Eukaryota; kingdom Metazoa; phylum Arthropoda; class Insecta; order Orthoptera; family Acrididae; genus Locusta; species Locusta migratoria. Next base: position 357,580,577 of record CM048748.1, read on the forward strand.
TAGTGATTGGTTGGCAGTAGCGTATCTTAAGCTCGCTATCCTGGTAAGTGATTTGTAGGCAAAATCTTGTATCTGATTGGAAGGCAACAGCCAATCAGCATCTAGCATCCTGGGGATAGTGTTACTTGCTGCCAACGCTGACTGCCGAAAATCCCTGCCCAGCGGACCACGTGTGTGCGCCAGCCAGAAATTCCAGTTGACCCGAGTTCTGCAGTATAAACAGCGGCCACAGTAGAACTGACGCGCGGCCTGAACTTTCGCAGCAGGAAACACCATCCCCTGGATGCTTGTTGCTGATTGGCTGTTGCCTTCCAATCAGATACAAGATTTTGGCTACCAATCACTTACCAGGGTAGCAAACGTAGGTTCGTTCCAGCAGCTGCCAGACGGCTACTTTCAAGCGCTAAGAAACATGTGTTACTGCGCATGCGCTGGTACTATGACGTAAAAACCTTTGTTTGAGACTTGCACTGCTGAAACGCTTTTTGCACTGTTTCTGGCTGCAGGCGAAGGTGAGTTTAAAGGAATAATTAAAATACTTTCCTTCCGAATAACGAAGAAGTGTAAACGATAAATATCTGGTCTTAAGTGTGATTGCAGTGACTTTGAAATAATCGAAAAACCCGCTACAAACATACTCGTATCACGTGATGGCTACCCCGCACTCTAACTCAGACCTTTCTGCGCATGCGCAAATTGGCAGCGTATCGGGTAGCGTGTGGCTGCTTGCGGCAACTGCTGGAACACCAAACAGCCACACTCCGATTAGCCAGAAGCGGGAGAAGGCGCTGCTGGAACACAATTTCAGCGTTGCGCATGCGCGTCAAGCAGTCTGGCAGCTGCTGGAACGAACCTCGTAAGAGCCTGCTGAAACGCTACTGCCAACCAATCACCATCTTAGATGTATGATGTCGGTATTAGATAACCGAGAAAAAATTCACGGTATATAAGGTTATAGATTCAGCATCATCCAACAGTTTACCGCTTCCCCCCCTCCCCTACTCCTGAAGAGAACCACTGCACAGTGGTCGAAACGTTGGCAGTTCATTTGTTGTGTTTAAAAATGATGCAGCCTAATACCCAGAATTATTTTATTCAAAATGACACCGGCCGTGGGAGCCTACGAACTTAAATTTCAGTATTGCTTTCGTAGCATTCGTTACCGACTAAAACCAAAATGCAATCTGAATTAATGACATATATACAGGGTGTTACGAAAAGGTACGGCCAAACTTTCAGGAAACATTCCTCATACACAAAGAAAGAAAATATGTTTTGTGGACACGTGTCCGGAAACCCTTAATTTCCATGTTAGAGCTCATTTTATTACTTCTCTTCAAATCACATTAATCATGGAATGGAAACACACAGCAACAGAACGTGTCAGCGTGAATTTGTTACAGAAATGTTCAAAATGTCCTCCGATAGCGAGGATACATGCATCCACCCTCCGTCGCATGGTATCCCTGATGCGCTGATGCAGCCCTGGAGAATGGTGTATTGTATCACAGCCGTCCATAATACGAGCACGAAGAGTCTCTACATTTGGTACCGGGGTTGCGTAGACAAGAGCTTTCAAATGCCCCCATAAATGAAAGTCAAGAGGGTTGAGGTCAGGAGAGCGTGGAGGCCATGGGTTTGGTCCGCCTCAACCAATCCATCGGCCACCGAATCTGTTGCTGAGAAGCGTACGAACACGTCGACTGAAATGTGCAGGAGCTCGATCGTACATGAACCACGTGTTGTTCAAATGTTTGTAGAGCTTATGGGACTTAACTACGGGGTCATCAGTCCCTAAACCTACAAACTACCTATGAACTAACTAATACTAAGGACGGCACAAATATCCATGCCTGAGGGGGGATTCGAACCCCCGACCGTAGTGGCCGTGCAGACCGTGACTGGCGCGCCGCAGACGGCTCGGCCACTCCACATGTTGTGTCGTACTTGTAAAGGCACATGTTCTAGCAGCACAGGTAGAGTATCCCGTATGAAATTGTGATAACGTGCTCCAGTGAGCGTAGGTGGAAGAACATGAGGCCCAATCGACATCACCATTCCTACCCAAACGTTCACAGAAAATCTGTGTTGATGACGTGATTGCACAATTGCGTGCAGATTCACGTCAGCCCACACATGTTGATTCTGAAAATTTACAATTTTATCACGTTGGAATGAAGCCTCACCCGTAAATAGAACATTTGTACTGAAATAATAAAATGAGCTCTGACATGGAAATTGTTTCCGGACACATGTCCACATAACATATTTTCTTTCTTTGTGTGTGAGGAATGTTTCCTGAAAGTTTGGCCGTACCTTGAATGCGAAGCTGTATTTGAGGTACTGTCGAAGACAGTATGAGAGTACGCTGTGAGATTGTTCGCAAGACGAGGCTTCCAGGTGAAGGCGCTGAAGCGAGGCGGAGTGTTGTTTACATGTTGCTGTGCTGGCTGCTCAGCGCACGCCCTCCTGCGTCGGTGCTCACCTTTAAAAAGAATCGATCGGCGAGGGAGGCGCGCAGGCGGCGTTCTCGCCACACGGAACTCTCTGGACTGTCTCCTCCTCAAGGGAACGGAACAGTGCCGCACAACAGGCTGTCACTTGCACCAGCTGCGACTGCTTCATTCAGTCTTCAGGAATGCGCGTCATTAAGGATGTTTGTAGGGCACCACTTGTAGGGCATGAATTCTATGGTCGGAGTGGCAAAGCGGTGTAGTCTCAGGCAACGAGAGGTCCCACTATTTGGTGCAGTGTCCCGCTGGATACAAGGATCCCCCGTATCACCGAAGTTAAGCACCGTCGGCCGTGGCCAGTACTTGGATGGGTAACCGTTCGGGCACGTTACGTGCTGTTGATAGTTTTCCCTTTGCCTTACGGCCAAGCCCTCCACAATCCCGTTAGCGGCCGACCGCGAACAGCGGGCAAATTGAAGAGCGCCTCGGAGGCTATTATGGTGGCAAACTTCCGCGCGAACTAACAAGAAAAGTACTTGGGCTCGAACAAACACACATACATCAATATCGCACGAGAGATAATGTAAAGATCCCTTATTGCACTAGTGGCTCTCCCGCATCTGCAAAACTCTGCAGTCGTCCGTTAGAGGCCTCTGCGTGTGCCATGCCGCAGTGCACTTTGACCTGTCCGTTCGCCAGTAGGGACGGTGCAGTGTGCCTCCGAAGTTGCGTTTTGTGATGTTATTTGTGTGGTGAAGCGTCAGATGGGGCGGCGATTGCTAATCAATCCTGCTAATATATTGCGATTAGTTGAGATGAAGTTACGAAGAACCCTTCTCCGTGAAGATGGTATTAGTGTAGAAGATGAATCATTTGCATGCTTTCTCGTATCTGTTACGGTACGGAAATATTAGCATAAGTTAGATACTGTTGTTACAAACTCATAATACGAAGAACTCATTACAAGCGGTAGTGCTACGGTAAGTGCGGGAAGAGGCGATGGAAGCAGTAGCAGTGAATACCAACAGTCTTCCGAGAAGAAGGTTAAAGTTGCAACTATCATCACGGCTTTTGATGACAATACGCTAGAGAACATGTACGATTATTACGTAAGTTATAATTCAGATATCTGCATTACTTATGCGTCTACAATTACATCTACAGTGCTATCTAGAGCATGATTGCAAAGTTTTGCATACAAACGACACCCACCAGCACATTGAGTTGTACGTAGAGATACTGTAACCAAACGTTTATACAGATATGTTTGTTCGAGCCCAAGTACTTCCCTTGTAAGACTCTTTTGATTAGAGGGAGTATTCATTCGAGTTAAGTCGCGAAAACTACGTCTCTTTTAAAAATATAACATCAACAAGGACCTAACAATCTGCCATAGACAACCATCAGGCACCAAACTTAATATATTAGTGGCACTAGAAATACACAAACAACAAATCGTCCAACCCACTAACATGCTGAATGAACAGGCTGACAGCGAATGCAACAGATTACTTTCAATGTTTAATGAAGATTGCCTCTTCATACAGCAGCCACACAAAAGGTAAACAAGTACGTTGCTTAATTCCTACCTTATGCAAAAATACACCCTCCTCCCTCTCTCTACATCTCCTAAATCCCGCCCCCATTATCTCAAGTCATTTGCTGTCTATTAATTTTTGTCTTGCTTATAGAAATTATATAACAACCTTTCGCCAATTCTGGCAAAACACTAAGACACTTGGTAATATAAACAATTCATTTTTCGGATTATCTTGATGGTAATAAGTTTGTCAAAGTTTAAGTTGAATATACCTAATGTGAAGAAAAAAAGTACCGACTCTCTGTCATCTTAAAAATGCTGTTTATATTATTTTGTTAACCTAATTGTTAATCAAAACAAATGATTTTAACTATAGCTTCTATACCCCATAACTTTAACGTAATGACTTTGATGTATACAGTACCGACATAAACATGCCAGTTGCAAAAATGTGCTGTAGAATGTGTGGAAATGTGGAAGTTATTTCACCAATGCAGGAGATAATTTCACCTCGACAAATGCTGGTAACAATTCACAATACTTCACTGTATGTTTTTTGTAAGATCCATGCATTAACTGTGTAGTTCTTCTATCGTTAGATGGTGAACTTAAGCAGATGTAACACAAAAATACAGTAATTAAGTCCACGAAAATAGAGTTTTAGCTCCGAATCGCGTCGGGAAATAAAAATAAAAAAAATATTGTGACTGAAGACGGCTTATTATTATCATAATATACCCTTAACCTAAACGGTACAGTCACGGACTGCCCACGGCGAACTGTCGATTAAAAATAATGTAATTTGTTTGTGATATTTTGAACAATTTCAACTTTTTCTTTTATTTTTGCTGATTACAGCGCTATCTTTCATAAAATATATGTTTCATACGAAAGTTACTTATTTTTTCACGGAGAATCCAAATCTGCAATAAAATACGGGTTCCTATTTAAGATTTGAAAGTCAGTCTCCCCTTCCCGCCTACGGGGTTGGTGCAGAAGAGTCGAGCTTCATGATAATTTAAGTCCCACTTGAGGGTGAACAACTTATATTGCATATTTTTTAATCCGATATGTGTTTCCTTCTATTTTCTTCTTTTTTTCAAATATTCCGGAAAACAATTTTATGTGCCTTTCTCTGTATCATGTTAAAAGTAAAGTCGTATGGCATGAGTGCCCGGGAGACCTCGAACGGCAGGTTCAGTCGTCGCCTGATTGGAAAGTTTTCCCTTATACTTCGCGCATTAAAGATGTTAAATGTCGGTGACTGTAATGCTTATGTGTGTAGTGTATTGTCGTGATGGAAATAGCGGAAGAAGGAGGAGTCTGAAACCCAATGTCGGCACAAATCCTACTCTTCTCGAATAACACTAAGGTGGCCGTCGACCTTAACGTACCTATCCAATGGATGGATCACCATCAACAGTGTGACATACCCTCACTCCACCAGACACATTAAAGAGTTTCGATATGTAATCCAAGGTATTGGCCCAGAGACTGGTGATCAGGAGCTTCTCCCCACCATCCCTCCTTTGCCGTAGGGCAAAGGGAATATTCTCAACAGCACATGGCGTACATGGACAATTACCCATCCAAGTACTCGTCGTATCCGACGGTGCTCAAGTGCGGAGATCAAAATGTTCAAATGTTTGTAAATCTATCGGACCAAACTACGTGGTCATCAGTCCGTAACGTACAAACTACTTAAACCTAGGTAAACTAACCTAAGGACAAACACACACACACCCATGCCCCAGGGAGGACTCGAACCTCCACGGCGACCAACCGCGCGCTCCGCAGCGAGACGCTTTAGACCGCTCGGCTACTCCACCGCGGCTGCGGAGATCTCGCGGCAACCGGTGTATCCATTTTCTTTTTTTTTTTTACTTCGTCACTTTTTTTTAAATTTTTTATAATGGGCAGGAGGGAGTGATCTTTGGGATGTATGTATTCATTGGTTTATTTTATTATTTGAATTTCATCAAAATCAAACAACCTTTTCTGGCAGGCATCAACAATAATGAGCAGTACGCTGCTAGATTCATCTCAAGCTTCTCTATTATTTTCCACTCGCCTGTCGTCCCGTTTAGGGTTTTCTCTCAATTATTTCTTTCATTTTTTTCCATTATTGAAATTATGATTGTGTTTCACTATAACGCAACGCAGATAATCTCCATGCGCTCTTTACCAACGGATGTAGTGTGTCCATTCATAACTAAAAACTAAAATTATTAAAGTAAAGGAAACTCTGTGTGGGAAGTGAGTTTCCGGGCGGTCAACTCCAACGCTTCTGCCGCCAGGCAAGTCTTCTCGTTTTATGGTAACGGATAACCGTTTCATCTTGTCCATCACATTCCTCTTCATCGTCATCAAATCAGCTTCTCATACCCGAAACGGTCGAGCTGCGTGGAGGATCTCGTAACGCACCCCCCCCCCCCCCCCAGAAAATTAGAAAAATATTTGTTGATACTTCGGTTCCGTATCAGCGCCATATGTTGTTCTTGTAAATGGTTCCAGAAGTCCGGCACATGCGCCGCCTGGGCTCGAAGCCGTGTCACCGCGATCGTTTTGGCTCGTGGGTAATACGTTCTGTCTGGAACCTCGGCAGGGCTGTCGACGAAATATTACGTTAAATGTAAAGCCCTTTTTAAAAGATTAACGAAAATGGACAAGATAGATTATAATCTGCTGAAGCGCTTCTAGCGTACTAGTCCCGAACTGTAACTCATGCAAGATCTTGCTCCAGCTTGTTTATACGATAAACGTAAACATAGCTTCAACGCTACTTGCGAATTTGTCGCGAGTCCATTTGTTTTTCTGGGTTGTACACTAGTAGTACATTTTCCCGAAATAAGTTCAATACCGGTAGTAAAGAAACCTGACGCTGATATAACTTGAAGTTTTATTAATGAATAATTAAGAGTTTCTGTGACTATGGGTGAAAAAATACGTACCTTATTATGTCCTAGGTTACTGCCAACATCAAAAAGGCCTGGTTCTTCGCTATACGCCTGTATTAAAAAGTGTAGTAGCAGCTTTGTTTCATTCCATGAGTACAACAGCAATAGTCGTGATTTCACTAGCGCATCATTAAATAATTATAAAATTTAGAAAGGTTTAAAATGTTAACAATGCCGTGGAAATGAATAATTATTTTTTTACATACAAACAGTAAGAAATGTAGATCTAAAGAACATTTGTTATAGAAATATGATTACTTCAGCGTATCGGGGAAAAAGTAAAAACATCGTTTCGGAACCTATACGAAAAGAAAAGCTATGACGAAAAGTCAACTTTAAGTAACGAGTTAAATCATTGACAATTTTTTTCGTAGCTATTCATTAACAATAAGTTCATCATTTAGAAAAAATGTTTACGATTGATTTAATTTTAACAGGGAGGCCAAAACAGTTTTGGTCCATCCCGCCACTGCCCTCACCGAAACTGAGTTTACTGTGCGACATCGCTCCCTGTATATCTAGTAAAGCCAACCAATGCCATTAAGCTGTGCTAGGTGTCCCTTTACCAGTTCTTTATTAGACACAATGTCTTCCGGTCTGGTTGTTTAGAACGTTCTGTGCCTCTAGCTCTCCAATGCAAATACATTTGAAGATTAGATGTGATGCAGTTTCCTCACCGTCATCATAGATGGTTAGAGTCCTCTTCCGTTATGCCCATTGTATGTAGGTCTTGTTTGAAATTCCCAGGGCTTGTGTCATCAGTCCAACCATGAGTTTAAACTCTTTCCTGCCGCGGTGGAGTGGCCGAGCGCATTGAGGCGCTATGCTGCGATGCGCAAGGCCGTTCCACGTCGAGGGTTTGAATCCCCCCTCGGGCATGGATGTTTGTGCTGTCTTTAGCATAAGTTAGTTTGTAAGTTTAGGGACTGATGACCCCACAGTTAAATAACACAAATAAATAAAAAATAAAATTAAAAAAAAATCTCTTTCCTCTTCAAGACCAGGATTACAGAGCTTCTTTTAAAACATGGCTTTGGCATCATCACCTTACCTGTTTTTATTTACAGACCTTGGTCCAATATTCTACGTGCTGTCTTCTGAGCCAGTTACGTATCTCCAGGTAGATCATTGCCTTGGTGATTGTCAGGACAGGTTCCGGTCCAATAAATGGAGTCTCTGCCCCCATCCTGGCTAATCTGTTGGCTTGATCATTGCCACCGATCCTCGAGTGGCCAGGGACCCACAATAGGTTTACGCTATTGCTTTCCCCTAGCTCCACCAGATCCCTATGACATTTTGCAACAATCTTAGATCTTGTTCCAGGAGCTGCCAGTGATTTCAGGGCTGCCTGACTGTCTGAATAGATGTAGATGCTACGTTCCTTGTAGGGCCTTCGCGAATTCTCGTCCACACACGCCCTGATGACAATAATTTCGGCGTGGAATACTGAGGCTTATTTTACTAGAGAGATTCTGCCCTCCAGTATTGGCTGCACCCCATATACCCTGGCCCCTATGCCTTGGTTTGATTTCGACTCTTCAATGGACCAAACAATGCTCCCCGTACAGTGTCTAACTATTTCCTCCCACTATAACTTTGTAGGCTTTCCGGGAGTGACAAATCTTCGAAGTCTTTGTGGGTTTTCTGCCGGATAATAAAATCAAACCGATTCAATATTTCGACGGTACAACTGTCCGTCATCTTCAGGAACTTCTGCTGCTGCTGCTGAGTCCCACCGAACACTTTCTCCCACTGCGTCCTGCTTCCAATTGTTATACTGATAGGCTTGTTGAAACAGTATGGGATTATAATATAGTCGACCGGCATTTCCCCTACCTGTTCTATATTTACTTCACTCACTATTTTAGTGTGTGATTCTGGATATCCCAATGAGATCCAGTGTTTGCCAAATTTGAGCCTGTATGCAGCAGCCGCTGCCTCCATCTTGACTAAAATGTGCAATGGGGCATACCCAGTATGGTTTCCATCCCATCAATTGGTGTGCCTGTTATGGCTAAGGCAGGCCAATCTTTGCACCTTAGCAGCAACCTGCTGTACTACTTTCTTCCACCATACAACCGCCCCATAAGTGATCCTGGGTCTACCCACAGTGTGTGACCCAATTTTAATAAGTATTATCTTTTGACGATACATTAAGAATAATTTAATACGACAAGGAAGCTGTGTAATATTCATTCACAGTTATCTGACCAGTTCGAAGGAATGAATGAAGATAAGGGTTTAACGTCCCGTCGCCGATTAGTTAGTGTAAGAAACAGCTGGATACCACGACATAGGTACCCAAATCTTGACGAAACCTCCCCCCATGCTTGACTATAGGAATCACGCATACCTTAATGTTTGCTTCTTTTAGGGTTTTCGATACATACGAGGTGCGTCTGAAAAGTTGAGTAAATGGTCTTAGGGAATATAGCAAACAAAAGTTACAACAAAATACCAGTACTGTCCTTCAAAGTAATCGTTATTGGCTACAATAGGCTTCTGACATCGGTTGTACAACAGTTGGAAACAGTCAGCAAACTTTTCTTGTGGTACAGCTCGAAGCATTGAGGTCACGCACTGGTGGATCTCCGTAACCACTCAGACACACACTTTTTACTCATGCTTCAATACCATACGCTTGCACTAACATCCTGTTCTCCGTCGCCATTTTGCCCAATGTGTTGTTGTTGTTGTTGTGGTCTTCAGTCCAGAGACTGGTTTGATGCAGCTCTCCACAATACCCTATCCTGAGCAAGCCTCTTCATCTCCACATAAGAGCGACAACCTACATCTGTCTGAATCTGCTTACTGTATCCATCTCTTGGTCTTCCCCTGCGATTTTTTCCCCATACACTTCCCTCCAACGCTAAATTCACAATTCCTTGATGTCTAAGAATGTGTCCTACCAATCTATCCCTTCTTTTAGTCAAGGTATGCCAGAAATTCCTTTTCTCCCCAATTCTGTTCAGTACCTCCTCATTAGTTACGCGATCCACCCACCTAATCTTCAGCATTCTTCTGTAGCACCATATTTCAAAAGCCTCACATAAAACCAAATGTTGACGCGTTGCTCCATTTTGCGCTCTATGTTGCAATGGCACGAGTTCTCACACTGACCCTGTTAGCTGGTTCGCAGCGTGTACCACCACTTCACTGCAGCGCTTTTCACGATAGGGGACGCTTGTTGACAGGTCCCTCAATGAGTAGCCGCGGGCACTTCATCCTCGCTAGCGCAGTTTGTAAAATATGGGTCGCGCGGTAGTAGCGGAGCGGTATGGGGCGCCACGTTAATACGGATCGCGCGGTCTTCCGCGTCGGAGGATCGAATCCTCTCTCGGGCAGGGATTTTTGATGTCCTTAGGTTATTTTAACTTAGTTTAAGTAGTTTGTAAGACTAGGTTCTGATGACCAACTTAGTTGGTTTCCATAGAACATTTGAACATTTTGTAAAATATGCGACCATTCAACGAACTTTTCAAAATGCTTAAGGGACTTAACTGCCTGGTCATCAGTTCGTAACCTTACAAACTACTTATGAACTAACTTGTACTAAAGACAGCACAAACATCCATGCCCGAGGAGGGATTCGAACCCCCGACGGGGAACAGCTTCGTGCATCGCAGCATAGCGCCTCAATGCGTTCGGCCGCTCCGCCGCTGCCAAATATTTCAAACGCACCTTGTATACACGACTGGTTGCAGGAAGAAATGGAAACGATGATTCAACGGGCCATACCACATATTTAACAGTTGTCAAGTGTCCAGGTTTTATGATTGTGTCACTACTTCCTTCGCAGCTTTGCGGTGGTTTTGGTTATGAAGGGTTTAGCAACTGGAGCCCTTCCTCGAATGTTAAGATATTCTGTGAGGAAGTGGAGAGCACGGCTGCGCAATCCAGACTACATAAAATCCTCACTATAGTACCAACTAATCCAGGAGGTACATTGTTCAAATGTTTGTCAAGCTTATGGGACTTAACTGCGGGGTCATCAGGTCCTAAACTAACACATTACTTATACTCTATCTTATACTAAAGACAGCACAAACATCCATGCCCGAGGGGGGATTCGAACCACTACGGGGAGCGGCCTCGCCCATCGGCTCTTGGCGCCTCAATCCTCTCGGCCACTCCGCCGCGGCAAGGGACATTGAGGAATGAGGATGTGGAGTATTTATTTATTTTGCTGTCTTTTATAATGACCTGTTATATAGATGCTAAAACAGTAATTTGCACAGGTAATTGATTTTTTACACTGAATAATTTCTTCTTAAAACTAGTTAAAATTTAACAATATACAGCTTAACTAACTTATGAAATAAAACTATAAATAATAATTAGAGTAAGCAAAGACAGCACTTGAGACGCTGGAACTGTTTCTCAAGACTCACTTCCGTCAATACACTCTGGCAGATAACAGACCAGAATGCGATCCCTGAGAGACAATGGTTCTCGGCCATTCGAAGAGAGGACTGGGAATTGTCCAAGAAGTCTGTCGATTTCAGTAAGGTGCGGTGGGCGGTGGGAACATTTCAACCGTTCAAGTCACCTGGCCCTGGTGGAGTCTTTCCAGCTCTCCTGCAACAAGCAAGAGAAAATCTTATAACATTCCTGTACGGTTTATTCAGGGTTAGCCTAGCAGCAGGAAGCATTCCCAATGCCTGGAGTGCAGTGTAGGTTGTCTTCATTCCAAAGCTAGAGAGAATTGACAATGCCAAGGGTATGAAACCAATCAGTCTGTCCTTCTTCATCCTTAAAACATCGGAAAAACTGTTCGAGAGAGGAGGTTAACTAGGGCACCTCTACATTCAAACCAACATGCATATCAGTCAGGTTAATCGTGTGAGACAGCACTCCACCAACTCGCTGGGAAGGTGGAGAAAGCACTACACTTTCAGGAAATAGCGCTCTGCATCTTCCTGTATATCGAGGGGGACCTTCGATTCATGGTTAGGGCAGCAGAAGTGCATGACCTATGGACCACTATGTGTAAATGAACTAGGGCCATGCTCAGTGGAAGGAAGGTAGAGGCTACCATCATAAATAAAAAAATCGCAGTGACGTGTTTTACGGCCCACTTTAAATTTGTAGTTTTATAATTTTTTGCAAACATTTCGGACAAAAATAATTATGTAAATAATAAAAAATTATAGTGATATGATTACGACTCCATTATTGTGATAATACCTATGCACCCAACACGTAACCCTTTTAGGAAAAAAAAGTTGTTTTGGTATGGCGGGTCCCGAACCACGGACCATGTGCATCATAATCCAACAGGCTGCCTACTACACTACGGCGAACACCTACGAAATTCGCCCTCAATTTTCGTACTATTGATGCTAATGTGGCATTTTTAGACACTAGATTATCATCTTTCGTACGAAGAAGTACTTGTTTTTGTTAATTCTTCAGTGCGCCGTTGCTTTGAAATAACAACATGTAGCCGGCCGCGGTGGCAGAGGGGACTGAGGCGCTCCAGTCACGGTCTGCACGGCCACTACGGTCGGGGGTTCAAATCCCCCCTCGGGCATGGATATTTGTGCCGTCCTAGTTCGTAAGTAGTTCATAAGTAGTTTGTAAGTTTAGGGACTGATGACCCCGAAGTTAAGTCCCATAAGCTTAACAAACATTTGAACATTTGAACAACATGTAAGTTATAATAAGGAAATCATCAAATACGCAACGCAAGGTGGCGTATGCCAGAGAGAGTTCCTGGCGTGGAATGTCACGTGACATCTGCGAACGGTTAGTTTTCGTAAAATCAATGGAGGGTGTCAAACCTCCGTTATTTTTGCAAATATCTCTGCAACGATGTAAGATATGAAAAAAATATAGTAGAGCGAAGTTGTTGAGAATTTTCCCCTCTACCAATTAGGTCATTCAATTTTCGTGTCAGATGAACAGTTCGTTTGAAATTACAATTATATTACAAACGGCTATTTTTGGAATTACTGCCGTATTTTTTATCCGAAAATTTTTTAAAAGGGAGGTTCTGGTCTCTGGAGGCCTAAAATTATGTCTGTAAAATTTGGTGCCAATCGGTTGAACGGTTCGTCTTAAAAAGTGGGAACACGCTACGGACAGACAGACGGACAGACAGACATATATCCCAAAATCGCCTTTATTTTTGCAAATATCTCTGAAACGATACCAGATATGAAAAAAACATAAAAGATCAAAGTTCTAGAGAATTTTTCCTCTACAAATTCGGTTATTCAATTTTCGTGTCAGATGAATAGTTAAGCCATTAGCTTCATTTAAATTTCGAGCTGTCAAAAAACGATCGCAAAGGCCCACTTTTAGTGTTACTACCGTAATCTAAAGTGGGCCAAAATGGTAATCAACACCACTAGAGGTTGCCCGCTTGGAGGAGCTCTGTCCTCTTTATTGTGGAATATAGTGGTGAACGAACTCATTGGAGAACTAAACTCTAGATTTGCCGGCCGCGGTGGCCGAGGTGACTGCGGCGCTCCAGTCACGGTCAGCACGACCACTACGGTCGGGGGTTCGAATCCCCCCTCGGGCATGGATATTTGTGCCGTCTTTAGTCTTAGGTAGTTCATAAGTAGTTTGTAAGCTTAGGGACTGATGACCCCGTAGTTAAGTCCCATAAGTTGTACAAACATTTGAACATTTTTGAAACTCTAGATTACAGGTACGATGCCAAGAGAAGTGGCATGAGAATGAAAGGCGCGTACGCCGATATGGCTATAATGTGGACGCGAAGCCTGAAGTAGAAAATGTTACACTGGTATTAATTTATAATTTACTTCTTAACAATATCGTGGAATATAATTATTTTTTACATATAAACAGTAAGAAATGTAGATCTAGGGAACATTTGTTACAGATAAATGGCTACTTTGACGTAAAGGAGGAAGAGGAAAATATCATTTCGGAAACTACACGAAGGGAAATGGGATGGCGAAAAGAGAACTTCAAGTAAAGGATTTACATCATTGACAAAAATTTTATTATGTAATAATAACTAACTGTACATAAACAATAAGACCATATTTTAGAGAAAATATGCTTACATACGATTGACTGACCACGTAAGAAGGGATTACCTATTAAAATGAATGAAATGTACCTTTTTTCTTTGTTTGATGCGGCAGTTGAACTAGTAGGGCCCGTCATGTAATTCACCTCCACGTGGAGGTGGAGCCTCGGGGAGATCTTTTGTCCTCTTTCTGGGTATACGGGACAGATTTATTATACATTTAAAATCTACATCCTTGAAATCGGAAATAGGAAGTTGTAAAAGACGGGAAAAATCGTACTGACGTGTATTACGGCCCACTTTAGATTTGCCTGTAGTTTTATGATATTTTCAAACATTTCGGACTCGAATAATAAAAATATAAATAATAAAAATTGATTGATGATACGATTACAAATCTACTATTGTGATATCTATACACCCAACGCGTAATATTCTTTCTGACCGTATTTTAACAAGCAACCAAAATAATTTGATATTTGAGTTTAGCTTTGACAAATATACTCTGTTTTGAACTTTTGCCTCATAAACAATTATTTTAATCTCTCTCCCACACTTTCATTATCACTTAATTTACTCATCTTAGGGAACGATCTTATTATGTTATTAGGATAGATGCCAAGATTAATATTTTTATTTTATCTAGACGAGGTATGTCACGTGACATTTCCTAATCAACAAATATCTCTGTAACGGTTCGAGTTACGAAAAATACATAACAGAAGGAAGTTGTAGAAAATTTTGTCCTCTACAAAATCGTTCGTTCAATTTTAGTGTCATATGAACGGTTTGTTTATAATTACAAGTACAAACGGCTTTCTTAGTGTTACTAACGTATTGTTTGTCCCAAAAATTTGAATTAGGGAGGTTCTGGTCCATGGAGGCCAACTATTGTCTGTAAAATTTGGTGCTGATCGGTTGAACGGTTCGACCTAAAATGTAGGAACACGCTACGGACAGACAGACAGACATCATCAAATATCTGTGAAACAATGCAAGATATGAAAAACTAATAAGAGAGCATAGTTGTAGAGAATTTTCTCCTCTACAATTTTGTTTATCCAATTTTCGTATCAGATGTACGGTTAAGCCGTTATTTTCATTTAAATTACGATCTGTCAAAAGGCGATCGCAAAGGCCCACTTTTAGAGTTACTACCGTAACCTAAAGTGGGCCAAAATGATTTAAGAGCGATCTGACGGGATAGGTTGAGTGTTAGACGTTTCCTCACCTGCATTGCCCAGGGATGTGGTCTAGAAATTTGACCCCGAGACCGACGTCATTGTGCAGTGCCTTCATAGGTTAATAATTAGAATGTGCAAATTTACTATGCTTGTCTTCAGTTATTCAAGGTGCGATTATACTGCGGGTGAAGGGTGGCTCTTACAGTTGTTGTATTATGTGTTCGAAATCAAATGTTGTAATCCTAAGTGACCAAACTTATGTGGTCATCGGTCCCTAGTATTCAGACACCTGGTTGACAATGACATACAACTTCGTGGCACCTTGAAACGTGTCCATAGAAAATTATTTTTACAAGAAAATGTCTAATATTGTGCCTCCTGTTTTGTATCGAGTAACTTGCTTGCAAGAAAATGTATAATATCGCTTCTACTGTATGTATCGATATGTGTAAAGTTTCATCTCTGGCAAAGATCATGTATTGCATAGCATTGTAGCTCGCACTGAGAGAGAGAGTAGCACTAGTGGTTCAGCTCGCTTAGAGAGCGGTTGGGTTGTGTGTATGGCTCCGATGTAGAGCAGAGGCTGCTTTGCCAGCAAGTCAGAAGTTGTATTATGTAGGTAATGTAATGCTGTTTATCAATAATAAGTAACTTAACCCTGTTTCATATTTCATTTACGTAGTTAGAAAATTAACCCACTTCCTTCATTTGATAATTACTTGATTTAGTGGAGTGTTGATTTGAATAACATTATTGAACATATTTCATTATTGGTGCGATAGTAAGATAATAGTTGATTTGGATTTCAATAATAACTGATCGACATTAATTCTCACAGTCAAGCATTAAGAAAGTGATTTGTGGTTTTTCTTATATCTTTCTCGCAGTCAAAATTTTTGAGTATAGTCAGTGTCTGTTTCAAAAGGTTACATGTCACAGTTGTTTACTTAAAAGATCCGTTGCGCACAAAATCAATTTAATGCACTGTTTCTTGTACATTAAGATCAGGGCCATAATTAAACCAAATAGCTGAGTTAATGAACAATTTATTGTCTGATTTAACGAAAGGTTCAACATTACAAAACACGCGTACAGTTCTTAACCTTCCATAGCCTTGATGACTCCTTCCACTCCCCCAAATACACGTTCAATCAGGTGCTGGAAAGTTTTTTGGGGAATGGCAGCCAATTCTTCAAGGAGTGCTGGACTGGGGAGAGGTATCGAAGTAATTCGATTGGGGTCTGACGCGAACTCGGCGTTCCAAAACATCCCAAAGGTGTTCTATAGCATTGAAGTCAGGACTCTGTGCAGGTTAGTCCATTGAAGTAATGTTATTGTCATGTAACCTCTCCGCCACTGACCGTGCATTATGAACAAGTGCTCGATCGTGTTGAAAGACGCAATCTTCGTCGCCGATTTGGTCTTCAAGAGTGGGAAGCAAGAAAATGCTCATAGGCTCAATGTAGACCTGTGCTTGTGATATTCCTGGCCTGTGGCCACTTCATATTTCTGGCCGCTGGCCGTTTCTTTGCTAACATCGTGTCTTAAACGCGGAAGAACGACAGCAGTGCAGCATATGTTGAAATGTGGGGTGGGGAGCAGTAGCATATGGCGCAGTAGGTGCTGGTTCCCGTGGGAAAGCCCGCCTATGTTACTGGTGCTCTCCTCGCATTGGCTGCTGCATTTCACGACACGTGATTTCTTTTGAAATTACTTTTGTTTATTATAAACTAAATATTAATTATTCAGAGCTGAGAATTTATTATAAATATCTCTCAAGGACAGGCTAGATTTGGACAGTTTAAAAAGTTTAAGTTGCCTTCTCTTATTGTAACAAGAGAAGTGCGATTTTGCAGAAGGCGCGCGACGGCCCTGTTTTGGCACGAAATAGAGCGTCAGGTGCCCTCTCGCAACGCGCCGCAGTTTCAGTCTCGAGCTGACCACCATACGCGCCGGACCGCTCCGGTCATGAGTTAAGATGTTTGTAATAGTGATGACAGTCGAGGTCTCAACATGAACTATGGGCAGCATAGGCCGTATCATATTAACAATAGTTGCTAATTTTTTTTATTATTTATTTAATAAATGGCATCCCTGACAATTGAAAATCTCGCGAGTCACTTATTATGCTTCCATCATACAGAACTTATTTTAGCCTCACTTGTATGCTGTAGAAGAACCTACGACCTGTGTGCTGTCTTCTGCGCTGGGGACACAACTATAGAAGACAACAGGTTAGTCAGAACTCTAAGCTTTCCATAACGTTTTGGACAGCAACTACGGCACCTCGTGCGTACTGTAGGGCGGTACAAACGCACACTGCTACGCAACAGCATCCGCAAGGATGCGGAGGTTTAAGGGGACTTGTGGGAGGAAGCAGTATTAACTTCTCCGTCCGCAAATAAAACCCTAGGAAGCTTGTACATGGCATCCCTGGTGGGGAACGTACAATTCGGTACGATATAAACAGTTACAGTGAGGAGATAAACGGTGGAAGTGATTCGCGATCTGTTAAACATCAAGAATTTTACTAATAAAGTGACCGTTAGCCAGTTGATGTACGCGAGTGAAGCAAGTGCAAGTGTTGTGTTCGCGGTCCATTGGATTACGTAACTTCAAGAATCGACGAGCTAAAGAACGGCGGCGTCGCAACACTTCACCGGGCACGTCGACGGAACAGCAACGCTCAGCGCCATAGCAGACAGAAGAGGGGTGCGGCGCCTGAAAGGAACAGCCGTAAACATCGCCAGCAGCGGCAGACGACGACTCCATCTATTAGCGGAGCTACAACCACCAGCCTTCACGTCGCAACAACTGCACATCGCGACGCGAGGAACAAACAGGAGTTAAGTGCCAACTCCTGTAAATTATAATTAATTGTGTATGTTTGTTAATTAAATTTGGAAATTAAAAACTAGCGTAAAAAGTATATTAGAAATGGAAAATGAGGGAAAGACTAGGTATTATCTGAGAAGTAGGGACGGAGAATGTGTTCAAGATACAGGTAATGATCATTCAGGTCAACTACCTCAGATTCAGGGTGACAATATCAGTCCATATTTTGTAGCGAATATGAGTGAATTGCAATCTAATATTGGCCAGGATATAGAGGTTAATCAGATCAATAGCACACTTAATGTAGAACAAAGTGCTGTGGAAAATGTTGTAAGTGACGTGCAGAGAGATACACAAGTTTGTCAATCTGTCGCTCCTAACCATACTGACGTGGTAAATCTGGATGCAGCTGTCAGAGAAGATGTGTCTGGCGCCTGCATAACAGAGGAGCAGATGGACGTATCATGTGACAGAAGCCATAGCACAGCTTCAGCTGATACGTTGCCAGTAGAAAGTAGTGGAGAGAAGGAAACTGGTATTGACAATAATAGTATATCAATGCTTAGCGATATGTTAGCTAAATTAAATCATAACATGCTTGCTAAGTTAGATCAAAGCATGAATAAGTTGGCAAACGATATTAATGCAAAATTTGATCAAAACAAAGAGGAACAAAATCAGAGCATGAATAAGTTGGTGAATGAAATTAAAGAACAAAAACAAGGCATAAATAAGTTAGTAGCAAAACTTGACCAAAACATTGAAAGATTAGACCGTGTGATAGAGGAAATACGTACACCAATGGCTAGTGTAAATAATAAATTCCAGGGCTTAGAAAACAGAGCAATTAATAATAAAGAAAAAACAGAAAAGTGTTTTAAACAATTAGATTTGGAAATTTGTAAAAATGACGTAGTACACAGGGTGGACTCTGAAGGAAGCAAAATTAACGAAAGATTACAGGTTAATAGTGACACGCTGTATACTGTTACAAATAAGGTAGAGTGTTTGAGAAAGGAACAGGCTAACATTAGTATAACATGTAAAGATGGATATCTGTCACAGAAATCAGACATCGAAAAACTGAACAGAAATGTAGCATTAATTGACAGTATAGTGTCACAGGTAGGCACATCAAGTACAAGTAATGCAAATGCA
This sequence comes from Locusta migratoria, assembly GCA_026315105.1. NCBI lineage: Eukaryota > Metazoa > Arthropoda > Insecta > Orthoptera > Acrididae > Locusta > Locusta migratoria. Next base: position 357,599,710 of record CM048748.1, read on the forward strand.
CCTCACAGTAAATTAACAGAGATCGAGCAGAAACTGAATGAGCTGCCCGATTCATGTAATTTAGTGGAAAATATTAGCACCAATGAAAATGAACTTGAGAGAAAACTTGAAGCGTGGGTGGAACAGGAACGTAAGGAAGGTATAAGTAACATAGTTGATGTTGCAAATGATCCTTATTCATACAAATTTCACAATGTTTCAAGGACAGGTAGTGTGCATCCGGTTGCTTTCATCAGGCAGTTCGATGGTGTTATTCCTAATAACATAACAGAACAACAAAAGATGAAAATCGTTGTATGTAGATTTGTAGGTGATGGAATTTCGTGGGGAACAGCAGCTATAAACATTTGTAAAACATATCAGGAGTTTGTCACTGCATTTCTCAACCAATACTGGTCTGAAAGCACACAAAATAATATACACACTGAAGGCCGCAGGAAAGACTACAAGTATAAATTTAAAGTCAGGCCCAAAATAATTAAGGAACTTGTTCAGAAGTTTCATGGAGTCAAGATATTAAAAAGCATGGACTTGACTGCTAGCTTCTGGCAAATACAGCTAAAAGAAAATTGTTGCAATTACACTGCTTTTACATATGGAAGAAGGTGTTGTCAGTTCAGAGTGTTGCCTTTTGGTCTGAAAATATCAACATCTGCCTTCATACGCAAATAGGTACATGTACCTCAGGGGGCAATAGCGCTCTTTGCTTTGCCAGGTAACTGACGCCTACCAGGTACCCTAGTTAACTAGTAGTTTATTTCCTTTCCTTTCATGCTGTTAGTTCTTCCTATTACTATTCAGTCTGACCTCTTTTCTATCGTCTTTACTTTCTTCTCTATCCATACCTCAGGGGGCAATAGCGCTCTTTGCTTTGCCAGGTAACTGACGCCTACCAGGTACCCTAGTTAACTAGCAGCTTACTTCCTTTCCTTTCACGCTGTTATTTCTTCCTCTTACTATTCAATCCGAACTCTTTTCTATCGTCTTTACTTTCTTCTCTATCCAAATAACAGATTCGACGAAAACACTAATTTAGACGAGTAAATAAAAACCAGGATTTGACATGAGTAAGTAGGAATACGAGATTTACAGAGTTAATACGTACTGAATTTGGCTTAATGAGAGTATGTAACAAATATGGAGTATGGTAAATATTGTAACTCAGCAGTAAACATCTGCATAGCACGAGTTACCTTTGCAAAGTTAAGTGGCTGTCACAGATATTCTCGGGACGAAACATAACAGCTGACTACATTATTGAAGGATTTTTTTTATTTAATTTATTCCAATACTGTTTACTCTGATTATTATATGGTAATATAGGACGCTGAGAAGAGGACGGCGCAACAACAGGTGAGTGAACCTAATGAAAATGGCTGTTGGACATAGGCAATGTAAAACAAGGTTTTATTATGAATGGTATGAGGAACGAGGTGTATGGTCTGCTTTGTGTACTTTTAAGCAAGTATTGAGAAGGTAGTAAGAAGGGTCAAGTACAGGTGACTGATAAATAGGCTCATTATTGAGAAATAGTAAAGTGGTAGTAAAGGGGTCAAGTACAGGTGACTGGTAGATCCGGCCTGGAAGTCGACTCATTATGGTTATATGTATGGTGTTTTAGGCGGCAGAGAAGTCGTCATTTGTGGAATATTGAAAATAGGTAGGTGACGCAGTGTGTGCCTCACTCTACATTTATTAAATTAGAAATACACAGTAGCAGAAATGGCACCATTTTTTGAGTACATTTATCCTATGCTCTTACACACCTATGAATTAGTATATGTATAAATTATATGATATTTTTGACCTGTTGCGCCTCCACATAAACCTCAGGAAATCATAACACATCAGAGCGATAAACAACTTATACTATGGAAAATGTATATCTTACATAATGGAATTTCACCGTCAGCTCTCAATGAAAGCAACCATCCGTCAGTCGGAATTATATTTTGCATTTATGCAGCAAATAGTTTCTGTTGATTTCTGTGATCAGCATTTTGCATTAAATATTGAGCAATATGACAAGCTATATATAGCCTATTACAGTGAATATAAACACGACATCTATTTGCCAACAGTACGGTATTAAATATTAGACATGGCATGTGTTGTCAATTGTAATATGTGAATATAGGTAACATCTGATGACAACATAGAGTATTGTCAATGAATGAAGGGTCAGTGACCCAATTGTGAAACATATATATGACTTAATGTATCAAAGTGTGTCACGAAAGATATTTAAATGTATGACAGAATAGGTAACTGAGGAAATATGGGAAAGTTCAATGACCTAAGAAAGCAACGTAATTGGTAACTACCATTTACTGAATGTGTATTATTCTTGATTCAATATGCAAAATGTCTGCATTGATTTGATTTTATAAATGTATTTGTAATCATACATTTTATGTACCACTTTAAGTATATCCTTGGTATGTACAAGCGTGTGAAGCCAGCAGTGCAAAGTAGGCTATGAGAAATGTTATTAAAAGTACAAAGTCATGAGTGCCTAGTGTTGAATTTGCACTCAATGCGTGTGTCAAAAGTGCAAAGCCGAAAGTGAGTAGGCAATTCAATTAATAAAACGAGAAAGAGTTGAGATGCTTGATGGACGGCATTGTGCCGATAAAAGCGATAAATGGCCTCGTGCCAAAAATAGTTTCATTTGTTTTGTCAACAATCGGAGTTGTGGTGGTTTTGATGGACGGCAATGCCCCGTAAGTTAGTAATTTTATGTAACGCAATGTACTATGTGTCGTGGTGGTATTGATGGACGGCAATGTGCCGAGAAATTAATTGGTGTTATAAGCGGCCATGAGCCGAAATTCTAAATGTCATATATTTAAATGGCAAGGTGCTAAATAAATTTTGTAAACATCGACGGCAAAGCGCCGATTTTAAATCACAACTATTAAGAGGTTTTATGCCTGCTGTATTTCCTGGTATTTTTCAAAGTAACAGTGTTACTTATCTATTGTTTAATCGTATATTTTCTGAATGTGTTTAGTAATTTGTAACTTTGAGATTTTGTGTGTGTATTTTCAGAATGATATTTAGGATATATATCAGTATTTATATGTAGTTTAATATATTGTAAAGTTAGCTAATTCAAAGCTGCCCAAGTTCAATTTATGCAGGGTTATAATTTTGATGTTTCTTTACCTTTTTGTGTAATCATTTTTTATTTAGATGGGGAGATTTAGAAATAATGGTTTCAATATTTATGTAAGTTCTTGAGAGATAATGGGTACTATTTTTCAAAATTTAGAGGGTTCTTATTTCCAACTTGTCTGTTGTCTTTGAGAACATTCCAAGTTTGGAAATCTCCGAAGGAAGGGGATGTGTGATATTCCTGGCCTGTGGCCACTTCATATTTCTGGCCGCTGGCCGTTTCTTTGCTAACATCGTGTCTTAAACGCGGAAGAACGACAGCGGTGCAGCATATGTTGAAATGTGGGGTGGGGGGCAGTAGCATATGGCGCAGTAGGTGCTGGTTCCCGTGGGAAAGCCCGCCTATGTTATTGGTGCTCTCCTCGCATTGGCTGCTGCATTTCACGTCACGTGATTTCTTTTGAAATTACTTTTGTTTATTATAAACTAAATATTAATTATTCAGAGCTGAGAATTTATTATAAATATCTCTCAAGGACAGGCTAGATTTGGACAGTATAAAAAGTTTAAGTTGCCTTCTCTTATTGTAACAAGAGAAGAGCGATTTTGCAGAAGGCGCGCGACGGCCCTGTTTTGGCGCGAAATAGAGCGTCAGGTGACCTCTCGCAACGCGCCGCCGTTTCAGTCTCGAGCTGACCACCATACGCGCCGGACCGCTCCGGTCATGAGTTAAGATGTTTGTAATAGTGATGACAGTCGAGGTCTCAACATGAACTATGGGCAGCATAGGCCGTATTATATTAACAATAGTTGCTAATTTTTTTATTATTTATTTAATAAATGGCATCCCTGACAATTGAAAATCTCGCGAGTCACTTATTATGCTTCCATCATACAGAACTTATTTTAGCCTCACTTGTATGCTGTAGAAGAACCTACGACCTGTGTGCTGTCTTCTGCGCTGGGGACATAACTATAGAAGACAACAGGTTAGTCAGAACTCTAAGCTTTCCATAACGTTTTGGACAGCAACTACGGCACCTCGTGCGTACTGTAGGGCGGTACAAACGCACACTGCTACGCAACAGCATCCGCAAGGATGCGGAGGTTTAAGGGGACTTGTGGGAGGAAGCAGTATTAACTTCTCCGTCCGCAAATAAAACCCTAGGAAGCTTGTATGCTGTGATAGTGCCGCGCAAAACAACAAGGGGTCCAAGCCACCTCCATGAAAAACTCGACCACAAGGCAACATCATTGCCTCCGAATTTTACTGTTGGCAGTACACACGCTGGAAGATGATGTTCACCGGGCATTCGCCATAACCACACCGTGCCATCGGATCACCACACTACGTTTTTCCACTGTTGAATCGTTCAATGTTTACGCTCCTTACACAAAGCGAGGCGACGTTTGGCATTGATCTACGTGAGTGTGGCTTATGGACAGACACTCGACCATGAAATCCAAGTTTTCTCACCTCCTGTCTACTTGCAGTGGATCCTGGTGCAGTTTGGAATTCCTGTGTGATGGTCTGGATATATGCCTGCATATTACACTGTATGACCCTCTTCAACTGTCGGCGGTCTCTGTCAGACGAGGTCAGCCTGTACGCTTTCGTGTTGTACGTGTCCCTTTACTATCATATCAGAATCAGTAGACCTAGGGAAGTCTAGATGTGTGGAAATCTCGCGTACAGACTTCTGCCACAAGTGACACCCAATCACCTGAACACGTTCGAAGTCCTTGAGTTGCCCATCCTGTTCTTTCATTATGTCTAATCACTACAGAGGTCTCTAATATGGAGAAGCTGGCAGTAGATGGCAGTACAATGCACTTAATATGAAAAACGTATTAGATTAGATGACATAAAAGTTTTCTGGGTATGGTACCGCGTCATGATGTAAGGCTATTACTTAAATAACCAACGTTTCGGCCAACGTTACAGTGGCCTTCATCTGGGTAACTGATACCCAGATGAAGGCCACTGTAACGTTGGCCGAAACGTTGGTTATTTAAGTAATAGCCTTACATCATGACGCGGTACCATACCCAGAAAACTTTTATGTCATCTGACACTGGCCGCGGAAGCCTACGTAATTGTATTAGATTAGATTATATTATTACTTGTTCCATAGATCATATATACGACATATCGTAATGATGTGGAACATGTCAGTTTAGTTACTGGTGTCTAAACATGACAGTCAATATTTACGGATTTTTCATTTTAATTTTAATTTTTGCACTTATTTTAATTTTTTATTTTCTTTATTTTTTATTTCATTTTAAATTTTATCTAAAAATTCATGTAAAATGTAGAAGGAGTTGCCATTCCGAAATTCCTTTACTTTCTTTTTAAATACCAGTTGGCTATCTGTCAGACTTTTGATGCTATTTGGTAAGTTTACGAAGACTTTTGTGGCAGCATAATTCACCCCTTTCTGTGCCAATGTTTTTGAATAGTGAATATCACCCTTTCTCCTAGTGTTGTAACTATGCAGACGGCTATTACTTTTGAATTGGGTAGGATTGTTAATAACAAATTTTGATAAGTGAATCTATATACTGTAGAGCTACAGTGAAGATCCCTAGATCCTTAAATAACTGTCTGCAGGATGAGCTTGAGTGGGCTCCAGCAATTATTCTGATTACAGGATTTTGTGCAATGAATACCTTTTTACTAAATTTTGAATTAACCCAGAATATGATCCCATATGAAAACATTGAATGAAAATAGGCGTAATAAGTTAATTTACTAAGATGTCTATCACCAAATTTTGCAATGACCCTGATAACATAAGTAACTGAACTCAGATGTCTCAGCCTTCTATTTGTTTATTCCAATTCAATCCCTCATCAATGCAAACACGTAAAAATTTGGAATATTTTACCTTAGCTGCAGATTTCTGTTCAAAGACTATATTTATAAATGGTATCATGCCATCTAATATATAAAGCAGTGTGTCCTTATGTTTGTACGTGTTACATACAAATCTACAGTTCTGTTCCAATCTCTATGAAATTTGGTACACGTAAGGTTCAATCAAAAAATGTTCAAATATTTGTAGAACTTATGGGACTTAACTACGGGGTCATCAGTCCCTAAGCTTACAAACTACTTATGAACTAGCTAAGACTAAGAACGGCACAAATATCCATGCCCGAGGGGGGAGTCGAACCCCCGACCGTAGTGGCCGTGCAGACCGTGACTGGAGCGCCTCAGTCTCCTCGGCCACCGCGGCCGGCAAAGTTCAATCCATGACGGTCGCCGTAAGTGTAAGAATCACACACGATATATAGTTCACGAGATATGACGTCATAAACAATAAGATGCGCTAAAAACTCCTGCATTTTGCGACAATGCTGCTCATTTTGTCCTAAACCATTGTACCGATTTCAACTAAATTTGGTACACACATTCCTTACCGTGAGGTAACAATTGCTGCACGGTTAAGAATAACATTCGGCATGTGGTTCAAAAGATATTACGTCATAACCAATAGAAATCGTAAAAAAGTCATATAATGCGGCGAATTTCAAATCTTTATTAAACTTTTTCTCGCTGGCAACCATAGTAAAATAATGAAAGGAAAAAAGTTTTTCGCTTCATACTTTTCCGCTGTTTATGGAGTAAACCTACGGCTCTCGGTATGACGTTACAATTTATAATTTGAACACTACGAATTGTAGTGACAGGAAATTTTACAGACAGAATACACATATATAGTTGAATGTAGCTTCTAAATTGCATCACATTCTGACACGTGGTTCATCAGATATGAGCAGATAAACAGTAAGGATCCATTGTTGATGGACAAAAGCTAGGGCATTCGGTAAGACGTTACAAATTATAATTTGTACACTACAAACTGTAGCCGCAGGAAATTTTACAGGCAGTATACACGCATATAGTTGAGTGTACCTTCTAAATTGTATCACAGTAAGACACATAGTTCATGAGATATGATCACATAAACAGTAACGTTCATGGATAACTGCCCCATCACGCACCAAGTTTTAATCTATTACTTCTTTACTACTAATAGTATTCTCAACAGATTTTACAGACAAACAGCCCTTATACAAATGAATATATACCTGAAAAATGGCAGGTATAAATAAATAATACCCGGGCAACGTCGGGTTTTCAGCTAGTCTACTATATGAAAACGTATATACTGGGTTTTATCAAAGTTTAATGAGGGTCCATTTGTAAAGAACCATATAATAATTTTCTGAAAGACCTCATTTAAAATTTCATCAGTTAATTCCTGTTTGTTAGGCGTGATAGCTACACTTGTATCATCAGCAAAAAGAACTAGCTTAGCATTGTCGTGGATATAGAATGGCAAGTCTTAATATATATCAAGAACAGGAAAAGACCCAAGACCGAACCTTGTGGGACCCCATTTTTTTTATAATTCCCCGGTTAGAGGAATTATTGCTTCTTCTATATTATATTTTGGGGGGGTGTCCGGATACTTGCTTAAGAAGGCCCTGGACGTTAGCTTGGCGCTAGCAGGCAGGCGAGGAGTGGCGCCTTCCTCGGCGGCAATCGGGCCGTTGGCGTGGGCGGGCGATCGAAGTGCGCGGGCGGGCTGCGCGACCTGGAAGAAGGCGGGAAGCGGGTCACGCGCTTTCACAAGGCCGGCCTCGCCTCGCAACACCTGCAGCCGCTGACTCAGGCCGCAAAGGCCGCGCAGTCACACTCGCTCGCCGCCGCTCTTCGCAATACCGACTGCCGCCGCGCTCACTTAGACAGTCCGAGTCTTATTCATCAGTTCTGATGCCCACTGTCACGGTTTTAGTCAACAATTATGGGTATGAAGTCTGCCTGTATGCAAAACACTGTATATACTTACCATCCACAGTGGCGGCGATTAGGGGCGCCAGGGGGGGCAGTTGCCCCCCCCCCCCCCCCACTTTCTGGGAAAAATTTTCGGATGAGTTTATGGACTTTTGATGAATGAAGAGTTCCATTCAGCACAGCAACACATCATTCTGGGAATGTTTACAGCCTATACAGATGTTAGCAATTACGATCCGATGAGTGGAAAAACCAATAGTTAAAAACTTTATAAAGATTTGTTATTCTAAAGAATGTACAGTTTTCAAATCATATTAAAAAAAGTAAAACATAGGTTAAAGTTCGAACGACCCAAAACATGAATTTTCAGAGATTTGTGATGGCGTGGAGGATCTGGAACATGTCCCTGAAAATTGCTCCACTGCTTGTTCGTAACTCTTTGTGTCGGTAGCGGGTGAGAGATTATTTTTCTTTTGCATTTGTTAAATGCTTGTTAGTGATAAAGGGTTAAACATGACGCATATGCACGTGATGTAGTAGGGTGAGCGGCAGTATTAATTTTATCCCTTGACATTTTACATTTCTTAATTTCAGAAACAATTTGCATAACCCTTAACTGAAATTCCACTACCTCATCGTCGTAAAATGATTCAAGAGTTGGAACTATCCCGCTAAAAAAAAGGCATATGCCGACTGGATTTTATGTGTGGTGCATTAATGAGCTATACCTCTACAGGTACGATGGCCGAAACAGGGAGGATAGAAAACGTAGACACGGAATGGCAAGAAATGCATTTCTGAAGAAGAGAAATTTGTTCACATCAAATATAGATTGAAGTGTTAGAAAATCTTTTTTGAAGGTATTTGTCTGGAGTGTAGCCTTATATAGAAGCGAAACGTGGACGATGAATAGTGAAGACAAGAACCGAATAGAAGCTTATGAAATGTGTTGTTACATTTCTTAATTTCAGAAACAATTTGCATAACCCTTAACTGAAATTCCACTACCTCATCGTCGTAAAATGATTCAAGAATTGGAACTATCCCGCTAAAAAAAAAAGGCATATGCCGACTGGATTTTATGTGTGGTGCATTAATGAGCTATACCTCTACAGGTACGATGGCCGAAACAGGGAGGATAGAAAACGTAGACACGGAATGGCAAGAAATGCATTTCTGAAGAAGAGAAATTTGTTCACATCAAATATAGATTTAAGTGTTAGAAAATCTTTTTTGAAGGTATTTGTCTGGAGTGTAGCCTTGTATAGAAGCGAAACGTGGACGATGAATAGTGAAGACAAGAACCGAATAGAAGCTTATGAAATGTGTTGTTACAGAAGAATGCTGAAATTTAGATAAAAGTTTCTGAATAGAATTGGGGATAAAAGAACATTGTGGCATAACTTGAGTAAAAGGAGGGAGCAATTGATAGGACAGATTCTGAGAGATCAAGGTATCACCAATTTATTACTTGAACGAAGTGTGGGCGTAAAAACTGTAAGAGGGAGGTCATGTGATCAGTACAGTAAGCAGGTCCAAAAGGATGTAGGTTGCAGTACTTATTCTGAAATGAAGAGGCTTGCACAGGATAGGGTAGCATGGAGAGCTGCATCGAACCAGTCTTCGGACTGAAGACCACAACAACATCCTCTACAGGATCAAGCTTCCTTTTCTTGTAAACGCAGCAACTAAACACTGACAGCAACAGCACGGCTAAGCAACAAAGGAAACGACAAATGCAGTCTACGCTGCACAGTTGGCAGCGAACATCTGCAACTCGCTATGCCATGAAATCTACCGTCTGCTGCCGAGAGCTTCCGAGAGGTGACCCGCAACCCGCAAGCCAGGTTATAGTTTGCGGATAGTACTGTTCCAGCACAAAGGTTGTCCTCTGTGTTTGGCGTAGTTCTGGTCCTATCGAATGCAGTTGTGTTTGTGTATGCACTTTTGTATCTTTTAGTTAACAATGAAGCGTTCTTCAGGAAAAACGTTATTCGATTTCTTCAGCAAAAGGCAGAAATCCCAAGAAGGATTACAGTCCCACACAGCCCTAAATATTGCAGTTGCTCCGGGTCCAGATAGTGACTTGGCTGAAGTGTCAGTGTCACAGCAATAGATGAACCACAGAGAATTTCGTCAGTGACAGAATCAACAATTGAAATAGTTACCGGTATACCTACACCTACACCTTCAAGTGCTGAGAGTGTATTGCCTGTAAGTAAGACTACTCAGTCGAATAGTCCTTCTCAGCTTCAATTTGAACAAAGAGATCCAATTCATAGTAGACAAGCAGCATCAAACTTTTTAAAAAATGGCCCTTTTCAACCTATTATTGATAAGTACCCAGAAACAAAGGGTAGAAAGTTCAGAAGTATGTGGTACACAAATTACAATTGGTTATAATACAGTGTTGCTGCTGATAAAGCTTTTTGATTCCCATGTCGTTTGTTCGGTTCCACAGGTTGTTATGATGAAACATTCATAACTAATGGGTTTAAAAACTGGAAACGCTTAAAAGAGCACGAAAAACTTCTACTCACCTCAATGCTCTTCATCGTTGGCAGGAAGATTTTAAAAGTAAAGAAAGTGTGGTAAGCAACATTTCAACACATCATCAAGAAGAAGTAAAAAAAATCGTGTGATTATCTGAAGATTTTATTCCAGTCCCTACTTTTCATGGCCAAGCAGGGAATAGCACTTCTGGGTCATTGAGAAAATGAGGAGTCTGATAACAGGAATAATTATGTGGAGTTATTGAAGCTAAGATCAACAGAAAACTCTTTATTAAAACAAAATTTTTTTAGACAGAGATAAGTTTTTCAATTATGTTCATCACGATGTTCAAAATGAAATGATTGAAATCATGGCAAATTTGGCCACGCAGTACATATTTGATGATGCTGAAACATCGAAACAATACTCCGTGATTTTTGATGAAACTCCAGATGTGTCACATCAAGAACAATTGACTCTTGTTATAAGATATGTAACAGAAAAGCTCGAAATCAAAGAAAGCTTGAAACATGAGTGGTTCTTACAAGGGTGTCGCTGTGAGGATGAAAGAACAAAACCCGAATGTTATGTTTGTACATTGCTATATGCATTCTCTAAATCTTGCACTTGCCGATGCATCTAAAAACCTTCCTTCTGTTCGCAACGTTTTTAGCACAGTCCAACAACTCTACTGTTTTATTGAGGCTTCGCCTAAAAGACGTGCAGTATTTGCCACAGTAAAAAGTGCACCATGTGCAGTCAAAGAAGGAATAAATAAGGATTTGTCCTTGAAAGCACTAAGTGACACAAGATTTAGCAGCAGATATGAAAGCTTGCGAGCAGTCCAACAACACTTAATAGATATACTGCACACTATGGAAAATATTCAAACTAGGGACTCCAAAACTGATGGAGATGCTCACGGATTGATTACATGTATTACCAAGTTTGAATTTATTTTTTGTATCGAATACTATGAAGTACTTTTTTGAAAAAACTAACATTCTTTCAAAGTACATACAGAATCATGATGTATCCATTCGTGAAGTAGTCCAGGTGGCTGACAGCGTAGTTATGTCCATAAATTGTTTGAGAAATGAAGAAGGGTTCCAAGTTCAAAGCAAACGTCCACCTGGAGCCTACTTTTTAAAAACATTTTTCTACCCTTTGTTAGCTGGCTCTACTCTGAAACTTGGAACTACTGCTGACGGCTTCGATGATGAACAACTCAATTTGTAAGGACCGTATCAAAGAAGCATGTTTTGCTGTGAGTTCCGCATTTGGTTTGGAAAATGATAATTTAGTCTCAGAAATGCATTTTCAAGAAAGAAGCATAATTCAGACCAAATAGATCGTCATCTTGTGCCAAATTTGGTTTAACAATTTGTCTGAAAATGTTCACATCCAGTATGTATTCCCTAATTTGTTCAAGCTACTGCAACTGTTTTTGACTATCCCGGTGTCCACTGCAACGGCAGAACGATCTTTCAATGTCCTCCAACGGATCAAAACTACTTGAGGAATTCTATGCTTCAAGAACGTTTAACACATTTAGCTACACTAGCTACTGAAAAAGATGCGGCTAAAAACATCAAATTAGAAGAATGTGTAGAAATTTATGCGAGGTGGAAACCAAGGCACATAGCTTTGTTTTAAAGCAATTATGCTTTGACAAGACGTATCATGTTAAATTACGCTAATGTCTGTAATTTTTGTTTATAATTAAACTAATGTTCCTTTGTTTGTAACAGTTATATTGTACTAGATAACTTAATTAAACAACTTATGGCAATTACAAATGTATATTGTCTTTTGTTTTTCCTCGCATTTGGAATTACAGGCCTGTAGGAGCAAAAATCAAACTATAACATGAAACAATTTCTTACAATGCCAATTTTAGTTTTAGATTTTATTTTGCCCCCCCCCCCCCCCACTTCTAACGTCCAATCGCCGCCATTGACCATCCAAACATGTTTCGGCACGTCTGTGCCATCATCAGCAGTTTCATTTATTTACTAGCTGAAAACCGGGCTTTGCCCGGGTATTTATTTATTTATTCCTGCTTTGAGTTAGTACCTCACCTATCCCTTGACTCTCTGTCCATCTCCTTTTTTTTTCTAAAAATATGCTATATTTATCGGAGAACAAATACGAAATAAGCCTGTCTCCCATAATATACAAAATTATAACTATCCAAACAAAGGAAGATAGTAATCAAAACACAAATGACATAAAATGCGTACGATCTCAAATACTAGGTATGTGTTGTACAATTGTATAATTTTGCAGCTATGTATTCATTTGCATAAGTGCTGTATGTCTCTATTAAAAGAAATTTCTTTTTTACTGCTTTATTTATTTATTCTTATATTTCTTTATTCGTATGCTTATCCTTACAGAGAAAGAACGGAAGACATTGTAGCACGCATAGACCAAAGATATGGTCTGTGGCATCACGTTTCGCTGTATGTAACCTCCTTGCTATAGAGTCGCAAACGTCATCGCTGGCCTTCACTCAGAATTTTTTTATAATTTGACGACTTTCAACCACCATATCTTCCACCCCCTTATAGCTATCGGCATGGAACTGCTATGGTGTACAACGGGAGACTTCGGAACTTCGGACAACAACTACACACATACCATTTGTTTCCGTTCTGTAGTTTTCGCTCCAGAGCGAAATATTAACACACATATACGCAGAATTTTATATACACCGATAACTTACCATCCCAATATACTCCACCCTTTTATCATTATCAACCCTCAAGCAACAATGCAACCAATAAAATCATTTTCAAATAGTAAGTATAATGTTCAAGGAGTAATTATTCTTCCACATTTCGCGTTATATTCTTCAAATTACTAAATATCTATCAGATCGCTATAAAACCGTGCCTAAAACCTTCCTCATGTATAAATTAGTAACTGTACAAATATTTAAGTCTCTGCGTCTTGTCGTTCGGGCGTGATAAGCGTACACCGAACAGACATTCATATTGATATATATAGATAAATAGCTATCCGATCGCCATAAAACCGCGCCTAAAGCCTTCCCCGGGTAGACATTAGTAACTGTACAAATTTTTAGCTCTTTATGTCTTGTTTTGTAGACGTGATAAACGTACACCGAACAGGCATTCACATTTATAAATATATTTTTTATTTATAGCTTGGTTCTACATTTCGTGATTGTGTAGGACGCTTTTTAAAATCAAATGTTCAAATGTTTGTAGAGCTTCTGGGACTTGATTGAGTGATTTTTCCAGGGACGCCAAAACAGTCTTGGTCCAACCCGCCACTGCCCGCACCGAAATTAAGTTTATTGTGCGGTATCGCTCCCTGTATATCTAGTAAAGCCAACCAATGCCCTTGAACAGTGCAAGGAGTCCCTTTACCAGTTCTTTATTAGACAATTTCTTCGGGTCTGGTTGTCCCAAATATTCTGTGTCTCTTATTCTCCAATGCAATGCATTCGAAGATTAGTTGTGATGCAGTTTCATCACCGTCATCACAGACCTACATTTAGGGTCCTCTTCTGTTATTCCCATTGTACGTAGTCGTTTTTTTGAAATTCCCATCGCCTGTCAGCAATCCAACCATGAGTCTAATCTCTCTCCTGTTCAGACCCTGGATTGCAGCGTTTCTTTTAAAACATGGCTTTGGCATCATTACCTTGCCATGTTTTTGTTGATGGACTTTGGTCCAATATTCTACGTGCTGTCTTCTGAGCCAGTTACATAGCTATGGGACTTAACTACAGGATCCTCAGTCCCTAAACTTAAAAACTATCTCAGGGGTGGCCCGCGGAGGGGTTTCGTGTTGCCCGCCAAGACATTCACAATAATCATTGGAAAAACAAATTTTCCTCCTTTGCGCGACTCAAAAAAATCCTTGCTGCGGTGGAGTAGCTGAGCAGTCTAAGGCGTCTCACTGCGGAGCGCGCGGTTGCTCGCCGTGGAGGTTCGAGTCCTCCCTGGGGCATGTGTGTGTGTGTGTGTGTGTGTTTGTCCTTAGGTTAGTTTACCTAGGTTTAAGTAGTTTGTAAGCTACGGACTGATGACCACACAGTTTGGTCCGATAGATTTACAAACATTTGAACATTTTGAACAAAAATATCCACTAGCGTCCGCGCTACTTGGTAGTGCGTACTATCGTCAGATGCGGTACAAGTAACATTTCCCAGGAAATGAGGTTAGTGAAACTATATCATGATAAAGCGTGTGTAATTAATGAGGTAGACGGATGGAAGTCGACTCTCACTGTGATTAGGTACCCATGCTTCCGGAAAGCACCAGTTCCGAAACCTTGTGAACTTTTGACTTCAGTCTTATCAAAATTATAAGAAGTATACTTATACCCCTTTACTTCTGACTCTATCATTTATATCTAATGATTTTTATTATACCTTTTATGAAATGTAAACCTAACTAATCAATGCATTTTAACGCTTTCACTGGTCCACCAGAAATTGCAATTCTGTGTGTGATATGTGATTAGAAATAAAGAAAACTTGCATTTTCATAAATTTTTTCGTATATATATATATGCCGCCAGTATATATACGGCATTAGAAGTGAAAGGTTTATAAGGTGCTGCCTTCCGCTAACCTCTGTGTCTATAATGTGGCCCCCGAGCCAAAACAATTGCCCATCCCTGAACTAGCTAATGCTAAAGACGGCACAAAAATCCATGCCCGAGGGGGGATTCGAACTCCTGACCGTAGTGACCGTGCAGAACGTGACTGAACTAGCTAATGCTAAAGACGGCACAAATATCCATGCCCGAGGGGGGATTCGAACTCCTGACCGTAGTGACCGTGCAGAACGTGACTGAACTAGCTAATGCTAAAGACGGCACAAATATCCATGCCCGAGGGGGGATTCGAACTCCTGACCGTAGTGACCGTGCAGAACGTGACTGAACTAGCTAATGCTAAAGACGTCACAAATATCCATGCCCAAAGGGGGAGTCGAACTCCTGACCGTAGTGACCGTGCAGAACGTGACTGAACTAGCTAATGCTAAAGACGGCACAAATATCCATGCCCGAGGGGGGATTCGAACTCCTGACCGTAGTGACCGTGCAGAACGTGACTGAACTAGCTAATGCTAAAGACGTCACAAATATCCATGCCCAAAGGGGGAGTCGAACTCCTGACCGTAGTGACCGTGCAGAACGTGACTGAACTAGCTAATGCTAAAGACGGCACAAATATCCATGCCCGAGGGGGGATTCGAAATCCTGACCGTAGTGACCGTGCAGAACGTGACTGGGGCGCCGCAGACCACTCGGCCACTGCGGGCGGCGACGCTTTTTAGATGCCAGTTGGAAATATTTAAACATTTCGTCCGTTTCAAGGTATCGAAATAAATCCAATCGCAAAGATTTAAATTTGTGCTTGTGCGGGATTCGAACCCGGATTTCCCGCTGTGATTCAGCGGTCGCCTTAACCAATTAAGCTATCCAGGCCTGCTTCCAACCCAAATCCTCATCTTTGCACTGTACGATTGTAGTGCCTCTTGCCCATTTGATTCCACTTGCTCGCAGCTTATACTGGATTCCCGCATGGAATCGAGCGTATTAATGCGTCCGCATCGAAATTATCAATTGCCTATTGGGGCAGATAAACAGTTATCTATATGACGTCCGAAACGAACAATAAACTTTTTATATAGTTAGACTATGGTAGCCTTGTTAAAACGAACTATGACAACGCTAACATTGTCTAACTATGTAATAAAGAATCCTGCATGACCACGAAATGTAAAACCTAGCTATAAATAAATAGATAAAACCCATAATGATGACACAGGTGGCAATACCAGTGTTTCGCATATCAGATGGGTTCTACCCAAAACTCATGTGTAATTACAAGGCGGAGTTGGAAAATAAGTTTCCCCTGTTTATTGTGGTCAGACTTGCGTATGAAAGGATAAATAAATAAATAAAATAAAATAAAATAAAATAAATAAAAATAAAAAATAGAATGAGATATTTGTCATACCAGTTTATAAGCTTCAAAATGCTGTCCAGAAAAAATCAGTGCGTTGCATACGGCAGAAGCGTTGAACGGCTAGTTTGACGTCAGCATTGCTTCCAAAGCGCCTTCCGCCGAGTCTTTTCATAGCTGGGAACAGATGGCGGAAAGGTTAAGCGATCCCAATCAAGAGTTGCAATATGGTTTTGCGTTGCCGTTGCAGAGTATGATTTCTTATTGCCATCCAACAGCAGGACGCCAGATCTGAGAAGGCCAGGCCGCTTTTTCCGAATCACCTCTTTCAATTTCGACAGAGTGGCACAGTACCGCGCAGCATTGATGGTTGCGTCCTCCAAAAGTCAGCAACAAAACTGCTTGATCGTCCCAGGAAAAGTGTGGGTAGCACTTAACATGCAGACGGAGTGATTTGACCTTCTTTCGGACAGGTGATGATGGATGTTTACACTCCCTGGTCGCGGCCTTCGATTCGGGCGCGTAACGGTTGACCTATGTTTCATCCCCCGTCACAAACCGAAACAGTCATTGCCATATTCATGGTCGACCTCTACCCAGTAGTAAATCGGTGTCTTGCACGTGCGCGTTCACCTGGTGTGTCGTCTTTCGCCCATAGCCGTTCAACGCTTCTTCCGTATGCAACGCCCTGACTTTTTCCTGAACGACTATTTGAAGCTTATAAAGCGGTTTGAGAAATGTCTAAATGTACTTGTAAATTATGTATAAAAATAAAGATATGTCTTATCTTTAATGTCTTGATCTATTTTTTTTTCCTTACATGATGTCGTTATGAGAGCCAGTCGTGAAAACATTGTATCACCTGGTATGCAAGATGTATGAGACAGGGGAAATAACCTCCGCCTTCAAGAAGGATATTGTAATTCCAATTCCAAAGAAAGCAAGTGCAGACAAATGTGAAAATTACAGAACTATCATTTTAATAAGTCATGGGAGCAAAATACTAACACGAATTATTTACAGATGAATGGAGAAACTTGTGGAATCCAACCTCGGGGAAGATCAGTTTGGATTTAGTAGAAATGTAGGAACACGGGAGCCAATGATCAAATTATGACTTATCTTAGAAGATAGGCTAAGGAAAGGGAAACCTACGTTTTTAGCGTTCGTCGATTTGGAGAAAGCTTTTGACAATGTCGACTGGAATACACTCTTCCAAATTCTGAAGGTATCAGGGGTGAAATATAGGGAGCGAATAGCTATATTCAACCTATACAAAAACCACACAGCGGTTATTAGAGTCGAAGGGCAAGAAAGGGACGCAGAGGTTGGGAAGGGAGTAAGACAGGGTTGTAGTATTTCCCCAATGTTGTTCAATCTGTACATTGAGCAGGTAGTGAAGGAATGGAAGGAGAAATTTGGAGAGGGCATTAAAGTGCAGGGAGAAGAAATAAAATCATTGCGGTTTGCCGATGACATAGTAATTCTGTCAGAGACCGCAAAATATCTGGATGAGCAATTGAATGGAATGGACAGTGTCTTGAAAAGAAGATATAAGATGAACATTAACAAGAGTAAAACGAAGATAATGGAATGCAATGTCAGAAAATCAGGCGATGCTGAAGGAATTAGATTAGGTAATGAGAAAATAAAAGTAGTAGTTGAATTTTGTTATTTGGGTAGCAAGATAACTTCTGGTGGCCGAAGTAAAGAAGATATAAAATGCAGAATGGCTATGGGAAGAAAAGCGTTTCTACAGAAGCGAAACTTGTTAACATCCAATATTAATTTAAATGTTAGGAAGTCCTTTCTGAAAGCATTTGTCTGGAGTGTAGCATTGTATGGGAGTGAAACGTGGACATAAGGAGTTCAGTTAAATAGATGATAGAAGCTTTTGAAATGTAGTGCTACAGACGAATGATGAAAATTAGATGGGCAGATCACGTAACTAATTAGGGGGTGCTTAACCGAATCGGGGAGAAAAGGAGTTTCTGGCATATCCTGACTAAAGGAAGGGAGATAGATTGGTTGGACACATTCTGAGACATCAAGGAATTATCAACATATCATTAGAAGGAAGCGTGTGGGGTAAAAATCGTGGAGGGAGACCGAGGGATGAATATAGTAAGCAGATTCAAAAGGATGTAGGATGCCGAACTTATTCTCAGTCTGCGGACTGAAGACCACAACAACAAACAACACAACTCTGCCTACAGTCGACAGGGGAAACCTATTTTCCAACTTCCCCTCGTATTTAATCCCCATCGCCCCATATTGCTAGGGGGTGGGGAGGAGACCTGGAAACAGTATAAATTACGTGTTCTGTAGCCAATAGACATTTCGACAGGATTAGAAGACGAGCATGTGACTTCCTTAAAAAGTATTCTTTTAAAAAAAGTAAAGAAAAAAATTTAGCAAAATTTTGAAAGGCGATATTATGGAAGAACTAGTGAACACGGCAATGATTCGCAATTGGTTAACTTTCATAGGATATACACCCTACATCACTTCTCGTAATCTCTCTGTCTAGCACCTTCCCCATCTCTATAGATGTTTTCTTCCTCTCTCTCGTCTCAAGCTTCTCTCTGTATTACGTAGCTGTTGACCCGGTATTGGTCGAGTATTTATTTATTCCAATATTCAGTTCGTCCATAACCCCCTCCTCAGACCATCTCATCCTCCCTCCACTTTCTGTCCACCTCCTCCTCCGTCTCTCTACATCTGCCTCCTCCTCCTCCTATCCTTCATTCTACTCCTCATCAGCACCCCTCTATCCACCAATCCATCCCCCTGCCTCTGCCGTTACTTCCCCACTGTCTGCCAATCTCCTCCTGTCACCTCAATCCGTTCGTCTCCTCTCTCCCCCTTTGTGTGAACAATTACATACTTGTATATCTGTAAGATTCCATAGTTATAAGTTTGCGCGGATAAGAAAAGTGTTATCCGCATCCGCACCACATCCGCAAGGCCCACATCCGCAACCGCATCCGCGGCACTTTATACGCATCCGCAAGTTCATTATCTGCATCCGCAGATATTAAAGTTTTGAATGGATAATAACAGATAGCAGTATTTAAAACCATGGTATGTAATGATTTAATTATTGTTAGGAGTCTTTTCTGCGACAATTTAACTACTTTTGACTTCTTGAATCACGGTAACTGTTCTATACCTGCTCCAAAACAGGCTTTTCCAAACAGGAAAACATTGGCGCTCCGGACACACACAGTAGCGCTTCGGAGTCCGTTTGATCGGAGCAATAGGTTAGCTGTTTAATACAGGCATCTTCTTAAATTTCAGTGATTACAACTGATCGACATAGAGCTTATGTTACACAAAGCAAAGCATGTCATTTCAAGCGTTAAAACTGCCGTCTACTTATAATTGGTAACCGCCAGCAAAAAGAAACAATGTCGGCTGTATCTACGGCCAGCCTATAGAATCTAACATTGTGTAGCTTCGTAAATACGTTACTTTCACTGTACACCTTATCTGATTATGGAAGTTGGTATAAAATGCTATTGTCAGTCTTTGTTACTTCCGCCACCATTTTTCTAAATGTTCAAATGTTTGTACAGCTTATGGGACTTAACTACAGGGTCATCAGTCCCTAAACTTAATACTACTTATGAACTAGCTAATCCTAAGGACGCACAAATATCCATGCCCTAGGGGGGATTCGAACCCCCGACCGTAGTGGCCGTGCAGGCCGTGACTGGAGCGCTTCATTCCCCTCGGCCACGGAGGCCGGCACCATTTATCTAGTACATACACATGAATGTTTGTTTGTATGTTTGTTCGTGTTTTATGCGCGGCTGTACCGTTGATTCGGCTGCGATGAAACTTTGCCAACATATTGCTTGCACTTTCGCGTTGGTTATTGACATAATAAAATGACTGTAAGACACATGGTTTAGGAGATAAGACATAATAAACAATGTAATGCGCGGTAAATTGCTCCATCAAGCAACAATGCTGCACATCTCCTGCTAAACCACTGGGCCGATTTTTACCAAATTTCGTGCACCTATTCTTTCCTTGAGGTATCGCGATGTAGGGACATAAGTAATTATGCAACTTTGTTCTGTCTCACATGAACGTTTCAGCAATTTTGAAGTTCCACTTTTGTGTCCAGTGTAAGAATATATTTATTTACACTCAAAACAGGCCACTATATCGTAGATCTTTTCCTTGCCATCTAACAAGTATCCAAATTCTTTCCAAATTGACTACTTCAATTTGTTTTCCTTCATTAACGTCAAATCACCTCTTTTCAGTTTACACAATATAGTATCCACTGATGTCGTATTCAATTTAAGAAAGAACTGTCACTGTAATCACTACGTTGTCACTGTAATGATTTACGTTGTCACTCGGTCACTACAAAGCGTTAGCCGCGGTGGAATAGCCAAGCGCAATGGGGCGCTATGGTCCGATACGCGAGGCCGTTTCCTGTCGGGGGTTCGAATCCCCCCTCGGGCATGGATGTTTGTGTCGTCTTCAGTATAAGTTACTTCATAAGCAGTTTGTAAGTTTAGGGACTGATGACTCCGCATTTAATTCCCATAAGCTTAACAAACATTTGAACATTTTTGAATTTACAAAGCGCTAACTGAAGGCAGCGGAAATTAGGCATGGCACCTCTGGTGGGCAGTGGGCCGGTTTACCACCCAGAAAGCACTTGACAAACCGTAGATAAGACATGGTCGCGTAAACGCATAAGCCGCGTGGGAATAGCCGGGCGGTCTGGAGCGCCACGTTGCGAAGCACGAGACCTCCCGCGTCGGAGATTCGAATCCTCCCTCCGGCATGGAAGTTGTGTTCTCCTTAGGTTAGTTTACCTTAGTTTAAGTAGTTTTTAAGCTTCGGACTAATAACCACGCAGATCAGTCCGATAGATTTACGAACATTTAATTTCAAACGGATTAGGCGGAGGTCCCTCGCATACAGCTACGTCCGCTGTGGCCATGGGATGAGGACAACAAACTTCCGCTCTATCTGGGCCCTGCAAGGATTCCAAGAATGTCCACAGCTTTAAGTTTTCAGCTAACATTTCTACATGCGTACTGGGCCGATACCTCGCTCTTTAGCCCCATATAACACGCTGATATCCGCGTCGCTCACAATTTTATCCGCAAAGTAAGAAATACTGCGGATATATCCGCGGATATGCGCATTCGCGCATACCTCTATCTACAGTGATGAGTGAAACAGTGTTGAAATGTAGAGTAAGTTGATCTTCGCCCAGCGCCGTATGAAGTCATCTTTTGAAAGTCAGCTGTCAAAATTTAATCAAGACCGGAAAGAATTTTAGAATGAAGTAAGGAAGGAAGATTGGAATTTAACATTCAGCCGTCACCGTGGTTATTAGAAACTCATTTCATTCTAGGATTTTTTGGCAAGGGTGAGGAAGGTAACTCGCTTTGTCCTTTCACAGGAACGCTCCCAGAATTATCATGGAGTTTTTTTATTTTTATTATTATTCGTGTCAGAAGCATCTTTTATGCATGAGTATAAAAGGTAGAAAAGACAAAAATTAATTACATAAATATGAAATACGATCTATAGAAAACAAGCAGAATATTATGTACATTTGGCCAGAAAGCGGACTACGTTGATAGCATTTGGGGTTGCCAACATCAGATCCTCTTAAGTTCAATGTGAAGGACATTCAGAGCACTTATTCATATGATGGGTCGTCTGCACGTCTGCACATTCAGAGGGGTTAGATGTAGTAGAATGTCCCCACTTCAGAAGGTTATCTCTTGATCGTGCAGTGTCAGTGCATAAATGTTTAGTGACCTTCAAACTGCCCAGTCCTCATTATAGTCTGGTGCCAATTCTTCCTTTGGTTCCGTCCAGTACCTGTCTCCCGTCCTCATGCACCTCTCCGCCCTAGATAAAGGTTGGTCACTGAGGTCTTCAGTTGCTCTGAGGAAGCTCAGTCTGGATTTCAGGCGTTTGGTAGATGGCTGAAGGTTGTGGAGGAGGTGGCTCTCAGACAACTCGGTTCTCGCTCTTTCACTGTAGACTGCAGCTTCTCTACGCACAGCAGGAAGTGCAATACCGGCATGGTGGTACAATTGGTCGCTTGGCGTAGATCTCTGACATCCAGTGACAAGCCTGCAGCTCTCTCAAAAATCTTCTTTTTTTTTTTTTTTTTTTAAATCTATCGGACCAAACTGCGTGGTCATCACTCCGTAGCCTACAAACTGCTTAAGCTAGGGTAAACTAACCTAAGAACAACACATACACACACATATATACATGCCCTAGGGAGGACTCGAACCTGCCGGCCGCGGTGGCCGAGGGGACTGAGGCGCTTCAGTCACGGTCTGCACGGCCACTACGGTCGGGGGTTCGAATCCCCCCTCGGGCATGGATATTTGTGCCGTCCCAGTTCGTAAGTAGCTCATAAGTAGTTTGTAAGTTTAGGGACTAATGACCCCGTAGTTAAGTCCCATAAGATTTACAAACATTTTGAACTTTTTTTTTTTTTTTTCCAGCGAGGCGCTGTAGACCGCTCGTGCAGCTCTCGTTCAGAGCAACGTCGTCCCGTTTAGCGAGGGTTGAGTTGTACCAGACGCTGCTCGCATATTCACCTGCTGAGAAGCAAACTGTTATCAGTTTGGAAAACAGGGTTTCCTTATTTGGAAAAAACAGCGAACTTATAATTATTTAAAGATAAAAATAACAGTCTAGTTCGGAAAGATTTACAATTTATTTTTACAGGTAAATGATTTAGATAGAGGATTAGATCATCTTCAGACCTCTGAAAATACAATAAAAGATTATATGCTATAGATGGAAACAAGTACATCAGTCACCGGACTGAAGATCAGAACAACAACAACCCTTATTGAGCCCTAGTGTCCCGTTGTCCCGATGAAAGAAATACGGGGCGTATATTGCCCCGTTTTTTACTAGCCGTCCTATGAAATTTTGAAATATCTTCCTAAGGAATGTAAAAAAAGTGTTCAAATGTTTGTAGAACTTACGGGACTTAACTACGGGGTCATCAGTCCCTAAGCTTACAAACTACTTATGAACTACCTGAGACTAAGGACGGCACAAATATCCATGCCCGAGGGGGGATTCGGACCCCCGACCGTAGTGGCCGTGCAGACCGTGACTGGAGCGCCTCAGTCCCCTCGGCCACCAAGTAATGTAAAGCGTAAGCAAATGGAGAACAAATGCCGTCATAATCAAGCAATAAATAAAATAGGCCGTAACTCAAATTTCTGGATTTCTTTGGTTCGTTCTACATAATGCTTTGACATGACAGGAGCACATTTTCCAACTTTAAAATTTTAATCATTAATTAGTTCACTAGAAGATGTTGTTCCAAAAGAGTCTGATTTCTTGGACATTTGAAGTTCACTGCAAGAGACATTACCACTTCATCTGCTTAAACCATGTAACTCGCTGCAGCTCATCTTCTTTCCGATCAGTAAAGTTTTAAAACTTTACCAGACTTTGATGAAATTATTTTGAAAGAAAAATGGCAAGATCATCTTTTTGAGGAAGTGAACCTTGTTACATCTGAAGATACCTGATGCAAATCTTTGCTGGGTTTGTCCCGGTACTAATGATGCCTCAGAAAGATCGTTCTCTATCACAAATTGTTAATGCACCGCGAAAACGTATTTAGTGTGCAAACTATGAAGGAAATAATTATAACAAGAAATTTTCAGACGTCCCAAAAAATTCATAATTTCTATGCTAGTCCGGTTTCTTATTCTTTCATAAATTACTTTTCGTGTTGAGACAATTCTCTTATACTCGACGGAAAAAAGACATTTAAGCTTTAAAGTTCCGTCTACAGTGTGGTCATTAGAGAAGCTCTCAGCGCGTTTTTTTTATTTTTTTATGGATGTGGCAGTAAATCGGCTGTACCCTTTCAACGGAACCATCGGGACGTTGCCTGGAGTGATTTAGGGAAATCGCGGAAAACCTAAATCTGGATGGCCGGAGGTGCATTTGTACTAGCGTCCTCCCGAATGCGAAGGCTTATTTTATACTGAAAGTCGGACTTTTTGGACACAATTCACAGTTATAAAAATAGAGAGAAGGAAATGTAAATATGAGAACAACCAAATGGGGCACGTTGGGTATGGGGCGTGCATTAATTACTGTGTTTATATCTGCCTTAATGAGTGACGCCAAGACAATCATTTAGTACAAGTTTTAAGGGATAACTGCCATTTCCATGACGACGCAGGTAAAGCCCACATTTGATTTTATAAACTTCGGTGTCTGTACTAGGGATGTAACGGAAGTAGTTATATCGGAATCGAATTCGGAAGCGGAGTTTTTACATCTGGTTTACCGGAAACGAACCCGGAATCGGAACCGAAATCGGAGCTGGAGGCACAAGAGAGCTATGTTAAACTGTTGAGGGTAGGTTTAATAAAATGAAATTATACACGTTATTCATCAGTTATATACTTACTATTAGTTCAAAAAGTAATACAGGTAGGTTTATACTGCATCTCTGCGAGTTGAAAATAAAAACAAAAGTATTATACTTTAATAATAAATCAACGCAAATTAAGTGACTCCAAAATAACTAAATTATATTTTATTAACAAAAGCTTCGCAGCTTTTTCTCCACCAATCTACTCCTCGACGGGGCATAGATTAGGCCAGTACCACTGAAAAGTTGTTCGCTGGCTAATGAGCTCGGTGGAGGCGACAAATATTGGAGGACAATCGAGTACAGGGGTTGAAATCTTGTATTCGCTTTCCACCATAACAAAGGATCGTCACTGATTGGAATACGTTCTTCTCTATTGTACTCATTAAGTAAATTCTTCAAAAGGAAAAATCTGTCCAAAACAGCACGTTTGCCGAATGTGATTAGACACATGTAGCAAATTCTGTAGACAGTATATTGGATAAAGCGAGAGCAGTGACATCTGTGCATAGATAGACACACTACGTGAGCGGCGACGGTTTTGGGTTCACAGTTGGAGAGCCGGCCGCGGTGGCCGAGGAGACTGAGGCGCTCCAGTCACGGTCTGCACGGCCACTACGGTCGGGGGTTCGGGCGTTCGTATCCCCTCTCGGGCATGGATATTTGTGCCGTCCTAGTTCGTAAGTAGTTCATAAGTAGTTTGTAAGTTTAGGGACTGATGACCCCGTAGTTAAGTCTCATAGACTATACAAACATTTGAACATTTTGAACACACTTGGAGCCGGAAATTGCACATTGGCAGCAGCACTGCATGTGTGCAGAATTTCTGGCCGGTCCTGGTGTAAACCAGTATATTCTGACAAATAACGCAATTCCAGCGTTAGGCCGGTATTACACTATCAAATTATTTGTCAAAAAATTGGACAAAGAAAAATTGGACGTAGTGTAATGGGAACATCGTCCAATATTTCATCCAATCTCGGCCTCGGCCTAGATTTGATCAAAGAAATCGCCCGTCTTCTGTTTCCTGCAGTGAGAAATGCGACCGCTTGGAGCGCTAGTAGTATACAGCTTCCTTGCCACTACAGCTGTTTTATTTGGAGGTTAAATATGTGTCATTACTTGGACGTTTCGCCTTGTATGGGAGTGAAACATGGACGATAAGCAGTGCTGACAGGAAGAGAATAGAGGCTTTTGAAATGTGGTGCTACAGAAGAATGCTGAAGATTAGGTGGGTAGATCACATAACTAATGAAGAGGTACTGAACAGAATTGGTGAGCGAAGGAATTTTTGGCATACCCTGACTAAAAGAAGGGATCGCTTGGTAGGACACATTCTTAGACATCGGGGAATCGTAAATTTAGCTTTGGAGGGAAGTGTGTGGGGTAAAAATCGCAGAGGGAGACCAAGAGACGCGTATAGTAAGCAGATTCAAGTGGATGTGGGTTGCTGTTCTTACGAGGAGATGAAAAGGCTTGCTCAGGATAGATTAGGGTGGAGAGCTGCATCAAACCAGTCTCCGGACTGAAGACCATAACAACAACAACAACGTTCGTATTCGTAAACATGGCTAGTAGTGGAATGTTTGTGTAGTGTTTTCTAGCAAAAACAAAATTTTAAAAAATCAGATGGGGCGTTGTATAACAGGTGACAAGGCCAATTTACACTGTCCGTCACGTCATTTCGCGTAGCCCAATACCCCGCGGCAAAAGTGAGGTTGAGTTACAATCCATGATGTAAAAAAGTCATTATATACTATCGGAATTGAAGAAGTAATACCCCTAAATCTTAATACGGCCGAAGCAGATTTTAGAATGTATGATTTTGGTAACGTGGTGTGCTAAGTTCTGGAAAATGAAACAACTTTCAAAACATCGACATCTGTTTGCAAGCGAATCTATGTACATATAAATACGTCAGCCAATTTTTGTAAGGAAATAAATAGAGGCTATTTACTTTATCAGCGATGTTCCCCCCCCCCCTTGCATTGTTAATAACGTCATAAACCATTTAGATTATCCTCTTTGTCAGTGCTCACATTTTCCATTTAAAACGTTATTTAATGAAACTTGCTTTATCAACTTAACAATCTTATTCGTATACACTGTTTGAGTCAGTCTTTTTGTTACTCTATTGCAAACTGTGAAGGATGAAGAGCGACAAAATAATTGGCAGTGAACGGCCTAGCTGTTCTGCCGACGGCATAAAAAAAGGAAAATCCTCCTGGTACCGTAAAAATTTTTATTTATCTCGCTCTGACACCCACGGTTTCATCCAAGTGTGTTTCCTTTTCTTTTTTCCCCTCCTCCTCTTCTAAATGCAGACACAACGCAACCGTAGTATAAACAATAGCCGAGCATTACACCGCCACTTTGAAGCAAATTTGACAAAATATTGGATGACAGTGTAATACCCCATTTTGCGTTTCATCCAATTTCTTTGTCATAAAATATGACCAATATTGCATCCAATTTTTTCGTCCAATTCTTTGTCCAATAATTTGATAGTGTAATACCGGCCTAAGTCCTAGGTTTCAAAACGACATATTGACCATAGCCGTTTATTTTTTATCTCGATGCTACTGGTTTCGGTTAGTTTACCATTATCAAGCGTCAGCCTGAAGTAGATGAAAGTTATCAAATGCATTAGACAACCATATAGAACATAAACAGAATGATAACTTACATGTGAGATACTTACAGAGTTTAGCAAATAGCTTAAAATGTCGTAACACAAAAATTCAAAATTGTAAAATAAGTATTTGTTGTCATTACTCTACTCCTTACTGATATTACCACAGTGGCTGACTGTTAAAAATGAAGCATACAGTGATGAGTGTGCAATAAAGTATTATTTTAAAAGCAAAGATAACGAACATGCTTACCTTAGATCTTTTTGTGCAAAGATTATAGGGCGTACAGTTATGCTATGTCTATGACCATCTTTGGTCTTTAGTAGGATCTATGATTGATGTAAATAATGTGATTGCTATGTTTATCAACAAGTGCTATGCAACATAATGAAGTGGAAGTATATGTACATATGTAATACTATGGAGTTGTGATGTTAACATACTCTACAATTTGTAGCTATACATTACATCAATAAATAAAACATCGAGTGACATTATTTAGGTTATGTAACAAAAAAAAAAAAAAAAAAAAAAAAAACGAATTTCAGATAATGAAGTAAAGGAAAATGCAATTACAAAACCTTTTGAGTTGACTGTCAAACAGTACAAAGTATGAAACTAAAAGTGACATAGTAGTGTTATTGCTATTAATCTGAATATAAAAATCTGAAATGATAAACTTGATAGCTGATCTTTGTGTTGGTGAGTGTAAACATAGCATAGTTATAGGATATTAAGTTAATTGCCCAACAGTGAAAATAAAACGTGTGAAACAAAGTAACATTCTAGTGCTTCTTTGCTATTCTCTGATGTAAATGCATGAAGATATAACATTGTCAACAGATCTTTGTTTTGGTGTTAATATAACACAGTTACAGCAGTAAGAAATCAAGGTAATTTTTATTACATTAATCTATTAATAAACCTATCTCTTTTTAGTCATAGGTGTCATTGCTGATGAAACAATAGTCTGCAAATTTAATTTAGACTGCCTTGGTCAAGAAAACGGCCGCTGCCGCTGCCACTATACATCAACCTCCGATAAACTTCCGTTTAAAATTTATCGTTACCGAAAACGGAATAGAAGGAGCAAAATGAAGCGGAAGTTCCGACTTTTCGGAATCGGATCGAACCTTCGTAAACATCCCAAATCTGCATGTGTCCCGAATTTTGATTTTTGAAATCTGGTCACCCTAGGTTACGCAGCTCATATAGGACCAAGTGTACTTACTTAAGCGACGTGGGAAGCAGGTGTCATTCTGCTGGGTGCCTGGGCGTGTAGGAATTCGGGGAAATGATGAGGCTGATGTGCAAAGGTGGCCTGCAGCGACCCTAATACAGGGTGTCCAGAAAAGGACTCCCTGATTTCAAAATTAAATATCTCGAAAACAAAGATCGATAGAGGAATGCAGTAAACGGTATGTTTATTGTGAAAGCTGTAAGACGTTTATACAGCAGTTTGAAATAATAGTTACAAAAGCTGCTATCAATGGCGCTGTAATCTCCACACGTAATGCCTAGTATAAATAGTGATCCGAAGCGTAGAGCGTTCAGTTCCACTATTGAAACGTGAAATGAGGTTAGCGTAC
Organism: Locusta migratoria; assembly: GCA_026315105.1. Lineage (NCBI taxonomy): Eukaryota > Metazoa > Arthropoda > Insecta > Orthoptera > Acrididae > Locusta > Locusta migratoria. Next base: position 357,628,718 of record CM048748.1, read on the forward strand.
CGAAGGAAGAGATTAAAACCATATACTCCATTGAACAACGCTTTTTTCTAGTGCTAGAGTACCGCAGGTTAGAAGAGATTCCTACGGCAACAAGGTGAAGATTTCAAGCACGATTTAATGTTTCAAAAGGACCCGATGCGAAAACCATTCGTACGCTCTTCACAAAATTTCAACGAACAGGCAGCGTAACTGATGATGCGGCATATTGGCCGCAAGCAAACCGCAGTTACGCCTGAAAATATCGCCACAGTTTCTGGAATTATTCAGCGAAATCCCATGTCATCCGTCCGTCGAATTGCATCTGAGACTGGTTTGAAGCGTTCCAGAAAATACTGAGAAAGAGCCCAAACATATTTCCATTCAAAATTCAAACCCACCAGGTCATACCCGTACGAGCTGTGCAACAAAGACTTGCCTTTGCTAATCAGATACTCACAATGATTAATAGTGAAGGATTTGATGTTGGCTGCATCTGGTTTACAGAAGAAGCACACCTCCACCTGAATGGATACGTGAATAAGAAGAGCTGGCGATTTTGGGGTTCCGAAAAGCCATATTGGTGTGAAGCGAAACCCCTGTATTCTCCTAAAGTTACTGTGTGGGCTGCAGTATGCATCAGAGGCATTATTAGCCCTTTTATCATTCGAGAAACGGTCACTGGTGCACGTTATGTTGCAATTTTGGAACAATTTGTCGCCACAGAGCAAGCGTTAGACGATCGACCAGGTACTGAATAGTTTATGCAAGATGGAGCCCGACCACATCGGACCGAACAAGTGTTTCGCTTTCTTAAGGAATACTTCGGGAATCGAGTCATTGCTTTGGAATATCCCAAATTTACTGGTGCAGGCATGGACTGTCCTGCATATTCGCCGGATTTAACTCCTTGTGACGTTTTTTTGTGGGTCACAGTGAAAGACATGGTCTACCCGAAGCATCCCGCCACGCTGGACGAGCTTGAATCGGCGATCTCTGTGGCATGTGAATCCATTTCGGTTGAGACACTACGAAATGTGATGGCGAATTTCATTCTTCGTTTGCGCCACCTCTGTAGTGCCAATGGTGAACATTTTGAAACCATTGTGATGTGATTGTTTGCAAAGAGTGATATCATACGATTATTTCACTTATGTATGCTGATATGAGCTGTACAGCGTACAGCGCCATCTGTTAGCAGCTTTTGTAACTATTATTTCAAACTGCTGTATAAACTTCTTACAGCTTTCACAATAAACATGTCGAGTTGGTTTACGTTATAGGAGGCGATCTATTTATATTATTGTAAAAAGATATAAAATAGCCAAGATCGCTTATCATCAGTTTTTATTAATGACGACCGGTTTCACTGATCTATGTCAGCATCATCAGGTCAAATAAAATATTTTACAAGGCCATAATCTGTTAAAATGATAAACGGATATTTAAAACATGCAAGTCATTATAATAAAACGAGAAGATACGTCAAATAAATCCATAAGAGCAAGATCGGGCATATTTAGAGATGAGACATACCTTGTAACGTCAAATAGTTGTTATATAAAACTTGAGTTTGCTTTTGTCACTCACTGTGTTAATTACGTTTTATTATAATGACTTAGTGCACTTATGCACTGTAAATCGTTTTATATAACAACTATTTGACGTTACAAGGTATGTCTCATCTCTAAATATGCCCGATCTTGCTCTTATGGATTTATTTGACGTATCTTCTCGTTTTATTATAATGACTTGCATGTTTTAAATATCCGTTTATCATTTTAACAGATTATGGCCTTGTAAAATATTTTATTTGACCTGATGATGCTGACATAGATCAGTGAAACCGGTCGTCATTAATAAAAACTGATGATAAGCGATCTTGGCTATTTTATATCTTTTTAAAATAAACATATCGTTTACTGCATTCCTATATCGACCTTTGTTTTCGAGATATTTAATTTTGAAATCAGGGAGCCCTTTTCTAGACACCCTGTATGATAGTATTTCATTCACCTGCAGGACGTCCTCTCTACATTAAGGTAGAGTTCCGTTCAGTTGTGAGAAGAGACTTGCCTTGGCAGTGGTAGGTAATAAGCTACGACCAGTGGCAAACGCCCTGCTACTCACTGAGACGGCATAAGGTGGCCTTCCCCACCACCACCGAGATAGAAGGCCGAGGCGCTCTCGAGGTTAACGAGAAAGACACAAAATATAATCCAAATTGTAACAGCTATTTCCGGGATACGCGAAATATAAATGTGTAAGGATTGCTCGTTTAAATACATATGTAAACTGTATAAAAGACGTATATTCGTATGTATTGTCAGCTGTGTATTTCGCTGCGTTTTGTTTGGTGAGGTCTGTGGCGTGAAACTCACTGTACGCCACATTTTAAGAGAGTGCATTTGATATCGCGCTACGACTTTTGGTGGTGACCTGCCCTCTATTTTAGCTGATGATGAGGCGAGTGTGAGCAAAGTTTTAAAGTTTGTAAAGCTTCTCAGCTCTGGTTAAAAGTTGTATAATTTTTCCGAGCTCTCAAAATTTTTGAAATATTTAAGAGAAAAACGTGGGGACATGTAACTGAGATACGAATAATTCACCGAAGTCATTATCGATTTTTTTACAGTACATATTATATGGTTGTGTGATTTTTCTAAGCAACATTTACTTCCTTCTGTTATCTATTCCATGCATTTCACGCTTTTATTTTGACTTTGTAAAAGTAGTGTCGTAGCTTTTTAAAATTTACAAGGACAAATTTATAACTCTGTGTATGAGGTTAGAAATTTATATAGGATCAGGAGACATTATTTTATACATTTTAGTAGGTTTCAAAAAAGTTATATTTTAAATAATTATTTAAATAACTATTTCCTCTATGATGGGTACTGTTTTTCCGTCTGTGCAACTACAAATGAAACGCGATTTTTCTCACCAGACGCTTTTAGGTTCAATGACAGTAAAACATCTTCAGTGGTCTGCAATCACAGAAGTCTGCCGCGGCGGAGTGGCCGAGCGCATTGAGGCGCTACGGTGCGATGCGCGAGGCCGTTCCCCGTCGGGGGTTCGAATCCCCCCTCAGGCATTGATGTTTGTGCTGTCTTTAATATGAGGTAGTTCATACGTAGTTTGTACGTTTAGGGACTGATGACCCCGCAGTTAAGTCCCATAAGCTTCGCAAATATTTGAACAGAAGGCTACAGGGTTTTTTTTTTTTTTTTTTTTTTTTTTTTTTTTTTTTTTTTTTTTTTTTTTTTTTTTTTTTTGTTACTCACGAAAATTTTAGTCTTGACTTCCGCCTCACATCACGAATTGAGGGTTTGTTTTGTGTAGTACCGCAGATTCGTCTTTGTACATCAAAAATCAGTGCTTTAGCATAAAAAGTCAGCAAAAAGACGAACATGCGGAACTGCACGAAACAAATCGGCATTTCGTGATATGAGACGGAAACAAAGACTAAAATTTCCGTCAGTAACAAAACAGTGGGGCCTACTTTAGCTGATTTGCTAACGAACTGTTTTTGATGAAAAAACAAAACAAACTGTAGATTTCTGTGATTACAGACCACTGAAGACGTTTTACTGTCTTTAAACCGAAAAGCGTCTGGTGAGAAAAATGGCATTTTTGTATGTAGTTGCATAGACGGATGAACACTACCCATCATAATCATAAAAGCAACTACCGACATCATGGCAACACATACGAAGAACGATTTTCTTGTTTTATGACTAGTGCCCGTGGAATTTTCAAGTACGTTTCCAACATTATGATGAGATTTCAAGAGACACGGAGTTATCTTGAGGTTACTTTCAGTTTTTCTTTCGTGAATCTAACAATATATTAACTCCTACTGTACAACATGAAGGTGAAAAACTAGAGATACTCGAGCACACACGTTGACCATCAATCAATCTTACCCCGAAACATTCGTGATAGGAACGTTATAAAGAGTGTGATTCCCACACAACAGGTAATAAACCGATTCTACATATTCTGATCTATACCGGTATTGAATGTTTCAAGTCTGCTGCCATTTATTGATTAGAAAATCACCATAAGATCAAAATCAACTGAAACATGATTTAAACAAGATATCTGCATTGTGGAAAAATTGGCAATTGACCCTTTATAATGATAAGTGTGGTCATCCATATAACCACTAAAGGAAATCCGTTCAACTTCAGTTACACGATAAGTAAGTCAAACCTTGAGGCCGTAAATTCAACAAAATACCTTGGAGTAACAATTACGAACAACTTAAATTGCAAAGAATACATGGAAAATATTGTAGGGAAGGCGAAGCGAAGACTACTTTTCATTGGCAGCACACTTAGAAGGTGCAACAATTCTATTGAAAAAAACTGCCTACACTACACTTGTGCGTCCTATTTTGGAGTATTGCTGCGCATTGTGGGAGCCACACCAGGTGGGACTGACGGACGATTTAGAGAAAGTTCAGTGAAGAGCAGCTCGTTTTCTATAATCGCGATATAGGGGGGGGGGGGAGGGAGTGTCACGGAAATGATGCACGAGTTGGGGTGTAAATCATTCCTTTCACCAACTTTCTCTTCAGAATGCGAACATATATTGTTAACACCCACCTACATAAGGAGACATGACCATCATAATAAAATCTACATATGATACTCTGCAATTCACATTTAGGTGCCTGGCAGAGGTTTCGTCGAATCACATTTATACTCTTCATCTCCCATTCCATTCTCGAATAGTACGCGGGAAGAAAGAACATCTGAATCTCTCCGTTCGAGCTCTGATTTCTCGTATTTTATTCTGATGATTATTTCTACCTATGTAGGTGGGAGTTTTCGCATGCGGAGGAAAATGTTGGCGATTTGAGTTTCGTAAGTAGCCCACGCCGCAGCGATAAGCGCCGTTGTTGTAATGATTCCCATCCCAGGTCCTGTATAATTTCCGTGACGCTGTCTCCCCTGTATCGTTACAATACAAAACGAGCTGCCTTTCTGCGGTTTCTTTCGATGTCCTCCGTCAAACCCATCTGATAAGAATCCCACACTGGGCACAAATATTCTAAAAAAGGACGGACAAGCGTAGTGTATGCAGTTTCTTTAGTAGTTCTGTTGCATCTTTTAAGGGTTCTGCCAATAAAACACAGTCTCTGGTTCGCCTTTCCCACGACATTATCTAAGTGTTCTTTCCAGTTTAAGTCTGAAGTAATAGTAATTCCTAGGTATTTTGTGGACTTTACGGTCTTCCCTTTTGACTGATTTATCTTGTAACCTAAGTTTAACAGATTTCTTTTCGTACTCATGTGGACGACTTCACACTTCTCATTATTTGGAGTCAATTGCCAATTTTTAAACCATAGTGATATCTTATTCAGATTGTTCTGCAGTTGGTTTTGATCTTGAGATGAGTTTACTAGACGGCAAATGACTGTGTCATCTGCAAACAACCTAAGAGAGCTACATAGATTTTCTCCCAAATCGTTTATGTAAATAAGGAACAGCAGAGGACCAATAACACTACCCTGTGGAACGCCCGGTATCACCTCTGTTTTAGTCGATGCTTTACCATCGATTACTACAAACTGTGTCCTCTCTGACAGGAAATCAGCTATCCAGTCGCAAATTTGGGGCGATATACCATAACCATGCAATTTTATTATAAGCCGTTTGTGACGTGCGGTATCAAAAGACTTCTGGAAATCAAGAAATACGGAATCAATTTGAGAAAATAAGAGAAATCAGAGGTGTTCCTTTTTCCCGCGAGCTATTAGAGAGTGGAAATATAGAGAAATACCATAAAAATAGTTCTATAAACCCTCTGCTATGAACTTCAATGTGATTTGCAGAGTATCCATGTACAAGTAACACATCGCGAAATGTCGTTTTAAATACCACGAATTAAAAAAAATATATATTTTTTCGCACATTGCCAAACGAATGGTACGAACACAATCAAGAGTCTGGGCTTGCCGCAGTGGGCGAGCGATCTGTGGCGCGCCAGTCACAGTCTACTTACAATCTACTTATGAACTAGCTAATACTAAGGACTGCGCACGTATGCATGCCCGAGGGGGGATTCGAACCCCCGACCGCAGTGGCCGTGCAGACCGTGACTGGAGCGCCTGTCCCCTCGGCCACCACGGCCAGCAGGCATCTGGAAATTAGCTGCTCGGATTTCTTGATAAGACTGCACAGTGGCTGTTCCCTTTCAGTTCAGTATTATCACATTATTTTCAGAAATAAAGAGGATGTATTTATGACAAGTGACGAATTATTATTTAAGTTCTTGCTTCACCACGACCTCTGAAGTCCCGACATATTCGGAAAAAATGGATAAATATTTGTGACAAGTAATAATATGAATGTCATTTCTGGTCCCAGAATTTGTTACATACAGGAAACTGAGAGAAAAAATATTAACGGATACCAGGGCTCGAACCAATGATCACGACATTTAAAATACTAATCTCCGTTAATCACCCGGCCATACTCCATACTAAACATCGCTACTGAATAGCTTTAGTCAGTGGACAATTGTGACTGCTTTTACAATATATGACAGCTTTTACAGCCACTGTGTCGTTGATTGACATTTAATTATAAGAAACGATACCGAGGGTGACGTGGCTTTGACAAATCCATTAAAAAGTTCAAAAAATGTTCAAATGTTTGTAAATCTATCGGACCAAACTGCGTGGTCATCAGTCCGTAGCTTACAAACTACTTAAACTTAGGTAAACTAACCTAAGGACAAACACAGACACCCATGCCACAGGGAAGACTCGAACCTCCGTGGGCGAGCAACCGCGCGCTCCGCAGCGAGGCGCCTTAGACAGCTCGGCTACTCCACCGCTGCTTAAAAAGTTCCAGCGGGTATAGTTGTACATGCTCGGACCAGAAAACAAAGATATTTACTCGCGGTTGACAATCCGGATAATTGCGATTCCCTATAACTGAGTTCCGGATAATACAGTGACCGATGATTCCTTTAATTTGTTATCTGTGGTGCACTGAATGAAGAGAAGGTTGATTTGCTGCAGGCGAGTCTTCAGGGTAGTATGAAGAGATGGATATTTTGTGTTATTTTATGACAAGTTTTTGTTTGTTTATAGTCTACATTTGTTAGTCTCGCGATACCCTTGGCACTACTACGCGACGCCCCAGGGTGTCGCGACACCCAGTTTGGAAAGCTCTTGTTTAGGGACTGACGACCCCGCAGTTAATTCCCTTGAGGCTTAAACATTTGAACATTTTGAACAAGAGTCTGGAAGATATAGCGATCAGAACGTCGGGTCGCCACTCAAGTACCCTCGCGCGAATGACCCCATTTAACTGCACATGCAACGTCTTTTGGTGGCAGAGTATATCTCGGTGTGAATAGGGCCTTACTATCGAGGGCGTGTTTCCGACTCTTGCGAGTAGAACCTGACGTTTAAACGTCACTCCAAACGCTGGCAGTACGGGAGAAGGCTGGCACGGCTGTGTATGTGTTCGCTGCGCCGTGCTTTGGCCGCTGTGTCGCAGTCGCAGCCACGATCGAGCCCGTGACGTAGCGCGCCGCCTGGCAGGCAGCCAAGCTCTTCCGCCGCCGCTATCGCCCCCCACCCCTCCCTCCCCCTCCACACTCCCCTCCCCCTACACTGCGGCCCAATCCCCGTCCACAAACACACGTGCGTCTCTCGGAAACTGCGCTTCACTGTTCGTAGTAGGCGGGAGGGCAAAGCTCATCCTAATACAACGCGTGATACGCTTAGCGTCACGCTCCGCCCGGCCGCTGAAGAGTGACGCCAATTCTCTGAACAAGTTAGCAGGTTACTATTAACACACACACACACACACACACTAGGGGACGCAAATTTAAATACAGCGGGTCACTTCCGTGACAAAGATATAATTTGTACTCATCTCTAGGAGGTCTGTAAGGTATTTTCAGTCGCTCCACTGCTAGAAGATAATGTTGCCGCCTCTGCTGTGTTTTATCAACTGTAGATCCATGAATAAGAGTCAAAATTTTACGATTTTTAAAAGGAAGTAGAATGAAATCCCCACACTTATACACACTGAAGTGACGGTTTTACTGAAATTACAGCTTTCAGCGCCTCAATGTTCATGCGATTTCGCCCTTTTGTCCAAACTACATTCGCAAAGTTTAATATACGCTCTATATCAGCGTTGGTTCCCAGAATACAAAATGAAAAATCTGGCAGTTTGTTAAGGTTTTCAAGCGATACGCCTTGTTGTTTAAAATAACACCAAACACTCTATACCTCTAATTTAGAACGCTATTAGCAAAAGGAAATTTGCGTTTTAAACCTTTCGAAAACACGCACTTTCTCTTCAGTGACACCTCGCTATCGGAAAACAAAACATCACAGAGACTCACAACACGTAAGTTATTGGCTTCTCTCACAACAACGACACTTCCTTCAATACTGCTCAAGTGCTCGTAGTATAGTACTGTCGCACCGGATTAATGCATTACAAATGACAACAGAGTAAAATCGACGCGATGTCTTATCACTGTCTGACTGGGAAATAAATTGTGGTCACGTTTCCGTTTGAAAAAAAAAAAAAAAAAAAAAAAAAAAAAAACAAAACAGTAAGGGAATCAAAATTAACTGTGGCGGTGCCTATTTTCGAGTCCTACGTTTCTACTGCCCATGTCAGAATTTGGCGCACCAATTTCTCGAATTCCCACCAGAAAGCTACACTCAACTAATGAAGGCATAAAGTAAAACAAGAATCTATACTTACACATTTTATAGAATAGGCTGTATGTGTGTATGTATGTATGTTCCACATCTCCTAAACTACTGAACCGATTTGAACCAAACTTGGTGCACATGTTCCTTAATATTAGGTAACAGTCGTTGTCGTCGTAAGAAAGACATACGAAGGAGATATGACGTCATAAGCAATGACAGTCGTGAAAAACGGCCGCATCTGCGATAGTATTCTACATCTGCTCCTAAACTAATGGACCGCTTTCAAACAAATTTTGTACAAATATTATTTAAGGTTAGGAATCATTTGCTATGGTTGCAAAAGCCATCTTCGATAGATAGTTCAATCAATATCACGTCATAAGCAATGAAAACCGCCCCAACTTGCGGCAATACAAATATTATTTAAGGTTAGGAATCATTTGCTATGGTTGCAAAAGCCATCTTCGATAGATAGTTCAAGCAATATCACGTCATAAGCAATGAAAACCGCCCCAACTTGCGGCGCGTCATAGCGTGAATTTATTCGTCAACTATTTGACAATGAGAGCACTTAGCGACTTGCAATAAACTTTAAACATAATTTCAAAACTTTTTCACACTGATAACCCCAACAAAGTGATGAAAAGTAGTGTATTGCTTACTACCTTTCCGATGTTCATGATGTATATCTACGGCATTTGGCATGATGTTACAAATTATTACTTCCACATTGTAAATTTTATTCGCGAGACAATTCACAGACAGTACACATACATACCACTGAATGTCCCTTCAATACTATATCACAGTCACAGTTCATGAGATATGAAGTCATAAACAATTTGGTTAGTGAAAAACCGCACCATCACGCATGAGTTTTCGATTTATTACGTCTTTACTGCTAACACCAGTCACGACATATTATGCACACATTAGGCACATATGCCACCGAATATACCTTCATATTTACATCATAGCACGACATATATTTCGGGAGATATGACGTCATAAACAATGAAATTTCCTAATAACTGCTACATCATGCGCTATTTTGCATATTTCCTTCCAAAATAATAGGCCTATTTTAAGTAAACGTGGAACACATATTGCTTACTATCAATCATCGCTGTGTTATGAAACATAGATCAAGAGGTATTATGACGTCGTAAACAATGAGTCACAAAAACTTTTCCATCACAATTATCAATAAATATTGTTTATAATAAAGTTTTGATTTAAATTGATTTTATAGGTCATTTGTATTTTGTTACTATTTTTCTTTCTTTGGATACTGCACAAACATTTTTGTACATTAGGCATATTTCTTTGATTCGCTGTTTCAAAATTTCTGAGCTGTTTTCATTGACACATGAAGATCAAATCATTTTCGACTTTTTATTTTCGTTTCTAATATAAGACCACAAAAATGCATATATACTGGGGCAGTGCTGGGTTAAGCAGCTAGTTTAGTATAAAAGTAAAACATTAAAAAGCGGTACATATGTAGGTCCCGGGAGACATGTAGACGGGACAAGGGACATAAATTTCGAAATCGGTTCTATCCCGCTGAAAGCGGGACGACTGGGATCCCTTACACACAAAACAAACACACACACACACACTCAAAGAGAAAGATAGATAGATAGAGAGAGAGAGAGAGAGAGAGAGAGAGAGAGAGAGAGAGATACGTTTCACGTCACCAGAGTTGAGCATGTTTCAAAATCCTTTTGTAACCTCAGAACAGGGTGACGTTCTCCTTCCAACGCGTGACTGTAAATAATGCACTCAAGCAAACCAAAGATGACGAACTACATATGATTCTTTCGCGGCGTCCATGTTTATGTAATTATAGCCGTGTTGTCTCTTCAGTGTGTGTAGCCGTGTTGCGGTAGTAAGGAGTTGACACTCATATTCTCTTCACGATTATCGGGTTTTGCCTGCTTACATAACTGTGCCCGGACCGCTGAAAAATGGATTTCAAGGTCGCCGAAACTGAAGAGGAGCACGATCCGCTACATTTTCTGAACAAACTGGTTCACAATATGCATTCCTATTTCGTTTATCTGTCAATAACGTAGGATAGGTAGCAACTTACCAGATGATCGCTGAGCCGATGAGATGCACGTAAAATCGATGGTGGTCGTGTGTGCTCGAATTGTGCGTGAGTGATTGAGTGAAAGCATGTATCTTCTTCTGATGAAGGCTATGGGCGAAAATTTAAGTTGTGTGAATGTTATCTATTTTACATGTCTGTCTGTGCTTCTGCGATCCTCTATTATTGACATACCAACCAGGATTTTCCAGTGTTATATTTTTTATTTTTCTTTATTATGGCTTTAGGTTGCAGTGATCATACAGCCAGCAATTATTACAATGGCAACATTAGAATACAATTGAAATACTTACAATATATATCACAATATGAAGAGTTGTCTCGCGCCTTGGCGGAGTGGCCGAGTGCACTGAGGCAATATGCTGCGATACGCGAAGCCGTTTCCCGTTCGAATCCCCTCCCCCCCTCGGGCTTGGATACGTCTTTAGTATAAGGTAGTTTTTAAGTAGTTTGTAGGTTTAGGGACTGATGACCCCACAGTTAAGTCCCATAAGCTTAACAAACATTTGAGTTACCTAACATAATACTACCTTACAATAAAATTAGAAACATCACATTTGTAAGACAAGATATAAAAGACACATTTAACAGTAGTTTTGACACACGTAATAAAACTTAAATGCAAACATCACAAAACAAAATGAAAGTTTCAAGGACATAATCAGGTCAAAATGTAAAATAAAATACAAAATTACTCCTCCAGTTTCAAGACGTGCTTGAAGCATCTATTTACACGGCAGAGTTACTGGCCATCAGGGCTGCCACTTATCACGGTTCGCGAACATTTTGGCCTATATTGATCCTCACGGACTCTCAAAGAGTGTTACAAAAATTACAACATAAGACATCTCACAAAGTAACAGATAAATATTGGACATCTTGGAGGCTATAACAAATACGCAGACAATGGGCATCGCATTCCGTTTACTTTGGATTAAAGGACATCAAGGCATACTCCATAACGGAACCAGTATTATATGTTTTTTATCTGTAATACTATCACTTCAGTGCATTTAACAGGTGGGTTTGACGTGACCTGTCCGGAATATCGTTTCACTTCGAGATGACCAGTTCAATGTCACATGTGAACGTTCTCTATAATTCAGAACTTAAGTCAAGCGATCGACCTGACACTTCCACCTGTGGTTCTATAAACGAAGTACTGCCTGACAAATTATACCATCAATGTCGAGTATAAAGTCTTTCTACACTACCCTGAGACGTAGGCAGTACTTAGAGAGTAGTTGGGAAGCCCCATGATGATATGACGTACGACTCCGTGTCACAGGGAATTACGTTGTTAAGAATGTTCCTCCGTGAATGATTAACGGACGCGGCGAAGCGTCCGAGCTGGCGCCACTGCCGATGCCACCCACACCAGGCGATAGCTGGCTGCGTGCTGGCGTGGCACGCGCCTGCTGGCGCCAAAACCTTGGCGTGACGTCGCCGGCCCACGGATGAGTAAGCGGCAAGCGCCAAAAACCTTGGCAGCGTGCGGAGTGCGCAGCGCAGCGCCAGGTACCGGCGCTGCCATCTAGCGGCCGGAGCCACCAACTAGGACGAGCGGCCGGCGCAGGGCAGTTTAAACGCGCGCATGCGCCGTAGCGCCGGGATTACGTGACACTCGTCGCGCAATGAAAGCCGTGAGCAGCACGCACGCTCTAAAATCAATGTTTTGTTAGCCGCCGGCGCGCAGCACAATGTTATACAACGGGGCGCGCAACAAATGACGCGCGATACAGCACGTAAAATACCGCGAAACATTTATGCAGTTAAATGAGCAGGAGCAAAGTCTCCTTTTTTTAAAAAAAAAAAAAAAAAAAAAAAAAAAAAAAAAAAAAAAAAAAAAAAAAAATTACATATACATTTTTTTTTAATCTGCGATTTCAGCGTTGCCGCAGTTGGGTCGGACGACGGACAAAATTTGGTGTTACTTAGACAAGAAAAGGAAACGATTTCTATGGGAATGTATCGCAGACAAACTGTTTTCCGGACACACAAATACTGCGACAACTTTCAGTATATAACGACACAGTGCAATCGTATTGCTAATACGCGCGATGAAACAAGGAAGCATTGCGATAGATTAATGTTACACGTCAAAAGTAGACGGTCTTGGAAATAAAGAAAAATTATATATCACTGTCTTTTTTTTTTTTTTTTTTTTTTTTTTTTTTTTCATACACGTAATTGTTTGCAAAACTGTCGAATCGCGCGGCTCGAAGACAGCTTTTAAATTACTGAAACGGTAACTGACAACTAATACAACATTCATTAGCAAATGCGGATGTTGTTGCTTAGCAAACGAATCTCCCGTTTACTTAAGAATTTTGCTAACTGGACGAAACACTTAAACGATCATTAGAGTGTTTTACTGTTTTACAAAAAGTCACTATAGAGCAGGTGGTTCAAGTTATTTGACAATTTTACAAAATAAACAGTACAACAGATATTTCACATCAGTTCTTTCTTAGTCATTTGACGAAAGTGGACAAAGAGCGTAATGACTTTATACTAGTGTTAACAATCCTTACATTTTGACAGTTCTTATTCATTTGTAACAGATAAAGCCTAAGGGTGCAATTTTAAATTGCTACTACATAGGATACTACAATTATACAAAAATCATTTATTGTGCAAAAATATGTTGCATTTGTTTTACATCTCATAGCTACATATGTATTAAAAAATAAAAAGATAAACCAACCGGTTTGGAGTGAATTTCAGGATAAAAATTAATCTTCTTTAAAAATAATAAAACCGTTCTTAAGCATTACTCTTATGGAAGAAGTATGGGACTGTAATAAGTAATTGACCACTACCCATGTGAATTAAAGACAATAACCGACAATAAAAACAGTATTAAAATGGTTCAAATAATTTTACACTCTACAGATGATTTTTTTAGCAAACTCTGTCAATAAAGCGAAATTTAGATAGCGATCCAATTGTTATACATACATTTAAATCAAACATGTTCAAACCTCCTCATAATGCGTAACCAACTTACTCATTTATAGCGTTAAATGTAACTTAGAATAAATTGGACAGTAATTTAAGACGATGATTATATGTACGGAAGAAACAAGCCTTATTCGCCATCGTAATTTCAACTGTACACTGTTGCACGAAAGTGAACTGCCTGAAAGCTTTGGTACGTAGTGACCAATTTCGATTTATTGCACCACTGTTGGAAAAACTTCGCAATACTACGTCTCCAATTGCATATACACTGTCGCGTTAGATCCTAACCACACAGCTTGGCATCGTAGTGAGAGCTCTATTAAATCCCGCTTGCGGGCAGCGCCTGCAGAGTGCAGGGTCGGCAACCCGCGCGGCGGTCGCGCCACTTGCCGCGTGACGTCATGGGATGTTGCTCAAGGTCGCACGCGACCGCTTGGCGCAGCGAATGCGCGGTGGCAGACAGCGGGCGCGTGGCGCAGTGTAGACAAGGCTGATAAGGCGGCCGAAATAGACCGCGGCGCAGACGTCAACCCGCACCCACCTGCCCGCTTCTTGCTGCTCAATGGCGCACCTGCCGGCGCGCACAAAAATACTGTGCTGTTTGGGACGGAAATACCACAGCAACACAACATATGCAGTCACGACACTTCTCCATCTACATCTACATGGGGTACTCTGCAAATCACATTTAAGTGCCTGGCAGAGGGTTCATCGAACCACCGTTATACTATTTTATCTTCCATTCCATTCTCGAATAGCGCGCGGGAAGAATGAACACCTGAATCTCTCCGTTCGGGCTCTGATTTCTCGTATTTTATTCTGATGATCATTTCTACCTATGTAAGTGGGAGTCAACAATACATTTTCGCATTCGGAGGAGAATGTTGGCGATTGTAGTTTCGTAAGTAGCCCACGCCGCAGCGATAAGCGTCGTTATTGTAATGATTCCCATCCCAGATCCTGTATCATTTCAGTAACGCTGTCTCCCGTGTATCGTGACAATACAAAACGACCCTCCGTCAGACCCACCTGATAAGGATCCCACACTGGGCAGCAATATTCCATAAAAGGACGGGCAAGCGTAGTGTACGCAGTTTCTTTAGTAGTTCTGTTGCATGTTTTAACGGTTCTGCCAATAAAACGCAATCTCTGGTTCGCCTTTCCGACGACACTATCTATGTGTTCTTTCCAATTTAAGTCAGAAATAATTGTAATTCCTAGGTATTTTGTAGAGTTTACGGCCTTTACATTTAATTGATTTATCATGTAAGCAAAGTTTAACGGATTTCTTTTCGTACTCATGTGGACGACTTCACACTTCTCATTATTTAAAGTCAATTGCCAATTCTTACACCATACAGATATCTTATTCAAATCGTTCTGCAGTTGGGTTTGATCTTCAGGTGATTTTACCAGACTGTAAATGACGGCGTCATCTGCAAACAACCTAAGAGAGCTACTTAGATTTTCCCCTAAATCGTTTATGTAAATAAGGAAAAGCAGAGGACCGATAACACTACTGTGTGAAACGCCCGATATCACCTCTGTTTCAGTCGATGCCATACCATCGAATACTACAAAATGTGTCCTCTCTGAGAGGAAATCCCCTATCCAGTCGCAAATTTGGGGCGATATACCGTAACCACGCAATTTGATTATTTTTGTTATATGCAAGGTCTATAGAAGACAGGTCTGGACACCAATGTTCCTTACGGAGCCGCCAGTTTGGTTCTAGAGCAGACGACGTTATGAGAGAAACACTTTCGCAAATTATTATTATTCTGCAGCCAGTTTGCGTACCGTTTGAGTTACAAATTATATTCTTACGTCTAATAATAAAGTAATGATAATTTGATAGGCCTATATTGCTCAATCTTACCAGGAGACACCACAAGATGATTCTCACAGATTTGACTCGAATTGTGTGAGAAGAACCGACTAGATGATCGTTTTACATTATTGAAATATGTGCCCTGAGTGAGGCATAGGAAAAGAAAAACTCTCATCAAAGATTTTGGATTTCGGAATACGAGGAGTATAAGCATGTTTGGATGACCAATGAAGTATGCTTTGCATTAAAGCGCTTTCGGTAAAAAAATCTCTTGCTGAAAAATGCTTTCATAACATGTGAAAGGTGTAAATATAATGTTTATTAACGATGATCACCCAAATTAATGGAATGTAACTTTCGTAGATAACTGCTAGAGTTTCTGTGATACTTTTCTCAGTGGGCACTTCAGCAAATAATGAAAATGGTTTAACTACTTTAATTACCGTAATTAATTACAACTGACACTAATGCGTTGGTTTTTACATAAATTCCGGTTTCGTAATTTCTTAGTTGGCCAAATGACTTTCTTTGACTTCTTCCAATATCTCCCCTACATTTCTCAATTTAATTTCAGTTAAACGCTAGGTTTGTCTGACACAGATCTAGTATCTCGAAATTTCTTCCGTTTACGTAATGTCGAAAAACTGGAAACGCACACACTAGGAAGTTTTCATATGAATGGAATCTAACATTCCATATAAGATTTTGTTCCCCGATAGTTCAATACAAGAAACTTTCGTTGATCCTTCATCTTGTCCATACTATACCGAAAGGAAAAGTGACAAGAAAAGAAAAAAACATATATTATAAGAAAACACGTACAGCCTTCTGTTACACAGATACGATTAGGGGAAAACAGAATTTTTTTTTTACGAAAAAGCTACTTTTTTTCACAATTGTGGTTGTATCGTTAGTCATATCACATATGAGAATGGATGTAGCCACATTCTTTGTGATCTGCATACTTCGTTGCAATTATTTTTTTACATTTTCTGCTTTATGCAAAAAACACTTTGTAGTGACAAACTTCCGAATACAGTGTGCTATATCCGCGTCTTAGAACCAAAATGGCCGTCATCGCAAAGGATCATGGTAGCGTGATCACACCTCTCCTAATAGACCTTGGTTATACGCCACGACAGCAGCGCTCCAAGCGGCTGGCGAGGTACATTTCTGAATACGATGTCGGATGAGTGTGAATAGTGTAGTTTAAATTGATTTTAACATACTTTTTTGCAACGTGGGAGGTATGTACTCCGCGTACTGGAGCGCTGTGTTGCGGTGCGCGCGGCCATCCGCCGTTGGGGGTTCGAGTCCCCTTTCGGGCATGGGTGTTTGTGTTGTCCTTAGGTTAAGTAGTTTGTAATCTAGGAACTAATAACCAAGCAGTTTTATCCTCCTCTGCTCTTTTTATCAAACTATCCATATGTTCTCTCTTTTTCCTTCTCAGAAGATTTTTTGTTTCTCTGTTAGCATTGTCATATGCTTCTTTACTTTCGTTGGAATCCTCTTGGAGGTGTGTTTTCCTTCGATGCTCTTTGTTCTTTCACTTTCTGCTCACATTCTTCTGAAAACCATGGATTTTTCTTCCTCCTCCTTTTTCCGCACACTTCTAGTGCAGTTTCTTTCACATTTGTTTTCATCTGTCCCCAGTGGCCTTCAATTTCGAAGTTGTCTTATAGTGTTAGGACGTCAAATTTGTTTTGTACCTTAATGACAAACTCCTGCGTATTGCCATTGTCCTTCAGTCTTTCTATATCTTGGGTTACTAGATGGTGATGTGTGTCCTCCTAAGCCCTCCCCCCTTATGGTTTTTACATTCATTACTCTGTTTTTATGCCTTTGATCTACCAGTACATGGTCGATTTCGTTTTTTGTTCTTGCATCTGGTGATATGCAAGTTACCTTGTGAATGTGCTTCGGACGAAAATATGTGCTCATAACCCTTAGGTTGGCTGCACTTGCACAGCTTAGTAGCCTCACTCCATTATCGTTACTTTCAAGATGTAAACTTTCCGTCCCTGCTATTCCTTTCCAGATGCTCTCCCTTCCAACTTTAGCATTGGCGTCTCCAATAATGAGCTTCATTTCATAAGTTGGTGTTATACTAATTACCTCTTCGAGAATTTCATAGAATGTGTCTTTGGTTTCATCCTCTGCTTCCTCTATTTGAGCGTACAACGTAATTATTGTTATATCTGTGAATCTACCTTTCAATTTCATGACAGTAAAATAACCAGAAAATAGCTCTACCTTTGTCTTTATGAGGTTTCCTAAGAACCATTGGAGGATATGAAACCGTACTTTGCTTGACAATTTATTTAAGATTATCTTGAAGTTCACGACTTTTTAATCAAGAATTTCAGTTTCTATTAAGAGCAAAAATTGCTAATAAACAACAGAAGACCCAACCATCTAAAGGAAGACGTCAGTTTTCTACTGACAAACGTCAGGATTTCTTCCCTACAATTCCAGCCAAATCAGTAAATGTTGAACGTAAGAAACTTATATGGAATGCATTACCTACATTATTGAATGTATCAGATCACCCACTACAGCTGTACCTGCGGGAAAGTCCTCACAAACGTGACAAACAAAACATCGACAGCAAAAACAGTCTCCCTAAAAAACAAACTAATTTCACAATTGCTGCTACATATGAACCACATACGGCAATAATCTTCATGACATTTGTTTTATAAAGTAATTATACTCAAAAGTATATGGGTTTATAACAAAGACGAGTGAGGAGTAAAAATGTTCATATCAATAGACTTCATATCGAATTTTTACACGTCAAAGAAATGTCGTGTCATATAGGAATAGACCACAACAGGAATTAATGTTTCTCGTTTGTTTATTTTCTCTCACTTTCAGCGGAGTAGGCTACAACATGTACACATATTAGTAACTTTTTCCTTATGATTACGTAGTTGTTTATATTACTGAATCAAGGAAACTCGGCGGCTTTTACTTTTATTTCACTATTATTTATGTCTCTCGATATTTTACTAGTGTTTGGAACGCAAAAAATACAGAAACTATTTGGCTAATTACGTAGAAAAGTAGTTACAAACAAACATTAGTCTTATGGCACCTAGCCCACCACTAGGAGCGCTAGTGTCGCAGCAACTGCAGTTGGTGACAACTTTCACAGCAGTGAGTGTCGCGACTGTGTACATTAGACTGTCGGAATACGTCCCATATTTCTAAAGTTAGGTTTACACAAGTAATTTATTGCAGCAAATGTACTTGCGCGGAGTAATTTACCGAACTAGTTGCGTGTGTAAACGCGTCACCAAGTCGTCTTGCGAACGGTAGCAATTTACTGCACAAGTGATTTGCTGCAAGTATCCCACTGTCAGTATGAGCAGTGTGCGAGAAGCTCCTGCAAGTTACTTGCAGCATTTATCATTCATTTATAATTTCTGTAAGTTGAATGCGCAAGGTAAGTAGTTCGTCTGCATCACGCGTACAGGATGGGACACGAACTATTGCCACCATTAATAACACAGAAATAATTATAGGAGCTGAAAAATTTTTGGGACAAAAGTTGCATGGGGCAACGGTGGCCAGGATATGACGTTGGTATTTTGTGGCCAGCTGGTGTCGCTTCAGAGATATGATGGTAAAATTTAAAGGATAAAAATGCAGCATTCGGTCGCAAAATTAAAAATTACTTAACCTGGTTTCGGCAATAGCTATGATTGCCTTCACCAGAAATTATAAAATAAGACAAGTCACACAATAAAATAGGCAACACAGCTGTAAAGCTTACGTGGCTAGCTTTTTGTAAAAATTTCTTTTTACATTTTGTGACTTACGCTTTACAGTTGAGTTGTATATTATATTATGTGACTTGTTTTATTTTTTATTTTTTGATTTTATTTTTCATGGCCCCGCTGTGATCGGTGGTAGTCGGCTGAGTTCGTGTGTCTACGGAATGTTTATGCTCTCTACCAACCTTACCTCGAAACAGCATTGTACACCGTAGACATCGTCAATGTATTGTTGATTTTGCTTGTTATTGACTATTGTCTTACACTTTGTTATTTGCTAAAATAAGTCCACATACCCCGACGACTTCCTTAAAAAAAAGGAAGGCTGTCTTTGAAAGTGGTATGAAGAATGTTAATTCTGATTGTTATTCAGTTACGACAATAGAAAGTGGTAGAAAGCGTTACTACACTCGCTTAATAAGTCCCTTTAAAATATTAATATTTCGTAGATACACGTTCCAGTTTTCTATTACTCAAACATTAAAGTAATAATTTCGTGTTCCATCTGTGACGCTTTAATCCCTTACATGTTGATTCTTTTAAAACCTGTAAACTATACTCCTTAAGCTGGCGGCACTGGAAGAAAGAGACGGAGCTCGTTCTAACAGCCAATGCGCTACGAGCTGAATGAAGCTTCAGTTTCCAACATTCTCCGCTGAGGGGCCACGTGTAAGTGTGTGATCTGTAGTTATTGCAGATACCACGTTAAATAATTTTTCATTTTGCGACTGAGGGCTGCATTTTTATCGTTTGATGTTGTAATGGTCGGTGACAATAGCAGCTATGTTCAAAATTTTAATAGTCAACTTTGTTTCTCTTATGGGATGCTGTAGTTTGGTACTTATTTTCTGATAACAGCTATCGCGACCAGTAATGTCTTCGAAGATCAACGATAGTCATAAAGATGACATGAACGTCCATTTACAGAAGATGTTGGTCTCAATGCAGCGCTGCAGTTTCTCTCTCGCATGTCTGCTGGTGTGTTTGGAACTTGTTTATAAACAATGTCATTTACGAATCCTCACAAAAAAAAAAAAAAAAAAAAAAAAAAAAAAAAAAAAAAAAAATATTAGAGGTGGCAAGTCTGGCGAACGAGTCGACCACGACACACCTTCGCGTTCAATTCAACGATTTGGGAATTGTCTCTACAACTCATTTCTAGCCATCAACGAAAAACGTGACTGACACCCATCGTGTTCATAGCACATTCTGTTCCTTGGTCATAAAGGTATTTCTTCCAATAACAGACCTAATGTTTCTTGCAGTAATGTGGTATGCATCCTAACATTAAGATTTCCTTCGATTAAATAGGGGCCTTATAAGTCGGTCGTCCACAATCCCACACCATAAAATCATCGGCCACAGTCTTTGGTGTGCAACTTGTCAAAGCCAACATGGATATTCAGTTGCTCAATAATACATGTACAAATTGTCGTAAATCAATGGCACTTTACTCTGGTCAGCAGTCCTAAGACTTACAAACCACTTGAACTAATTATATATTTTTGACGAAGTTACAGAGTTCATTCAGTGAAATAAATCGCAATTTGCGATCAGTTATGGCTTCACTGTACAGACTGCAAATTGTGATTTATTTTTCAATGAACGCTGTAATGTCGTCAAAAATATATAATTGTATTACAAGCCGAGGCTGGGCTCCTGACGACAATTAATTGTGTCTCGATACCTCATGGTCTGTTCTTCCTGATGCGGGAATACAGTATTGTGGCTGCGAGCATCACAGAACAAATAGGCTGTGGTAATAGGAAAAGAGACAGCGTGGCGAATGGAGATTTGGGTGTGGCGGGAGACGTGCAGGGAAGAGTCCTCTGCAGTCGGGCTGGTCACTGTGTCCTCGGTGTCGGAGTGGTCAACGCGTCTGCCTAGTAAGTAGTAGATCCCGGGTTCGAATCACGGCTGGGCACAAGTTTTCATTCGCCACACTTTGGTATTCCAAAATGTTCAAATGTTTGTATAACTTATGGGACTTAACTACGGGGTCATCAGTCCCTAAACTTACAAATTACTTGTGAACTAACTAATACTAAGGACGGCACAAATATCCATACCTGAGGGGGGATTCCAACCCCCGACCGTAGTGGCCGTGCAGACCGTGACTGGAGCGCCTCAGTCCCCTCGGCCACCGCGACCGGCTTTGGTATTCCATCCAAACCTAGTACAGTGATGCCATAACTGATCGCAAACAGCGATTTATTTCACACTTGAACTAACTTATGCTAAGGACATCAAATACACTCATGCTCGAGGGAGGACTCGAAACTCCTTGGAACGCTCGGCCACTCCACGCGGCTAATACAAGTTACGCAGATTAACATTTCCATGATTCGTGAATGTAGCCTCATCAGTTAATAAAATCAAATTAATAGATGTGTCATTCGTCTGAATCTGACGTTGATCCCAACGACAGAATTCCATGCGACGCATACGATCCGTAACACTTAATTCTTGGTGGAGACTGATATGGTAAAGACGATACTCATGGTGATGCAGAACACGAACAACACTACTCTGCCTCATGCCAATTTTCCTTGCGGTTTTGACACGAACTAACACTAGGATCTCGATCCACAGTGGCAAGAGTACCAATTTACACTTCCTCGTTAGTAAATTTCCTTGTTCTCGGTTTATCATACACACATTCAAATGTACGACATATAGGGTGAGTGCGTTGAGGATATCTTTCAGCGCATAAGTCTCTAGCTATCAGTGAATGTCGTTGACATTCTCCGTAAATAAGAAGTGTATGGACTTTTTCTTCGAATTAATACATCATTTACCTTTGCTTGCTTCGTCGGTATTAGTCTTACCGTTCCTATTAGTGTTTTATTGCCCAACCGTCGATCGATGTTTACATGTCAACGGCACGTTAGATGTATACCCCGTATTCGGCGAATATTTACCATTGGCACGATATACGGAAGAGAATTGTCAGAGCATGTGTCGAAGTGATACGGAATACCACTCAACCCACGATAGGAGGATTGCAGCACTGCATTGATACCAATGATCATCACTTCGAACCCCGCCGGTAAATGGGCGTTCATGTCACCTTTTTTACTTTCTTTGCCCTCCAAAGACCTTAGCCGTGGTGGATTGGCCGAGCGTTGTAAGGCGCCTCGCTGCAGATCGCGAGGTTGCTCGCCGTTGGAGGTTCGAGTCCTCCCTGTGGTGTGTGTGTGTGTGTGTGTGTGTGTGTGTGTGTGTGTGTGTGTGTGTGTGTTTTTTGTCCTTAGGTTAGTCTAAATTAGTTTAAGTAGTTTGTAACTGTAGGGACTAATGACCTTAGCAGTTCGGTCCAATACGTTTACAAACAATTGAACTCAATCATTGGATTCGTCCAGATAGCTATCAGAAAATAGGTACCAAACTGTAGCATCAAACAAAGTTGACCATATCTTTGAAGCGACCACAACTAGCAACAGAAAACTAGCGTCATATTCTGGCCTCCGTTGTCCCATGCAACGTTTGCTGCAAGAACTTTTCAACTGCTGTCATACTTTCGGAGTTATTCTTGATGGCAGTAGTTAGTGACTCACTTTGTATATTTAACCTTTTTACTGACTATCACGTTGAATTTCATACAACCATCCGCCCTGTTATATGTTAAGAAGTAATAAAATTATTGGAGAAATGAAAGCGAAAGGAAGCAAGAAACCAACATTGACTGAAGCTGTGGAAAGCTTCCCCGAAGTATGGAGTGCATAGAGTTGCAATTTTAGAATAAAGAAAACAAGAGTACATATCTAATAATTTATTGCAATAAATCTCACATCATACTGAAAATTCTTGTATATTTCAGATGGTATAATGTTAAGACGCGCCGGCCGCGGTGGCCGAGAGGACTGAGGCGCTCCAGTCACGGTCTGCACGACCACTACGGTCGGGGATTCGAATCCCCCCTCGGGCATAGATATTTGTGCCGTCCTTAGTATTAGATAGTTCATAAGTAGTTTGTAAGTTTAGGGACTGATGGCCCCGTAGTTAAGTCCCTTAAGCTTTACAAACATTTGACTAATTTTCGTTAAGACGCAGAGAGAGAATTGTGACAAAAAATAATTAGTGGCCCATGAGATGCTATTCCTTATTCTCGGTACCTGTGTATTGCTGCCATGAAAGAGGAAATATCAAGACAAGTAAACGTTTCTTGTCTGAAATAACTGTGAGAAATGTCTCCTGTATGGATATGACGTGTCCACTTGATGCTAATATAAAATCTACATCATTTATAGATAGCCCAGAAAAGTTTTCAACTCTAATCATGTTCTCAGCACCCAGTTCTTGCAATAAATTGTTGTATGTTTTGCTCTGTGGTGTTCTAAGTATCTATTGTCAAATCGAAATGTTTTCCATTTTCGTGTTCATTGTTAGAATTAAAAGAGCTTAGTAGCCTATATAACTGCCCCTCCCCCCTAGTCATTTTATTTGCCCTCGCGCAGAGTACGTGTGTTCGGTGTCTGTCAAAGATCTTCAGAAGTATTTTCGTTACTACTTGCGAGTGTTGTGTAAACAAAGCAGCAAGCGTATCGAAATAACTTGCAGCAATAGCTTCTTCAAAAGTCTTGTTAGTATAAACCTACATTAACGTAAAAAAGAATCGAACTGAGCATGGCACACTAAATTTCTTTCACTTTTTAAGACAGTTTTCTCGGAAAGGACACTGCTATCTGCGAATGAAGTTCTGCGTTTTTATAAATCAGTTTCTAAATTTAGACCGCATTATTAGAACCATGTGATATCCGCCAGTACCTGGATAAATGCGAAGAAAGTATCCAACGTGTTGTGAAGGAAGTCACATCTTTTAATAAAGGCAAATCTTCCGAACAGAACTGTTTAACAATTAGGTCCCCTTCAAAGAATGCTGTTATTATAGCTACAAAGTAATCACAGTCCTATACAGAAAAAAGTAAGAGGAATATCGTTAGTTAATTCAAATCATAAGATTTTAACTTGTTTACTGCTAAACCAGATAAAGCAATATGCAGAGGTTATAACCGGGAATTATCAAAATGGCTTTCGCAGAAACGAATTCACTGCTTACAATACTGCAAACAAAACAATAAATGAAAACGTTTGGGAATATAAACAGGAAGTATGTTATAGTGGCCTGTCAATCTTCGGAACGATCAGTTCACTAGATTTGTTATGTAAAAGATAACAGCAAGATCGCTAATTATCTTATCTTTAAGAAAAGCATTTCGGCAGACTATACTGTACTTCCATCAGCGGATGTGATGTGGTGTTTGTAAATTGACAGACCCGATGATGGAAGTATAATATACTGAAACTGGTCATCTAGATAAAAGATAATATGATCTTGGCTGTTTTATTTTACACAATAAAAGGTACATGACCTGTTCACTGAGTTCGATAAAGCTTATGACTATTCAGAACCAAAGCTTTTAAAAAGTAAGCATGGATGAAAATACAAGCAGCATTTTGGTAATGTGTAAAAATCTGATCATTAAGGAAGAAAAAAGGGGAAAAAACTGGGATAAGAGAAGGAAATGCTATTCTCTTTAATATTGTGGCGATTAATCCGACGGAATGCGTGGTGCAGTGTTTAACATCGCAGATCTGTGCTTGCGGTCCCCATTTAAAATCCCACCACGGGCAGAAAAAAGATTATTTCTTTGTATTTTCTATGTATATAATGTTCTACTTGTAAATGCGACATAAAGTCACTGAGGAGGTAGGCGACCATGATGAAATGATTAGGTAGTACTGCTGTTAAGCTGGTTAGGTCGCAAAATATTTATTATTGGTCACACTTGATGTACAGCGTGCCCTCAAAATGACGCGTTTCGGAATAACCATCATCAGATTAGAATCTAAAAACATAAGAATATAAAATAATAAAATTAATAAAATTCCTCACATGATAGAAAAAGTAGTAGGTTACAATTCATATTGAAAATTATGATTTACCGTGCCATGTGCACACATGAACAGATGGAAGATGTTCTTCACTATACATACAAACGCAGACTACAAGTTTCAACACACATGATACTGTCCAAGTAGACATTTTTGTCACCAGGTGGCATTGCAATGTGTATAGTGGCGCCATATCACATAAGGTATGCGTATCAATTTACATAGGTCAGCTGTGCAATTGTTGTACAAAGTATAAAATATAATTTTTTTTAAAAGAACAATTATACATATGCTTTTAAAAAACACTTGTCAGCTGCTAAACCTTTGTTGTAAATCATGATAGGCTATATAAGCACTATGTAGTCAAAGGTATATAATCACACAAATAGGTATAAGTAATGGATATACCAAACGTGCCATACAGAACATTCGTAAATCAGTGTTCAATAAAAGAAAAACACCTAAATCTAATCCCACCAAGAATCAATCTAGATTTGCGTCAATGACCTACACAGGGCCTTTCTGTGAACAAATTGCTAACGCCTTCAAGAAAACCAATATAAAAATAGGATTCCGGACGCGCAATAAGCTTAAGACAATATTGCGTACTTCTGTTGACAGCAAAAAGGATAAATACAAAAAATCGGGAGTCTACAAAATAGCTTGTGCATCATGTGATAGTGTTTACATTGGACAAACAGGACGTGATTTTTCAATCAGATTTAAAGAACATTGTAATAAAAATAATACAGCTATGGGGTGTCATCTCAACGACAAAAAACATCATCTAGATACGATTGAAAAATCCTTAAAAATTCTTCATGTAGAGCCGAAAGGTCTAGACCTAGACATTCTGGAAGATATTGAAATTTACAAATGCTGTAAGGAAAAACCAGATGGAATTTTGAACGAACAAATCCGTTCTCACAGAAAATGGTTCTTTGACATTTTTCGGGATTTATTATGAACAGTGCCCAGCCCGCTGGTTCCCTATATCTATGACGAATGCTACTGTTTTTACAAATGTTTTTACACCTCCTTATCTGATGTAAAGTGCCTTATGTTAATTTTATGACTACTTGTTCTATCTATGGCTACAGCCAACTGTCATAAGGAATGCTAGTCATTTTTTAAAACGCCTTTGACAATGTTCTGGATTTGTTGAGCTGTCTATCTCATTTTAAATGTAATATTATTCTCTCACTTTTTTTATTAATTTTATTTTTATGTGGTTTTACCTTTGACTACATAGTGCTTATATAGCCTATCATGATTTACAACAAAGGTTTAGCAGCTGACAAGTGTTTTTTAAAAGCATATGTATAATTGTTCTTTTAAAAAATTTTTATATTTTATACTTTGTACAACAATTGCACAGCTGACCTATGTAAATTGATACGCATACCTTATGTGATATGGCGCCACTATACACATTGTAATGCCACCTGGTGACAAAAATGTCTACTTGGACAGTATCATGTGTGTTGAAACTTGTAGTCTGCGTTTGTATGTATATTGAAGAACATCTTCCATCTGTTCACGTGTGCACATGGCACGGTAAATCATAATTTTCAATATGAATTGTAACCTACTTTTTCTATCATGTGAGGAATTTTATTAATTTTATTATTTTATATTCTTATGTTTTTAGATTCTAATCTGATGATGGTTATTCCGAAACGCGTCATTTTGAGGGCACGCTGTACATCAAGTGTGACCAATAATAAATATTTTGCGACCTAACCAGCTTAACAGCAGTACTACCTAATCAATGTTCTACTTGTTTCTTATGTTTGATGTAAGTTACAGAAAACTCTTTCTATGTATAAATAGTGGAGCACTCCAAGCAAGGGGCAGACTGTGATGTGTGTACGCTTTTGTTAGCAGTAAACGCGTTTTAAGTGTAAAGTGTTGTGCTCTATTTACGATTCCGGACCACCTGCAGTTTTCAACGTGACACTCTCTGGTGGAGGTGCCGGGTATCCTGCAATACATCTGCATCATCGTGGCTCCGATGAGGCAGCATAAGAGCCGTCGCTTACACAGACAAGAACCGATATACAAATGATATACTGACTACCTCCGTTCGAAGGTCCGTGCCTAAAAAGACCCGTTGTTGTTGTTGTTGTTGTTATGGTCTTCAGTCTGGAGACTAGTTCGATGCAGCTCTCCACAATATCCTATCCTGAGCAAGACTTTTCAACTCCACATTAGAACGGCAACTTACATCTGTCTGAATCTGCTTACTGTATCCATCTCTTGGTTTTCCTTTGCGGTTTTTACCTCACACACTTCCCTCCAACGCTAAATTCACAATTCCTTGATGTCTAAGAATGTGTCCTACCAATAGATCCCTTCTTTTAGTCAAAGTATGCCAGAAATTCCCTTTCTCCCCAATTCTGTTCAGTATTTCCGCATTAGTTACGTGATCCACCCACCTAATCTTCAGCATCTTTCTGTAGCACCACATTTCAAAAGCCTATATCCTCTTCCTGTCCGCACTGTTTATCGTCCATGTTTCACTCCCATACAAGGCAGCTCTCCACACAAATGCGTTCATGTATTCCAAAACAGCGGTAAGTCAGCTACATATCAGACACCCATCGGTGTTCTCTGGGGACGCTGGACAAGACCCAAATGGCTGAAAGGGTCGACCGAGTCGCCAAGTATAATAGGTGCTTGGCAAACGTATATTTCTACCTGGACGGGACGGCCCAGCGGTGGTTTGAAAATAACAGGGACAAATCGATAGCCGAGAAAAATTCCAGACAGAATTTAAGAACACTTTTGGGGATCACCAGAAAGTCCGTTTATCGGAAGAGCAATTAAAAACAGGGCCCAACGACATGGTGAGTCAGCGCAGTCGTATATACAGAGTTTTTGGGCCCTATGTCTTGTAGTTAACCCGGTATGACGGAGGCCGGTAAAGTTTCACACATGACGAACGGCATTGCAGAAGACAGTATCGAGCTCTTCTGTTAAAAGAGGCCGGCCGCGGTGGCCGAGGAGACTGAGGCGCTCCAGTCACGGTCTGCACGGCCACTACGGTCGGGGGTTCGAATCCCCCCTCGGGCATGGATATTTGTGCCGTCCTAGTTCGTAAGTAGTTCATAAGTAGTTTGTAAGTTTAGGGACTGATGACCCCGTAGTTAAGTCCCATAAGCTGTACAAACATTTGAACATTTTTGTTAAAAGACATTTCAACGACACAAAGACTTTAACCAATGGTGCCAGAAAATTGAAGACATGCAACAGAGGAGTGTTGGACGAAAGAAGCATGACAGACTCCCAAATGTAGTCCCTATGGCCGTTGTGGAAGAAGAGCATTATTTTGCTCCTCTCATACGACAAATGTGAGAGAAAAATTACAACAGTTTTTGGCAGCCGGGACTGTTGGACCACGTTAGCTCCAGATTATGGCCATAGATGTCCGTCTTGTACGTCATGAGGGAGCTGACGCTGCTCGGTAAGAGGTATTCCAAACATTGGCGCCTGTCAGCCCCTCCAGTCGCACCGTCGTGAAGAATGGCCTCGCCCCTACTATCACTTACGCCGCAGTCGTCAAACGGCAGCCTAGGAACCGAGGAAAGGAGAGTTTTAACTTATACACGGGACATTGTATAATAACAACTACGATGCGCTGGGCCCCAAATGGCTACTGGTTGTTCCAGATCATCTCCGGCCATGTATTCTCAAGTATTTCCACGATTCTCCAATATCCGGTCATCTGGGATTTATGAAGACCCTAGACAGAATCAGACGCAGGTATTACTGGAAATCTCTCTACCGATCTGTCAAGCACTATGTGAATCACTGTCAGGAGTGCCAGAGATGGAAGCATGTCCCGCAATTACCTCCAGGGCATCTTGTACCGATTCCGCCGGCAGCAGCTCCATTCCACTGGACTGGAATCGACCTTTTAGGCAGGTTTCCGAATTCGGCAACCGGTAACCGATGGATAATAGTCTGCACTGACTACCTTCCCGCTACGCTGTCACCAAACCTGTACCGACTGCAGAAGCTCCAGAGATTGCAAAATTCCTAGTAGAAGACATAATTTTGAAGCATGGTGCATTACGTGTGATGATTTCTGATCGAGGAAAGGATTCATATCAAAACTAGTATCAGAGGTAATGACACGGTGCGACATTATCTACAGAATAACAATTGCATACCATCCTCAGACAAATGGCTTCACAGAACGTTTTAACAAGACGTTAGCAGATATGCTGTCGATGTACGTCGATGTTAAGCAGAATGATTGGGATGCAATACTGCCAGTCGTAACATTTGCTTATAATACAGAAAGGCGAGAAATCACAGGCTTCATGCCGTTTTTCCTGCTCCATGGCCGTGAAGCTGAGACAATGGATTCGCTGTTCCCGTTCCAACCGGACGACACTCAGGATGACTATGTGAAACAGCTCATCACCAGGGTCGAAGAAGCAAGACAGCTGGCTCGCATACGGACACTGGACGCCCAGGAGAAGGACCGTCAGCGGTATAACGACAAGCACCGACCTGTTGTGTACAGCCCAGGAGATCTGGTATGGATTTTTACCCCTGTACGGTAAGTTGGGCTATCGGAAAAGTTACTGAAACGATACTTTTGTCCGTTTCGTGTTATATGCCGCCTATCAGACGTCACATACGAAGTCGAGTGTTATGGGCCGTCCTCAAAAAGACAAAAAAAGAAGAGACACTGTGCACGTCCTCCATATGAAGCCTTACCATGACCCCAAAGAGATAGACAGACAGACACGACCTCTTGTTCCAAGACTCTGAAGACCGTTATGATAATGATGAAGCCACGGCAGGAGGGTGTGGCGCCGGTCATCGTCACCGGAAGGAAGGTTTGCAGGCAGAAGGGAAGGACTCTTCGGAACTGCAGACACAGATCCAGAACAGTGCAGTTGGCTGCAAAAGGAACCTAACAGCGGGTCGCTGTTCTTTCAGGAAGGGCAGCAATGCCGCGAGTCTTCCGACAGCACGCGTGGTGCAGTGGTTAGCATCGCAGCTCGCTGTGCTTGCGGTCCCCCCCTTAAAATCCCGCTACGGGCAGAAAAAATAATTCCTTCGTATTTACTATTAGCTGAAAACCCGGCGTTGTCCGGATATTTATTTATTTATTCCTGCCATTTTTCAGATATATTTTCATTTGTATAAGGGCTGTATGTAAAATCTCTTGGGAATACAATTAGTAGTAATAGATCAAAACTTGGTACGTGATGGGGCGGTTTTTCTGAACGTTACTGTTTATACTGTGATAAAATTTAGAAGGTACCCTCAACTATACGCGTCTATACTGTCTGTAAAATTTTCTGCGGCTACAATTTATAGTGTAGAAATTGAAAATTGTAACGTCACAATGAATGGCGTAGTTTTAGTCAAAGAACAGCGGAACATTACTGTTTATGTGCTCATATCTCATGAACTATGTGCCGTACTGTGACACAACTTAGAAGGTACATTCAACTATATGATTGTATACTGTTTGTAAAATTTCGTGCGGCTACAAGTTATAGTGTACGAATTACAGATTGTAACGTCATACCGAATGCCGTAGTTTTACTCCATAAACAGCGGAAAAGTAGTAAGCGAGAAACTTTTTTCCTTTCGTCTGTTTGCTTCGGTTGTCAGCGAGAAAAAGTTTAATAAACGTTTGAAATAATGTTTAAAGTTTGTTGCAAGTCGCTAAGTACTCTCATTCTCATATACAGTGTTTATAAAGTCTCGCCACATTATGTGGCAATTTTTTTGCGATTCCTATTGTCTATGACGTCATACCTTTTGAACATGTGTCGTGTGTGATTATTAACCCTGCATCAACTGTTACCTCACGCTAAGGAATGTGTGTACCAAATTTGGTCGAAATCGGTTCAGTGGTTTAGGAGAGAATGACCAACATTGTCAGCAAAATGCAGCGTTTTTCACGCATCTCATTGTTTATGACGTGATATCTCGTGAACTACGTGTCGTACTTGATTCTAACACTTAGGGCGACCGTCCTCATGGATTGAAACTTAAGTGTACAAAATTTCATAAAGATTGGAACGAAACTGTAGATTTGCATGCAACACGTACAAACATACGGACACTCTACTTTATATATTAGATTTCTAGAATGATCTACATGTTTCTTATGTTTGATGTATGTGTAAGTTCCAGAAAATTCTTTCTACGTATAAATAGTGAAACAGTCCAAGCAGGAGGTAATCTGTACTGAGTGTACACTTGCGTTAGCAATAATAATATAGCAAGACTTGTGAGGTAATTGAAACTAGTACCTGCCAAGATCCTCGAAAGAAACAAAGTTAAATGATAAACAGGACAATAGGGAACGTCTTCATACAACTACCTTTTGTTTTTATGAAATAATGAGTGCTATCTCATGGGAACTCAAATTGAGTGAATATTTCTACGAGGGGTGTTCAAATGAAAAGGTACGAAAGAACACTAGGGTATAACTGAAATCTTTGTTCTAAAATAATCACCAGAGGCCTAAGCACATCTATCCCACTGCTTAACGAACCGAAGGATTCCCTGTTCCCAGAATTCATGTGGCTGTGACTATATCCTTCTGTTTGTCGTTAGTTTTGAAATGCTTCGCTTTTTTCTTCTAGAGGACCAAACAGATAGAAGTGACAGAGCGAAATGTCCGGGCTGTAGGGCGGACGCTCAAGTTGATGCCACTTAAACTTAGCCATACACTTTGTGTGATTCTTCTCATTATCTTTATGTTTTATTAGAAATATTGTCATAATAGGGTAACTAAAGAATATTCTACTATAAGTATTAATATACGTTTGTTTGTAACACACACAGGCTCGTGTTAACGAGGCTAAGAACTAGCTGTTAATCAACTCAGTGGTTTCTGTATAGCAATGTTTTCCAGTCTTTTCGAATATGCGACTCCCTCCCAAGTAAAAATTTTCTTGCATCCCCCGCCTCTAAACGAACCATAAGAAAACTACGTTATCTCAAAGGAAACAAATTTAATCTTCTTTCTTTTGCTACAACTTTTTTTTTAATTTTATGAACGATTTTTTCGCTGTCTTTTTCGCAATGGAACACATTATCTTATTTTTAGATGATTTCCGACAGAAAGATGTATTTGATTAATCAACTGATGATTGATGTTACACTCCGTACTTTTAAACAGTAAATAAATTTCACTTAGGCATACGTTTTTGTATTATTGATCCCCTAGTTATTTTGTGGTGCAAGTACTTCTTCCTGTAATAGCGACCCGCCGAGCAAGACTGCGACCCCCACCCACAGCTAGAAAAACACTGGTGTATAGCGTCAGTTCATCGAGATGAGATACAATCACAGCGGGACAGACTTTTATGGGAAGGGCCTAAGACGAATTCAGCTTCTGTTTAAGTAATGGATACATGTGAGTACTGAAGTTTTGCACATTACAACTATCAGAGCGGATTTTCACAATCATAGGCCTTCTTTCGTCCCTAATAATATATTACACTACTGACCATTAAAATTGCTACACCAAGAAGAAATGCAGATGATAAACGGGTTTTCATTGGACAAATATATTATACTAGAACTGATATGTGATTACATTTTCACGAAGTTTGGGTGCATAGATCCTGCGAAATCAGTACCCAGAACAACTACCTCTGGCCGTAATAACGGCCTTGATACACCTGGGCATTGAGTCAAACAGTGCTTGGATGCCGTTTACAGTTAAAGATGCCCATGCAGCTTCAACACGATACCACACTTCATCAAGAGTAGTGAATAAATAGTTGCCACTATTTAAGTTCCAACACTCGTATTACGGAGAGTCTTGCACGTACCAAGAGACATTCCGCATAAACACAAAATAGCACTGACGTGTTTTACGGCCCACTTTAGATTTGTAGTTTTATGAGTGTTTGCAAACATTTTGGACCAAAATAATAATCTAAATAATAAAAAATCAATTAATAAGAGTGTCTGAAAACCTTTTAGAAAAAAAAATTATTAGGAAGTGGCGGGTTCCGAACCACTGACTTCAGCGTCACAGCCTACGCATTGCCCACTACGCTACAGTTAACAATCAGCAGTTGCGTTCTTTCATCTCATACTACTGATGGCTGTTGTTAACTGATGCTAATATGGCATTTGTAGATACTAGATGATCATTTATCGTACGAAGAACGACGTCTTTTTGTTAATTCTTCAGTGCGCCATTGGTTTTAAATGACAACTTGTGAGTTACAATAAGAAAATCATCTAATACGCAACGCAAGATGGCGTATGCCAGAGATAATTCTGGGCGAGGAATGTCACGTGGCATCTGCGAACGGCCGGTTTTCGATAATTCAATGGAGGGTGTCAAAACTCCGTTATTTTTGTAAATATCTCACAAACGATACGAGATATGAAAAAAACATAAGGGAACAAAGTTGTAGAGAATTTTCGCCTCTACAAATTCTGTTATTCAATTTTCGCGTCAGATGAACGGTTTATTTGCAATTAAAATTACATTAAAAACGGCTTTTTTGGTATTACTAACGTATTTCCTGTCCGAAATATTTGAAAAAGTGAGGTTCTGGTCTCTGGTAGCCAACAATTATGTCTGTAAAATTTGGTGGCGATCGGTTGAACGGTTCGACCTAAAAAGTGGGAACACGTTACAGTCAGACAGACACATTCAAATCGCCGTTATTTTTGCAAATCTCTCTGCAACGATGCAAGATATGAATAAAAAAGTTGTAGAGGATATTCCCCTCTACCAATTAGGTTATTCAATTTTCGTGTCAGATGAACGGTTCGTTTGCAATTACAATTACATTACAAACGGCTTTTTTTGGTATTACTACCGTATTTTTTGTCCGAAAAATTTGAAAACGTGAGGTTCTTGTCTTTGTCGGCCAAAAAATCATGTCTGTAAAATTTGGTGCTGATTGGTTGAACGGTTCGTCTTAAAAACAGGGAACACGTTACGGACAGACAGACAGACAAACAGACATCCCAAAATCGCTCTTATTTTTGCAAATATCTCTGAAACGATACGAGATATGAAAAAACATAAGAGCAAAGTTGTAGAGAATTGTCTGGTCTACAAATTCGGTTATTCAATTTTCGTGTCAGATGAATGTTTAAGCCGTTTTTTTTTTTTTTTTTTTTTTTTTTTTTTTTTTTTTTTCATTTAAATTTCGAGCTGTCAAAAGACGATCGCAAAGGCCCACTTTTAGTGTTACTGCCGTAACCTAAAGTGGGCCAATACAAGAGGCTCGTTGGAGACAGTTTTATAGAAGCTGCTCGCAGATTTTACCAACGTACACAAACGTATGAAAATACAGCTGGGAGACCCAAATGCTCCTGAGGACCGCTAGAAGTGGGCAGTTGACCATTTGGACAGACCAAAAAAGGAACGCAGATAAGTATCCCCACCCAAAAGAGAAGAAACTGCCAATACAGAAGAACAAATCCTAAGACAACTCCCAGAATTAGTAGGACAAACCTCATAATTAAAACTACTTAAAAGCGAGTCTTGGTTCTCCGAGATGAGAGGACAGAGTGTCGGTGGGCACCTGTTCCCCTGTCCGCCTGCTCCGCCTGTCCCGTGGTCACAGAGCTGCGGGTAACGGGCGCGGCCTTGGCATTCGCGATTCGCCGAAGCGGCTCCCGCTTGCGGTCCACACAATAATTCCCGGTGACTACACACAGCTCCTGGATCCGGGTTTTTCTAACCCCCGCCTCTCGGAATTCTTACTCGCAGACGTTACGCTGCCGCGCTGGGGATTACTCACACGTGTTACGTAGCTGGAGACAACTAGAGGTAGCAGGTACGTTGACACTCGAATCCAAGGGTGTCCAGCCACCGGGCCGAGAAAGCCCCGAAGCAAGTATCGTTACGACCCATTAGCTACAAAGATACCTGTTATTAATTGGGCTGAATAACAACTGAATATTTACTTTGAACAAAAGTTGAACTGAAAGGGGTATCTTGTAACATTGGAATCTGGTAACTCCTTTGAAATGTAAGACAACGCATTTAAATAGTCCAGAATGAGGTAAGGCTTATATACGTGAGACTACTTTCTCTGTTTTTGTCGAATTTTATGGCCCTGTTTTTGCACTTACTTCCAAGTTGGATAACGCACTCAGTTCTCACCGACCGCGGCGGCCGAGCGGTCTGCGGCGCGCCTGTCACGTTCTGCACAGCGCCACCACGGTCGGGGGTTCGAATCCCCCCTCGGGCATCGACATTTGTGCCATCCTTAGTTTCAGCTAGTTCATAAGTAGGGACTGATGACCCTGTAGTTAAGTCCCATTAGCTCTAAAAACACTTGAACATTTGAATTCAGTTCTCTCGCAAGAATTACAGGAACAATAGCATTATGTTGACATTGCCAGACCGATGATGTCCGCAGCCGAAGACGAAAAGTTAGGAGAAAGTTTTACCTATCGACCACCGCCTATCAGCCCGGAAATTTTAAGTGAAATTGACGCCGGATGTGAAAGCCTACGTTGTATGATCAGAAATTTCATTGCTGGTCGTTTCATTTGCACCAATTACATTTTCAGTTTTCTAACCAGACAGAAGTTACAAAATCCACATTATTTAGTGCGCTCTTACAGGTAACATCTATCATTCCACAACATGCAACTCCTGTATGAGTAAGAAAGCCCCACAAATTATTATTACTTTTAGGGGGACTTTCGAACGCAGCACATATTAGCTACATTCCTCCGACGCTAAACACTACGCTACAATGACCCACTGAATTAAGTTATTCTGGTATTATATATTCTCAGATTTTTGTAACTGTTAACGTGTTCTAATTTACAGGCAGTTATAAGAAATCTAAGCAAGGATGCTTCTTGTGGTGCATTGTAATGCGCCGTTTTAATACTAAAACTGTAAGAATTACGGCTAATCAAGATGGCGTCTGTCATATGGAAACAAGTGAATATCTTTTCGACGTCTCGCTTCTCAGGTTGCCGCTCATTGTCTAATGTCTTAGTGAATTTCATTGGTTCAAAGAAATTTCTGTTTTCGAAATAAGATCTCCTGTCCAAGAGATCTCAAAGTTATTGATCAAATACGTCGAACAAAATTATCAGATCCTGAGTACTGTGCCGACTTTAAATTAAATATGATGAAAGGAGAAGTAAAAAGAACTATCTGCGGCACGCATATTACTAGAAATATTTGTATTCTGTTATCTTTCCCTACTTACAGATTATTGTAATGTTATCTTTTTCTTCTTATTTATCATTATTATTATTATCAATGTATGTCTCAGACTTACCCGTTTTCATTACTTGAATCTGTGAACCGGCGATACAGTATTATAACTTTGATCGAGATCTTTAATTTGTGGCTTTGACTTTCCGTCCAACTCCCTTTCTCCGAACATTGTTTACCTCACGTGAGTGACTTAGACGCATTTTCCCTTCTTTCGACCTTCCCTCCCTCCCTTTTCGCCTCCACGACGAAAAATAAATAAATAAATAAATAAACTCCTGAAAGCTAGATTTAGTATTTACTTTATTTAGTTTATTTAGTTTATTAGTTTTTTTATTTAGTTTATTAGTGTGACTATCGGCTGTACTAAACTAAGTACAGGTCGACCAATACTATATCTTTAATTTTTTCATTTTTGACATGGGAATATCTTTGCTCTGCGGTCAGATGAAAAATTGAGTGACCATAAACATGATGGAAGTGACGTCATCGATCACATGACCAGAAAATGGAAATATTTCACATTACCATGTTAGACTTTCGTTTTAATAAATTGAACATTTTCGGTTTGAAAATCTTGCCACCCCATGTATTTTTCTCATTAGTCCATCCATTTTTAACACTGCCACAAGAGCTATACTTGAACCATCTAGAATTTCATTTTTATAACCGGCCAATCCATCAGACGCCCCGATCTGTTATCTTATGACTACTTCAGTTGGAACTCCGGAAAAAGGATGGAGAGACATGTAGTGCAATTCAGTTATGAAAGTACAACGAAAGGTTGATACTTCAGTACAGTTACAATTAATAACCTTTTTCATCCCCACAGTCGGTAAAAGTTACAAATATTCATGTGGATTGCAATTATTGTCATTGTTTCCTATCTACCGTAATTCTGTTACAACAGATTTTGTTTGATAACGTATCCATGTGCTATCAGTTAGAAGATACTGCAACCGGCCATATTTATATTATTTTTTAAAGTGATTTTATTATACAATTACTAGTTTCGGGCCTTAGCGCAGCATCATATAGTACTACCGACTTCCTTGCAAGTTTTTGATTTTTATCCTGAAATATAACAAAGTTTATGTGCCTACAGAGTTTGCAAAGTTTTAAATACATAGTTTGCAAAAGGTTTTACATAGTATAGCAGCTCTATAAATTCCAACGGGTCGCGGTGGAGTAGCCGAGCGGTCTGAAGCGTCTCGCTGCGGAGCGCGCGGTTGCCCGACGTGGAGGTTCGAGTCCCCTTTGGGGCATGGATGTGTGTGTTGTCCTTAGGTTAGTTTACCTAGGTTTAAGCAGTTCGTAAGCTACGGACTGATGACCACATAGTTTGGTCCGATAGATTTAGAAACATTTGAACATTTGACATTCCACTTACTTCATGGAAAGCTCTCGATGGAGTAAGTAGAAAGGGGTGGGGGAAGTGATGGAAAGGAATGGGAGGAGATGGACATAGAAAGGGGTAAGGAAGTAATGGAAATAAACAAGGAGGAGTAGAAACTGGATGGCAGAATAAACAGGAGGAGCAGTTTGTCACATAGGAGGGACGAATAGTGGGTCGAGAAGAAGATGGTAGATGAGATCGGCATGCAGGTATTCCGAATATGGACATTTATTGCTTCTGTCGTGGGAAATTTCAGAGTTCGAGTAGTTACGTCTCTTCTTTAGCTTTACGTACTACAATACAGATGATTTAATTTCTTTTTCGATCGATATTGGTCCCTGGGAGTTGAGCTACAGACAAAATGACGGACACATTCGTTAACATCGGCAACTGGTTTTGTGTGCCAATAAATAGGGCGTGTGTGTGTGTGTGTGTGTGTGTGTGTGTGTGTGTGTGTGTGCAAACAGTAAACAGACAAACAGTGAACAACAAATGACACATAATAACATACAGTAACAAAACCTCACATAGAATAGGAAACATATTAAAAAGACAAGGACTGAACATAGCATACAGAACAAATAACACAATACAAAAGATATTCATCCAGAAACCAACCAGTATTGACAAATATATCCAATCTGGCATCTATTAATTGACCTGCAACTGCTGTCAGTCTATATATGTGGGCCAAACACGTAGGAATTTCAGGACCAGTTACACTGAACATTTAAGAGCATTAAAAAGTAGCAGTTCCCACTCACCTTTTGCAGACCATCTAATATCAGAAAATCACTCTCCTATAAACATAGAGAATGACTCAAAGGTTCTCAACACCAGCAATAGCATGTACCATAAATTAACAATAGAAGAAAATTAGCCGGCCGCGGTGGCCGAGGAGACTGAGGCGCTCCAGTCACGGTTTGCACGGCCACTACGGTCGGGGGTTCGAATCCCCTCTCAGGCATGGATATTTGTGCCGTCCTAGTTCGTAAGTAGTTCATAAGTAGTTTGTAAGTTTAGGGACTGATGACCCCGTAGTTAAGTCCCATAGACTTTACAAACATTTGAACATTTTTTTTTTTTTTTTTTTTTTTTTTTTTTTGAAGAAAATTATCACGTACAAAACGCAATAGCACAAGGGGAAACTGTACTCAATGAATACACTTCACTCTGCAACAACTATTTGCCACAATAGAGGAGATGTACAAATAACCTTCATCCCAACAACTTCATAAATAATTCATCTCTCTCTCTCTCTCTCTCTCTCTCTCTCTCTCTCTCACACACACACACACACACACACACACACACACACACACACACACACACACACACCTATCCTCTGTTAACTTATATCACCACCACCACCACAGAAACTTCAAGAAAACCTAAATATCAAGAAACACCTGAACGTTCACTCATACAAACACACACACACACACACACACACACACACACATGCACAAGACACACACACACACACTCACACGTACAAATACACTAATATACTAAATGAAAGCCGCGGGGGTGTGGCCAAGCGCATTGAGGCGCCGTGCTGGGATGCGCGAGGCCGTTCTTCGTCGGGGGTTCGAATCCCCCCTCGGGCATGGATGTTTGTGTCGTCTTTAGTATATGGTACAGCATAAGTAGTTTGTATGTTTAGGGACTGATGACCCCGCAGTTAAGTCCCTTAAGCTTAACAAACATTTGAACATTTGAACTGAATATAAACATCAAACACCCGTCCACAATACTGTATCTCTCCTACACTCTCTGTCAACAGATAAACACAACACGACATTAACAGTAAACACTCGAATCTTGCGCGCAACCCATCCAAACAAAACATCCAAAACTAATGAATAGCGATCAGCCGTATCCATACGCCAAATGTAAAAATCAGCGTAATGTACAACATCAATATTAAGTAGAAAACAAGCTATAAACAAACCACAAAGAAAAATCGACAAAACAAGGAGCCAAGAAAAAGAAATAGAACCGTAAGTAACAACACAAAAGACACGATTTTCGAACTCAGAATTGAAAAACGATACATATAATTTAAACTCTTTGTTTTGCCTTGCAGATGACAAGTTGTACACAATGAATACAAGAAGTAATAAGTACTTCACTATATGATCTTAACGTAGACTAATGTAAGGTATATGTTGTGGTCTTCAGTCCGGAGACTGGTTTTAATGCAGCTCTCCACCCTACTCTATCCTAGCAAGCCTCTTCATCTCCACGTAAGACCTGCAACCAGCATCCATTTGTACCTGCCTACTGTATTCATCTCTCGGTCTCCCTCTGCGATTTTTACCCCACAAACTTCCCTCCAACGCTAAATTCACGATGCCTTGAT
The DNA here is from genome assembly GCA_026315105.1 of Locusta migratoria. Taxonomy (NCBI): domain Eukaryota; kingdom Metazoa; phylum Arthropoda; class Insecta; order Orthoptera; family Acrididae; genus Locusta; species Locusta migratoria. The sequence goes on from CM048748.1 coordinate 357,668,938, forward strand.
GTCTAAGAATGTGTCCTATCAGTTGATCCTTTCTTTTAGTCAAGGTATGCCAGAAATTCCTTTTCTCCCCAAATCTGTTCATTACCTCCTTATTAGTTACGCTATCAACCCACCTAATCTTCAGCATTCTTCTGTAGCACCACATATCGAAAGCCTGTATCCTCTTCCTGTCCGCATTGTTTATCGTCCATATTTCACTCCCATACAAGGCAACATTTCACACAAAGACCTTCAGAAAGGACTTCCTTAGGCTTAAATCAATATTCGATGTTAACAAATTTCTCTTTTTCAAAAACGCTTTTCTTCCCATTGCCATTCTGCATTTTATATCATCTGTACTGCCACCATCGCATGTTATTTTACTGCCCAAGTAACAAAACTCATCTACCACATTTATTCTTTCGTTACCTAATCTAATTCCTTCAGCGTCTCCCGATTTTCTTAGACTGCACTCAATTACCCTTCTTTTGCTCTTGTTAATGTTCATTTTATACACACCTTTCAACACACTGTCCATTCCGTTCAGCTGCTCTTCCAGGTCTTTTGCTGTCTCTGACGGAAGTGCATTGTCATCGGCAAAACGTAATGTTTTTATTTCTTCGCCCTGAACTTTAATTCACTCTCCAAATTTCTCCTTGCTTTCCTTTATAGATTGCTCTATATATAAATTGAATAGCATTGGAGAAAGGGTCCAACCCTTACTCCCTTTCCAACCTCTGCATCCATTTCATGCCTTTCACCTCTGATAACTGCTGTCTGGTTTTTCTACAAGTTGTAAATAACTTTCCGTTCCCTATATCTTACTCCTGCTGATTTCAAAATCTGAATGAGTGTATTCCAATCAACATCGTCAAAAGCTTTCACCAAATGTAATGTACAAAAAACTGTGATAGTCGTATTTCTAGGCCTAATTTTCGGAAAAACTAACAGATAATTGTATCTGCAAACTCAACCTACAACACTGTTAAAGATATTGTAAAAAAAACCTTTTTCATATATATCAAAAACGATTTTGTACAGTAGTAATATAATTTTCAGACAAACAATAAAAAATCTCACTGAAGATGACACAAAATGTACTGAAACAGACGTCTTGCATACGGCGGATTTTTTTCATTATTTAAGCAAGCACACAAGAAAGAAGAGAAGCAACAACACATATATTGTGGTTGTAGTTCTGCTCCTTATTTTCATATTTACGGAGGTGTTGTAAGATTTGAATGTTTTTATAACGTGTATCACGGGAGATTACGCCGAAACCTCTAAGATTTAACCGTGATGTGCAACTTGTTTACTTTGTCTTCGAGAACTTAATGATGACACATTGTACCGTGACTGGGTTTTTTCCTCTGTCTAGACACTAGATGATGGTCTGTGGGTTACAGAAATCAGTAGTTGCATAATTTTTTCTGAGTAGTACATTTGTCTGCTAATATGATTTCCCAACTTAAATTATGTATTTTTATTTGTACTAATACGTGATTCGGACTTTCACCAATCTTTATATTAGCCTAATATAGTCTTGAATCTTTAATTAGCACATCGCTAAAATAAACCTCTGCAGTTTGGTTGCTGCAAGTACCTTTTCTATTCGCTTTGTTTGTTACCCCATTTTTCGCATTTATATTCTTCGTGCAAAGACTTCTTTCTGGTTCGATGTACAAAAACAACACATTACTCGCCATGTTATCAACTACCACTGTCGTTGACATATACGTCTACGAAGCTCACCAACGAGTAAAATGGGTCAATTAATGTAGTATTTTTCCACTATCCCTTTTCATTTTTTTTCGCAAATATTTTTGTAATGTTGGTATTCTGCTATATGCAGATGTAGTATGAAGTGGTACTGCCCATCACCTTTTCTCTCATCTGCTGATCTGCTGTCTCAAGACTGTAAAAGTGTAGGACTTCTTCTACTGGCAGGAGTTTCGTTGCCTAAACGACAGCTTCTTTTGGTGAAAAAGTGATAGTGGGGAATATCATTGTATAAAGACACTAACACGTAAATTCTGGACGTCAGAGGTAACCTATCGTAAGTGCAAAAATGACGATTTTGAGGTTTTTATCGTATGTGGCTAGTTTAAGTCATACCTTCTTAGGGGTAGAATACTGTATGCATATATTTTACATAAAAGAAATTAAGCAATTTGATACTATCGTATTTGCAATTTGAAACCAGTGGTAAACAATGGTAAATGACCATACGACAACTGACCTGAATATAGAGCGCCACGCTCTTTATCGTATTGGCTGTTATGATGGTTTACCTCTAAGTGTTACGTTACTTCCGTATCGTTATACACATTGTTTATCACGTGCGAATAGAAGTGTGCTGTAGTTTGTGGTGATTGGAGGAGCATTTTATGACGGAATACAAGATTAAAATGGATTATAATAGTCGAAGAAGTAAAAGGATCGTGGAATTAGCGCTGAAGCTAGTACAGGTAAGCAGTACAAGTATTTTTAGTACATCAAGAATATTCTACAGTCTCATTACATCATCAGCTTACAACATTAAATCATTATGCATAGCTAATATATATTTTAAGATATTATTCATCATACTGGGATGTAAGAAACATCTAAATGTACGTTCTGCGATTTAAGAGACAAATGATCTGGATGCTTTACCACCAGTCGACGGTAGTAATGTCGTCGAAACTCCCTTGGTGACAGACATAACTACAGATGTAGCGCCTCCTTTTGACGAAAATGAGTGCCTAGAATATACGGAACTGACACTACAATGCTTGTCAAACGATCAATCAAAGGTCCTATTATACTTGGTTTATCATTTGAATCGAGCAAAATTCATCGCATTTTTTATAATAATGCAATTTTGCTTACTTACATAGGAAAATGACAGTGCGAATCTATTGGGTGCTAAGACCTTACCTTACCTTACCATTAAGAGTCTTCAATCACATCCGGGGACTGAAAATGTTGATAATGGAGGCGTGATTGCTTCATCAAATGTTGCATCTAATGCCTTGGATGACATTCATACATTTATTACACAAGAAGCAGAATTTACAAGAGGCCGGAAGCGAGTGCGGCAAGAACATAGGTGGAAGTGCGATATAAGGAAAAGATTTAGAGAGGCTGGTGCGGAGTGTACATCTAAAATCGGAACCATAGTTGCAGCAAAATGTATTAAGCCTGCCTGCAAATCTTCATGTAAAAGAAAATGTTCAGAAAAACATTACTTCTGAAGATAGGCAGCATATTTTCAACAGTTTTTGGAGAGAAGGGAATAATAATTATTTTAAGGGATTATATGTTGCCTCACACGAAATTGCAAAAAAATGTTAGAAGAGTAGTTCAAGAGGGAGTTTAGGCGTAACGTGACACTTCATTACGTCTTTGAAGTTCGTGGCCAGAGACTACAAGTTTGCCAAACACTTTTCTTAAATACTTTGAGTATTTCCGAAATGAAGGTCAAGACAGCTTTGTCCAAAAAAATTAATGGTTGACTTATTGAACCAGACCAGAGAGGAAAGAAAGTTCCACCAAACAATTTGGATGAAAAAATAAGGGACGGTATCAGAAACCACATCAGGATGTTCCCCACAATCGAGAGTCACTACAGCAGAGAGAAAAGAGGTAGATTGTATCTTGGCAGCCATCTCAATATATCAAAAATGTATTCTTTGTATGTAGAGCATTGCAAGGAAAACAAAATGAAGCAAGAGTCCATTGCAAAGTAGTGGCTTTACCGTGACATATTTAACATTGAGTTTAATTTGGGATTCGAGGAACCTGCGACTGATACGTGTAATGACTGATGAGTTTCAGGAGAAATTCAAAAATAACAGCTGAAGAAGCAGTCCAAATTAAATCAGATTACGATGCCCACTTGTCAGAAGCAGATATAAGACATAAAAACCAGACCTTCGACAAAAATCGGTCAAAACAACCTGGATCAAAAGCAAAGGTTGTCATGTTAGATCTTCAGAAATGTTTGCCGACACCTCATCTTACTAATTCCAGTGCGTTTTATCTAAGAAAGCTCTGGACGTATAATCTGACAATCCTTGATGCTTCAGAGCAGAAATCATGTTGCATGTGGGTTGAAACAGTAGCAGGTCGTGGACCTAAAGAAGTATCATCTTGTTAGCTAAATTGGGCCCTAGATAACCTCGACTGACAACAGTGGAGGCAAGAATCGTAACTTCCCCATGATTATGTCATATTTTTGGATTCTTAGGTGTCTTCCTAACCTTAAAGTGATAAACCATAAATTCTTATTGAAGGGACACATTCATATGGAGGTAGATGGTGTACATGCTGTTATTGAACGTGTCAAAAGTAAACTGAGCCCAAATGACATAATTGCAACTCTTTGGGATTGGCAAGTTTGTTCGCCAGTGCAGATTCAAAGAACTCATTGAAGTATATGACATGTAAGGCAAATTTCGAAGACTTTTAAAGTCTTTTCAATGGATCATCATCATCTTTAGTTAAACGGACAACCAAAAGTTTATCGTCTGGAAAATTTTTGGTTAGCCAAGTTGTGCATCTACAAGTACGAGCAGAGAATTCAGGTTCTGTGTTCTATAAAACAGCATTTGGTGGTGAATTTCAAGAGATTGATGTGCAACGACGAGCAAGAGGGGCAGTATGGCCGGAAGAGCTTCCTGCTATACGAAATACTCTCAGACCTATTGCTACAGAGAAGTATAAAGATTTACAAAAGCTGCTTAGGTGGGTGTCTGAATCTTTGAACTATTTCTACCAAAATATAGCACAGATTATGTCAACACAAACTGAAAAGGACTCAGAAGGATATGAACATGATGACGTTGTTATCAATTAATTGTACAAAGGAATTCTTTTTCTATATTTCGAATTTTGTCCTCAATTTGTTAATGAATATATGCTGAATTTGGACAGAAATATTTGTCATTGTCTCAGTTTTTAAAGTGGTTTAACCTTTGTTACTTTCTAGAGTAAGCTACTATGGTTGGAATTTATTTTGTTCAATTTACTTAAACTTTGCTGAGTGACTAGTATTTGTGACTGGCTTTGTGAAAGGATAAAATTGTAACTCTCAATAAATCTACTGGTATTCAATAAGTATGAATGCCTTCATTTCTTAATTTCAGTACCAATAATTCTCATATTCCTATTCGTATTTCGTAGAATATTTATAAACATAAAAAGGAACGTTTATGAACATAAAAAGGCATGCAAATGAACAGCAAACCTAATTTAATAAGCACCTTGACAATATCGTATGTGTAAATAAAGACGGCTTCACAAATATATTTATGTGAGGTAAAATATCGTAAGTGCTGTTTCTCCCGTAACGTTTCATAAAATATTTCTAAAAACGAAGTACATGTAGAGACTAACTAGAAAAGATATAAAAATTAGAGCTCTTCATTATTGGGTATTTGACTTATTCTATAGGTAGCAAAATCTTAGTCGCAGCAGCTTCTTTTTGCTCTCCTGAAAAGTCAGCGAAATGTTACTTACGAAAGGTTACCTCTGGCGTCCAGAATTGTAGTACAGATTACTAATTTATTCGTACAAGAAGGCCAATGAAAGTTACATAATTCGAAAGATTGTTTGTCATAGACTTTTCGAATATAAATATTATGTGTGCATTTAGCCATTAAAAATGGTAAAAGGAAGTAGAAATTTTCCTATCTATAGCTGGGATCAAGTTCTACATTCTCCAACAATCAGCTCACTGATTGGCTATTCGCCTCGAGCAAAGACGCTGTAACGCAGCGCATCTGCAGTATTAAAATAGCGTATTAAAATAAGTGAATATCGAAACATGGAGAGCTGCCAACTCACTTTCTTGTGCCTTTCAAATGCTTCATTTTCGCAGTGATTAAGAGTGGTTAAAGGAGATGGATGTTTTCATATGAATGCCGATATAAAGGATGATGCGCCGGGAGAGGTATCTAGCGGTGTTCGGGTGGAACTACGAAGTCGAGAATGCCGATATAAATGATGATGTGCCGGGAGAGGCATGTAGCGGTGCACGGGTGGAACTACGAAGTCGACATGTTGTCAGCTCTGGAATTCTGAATATCGCAGTATCGAAATAAGATTATTTCTTGGCATTGTATAAATATACGAACGCCGAAATTGTAGTTCCATTTCAAATATTTGGCTAATGAATGTTATATAATTCGAAAATGGCATGAGAAGTATATACTTCCGTTTTTATTTGTTGTTATGGTGTCAGGCATTTTCCTTAACACATAAAAGATACCGTTTCATACCTCCCAGTGCCGATTAAATTTTAGCAAATATCCTAGCGGCCTCCTATGATAATGTTGGCAACAGATACTGAATAGTGAGAATCCTGTGAGTCTTCATTTTAGCCAATCTCTTGACAACGCTGATGTTTTCTCATGGAATCTTCGCTTTAAGAGGGCAATTATTTTTACTGAGCGGACGAGGGTACATACAAGAACCATAAAGCAGGAACAGCATTATTTGTTTACTTCATGGTCTGTACGGTACACTAATCGAGTCATTCTATGTGGTTCGAGCAAATGGGCAAAGATTTACTTTCGTGTTGATGTTGCCATCGTAATCACGCAAGGCTGCCGACATGATATGTAAAATTTTACCCCCAGTGACCATTGTAAACACAATTGGTCGATTTTCGACCACAGGCAATACTAGTACAGAATAAATAGGAATCAACTGTGACACAGTTGCATGTATTCCAGATAAATGACATACTCATGTGAGGTTGTCCTTCGACACATTTTCTAGAATTCACTCTCAGTCTGTGTAGCTTAGCGCGAGACCATCTTGCTGTAGGAAGAGGGAATGAATAAAATTATTGAAAAACACCTAGAAAATACACGAGATTGCCGTGCGCGCAGTCGCTAGAGACGGAGTGAAGAATGGTTGAACTAGAGAATATTGCTAGCCAGGAGAAATGTATGACGAAACATATGCAGGGGCCGAAAGACCGAGTTTGCATACTTTGCTTACTTCCATTCGATTTTGTTATATGGTATAACATTTTGGGGCAACTCTTCAAGCAAACATTTTCAGAGTCCAAAAGCGTATAATACGTTATTATTTGTGAAGTAAATTCACGGGCATCCCGTAGAAGCCTTTTCAAAGAACTGAGTATATTAAGTACTGCCCCTCAGTATATTTTTCCTCAATGAAATTTGTCATAAATAATATATCCCTTTTCCTAACAAGCAGCTCAGTTCATACATACATTACTAGGAACAAAAATGATCTACACAAGGACCTAAAAGCACTTACTTTAGTTAAAAAAAGGAGTCCACTACTCAGGTATATATATTTTCAATAATTTAGCAACAACCATAAAAAATTTAGCTACAAATAAAGATCAGTTTAAGAGGAGCATAAAAGACTTTCTAATGGCCAACTTCTTCTATCCTTCGACGATTTTTTAAATAGAACCAAATGATGTGTGTATATGTATGTATTCATACTGTTAGTATTATCATATTGAACGGCTTATAAATGTATGTATCTGTATTAGCATTATTATATTATACATCTGTAAAAATAAATAAATTAACAAATTACATGTTCCACATTCACGAGGATCTCCTCAACAGGGATATATGGAACGAACAACCAATCTAATCTAATCTAATCTAATCATTGCAATTTGTGTGGTTGCGGTACTTGATATTGCTTGGTAGACTCTCGCGTGGCTACTAGAAGATTGAGACATTATACCAAAGGAATTAAATATAATTAGACGCATTTAATTGAAATAAGTGCTGTGGCCAGAATTCGAACCCGGGACCTCCTGAGCGGTCTAAAGCGCCTACCTAGTAAGCAGGTGGTCCCGGGTTCGAAACCTGGCCACAGCACATAATTTAATTCAATTTTTTCCTTATATTTAATACAGTTTGATCAACTACAACCCTTTTGAAAAAATGGTGGTTACTCCCGCAACAGACTGTCCGCCAGGCGAATGATACAGATATCTGCAATCGAATGGGACTGCTACGAGGCTGTTGGCCCTATTTGTAAACTCGATCACATTAGTTCACAGTTGCCAACTTGACAACGAGAGGGAGGGAACCGTCGCTGCAGCTTCACCCCTGCGTTCGGCTCGGTCTTCTGGCCACTCAGGTTGGGACACCTGTTTCGGCGCGAATTCTCAGAACGAGGCCGAACTGGTATGTCTGCGCTACGGCGTGCCTACACCTTATGTTAAAACCTAACGGCCACGAAAAGCTTAAGAAATTCACATTTTGAGGAATGTCCACATCCATCTATATCTACAGCCATAATCAAAAAACCACCTCAAGGCATGGGACCGAGACTACTTTGCGTACCAGTGTCACCTCCTCCCATTCCAGTCCCATATGGTTCACAGGAAAAATGACTGCCTGTATGCCTCCGTGTGGTCCCTAATCTCTCTGACCCTATCCACGTGGCCGCTTCGTGAGATACACGTAGGAGGAAGCAATATATTGGTTGACTCTTCATGAAACGTTTGGTCTCGGAACTATGACAAGAGCGGCAACCGCGATACAGAACGCCTCTCTTGCAGCGTCTGCCACTGTCTGTGACGCTTTTGCGCTGACTAAATGAGCCCGTAACAAAGCGTGCTGCTCTTCTTTCGATCTTCTCTATGTCTTCTATTAACCCCACTGGGTACGGATCTCACACTGAAGAGCAATACTCAAATGACGGCCAAACGAAAGTTTCGTAACCCACTTCCTTCGTTGACGGACTACACTAGAAAGGTATCAGTTTTAAGTGGGTTGAATAACAATTGAATATTTACTTTGAATAAAAGATGAATTAATATGGGTATCTTTTACAACTGTTTTGAAATGTAAGACAGCTGCATTTAATTAGTCGAGAATGAGGTAAGGCTTTTATGTGCAGAATTTGCAGAACATGAAACTGATTTCTCTGTTTTTGTTGAGTTTTGTGGCCCTGTTCTCGTACTGTTCTCGTACTCCAAGTTGGATAACGCATTGAATTCAAATGTTCAAATGTTTGTAGAGCTTATGGGACTTAACTACGTGGTCATCAGTCCCTAAACTTACAAACTACTTATGAACTACCTTACACTAAGGACGGCACAAATATCCATGCCCGAGGGGGGATTCGAACCCCGACCGTAGTGGCCGTGCAGACTGTGACTGGGGCGCCTCAGTCCCCTCGGCCACCGAGGCCGGCGCATTGAATTCTCTCGCAAGAATTACAGCAACACAGGAACAGCAGCAGCAAAGGCAGCGGCAGAAGGTAAAATCATAAATAAATAGATAATTCGTGGTTGGAAAGTACAGTGTGGCCCGAAGTTAAGTATGCTGACTCAGGATTGGATTAAAAAATTAATAAAAAAAATTAATAAATGAAAAAGAAAAAAAAAATGCAGAGGAAAGGGGAAACTAACTAAGCGAGTAAAATGATGTGTCAACTGACACATCTTTAGTTTTAGCAAAGAGTCCTACATTTTAAGCAAAATTTTAAATACAAAAAAGTGAAATGATGAAATTCATAGTTATTTTCAACAATTTACAACAAACATTTACTGTACAAAATTTAAGCACAACTTTAACAATGACAAAATGGTGCCAAAGCAGGCTTTTACTTGATATCTAACCTGTCATTACAAGATTTCTTTTGCTTTCTTTACCTATTCGCTTACAGAATACCTGCCACAGACAGACTCAACATACCGACTGCATCAGACTCCTCTTACAGAGAGACTCTCCTCCTCGCTACATTCTCTGCGTCCAGCGATAATAGTTCTCCAAAGATATAAAGATATGATGAGAAATTTACATGGAATCAAAATATAAAATTAAATATACTAACATTGACAAGATACATAAAATTTACATAGAGTCGAAAATATATAATTAAATGTAGGACCCTTACACACGTCCGGATGATTCCTTCCACTATAATAATAATAATAATTTCATGTGGCTCATTGGCCTGGTGCAAGTCTTTCAATTGGACGCCACTTCGGCGACTTGCGTGTCCCTAGACTACCCCAGTTATTCAGCCGGGGAAAGAGGACCAACAGCTTAAAGTGGAATCCGAACCACGTGTCGTTTCTGGCGACTCCTCACATCATTGAGAAGGATGGTTAAAACGCATACACAAAAAAATCCGGGGCCCGACCGGGTTCGAACCCAGTTTCCAGTTGGGCGCTTTACCCCAAGACCACCTTTTTTTTCGTTTCGCTCTATGGGTAGTTCTGTTCCTTGTGGTAGCTGATCGTATTTGTTTGTTATTGTTCTACGTGTTCTTTGGCTCAGCTTTTTTATTACAGAGAACGTTGATCCCTCTGACCGGGCGCGCTGAGCCACGGCGTCCACCGGGCCCGACTCCTTTCAGTGAATTTCTGTCTGGCATCTGCCTTTCCCACGATTAATGTTATATGTCGTTCCATTTCAAATTGACCCTTACGTCTACTCCCAGATCTTTTATCACATGGATTATCTAGAAAATACTCTCCCCTCTCCAATCAATAACCCTCCCCCCCCCCGTGTCAGCAGTCCTTCTGTGATGCTATTTTCTGATGATAAATTAATCCAACGGCGTAAATTTACTGCTTTAATTTGATCAGTTGTTCAGTAAAGGTATGACCAATCTGAGAGTAGTATCAGTAAGTTCGAAATTTTCTAAGCATCTTTAATATATGGTTGGAATTATATGATTAATTTTATTTCATGTTCTTCCTTTTCTAGATTGAGTGCCAAATAGGAGGAACAGAGTTGGAACAGGTAGACAGCTTCAAATACCTAGGTTGTATTTTCTCACATGATGGCAACATAGTGAATGAATTTGTATCAAGGTGTAGCAAAGCTAATGCAGTTAGTGCTAAGATCTACTCTCTTCTGCAAGAAGGAAGTCAGTACAAAGCCGCTGTGGATTAGCCGTGCGCACTGGGGCGCCGTGCTGCGGTGCACGCGGCCGTTCGCAGTCGTGGGTTCGAGTCCCCTCCTCGAGCATGGGTGTTTGTGTTGTCCATAGATTAGTTTACCTTAGTTTATGCAGGTTGTAAGCTACGCGCTAATGACCAAGCAGTTGAGTCTGATAGATTTACAAACATTTGAACATTTTCAATACAAATACTAAGTTAGCGGTACACCATTCTATCTTTCGACCAAGCTGGGGGGATACAGGTTACCTTATTCATAAGGTTGAGGTTACAGGTATGAAAGTAGTAAGAATGATTGCAGGTACTAATTAAAAAAAAGTTCAAATGTTTATGCTTAAGGAACGTAACTGCGGGGTCATCTGTCCCTAAACTTACACATTACTTATGAACTACCTTATACTAAAGACGACACAAACATCCATGCCCGAGGGGGATTCGAACCCCCGACGGGGAGCGGCCTCGCGCATCGGTGCATAGCGCCTCAATGTGCAGGTAGTAATAGATGGGAACAATGGCAGGAAGATGTCCATAATGAGGAAATCAAAGAAAACTGGAGAATGGGCACCATAGATGAAGCAATTAGAGCGAACAGGCTGAGATGGTGGGATCATGTTACAAACATGGAGAAGCAAGGTTACATAACAGACTCATGGACTCTGCAGCGGAGGGTAAGAGCTGTCGAGGTAGACCAGGTAGAAAGTACTTCGATTCGGTGAGGAATGATTTTTGAAGTAAAAGGCGTAACATCAGACGAGGCGTCAAGGTTAGCATTGAACATGGGATCATGGAGGAATTTTATTAGGGGGCCTATGCTCCAGACTAAACGCTGAAAGGCATAATCAGTCTCTAATGATGGCAATGTTTTCTTCCTTTGTGACGGTAACTGAACAGCACAGTCGTTGCGGCCGTGCCATGAGCGTTGTGTGTCCTCAAAATGCGTGTGCGTTACAAGTACACTTCCTTTCATTCTTTTGGAGACCATGAGGCGCCTTCATCCTCGCTCGATTGCAGACGGCCTTCTCTCATGAGGGAGGGCATGCGGTACAAACTCACAGTTTCCAGCAAAACTGTCAAGTTGTGCGTCTATCGACACTGCAGCCGTTCAGTAGACGCATGGTCACAAAAAAATGAAAATAAATAGATAAATATAAATAAAAAAACCTTCGTTTCGATTAAGGAAGTTTTACATAAGCTGTCTTGGAACAAATGAGATAAGTCATAAATATCCCTTCAAAAACCTCTTCACAGTCTCACTTAGTTTTACTGTATGCATAATAGTCAAATATTTACAAATGCTTGAATAGTTGTATTAATAATAAATTCATATAAAACACACGTAAAGATCGCTAGTTTATTTGCTGTATTTTTTACCTGTTTCGATGAACTGTGTATCATCATCAGAAAAATTTTGTTTACAAAGTTCTATTTTCACTGCAAAAAGTTACAAAGATTGTTAAAATCTTTAAAGTCCTTGTTTGTATACAAATCAGATAAAAGTTAACAAAACACGCATTTAAAAATTGTGTGACTTCTTGATACTTGTGGCAAGAACAAACACAATTTTAAAATGTGCAATACAGGTTACGATCCACTTTGTCAAATGATTAAAATTTGCATCACCAAAGTGGATCGTCATCTGTGTTGCACATTTAAAAATTGTGTGTGTTCTTGCCACAAGTATCAAGAAGACACACAATGTTTAAATGCGCAATACAGATGACGAACCACTTCGATGATCAAATTTTAACCATTTGACGATGTTCTTTTTCTTATATTACATTTTCACAAGTAACTCTTTATTTTATGTGAGTCCCAAAGGTTTTGTGCGTGTTTTGTTAAATTTTATTTGTATATAAACAAGGACTTCAAAGATTTTTTTTTTAAAAAAAAGAACGCACATCGAAACCGGTAAAAAAAAAAGCAAGTAAACTAGCGATCTTGGCGGAAGTAAGTGTGTTTTATATAAATTTTCGATCGCTCTCCATAGGCGTAGTATGCCACTTAACTATAAAAATTATTTCTATTGCACATGTTCTGATTCTGCTGCAGCCATCTTCCCTATCGAGATCACGAATTTATAAGGTGGCGCGGCTGTCCTTGCATATCGGGATACATGCCAGAATAAAATCTGTTACTTACGACGCACATTTTTTCGTTAGGGATACTTGTGGAATGAATCAAATAAGTAGTTCTTTTTCGTAAGTATGTATGGTACATGTACGCAGTGTATTGCTTACTACTGTAAAAACCCCGTACTACATTGTTCACACTTTATGTATTTCATCTTCTCATGTACAAGAGACCAGAAAATTGCCTGATTTGAGTCGCATTAGATCGTCTATATTTGGAAAAAAAAAGACTGCCGTGTAATTTCAATGTGCAATTTTTAAACAATCAAGCAACAGTTTAAAATAAGTGAAACATTACTCTCCTGTTTATATTTTCATTAAAATGACTTAGCATACATTTCAAGGTGTTCACACCGTCTCAAGATTATCAGTGCACCCAGACCTCGACACAAAAGAATAAAAAACAGTATTGCTACGTATGTGTAAGGAATAAAGGGGAGTGTATATGAAAACTGTTAGGAAATGGTTGAGGTAATGGTTGTATGACTGTGTAGTTTGCCTGTGTGATTGCTTGAGTGTTCTATTTTCTGAAGAAGGCCATGATCGATAGCTGAGAGTGTTGAATGCGTGTGTCTTTTGTATGTGCCTGTCGCAGCTCGTCGCCACGTCTTTGCGGTGAGTTGTAAACTGTTTTAAAAACTGTTAGGAAATGTGATTGGGCATGATGTGCAGCTTGTAAGTTTGGGTTATACGAAGAATCCACAATTTTTGATATGTTTTGCGTCATTTGTGCTAGAGAACCTAGGAATAAAAATAAATGAACATAATTTTTAAATATTACTACAGAGAAATGAATTATTCGTTTTTAATTTCAATGTTTTCAACTATCCATAAATAGTTATGTAATTAGTAAATGTCGTTCAAAAACCTACTGTATCACTTAATTGCTTTATACTTGTTTTACTGTATTTACCCCACAATAAACGCCATACAATATGTGACGGATTTTATCGTGTACAGTGTTACAGCTGTTACTGTGTAATCCAAACAGACTTAAAGAAAACGTAAGAACATTTACAGGGATTCTTCCGTCGGCTCTTGGTAGTCCATAATGATACTGAATTCAAAGCGCAAAATGGTGTATGTTCTACAAGCTGCACTGTGGTTGTATAGCGAACTAGAACAGTCTTTTAAAAAACAGTGTAGTATAATCTTTGGAAGTGAAAGCTGCTCTTGTAACTTCATTTTACCTGAGTTGGCGGATTTTGGGGGGGAGGGGGATATAGTGACCGAAGGTCGGACTGGGTCGGGAGTGACTAGCGACACCCGACCGATCAAGCGTCGCCGCTAACGAGAAACACTCCACGAAACCACAGAGACGACAAACAATGACAACAACTAATCGAAAACAAAGATCAAAACGCAAGCCAATCGGAACCGTGACAGAGCAGAGTACGAAGCCTGATAACCACTGAATATCAAAGGTAAACGGAGCGCAGTCAACACAAGACTGAGGAGCGAGCTGTGGCTCCGGGCCCTATATAGTGCGGCTCTCTGCGCAGATGACCGGCGCGGTAGGCGCGCCACGGCGTGCAGCGCTCTAGTGGCGATGGCAGAGCTAGTAGGTTGTGCGCGCCGCCTAACGGCTGCTGTCATGGTCCATGTGGTCTGGCGGGCTCTCAAACATATCGTTCCGGGATACCAGATCCCTCCCCCCGAAATGGGCGCGTAGGGACGGAAGCGCCCAGGACGGTGCTTTGGAAGGTGGACCGATGGCACGAGCAGTGTCACGGGTGGAGAGCCCGCTAAGTCAAGGTACGGATGTGGGGCCTCCGTAGAGGTTCAAGGATGCGGTGGTGTGGAAGGCGATTGTCGAGAGGGTGAATGTGGAGGCGAGGTCTCTACTTCCATGCCCGTCTCCCCTGGGGTTGCCCATGCCACCCCGAGGTGCATATGTGGCCCCGGTGGTTGAGGTGTGTCGGAGGGTGATCTGCCCTGTGAACACCGTTGCAGCTGAGAGTGTGCCATCTCTGTGTCTGCATCGACTGGAGCCATGGACAATGCCCGAGAGCGCAGATTGTATCCGTGTGATCGGGGAATTGGCGATAGCAGGGGCTTCGAGTCTGGGTGTGCTACTGGTTGGGATGATGCAGGGAAACGAGGGCGAAGTTGGTTAGTATGTCGGCGCTCCAAATCCCTCTGAGTGTTGACAGAGAGGAGGCGTTGCCCGTGAGTGGCCACTACAGTAGCCGGCACCCATGAGGGCTTTGTACCATAGGAACGGGCCAACACAGTGGAACCTGGTGCATATTGCCCAGTGTACCTGGTCCTTGGTTCCAAGGGCTGTGGAGCCAAGAGATGGAGAAGGGTGCGTGGCTGGCGGCCATGGAGGAGTTCTGCCAGGCTACGATCCTGGATAGGGGTAGTTCTGTAGGTACTCAGGAATAATGTGAGAGTTCCTGTGGTGGTGGAGGTGCTCACAGATTTCAGCATTTGTTGTTTAAACGTCCGCACCATCCGCTCAGCAGCACCATTGGAGGCTGGGTGGAATGGCGGAATAAACAGGTGTTTGATGCCATTTGCATCACAAAACTGCTCAATGGCTGTCGCAGTAAACTGGGGCCCATTGTCAGAGACGATGGTATGGGGAAGACCCTCGATAGCAAGAATTTATGTGAGGGCACTGATTGTGGCAGTCGTGGTGGTGGACGCCATGCTGACTACATAGGAGTAGTGGGAATAGGCATCAATGACAATAAGCCACATAGATCCCAGAAAGGGGCCCGCAAAGTCAAGATGCAGTCCCAAGGGCGACGTGGAGCAGGCCAGGGAGAGAAAGACTGGGCTGGAGCAGCCTGGTGCTTAGCACAAGTGGAGCAATTGCGGACGATGGCCTCCACGTCTTTGTTCAGACCTGGCCAATAAACGTGTCTCCTGGCCAGGGATTTCATACGTGACATACCCCAATGTCCCCGATGGAGAAGATCCAGAACCTGAGGGCGTAAAGCAGGTGGGATAACCACCCGGTGGGTATCGCCCTCAGCATCGAGGAGGAGAACACCATCAATGACAGACAATCGACGAGAGAGATGGGACCAGGCACGTAGCTGGGAGGCTGTCGACTTCGGGAAGTAAGTGGGCCACCCATGAAGTACATGATGGATGACCCGTCGTAAGAGGGGGTCCTGGCGTGTGTCTGCAGCAATGCGCGTGGCTGTGATAGGGAACCCATGTAAGGTATTTTGCCGTTCCAGATCAATGTGGAAACAGGAGACTTCATGTCGGTCAAATGCTGGATCAGGTCCTGAAGGCAGACAAGAAAGAGCGTCTGCATTGGCGTGTTGTGTTGTAGGCTTGTACTTAATGGTGTAATTGTAGGAACTAAGAAATAGAGCCCAACGCTGGAGTCGTTGGGCTGTACGTTCTGGGAGCCGAGAGTGTGGCCCAAATAGAGCGACCAATGGTTTGTGGTCAGTAATGAGGGTAAACTTGGCCCCAAAAAGATACACATGGAATTTCTTAACCGCATAAACGATCGCCAACGCCTCCTTTTCTATCTGAGAGTAGTTCTTTTGAGCAGGCATCAGGGTCTTGGACGCATAGGCTATCGGTTGTTCAGTACCATCATCACTGCGGTGTGCCAACACTGCTACAATGCCATATGGAGATGCGTCCGCTGCCAAAACAAGGGGACGTGATGGAGAAAAGGGCGTAAGGCAGGGTGCCGAACGCAACAGGCGCTTTAGCCGTTGAAAGGAATGCTCACAAGCATCTGACCACCGGAATTGCACACCTTTCTTCCGGAGACAGTTAAGGGGGTGCATAATGTGGGCCGCTTGTGGGAGGAACTTTGCATAATAGTTCACCTTTCCCAAAAACGCCTGCAACTCCTGTAGGTTTTGAGGGCGTGGTAGAGCATCGACCGCCGATACATTGCGATCTGGATTCCGTCTTTGGAGAGCAAGTAGCCAAGGTATTCGACCTGTTCCTGGAAAAACTGGCATTTATGGCGACGGCACCTGAGCCCGGCGTCTCGCAATGTGGTGAAGAGAGCGCGGAGGTTATCCAAGTGCTCATGGCATGTAGCCACAGTAACGATGACATCATCAAGATAGTTGGCACAACCGGGTATAGGCATGGTTAATTGTTCGAGATACCTCTGGAAGATGGCTGGAGCCGAAGAAATCCCAAAAGGTAAACGTTTATATTTGTAAAGACCAAAAGGGTTATTGATGACCACGATTCGTCGAGACTCCTCATCGAGCGGGATTTGCAAATAGGCGTCAGCCAGGACTATCTTAGAAAAGTGTTTGCCGCCAACAAGCTTCGTGAGGAGGTTCTCTTGCCGTGGAATTGGGTAGGTCTCGACCTGTGCCTGGGCATTGATGGTGGATTTAAAATCGCCACAAAGGCGGAGGGCGCCATTGGGCTTGAGGACCACTACCAGTGGTGTGGCCCAGAGACTCGTTGTGACAGGTTCGATGACTCCTGCGGCGTGCAGATGGTCAAGTTCCAGCTTTACCGCCATCCGTAGGGAGACTGGAAGAGGGCGTGCATGGCAGAAACGGGGCACTGCATCTGGGTGTAAAGTAATATGTGCCTCAAAATTGGTTGCACACCCTGGACCCGGTTCGAACAGAGACGCAAAAGAGGCACAAAAGTCGTCGAGTTCCTGGAAAGGAACTGTGTCAGAAATGACCTGCACCTCATCGGAGATGGAGAACCCAAACAGTGAGAATGCATTGAGGCCGAAAATGTTTCCAGCTGAGTGGCTATTGACCACAAAGAGGGTTACAGAACATGTAACCGTTTTGTAAGTTGCCAAAGTGGTAAACTGACCTTTCAGAGGAATCACGCGGTCACCATATGCTACCAACCTGCGGGAGGGCGGGTCCAATGCTGGGTAGCCGAGATGGGCATATGTCAGGAGGTTCACCAGGGAGACTGTCGCCCCTGTGTCCACCTGGAAGCGGACGTCATGACGTCATGGTTAGCTATTCTGAGATCAATAAACAATTTGGTAGCGGGAGAATCCCCCTGGGGAACAGTAGCCTGCAGTTCATGAACTGTCCCCTGACGCCAATAAGAAGTCGGGGAAGACTGTCCTGCCGTTTGCCGACAAACCGAATGGAGATGCCCATCTTTTCCACAACGACTACAGTGGGCGCAGCGGTCTGGACAGTCCGCCCGTTGGTGCGCCGTAAAACAGTTGGGACAGGACGGTAAACCACGTTGCCTACGCCGACGAGAAGTGACCAATCGTTCAGAGGCCATGGACACGTCAGAGAGGGAAGGATCACGACGCTGCCGGCGGGGCAAGACCTTCCGAACGTTAAGTCCCCTTTGCGGCGGTTGTACAGTTGCCACCTGAGGACGAGCCATGAGGCGCTCATTCGCCGCCTGTGCAATCTCGAAAGAATGTGCAATCTCGAAAGAATGTCCTCCAGAGAGGAGTCGTCCAGCTTGAGGGCCGCCGTCCGCACTACTGGATCTGGAGCCAACTGATCGACAACATCACGGATGAGAGAGTCAGCATAGGAGGTTTTACAAGACGGGTTGTGGCACGTGAATTCGCAACGCCGACTCAGTCCTTGCAAATCTGTCACTCATGACCGACATGATTGACCTGGCTGTTTGTGATACTGATGGAATTCGAGGCGCTATGTGACAACGTGGAATCGTTGGGAATAATAATTCGAAAGCAATGCGCACATCTCCTCGAACGTCAGTGCCACCGGATTGGAGAGGGGGGCCAACTTCTTGAGTAAGAAAAACGTCTCAGGGGAAGCCCAAGAAAGAAAAAGCGACCGTTGGAGAGCGTCATCGGAGACCTCAAAGACAGCAAAGTGCTGTTTCAGCCGTTGTAAGTAAGTATCCCATCCTCATCGCCAATTATAGTGACCGAAGGTCGGACTGGGTCGGGAGCGACTAGCGACACCCGACCGATCAAGCGTCGCCGCTAACGAGAAACACTCCACGAAACCACAGAGACGACAAACAATGACAACAACTAATCGAAAACAAAGATCAAAACGCAAGCCAGTCGGAACCGTGACAGAGCAGAGTACGAAGCCTGATAACCACTGAATATCGAAGGTAAACGGAGCGCAGTCAACACAAGACTGAGGAGCGAGCTGTTGCTCCGGGCCCTAAATAGTGCGGCTCTCTGCGCAGATGACCGGCGCGGTAGGCGCGCCACGGCGTGCAGCGCTCTAGTGGCGATGGCAGCGCTAGTAGGTTGTGCGCGCCGCCTAACGGCTGCTGTCATGGTCCATGTGGTCTGGCGGGCTCTCAAACATATCGTTCCGGGATGGAGGGATTTAATCAACATGCCATGTACCTCCACCCTTATTTCTCTGAGTTCATGTGCATAGACTTTACAACGATGTTACTTATTTTGATTCTCTCGGATAACGTAGCCACCTATGACGAATAGAAAATAAAAATAGATGAAAAATTGTTTTTTCCTGTAGAATAAAAATCTAAAAATTTGGAAATCCCTTTAAGATTTTTAATCCTTGGATATATGAACTGGGGGTTGATTTTTGTGTCACTGATTATACCCCTTCGAGACGAAACATTTAGATTTTATAAATTCTGCCATTAGCAGAGGAGGAGAAGTTGTAAAAACCTTAAAATAATGTATTAAAATTTTTTTCAAAAGGCCTAGACAGCAGAAGCACGTAAAATCTTGTAGCATGGTGGCTAGTTTCTACTTTTTAGGCTTTTTCAAACCTGTAACAACCAAAAGAGAGAACCACCCTAAGAATGTGATAGATAACAAGAATTGTAGTATAACTGAGGCAACTTGTATAAGCATGGAGCTGCAATATAGCCTATTAAATAACATGGTTACACTTTACCCTTAACTTGGCAAATACAATAAAAATGCGGAAGAAAGTCTAAAAATCAATTGTTTGTAAATCCATGAGGCTTAACTACTGTGGTTATCAGACCCGAGGCTTACAAACTGCTTGAACTAACTTAAACTAACACAAGGGAGCGCTCGAACTTCCGACGGGGAGCAACCGCGCGCTCTGCAGGAAGGCGTCTGAGAGCGCTCGGCCATTCCACCGCGGCAAGGAAGAAGGTGCCCGATTTATTCATCAGCTTTCATCGCCGTGAAAAAAGTCAACATTTATACAGACAAATTTAATTTTTATGGATTGACTGTGAAATACGTGGTCGTGTTCCATTTTGTTTTTAAATGTAAAAAGGTCTACTATCGTTACACTAGTGTGCTTCTCTACCATTAATTTTGTTCATCTGTACATCAATTATTTTATTCCTTTATTAATTATCAGTGCCCCATGTTTCCACCCGTGTGACTGAACTTGTGTGTTAGTATAAATTTAGAAGGTTGCTTTTAATATTGACTGACTGCCGCGCAATGGCTTACAGTAGCCGCTTCGCGCGTTAGGCCTCGTTTACTATAGTTAAAAAGGCATGATTTCGTATGTCGTCTGCACTGCCGTCTGCTATCTAGCCAGAGACACCCTTTCTTGACGAGATGGCGAGGTGAGTTGTTCTTAGTGTGGTACCATCATAATTATGGACCAAATAGGTAACAATAGAGACCTCTCTGGAACAGTAGTAGAGGGTATTATCTCCCTCAGGTAGCGATGGTTGGTAGACAGTAGGCTTTGAACGCACTCTAACGTCCGGCAAGGCCAGGGAACTCTCTCCGCGTGGCCTTCAGACTCACTCTTGTTGCGACCGCCAATATGATTATTCCGTCGAATCATGCTGAGGGGATGGCATGCTGTTAGAACTTTACTTTGTGATGAGGCATTCCTGGGTTAATACTGAGAGTTTTTCTTAAGTAGTTCTTTCGCTATGTGGGGCGAAGTGTTTCTTCTTTTTCAGAACTCGAGTAATTTAGTGTAAATTTAGTATTTGTTTTTTCAATCTGGTAATCATTTTTGTGTCTTGTTTTCTCAAGTTAGAATACAGGTGTGTGGCGTTCAGACTTTGCATAAACTTAGTATGCTTGAATTCCTTGCTGTTTTTAAGTAACGTTTTCGTGTGGTGTCAGTTTCTGCGAGGAGGCTAAATTCTCTCTTGGAATTTCTGGATTGATTCCGTCCTTCACATCTTGGTATGACTGGTTGCACAACTTGCTTTTCTAATAGTAATTATTTAGGCCTCCAGCCATGCTGTTTATTGATACCAGCTTTCTTCTGTTGAATTCTTTCAAGTGCTTTACTTGTTTATTTTTAAATTAATTTCTTTTTCTAAATATTATGTAATTCACCGTGATCGTACACCATGTGGTACTTAAGGATAGCGGTGGCCGAGGGGACTGAGGCGCTTCAGTCACGGTCTACACGGCCACTACGGTCGGGGGTTCGAATCCCCCCCTCGGGCATGGATATTTGTGCCGTCCTTAGTTGTAGATAGTTCATAAGTAGTTTGTAAGTTTACAGAATGATAACCCCGTAGTTAAGTCCCATAAGCTCTACAAACATTTGAACATTTGAACTTAAGGATAGTATGCCACTGCCTACCCGCACATGAGTTCGTTCGTGCATAGTACACTTTTAAATTGTGCTTAAGACATCCGCCATTTCGTCAAAACGCCGCCGACGCTTCGAACTGCCACTACCATGAATTATTCTCGATTGAGTAAGTGTTGCAAACATTGTGCATGTGTCTGTGAGTGAATAAGTGTGTTTTCTGTATCTCCATGTTTTTGCAAATATTCTCCCATGTTGCACATTCAGAAAGGGCAGAAACCATTTTATTACGAGCAGTAATTGAATTATTTAATTTACAGTTGTACGAGGTGTATGCTTCATCGTGATTATTGGTATATCCACATTTTTGCTTCTTTATTTATTTATTTATTTTTTGAATAGATAAAAAACTAAAGTATCAAATTCCTGCTTTATAGTTTCATGCTCCCCGTCCAATGTTTATTTATCTATTACTTCTTGTATATTATTTTAGTGTTTGTTGGAGTAAGCTGTTAGATAAATTTCCGTTGCTCAAGAATTGTGCACTATGCAAAGTAATTTGGAGTAGCAGTGAGCTGTTTAACTTCCCTTTTCTGATATCTACCGCCAAAGATTTATCAATAAAAATTTTAACAAGCCACTTTCAACTGGCATAAAGCTTCTAATTTTTTCTCTGTCCATAGTCTGAGTTTCATATGTTTGTAAATCTAAGGCATTAACTACGGTGGTCATTAGTCCTAAGCTTACAAACTACTTACACTATCACTTATGCTAAGGACAACACAAACACCCATGCGCAAGGGAGGACTCGAACTCCCGATGTTGAACGGCCGCAAGCGCCGTAGCAGGGCGCCTTAGTGCGCGCGGCTATTCGGCCGCGGCTTGTGTGTAGTATGTCGCTATTTTAGTTGCCTATTTGTTATAATCCTTTTTGACCTTGTTCCTTACTTTTATTGTATTTGCCAAGCTAAGAGTAAAGTGTTAGCTTGTTACTTAACAGACTATATTGTACCTCAATGGTGAAACAAGTTATGTTATTTATACTGAAATTCTTTTAGAAGGCATTTGTTGTCTTTTGCATTCTTAGGATGATTCTCTCTTTTGCTTGTTACAGATTTCTAAATAGCAGAAAAGTTGAAACTAGTCACCAGTCTGTAGGATTCTGAGTTCCTCTGCGGTCTAGGCCTTTCAATAAAATTTTGTAAAGTTTTAACATTTTAATTTTATGTAGTGGTGCCGCTTTTCCTACTTAAACCTGCTACTTTATGTCCTCCTACAATCCCCGCAGTCCTTACTGACATTCCCTCACATCTACATCTACATCTGCATCGACGTGGATAGTCTGCAAGTTGCTGGCAGCAGTGGCCAAACGGTCTGCGGCACGCCAGTCACAGTCTGCACGGCCACTACCCTCGGGGGTTCGAATCCCCCCTCGGGCATGGAGATTGTGCCGTCTTTAGTATTAGCTAGTTCATAACTAGTTTGTAAGTTTAGGGACTGATGACCCGTAGTTAAGTCCCATGAGCTCTACAAACATTTGAACATTTTGAGTCTGCAAGTCACACTGAAGTGCATGGCAGAAGGTTCATCAAAGCACCTTTATGATATTTCTTTATAGTTCCATTCTCTAATAGCTCGCGGGAAAAAGGAATACCTAAATCTTTCTATTTTAGATATGGTTGCTCTTACTTTATTATGACGATCATGTCTCCGTTTGTAGGCTGGTGCCAACAATATATGTTCGAATTCAGAAGAGAAAGTTGGTGAAAGAAATTTCGCAAATAGATCTCGCCGCAACAAATAAGGCCTTCCTTTTAATGATTTCCACCCGAACTCGTGCGTCTTTTCCGTGACACTCTCTCCCCTATATCGCGATAATACAAAACGAGCTGCCCTTCTCTGAATTTTCTCTAAATCGTCCGTCAGTCGCACCTGGTGTGAATCCCACAATGCGCAGCAATACTCCAAAATAGAACGCACTAGTGTAGTGAAAGCAGCTTTTTTAGTAGGACTCGTGCTGCCCTTATTTCGTTTCTTTACAGCTACTCGCGATCCCCGCACAATGCCCCCCGTGACGCAGCCGCTGCAGGCTTTGACGTGCCCGGTATTATTAGACGCGGCCGTTTATAGGAGTTTGCCATTTCGTGACCCGCGCCACTCTGCCCGCGCCGCCCACGCGCGCCGATAAGCGGGGGTGTGGGGAGCCACCTGTTCCGCGCCGCCCACGCGGCCTACGTCACGGGCGCTGTGACGTCACGGCGCGTCGGCCCGCCCACGCTCTCCCAGCCGTCCCGCCGACGCGCGGCGCCCCGCAGGCTGTGGGCAAATGCCACGTGCCAGCGCTGCCTTACGTCGCCGTAGCCGATACCGCTCCTAATGGATTGCCGCGTGCTCCCCAGCAGACACGTAACGACCTTAAACGTCATTCCACACTATACCCGGGCCGCTGAAACATTGCACTTGACGTTTCGCGTAACGGCGAGTTAAGTTGGCTTACACTGCTTTAGCGACGTTGCAACACTAGCCTCTATACACACAGCAGACGAAACGGTTTTCATTTGCATCTCGTAATTGTAAGCTATTAAGTAATAAAAGTGGATATTAGGGTTGCCAGATTGAACTCGAGGCAGGCCCGGAGACCAGACGTGCCCCCCTCCCCCTTGGCCAATGACTCCCCCCCCCAACTGCGACCAACTCCCCCCCCCAACCAGGATTATGCGTGAATTCTTAAAAAAAAAAAAAAAAAAAAAATCTAATCATCTCCTCCATCCTGGAACATTGCTAGGGGTGGCCGGGGTGGCCTTCACATGCCGCAGCTGACAGGCCAGGCCGCCAGTTGCTGTGGATCAACAATCGGCACACTTCAGTCGGCGTGGCAGCAGAAGTGGCGGCAGCATCAAAGTTGCTCACATTAACAGCTGCGCCTTGGAAGAGTTGCCGCTTGCGGCTCCGCAAACTGGTCACAAAGAAGAGCGCCAAATACCTAATAAACTTTTGTAGCCACTCTTTCTAATTTTCTTCTTGCAACCATTCTTCACGGAACGAACTTAGATATCGTCTCTTCATTTCACTGTTATTACTCACTAATCTGACTTAATGTAAGCTTTCCCGCCAGAGGTTCGAATTCCTCCCCCCCCCCCCCTCCTAGGGCATGGATGTTGTGTTCGTCCTTAGTGTAAGTTTTATTAAGTTCGATGTAGATCGTCGCTACACGAGCATAGTACTTAAAAAGCGTAGTTAAAAAAAATAGTTTAGATGAAGATTACATTCAAGCCCGGAGATGAGAGTCATTGGCCCGTAGACCCGGAGAATTATAAATTATAAAATAAAAAAATTAAATCATGGACTTGTTGAACAAAGCCCAAGAGGTCATAATGCAAATGGTAGCCAAAAATGAAATACTTATCTCTGTTAACATAATGTTTTACCGGCAACAAACAGAAAGAAAATTTTTTACATCAGAACGTCATTTTAGATATTGATCTGACGGAGGAAGAAAAGCAAACTGAAGTGATCCCTGAATCGTATTCATATTTCGTAATTCGTAAACAAATGAAAACAAAACCGCGACCATTTATTACTGGCACCTAGCAACAAAGACAACTACAAAAATAACATAGACATAATTCCTTTGAAACACTGTCTGTACTAATAATATCCAGACACAGTTTTGAACGCTACATAAATAAGAGCAGCTCTATTCCATTAATAATATCAGTTCCCATTAACTAAAACAATACGAAACTAAATTACCAATGTGAGAACACACAACACCAAAACTCTCCTGAGAAAGTCGTGCACACAGACGTCAAACAGTCCATTGTTTACTGCTGTTTCTGAGCAGTAATGCTGAACAATCTTGGCCAGCAAGCATTTCATATGATACATCAGAGGGACCGTAACGTCCCGTCCGGAACACCAGTCAGATATCATTTTCCACTTTGTTTTAGGACGCTGTAAATGGGCTGGGACTTTAAATGTTCAAATGTTTGTAGAACTTATGGGACTTAACTACGGGGTCATCAGTCCCAAAGCTTACAAACTACTTATGAACTAGCTAAGACTAAGGACGGCACAAATATCCATGCCCGAGGGGGGATTCGAACCCCCGACCGTAGTGGCCGTGCAGACCGTGACTGGAGCGCCTCAGTTCCCTCGGCCACCGCGGCCGGCTGGGACTTTAAGTCCTGTTGGGCAGGAAAGGGTTAATGCAGAGGTGGGCAATGAGCGAGCCGCGCTCTCGGAGCCGCGTGCCTGAGCGGGAGCAGAGCCGCGAGCAGCTGGCGTCCATCACGTAGTTCTTGCTGAAAAGACTAGATGGCGTTATGCGCAGCCAACGCGCTAACGTAGCCGCAGAAATGCACCTGGCTGTGTACGTTATTAAATAACTCATAAAGATAATAGTGCAAACTCTTTAGTATCCAACTCTAATGAACAGATTCCACTGCTAGGAGTATCTCCTGAAAAAATGTTATTGTGTTTATAAGTAAGTAACTTATAAACATAATACTGGAAACTCTTCTCTAAAATGTCCAGCGCGTGTAGTCGTGCCGGGAAATATCTTATAAAGAGCGAACTACGTGCACCAACAAGCATGCAGACCTCTAGCGGCAACTGGGATAACTACTGGCCAAGCGCGATCACTGCTCTTTCTCCGGCCTGAGCCGGAGCGCTGCTCATTGAGCCGATTTGTGCCCACCTCTGCTTTAATGCATAGTGTAGCGCCGCGACGGAGTGGCCGAGCGCATTGAGGCGCTATGCTCCGATCGAGGGCGTTCTTCGTCGGGGGTTCGAATCCTCCCTCGGGCATGGATGTTTACGTTGTCTTTAGTATAAGGTAGTTTATAAGTAGTTTGTAAATTTAGGGACTGATGTACCCACAGTTAAGTCCCATGAGTTTAACAGATATTTAAACATTTTGATTATTTATTTATTGGCAGACTTAAAGGAGTGTGTGGCTTTGTACTGATTTTCTACCCAATACACTGAGGAACGTCCATTGCCATTAGATGTAGATGTTTTTCACAACAGTATAGGCGATCGTCTGTTCGGGGGACCATAGCTCTCTTTTTACACACTAAGAAGTAGAGTTTCTCAGAAAAACTAAATGATTACTTCTATGACCGCTTCTTATGTGGGCTCAAAATGATGGATGACATAATGAATTTACTTTTACGCGACACTAATGAGAAAGAAAAAGAGATACGGAGACTATGAATACTGAATGTGATTACAAACACTAAAACGTGTGCCACTATTCCGCAAATGGTCCTTCAAAATTAAGTTTACAGTCAGCTTCAAATATCTCCACCGTATAACAACAAACGACGGATTTACAACTGAAGCGGATGCAGCGCCACCGTTTTGTCAACCCCTGGTCAGGCTCCTAGGTGTGTTTACAGTACGTCTCTCGTTTCGGTGAACGTAGTATACAGACATGCATTACGGCCATCGAAACTTAACATAGGTACTGTAATAGGCAGTTCTCATATTGCGCGAAGTATAAGGGATACCTTTCCAATCAGGCAGCTGAACTTGTCCTTCGGGGTCTCCCAGCCATTCATACCATACGACTTTACTTTTAACACTATACACGGTGAGGCATATAAAACTTTTTTTCGGAATATTTTGGAAAAAACAAATCGGATTAAAAAAGTTACAGTAACAGTTGTTCACCTCCAAAGGGGACATCAATTACCATGAAGCTCGACTCCCCTCCATCACCCCCGGAGGCGGGAATTTGAGGCTAACGTTGAAATCTTAAATAGAAACCCATATTTTATTGCAGATTTGGATTCTCCGTGAAACAATATGTAACTTTCGTATGAAACATATGTTTCGTTTCATGATAGATGGCGCTGTAATCGGTAAAAATAAAAGAGTTTAAATTGTTCAAAAATGATAATATCACAAACAAATACCAAATTGGAAAAAATCTGTGCTGTCTTTGATATTTTTGATAATGCTATCATGTGACACCTCCCAAACATTTTGTTACGAGACAGACGGAGTAGGATTTTGATCGTTTTGGTTCGCGGTTGGAAAATCCATCTTCCCTGCATATCTTCAGGACGTTTCTCTATGCGCCACCTGGGGACGTGCCCGGTTGGAGTTTCTCTTCTCCACCAACATCAGAAAATATTTCGTTCCAATTTTCTCTTGCCGGCCGCGGTGGCCGAAGGGACTGAGGCGCTCCAGTCACGGTCTGCACGGCCACTACGGTCGGGGGTTCGAATCCCCCCTCGGGAATGGATATTTGTGCCGTCCTTAGGATTAGCTAGTTCATAAGTAGTGTGTAAGTTTAGGGACTGATGACCCCGTAGTTAAGTCCCATAAGCTATACAAACAACAACAACCAATTTTCTCGAACAATATAACTGCGCCCAAATAACGAGCTGTACGCATCCATAGTAAAAATGTCCTATGGCTTCAGGAAAAGGAGATTAGCTGTCTATGGCTATGTCTCTCTCTCTCCCAAAACATATTCAAATACTTTCAGGCCCTGATAACTCGAATCTTGTCGTGTTGAAACTGCGAAACATCTAAAAAACTTCTAAAATTTGATACAAGAGAAATAGACAAACTTTCAGGAACAAACTCACTCAAACGTTACCAGAGAGACGCCCAAGGCTTGTACAAAATTGTCTGAAGAAAGAAAACGGGACCATAAGTGCCGCGATGAGGGATCTCTGCACGAAAAGCCACCGCCAAAGATGGAGGAAAATTGAGTGATTGTGGTTTCAAGTAGGTCCTATCGGAGAAAAAGAATATATAAAAATAAATGAATATAATTAGAAAAAAGTAACCTGAACTACGCGAGGAATCCTTCAACAGCCAGAAGCTGGCAGTTTCCATTCCTGCGACCATACCTTCCAGTCGCAAAGTTAAAAATAAGTAACCGCGTCTTCAGTCGTCCTCATTAAGTAATGTTCGAAAATATTATTATAGTTCAACAACAACCATGATGTAATATTAAAATTAAGAGTTCATATCACAAATTTATAGTACTATTTTGTCACCGATTTCGTTCAGTAGAGACCATCTTAAGACAAATACCGCCATGAAGGAAGACGGTAGAAATAGATGGAGCGTCATCAGAACAGTTGAGGTTTGTGCGACCTCTTGCGTCCACCGTCACCGCTTTCCATGATGGCGGTATTTGTCTACTAACTGTATTCCCAAGAGAATTTTACAGACATACAACACTTATACAAATGAATTTATACCTGAAAAATTACGGGAATAAATAAATAAATACCCGCGCAACGCCGGGCTTTCAGCTAGTTTGAAATAAATCATTCATACCCTTCCACATCTTCTGTACTTTTAACCCCAAAAGATCACGAATAAAAGTGTTACAGAGTTGCTGCTTAAAATGATATGATTTTACAAGTTTTGTTAGGAAATAATTTTTCTACGACCAGTCAAGATTCTGTATTATTTGTATTTTACACGATACATTTCGAGAACTGCTTCTTACTTTGAAGTACATTATCTGTGTGCTATTCCTTTTATTCATGAGTAGCTCAAAGCCCAGCGTCGCTCGGGTATCTATTTTTTCCAGTCTTTAGTTCTTCTCTCTTTGCCTTTTCTATTTCCGTCCACCTTCTTTCTGCTTCTCTCTGAATCTCCCCTGTCACTGTTGACGAAGTTTTATCGCAATCGGATGAACGCTATGGCAGCGCATAAAATACGAACACATATATATGAGGTTCCGAATCTTCCATTAGTGCACCTCCTCCTTTCCCTTCTCTTTGTTCACCTGCTTCTCTCCCCGTCTCCCCCTGTCCCTTTCTCTGTCCATTTCCTCCAGCCCTCCCTCTGTTCATCTTCTTTCACCTGCCCATCTCCCCTCTCTCTGTCCGTCTCCTCCCCTATCCTCTCTCTGTCCGTCTCCTCGCTCCCTTTTATGTCCGTCTCCGCATCCACTTGTTCCTCTCCCTCCTGTATATGAAAACATTCATATATGCGCCAAGTTTCATGGTGACTAATCAAACGGTGTCTAAGTCGCAAGACACCCTCCGCCATGCTAAATTCACTGGCTTGCGGATTACAAAAATCTCCTTCATGAAAACATACACTTATGTGCTGTAACATACCCTCCGCCGTGCACCTGCGAAATCTGAAGAAAGGTAATCCATTTATTAGTTCGGAGTATAAGCTATATGCATTACACATTTCATTCTATTCCGTTCAGCCTGGAGAGTAACAAACGTGTTAACCCACTGAAAGGTACCCTCCGTCTTGCACTGTACGGTGACTTACGAAAGGTAGCCCACATGTTAATGAAGGATATAAACTATCTCCGTTCCAAATTTCGTTCAAATCGGTTCATCCCTTTCAGTATAAAGGAGTAGCACACTTATTGTTATTATTATTTTAATGTTCCGCACTTGTCATTCGCCTCCTTGCTTCCCAATACAATATTGTTAAGTCTAAATTACAATTGTATAGTTCTGAACACTCTTTTAAAAGATCACTGTTCATTATGGTACCACTCTTGTGACACAGAGCACATTATGGAGACGGCAGGATTGAGATCTTGTGCAGGTTCAGTAGTCAGGAGGAATGTTGCTACTGCCTCTCTTCATGGTCCACCTGGTATTAGTTGGTTATCCAAGAGGATTTCCCAGGTCTTCCCCTCACATGAGATTTTATTGCTTCTTCTCAATTCTGCTTTAAATATGTTGTTAATCATGCGTTTTACTGCTGGGCAGGTGTTCCAATTTGTTTAATTTTTGTTCCCTTATTGGCTAGAAAATCAACTTTTTCATTATCATCTATGCCACAGTGAGATGGTGTCCACTGAATTGCCGCGGCGGATTAGCCGCGCGTACTGGAGCGCCGTGTTGCGGTGCGCGCGGCAGTCCGCCGTCGGGGGTTCGAATCCCCCCCCTCGGGCTTGGATGTTTGTGTCGTCTTCTGTATAAGATAGTTCATAAGTAGTTTGTAAGTTCCGCATTTTATATCTTCTTTACTTCGGCCATCAGAAGTTATCTTGTTATCAAAATAATAAAACTCATCTTCTAATTGTATCGTCTCATTACCTAATCTAATTTCTTCAGCAAAGGAAAAAAGTTTCTCGCTTACTACTTTTCCGCTGTTTATGGAGTAAAACTACGGCATTCGGCATGACATTACAATTTATAGTTTGTACACTACAAACTGTAGCTGCAGGAAATTTTACAGACAGTATACACACATATAGTTGCATGTACCTTCTAAATTATATCTCAGTACGACACGTAGTTCATGAGATATGAGGACATAAACAGTAACGCTTCGCTGTTCATGGACTAAAACTACGGTATTCGGTCTGACAATACTATTTATAATTTCTCTACTACGAATTGCAGCCACGGGAAATTTTACAGACGGTATACACACATATAGTTGACTGTACCATTCAAATTCTATAGCAGTACGACCCGTAGTTCATGAGATATGAGCACTTACTAACGCACAAAGTTTTAATATATTACTACTAATTGTATTCCCAAGAGATTTTACAGACATACGGCCATTATACAAATGAATATATACCTGAAAAATGGCAGGAGTAAGTAAATAAATAGCCGGGAAACGCCGGGTTTTCAGGTAGTATAATATAAATGACTTTTAGGCTTAATTTTCACACCTAACTTAATGATTAAAGTAAGAAATAAAAGTATATGAAAAAAAAGAAAGGAAGGGAGATTAGGGTTCAACGTTTCGTCGATGCCGTGGTCATTAGAGACGGAGGTCACGCTTGGATAATTTGGTGGAAGGATCGGAAAGGAAATCGGCCTTGTCCTTTAAAAGAAACCATCGCGGCATTTGCGTGGATTGATTTAGGAAAATCATGGAAAACCTCACCTGGATGTGCAGAAGGTGATGCGAATCACTGTCCTCACGAATGCGAGTCCGCTGCGGCACTTTGCTCGGTGAAAAAGATAAGAATAAAAAAAATCCCACTGACGTGTTTTACAGCCCACTTTAGGATTTGTAGTTTTATACGTTTTTGCAAACATTTTAGATCAAAATAATCTAAATAATAAAAATTTAATTAATAAGTGTGTTTGAAACCCTTTTACGAAAAGAAAATTAGGTAGCGATGGGTTCCAAACCACTGACCTTCAGCGTTATAGTCCAATGCCTTGCCCACTACGCTACGGCTGTCAACCGAAAGTGTGTTTGAAGTGTGTTTGAAACCCTTTTACGAAAAGAAAATTAGGTAGCGATGGGTTCCAAACCACTGACCTTCAGCGTTATAGTCCAATGCCTTGCCCACTACGCTACGGCTGTCAACCGAAAGCTGTACCCTTTAATCCCATACTAGTGGTGGCCGTTGTTAACTGATGCTAATATGGCATTTGTAGACATTAGATTATGATTTATCGTACGAAGAATGATGTGTTTTTGTTAATTCTTCAGTGCGCCATTGCTTTAAAATGACAACGTGTAAGTTACAATAAGAAAATTATCAAATACGCTACGCAAGATGGTAAGAGAGTTCTGGGCGAGGAATGTCACGTGACATCTTTGATCGGCTGGTTTTCGTTAATTTAATGGAGGGTATCAAATCTCCGTTATTTTTGCAAATATCTCTCAAACGATACGAGATATGAAAAAAAAAAAAAAAAAAAAAAAAAAAAACACACACCATAAGGGAACAAAGTTGTAGAAAATTTTCTCTTCTACAAATTCGGTAATTCAATTTTCGCGTCAGATGAACGGTTTATTTGCAATTAAAATTACATTACAAACGGCTTGTTTTGGTATTACTAACTTATTTCTTGTCCGAAATATTTGAAAAAGCGAGGTTCTAGTCTCTGGTAGACAACAATTATGACTAAAATTTAGTGCCGATCGGTTGAACGGTTCGACCTAAAAAGTAGGAACACGTTACAGCCAGACAGGCATCGTCAAATCGCCGTTATTTTTGCAAATATCTCTGCAACGATGCAAGATGTGAAAAAACACCATAGTCCGAAGTTGTAGAGAATTTTCCCCTCTACCAGTTAGGTTATTCAATTTTCGTGTCAGACGAACGGTTCGTTTGCAATTACGATTGTATTAAAAAAAGCTTGTTTTGGTATTACTAACGTATTTTTTGCCCGAAAAATTTGAAAAAGGGAGGTTCTGGTCTCTGGCGGCCTACAATTATGTCTGTAAAATTTGGTTCTGATCGGTTGAACGGTTCGTCTTAAAAATAGGGAACACGTTACGGACAGACAGACAAACATCCCAAAATCACCGTTATTGGCCCACTTTAGGTTACGGTAGTAACACTAAAAGTGGGCCTTTTCGATCGTCTTTTGACAGCTCGAAATTTAAATGCAAATAACGGCTTAAATATTCATTTGACACGAAAGTTGCATAACCGAATTTGTAGAGGAGAAAATTCTCTACAACTTTGTTCTATCATGTTTTTTTCATATCTCGTAGCGCTTCAAAGATATTTGCAAAAATAACGGTGATTTTGGGATGTATGTCTGTCTGTCCGTCCGTCTGTCTGTCCGTAACGTGTTCCCTGTTTTTAAGACGAACCGTTCAACCGATCAGCACCAAATTTTACAGATATGATTATAGGCCGCCAGAGACCAGAACCTTCCTTTTTCAAATTTTTCGGACAAAAAATACGGTAGTAAAACCAAATAAAGCCGTTTGTAATATAATTGTAACTGCAAACGACCGTTCATCTGACACGAAAATTGAATAACCTAATTGGTAGAGGAGAAAATTCTCTACAACTTAGCTCCCTCATGTTTTTTTCATATCTCATATAGTTTCAGACATATTTGCAAAAATAACGGAGATTTGATGACACCCTCCATTGAATTAACGAAAACCAGCCTTTCGGAGATGTCACGTGACATTCTTCCCGTATTTTATGATTTTCTTATTGTAACTTACACGTTGTCATGTCAATCAAGGGCACACTGAGGAATTAACAGAAACACTTCGTTCTTCGTACGATAAATGATAATCTAATGTATACAAATGCCATATTAACATCAGTTAACAACGGCCATCAATAGTATGAGATTAAAGAATTCCTGTTTTGATTTATAGAGAGAAAAAAAGAGCAAAAAAAGAGAGAGAAAAAAAAGAGAAAAAAAGACAAAAAAAAAAAAAAAAGAAAAAAAGAAAAAAATAGCCGTAGCGTAGTGGGCAAGGAGCTGGACTGTGACGCGAAAGGTAGGTGGTTCGAAACCCGCCACTACCTGCATTTTTTCCCTAAAGGTTTTCAGACACACTTATTAATTATTTTTTAATTATTTAGATTATTATTTTGCTCCAAAATGTTTGCAAAAACTTTTAAAACTACAAATCTAAAGTGGGCCGTAAAACACGTCAGTGCGATTTTGTTTTGCAAATATCTCTGTAACGCTACGAGATATGAAACAAATATAAGAGAGCAAAGTTATAGAGAATTTTCTCCTCTACCAATTAGGTTATGCAACTTTCGTGTCAGGTGAATAGTTAAGCCGTTATTTTCATTTAAATTTCGAGTTGTCAAAAGACGATCGCAAAGGCCCACTTATAGTGTTACTACCGTTACCTAAAGTGGGCCAAAAAGGTTAGTTCTGACAGACGTAAATAAATAGAGAATGCCACTGATTATGTAACAGAGGTGCAGATACGTGTTTGGTTTTCATACGGACCTCATACTCAACAGTACGTACAGTTTAGAGGGGAACGGAGTGCGTTTGTGAGGCTCTTTGCGGCGCGGAGCAGCCCCGCGTCCTCTGTGGAGCCGCCCACGCGCCGTGACGTCACAGCTACGCCCCCGCAACTGCCCGCCGCCACCGACGCCGCCCCCGCGCTACGCACCAGCGCCCCCTCTTGCCACTGTACGACGCCCACGCACTCGCAACACTTCTCTGCGCTGTGTAGGCGTGCGTCGTGCTTTGCTCGACTGTTACGCGACTGAACTGCACCGCTGGTTGTTTAATATTGTAATCCAAGGACTGTCGGAATTTGTGTTCTGTATACCAGGAAGAATATATCATTAAATTTGTAGGTAATTTTGTTCACAAAAAAAAAAAAAAACCTTTGAAACGATACAGTTAGGTAGTTCGTATTCACAGGACATGTTTTTAGACTGTTTTGAAGTCACCTCAGTTAAACATGGAGTTCGTTGCCGATTAGGTACACATCCGCTGTGGGGTCCATCTAAAGTGACCGTATGTTTGTACGTGTTGCATACAAATCTACAGTTTTGTTCCAATCTTTATGAAATTTTGCACACGTAAGCTTCAATCCGTGAGGACGGTCGCCGTAAGTGTAACAATCACATACGATATATAGTGCACGAGATATGACGTCATAAATAATGAGATGCGCGAAAAACTGCTGCATTTTGCGACAATGCTGCTCATCTTCGTATAAACCATTGGACTGATTTCAACCAAATTTGCTACACACATTCCTTACCGTGAGGTAACAATAGCTGCATGGTTAAGAATCACATACGACAAATGGTTCAAAAGATATTACGTCATAACCAATAGAAATCGCAAAAAATACCACATAATGCGGCGAGACTTTCGATAATACACTGTATGAGAATGACAGTACTTAGCGACTTGAAACAAACTTGAAACATAATTTCAAACCTTTATTAAACTTTTTTTCGCTGGCAACCATAGTAAAATGATGAAAGGAAAAAAGTTTCTCGCTTACTACTTTTCCGCTGTTTATGGAGTAAAACTACGGCTCTCGGTATGACGTTAAATTTATAATTTGAACAATACAAATTGTAGCGACAAGAAATGTTACAGACAGTATACACACATATAGTTGAGTGTACCTTCTGAGTTGTATCACATTCCGACACGTAGTTCATAGACTAAAACTACTGCTTTCGGTATGACGCTACAATTTATAATTTCTACACAACAAATTGTAGCTGCAGGAAATTATACAGACAGTATACACGCATATAGTTGTACCTTCTAAATTATATCACAGTATGACAAGTATTTCACGAGGTATGAACACATAAACAGTAACGTTTATGGACAATCGCTCCATCACGCACTAAGTCTTAATCTATTGCTTCTTTACTACTTTGTATTCACAACAGATTTTACAGATATACAGCACTTATACAAACAAATACATAACTACATCTACATACAATGGGAATAACAGAAGAGGACCCTAAATGTAGGATCTGTGATGACGGTGATGAAACTGCATCACATCTAATCTTCGAATGCATTGCATTGGAGGGTAAAAGGCACAGAACATTTGGGACAACCAGACCCGAAGAAATTGTGTCTAATAATGAACTGGTAAAGGGACTCATTGCACTGTTCAAGGGCATTGGTTGGCTTTACTAGATATACAGGGAGCGATACCGCACAATAAACTTAGTTTCGGTGCGGGCATGTAAGGTTGGACCAAGACTGTTTTGGCTTCCCCGAGAAAATAAAATCAATACATAGCTAAAAAATGATACAGTTGTACAACATATAACTCAATAAATATGAGATAGTATGAATATTACATGTCAATTGCAGTTACTACATTGTACATTATGCGAGACAGCCTTCTTTCTTACTTATTCTCCGATAAATATAGCATGTTTTTAGGAAAAAAAGGGAAATGGACAGACGGAGAAGGGCTAGGAGAAGAGGAATAAATAAATACATACCCGGGCAAAGCCAGGTTTTCAGCTTGTCTAATATATAAAGCAGTGTGTCCGTATATTTGTACGTGTTGCATACAAATCTATAGTTTTGTTCCAATCTTTATGAAATTTTGAACACGTAAGCTTCAATCCATGAGGACGGTCGCCGTAAGTGTAAGAATCACATACGATATATAGTTCACTAGATATAACGTTATAAACAATGAAACGTGTCTAAAACTGCTGCATTTAGCGACAATGCTGCTCAATTTCTCCTAAACCACTGGACCGATTTCAACCAAATCTTCTAAATTGTATCATAGTACGACTCGTAGTTCATAAGATATGAGCACATAATCAGTAACGTTCATGTAAAACCTCCCCATCACGCACGAAATTTTAATCTGATACTTCTTTACTAATAACTGTATTCCCAAGAGCTTTTACGGGCATACAGCCCTTATAAAAATTAATATATACCTGAAAAATAGCAGCAATAAATAAATAAATACCCGGGCAACGCCAGGTTTTCAGCTAGTATGAGATACAAACCACGCGTCCTGTGGTACACCCCCCTCCTGCGCCCGTTTCCAAAGTTCATCTGTGGTGGTTAACACTGGGTCATTGCGATGGGCCCGACTTTTCACCATATTCCTCACAGTTTCCTTTGGCGATAAGCCTGTTGAGCTATCGAGCCAGGGCAAATGGCAGTCATCCTGTGACAAGGCACTAGGTCGTGCGGCATCTGGTCGTGCAGAATGGGTGTGTCTACGGGCCGTAAGATGTGTTTAATGAAGATCAAACTGGTCACATTGCTGTGGACGCGTACCACTTATAAAAGGTGTAATAAATGAATACGTAAAAGCGTGTTGGTGCTTCCAAGATGAGACAATAAGCTATCATCTAAGACAGTGGTTCCCAGTCTTTTCCATTGTGGGACCCAAAATAATCTGTTAAATATGTATACACATACTGGGTCGCGAAACACGTTACTGGCCTAAAACACCACTGTTTTGTCCAATAAGAAATTTGATTTACACAAATTAAATAAGATCAGATTAATTTTTAAATTGTTA
Organism: Locusta migratoria; assembly: GCA_026315105.1. Lineage (NCBI taxonomy): Eukaryota > Metazoa > Arthropoda > Insecta > Orthoptera > Acrididae > Locusta > Locusta migratoria. The sequence goes on from CM048748.1 coordinate 357,706,041, forward strand.
AGCCTTGCTATCAATAATACTTTTAATTCGTTGAAAACTATATTTACAAGCATTTTATGTAATTCCTTTTCTGATCAGAAAGGAGATTAGGCTTCAGTCTTCAACGAAAGTGTTAAAAAAGTAGAATCACATCCTAGTTCCGTCAGAGTCATTCTCACACGCTGATAGTTTTAGTCTTTCTTTTGGGTTATCTTGTACAAACGGTTTGTTATCCATGACAATACATAAGCAATACTTGAAAAGTGACTACTAAAGCACAGTCCAGTTTTATGTAAGAAACATACGAGTTTTTTAGTGCGCTTAACTTTAAAATATTGGTTCATAGAAACTTGAAAAACTAATCCATATGAATTATCGTGTAACGAGTGAGGTGGCACAGTGGTAACACACTGGACTCGCATTCGGAAGGACGGTGGTTCAAATCCACCTCCAGCCATCCACATTTATGTTTTCTGCGATTTCCCTAAATCACTCTAGGCAAATGGCGGGATGGTTTCTTTGTAAGGGCACGGCCGATTTCCTTCCACATCCTTACCCAAACACACCGAGCGTAAGCTCCGTCTCTAATAACCACGCTGTCGACGGGACGTTAAACTATAAGCTTCCCTCCTCCCTTCCGTTATCATATAAATAAGAAAGCGGTAAAAAAAAGTTACGCTTATTTATGGAGTGAAAAATAATATCGGGCAACTAACAAAACTTATAAAACACTTTTTTTCTTTTTTTTTTTTTTTTTCTTTTTTTTTTTTTTTTTTTTACCAGTCCGTAAGATAGTTTGATATTTAAAGTCGCCTGGGGACCCACTTGAATTGACAATGCGACCCAGTTGCGGGTCTCGACGCACAGTTTGGAAACCACTGTTCTAAAACGTAGTTTGTTGAAACCGCACGACGCATCCAAAAGTTGGCAATTTTGAGTTTAATTCTGCTATTTTCAAATACTGAGAACATTAAGGTTGGTAGTTTTGAATGTATTGATATGTGTGAGGTGTTATCAGAAGCGCCTGATTTGTGGTGTTCTCCAATAGCACCCCACATCCTATGTCCTTGACTTGTGCCAATACAGTTACTGTCAAGTCCTCCTGTCTGCGACAAACGAAAATTCAGTCACAATTTCCCCAGAATCCAATCCTGGATTCGTCCCGAAACACTGTCCCCGTTGACTTCGTTGCAAACAACGTCGCATGTTTTCGCATATTGGTCAAAGGTAGGTGAAGTGGACGTCGCGACATCCCTGATACTCCACGAATTGTTACAGTGTTACTCTGTTCCGCTAGAGTCGAGGAGTACGCAGATACGTCCTGCAATACCATCTGGATGAGGTGTCCATGCTCGCGGAAGGTGGCCTCAGTGGTGCGTCCTGACTCATCTCGCCGAGTTCTACGGCCTTTCGTGAACTATACCGCAGACACCTGTTTCACTGCTGAATAACCTCGCCCTCATGAGCAGAAATTTCCCAGATGGATGCGTCACGGTACCTCAGTCGAATAATGTGCCTCTTTCAAACTCACTGATGACGGTACGGTACAAGCATACTTCTGGGAGGCACCCTGAATGTCTGCTCAACTCACATTGAATGTAAAGCTCCGTCAATTTATTTCATGTCACTCACATTCTTGGATCCATTTTATTCCTTAATTTTAATCTTTTTATTCTTGACAGTTACGTATTTTATTTGTATATGACAATTATACTCGGACGCCATTTGAAAGGCGATTAATTTTTGAGCACCATTTGAATAGTGACAAATATATAATAATGATGCATGCCTTCTTTTACAATTCGGTACAGCATTCATAGACATAAAGTGGACTTAAAACTTTTATTGGCCCACTTTAGGTTACGGTAGTAACACTAAAACTGGGACTTTGCAATCGTCTTTTGACAGCTTGAAATTTAAATGAAAATAACGGCGTAACTATTCATCTGATACGAAAATTGAATAACCGAATTTGTAGAGGCGAAAATACTCTACAGCTTTGTTCTCTTATGTTTTTTTTTTCATATCTCGTAGCGTTTCAAAGATATTTGCAAAAATAACGGAGATTTTGGGATGTATGTCTGTCTGTCCGTAACGTGTTCCCTGTTTTCAAGACGAACCGTTCAACCGATTAGCACCAAATTTTACAGACATGATTGTAGGCCGCCAGAGACCAGAACCTCCCTTTTTTAATTTTTTTGGACAAAAAATACGGTGGTAAAACGGAAAAAATCCGTTTGTAATGTAATTGCAATTGCAAACGAACCGTTCATCTGACACGAAAATTGAATAACCTAATTGGTAGAGGAAAAAATTCTCTACAATTTATGTCCTTTACGTTTTTATCATATCTCGTTTGAGACATATTTGCAAAAATAACGGAGATTTGACACCCTCCATTGAATTAACGAAAACCAGCCGTTCATTCCTCGCGTATTTGATGATTTTCTTATTGTAACTTCTTATTTTAACTTGCACGTTGTCATTTCAAAGCAACGGCACACTGAGGAATTAACAAAAACACATCGTTCTTCGTACGATAAATGATAATCTAATGTCTAAAAATGCCACATTAACATCAGTTAACAACGGCCATCAATAGTATGAGACTAAAGAAATCTCGATATTTTAGCCGTAGCGTAGTGGGCAAGGTGCTGGACTGTGACGCGAAAGGTCGGTTGTTCGAAGCCCACCACTACCTAATTTTTTTTTCCTAAAAGGGTTTCAGACACTCTTATTACTTAATTTATTATTAATTAGATCATTATTTTGGTCCAAAATGTTTGCAAAAACTTATAAAACTACAAATCTAAAGTGGGTCGTAAAACACGCCAGTGCGATTTTTTTTTTCAGTCAGTTTGTCACCAGCTTGCTCTTTTAGAATGGGTCATCCAGCGGCTCCTAACATTATGTTACTGCTGGTAGGAGACAGGTTGCTTTGCATACAGGTTGCCAAACAATGAATATGTGGAACACAGTGAAAGCTTTCGAATGCGTTGATGAAATTGACTAAAAATGTCAGTTTTCGATTTATTTTTTATTTGTTAGTATAACTCGTGGGAAATAAGTTCCCGAAGTTTCAACGTTGAAATCGCATCCGAAGTGCCTGAAAATTAATTAAAAGTGTGACACGCCCTCCCTGCCACGCCCACGATTTGAAGCAGCACTTCAGTACCAGCTCATTGAACAACGACTCTGTGTATTACCTTCAACCAAACATGTGCGGGATATATCTGGAAGGCCGTGATAGTCTGGTTTTATAGATCATCTTTGGCTCTGTTCCGTATCTCAATTCCTGTACATGTGTGAACAAATGTTCAAATGTTTGTAAAGCTATACGACTTCTTTCGTTATTAGTCCCTAGAGTTTCAAACTACTTACACTAATTTACGAACGTAGACTTTCGCGGTCGTTATCGTTAAAACTGAAATTCATCTGAGCTATTTGCCGCGTCATGATGATATGTTTCTCCAATGTTTCGTATCCATTACAAGAGCCTTCCTCAGGGAAGGCAAATTAACCTAAGTACAGCGCACACACACACACCCATGCCCCAGGGAGAACTCGAACCTCCGGCGGCGAGCTACCGCGCGCTCCGCAGCAAAGCGCCTTAGACCGCTCGGCCTCCCCACCGCGCCTACGCGTATGTATAAGCTCTCCTGCGGGATGCCTATATCTATAGAGAGATTAGATTAATTACATGTACATTTCGTTCCAAATTACCCAAATTGAGAAGATCCTCATGGATGCATGTCAGAAAACAAGATACACAATAAATACCATAAAATGTGATCAAATGCGTTAATGCATCTTCCATAGATCCCAAATGTAATTGCCCCTGTGGATGTGGAATCAGCGAGAAAAAAGAAAATCTTAAAAATATTTGCATTTTTAACGGAAAAACATATTATTACACACTCATATACTGGCAGCAAACCTTTTACAAGCCCTAAACTGCATGTAGTGTGTTTTCCAAGGTTTGGCGACGGAATATAGGTTACCAACCATTTATTAATGTCCATGAAAATTTCATTAGCTGACCTTTCTAAGGCTATACTTGATTCACTATTTATTGCAATGTTTGCGTCATCTGCAAGTAAAACAAACTTCGCATCCGGTAATGTTGCTGACGAAAGGTCATATATACAAGAAACAGTAGAGGTCCTAAGACGGAACCTCGGAGGACCCCACATGTTATTAGTTTCTAATTGGATGAAGTCTGATGGTTCAGTATATGTCTTTTTCCTTTTGATACCCTTTGTTTCTTATTAGAGCTTTAAGATTTATTTTTTTCTTTTCGTTTTATCACTAATTGTGTCCAACACAGTAATCAGAGAAGAACGGCCCACCAAATCACATGTAAGTCTTTATCAGAATCCTTCGTGACAATGCACACATGCATCAACCCTCCGTTGTAGTGAATCTCGGATGCGGTGGAGTATCCCTGGAGTCTTGCGAGTGGTTTCGCAACCTGCCACGTTACGTTGCTCTGAACATCTGATACTGGGGTTCGATACACAAGAACTGTCAAATGCCTCTAGAATAAAAATCCAGTGACCTTAGGTTCGTAGAGTGTGGACGCCAGACAATTGGTCGATACCTACCTATCCATGGGTCAGCGAATCTGTTATTGAGTAGCCAACAGACATTAACGCTGAAATGAGGAAACTAGGGCGCAAACGAAGAACATGTTTTGTCGCACAGCTGAATGGAACATTTTCTAACATAACATGTAGTTGTCTACGATATTTTGGTATCTGTCTCCGTTGAAGCTGGACTGGAGAACGTGAGGCCCTACCACATACCAACAATACCGGCCCACTTTATTACTTGCTTCAACAACTGCGTGAAGTTTGACATCGGCTCGTACATGTGAAAAGAGACAACCCGATCTCGTTGAAACGACGCTTCAACTGTGAAGAGACAGTATGTTTTAACATGGGAACAGACTTTTACATGAATTTGACAGAAAAATATGTCCTGCATAAAGAGTGTGTCGAGTTGCACGTAAGCCTCAGAAACGAATTAAGCTTTTTAAACCAGGTCGCACTGCATACTCAGTTTATATATATATATATATATATATATATATATATATATATATATATATATATATATATATATTTTTACCCGCGACTTCGCTCACGTTGATGTCCATGCAAACGTGTCAGAGACTGTAGAAAATACAATAATTTAGCGACTTTGTTCTTGCGTTATGACTACGATTATCCGGATAAAAGAAAATTTTCTAATTTTTCGATTTCAATATAAACGGTGTGTACAATGACAGTAAATACTGCCCTTCTTTATCGAGATGAACGTTGAACATATTAAATACGAAAAGAAACTATGTTTGTTACATCGTGACTAAATTGCTGACTGAAGAACTATACGTTATGCAACGTGTAAATGATGCAGGATTCAAATTTCATCGGTTTGGCTGTTTGAAGACGTTAACGTGTTGTATCAGCATTGTATTCATTATGTTGAATCGTATTATGTACAACATATGAACCATTAAAAGTATTTTAATAAACGTGATAAATTTCAAAAGCCAAAGGATAAATAACTTTTCTAAGACATTTTCAAACGTCTCAGAAGCTAAAACCGGCATGTTGCTGCTCAGTTGTTCCATATTTTGAGTTATATATATACAATCAACAAAGATCTTGAATTGCACTTTTCCTAAAGTAACCTACGTTCTTCTTCAACGTTCAAGCTATCTTCATACGCAATTTAATCAAAGTCGGTTAAGCGGTTTAGTCGTGAAAGCTTCTTCCGCAACTGTAATATTTGTGTGGATGGATATATTTATCTCAAAATATAAAATTGAGCTGAAAAAGTTATCTGGATTTTCATTTATTCATCTTTAAAACGTGTATTTATTATATAACAATATATGTTCTATTCAACTCAGAAGTGTAATTACGTAATATTAATATAAATTAATCTCCGATTTTCTTGCACTTTTCTTTTTTAATGCCAAATCCATGGTATTCCGACGTGTACTGTCCTGATTGTTTTATGGTGGAACTATTTCCTTCATTGACTACGACCCTCGTAAAAAGATTTTGCGCCCCTCAGAGGATCTCGATGCACAGGTTGAAATTAAATTAAATGTCTGTAAATCTAAGGGACTTTTGGTCATCAGTCCCTAGGCTTACAATCTACTTAAAGTTTTTATTGTTCGACGCGTTCAAGGAGCTAGAACTTCATTTTAGAGGACTTTATTAATATATTTAGTGTTGCATTTGCTTCAGGTTTTCACCTATCGGTAGAAGAACGACACAATTGTTAGTTTTTGACGATGTGCTGTATAAAATGTGCGCAAATGCGAAAGTTCTTACAACGATACAGGAGAAAATTTTATGTCAATAAATGCAGGAAACACTTCACAATACTACACTGCATGTTCATTGTAACGACCTTTCATTAAACACACCTGAGACAATTTTCTCGCCACAAAGTAACTACTGTGTCGTTCTTCTACCTTTCGATCAAACCCGAATCGGATACAACATTAAATATATTAATGAAGTCCTCGAAAATGGATTTCTAGCTCTGAAAAGCGTCGGACAATAAAAACATTGTGACTGAAGACTACTTATTATTATCGTAATAGATCCCTAACCTATAAGGTCCAGTCACGGATAGCCCACGGCTAGATGTCGATTAATAATGTACTTCAAGTAAATTACACTAAGGACAACACACACACACACACACACACACACACATATATATATGCCCGAGGGAGGACTCGAACCTCCGGCAGCGAGCAGCGGCATGTTACGCAGCAACGCGCCTTTGAACGCTCTGCCACTGCACCGCGGCCCACATGTGGATAAACACTGCCTTAAACTGGTCATTGTGCTCTCTTTTAGCAGATCGAATATTTTTGATGTATTCCTCAATGTTTATCCATGTGCAAAGGATAAAAATGACATTCAAGAGGCAAAACATGACAGTGCGACCTATTACTTGTATCAAAACCCTACTCCCGGCATGACACTTGAGGGGGTTAAGAAGATGATTTATTATGGCATGCGGACAGGCGTACACATGGCCTTGCTTGCTGGCTGTCGGATGCTGCCATCTGTCGGCGGCTGTAACAGTTGGCGGCGCACCGCTAGTGGCGCGCAGCCTCCAGAGATGCTCGTTCTGCTCTACAGATGGCGGACGCTGTACTGCAGGGACAGCACTCAGGCAGCCGTGCTAACGACACGGTTCATTTTCACCTCCCCATTCACAGGTCGCTTCTCGGCTGTGCTACAGAGGTTAATAAGCAGATGTCAATAATGTGTTCGGTTGCTCGGCTTTACGGCGTGTATTGAGAACACAAAATGAACTTGGTGTACAGTAGAATTGAAGTAAGCAATGAAGGAAGCCACCAAAATAAAAGGGAAGATACTCGTAGACCGGAAATGTAGCATTAAATAAGACCAATTCACACTGTCCGTCAGCTCAAGGTCACGTAACGGCACCGTCACGTCAAGTTGTATACACACTATCAGTCATTGTCCGTCACGTCAATTCGCCTATCCCAATGTTTAAAGTGAGGTTATGAGTTGCGACCTGTTATGTAGAAAGTCACAGTTTAATACTGGAATTGAGGGAGCAACAACGCTAAACGTTACTGACGGACAAAGAAAACTTTACGATTTATGTTTTTGGCCAACTTAGTGTGGTAAATTGCTGGGAACTGAAACAACATTTCGAAATATCGACATCTATTTTCAAGCGAAAAAATAAACATATGAACATATCAAAAATATTTATAAGAGAATAAATAGAGCCTGTTTACTTAATCCATTGCGATTTGCCCGCTTACATTGTTAATACCGTTGTGCACAACTGAAATTTTGTCTTTCATCAGTGGCGTAGCTACCAGAGGGCTAGGCGGGGCAGTGCCCCGGGGCCCCCCAAGCTTTAGGGGCCCCTCGGCCTCCGTGAGCGACGTTCGGAAAAAATTACAGTAGAGCGCGAATTTTTTATTTTACCTTTTTACTCTCCCATCCTACCGTCCATCACCTCCTCCTCCTTCCCTCAAACCAAGTTTCCCACTGTAGCCGCACTGGGCCACCGGATGGCGGAACACTGCTTCTAATGCGGTCTTCACACGACGCCACTCCTGAAGGATCGCGCGCCTCCGTATACTGTATAAATAATATATTTAGAAGCGTACAGTTTGATTATCCGAATAATCGGTTTTCCGAATATCTATGTCCTCCATTTACTTTGGATATTCGACATCCTATTGTATGTAATATTTTAGTTGTATGAAGGATTTTCCACTTTTTTGAACCCTGACCAACAAACCTCAAATGCACGAAGAGAAATCAAAAAATTATTCCCACTTCAGAATATAAACATAACAAGGTCGATTGCTTGTCCTCTGAGACATGGACCCTGCCACCGTTAGCGTGCTGTCGGTTGAAGTCAGAGTTGCCATGGCTGCCAATCTTTGCGAAATAACTGTCAATGGCGCTGAATTACTAGCAGTGTGTTTGCAATACACGACGTGACCGCATTTGAATATGAAGAAATCTACAATTTATTACTACAGAATGTTGTTATTATGGTAACTCGACTGTTTGTGTAGTGAATTTCCTAAAGGGAATGCGCCTAGATCCCAATGATCTGCTGTAAGCAACTTGCACTCTGAAATTCGTGAAAAGAAAATATGGTTACCTGTCACAATAGTGAGCCGGCCGCGGTGGCCGAGGCGACTGAGGCGCTTCAGTCACGGTCTGCACGGCCACTACGGTCGGGGTTTCGAATCCCCCCTCGGGCATGGATATTTGTGCCGTCCTAGTTCGTAAGTAGTTCATAAGTAGTTTGTAAGTTTAGGGACTGATGACCCCGTAGTTAAGTCCCATAAGATTTACAAACATTTGAGCATTTTTGAACACAATAGTGAATTGAGCATTCATGACGCTGCCCTCTATGCCAATGTCACGATAATAACCGAAGATGTCGACTTAGTTAGTTTACTTAGGCCTATTACTTTTTCCTGGCCAGACACTAACGTATGCTTTATGAAGCCTGGTAGGGGCATGGGAACTCACTTTTTGCTGAAACCACCCTAACGAATATTTCCCCTATTTTCCTTCTTTGACTGGGCCATCAACGAAATTAAGTTGATCGATCCGGAGCAGTGAGCTAAGGCTGCGGTCATAGTGGCTCCGATATCGGCACGGTCACAGTGTAGCCGATTCATCGCCCGAACATAGACTTCGGACGACGGTGAAATTCAAATCAGTTTGTTTTCTTCGGTCAAATCGACCGACGTTCTCATATACTAGATATGGACAGTGATATGCTTAGTGAAAGAAAGATTGTGGCACCCAGAAGACAATAAATATCACAATCTGGATATAATTCGGAGACTATGGTCTGATATTACAGTTTATTGGAAACTCCAAGTTAGTTAAATCCTTTATCAGAAATTTTAGGAGTAAATTATAAACTAAAAAATGTCTTCAGTCCGGGATTGTGGCGTATCTTAATGTTTTTGTAGTGGCTTTGTTACGTTGTTTTGCGCTGTGATAATCAGGTATTAGCTGTCCACAAATTATTCTTACTGGTTCTTGCGTTCTTTAACAAGGTGATGGGTCTTTTCTATGAAGTGACCTGCAAATGTGGTGCAGGCCTATGTGGGCTTCCGCTTTTCAGTCTTTTTTTGTGTTCAAAATTATTCTTAATTTCACACTTGTCTTTCACAAATATATTGAATGACAGTCATGGAAGTTCAATGTACCGTAACTTCATTTCGTTCATCATAATCGGATGTTTCTGGATGGCCTATAACTGTGTTCATCATGAATTTAAATACTGAAAAACTGCATCCATTATGTATTTTTATGCTCAGCACAACGCATTTCGAGAATTTTTCTCGCTGTTAGTGCATTTGTTTACATAAATACGTCGATACGTTTCCATGTGTGATTTTATGCAGTTCTTGCACAGATGTAGTCTAGATTATTGTAATTAGGGAAATCGTCGCATAGGCCTACATAATAAAATCTCGGCAACTTTCTTACATACTAACTACTACGCTTGTCTATACTTCCACGTATTATGTCTGCTCCATTAAACTGGGTGTCACAACACAAAAATAGTCACACTGGTTTTTGTACTCAGGCACGCTACAGTAAGTCACGATTATTATGTTGCATTTTCTGAGTAATGGAAGAGGCAGAATATCTTTAAGCAGACGGAAAAAGTTGTGGTTTGTAACATTAGGATAAAACACACCCCTCAATATTTATTCAGTCCGAGTTTACCCGAACTTCAGTAGCTAACCTAAAAGAGACAACTGCAATCCAAGTGTGTCAGGAAATCACACAGTGAAACGTCGAAAAAGTACTTATGTAAACAAATGCACTAGAAGATGCGAATAAATCCTCGAAATTCGTTGTGATAAGCAGTAAACTTCCCCAACTGGTGTAGTTTTTCGTTATTTAAAGCATGGAGGTTGACTAGTGTAGGTCTGCACTACTTTAAATAAATTAAGCAAAACTGAAATATTGCTTGTCAATGACACCACCAAGTATCACAAGTATGTAACAGAAATTTCTCCTTTGTTTGGGAGTAGCAATAACTGAGGACAGTACACAATCCTGGCCAGTTTCTTCTTTCCAGACAGGTGTAGCTCATTCGTATGCATTGGAAGACTTTATTGATAACAAAAGCCGCATTGTAGCACTAATTTAGAAACATAAAAATGTCTGTGTGACTGGAAAGCGAAGGGTCGCGGGTTCGGAACCCGGTTGAACCTTGAATGTTTTCAGCTTGCGCTTTAACCCATCCTTCACCTCCCAACGATGTGAGGAGTCGCCAGCAACGACACGGGCTTTCACGTTAAGCTGTAGGTCCCCTCTCCTTTGCCCGGTTGGAAAACTGGGATTGGCTAGAGCCAAAAGTGGCGTCCAATTGAAAGACTTGCACCAGGCCAATGAGACACACGAAATTATTATTATTGTGTTTCCGTGCTTAAGTAACATTTCTTCGTTGTTTAGTTTTTTCGTAGCTTCTGCTTGGGACTTCATTCACCTAGTATGGAGTAGCTTAGGAAACTATGGGGTCGTTTTATCTGTATGTCGTACCCACGTCCAACTCTATCCCTCTGCAAAATTTTATCCAAATCCACTCAGTAATTTTTGCGTGAAAGCATAATAAAGTTTCACTGTTATAATTATATTAGAGACTACGATTAAATATTATCTTCTGCGTGACATAATAATTTCCTTAGTAGTATTTAGGTTTGCCTTATTATGTCGAACAGTGGGCGGTAAGGACCTGTTGCTGAAGTAGTTTTGCACCTGTCTAGTTTTAAAGAGGGCCCTATTGTCATTTCTGCCCCGGGGCCCTTAGTGACATAGCTACGCCACTGTCTTTCATTAGCATTTTTCATTTAAAATGTTATTTTATGACAAATGAGTCATCAAATTACAGTTTTATTCAAATTAACAGCTTGCCTGTGTTTTCTGATACAGTATTATGAAACGTAAACCATTTTTCGGTGTCAGATATCCGACCTTGCTTTTAGAAGGGTACTCAGTCGAGAAAAATATTTAAGTCGTCATGAAACATTTGGAATTCGCCGCTAAAACAAAGTAGAACAATAAAATAAAGATTAATGGGATACATTTGAGTATAAACCGTGTAATCTTCGACTACAGCATGAAAATCGCGTGACGAAAATAGGTTAACTTTAGATGTTAGCAGATAACCGTTTTCGTCAAAACATTCTTCTCGAAAAAGCTTGACGTGACGTTGACTTACGTGACGGTCCGGTGACGGACAGTATGAATGGCGCCATTAGAAATACATTGCAGAATGTTCTAACAGATGGTGACCTAACATGCCGTGACGTGACGGACAGTGTGAATTGATCTTTAAAGACACAAAGAAGTTAAAGACTGCTGGAAAGCTTTTCACTGTCTTACTGGCAACACCCCTGCTCCTATCAAGTCACGGTCTGCACGGGCACTACGGTTGGGTGTTCGAATCCCCCCTCGGGCATGGATATTTGTGCCGTCCTTAGTCTTAGCTAGTTCATAAGTACTTTGTAAGCTTAAGGACTGATGACCCCGTAGTTAAGTCCCATAAGTTCTCCAAACATTTGAAGATTTTTGCTCCTATCACGTCCTACGTAATAATGGCTCCATAACCCTCAACGTAAGCAAATGCAACCACTTCGCATTCCACTTCGATTACTCCTTATTCCTGAAATTGTATGAACGCACAGATAGCGGTCCCTAACGTCCAGTACCTGGGAAATATCCCACGTAACACTCCAGTTACGACATAAGACAATCTACATATATAATAAGGACAACTTATTTTCCTCGCGGCTATATAAGCTATTATTACTTCATAATAAGCTCATTTCGGTGTTACGCCATCGTCAGGATTTCTGTGAATACAGGAAAGTTTTAGTTCAATTTGTTCGTTTAATATATCGTTTTGGTTGTTGTGTATAGCTTATGCCAACAGAGATCAGTACTCATTACTAGTCCCCTTTCAGTGCTTCTTCTGTTGATTTTACTTGCCGGCCGCGGTGGCCGAGGGGACTGAGGCGCTCCAGTCACGGTCTGCACGGCCACTACGGTCGGGGGTGCGAATCCCCCCTCGGGCATGGATATTTGTGCCGTCCTTAGTGTTAGCTAGTTCGTAAGTATGTTTATGATTTTACTTTGTGATTTTCTGCAGTGAGGTGTTGATAAAATGTAGAGGGACTATTTTCACTATCTCTGTTGTGTTCCTTGTATATATATATATTCAGATTGTTGCGGCCTACTGGGGACCAAGGGGATCGCCTTAACTCTCAGCTTGCCGCGGTGCCGTGGCCGGACGTTCTGAGGCGCCTTGCTGCGGAGATCGCCCCTGCTCGCCGTCGGAGGTTCGAGTCTTCCCTCGGGCATGGGTGTATTTGTCGACATAAGCATAAGTTAGTTTAAGAAGTTTGTAAACCTAGGAACTGAAGACCAATGTAGTTAACTCCCATGGCTTTACAAATATTTGAACTCTCACATAGGGTCTTTTCCTTTTTCTTGGCCCAGTATGCCTTCGTCTTCTGGCTGCTTGTTCTGATCCGTCCATTTCTGGTGGTGCGTGCCTGTACACTTCTTGCTTGTGAGAGATAGTGGAAAACTCCTTGCACGATGGCCTGTCGGTATTGAGTTCGGTTCTCGATTGTCTGTAATGGGTTCTGCAGTTCCTCTAAGTCTAATGTAACAGAGGTACACCACTTGCCTTTGGACGCCTTTCCCCTGCTTGTCACTGTGAGGATTCTCTTGGTGAGTCTGTAGTGATTCACGCGGTCATGTGTAGTGATGGGACAAGCGACTGTTTTTAACAACCGATTGGTCAATCGGTTGTTTTTTCGTTCAGTCGGTTTTTTCAGTCGAATGAAAATAGTCTCTGTGGCCGTATGAATGTTTTCACTCACTGGCGGGGTTTGAGTGGTTTCAGTCGATGCGAAACAATCGAATGAAACCAGTCTCTGTCGGTTGCAGCCGTTATATGAATGTTTTCACTCATTCGGTGGGTTTGAGTGGTTTTAGTCGAAGCGCGACCACCGAATGATACAATTCTCTGTCCTTTATATGAATGTTCTCGGCATTGAGTGGTTTCACTTGTTGCGATAGAACCGACTGAAAAAAGGCTCTGCGGTTTCTGCAGTTATATGGATGTTTTTATTAATTCGCCGACTTTGTGTGACTTTATTTGCATACTCCTTCAGTCTTTTCGGGTAGAAATGAACCGTGATTCAGCATGAAACTTTATTAGAGACAAATCTTATAAATATAGCACTGTGTACATGTGTGTGTTTCTATTGCATGCAAATCTACAGTTTTGTTCCAATTTTGATGAAATTTTGCACACTTGACCTTCAAAGCCAGAGGAAAGTCACTGTCACTGTCACACTTGACCTTTAAAACAAGACGAAGGTAATTGTGTACAATAAATTTCGTAGGTTATGAAGGAGGGTACGTTACCTACTAACTTTGACAAATTCCGTTTGTATTCGAATTTTAATGATATATTTCGCTCTTCACCTTCAAAGAAAGAGAATGGTCACCGTCTACATCTACATTAGTTCGATGCATGACAGAAGGTGTTCCAGACTTTGACGCCAATAAAGAGTTTTATTCCGATCTTGATGAAATTTTGCACACTTGACTTTCAAAACAAGTGGCAGTTCACTGTTCATCTAAGATTTTGTATGGTACATGGCGGAGGGATGGAATAAACCTCCACACCGTTTCACCGATAACCACAGAAATATCTGTCACAAGAGTTCAAATGTTTGTAAATCTATCGGACCAAACTGCATGGTCATCAATCCGTAGCTTACAAACTACTTAAACTAAGGTAAACTAACCTAAGGACAAAACACACACACACACACACACACACACACACACACACACACACACCAGTGCTCCTGGGAGGACTCGAACCTCCGACGGCGAGCAATCGCACGCTCCGCAGCGAGTTGCCTTAGACCGCTCGGCTACTCCACCGCGGCGTGAGTGAATAATTATGAAACTTGAGATGAATGTTTTCATATACTGTTGACGAATGCAGTCACGCTGAAGAAAATTTACAACACATACAACATTTGTCAGTCTTCTCGTACTCCTTCAAATTAGATGGAATTAACAAAAATATTTTTAGAAATATTTTTATACAAAATACTTTAATGAAGCCTTTTTTTACAATACCTAATGTTTTAGTGATCTTCGAATTTGGATCTAGCAAATATGCTCAAAGTTAACATACTTAACTCTGTCCTGCTAAAACCTTCTATATGTATGAACAAGAAGCCGCAAACCGCACATTTCTACCTGTTCCCACTTCGGAGATACAGTATGCGAGATTAAACTTGTAGCGATCATTTTGGAACACCCTGTAGTTCCCACGCTTCTTTATTGAGACAGTAAAAAACTGACAACAATCGGCGATGGCACACACTGCGACGCCGCCAGACACAGTTGTGTGGAGTTTGGCGCGCGCCTGCTGGCGCTGTCAGCAGTGAAAACACAAGCTAGGCAGCGCCCCCTCTCTGTGTCCCCGCTCCCCGCGGTACTTCGTGGCCATCTACAGATTGTGGGTGTCTGCGAAAGTAATCTGATCGGGCCCAGATGATCGGCGTTTTTGAAGTCTGGGGTGGGCAATTAAAGTGATCGCAGGCCTGCTCCAGCGATGACAAAACTTACTGCCTGTTTTCACTTGAAAAGAAGTATGAGTAATTCAGTCAATGTACAAAACTGCAAAAGTTTCGCGTGTTTTCATTCAGTTGTTCCCACAGACTACTTTCATTCGAAAAAAATAAACGAATATTAATCCAATATACTAAAACTACGACCGACTGACTGTTTCATTCGGTTGCTCCCACTGACTGGTTTCACTCAAAAGAACGAATGAAGAGGCCAACGTACTGTGTCAATTTTTTCATTCGGTTGGTCCCATCGACTGATTTAACTCAAAAGGAAAGGAATAAGCGGTCCAACCGACTGTGTCGATTTTTTTTATTCGGCTGCTCCTACCGACTGATTTCACTCAAAAGAAGGAATGAGTAGGCCAACCGACTGCTACGAATTATTCATTCGGTTGATCCCACCGACTGGTTTCACTCAAAAGAACGAATGAATAGTCCAACCGACTGAATCGGTTGTTTCATTCGGTTGTTCCCACCGACTGGTTTCACTCAAAAGAATGAATGAATAATTCAACCGATACGAGAAACTACAACCGAATGATCGATTGTTTCCCAACAATCGAATGAATCGATTGTTTTCATTCGATTGTTCCCATCACTAGTCATGTGCCCATAGAGCCGGCCGAGGGAACTGTGGTGCCCCAGTTACGGTCTGTACGGCCCCTACGGCCGAGGGTTCGAATCCCCCCCTTGGGCATGGATATTTGTGCCGTCCTTAGTAGTAGCTAGTTCATATGTAGTTTGTAAGGTTAGGGACTGATGACCCCATAGTTAAGTTCCATAAGCTCTACAAACATTTGAACTTTTTTTTGGGCCATAGAAGGTCAGTCGTATTTTCTGATGTTCGTAGAACTCGTTATTGTGTCTGTTTTTGGGGTAACCCTTTTCCTCTCTTATGTGTCTTAGTATTCTCCACAGGATCTTATTCTTTTTAAGTTCTAGTTTCCCGAGTGGGCCCTCTCAATTAAAAAGCACTCAGAGGCGTAGAGTGCAGAGGATTTTATTACCGAGTTGTAGTGCTTCAGCTTGATGTTCTTCGATAGGTACTTTGAGGTATAGATGTTCTTACAGGAATGATAGGTCAAGTTGGTGAAGTTGGCGTCTATGACCAAGGTTTCGCTCTCGCTTTCTGAAATCCATTCTTCCAAGTACTTGACTGCAGCAACTTTTTCAGATTTTTGTTTCCCTTTTGGGGTGTTGTACTGTAGAAGAATCCTGCTTGTTATTGACGATGAACTCAGTCTTCCGTATGTTGATCCTCTAGCCTGTTTTTGTCGCAACATTATGAATTCTTTGTAGTTGATGAGTAGCCTCCTCCATGCTGTTAGCCAATAGAGATAATCAGCAAAGGCTAGACAAGGTACATTGAGGCTGTATTTCTCGTATCCAAGCTTCGGTCCTCCTTCTGGTGACAATGTAGAAGTCCATTGTCTGGTGATTTTCTTCGGAAAACAGTTGAAGGGGATTCACGCTGGGCCATCCACCTGGCTGACTCCTGTCTGGATGGGAAAGCTCGCGGAGAGTTCACTCCTGAACTTTACTTTGGAGGTGGTGTTATTCAGGGCAGCCTGAACCAGTCTCGTAGTGTTCTCGTCTAGGCTTAGTTCCCACAAGGCAGAGAAGAAGGTCTGTCGATCTGTTGAGTCATATGCCTTTTGGGAATCTACTATAATGGCTACCCAGGGATGTACACCTCGGTTCCCATATGAGAGGATTGTGTTGAGGTTTTGAATCAGTTCTGTGCAGGACCTAATCACACGGAATCCACCCAGGTATTTACCTAGTTGGGAGTCAAGCTATTGGTGACTAATTTTGACAGGGCTTTAGAGAAGATCTTGTAGGTTACAAGCAACCAGAAGATGCCTCTGTAGTTGTTGAGGTCGGTCTTACTTCCTTTTTCTGTGTAATGGATGGATCAGAGCTGAGGTCAATCCCTCTGGCAAAAATCTCCACCCTGCAAATGTCCTGAATAATCTCGGTGATACTCTGCAGGGACTGGTCATCTACGTGCTTCCACAGTTCTGCAACTATACTATCTTCACTTGGGGCCGTATTGTTCTTATGGTCTTTGATGATCTCTATTCCTTCTCTGTTGGGTGGTAGAGAATCATGGTTGCTTATAGAGGGCTTGGCGAAAGCAAGTCTCTGTTTCGGTTGTTCTGCATTGAGGAGTTTATGGAAGTGTTCTGCATAGGTGTTTTTGCAGTCACTGACAAAGTAGTTGTAAGCTTAGGGACTGATGACCTCGTAGTTAAGTTAGTTGAGGCATCAATGACAAATTTAAATGCCTCAATGACAAATTTAAATGCCTCAATTTGTCATAAGTTCATAAGTAGTTAAGTCCCATAAGTTGTACAAACATTTGAACATTTTTTGAATAGGTCGGCAGCTATAAGGCGGTGGGCGTGCCCCAGCGGCGAGTCAGTCAGCTGGCGGCCTGGGCGTCTCGGTGTGACTTAGGCACGACCAGTTGTGGGGCCTTGTCTTTTAGGTGGTGTTGGCTGTGCCCCACATGGCCAGGCCGACGACTTGCGTCGCGTCGCGTAAGGTGTGTTCACTGAGAGCTGGGACGAAACGTAAACAGTGTCACGTGCGCGACTACGCTCATTTCCAGCGAAAGCATTCGGTGTTCACGTGATACGTAGGGGTGTGGAAAATCCTTGGCGCACGCTCTGCAGATGGCGGAGTCAGTTGGCTGCTGAGCTGACGTCACAGCGGACCGTGAGAAACCTGGCCAACAATGTAACGAAAACAGGCTGATGGCATTAAGGATTCAAAGCGAGTTACAGTAATGTTAGAAGTACGATGAAACTGAGTTCTTTAACTTCTTTCTGTCTAAGCAGTTTTATTTTCATTCAGGTTACTAACATAACACTCCATTAACACAATTTTTAATAACAATACCAGTAATAATGTTAAAGGATGGTGAAACAAGGTTCACTATGTCGAACGTGAACTGTTCTGATTGAGGTTTATTAGAAACCGGTCCTCTGTCCTCTATAATTTCCATATTTGACTAACAGCTTTTTTCTACGACACGGAGGACGCATTTGTTCCAATCTTCTGCAGTCACTATTCTTTCTGCTTCTTCTTGCAGTTCAACTTTCGGAATTTTGTGTGTTATGTTTTCCGCTGCAACGTAGCCTTTGATTCTAGCCCACACTAACTCGATGGTGTTTAATTCACAGTGGTACGGAGGAATGCCAATAACAGTTTTTCCTGCATCCTTCGCCAAATATCTATCACGTATTCGTTGTACGCTGTTCTGTGAATTTTAACTATATCTAAAAGTTCTTTCAACACACCGTCGATGTTTTTAGATTTTAGCCACTCTCATATTTCGTGCTTATTGTATTTCGCATTAGGAACTTTTTCTACCAGAATGCTACGGCGCGATATCAATTGCGGTTTCCTGAAGCCGAGGAAGAATACCTTGAAACCACTTCTCGAAGGTTTCGACGCACATCTCCTCATGATAATCTCCACTTTTCTTGGATTCTAAAGTCCAGAAACGTCCTTCAACGAACCCCGCTTTGCTGCCAATGTGTGAGATAATCAGACGTTTTCCTTTACCTGATGGGCCCTTGCTTCCGGTGGATAATCGGAATATAAACGCTTGCTTTGACGACTTTATAAAAAAAATCAAATGTTTGTTAAGCTTATGGGACTTAACTACGGGGTCATCAGTCCCTAAACTTACAAACTACTGACGAACTAGCTAACACTAAGGACGGCACAAATATCCATGCCCGAGGGGGGATTCGAACCCCCGACCGTAGTGGCCGTGCAAACCGCTACTGGAGCGCATCAGTCGTCTCGGCCACCGCGGCCGGAGAGATTTTTATAGTTTCATCTACCCAGATGTGACTTCGGGCATGTCCTGCGTTCATACACGTCTCGTCCGAATAGTAAATGGATCTTCCTTCATCACTCAACCATTCAATGGTTCGAGGATAACGCC
Source organism: Locusta migratoria (assembly GCA_026315105.1). Taxonomy (NCBI): domain Eukaryota; kingdom Metazoa; phylum Arthropoda; class Insecta; order Orthoptera; family Acrididae; genus Locusta; species Locusta migratoria. Next base: position 357,725,213 of record CM048748.1, read on the forward strand.
GGCTCCTGCCTCTGGAATTGTGTTTTTTAAGTGGTCCGAGAAGTAACATCCTCAGTTACACTTACGCATTGTTTTAAGATGATTATACATTACTATACTAATCAATCAATAGTCTTTTAAGCGTTTTTAAAAATGAGAGATCCTCAAATCACCCCTGTACAGCACGCAGTAACGGGCTCACGCCTGCAACGGAGACGAACACGCTGATTCCAGCGCCCCTGCCTTTGTACACCCCTCGACGGCAGCGCTGTGGTCACGCGCCTTGCAGTGTTTACAGTACGTCTCTCGTTTAGGTGAACGGAGTTTATAGGTGTGATGTTCCACGGTCTGTTGTGAGACCTTGTATTGTAGGCGGTGTAGGTCGGAAGCATCACTCGTGACGTACGCTTGATTCTGATTCCGCTCTTGACAAAATGTTCTCGTTAACGGTGACACCCCGCATCTGCACACGAGCCAGAGGATACAACGGCTGCACGCTGGCTTTGTGAATGCCGCGGTGAGCCATTGAGCGTGGGCAGCGTCCCGTGTGTTGTTCAGTCACGGCCAGCTGACACCAGCGGGCATGCGGTAGGTCGCGCAGCACCGCGCCGCGCCGCTAAAAATAGCCAAGCCACGCTGCCAGAAGCGTCACTGGCCGCAGAACTCAGCGCGAGAATTATGGCTGGCGGTGGAGCCATCCATCACGACCAGCGCAATTACAATGCAGGAGTGACGAACAGAGATTTCAAAACACGATACAAAGAACATATGTGTTGGAAATATGAATCAAACCACTCCACATTTGTTGAACACTTAAAACACCACCTCCATCACCCAAACAATATAGACCAAGGCATGAAAATTATCAGGCCCAGCAACCACAACAAACACCTCATCCAAACACACGAAAACTACCATACCCAGAAAGCCATAGCCGAGAACAAACAAGTAATAAATGAACAGACAAACATTAATGAAAACTCACTGCTAAATCTAGTCAAAGACATGACACAATAATTAAAGAGAAAAAAGAATTGGCACACAGTCACTGAAATGCAAAATTTAATAATAATAATAATAATAATAATAATAATAATAAGTAGGAAACACACACACACACACACACACACACACACACACACACACACACAACTCTCTCTCTCCCTTTCCCCCAATCCCTGTCTCTGACTGTCTCTATCTCCCTGTCCCTCTCCTTATCTCAGTCTCTAACTCTGTTCTATATCTCTTCACAATCAGGAGACACAAAATAAATAAATAAATATATCAGTATCTGGTGCTGTTCTCTAAGCAATCACAAGACACATACACAGACACACACACACACTGACACAAAGCAAAGATAGGACAAACACATACTCAACAGTTGGCAACCCCAACCAAAACAAAAAGCACAACACAAACAAAAATGGCATGTGCCTAGTGGTGCTAGCTGTGAAGTACTGGAACAACACACACAATAAAATGAGCATAAATGAAGCAGAACAGCCGGAAGCCACCAAGGAGCACTAGATGTAAAGCAATATCCATGAAATATTGTGAGTACAACATCCAGATATCAGTACTATACTTAAATAACGCATCAGAACTGTTCATAACCTAAAAATACTGAGAAATGTAAATATCAAATATTGTAAAACATAATCATGTATATATTACAGGCCACAGATGATGCCTTCCAAATAAAGGCTACATGCATATGGCAATAAAATATTTTATTAAATCAGTTGCATAGACAGTAACCGAAATACCTGCACTATGATAATATAGTATAGCAACTGTGGGAAAGACACAGCCGGCCGCGGTGGCCGAGGGGACTGAGGCGCTCCAGTCACAGGCTGCACGGCCAGTAAGGTCGGGGGTTCGAATCCCCCATCGGACATGGATATTTGTGCCGTACTTAGTATTAGCTAGTTCATAAGTAGTTTGTAAGTTTAGGGACTGATGACCCCGTAGTTAAGTCCCATAAGCTATACAACCATTTGAACATTTGGAAAGACAGGACAAAAGGAACTAAAAATGTTACAATGGAGGAAGTTCGTAGCTTGTTGTTTCACAGTGGCGGTGCGCCCTATGTGTTCACTGGTTGAGTGAAAAAAAATTAAATAAATAAATAAATAAATAAGTAAATAAAATAAAAAAGTTTTATCCAGTCCAAAATGCTGAGCATCGCGTGCTTTTACACCAACTAATGCCATCCAGCTGTTTCTGAGGTACGTTCACGCCCCCAATTCATTGTTTCTTGATATTGTAGTGGATAGGTCCGCGGTATGAAACTGACATATTTGTATATTTTCCCTGTTACAGTATTCTGATGATGCGCCAAAAGCGCGAAAGGCGTTAAAGAGAAATAAATATAATAATTTGCAACAGAGACTACCTTTAAATTAAAAAAAAAAAGTTTTAAAACTATCATTCTTCGTTTCGTTCTTCTCTCAGATCATCACCGAGCGAGGTGGCGCAGTGGTAACACCTGGACTCGTATTTGGAACGATGTTGGTTCAAATCCACCAGGCAACTACCGGGATGGTTCCTTTCACGGCCGATTTCCTTCCCCCATCCTCACTCAAAAATCAGAGCGTGAGCTCCGTCTCTAATGACCACGCTGTCGACGGGACGTTAAACCCTAAGATTCCTTCTATCAGATCACTTTATATGCACATTCAAAGTATCTTTATCGCATGAGAAACGTTTTACGCCGCGGAGACAGCGCGTATACGAATCTTGGCGCGGCTGTTCAAATACAACCGGCAGTGGCCAAAGCGTTGCAATGTGCACGCGCAACTGAGGTTCAAATTCTCTTCTGAAGCCCCTGGAGGCAGCATACGACCACTTGCGCGGCAGGGAGGGGCGAGGGGAAACGTCGCTGTTAGGTTCTAACACTGGCGGAGCTTGCAGAGACACCAGCTCCTGGCTACTGGACCCCTGGAGGTTACGCACGAATGGTCCCGAAGTAAGACAATGGAGCTACTGTCGGCCTCGCCTTGCACGTGCGCAAATCCACCATGAAGGTAACATCCGACCTTCACATTTGTTTTTCGCGCATTCAAGATTCATCAAAAACACGACATATTTCGTAAATTATAACTATCAATTAAAGACGCATGAACTGCAAAAGCATTCAGAAGATCCGATCATGTATAATACTGCAGTTACTATTTTCTAGCTAGCAAGAATAACCATGTGGATAGCGGCATCGCGCTGCGCCGTCAAAATCAAATGTTTAAATGTTGAGCTTAAGGGACTTAACTGTGGGGTCATCGCCGACCGCGGTGGCCGAATGGTCTACGGCGCGGCAGTCACGTTCTGCACGGGCATTACGGTCGGGGGTTCGAATCCCCCCACGGGCATGGATATTTGTGCCGTCGTTACTATTAGTTAGTTCATAAGTAGTTTGTAAGTTTAGGGACTGATGACCCTGTAGTTAAGTGCCATAAGCCATACTTATCAACTACCTTAAACTAAAGACGTCAGTAATATCCATGCCCGAGGGGGGATTCCAACCTCCGACCTTAGCGGCCGTGCAGACTGTGACTGGCGCGCCGCAGACTGCTCGGCCACTGAGGCCGGCGTCTGCGCCGTCGAAGGTAGTGGGTTCGACTACTATCAGTTTTTTGTTTAAACCCATTATTTTTAGCAGATACGGAAACAACAATAACTTTGTATTACTTGCCAAATATCGTTGTATGATTTAGCAAATGTGTCGCGATTTTGAGGGTAAATGACATTTTTAATCTTCGTTGTAACAAATATTTAACAGTTTGAAAAGATGTATGGGAGAGCAGCCTTTGCGCATGCGTCAGGTTAGAAGGGGATAATGCTTACAGTGTCATGTCACCCGAAGGTAGATTGTATCTTCATCGTAACAGATTCATTTTGTTACAGTCACTTAACAGTGTAATCAGTTACTTAGGGGTTCACGTACATATTCATATGTTCTCGGTGTTTGTTAAAAAAAAAAAAAAAAGGAACAGCTTTCAGTATCTTTCAGAAACGAATTACTCGGCTTTAATCTTGGAACAATAGTGTGAAATGAAGAAGCCTGGTAGGCCGATATCTCAGCTGCAGTTGAAGCAAGCTCAAACAAGCCGAGATAAGACATTCTACAGATCTTTTAAAGACAGTATATCTAAAAATGGGGGGGGGGGGGGGGGGGCAAACGGACGCCGAAACATCGACGCGCCGAGCGGGGTTGGGGGCCGGGTGCGGAGTGGGGGGAGGAGGCGCCACTATCACAGTCCCGGTGCTCAAAGAAGTGAATCCTCAGTCATCTGAAGCACCAGCCGCCACTATCGTTTCATTTACATTCATTTTCTTTTCGCGGGAATGGCCGTGCGGTGTGGGGCACCACGTTACGGACCGCGTGGACGCTCGCGTTGGAGGTTCAAGTCCTCCCTCAGACATGGGTGTGTCCAAAAATGTTTGTAAGTCTGGGGACCGATGACCTCACAGTTTGCTCCCTTGACCCGACGGCACAAGGTAGTGTGTCTCAATTTTTATTTTTATTTATTTATTTATTTTTAAATTGAATGGTGATGAAACAGAAGTGCTTGTGGCTGGACTTCCAGGACGGAGGTAAAACGTCAACTTTAGTAAGTCTTTGGGCTCACAGGGGCCTGATCGACCTACTTTCCTTATATATTTGCATTACGCTATTACGGCTCAGGGACTTTGGTTTTATACCATCGTGTTGGATCTACTAGTCCGACGTTTTCTAGCTGCCTGATGCTGTGTCTGAGAGTGTCGATCTTGTTCAGTAGGTTTTCCGCCCTAGCTGTGATCTGTTCCTCAGTGGTCTTTTTGTTGAGTTCGTCGTGTAGCCAACACGTTGGAGACCACCTGAGCGCTTTTAGAATTATCTTTAGATACCTTTTTGGGAGGACCTGCAGTTGCTCAATGCTGGTCTTGCAGGAAGAGCATCCGCAGAGCAATCATGAAAGCGATAGTAGCATTGTACAGTGTTAATATTGTTTGAACATTCATTTCTTTGCTGCTCAGTATTGGATAGAGACCATGAATGCCTTTGTAGCCTTTCTCTCTTATCCTAAATGTGTGGGGTGAATAGTAATTTCTTATGTAGGGTTTCTTTCTTTCTTTTTTGTCTGTTTGGCCATATTCCCGCACATGCGGGGTCGGCCTTGTTAAATTCGGATTTGGCGTGTTAATATTTACCCGGTGGCGGATGCCCTTTCTGCCGCCACCCCATGTCCTTCGGAAGGAAATGTGTACCACAAATGTCTGTGTATAGTATTATAGGTGTGTAAGTGTAAAGGGTTACGAAATGTATTCGAATTGCGTAACTGAGGCGGTACTTGAGGACCATCCCGGTGTTCACCTATGGGGATGTGGAAAACCGCCTAAAAATCACATCCAGGCTGGCCGGCACTCCGACCCCCTTCGTTAATCCGCCGGGCGGATTCGAACCAGGGCCGGTACGCCTCCCGTTTCGGTAAACGGTGCGTTAGACTGCACGGCTAACCGAGTGGGTTTATCATGGAATGAAGGCTTTCACGGCCGGCGTCTTCATTAATTTAGACTTCCAGGCCAAGTTGCCGTATTCCATCAATAAAACTTCTTACTCCCGACGTTTCGTTGCCTACTGCGGGCAACATCTTCAAAGGTGAGTCGACGACGAGTGGGTTTATTTCTTGTGCAGGGTAACGGCCAGAAATTTGGTTCAGTCAGCCCATTCGATTTCTTGGTCGCTGATCCTGAGACGAGTCTGGATATCTGGTGTCATTCGGATGAAGATGATGGCTTTCGTTGATTTTATTGTCAATTGCCCAGATTTGTAGGATATCTAATTGGTGTTGGAGCATGTTAATGGCTGTATCCAGAAATCTGCTGCTGGTCATTAGGGCAGTATCGTCTGTAAATTGAGGTATGGTGATGTTCGGTATATCAATTGCGTATGTACGGAATAGTAGTGGCGATAGCACCGACCCTTGAGGTATTCCTTCCTCTTGGGTTGCGTGTGCTTTAACGTGTGCGGTTGACACGACTCCACAGTGCGGCTGAAAGCTTGGAGACGGCGCGACTCTTGCATACAGGACGTGTGTCTCAAACTCGATCGCAGGGCGATAGTTGTTGGTGAACGTTCAGACGCACGTTGAGAATTTTTGGCATGCTTGATCACCACCACCCAGAGAGAAGGTCGCGGCGCTGTCGTGTGACGTCAGGCAGAGTAGGTTGCGCGCGCATAGCTGACTGGCTCGCTGCTTCGGCATAGTGGACCGTGCCCCAGCGGCTACCTAGTCAGCTATGCGCGCGCAACCTACTCTGCCTGACGTCACACGAGAGCGCCGCGGCCTTCGCTCTAGGTGGTGTTGGCTTAATACTGCTCCCATGTTAGTAAAAGGCTTCCCAACATGCGATTCCCACGTTGTGACGTCAGAAACTCGTCACACTGACAACACTCGTTGAGATACAACCTCCGTGTGCCGACTGCTTTAGGTTTACGAACATTTGAACTTTTGGACACTCCTATTCAGAAAATAAACTAACACTGTGAAGACTGGTAGGCAGTTCATATTCAAATGACAGGTTCGCTACAACCTTCTGGAGAAATGATTACGATTTTGAACATCTCCTGTTGCAGGGTAGACACGTATGTTCCGCCATGGCCGCTGATAACTTCCATGCGCAATGGTATCTAAACGTGTAGGGAGCGAATGGCGTCCTATAGTATATCGATCGATGCTACATTCGCCTGGTTCCATAAGCGATCAGTGCTGATTGGTACTGGGTCACAGGATTTCACTCGTCGTTTCACCATATTCCAGACATTTTCGATTGGTGGCAAGTCTGGACATCTGGAGGACCAAGGCACATGTTCGAGCACCAACGTTCATTCTCTTGTTGAAAAATGGCGTGTCAGATGTCGTGCAGAGAGGACGTCACAGATCTGACTGGTCACAGTGCGCAGGACACATGCTATCTGTGATTTGTGGTTGTACTCAATAATGCCCTAAAAGTGGGTTAGGATCTGGGAAAAACTGGTTTAGGTGACAGGTAAATGAAAATCCTGCTCAACGGGATACAGGTAATTGTGAAGCACTTCAAATATTCTTTCGTTGTCCAACACTGTCCTTATTAATTTTTTATTCTATAATCCCTATTTGTTAATCTCATTCTGAAATTGTAGTATATAAAATGAAACACTGTAATTATGGCCTGTGGGCATAAAAACTGTAAAGACAATTGTGCAACGTGTGTGTGGCAATTTGGCAATGATACTTTCCAAAGTGAAAAAATATTTAAATCTAAACTGCTGTGGCAAGAGATAATAATATGTACTCACAGAAAACAATCGACTTTAATTTAAAGAGAACTAACTGTGCCATACAACAATCACAATATCTCGTCTACAAAATAAATTCTACATCTGGTATTAATTTTTTATTGCAAAGTGAGCGATATAGTTAGTAATTTAAAAGCATGTCATTAATTCAAGGGATTTCAAAACTAACTGCATGAGTGAAACAATGGTAGCTGAGTAACTCCGTATTATTATTACGCAAAAGCTTGCAGTAGACACCTTTACAGAATCCTTACAAGGAAATGATAAATACAGTATCTTGGTCTGTCCTTTTCAAAACTGTTCATATATCTCCTTCAATCATTATATAGCAAATTCCAGACACAGAGGATAATTACCACCTCCATGTTTATACACACTGCTCAACACCTAGAAAGCAACTGCTACGAACTCCAACTACAACTATTGCAGTGGTGCCTTTTACTATCAGAGATCATACATCCAGAATCGAAAGAGTTACTCTACAGATCGCAGGTACAGTGTTCAGTGAGCAATATTTTCGTATTAACAGCGCATTTTATCAAATTCAGTGACTCCTTCTAGCCCCCCACCTTAAGGTCTTGACTTGGTGCTGTAATGCTTGAGCAAATACCACTGCGATGCCGTCCTCCCTGTCTGCGGTGAACCAAATACGGCCATAATTTTCAAACAAACATTAGCATTGTCCCAAAACTACTGTCCGATCCACGTCGGAGGTTCGAATCTTCCCCCTGGCATGGATGTTTGTGCTGTCTTTAGTATGAGGTAGTTCATAAGCAGTTTGTAGATTTAGTCCCATAAGCTTAACAAACATTTGCATTTTTTAATACTTTCACACATTAATTTATCAGGATGAATGGAGACGCGTTTGAAATCCCGTCCTCCCGAATGTGAGTCCACTGTATTATCACTGCGTCAACTCCTATTTTTTATTTTTATGTATTTTTAACTTTGGGACTGGGAGGTGTGAACGTAGGAACGGAAGTAGCCAGCTTCAGGCTGGTAAAGGCAAAGCTGGCACGATTCATATCCCGTCACCAAACCGCTTCCTCACATATTACAGGTTATTTTTCTTTTTTTTACTATTATTTTCATTCATTTTTTTCTTTTTCTCCGTTACTGTATACTTGGGGCCGCGGCGATGCGCGATGCCGTTCCCCGTCGGGGGTTCGAATCCGTCCTCGGGCATGGAAAAATAAATATGTCTTATCTTTAATTTCTCATTCTATTTTTTCCTTTGATATGCAACTCTGACCATGCCGGAGTGGTTCCTTTCAGGCGCGTGGGAATAACCGAGCGGTCTGGAGCGCCATGTTGCGGATCGCGGGGCCTCTCGCGTCGGAAGTTCCAATCCTCCCTCTGACATGCATGTTTGTGCCGTCTTTAGTATAAGGTAGTTTATAAGTAGTTTGTGAGTTTAGAGACTGATGACCACGCAGTTAAGTCTCTTAAGCTTAACAATCATTTGAACATTTGATTTGGTGTACTTGGGACCACGTTCACTGAGTTTTTCTGCATCCTTGGCGGTGGTTTTCCTCTTCGCCCAGAGATCTTTCATCCTTGCGCTCATGGCCCGTTTTCTTTCTTCAGACCATTTTGTAGAAGGCTTGGACGGTCTCTCTGGAAAGTGAGTTTGTTCCTGAAAGTTTGCCTATTTCTCTTTTATGAAATTTTAGAAGTTCAAGTCTCTTTCGCAATTTTAGCATGACAAGATTCGAGATTTGAGGGCCTGGAAGTAGTGAAATTGTTTGTGAGTCTGTTTTGGAGGGTGTAGAGACTTGGTCATAGAAGTCTAATCTCCTTTTCCTGAAGGCATGGGACATATACATGAACCTCGTTATTTGGGCGCACTTATATTGTTTGAGAAAACTGGACCGAAATTTTTTTCTGGTGATATCGGAGAAGAAAAACTCCAAACGGACACGTCCCCAGGTGGCGGACAGAGAAACGTCCCGAAAATATGCAGGGCATGTGGATTTTCCAACCGCGGCCCAAAACGATACAAATCCTGAACCGTCTGTCGGCTCGTAGATCGGCATCTGTCACCAGAGATGCGGCCGGCTCCCAACCTCCAAGACTAAGAACCCTGGTTAACTACTCAATCTGATTCGATCGACTCCAAACCGAAGAATTTCTTAGTTGTTCAACAAACAAGCGATGGTAACAATGGCATATGTAGGGGGGTGCAAGGGGGCCCTGAATCCCCCGAAATAATTATTATATAGAAAAAATTAGTACGGTATCTGAATTACTTTCATGAATGACGCGAGAAGGCATCTTCGTGATAGATAGTCGTAATTCCCTATATTGGTGACGTGAGTGGGGTGTTAATCATATGAAGTTCGTTCCAGTTTTTTAAATTGCTGTGCTTTTCTGCAACCATAAGAAAACTTCATCTCAGTAAAATAAAAGGGGATTCCGTGAAAATTATCCTGTGAATATGAACAGCAAAACTGATCAAAAATGTCGGGGCATCTACTTCAAATTACTTATCTTTACAGTAATCTTGGCAGTGGGGGACTAAGGTTGTCTGGTGGCCCAGGGCGGCAAAACAAAATGAGGCCCCCCGTCAAATTGTAAACAGATATATTAATAGATTACGAGATTTGGAACCCTTTCAGAACAAGAGGCCAAGGGTGTAAAACAAGTGCTTTAGAGATATTTAGTGGAGCCCCCTATCCCCCTTACTCTGCCACTGAATCTTGCCTCCCCCCTCCTTTTTCGAAAATATGTGCTATATCAGCACTGGATGGTAATGTCTCATCTTTTTTTTCTGTTTTATACGAGGGTTCGAACATAAATAGTAGCAACATAGCTGTGGAGACACTATGCAATAGAATATACTATTGTCTTTAGTACGCCGGCCGCGGTGGCCGAGGGGACTGAGGCGCTTCAGTCACGGTCTGCACGGCCACTACGGTCGGGGTTCGAATCCCCCCTCGGGCATGGATATTTGTGCCGTCCTAGTTCGTAAGTAGTTCATAAGTAGTTTGTAAGTTTAGGGACTGATGACCCCGTAGTTAAGTCCCATAAGATTTACAAACATTTGAACATTTGAACATTTGTCTTTAGTATAAGGGAGTTCATAAGTAGTTCGTAAGTTTAAGGCCTGATAAACCCGAAGTTACGTCTCATAAGCTATACAAACATTTGAACATTTTGAACTATCCTATGTCTAGTCCTCTACACAATTGTCGTCTAGACACTGGTTTCCAGTGTTGACTGTATTGTGACCCACAATCTGGGCGGCAATCTATCTATATTAATAAACATGAATTGCCGCATGTTTGAAAGCGAATCACTTGAGAATGGCTTCACCGATTTAGCTGATCTTTTCTTTATCCTGTTCGTAATTCTCAGGACAAGGTTTGTATGAAAGAAACTTTTTGGAAAATCTACCGGAAAATATCATAATTTGAGAAAAACTGAATGTACGCTTCCAGCTCAGGTCATTTTCTACATTCTCTAACAATCAGCTTATCCATTCGCTACTCGCCTAGCGACCTAATACGCTGTAACGGAGCGAACCAAAGACCTTGTAAAAAATAACTAGACTCACTGACGGCGCTGCTGTCGCGGGATAATTTGAACCTTCGGCCGGCCGCCATGATAGTGGCAAAGCGTCAGATAAATACGAATGTTGTTACGAGATAAATTGTGTATTATATAGCTACTGCGGTATATATACTCAGTTGGTAGTCACGTCTATATTATTTTACTATTGTAGTATACGTAAAGCACGATGGTGAAGAGATACTCAGCGTTTAAGTGCATAAATCGATTTAAGAAAGGAATAAAAAGAACGAATACTGCCTTCCCATTTTTACTTCTCAGGAATACACGTGGCCCTACTAATTGTGTTCAGAAATAGTTACTCTTGCTTAACAGGCTCTTAGTCAAGACAATATAGGATTTTGAATGAAATAAATGACAGGCTTTTATAATACTGGTAGCTCTTAAAAACGAGCTACTTCAGGCAGTACTGGTGTACAGGAATTTCAGAATGTCTCATTTTGTGATAGTGTTTAATAATTATTGCAGTCACGAGATCAGTCGCCTCACTGCAGTTCAAATTCGTGTTAATGAAATTAATTTTAGCAACTTGTAACACTGAATTTAAAGGTCATCTGCTTTACATATAGGTACAACAACTGAAAGGGGTTTGCAGAACTGTGTACATTTCCATATATGAATGACATATAGCCACAACGGATGCACATTGTGAAGTTGAACCCTGTTGCGATAGTTGCTGACTTTGTGCAGTTCTCGCTACTGTAAGGCTTACAGCATTAAAATGCTAATACTCGTGCTAGGTACCCTAATGCTAATGTTAGATGCACTTAGTTAAGAAAACGTTATGGCATACTTCATGTTCTTAAAAGAATTTGGTAGTGGCTGGCTGCTATATTCACAAGGTAAGACGCTATATTACAGTAATGTAACTAATGGGATATTTCATTTTCACAATAGATTTTTAACACCAGCTGTTCCAGACAGCCCTGTTTTATTTTTTAATGCTATAAAATATCTAAATATTGAATAATACAGCAGGCACTCAAGGAAATACGTAAAGTGTTGGGCAACTCTTCTGAAATTAATGTTTGTACAAAAGTTTCACCATCGTAAACTATACTGAGGTAGTGCCAAAAATCGTGTCTGACGATAAATTTCTTTCATATACTGCACTTAGAACTCTAAAAAAACTAAATGTTATGATTATGTTTTGGAAGAAGAAACGCTGTTTGCCGATTTCTACACCGTATATGTAAAAAATGTACACACAACCGATAATTGCTATATATTCAAAGAGTCTGAAGCTGTTTTGAAGTTAAATATTTGATGAGACATAGTTTTCGCGACTTAACTCGAATGAATGCACACTTTAATCAAAAGAGTCATACGCACATTTAAACTCGCGCTCAAGTTTACCACCATAATGGTTGCTGAAGTGCTCCACAATTTGCCCGCTTTTCGCAGTCGGCCGCTTACGGAATTGTGGGACCTTGGAGCGAATAAAATCGCTAAGGAGGTTAAAATAAAGGGACATAGCGTTATGTACACAAGGTTAAAACAGCCACACAGATTTAACAATGAACGTTGTTTCTTTAGAAGCCCTTCCGTATCACTCTTACCTCCATGGTGTTACCGCGGTTGATATCTTTGGAGCGTTGCAAATTGATTGTTGTCAGTTCGTGGTATTTTTGAATGTTGCAAAAAAACTGAGTACAGATCATTGTTTATTTTCTTAGAACAATGGCTCCATTGTGGAAAATGATAAAAAGGGAGGAAGGAAGCTGAGGGTTTAACGTCCCGCCGATAGCGTGGTTATAAGAGACGGAGATTATGCTCGGGTGTTTGGGGAAGAATGTGGGAGGAAATCGCCCTTGCCCTTGGGAAAAAAACTACCTTATGGGACTTAACTGCATGGCCATTAGTCCCTAAACTTCCAAACTACTTATGAACTACTTATACTAAAGGCAACACCAACATTCATGCCCGACGGAGGATTGGAACCTCTGACGCGAGAGGCCCCGCGATACGCAACATGGCGCGGTTATTCCCGCGCGCCTGAAAGGAACCATCCTGGCATGGTCAGAGTTGCATATCAAAGGAAAAAAACAGAATGAGAAATTAAAGATAAGACCTATTTATTTTTCTGTATAATTTACAAGTACATTGAGACATTTGTCAAACCCATTTATATGCTCCAAAAAGCCTTCTAGGAACAAGTCAGGGCGTTGCATACGGAAGAAGAGTTGAATGGCTTGTTTGACGTCAGCATTGCTTCCAAAGCGCCATCCGCAGAGAGTTTCAAAGGTGGAAGCAGATGGTCATGGAGCCGGCCGCGGTAGTCAAGCCACTACGGTCGGGGGTTCTCTCGGGCATGGATATTTGTGCCGTCCTTAGTAATAGCTAGTTCATAAATAGTTTGTAAGTTGAGGGACTGATGATCCCGTATTAAAGTCCCATAAGCTCTACAAACATTTGAACATTTTGATGGTCATGGAAGTCACTTGGTGCGAGATCAGGACTGTATGGCGAATGGAGTAGACAATCTCAACCAAGAGTTGCAATATGGTTACGTTGCTATCGCCGAGTGTGGTGTCGCATTGTCATCCAACAGCAGAATGCCAGATCTGAGAAGACCAGGCCGCTTTCTCCAACTCACCTCTTTCAAATTCGACAGAGTGGCACAGTAAGACGCAGCATTGATGGTTGCATTCTCCAAAAAGTCCAGCAACAAAACTCCTTGGGCGCCCCAGTTTTTATCTTCAAGAGACGATGAGAGTCACTTTCTAAGTAAAATTTGGTGTGGTGCATGGCAGACGGCATTTTACCTACGAACTTCGACAAAAACTACGTTTCTCTGTCGATTTTAATTAAATTTTGCACACTTCACCTTCAAAATAGGAGGAACATCACTGTCTACTCAAGATTTTATACGGTGCATGGCGGAGGGTGCGTTGCAATAAGGCACCACTCCACTGATCACCATCGAGGTTAACAGAGTTATATGATGTTCCACAGACGGTGGAGGCAGTGGTATGCCGAGATGGAGGAGGAGTTCGGAAGAGACGCGAGGAGGTGATTGGCTGAGAAAGAGGTAGGTGGACAGAGAAATAGGTAGGAGGAGATGAACACAGAGAGATCCGCTCGGTTAGCCGTGTGGTCTAACGCACCGCTTTCCGAGAAGGGGAGACGTACCGGCCCCGGTTCGAATCCGCTCGACGGATTAACGAAGGGTGTCGAAGTGCCGGCCAGCCTGGATGTGGTTTTTAGGCGGTTTTCCACATCCCCTTAGGTAAATACCGGGCTGGTCCCCAAGTCCCGCCTCACTTACAAGATTCGCAAACATTTCATAACACTTTACGCTTTCACACGTATAATACTATATGCAGACATTTGGGGTATATATTTCCTTCCGGTGGCGGCAGGAACGGCATCCGGCCACCCAGTGAATATAAAACTCGCCAATTCCAATTAACAAAGCCGGCCCTGCTTGTGCGGAAAAAGGGCTGAAGAGAAAGAAAGAAAGATGAACACTGAGAGGGGAGATGAGGACATGAACAGAGCTAGAGAAGGGGGGGGGGAGAGGAGGAGATAGAAAGAAGGAAAGAGAAGGTAGACAGAGAGAGAAAAGGAAAGGAGAGATGGACTAACATAAGTAAATCCTGGTCATCAGTCTCTGCACTACTTAAACTAACTTATACTAAGAACAAAAAATACACCCATATCCTAGGGAGGACTCGAACCTCCGACGTCGAGCAGCGACGCGCTCCGCAGCTCGGCTACTCCACCGCGGCACTAACTTAATACTGCAGGAAATAAGTGCCCAGGCTACGCCCTGTTTTCAGCTAGTTAAAATACAAGAAAACATAACTGATGTTCATTATTCATAACATTAATATACGCTTCACAGGCTTATGTCTTAAATAGCCTTAATTGCCGTACAGATCCACTAGTAATCAACTGCCAATTGCGTAACGTGAATTCTTAAATAAATGAAAAATGTTTAGTAGCGGTTACTAATTAATATTTAGTAAGTTCTTGTGTGCATTAGACGTTGCAATTATGACTTTTGACGCGGCGGAGTGGCCGAGCGCATTGAGGCGTTATGCTACGTTGCGCGAGGCCGTTTCCCGTCGGGGGTTTGATCCCTCCCCCCCACCCCCTCTCTTCGGGCATGGATGTTTGTTCTTTCCTTAGTATAAGTTCATAAGTAGTTTGTGTAAGATTAGGGACTGGTGACCCCCAGTTATGTCCCATAAGCCTTACAACATTTGAACATTTTGAATTATGGCTTGGACATGATAGTCTTACTCCTTTCCTAACCCCGCTCCCTGTCACAGTACCCTATCTGATGATCTCAGATGGCTGCCGCGGCGGAGCGGCCGAGCGTATTGAGGCGCTAAGCTACGATGCGCTAGGCCGTTCCCCGTCGGGGGTTCGAATCTCCCCTCGGGCATGGATATTTGTGCCGTCTTTAGTATTAGATAGTTCATAAGTAGTTTGTAAGTTTAGGGATTGATGACCCCGTAGTTAAGTCCCATAAGCTCTACAAACATTTGAACATCTCAAACGGCTAATTACTGCGAACTGCAGCAGTTCTGCCGTAGAGCATATTATACATATTATACATAAGATCCGAATATGACACGTAGACAGAGACTACAGCAGTCTGTCCAGTACAGGGATTACCCAATATAGTTCTGGAAACGATTCAGGAAGTCTGCAGTCAATTGCTATTGCTGAATGGAGGAAACCGAAGCACCCCCGATACCGTTCATTCCAGCTATGTTACACACCACGGTTAAGCACCACGGAACTGGTTGCTACGAGTATGTGTCGTAAGTACGTCTTGATGACATCACTCGACGTGCTGTGTTCTTCACCTTGCATATGCATTTGTTATGAAGTTGACTCACACAGACAGCAGGAAGTGTTGTAGGGAACTACCTTTGTAAGAGTTATTAGCCATCGCAGGTAACGTTTAACATGATTTTATCGGAATATATCCGTTATGCTTGCATTGAGTAAGTTAGTTATATCTTCGTATACAAATTAAAGGGTAATTAATTGAGGTGTGGCTCGGTAGCACAGTGGTAGAGTGCCAGAATATGACTCCAGAGTCAATAAAAAATAACGAAACAACTATATAATGCACGACTGCCACCGGAAAAAAGTGTATTCTCTCTCTCTTTCAGGGATAATCGTGAAACAAAGAGACTGAAATACAAAAAGCAAATATGTAAATGTTTCTCTTTCATAATGAATGAAATATGAAACAGAAAACAAAGATAGATTACTGTAAAATAGACGTAACTATTATCTTTGTATATAAAAGTTTAATAAAAGTTAAAAAAAAAAAAGTTCGTGTGTTCGATCCCCGCCAGGTCCTAGGATTTTTATCTGTCACTTTTCTCTTCTTTCCCCTCTGGCAATGATGATGATGTGAAAAATATTGAGTAGTACCGTGGTTCGGAACCCACGTTGAACTGCAGGTCCCTGTAGAACTGGATGGGTAAGTCAGTTCCAAGGTCGGAGTAAGCCAACGCCGCGCGGGAGTAGCCGAGGGGTCTGGAGCGCCACGTTGCTGGTCGCGCGGCCTCCCGCGTCGCAGGTTCAACTCCTCCCTCGGGCATGGATGTTTGTGCTGTCTTTAGTATACGTTAGTTTGTAAGTTCAGGGAGTGATGATCCCGCAGTTAAGTCCCATCAGTTTAACAAACATTTGAACATTTGAGGAAGACAACGTCATACCTCCTCCAACTACGAGTAGGACCATTCCTAATAAACCACTGTTGTGTTCAAACCAATCTTCGGATTATTGCCTGCTTCACCTTTTTAATTAACCAAGAGAAGTGACAGTACAGCTTCTCTCTTTTCGGAAACTCAGTAACCTGCTCCTTCAGCCCCACTTCATCCTGACGACTAGCAAATGTTCAAATGTTTGTATAGCTTATGGGACTTAACTAGACGACTAGCACCATGGAACTAGTGGCCATAGGACTACCGTGGCTAATGTCTGAGACATATGAACTTGAAAAAAAAAAAAAAGAATAGGAACTTAAGTAAAATATAACACTAAATATTTAAAAAGGATTTATTGTGGAAGACAGTTGTCCTGAAAAAAAAAAAAATAAATAAATAAATACCACCGAAGACCAGCTAATATTATACTTCATCTTTCATCCATAAATAATATGTTTTGATTTTTATTGTATAGAACGTTCAAGAGCTTGTTTCATATATGATCTAATATTACCGTAGCCTTGAAATAGTACTTTTTCGACATCGATGTAAATTCCTGCCATTTGCTGGCCGCATAAACGTTTTGAAATTCATGAGTGTTCTACACTTTCATTCAAGCTCTTTTGCAATATCCTTACATGGTAGAAACCATCGGTAGAGCCATTTATGGAGACAGGTTTCCCTGCCACAAGACCGCATTTCCACTTCATACCATTGAAACAAGACATAATTTATTGGACCTTGTAGAGATAATCCAATGACTGATGTTTGTTAAGCTTATGGGACTTAACTGCGGGGTCATCAGTCCCTAAACTTATAAACCACCTTATCCTAAAGACAACACAAACATCCATGCCCGCGGGAGGATTCGAACCCCCAACGGGGAACGGCCTCGCGCATCGAGCATAGCGCCTCAATGCGCTCGGCCACTCCGCCGCGACTTGTAAAGATACAAACCACCTGAAATCCGTTAGCGGAGCCAACTGCAGATCAAGAACACAGCAGATTCTCGGACGTGATTAGAATGTTATTTCTACATCTACATTTAAATACTCTGCAATCCACCTAAAAGTGTCTCGCGGATGGAACTCATTACCACAGCTGGTTACTAGCTCTTCTGTTCTAATACCATATAGAACGAGGGAAAAACGAACACGAGTATGCATCCGTATGAGACCTGACCTCTCTGAACTTCTCCTTGTGGTCTTCATGCAAAATGTTGGTTGGCGGCAGTAAAATCTTTCTGCAGTCCGCCTCAATTTCCGGCCCTCTAAATTACTCCAACAGTGCTTCTAGAAAAGAACGTCGCTTACCCTCCAGCGAAACCCATTTGGGTTCCACTCCCTCACTGATCGAATCTACCAGTTAAAACACTAGCCGCCGACGTCTGAACTGCCTCTATGTCCTCCTTTAAACCGATCAGGTGGGACAATGAATATAATGAATAATATCACCATCAGCTGTCTTTTCATTTTATTATTTACTGGCAACCAGGGAGTCTCTGTTGATCCTTCTTACTATGTTCTATGATTGTGCGACACCAGTCATTTTGTTGTTTTTTAAGGCAGGAAAATATTGTTTACCCTATTTTAAGGGCCTGTAGATGATGGCGTGGTCCGCCGAAAATGGTTGCCAGTAAATAACAAAATGAAAATAAAGCTGATGGTGTTATCATTCATTGTATTCATTGTTATATATACGACCGAAGCTCCAACGTCCATGTGTAAGATATACAAAATCAACATCAATCTGATGGGGATTCCAAACACTTAAGCAATACTCAATACTGAGGAGCACAAGCGTTTTACATGCGGTCTCCTTTACAGACGAATCACACCTTCCCAAAATTTTTCCTCCCCACAACTGTCGTTATATGCTCGTTATATTTCATGTCGCTGTGCAGCGTTACGCCTAGGTATTTAATTGACGCGACTCTGTCAAGCAGCACACATCTAATGCCGTATTCGAACATTAGGGATGTGTTTCTCCCAGTCATCTGGATCACCTTACATTTTTTTACATTTAGCGGTAGTTTCCATCACTCAAACCACCTAGAAATTCAGGCTTGATTCCATATTGGAATCACCTAGAAATTTGTTCCAGGTCATCCAGCATCTTACTATAATCATTCAATGACGACACCCTCTTGTACACCACTAACATCATCAGCAAACAGCCGCAGATTGCAACTCACTCTGACCGTCAGATCATTTATATAGACAGAATGTAACAGCGATCGTATCACACTTCCCTGGGGACCCCTGATGAAACTCTAGTCTTTGAGGCTATTCGCGAGGGAAACAGTGCTCACAAGGGGTGGTTATCAAGGCTCCCGATACAGTCTCAGAATATCCTAGACCAGAGATAGATACAGTAATACGTTAATCATTGAAAATAACGCTTTAAAGCCGTGAATACACCGCAGAAAAATGAAAAAAGAAAATGGTAGACCTGGAAAGAAGACATTGATTTAGATACGGTAATGGCAGATGCCACATGGGAGATAGTAGGTGCTCCGCTCAAAAAAAAAAAAAAAAAAAAAAAAAAAAAAAAAAAAAAAAAATTCAAATGTTTGTTAAGCTTATGGGACTTAACTAAAGGGTTATCAGTTCCTAAACTTACAAACTACGTAACAACTAGCTTATCCTAAGGATGGCACAAATATCCATGTCCGAGGAGGGATTCGAACCCCCGACCCTAATGGCCGTGCAGACCGTGACTGAAGCGCCTCAGTCCGTCGGCCACCGCGGCCGGCGGTGTTCTGCTAATGGCTTTATCGTCGGCCACCAATAGAGAGCGTATTGCGTATGGACGCTTTAGTACGGAATGTTTACAGCCATAAGACTGAGCGCGTGTAGCAAACAGACGCCATGACACGGCGACGTACTCATGATTCCTACAGCCAACTGAGCGAGCTTGGTACGGCACGAATTGTGGCATTCATATTGGCGGGTTGTTGCTTTCGTTGAATTGTCACCCACGTTTGACGTCCTTTGTTAGTCGTGCAACGATTCTGGTTGCTGTAGTCACGTGATCATTCCTACACCAGTAGACGAGCTTCTGGATGTCCACGCGGCCCAGACATCTGAAAGAAATTGTCTTATTGTAAGGGCAACAGTGGCAGATTGTGTAGCTACAACCGCACAGATAACAGCGTATGTAAGCCCTGAAGTGTCAACACTAACTGTTGCCTACCGGTTACCAGCAATGCGGCTTCCACTCAAACCACAGCATCGACTAGCAGGCTCAATGGATTCCGTCATAGGTTGATTTGGAAGATGGAAGACTTAGTCGCCATTAAAAATATACATATATTAATTCTCAATTTATGAGTATTCTCGACTTTAACTGCTCTTCTTCAGTTGGTCTATCATTTTTGCCTGACCGGGACTCGAACCTGGGGCTCCCGCTTTTCGTGAGCGGTCGCCTTAGTCACTCGGTCACCCGGACACACTTCCCGGCCAGACCCAAACAACCATATGTTACAGTTGTCTATTTCACTTAGTGCTCGCACGCATTTAGTAGTGATTCCCGCGACGGGGAGATACACACTACACCATCGTTAGACTATCTTGGCTGTCATATTTACCATTATAGTCTGTTCTGACTGCCGGCCGCGGTGGCCGACATCGAACAAGAACGAACAAAAACGATCAGCGTCCGCAACAAAGAGAACTACCCGTAGGAAAAAAAGAAAAAAAAAGGGGGACTGAATCGCTCCAGTCACGGTCTGCATGGCCACTACGGTCGGGGGTTCGAATCCCCCCTCGGGCATGGATATTTTTTTTTTTTTTTTTTTTTTTTTTTTTTTTTTTTTTTAATGGGACTTAACTACGGGGTCATCAGTCCCTAAACTTACAAACTACTTATCAACTACCTTATACTAAAGACGGCACAAATATCCATGCCCGAGGGGGGATTCGAACCCTCGACCGTAGTGGCCGTGCAGACCGTGACTGGAGCGTCTCAGTCTCCTCGGCCACCGCGGCCGGCCATGGATATTTGTGCCGTCCTTAGTATTAGCTAGTTCATAAGTAGTTTGTAAGCTTAGGGCCTGATGACCCCGTAGTTAAGTCCCATAAGTGCTACAAACATTGGAACATTTTTTTTTCTCTTCTGACCATCAGCAACGTCTGTTTCTTAAGATCAGACTATCATGGTTACTCACCATTGAAAAGGAGTTTAATGGTATTAGCAACACAACTTTTATTTATAGCTTACAAATTGTTCACGTAAGCAGTCATTCATTCATACACTCATCCATGTGCAGAAACGAGCTTAAAATTTTTTATTAGATAACTGTGAAGGTACTGCAGCGAGCGCTGTCTTCAGTAACTGTAGTGCTGATGTGTGTGTGTTATTGGACGTGCTGGAACTGCACAGTTATTCGAAGGGAGATACGTGAGACGGAAGTGTGGTGGCTCTGTTTTGTAAGGGGCGTCAACGGTTGTGTCACCATGGCCGGTTCTTCCCTGAGCAGTGGTACTTCCCCACCAGCCGGGAGCGACCGAGGCGACGCAGTATCTAGCGCAAGGGGCAGCCGCGCTAGTGGGGAGAAAGTTCAGATATCAATCAGAGCTGAGAGGACGCTGTTGTTAAACAGGTGGTGATGCGCTTATATTTATATTGAAGTGTTTCGAAATATCATCATCTTCAGGATCCAGTCCTGGGGTAAGGCTTCATATGTAAACATTTGGCGTCATGGACCTGCTGAACTATGCTATGCTGACCTACAGTTCAACAGGGCCATGACATCATACTTCTATGTATCAAGTTTCACCCCCAGGCCTGGATTCTGAAGATGATGATATTTCCAAACACTTCAATATACATACAGCCGCATTTACATCTGTGACCTACTTTTAACAACAGCGTACTGTTAGCTCTGATTAATATTTAAAATTCGCAATAATGGGCGCGTACCTCATGCCATGTCTGAAATGGAAGAGAGTTCGCTGCTATGTTCATAACCTTAATTCGTGAATACGAAATTTGAAGTAGGTACTGATTTTTAATATCAGATGTATATCAATGAATGTTTGATCGTAATTTATGCGCTGAAGTACCGTTCATCCGACTGCGATGAAAATTTGTTAACAAAATGTTCAATTGTCTGTTAAGATTATGGGACTTAACTGCGGCGTCATGAGTCCCTAAACTTAAAAAATACTTATAAACTAACGTATACTAAAGACAACACAGACATCCATGCCCGAGGGGTGATTCGAACCCCCGACGGGAAACGGCCTTGCGCATCGGAGCATAGCGCCTCAATGCGTTCGGTCACACCGCCGCGGCGAAATATGTTAACATATTGCCTTAACTTTCGCGAAGGTCATTCGCGTAATTATATTACTGTACGACACATAGTTCAGGAGACATGACGCCTTCAACACTGAGATACTTGAATAACTGCCGCATTATGAATGAAGTTTAATTTTATTAATTACTAGCTGAAAACCCGGCGTTGATTTATGGAAATGAAGAAAACCTAAATCTGTATGGCTGGGTGTGGCTTTGAACCATCGCCCTCCACAATGTGAGTCCAGTTTGTTACCACTGGGCACCTAGATCTGTCATAGATAGCAGGGAGAAGGAGATAGTTACGGGAAGGAGGAGAAGATAAACAGAGACGGGGGTGAGCAGAGAATAGGGGGAAGGATTAGGTGAACATAGAGACAGAGGAAGCTGGCGGAAATGGGCGAATTGAAGATTAGAATAAACACATGATGCAGGAAATGTTACTGTCAATTACAAGTACCAATGTTTATATCAGAAGGAGGGGAGAAGAGGATGTAGAGGAAGGTTGTATTAATCGCTATCTTTACAATTGTTTAAAGATTAAAACCATACGTAATTCGGTCATTAAAGCTAACATCATCACAGTTCGAAAGGTCTCTCTACTACCTCGTGTCATTACGGTTCCAAAAGATTTATTTATTTATTCAGTGCTCAGAAATTTGATACAAAGTTATTAGCCTCCTTACTTCCCAATACAACCGACCGTCAGACATCACGTCACAATACTGCAGTCTTTCGCAGGTTCTTAGATGCTTCCATTTCATAACGGTATTTTCACCTTCGCATATAGCACACTTCGGTGAATACGAGGAACTTCCTTTAAAAACTAATATTGGTTTATGAAATGCTGATCATGTGGTACACACCTTTTCCTGTTCAGTTTACGTTAATTTATAGTGAGAATAATCATACTGTTACTCGGATCTGTGACTTTATTTTTCGAAATACTTTCTGCAGTACTGATTGAAGCTGCTGTGTATTCAGGAATGCCAAAAAGGAGATGTGGAAAGATGTTTGTCGATTGAAAAAAGAGAAAAAAAACCGGAAGTGAAGGTGGCAATATAAAACATAGTCCAGTCAAAGGATCCATTGTAGAGTGCATGGAATATGCGAGAATTTTTGACTTCAGAACTTTGTTAGGGATAGTTAGGAGGTGAACAACTAAAAGTTCTCACCCCTGGGGGTGGGGATGAGATATAGCGGGAGGGGGGGGGGTGGAAAGGTGGCAGTTTTTGGTTTTCTGATTATATCTCGGAAACGGTCGGCTTAAGAAAAAAAATTGTTACAAATGAAAATGAAAGATAATTGAATTTGCTATAAAATTGTTTCGATACAAATACGTCGAATTCCTAACGGTTTTCGAGATATACGTTATTGAAAATCAACAATTTCGGAAAAAATCATCATTACCTCAGTAATTGTGACAAACGTGTACTTCTAGTGACTCACTCGATCGTTTCACAGTTAATTTGTCAGAAAGACAGTTGTAGAGCATTAAATTTCCTTCAATTTGGTATGCACATTTGCAACCTTATCTTCAGCCAATCAGAAGTTACATCATTTATAAGATGTGCGCTCAGTTTCGATGTCCCTCCAGAAATGTGTGTTTTGAGGGGCTGTGACGTTTCTACCTTATGAAACGTCCTAGCATGGTAAATAACAAGAGTTTAACAATGAGAAGAAGGTACTTGCAATTGAAACAGAAACCTTTTTATAAATGTAGCTTTTCTGATAATATTTTGAATCATACAATAAAAGTATTTACAAGCACCGAAAGTGATTCAAATTGAAAAAAAAGTGCATTCAATGCAACATCTTTTTTTATCTAGGCGGAGGAGTGGAGACTCCTTTATTGTCGCCTGCAGTGGACATGTCGTCAAGGTCGTACCTAACGCCCGGGGAGGGTTAATGATGGGGAAGCCCCAAGACGAATATCGAAGGACTGGCACTGGCTGGTGGGTGGAATGGAGTATTCTCACTCAATTCTTACTTCAGTTCACTTCAAAAGTTCGCAAATCGTAGAGACAGTTTATGTGTCGGTATTGTGTGCCGGCTTTTCGTGGTATTTTTTATTTATTTATGAAAATGTTGACTGTAGTGCGCGGAATGGCTACTCGGTGGTTTTCATGTGATGAAACAATAGATGGCCCAGGTGTTCCCACAGTGACAAAAAAAAAAAAAAAGGAATACTATCACTCATCAAAGCTAGTATACAAAGGGGAGGTAGCAATGGCTCATCTTTAGAAGGTTTGCACATCCTTCTGATTCATACTGAATGTCGAAAAAGTTACATCAGGTTGCAATGGTTAAGTTAGATTTTTGAAGACCAATTGTCTTGGGAGAGGTTGTTCAGTGGTTTTTGATGGGTACTCTGACGTATCAGAGAGCATAAAAACAGCTGAACAAAGTCGACGATATCGGCTCAGGAGGTGTGGAGAAATGAATGTCAGTTGGAAACTAAAATTACAGTGAAGCAAGAGGATTTCCTCTCCAAATTTAACAATAAGAATCAGCTGATAAACCTGTTGATGATGCAACTACAGAAAAATAGGATAAATGGCCTTCAAGCTTCAGGTGATGCTGACGTTGGTATTGTGGAGACAGCTATCAACATAATTCCTCGATTGCCATAATTGGAGAGGATGTAGACTTAGCTGTTCTCTTAATAGCAAAATCTCCAACTGATTGTAAGATTCTGCTTGTAGGAACAGGAAGAGGAAAGGTTAAGACGTGTTTATATTCCTCACAATAGCTGCAGCAGGAATTGAAAATTAAGCACAACGCCTATTTATTATTCTTAAAAAAATCAATTGGGGGTATCCCAGGAGTAGGATTGATAATGAATAAGAAAATAGGAATGCAGGTAAACTACTATGACCAGCACAGTGATCACATTATCATTGTCAAGATAGATACGAAGCCAACACCGACAACAGTAGTACAGGTTTATATGCCAACTAGCTCTGCTGATGATGAGGAAATCTGAGAAATATATGAGGAGTTAAAGGAAATTATTCAGACAATTAAGGGAGAGGAAAACTTAATTGTTATGGGAGACTGGAATTCGGTAGTAGGACGAGGAAGGGAAGGGAAGGGAAGATAGTAGGTGAATATGGTCTGGGCAAAAGGAATGAAAGAGGAAGCCGCCTGGTAGAATTTTGCACAGAACGTAGTTTAGTTATAACAAACACCTGGTTCAAGAATCACAAAAGAAGGCTGTATACGTGGAAGAGACCAGGAAACACCGGGAGATACCAGATAGATTTTATAATGGTAAGACATAGATTTCGGAACTAGGTTCTACAGTGTAAGACATACCCAGGGGCAGATATAGACTCTGACCATAACTTGTTGGTTATGAAATGTAGGCTGAAACTGAAGAAACTACAAAAAGGTAGGAAAATAAGGAGATGGGACCTGGATAAATTGAAGGAACCCGGGGTTCTTAAGAATTTCAGAGGGAGCTGTAGGCAACAATTGACAGAAACAGGGGGAAATAAAACAATGGAGGAAGAATGGGTAAAATTGAGAGATGAAATAGTTAAGGTAGCAGAGGACAAGATAGGTAGGAAGGCAAGACCTACAAAAAATCCTTGTATATCACAGGAGATACTAAATTTAATCGATGAAAGGAGAAAATATAAAAATGCAGTAAATGAAACAGGCAAAATGGAGTACAGCCGACTAAGAAATGAGATTGACAGGAAGTGCAAACTGGCTAAGCAGGAGTGGCTAGAAGGCAAATGCAAGGATGTAGAAGAATGTATAAATAGGGGAAAAATAGATACAGCCTACAGGAAAATAAAAGAAACATTGGAGATAAGAAAAACAGCTCTATGAATATCAAGGACACTGATGGAAAATCCAGTTCTTAGCAAAGAAGGGAAAGCTGAAAGGTGGAAAGAGTATATAGAGGGGCTCTACAAAGGAAATGAACTTCGAGACAATATTGTAGG
This sequence comes from Locusta migratoria, assembly GCA_026315105.1. NCBI lineage: Eukaryota > Metazoa > Arthropoda > Insecta > Orthoptera > Acrididae > Locusta > Locusta migratoria. The sequence continues at coordinate 357,751,015 of CM048748.1, forward strand.
AAGGGAAGAGGATGTAGATGAAGATGAAATAGGCGATACTGTTCTGAGAGAAGAATTTGACAGACCCTGAAAGACCTAAGTCGAAACAAGGCCCCTGGAGTAGATGATACTCCCTCAGAGCTACTGAAGTCTCTGGGAGAACCAGCCATGACAAACCTGTTTCACCTGGTGTGTAAGATGTATGAGACAGGCGAAGTACCCTCAGACTTTAAGAAAAATGTTATAATCCCCATTCCAAAGAAAGCAGGTGCAGACAGGTGCGAAAACTACAGAACCATCAGTTTAATAAGTCATGGTTGCAAAATATTAACACGAATTGTATATAGAATGATGGAAATTCTGGTAGAAGCCGAACGCGGGGAAGATCAGTTTGGGTTCAGGAGAAAGGTAGGAACACGGGAGGCAATACTCACTTTACGGCTTATCCTAGAAGATAGATTAATAAAAGGCAAACCTACATTTCTAGCTTTTGTAGATTTGGAGAAGGCTTTAGACAATGTTGATTGGAATAAGCTCTTAAAAGTTCTGAAGCAAGCAGAAGTAAAATATAGGGAGCGTACAAAAACCAGACAGCGGTTCTCAGAGTTGAAGGACATGAAAGGGATGCAGTGGTTGGAAATGAAGTAAGACAGGGTTGTAGTCTTTCTCCATTGTTATTCAATTTGTACAATGAGCAAGCAATAAAGGAAAGCAAGGAGAAATTTGGAGAAGGAATTAAAGTTCAGGGTGAAGAATTAAAAGCATTGCGTTTTGCCGATGATGTAGTAATTCTGTCAGATACAGCAAAGGACCTGGAAGAGCAATTGAACGGAATGGACAGTGTGCTGAAAGGTGCATTTAAGATGAACATTAACAAGAGCAAAACTAGGGTAATGGAGTGCAGTGTAAGTAAATCAGGTGATGCTGAAGGAATTAGATTGGGAAACGAAGCAATAAAGGAGGTAGATGAGTTTTGTTACTTGGGCAGTAAAATAACAAATGATGGTCGCAGTACAGAGGATATAAAATGCAGAATGGCAATGGGTAGAAAAGCGTTCTTGAAAAAGAGAAATTTGTTAACATCGAATATTCATTTAAGCCTAAGGAAGTCCTTTCTGAAGGCATTTGTATGGAGTGTTACCTTGTATGGGAGTGAGTCATGGACGATAAACAGTGCAGACAGGAAGAGAATTGAGGCTTTTGAAATGTGGTGCTACAGAAGAATGCTGAAGATTAGGTTGGCGGATCGCGTAACTAATGAGGAGGTACTGAACAGAATTGGGGAGAAAAGAAATTTCTGGCATACCTTGACTAAAAGAAGGGATAGATTGGTAGGACACATTCTTAGACATCAAGGAATTGTGAATTTAGCGTTGGAGGGAAGTGTATGGGGTAAAAATCGCAGAGGAAGGCCAAGAGATGGATACAGTAAGCATATTCAGACAGACGTAGGCTAACGTTCTTATGTGGAGATGAAGAGGCTTGCTCAGGATAGGGTATTGTGGAGAGCTGCATCAAACCAGTCTCCGGACTGAAGACCACAACAACAACAACATGCATTTACAGGCTCTGACACAACATCAGTAGCATATTGCAAGAGTAAAGTGGGATTTGTCAAAATGCACAACAGCTGCTGAGATATTTGCCAATAGTTCTTCTTTCCCCAACTCCATTGAGACAACGGGAATCACGAGTATTCTGTTACGGTACGGAGCTCCAGCCTTCACAGAATCCCTAATCGATTTCTACTACAAATCATTTATAAAAGCAGCTGGTAATATGAAGCCTAATCTCTCAACTCTCCCTCTAGCTGAACGAGCTGTTAAGCAACATGCATTCCGAACTTACGACCAGGTACACCTTTGGTTAGGAAAGGAACCTAAAGGTGGAGCGCCGAATTGGGGTTGGAATGACCAACTAGTTCCAAAACTCTCAAGAGTTAGATGCTGCCCCTGACGAAATCTTGAAGATGATTTTTTTATTGACGCACGAAACGATGTGACATTGGCAGATGTGGTTGCATAAAAGCGTTGTTACACTGATCTGTTTCATACCTGAAATGGAAGGGCAACTGCAACAATGGAGTCGTAATATTAATTCAAGATGAAGATGACGACAATGACATCGAGACTCTACGAATATCGTTGGCAGACGTCTCCAATACTAACGAAGATGAATGAACCGTGACTATTCCTCCTCGGAGAAACGAAGTTCTTGCTTTGAATGCACTTATTTTTCATTCTGAATTACTATCAGTGCTTCTATAAAGATTCATTGTATGATTCATAATATTGTAATAAAAGCTACAATTATGAAAAAGGTTTCAATTGCGAATACCTTCTTGTCATTGTTAAACTGTTGTTATTTACCATGCTAGCACGTTTCATAAGGTAGAAACGCCACAGCCCCTCAAAACACTCACATCTGGAGGGACATCGAAACTGAGCGCACATCTAATAAATGATGTAACTTGTGATTGGCTGAAGATAAGGTTGCAAATGTGCATATCAAATTGAAGGAAATTTAATGCTCTACAACTTTCTTTCCGACAAATTTTCTGTGAAACGATCGAGTGAGTCACTAGAAGTAAATGTTTGACAAAATTAGTGAGGTAAAGATGATTTTTTCGGAAATTGTCGATTTTCAATAACGTATATCTCGAAAACCGTTGGGAATTCGACTTATATGTTTTGAAACAATTTTATAGCAAATTCAATTATCTTTCAGTTTTATCTTGAACAATTTTTTCCTAAAGCCGACCGTTTTCGAGATACAAGCGGAAAACCAAAAAAATGGTGCCTTTCCACCCTCCTCCCCGCTTTAGTTCACCCCCCCCCCAGGGGCGGGGATTTTTAGTATGTTTACCTCCTAACTATACCTAACAAAGTCCTGAAGTCAAAACTTCTCGCATATTCCATGCACTCTACACCCCTTTTTTGAGCATTCGTTGACTGGACTATAGTGCTCACGAGAACAAAATCGTAAAGAGAACAACTGATGACTTTCTGCGTATTTTGTATTGTGGTAGTCATGTTGAGGCTATGCCATTTCGTAGTGTCTATTTGGCATGTTTGTTGTGTACCTAAAGACTATCTTCCTACACGAAGGTATGCAGAACCGTGGGATTTGAGTAATGTTTACACTTGTCTCGTTAATTCGAGGTGAACGGGACCGGGATCACCTCTATGTATCTAAAGTTACGCGTGAAAAACAAGAAAATCGTCCTTGGAAAGAATATATGTGTAAAAATATGTCCTTTTTGTTAAACCAAAATTTTTAAATTGTCATTTACATTGGCAATTTAAACGTTTTAAGGTCTTCTCACTATTTACTTCGCGTTGTTATGGTGGAGAGCCCTTTTCTGAGTGGGGAACTATCGAAGATATAGGAAACAGAATAAATAAGGCTAAAGGGGCATTTGCAATGCTAAGACCAATCTGTAAATTAAGGGAGCTTAACAGCTATACAAAACTACGCATATTCAATACAAATGTCAAGTCGGTACTGCTCTATGGGTGTGAATCATGGAAAACCAACAAACAGCTGATTAGCAGACTTCAAATATTTGTGAGTAGAAGCTTGAGGAATATCTTGAGGATATGGTGGCCACAAGTAATCTCCAACGAAGAACTATGGAGAAGAACTCATCAAACACCCATTGATATTGAGATACGACCTAGGAAATGGAAGTGGACTGGGCATATATTAAGGCGTGGCAAAGACAACGTGGCAAGACAAACCCTAGAGTGGAATCCACAAGGCAGCAGGAGAAGAGGCAGACAGAGATTACATGGAGAAGGAGCGTAGTAGCTCCCTGGGGCACGGGTGTGTGTGTTTGCCCTTAGGTTAGTTTACCTAGGTTTAAGTAGTTTGTAAGCTACGGACTGATGACCACGCAGTTTGGTCCGATAGATTTACAAACATTTAGCAGAAGGGACCGAGAAAGGATGGAAGGCCTGGACTGAAATCAAGACACTGGTGCAGAACAGAGTCCGGTGGCGGAAGTTCGTTGATGCCCTATGCTCCACTTAGGAGATACAGGAAATAAGTCTTTTTCTGTGAAGATAGAACATTTCCGCAGTTGTTTTGTTTTATGACGCTGATATTTATGGCCTAGGTCGTAAACGTGTTCTTGGATGCTGTTCCTTCAGAGGGATAATTGTCCACTGTTGTTGGCCTAGGTCGTAAGGCGCATAACGTTTTCATGGGTGCTGTTCCTTCAGAGGGATACTTGTCCACTGTTGGTTGAGCTTCTGTCTACGAGTTTACGAGAGTAACTCGAGCGTCCGATTGCACTCGTGCTCTCACGATATTCCATTTGTATGTAGTCTGGGGCAACGTCCCCGAATTAAATTAAATTGGTCCCAATCCCCCGGTTCCGACCAAGGTTTTCGGGAGGTTTTGCTTGGTTGTAAGGCGTATGCCGGAACTGGTAAGCCCCTCCCACTTATTCCTAATTGGGATTCCCCCTTTGCCCCACTATCAGCTTGTCTGATATTGGCTGAATAGAACCGCGACTCTTTATGAGCCGGATCTCAAACAGCCCGCTCCACTCCTCGGAGTGGAGAATGAAAAGAAAAAGTTATTTTTTCCCCTCTGTATTATCTACAGTTTAATCTTCGCCTAACATCCCTTAATTTTGCCTTCTTAAGCAGAAACTGTCGTAAAGAGGAGATACGGATTACGGATTTAATTAGGAGGTACTTTAGTTATGTTACCGTCGATTTGCCTAAACCTTTTCGCCTCCCATGTAATCTTCTACGGACTCCTGATTAGCCTTATACACACTCTCAAGAGGGCTTAGTAGAGGGACGGGTTTTGAAAAATTCAGGAAAACTAGTGATTTATGGTGTAACGTAAATATACATCTACAACATCTACATCTACAACCATACTCCGCAAGCCACCCGACGGTGTATGGCGGAGGGTACCTTGAGTACCACTATCGATTTTCCCCCCTATTCCAGTCACGTATTGTTCGCGGAAAGAAGGATTGTCGGTATGCTTCTGTGTGGGCTCTAATCTCTCTGATTTTATCCTCACGATCTCTTCGCGAGATGTACGTAGGAGGGAGCAATATACTGCTAGACTCCTCAGTAAAGGTATGTTCTCGAAACTTCGACAAAAGCCTGTTCCGAGTGACAGAGCGTCTCTCCTGCAGAGTCTTCCAGTGGAGTTTATCGATCATCTCCGTAACGCTTTCACGATTACCGAATGATCCTGTATCGAAGCGCGCTGCTCTCCGTTGGATCTTCTCCACTTCCTCTATCAATCACACCTGGTACGGATCCCACACCGGTGAGCAGTATTCAAGCTGTGGGCGAACAAGTGTACTGTAACCTACTTCCTTTGTTTCCGGACTGCATTTCCTTAGAATTCTCCCAATGAATCTAAGTCTGGCATCTGCTTTACCGACTATTGATTTTATATGGTCGTTCCATTTTAAATCCCTCCTTATGACTACTCCCAGAATGACGCAAGTTGCAGTTTCTGCCGAAACAAGGCGAGGAGACGAATATTCGGGTACGGTTTCGGTTCGGCCACAAATCATATTTCAGTCGTACTCTATTTGAGAGTATGTAAACCGGGGCGCAGCCTTCAGGTGGTGCAGTGTCTCAGTAGTGGACTCTGCGGCGAGTCCACGCCGCCCTGCTAGAGCGACGCCTCGGCCTCGCCTTGGCTGTAGAGTAATGGGAGGGGGACGGGGTGGGAGCGGGGCGATCAATACTGACGTCACTGGCCGCGGCGCCGGCGGCCACCGCAGCGTGTGGCGGCGCTGCAGTCGCAGCGAGGGCGCGAGTCGCTAATACCCTAGGGGCACCGCACGTGCTTGCATGCCTCCACTACCTGTCCACTCTCACCGCCTCCACTGACCAGATTAACGCGTCTCATCCGCATTACATTTCATTACCTCACGTTCCTTTATCAAATATTTGTATAGTCTTTGGGACTTAACTACGGGGTCATCAGTCCCTAAAAATACAAACTACTTACGAACTAGGACGCCACAAATATCCATGCCCGAGGGCGGATTCGAACGCCCGACCGTAGTGGCCGTGCAGACCGTGACTGGAGCGCCTTAGTCCCCTCGGCCACCGCGGCCGGCACGTTCCTTTTTCTATGGTTTTGTAATTACTGGAATGTAGAAGTACGTTCTGCTGTGGCCATAGGCGGATCCAGAGGGGGGGGGGGGCGAAGGGTCGTTCGCTCCCCTCCCCCCCCCAGGAGCTCTTCCCAGCAGACTTTTTTAAATTTTTTTTCCTTTAATGCTTAGCTAGCGTGCTACCACGCACTGAGTCTTCAAATCTGAGCCGGCCGCGGTGGCCGAGGGGACTGAGGCGCTCCAGTCACGGTCTGCGCGGCCACTAAGATCGGGGGTTCAAATCCCCCCTCGGGCATGGATATTTGTGCCGTCCTTGGTGTTAGCTAGTTCATAAGTAGTTTGTAAAGCCGGCCGCGGTGGCCGAGGGGACTGAGGCGCTTTAGTCACGGTCTGCACGGCCACTACGGTCGTCCTTAGTCTTAGTTAGTTCTTAAGTAGTTTGTAAGTTTAGGGACTGATGACCCCGTAGTTAAGTCCCATAAGCTATACAAACATTTGATGTTTCAAATCTGAGACTTTTGTTTGATTGGGCGTGGTGTAAAAATGGGTGGCTAGTACTACAGTCTTTCTACTGAACCAGAGTTTGGTTGACGATGAGAATTCTTTAACGCCCCCTCCCCCTCCCCCCGCCTCCCACCAGCAGGACGTCCTGGATCTGTCCCTGGCTATGGAATTCAGTCCGGAGACTGGTTTGATTCAGTTCTCTACCCTGAGCAAGCCCCTTCATCTCCCCATAAGAACGGCAACCCACATCCACTTGTATCTGCTTACTATACGCGTCTCTTGGTCTCCCTCTGCGATTTTTACCCCACACGCTTCCCTCTTGTTAAATTTACGATTCCTTGATGTCTAAGAATGTGTCTACCAATCGATCCCTTCTTTTTGTCAAGGTATGCCAGAAATTCCTTTTCTCCCCAATTCTATTCGGTACCTCCTCATTTGTTACGTGATCCACCCAGGTAATCTTCAGTTCTCATTTGTAGCACCACATATCAAAAGCCTCTATCCTCTTTAGGCACTGATCATCGTCCATGTTTCACTCCCATACAAGGCAACACTGCACACAAATGCCTTCAGAAAGGAATTCCTTACACTTAGTTAATATTCGATATTAACAATTTCTCTTTAAAAAAAAAAAATTTGCTTCCCGCTGCCATTGTCTATTTCATATCATCTGTATTGCGACCACCATATGCCATTTTACTGCCCAAGTAGCAAAATTCATCTACCACCTTTACTGTTCTGTTTCCTCATCTAATTCCTTCAGCATCCCCAATTTTTTTTATTTTTATTTATTTATTTATTTATTTTGAGTCTTCATTCTATTACCCTTGTTTTGCTACTCTTAATATTCATCTTATACGGTCCATTCAACACACTCTCCATTCTGTTCAACTGCTCATCCAGATCCTTGGCTGTCTCTGGCACAATTACATCATCAAAACGCAACGTTTTTTTTTATCCTCACCGTCAACTGTAATTCCTTTTCCAAATCTATCCTTTCTTTCATAGGTTGCTCAATGTACAGCTTAAATAACAAAAAAAAAAAAAAAAAAAAAAAAAAAAAAAAAAAAAAAAAAAAAAAAAAAAAAAAAAAGTTAAAATGTTTGTAAATCTATCGGACCAAACTGCGTGGTCATCAGTCCGTAGCTTACAAACTACTTAAACCTAGGTGAACTAACCTACGGACAAACACACACACCCGTGCCCCAGGGAGGACTCGAACCTCCACGGCGAGCAACAGCGCGCTCCGCAGCGAGGTGCTTTAGATCGCTCGGCTACTCCACCGTGGCTTTGAATAACAATCGATAAAATCTACAACCATGTCTTTCTCCCTTCCAAACCAATGCTTCCCTTTCATGTCGTTCGACACTAATAACTGCTCTCTGTTTTTTTGTATCGTGGGCGTAGCCAGACTTCTTTGACCTAGTTTGTACTATGTCTATGATATAGAGATCAAAAAGGAGTGGTGCAAGCAGCGATCCTTGTCGTAGGCCATTTTTTTCACTTCCTTGGTGAACAAATATGATAACCCATGGTGACTTAGATTGCTATGTCATTCAAAATGTTGTTTAGTATGTGTGCTGTTAGTTTGCGTGCGATTACGTGTGCCTTCTGTATCGTAAGCGGGTGATAGGTCAATAAATGCGGCAGTGGTTTTAAGATTTTTATGGAACCCCGCTTCGGTGTACGTCATATGTGAGAAACGTGATCGACACAGCTGTGGTTTGGTCTGAAATCTGCTTCTTCAACTCTTATGACATCGATTATTTTTCTGGTAGATTCTATTGCAGATGAACTTTGTTTGTAGTCAAAACTATTGGCTGCAGGCCAATGGCGCTTACACATGGGAGAAGAATTCAGTCTCGCATTGGTCACTAGGGTGGCTTGGTCACGGTGCATCGCGAGGAAAAGTAAGCGAGGTATTAAGCAAGAATTACTCGCAGAGAAAGCCATAAACTCTGTGACCTTAGAGCAAAGCCGGCCACTGCAGCCCTGAGACTGAAAAAATGTTCAAATGTTTGTAATTCTTATGGGATCAAACTACTTTGGTCATAAGTCCGTAAACTTACAAACTACTTACACTAAGGTAAACTAACAACACACACATCCATGCCCGAGAGGGGATTCGAACCTCCGACGCGGGAGGCCGCGCGATGCGTAACATAGCGCTCCAGACCTCTCGGTTACTCCCGCGTTGCCCTTGAGACTCGCACTGGGTATTATCGTGGTTTACTTACTCATGGATGAAACTGGATAAAAGCTTACCCTTAGTCACTCTTTATTATAGGTACTTAGCTTCAATAATGGTAGTTCTTACAACTTACCACCGAAAAGTTCTGCCTACCGCATCTCATACTGATCAGCTAAAACGTCTTAGATTAACTGCAGATGTAAATAAAATTCTTGATTATGAGCTTCAGAATTGTGAAGGTAGTTAACTTCAAGTGCTCTAAATATCAGTAGCAAGGAATACAACAATATTTTGCTTAACTTGTTCACAATGGGAATGTGCTAGGAGAAGCGCTACGTCGCTGGTATTGGCAGTGATGTCTTGAAGAGGACACCTGTGACGAAACACATGAGCAGTTTCATTACCAAGATCTGATAATTAGTTACACCACAGTGTAACGTATACAGTCACGACATTCATTGTTTAGAAATTGCGGAAGTTGGATCGACATAGCTCCCCTAGCGGTAGCCAAGCTTGCGCTTAGTTACTATTGTGATAGCCTCTTTGTTTGACACGTAACAATTCAGAACGGAGTCTAATGACGCGAACATTCTTACACTTCACATTGCTTTCTTATACACGAACATTTTTGTAAGTGTAATTACTTTTGCTTCGAAAACGAATATACCGAAAACTCTTAGTGTTTTCTGGCTGAGATGCAGTAACAATTGCGGAAGTGGTTTCTTCTGTGTTGGGAAACAGGTTCATTGCTCTTGTCGTGTATGTGGTTTCTCAAGTAGATATTGTGTTCAATACACGTTTTCTTTGTTCCACATTCACTGATTTGATTAAAAAATGTTCAAATGTTTGTAGAACTTATGGGACTTAACTACGGGGTCATCAGTCCCAAAGCTTACAAACTACTTATGAGCTACCTAAGACTAACGACGGCACAAATATCCATGCCCGAGGGGGGATTCGAACCCCCGACCGCAGTGGCCGTGCAGCTGATTTGATTGGAATTTTTGTGAAGAAAACTTCAATGTTCCTGATTAGATAACGATATCTTTCTGTAGATCTGGTCTTCTGGTGTTTAGAAACCATTTTTTGTTCTCAAAAAGCAGACATCATTTAGTAAATATCTGTAGGTTATGAGAGAATCTAAGAAACTGTCCTGTAACGTACCATTTCATATTTCCCTGGGTCCTTACACAACTAAAAAAGAGAAATGTTAAGTTGTTTTTGGAGTTACAGCGGATATTTATGCCAATACATAGGCTTGTTATTGTAAAACTTGTTTAGAATCGTTATAAACGATATTATTCGCATTTATTCTGTATAGTATTCAGAAATGTAGTTCGCCGGCCTCTTGGAGCGCTGCTGTCACGCTGTATAACACCGTGTTATTGGTTGGTAACATGTATGTATCTGTATTTATATTATTTATATTATTCAGCTTGTAAATTTTGTTTCTTGACATGTTCCACATCCACGAGTATTTCCTCAACATGGATCTACGGAACGAAAAACTAATCTAATCAAATCTAATCTAATGTTAGACCTTGGTTACAATGCGTTCTCGTGTCACAGCACTACCTACTATATTTGTAAAAAATGTTTATCTATAATGTTTGACAATACTAACTGGCACTTAACAACTCAGTAAAGCGGGTTATTATTAGCTAGTAATTTAAATGTTACTGATAGTAATGGTATAGGTGAGTATGTTTGTTTTTATGGTTTAAGATGGCAATTATTTTTGATATTTCGGAGTCTCTGAGTATATTACCGGGCTTCCGGATCATCTTCTCGATCACTTCTGCCACACACTCCCACCGTTTACTGAAACCTGTGAACATTCATGGTGGTCTTCATTGTTTACTTTTAATGGTCAAATAAGGTATTACAGCGAGGAATTAAGCAGTGGTGTTGTTCGATGTCAGGAGTCGTCTACAACGCCATTTGGTAGGCCCATTATGTTAGTTTAGTATGCGAAAGTTAACACACTGTATGCCTGGCTGCCATGTAGGGATCCCAGGTTCGCTTTCTGGAACTGCCAGGACGTTTTTTTCTTGTTGGGACCAGGTCGGTTCAGCTTCGTCATGCCAACTGAGGAACGTGTTAGGGTTACCAGGTCGGCTATATAAAAAACACTGAGAGTGTGGGATGTCGACCACTCGCTCTTCCATGGCACATCTCAGTGACGTCACTGCCTGCCAATATCACTTTAAGCGTCTTTTCTTCACTGTCCTAATTTCAACCGTTGGACGCAGTGTCGCAGCCAGGGGTGGGTCTATGGAGGGGGCGGGGAGGGGAGAGCGAGAAAGAAGTCTTCCTGATGTACTGGTATACGAAATTCGATTTTTCCTCCACTTCTTTCATTTTTATTATTAAAAAATCGAAGTACAGTTTGGAGCATGAAGGCACTTAGCTGCCTCCCCCATCCTCCCTAGACCAAATTCTTGCCTTCGCCACTGGTTCACTGGTTGGACGAAATTGAACACTAATTAAAAGCGCTTACTACCAAACTGTCGTAGTAAATAAATGTTCTTCTAAATATGGTTCTCGGGCGAGACGTCGGATATTATTGACGTCTCACTCAAAACCATATTTAGAAGAAATCCGTCGGGGAAGCCTGAAGCAGCACACAATAAATGTTTTTTTAAATGCATTTTCTTAGCGTAACGTAATGTGGATAACGCTCTGCATACTGCTCTCTGTGCGTCACGAAAAGACGTTCTGCAAAAATTATAACTACTGTTGCGGAATGCGTTACTGGGATGCATCCGTCGTCACTACACTACTTGCAAGAATATCTTAAAGTAAAAACACAAATATCGATTGTTTGTATTCGGAGCAATTTACAAATGATTATTGGTTAATGTCACGAACGGTGTTCTTTTTTCTCAAAAGAGTCTCATAGTAATTATAAATGAAAGTTACTAGATTTAAAATTAGCTATAATTAATTAAAAACAGTAAAGTATTCTGATGATTAACAAGTTTTATGCTAAATAATGTTTTACTCTGTCATGTTGGAGAATAGTGTTTTCTGCCGATAATCAGCGTCGTACTAGGACGATATTTCGATCGTGTTACTCGCGATCTTCATCAGGTTCTTGCTGAGGTTCAGTCCAGTGTGGAACGGGTTCAGTATTTTTGCCTGTGTGTGGCAGCTAGGCGCTAGAGGCGCTCCGTTTGACGTCCGCACCGGCCAATAGCCGCAAACCTAGCTTCTACTAGATGTGGCTGTTCCCACTGCTGTGTGCGAAGTTTTCGGCTCTTGATATTTAACAACTTCGTCATGTGACATTATTTTCCACCTACAAGTTGTACTGGGCGTTCAGTCTTGCCGTCATTCAAAATTTCATGTGGACCTTACTGCTCTGTTACCATAGCCCGGCCGCGTCGAGTGCTCCATATGAGGTGCGCGTCCGGTAGACGCAACTGCCATATTTTTCTCTGGCTCCCGGTGTTGAAACTGCCGTTAGCTCTCTGTGTGTTCGTCCTCAGGTGGTTTGCGCCTCCTGTGTTGTCTGTACTGGGTTATTTACTCTTGCCACCATATGAAAAGTTACTCCTCCTACAGTTTGGATGTTGCATCCGCTGTGCTATGTTCCAGGCGCAACTGATATCCCGTGTCACGGCTGAGAAGATTCTGCGTGACCTTTATTTCAATGGGTTCTTTAGTAACGCTATCGTGGTGTCTGGGTGTCTGTGAATTAACTGACAGTGAGATTTTCATCGTAGGTGCCTGTATGCAGCTGGCTCAGTTTACTGTATAGTTTCAGTCGTGATTTTTGCAGAGCAATCGAAAGTTCTTACACGGTACACAAGAATCTACATGTTTGATTTCTGGTGTGAAAAGGTTATAAATTTCATTCATTTGTACTGATATTTCCTAACATTTCACGACTGGTGTCTGACTACTTTAATTTTTGTTTTTCCTACAGCACTGAAGATGGTCAATTAACGATGAAATTCTATGTGCAATATTGGTGAACAAATGTTTCTATCACAACAAGCAATGCTGAAATTCCTCTTTTCATTGGAACTGATGCGGTAGTCGTGATGTACACAGTCCTAATTTATTGAAATAATGATATGCAATCGCTTGCGTGAAACATAAAGCTTCTGTAACTATCAACTTATTTTTACTTATACTGAAGAAATAAAAAATATAGGAGTCCTCTCAGTATCCTTTTTACTTAATTTCTTCTAAGTCTCGGCAGAAAATATTGTGAGAATTATGTAGTACTTATCTCCTGCGTTATATAAGGATTTATACAAGTTCTTGTCTTTCTAGCTATTTGATCTTCTACAGCGGAGGTGGGCAATGAGCGAGCCGCGCTCAGGGAGCCGCCTGCCTGAACGGGAGCAGAGCCGTGAACAGCTGGCGTCCATCACGTAGTTCCTGCTGAAAAGACCAGATGGCGTTATGCGCAGCCAACGCGCTACCGTAGCCGCAGAAATGCACCTGGCTGAGTGCGTTATAAAATAACTTATAAAGATAATAGTGCAAACTCTTTAGTATCCAACTCGAATTAACAGATTCCACTGCTAGGGGTATCTCCTGAATAATGCTATTATGTTTATAAGTAAGTAACTTATAAACATAATACTGGAAACTCTTCTCTACGTGCGCCAGCAAGCATGCAGACCCCTAGCGGCAACTAGGATAACTACCGGCCGAGCGCGAACGCTGCTCTTTTTCCGGCCTGAACCGGAGCGCTGCTCATTGAGCCGATTTGTGCCCACTTCTGTTCTACAGCTTTCATCCTCTAGCAAAGCTACCCATGCTTCTACTACTGTATTATCCCCCCCCCCCCCTATGCCAGTCGTTGCCTAATGCTTCCTTTCAGTGGCGTAGCTACTACACCTAGGGCCCCGGGGCAAAAAGGACGTTGGAGCCCTCTCTAAACTAAAACTATACCTCAGGGGCCAACTTTTGAAAATCTTGGGGTGTGATCAGTGGCGTTTCCAATAGGGGAGGTGGTTCCCGGCCTGATGCCCCCCCCCCTCCCCCCACCCAGACAGATATTTCTAAAAATAAAATCTTTATTATATTTTTCCAATTCCATGTACAACGGTAAAATAATAATTTTGTTTTATTTTAGTAGTATTTCTTCTTTTTTGCTTTATCTGCTGTTAATTTAGGACCATTTTAATCTCTGAAAGGAGAAAAGTAATTTTTTAATACACAGTAAAGAAATTAACAGCCATTGATTAAATTACAAGTAAACGTGGACCTGCCGCGACAGCGACTCCTCTGCTGCTATGGCGCCCAATGAAAACACAAATTGTTAAGATACCTCCTACACAGCAATAGATAGTTCTGTGGCTCCATCTCCGCCCAATCTGACGATGCGCTAACAGCGCGAAACGCGTTATTGGAGAATAAAATACTGCAACAGAGACTGAGCATTTTTTAATTATTCAACACTGTTGCTGCACCAGCCGCCGCCACCACCATCATGGAATGGAATGAAATGTAACAGCCATTGACTTCAATTTCACGTTTCAGAACTACTGGGCGTGTTTTGCGACCATTTGAACCTGTTTACGCGTTGTAGTAACTACTACAATCATTTTCAGAGTTTTCGTCTTCTGAGACATGCGTATCAAATAATGCGCCTGTATTATGAATACTGTGTTCAGTAACGCAAACACTTACATCGGATCGTCTTCTTGGCTTCATTCTTCTGCAAATTTATTTTCTATTCAGCATTATCAAAATAGTCCATAAACACTTCTGCTGTCATACCATGTCTGTCGATTCTAATAGGTTCACAACCCATTGTTACATCACACAATAATTCAGTAAGCAGGATGAAAAATGTCACGAGTTACACTAACACGATTCCTTGAAGATAATTGACTTCTAAGAGAATATATAAATGTTCAATTAGTAGTATACACATTTTCATCGTATCGTACCAAACCCACTTCATTTCTAGCTATTTAATACAACAGTTAAAGGTTACCGCCTTCAGTTTACAATATTGAATTACAAGCAGCATTCCATTAACATTCGGACTATTTAGAAAAGGATCACTTCACTCACATGTGAACATGAATTTTAATGCCTACGAATTCAATTACGCCTACCTGTTTGTTTTAGATAATCTTTTTACAGTGGTGTATTACAAAAGCCACCCGCCCATCAATGAAATGAGTCGAATTTAATTACAATCAAGAAATATAACATAAAGAAAAAAAAAGAATACCAAAATTTTCAGTGGGGTATGCCGAGCATACCCACTCAAATTTTGGGGTATGCTTGAGCGACCGAGTATACCCGTAATCGGAGCCTATAAACTATGCAGATGCAATACTACTTCGTCAGGTCCTTACCGCTTACTCTTAAGTAAATTACTGTCACGCAGTAGATAATATTTAATCGTACTCTCTAATATAATTATAACTGTGAAAGTTAATTACGCTTTCAAGCAGAAACTACTGGGTGGATTTGGATGAAATTTTGGAGAGGGATAGAGTTGGACCTGGTTAGGACATACAGATAACACTACCATGGAATAGTTTTCGAAGTTGCTCCATACTAGGTGAATGAAGTCGCAGGCAGAAGCTAGTAAAAATGAACAATGAAGTTTTACTCAACCACGAAAATATGGTCCCCTGCCGCGAATCAAACCATGAACAGTATTGTCACACACTGCTAGTAATTCAGCAGGTGGCAGGGTGCACGTCTTAGTGGGCAAGCAATACCTTTTTATGTTTGTATTCTGAGATGGGAATAATTTTTGGATTTCACTTCGTGCGTTTGAAGTTTCTTGGCAGTGTTAAAAACGTTAAAAGTCAAAAATCCTTCATTCAGCTAAAATATTATATACAATAGAACGTCGATTATCCGAAGTGTAATTGGGGGACATGGATGTTCGGAAGACCGATTATTCGTATAATCGAACTGTACACTTCTACAAGCCGATAAGAAATACTGTACGGTAAATGTATTTATACAGTATTTGGAGTCGCGCGATCCTTCACATTGCGCCGAGCGGCACGCCGCAACACTCGGAAGGTGCAGCTGTTGCTGTGAGCAGCTTTGATTCTGCAGCTACTGTACTTCTGCCGACTGGAGTGTGCCGACTGTTGTATTCAGCGACTGTCGGCTTGGCCTGTCAGCAGGCCCCACTAGAAGCAATGTTCCGTCACCCTGTGGCCCAGTGCGGCTACTGAAGGAAGCTTAGTTTGATGGGAGGGGTATTGATGGACGGTAGGGTGGGAAGGTAAAAAAAAATTAAAATTAAAAAAACGACGCTCTACTGTAATTATTTCCGAACTTTGCTCACGGAGGGCGAGGGGCCCCTTGACCTCGGGGGCCCCGGGGCACTGCCCCGCCTAGCCCTATAATAGCTACGCCACTGCTTCCTTTCAAGCTCTCGTCAACCTCAGGTATCTTGAGTTAATCCATATTCCATCATCTTACTTTTGTACCTTTTGCAGTTTCTCGAGTTTTAATCTACGGTGCATAAACAATTAATTATCGTTGGAGTCTATATCTGTCCCTGGATATGTCTGGAACTTTAAAATCTGGTTCCGAAATCTATTTCTTACTTTTATAAAATCTATCTGGTACCTTCCCGTGTCTCCTGATACTTGTTTCATGATACTTGTTTCATGATTCTTAAACCACTGTTTGTGATGATTGAATTATGCTATATGTAAAATTGAAGAAGGCGGCTTCCTCTTTCATTCCTTTTCCGCAGTCCATATTAACCTAATATTATTTCTTACCTACCTTTTCGTACTACGAAATTCCAGTCTTCCACCACAATCAAGTTTTCATTTCTAAATTTTCCTTCCTAACTTCTTTAATTTCATCATACATTTTTGCAATCTTCTATTAATCGGCAGTGCTAGTTGGCATATGAACTTGTGCTACTGTGGTTGATGTTGGCTTTGTGTCTATCTTGCTTGCTATAATGCGGTTATTATGCTGCAATTTGTAGCTTATTCACATTCCTGTTTTCCTATTCATTATTAGAGCAGATGTTCTGTTTCATTCTGCCACAGATCTTCAATAAACCTTGCCTTATTCATAACTATTCATTATCCTTTTAAAGTTTTCTAATTTGTGTAGTCGATTAAGGAATAGAAGATTCCACATTCCCATCCGTAAAATCACTGTTTTCTTTTTGTTGATGACGTCATCCCCGCTGGCCTAGGTACAAATTTTCACATGATACTTTAGTCTGCATATATACATCACTGGAGTGTATGACAGGTGAAAGCATGGGTTTGTTTGATAGAGGAGATAGTGAAGGCGACAGAAGATTAAATAGCTTGAAAGATACAAACTTTTACATATCGTAAGATAACACAGGAGATACTGAAGTTAATTGATGAGGGAAGGAATGTTAAAAATGCAGCAAATGAAGCAGGAAAAATGGAGCAAAGACGATTAAATAATGAGTGCAAATTGGCTGAGCAGGAATGGGTAGAAGATTAATGCAAAACCGTGAGGGAATGGCCGGGTGGACTAAAGTGCCATGATACAGATCGCGCGGCCACTTTCGTCGGAGTATCGAGGTCTCTCTCGGGCATGGGTATGCGACTTGTCGTCAGAAAAGTCAGTTTTAGTTTACGTGATTTTTAAGTCCAGAAATGCTTACCTCAGTGCTTTGATCCCTAAGGTTTACAAACATTTAAACAAGGGGGAAGTCCGTAGAATCATTCTCGTATAATTACGGGATAGATAGATATCACCTACAGGAATACAGAAGAGACATTTAAAAACAGGAAAAGCAGCTGTTTGAATTTCAAGAGCTGAGGTGGAAAGCCAGAACTAGGCAAAGAAGGGAAAGCTGAAAGAAGGAACCAATAAATAAAGATTCTATACAAGGGAAATGAAGGCAATATTGTTGCAAGAGAAGAGATAGTATCTGAAGGTGAGATAGGAGATACGGTACGGTGAGAATAATTTCACTGAGCACTGTAAGATTTCAACCGAAGCAAGGCTCCTGGAGCAGATGATATTCCTTTGAACTGACGATATCCTTGAGAGAGCCAGCGGCGACGAAACTATTCTATCTGGTATGCAAGATGTATGGGACAGGTGAAATACCCTCAAACATCAAGACGAATGTAATAATTAGAATTAAGAAGGAAGAAAGCGCAGGTTAAAAGAAAAGGTTAAAATGTTTGTAAATCTATCGGACTCAACTGCTGGGTTATTAGTCCGTAGCTTACAAAGCACTTAAACTAAGGTAAGCTAACCTAAGGACAATACAAACATTCATGCTCGAGAGGGGGACGCGAATCCCCGACGGCGAACGGCACGGCGCCCCAGTACGCACGGCTAATCCGCCGCGGCTGAGAGGCGCAGACAGATGTGACTATTACGGAACTGTGAGTTTAACGTAATGATTTCAAAATACTGACCCGAATTATTTAGAAAAGACTCGAAAAAGTAGCAAGGGGCGACCTCAGGGAAGATCAAATTGCATTTAGAAGTAATGCAGGAACACGTAGGGCAATTCTCAACTTGGGATCTTAGAAGATAGTTTAAGGAAAGGCAAACCTCTGTTTGTAGCTTTTATAGATTTAGAGAGAGCTTTTGAGAATGTTGACAGAAATACTTGCTCTAAAATTCTGAAGGTGCCAGGGGTAAACAGTAGGTTTTCAAGCGTCATATACAACTTGCACAAAAAACAGACACAGTTGTAAGAGTATAAGGGCACGATGAGGACGCAGTCGTTGAGAAGGGATAAGAAGGGTTGTTGCCTTTCTCCAATGTTGTTCAATCTGTTCCATTCAGCAAGAGGGAATTAAATTTCAGAGGGAAGATATAAAAACTTTGTGGTTTCCCGAAGACACTGAAATTCCTTCGGAGGCAGCAAAGTAACTGGAAGAGCAATTTAACGGAATGTGGACAGAGGAGGAAGATGGATCTGGGTAAATGCGTGTGGTTGCGCGTGCCTGGGTGGCGTAGTCGTGAGCACTTCCTACTGAGTAGGAGACCCGGGTGTAAATCCCTACCTTTATACAAATTTTCACGTGATGCTTCATTCTTCATGCATACAATATTTAAGTCGTCTTGGATAATTTTACAATACTAATATTTTTTGCTATTAAAATATAAAAAACAAAACAAAAGTCAACTTCCAAAATACTATCAACGTTTTTGTCTTCCATTGTTTGGATTAAAAAAAAATCGTTTCGCCTTTATCTATTAATCTACCTTCATTCAAAGTTCGGATCGATTCCCAAAATATTAAAGTGTAGAGGGGAGGAGCTGCAAAAACACCTAGAAAAACAGCTTTTTGCACCTAAAATACTCGGGTTGCACACAAAATGGTGCCTTCAAGTAATCGCTAATTTCAGGCTAACTGGCACTGTCTATAAAAGGAATTTATGACTAGTTCCATATTCGCCATCTCTGGTTCGTCGTTCAAACTTTGCTTGTGTTCTGTAACATCATGAAATTTAGCCTGGCTTTACAACTTAAAGGAAAAAAAAAAAAAAAAGTGTTGACTGTGTATTATATACAAGGATCCCCATACAATGTTTCAGTAACATATTCGCGAGGATTCCGGAACGTTAACATTTCAAATAGGAACTGGTCATTACAGTTCACGGATGTATATTTTAAGGTCAATGGGGTAAAGAAAATAGTAGTCGCTTTTATTGAAATTAGGAACACATTTGTGAAACAAACGTGCTTCTCACTTAAGGTCCATTAAGAAAGCTAACGAGGAAACCCACTTGTCAGTGATGAGCGGGATTTCCCCACAGCTGCTATTTCTGTAAGACTAGAAGGCTTTGAGCAACAGCTACGTAACTGACATTTCACAAAATGTCCGCAGTATTTCACGTTCTCATGATTCGTGTTTACCGCAGATATGGGCAAATCCGTTTTTATCAAAGTTCGGACGTGAAGTTAATTGAATGAACTATTGTTTGTATGTATCACGATTCACAACCCACACGAAAAAATAAGCGAAAGGGGAAATTACTTTTTTAATTCAGATTACTATAAATTAATTTTTATTCATTTGGTATTATTCTGAAAATATGTAAATAGTACAGTAGTAACGATTTTAAATTATGTCGCTAGTTATTTCAAGAACTGAAAGTTTAAAAATTTCATATCTTGTAAAAATTAAAAATGTTATTACAAAATACTAATATTTTTATCAAGCATAAATTAAAAGAAAAAAAAAAAGAAAGCTGATTCTTTTTATATTTGATACTTTTGATGGATACCTGCAGTCGTCATTTACAATCAGTGTTAACATTTATGTAACCAAGCAGAAAAAATTAATCACTATCGTGATTTATAAATAAAATCTTACTTATTTTACTCAAAACATGTTTTTATTGATTTTGAAACGATTCGGTCATCGGGCAATGAAGTAGCAGGGATGATACAGTATAAGGTACAATAACTTTCTGGTTTCCTAGCCTCTCTACTTCTGGACAAGTATGCCTTAGCAAAGCATTTGTCCTATTCAAGAGTTGTTACACATTTCGGGTTATGACTCCCTTGGAAGCTTACGAATAGTTTCATTGAACTCCTCCCAGATGGAAATAGTCTCACACTTTACGGCGGTGGTTCAAACTGAAAATAAGCTTAGTATTACCTGTTAAACAGAGAGGAGAAAGAAGAAATTACGAAAGCTTTAAGTAGATCTCTCTGATAAACAAGATTAAATTCTATAAAATTAATATGAGAGAAGCAGTAATTATTGGAAATCTTCTGCTATAAGAGCAAATGGAAATGTAGATCATGCACAAACAAGTTAGTTGTTAATTAAATCGATTGAGAAACAGAGTTCTATAGAGATAATGCAAATGTTTCCGATAAAGTAGATGAACTAAAGCTGTGAAAGGTAGTGGACAAAAGAGGAAGACATCTGTACGTAATTAAGATAGAAGAAAGCATGTAGGAAGGAAAATAAATCGCCATTTCAGGAAATGGGAAAGTGAAAGTAACACAGATTTGTCGCTGATTCTTTTAATATTTACATATCAGTTGGTGACAAGCGGAGGCAAATCAGGTTTTCATACTTATACCATTAGCAAATTATTCTATGATATTACTGTTTGCTTCTGATGCACATTTAATAGCTGATAGAGAAAAATAATAAATTATTAGGAAACAGAAATAATAAACAGAATCACAAGAACGGAAGGTGACAGAGTACCATAATTAATGATTCAATGGGCAAAAGATCTTTAGGAAGACAGAGAAAGACCAATAATTTAAAGCAAGAGGGCATAGTAGGCAAATGTCTGAGTTTTGCAGAGAAAAAAGACGACATATAATATTAAAAATGTTATGATCTTAGAAGTCAATGTGATGTAATAAGTTTAGTAATTACAGTAGATGGGTCATTAAGACAATTAAATAAATGAAAAATCGGAAACATTTAGAATGTTCCGCTATGAATTGTTAGTATTGAGGCATAAGACAAGCACGCCCTTTTGAACCAAAAGCGTTGTTGTGGATGAATAATTTGTTGTAAGTTGCCTGTGGTCTGTGAAGTCGGCAAAGTGCCAAAAATTGTCGTACAAAAACTACCTAAGCCACAAGCATGCACATGACACAAGATTGCCAATATTCTGCTGTCCTTTTCAAGCAAACTACATATTGCAGAGGAATGAGATTTAATATATATATTTTTATACTGATAGAGGCCATTGATTTCTGGTCATGAAAGAAGAAACGTCTGTGTTCTATCGTGATATCTTTTTCGAATAGGGAATATATCAGTATGATTTTTTTTTTTTTTTTGCTCCAAATGACACCTTACTGTTATTTTCCTGAATATTCAAAAATGTTCAAATGTTTGTAAATTTATCGGACTCAACTGCTCTGTTATCAGTCCGTAGCTTAAAAAAATACTTAAACTAAAATAAACTAACCCATGCCCAAGGGGGGACTCGAACCCCCGACGGCGAACGGCCGGCGCACCGCAGCACGGTGCCCCAGTGCGCACGGCTATTCCGCCGCGGCTTCCTGAATATTAACCGTGCTTCTTGCGACAAGTATAACTGCACTATCATGTATGCAAATATAAATATGTATAGTAATATGTATATGAAGAACAGTATATGGTAGGGCCGAACTCTGATAGGGATATGCTAAGTCAAGAGGGCGACTTGCAAGCTGTATCGGAGTGCCAAGGGCACAGAGATTGAAAATCGCTTTCTGATATTAAAATTTTAAAAAGTCCAGATTGTAAAACTGTTGTTTTTGTTACATTGCCGGTTTCAGCATATATAGACGGTCTTCAGATGAATACCACTACAATGCAACATATAAGATCAAGGGATATATACGATAACAGTGTACATATTATACAGGGATATCTAAAATAATAATAATAAAAATGTAAACGATTATACCGACGATGGCAGGCGGTGGTTGTGGACACAGCGGGCCGTACAAACGTGAAATGCTGGAGGTAATAGTACTGGATGCGCTGCCTACCGCTCATCATTTATTGTCAACATTAACCAGTCAGCCACACAGTGCGTAAAACGTTTTAATTATAATTAAATAATGGTTGTATAGTCGATAAAATACTTAAAAGTTTCCTGAAGTTGCATAATTACATAACAATCAATGAACTACCTAAGAACGTTTAAAATTCTACACGAAATTTTGCATAAAAGTAAACATTAAAACCGACGATGGATGCAGAGATTACCATCTAAGGGCGTCTACAGAAAACTAGTGTAGTATGTTCATTTCAAAGATGAAATTGCACAGCGCCGTAAGTTTCCATAGAAACATACTACACAACTTTTCTGTTAATGCCCATAGATGGCAATCTCTTCGTCTACCGCCGATTGAAGGGTTATATTTCGTGTAGAATTTTAAATGTCCTTAGGTAGCTCCTTTAATTGGCATGTAATATTCTGACATCAGGGAACTTTTAACGTATTTTTATCTACTGTATAACAAATGAGTGTCTCGAAGACTACTTAAGTTATAGAACCCATTACGTTGTCCTCGATGGCGAGTGTTCATCAGAGGTTATAGTCAAGGGTGCTCCAGGGAAGTGTGATGGGACCGCTATTATATCTATATAAATGATCTGACAGACCGAGGGAGTTACAAATTGCGGCTGTCTGATGGTGACGCTGAGATGCACAGGAGCGACAAGGAAAAAAAAAAAAAAAAAAAAAAAAAAAAAAAAGCATATAAGGACAATAGTTGGCAAGGCGATTGGTACACTTAGTTTTATTGGGAGAATTTTGGGAAAGTGTTAAAAATGTTCAGATGTTTGTAAATTTAAGGGACTACGTTGATCATCAGTACCTAGGCTTGCAAACTACTTAAAATAACTTGAAGTAATTTATGCTAAGAGCAACAGAAAAAGCCATGCCCAAGGGAGTACTCGAATCCCCGACGGCGTGCAACCACTCGCTCCGTTCCGTGCCACAGAACACTCAGCCACGCCACCGCGGCTGGGACGGTGTGATTCGTCTGTACAGGAGACCGGATATAAAATGCTTGTACGACCCCGTCTTGACTACTGATCAAGTGTTTGGCATCCCCACCTGATCGGTTTAAAGGAGGGCATAGAGACAGTTCAGAGGCGGGCGACTAGGTTTCTTCAATATGTTCAACTGTTTGTATAGCTTATGGGACTTAACTACGTGGTCATCAGTCCCTAAACTTACAAACTACTTATGAACTAGCTAACACTAAGGACGGCACAAATATCCATACCCGAGGGGGGATTCGAACACCCGACTGTAGTGGCCGTACAGACCGTGACTGGAGAGTCTCAGTCCCCTCGGCCACCGCGGCCGGCACTGGGTTTGTAACTGGTAGAGTCGATCAGTGCGCGAGTGTTACTGAAATGCTCCGGGAACTCAACTGGGAGTCGCTGGAGGGGAGGCGACGTTATTTTCGAGAAGCACTATGGAAGAAATTTAGAGGGCCGGAATTTGAGGCGGACTGCAGAGCGATTCTACTGCCGCCAACCTACATTTCGCATAAGACCAAAAAGATGAAATCATAGAGATTAGGGCTCGCACAGATGCATACAAGCATTCGTTAAAAAAAAAAAGAAATGTTTGTAAATCTTTGGGACTTAACTACTCTGCTCAACAGTCCCTAGGCTTACAAACTGCTTAAACTAACTTATGCTTAGGGCAACAAATACACAAATGCCCGAGGGCGGACTCGAACCTCCGACAGCGACCAGCGGCGCCTTGGAACGATCGGCCATGTCACCACGGCATTCGTTATTTCCTCGTTGTGTTTGGGAGTGGAATAGGAAAGCAAGTGACTGGTAGTGGTACTGAGTACCTTACGCCACGCAACTTTGGGTGCATTGCCGAGTATGTATGTAGATGCAGATAAGTATTGAATTCTGTTTAACACTTATTAGTCACTTTGTGACTCGCTAGTTAATACTGACAACACATGACGGGCAGTGGCCGGTGCATCCAGTACTTGAATCGTAGTTGCAGTGTTCTCACACTGTCTCCGTTTCCGCGGCCTGCTGTGTCCACCGGCACCGCTTGCCATTTTTTATATTTTAATTCTTATTTTAGATGACCTCTATAATACACTAACTGTTATTGTATATGTCCCCTGCATACTATGTTCCGTTGCAGTAGCATACATGTGAAGATGGTCTACGATTATATAGACTGAAACCGAACATGAAGTAAAAACAACAATGTTGCGATATGGACTGATTTTAATTTTAACCGTTGTATTAATATCTTTCCATTATACTTTGTAGAATTGTTTTCTGATATGCTTCTTGTGAGCTCCGTCTGAATCCGCTTTGCGAGCGTGGTGGGGAGTAATGATCAGTGGAGTGGGACGAGGTTTGCGACTCCCACTCCCTTATGTAAGCTCTGCTTTGAAGAGGATTCATAAGAAAAGAAAAGAAGCTTACACTAATCTGATGTATAAATTGTATATTTTTCATATGTGTGATATTTTATGAGACATGATATAAAAAATTGTTTGTGTTTGTTCGGTATGTTTAATGGTCGGCCGACGTTCGCAATGAATAGGAACAGCGTCACCGCAGCCCCGACTGGCATTAAATATCAGGCCACTTTCCGTAGTCAGCCAACAGCGGGGCATCAATCGTCCTTTCAGAAGATTATACTAGTTGTTATAAAGAGATTTTTTTGTCTGAGTCTGTTATCTGTACTGTCAAGATCGAGTATGAACTAATGCGTAAGCTCACATGTTGTATGAAAACTAATAAATACCAGGAACTGGTTTTGGGACAGTGTGTATAATTTGTATTTATGAAGAAGTATTAAGTTTGAATGTTATCAATTACAGGAAAGAAGATTACAGATTTATTTCGATATTGGATCTATTCATGTCTGTGTGAAGACAATTGACAATTTTAAAAGTTTTTTTTGTCGGTGATTTCATTGGTGCTAGTGAAAGGAATATACTGAAGTAAGATATTTTTTCGATTCAGCAAGCTGTTGAACTAGATTTAAAAGTATGCTCAGGTGCTGAAAAACCTTTCCCTTTTTCCCGCAGGCATGAGAACTTTTCTTTTTACTGTCCATTAAATTTGAAAACTAATTTTTTTGTGTTATGTGGGGGGGGGGGGGGGTTGTGGGACTTCGGAAACGAGATCAACGTCACGGTCCAAGTTCGTTCATAAAGTTGCCATAGCAACTAACTGAGGAATGATCCTAAAGTAGACTTTTGAAGGGAATATGAGAGTTATTATGATTTTTGAAGTATCTAATGAGAATTTTTCCTGTATTACCCCATCCCATCGCATCAGGTAGGGCGTTTTGGGAACCACTTCTGTGAGAGTGACAGGGGTAATAGTCAGTGAAGCTGTTCTGTTGGGGATTTAGTAATTATGTGAGTCGGTTTGGGATCCACTCGGCAAGAGTGGTGGGGAGCCGTGAGTCGTTCTGAGGGAAGTGATGCCTGGGTGCCTTTGTGGTCAGCTGTGTGCGCTGTGGGTCAAGGCTGCAGCTAGCGCGACACGCAAGACATTATGAATGCGATGCTGTGTCACAGGTTAAGACGTAACAAGTCATGTAATACTTATTCGGTTTCTTAGATTTCAGATTTTGGAGATTCCCTTCAAAGGACAACAAGAGAACCTTCTCGACAAGTGGCTGAGTCTTCCCACAGCGCGGCAAGGCACATAGCCTCTGAAAATAGGAGCAGCTGTTGCTCTGAACAGCCCTGATACCGTCGCTAGTACTGCTGCTACTAAGGCAGCACGAACCGGCGACCCATAGTCTGGGCGTTCAGCGCAGCAGCGCAATGGCCGCCCTGGCAGCGGTGCCTCAATGGCGCTTGCAGTTTTTTTCATGACTGACAAAAGTTTCATGAAACTTTCTGGCGGATTAAAACTGTGTGCCGGAACTGGGGTTCGAAACTGGGACCTTTGCCTTTCGCGGGCAAACGATCCACAGTCTGAGCTATCCCGGCTCGCTTCACGGTCCGTTCTCACAACTTCAGTTCTGCCAGTACCTCACCTCCTACTTTCCAAACTTCACTGTAGTTCTCCTGCAAAACTTACAGAACTGGAATTGCTGGAAGAAAGGATGTGGTGGAGACACGAGTTAGCCACAGCCTAAGGAATATTACCAAACTGAAATTTTCACTCTGCAGTGGAGTGTCTGCTTGCCCACTAAAGTCAAAGGTTTCAGGGTCGGATACCGGTGGCGGCCCTTAATTTTAATATGCCAGGAAGTTTAATAGCACCATACACTCCACTGCAGAGTGAAAATTTCATTATGAAAAGATCTCTTTAGGCTGTGGCTAAGCCATGTCTCCACCATATCCTATCTTCCAGGAGTGCTAGTTCTACATGGTTCGCCGGAGACCTTCTGTCAAGTTTGGGAAGTAGGAGGCGAGTTACTAGTAGAATTAAAATTGTGAGCCGGGTTAACTCAGACGATAGAGCGCTTGTCCGCGAAAGGAAAAGGTCATAAGTTCGGATCCCGGCTCCGGCACACAGTTTTAATCTGACAGGAAGTTCTATATCAGTGCACTATCTGTTGTAGAGTGAATATTTCATTCTAAAGCATCATGGCTTATTGTCTACATATACATGCTCATTGTCTATAGAACATTTTTTTTTTTTTTTTTTTTGTTTAGCCTGAAAATCTTCTGGGGCATTTGCAAAGATGTGCTGTTCCAATTTATTACAGTCACCACGTGATATATCGGATCACATGAGCTACCACACCATTTATTACTCACTTTTTAGGAGGATATGGATGTTCAAATCAATTCAGTAATGGACTGACCAAGTTTACAGTCTGGGAGACTCTTGGAACGAATGAATCATTATGGGTATAGTAAAAGCCACCAATGATGTGCAAATTTAATGCAAAATACCCCAAATCAAGATGTCCGTGAAAGACTGATTCTAACTAGCAGTGTACTAATGGATAATGGAATATATTTCTTATGGCCGGTATGGAGTGTGATATTAAGATGTTCCACATGCATGAGGCCGGCCGCAGTGGCCGAGGAGACTGAGGCGCTCCAGTCACGGTCTGCACGGGCACTACAGTCGGGGGTTCGAATCCCCCCTCGGTCATGGATATTTGTGCCGCCCTAGTTCGTAAGTAGTTCATAAGTAGTTTGTAAGTTTAGGGACTGATGATCCCGTAGTTAAGTCCCATAGACTATACAAACATCCATGAGGGTCCTCTCAGTGCGGATCTATGAAATAGACGATGAATCCAATCTAATCTACATTCCTGGCCATTATAATTGCTACACCACTAAGATGACGTGCTACAGACGCCAAATTTAACCGACTGGAAGAAAATGCTGTGATATGCAAATGATTAGTTTTTCAGAGCATTCACACAAGGTTGGCGCCGGTGGCGACACCTACAATTTGCTGAAATGAGGAAAGTAGACCAACCGATTTCTCATGCACAAACAGAAGTTGAACGGCATTGCCTGGTGAAACGTTGTTGTGATGCCTCGTGTAAGGAGGAGAAATGCGTACCGTCACGTTTCCGACTTTGGTAAAGGTCGGATTGTAGCCTATCGCGATTGCGGTTTATCGTATCGCGACATTGCTGCTCGCGTTGGTCGCGTTCCAATGACTGTTAGCAGAATATGGAATCGGTGGGGTTCAGGAGGGCAATACGGAACACAGTGCTGGATTCCACCGGCCTCGTATCACTAGCAGTCGAGATGACAGGCATCTTATCGGAATGGCTGTAACGGATCGTACAGCCACGTCACGATCCCTTAGTCAACAGATGGGGACGTTAGCAAGACAACAACCATCTGCACGAACAGTTCGACGACGTTAGCAGCAGCATGTACTATCAGCTCGGAGACCATGGCTGTGGTTACCTTTGAAGCTGCATCACAGACAGAAGCGCCTGCGATGATGTACGCAACGACGAACCTGGGTGCACGAATGCCAAAACGTCGGCTGAATCCAGGTTCTATTTACAGCGTCATGATGGTCGTATCCGTGTTTGGCAACATCGCGGTGAACGCACATTAGAAGCGTGTATTCGTCATCACCATACTGGCTTATCACCCGGCGTGATGGTATAGGGTGCCATTGGTTACACGTTTCGGTCACCTGTTGTTCGCATCGACGGCAGTTTCAACAGTGGCCGTTACATTTCAGATGTGTTACGACCCGTGGCTCTAACCTTCATTCGATCCCTGCATTTCAGCAGGATAATGCACAACCGCATGTTGCAGGTCCTGTATGGGCCTTTCTGGATACGAGAAATGATCGACTGCTGCCCTGGAAAGCACTTTCTCCACATCTCTCTCTCTGGTCAATGGTGGTCGATCAACTGGCTCGTCACAATACTCCAGTCACTACTCTTGATGAACTATGGTATCGTGTTGAAGCTGCATGGGCATCTGTACCTGTACACGCCATCCAAGCTCTGTTTAACTCAAGGCGTGGTTGTTCTGGGCACTGATTTTTCTTCGCCCAAATTGCGTGAAAATGTAATCATATGTCAGTTCTAGTATAATATATTTGTCCAGTGAATGCCCGTTTATTATCTGCATTTCTTCTTGGTTTAGCAATTTAAATGGCCAGTAGTGTAATTTCAGATAAATCATAATTAGGTGTTACAATACTATACTCCTCTGCCTTTTTTTTTTAAAAATCGTACAGTAAGTCGTATCATGTTCAATAGATTTGACATGAAGACATACATACATAATACCAAGAAAATAATAAGACGAAGAAGAATAAAAGGAAAAACTAATGTCCTTTGCACAAGCACAGCTTGAAAATCAAATGACGTTCAAGCATGTCTCTAGACATGTTTTGAGTGGAAGAACTTTAATTTCCTGAAGAACTCAATGTCTCGAATCAGCTTGGTTGTTTCCTTAAGAAATAATTTATTTTTTGATTCCTGTACATCTTGTTGTAGCTGCAGATTATGGCATGAAAAATCGGTTGTGCTTATTCGTTTAAAATGAATGACAGTCAATGAATCTGTATATTGCTTGATTAACGTCTCTTAATTTTAGTTTGTCACAACATACGAAAATAGTTTAGGATGTCAGGGTACTTACTATGAGCTTTATCAAAATGGTTTCAAAATTTAAACGGTTTCACATGGTACATGCAGTCAATGAAATAGACAGAAATACATCTGACATCGTATCTCAATTTAAATTATGCAGCACTTTGAATAACCTGAAGGAATTATTAATCAGAAATGCTATGTTACTATTAAAAAATCTTCACTTCTACCAAACTAATGCACTAAGAAATGAATACTATGCAATAATAATTTAACTGGTTGTGCTGATTATAAAAGATGTTATGGTCTGTTCTACAACACTTACAGCAACATGATTGTACAGTGCATTTATTAAAATAGTTACATTATAGTGTCTACAAATGTAAGTTAATATCTTGAAAGTGAAATATTGAAATACGTTCCTCGAGGAATAAAATTTTTTATCAACTGATGAAATCTATAACAGTTCGTTTGAGACTGTAAGTTAAAATCTCAGATGAAGTTAATTCATTCCTGAATGAATTATCTATGTTGACTGTGGGAAGATACCAGAAATGAAGAAATAATTCAAAAGAACAAACCTGATTCATGTACTGGACATCACTGTCTTGTCTAAAAAGTAAATAAATTCTCAAAGGCTTTTCCTGCCCTTTATGTGAAAAAGAAACTTCTGCATCTGTGTCTAACTATGATTGCTGTGTGTGATGCTCCCAACAACTATTTGACTTATGCATGTTCATCTTTCCAATGAAGATAAATAAGCTACCATTCTGTGATGATTATTTATATTTGTCTGTTTTACTATGTTTAGCGATATCTATTTAGTGAAAGCTATTCTGTCACTGTAAATGTAGTTAACAGGATGGTGGCAAGCCAAAAAGTAATAAAATATGTTAATGTCACAACAAAATATTTTGTAAATATTGCAGAATCAGTTATCACTAAGAAAGCTACAAAATCCATAAGCAGTGAATTAAACAAACAATAATCAAGTTATGTTTCTCACCAAGACAGAAGAACACTCAAAGATATAAACTGCATGGTAAGTAACCCTAAAGCTACAATCACAATACAGCTAAGGTGTGACTTTATGCATATTGAAAAAAGGACAATACATACAGAAAACATGGAATTTCGTCATTGAAATTGATTAGTAAAATTCAAAGAACTCCCCCTTTCTAAAAAACTAGTTTTACTAAATAAAATTATTTAATTCAAACATTATGTTGATGATAATGTTGTTCATGGTAGACAGTGACATAAATTATACTTGATAAGTGGAAGAGGTATATGAAATTCATTGTGGAATATGGAGGCAATGGTAGTATCAATTTCCTAGAATTAAAGAGCAGTAAAGAAAAATATTCACATACCTAAAAAGTGAACAGAGAGACAACAGCAACAGAGCATTAGTTAACACTGCCATCAATATACTAGCTTGAGGAGTTTAGCTTAACAAAAGAAATAGTTACACCAAATGCCTGTAACAGTGTAGGACAATCTATCAGAAAACAGTAATAAACCAGCCTCCACACCAGTCCAAAATTCCAAGACAAACTCTTTTACAAACTACTAAAGATTTTCAGACCACATAACATTAATCTTGGATATACAGCACTTAAAGAACTGTTGTTACACTAAGATAAAGTATTGACAGAGACAATCACAATCATGCATTTATAAAATAGTATTTTGTAATTGCAAAGCCCTGTACGTATGGCTGACTTGGAGAGATAACCAGAAAACATACAATGAACATAGAAATGTCTACCAAACTAACAATTATAATAAATCAGCAAATACTAACTTCTACATGATACTGTGACTTATATAAAATTGACTTATGAGAAGAACTGGAAATATTTATTGTTGGTGAAGTACATGGAGACATGGTACACTTCTTTAGGTTAACTTCTTGGATTTTAACTTTATTTACTTCCTTAAATACTTCTCAAATTTTCAATGCATGTAATTGAAAAAAGAAAAGATATTGTATCAAGTAATTATCTAATATTTCCAATGATGATAATTTATGATATAAAATGTTTCATCTCCACTAATTAATATTCTCTTACCAATTGAAAATAGTCCACTTTGGGTTTTAAGATTCTCTGGAACAATGAAATCATACGATCATGAAAGTATTGTGTTTTGTTTGCTGCTGTTCTCTGCATGTCAAACAAAAATACCAGTAAAAGTTTTCATAAACGAATTTATCAGTTAATTTAAAAAGATGGTAAAATTTTTAACACTGGTAAAACTATTATTCAAAATAGCTTCAAGGATTGTGAGTGTATAAAATAGATAAATTCCGGTACCACATCAGCTGTTTTGATTAAGATCACTCCTTATAGATCCACTACCGGTTTTATGTCATTGTAGACGCATCTTCAGGTGTACTGCATTAAAACAAAAACTATAATTAAAAATACAATAATGATAAAGTAGTAAGTGTGCCAGGGATTAAACAAAGTTGTACTTACAAATTTATTCATATCGAAATTCCCTTTCGTCCCAGAATCTAACGCCCCTGGTTTTAATTTTGATTGATGATATCCTTGGGAATGTTTCCATATATCCAGACCTTTTAAGTAAATTTCAATCAGATGACAGAGGAAAGCAATTCGAACATTGGGACTTAGTATGGAATTTCGATGTGAATAAATGTGTAAGTACAACTTTTTTTAATCCCTGGCAAGCTTATTACTTTGTCATTGCTTTAATTTTAATTATAGTTTTTATGTTAATGCGGTACACCTGAAGATGCATCTACAATGATGTGAAACTGGTAGTGGATCTATAAGGAGTAATCGTAATAAAACAGCTGATGTGGCACCAAAATTTATCTATTTTATAGGATGACAATCCTTGAAGCTTTTTTTAAAAAGTAGTTTTACCAATGTTTTAAAATAATTTTACCATCTTTTTAAAATAATTGATAAATTCATTTATGAAAATGTATTTTCTCAGCTGCAGATACCCCACTTACAAATTTATCTGTACCAATAAAACTGTTAATAAATGCACTGTTCAAATGATATAATCATGCTAATCAATTAATCTATATACTATAAGTCATCATCACAGCGGAAGCAGAGTGGCCAAGTGCATTGAGGCGCTCTGTTACAATGCATGAGGCCATTCTCCATTGGGGGTTCGAATCCCCCCTTGGTAAATTTAGGGACTGATGACCCTACAATTAAGTCCTATAAGCTTAACTAACATTTTTTCTCTTCATCATAGGCTTCGTTTTCGTTTCATAACTTCACAGCCAAGCATGGCAAATGAACCTACCAGAATTCAGATTAATACAGTGTAAAAGTGGATTTGAATGCTCCCGATGATGGCAGCATGATGCCAAAATGCCTACACTAGTTAAATAATGAAAGAATTGACTGTTGTGGTAGAAATTATGTCTTAAAATTTTACAGTAAAGTCACAGCCCTCAAATGACATGCCACATAAGGGAGATAAATTTGTTTGAAAAAGATAACAGCAGTTTGCACACTCATTTAGCACCCAGCTCAGTTATAGTAGTTTAAAATGATTAATTTCACCTACTTACTGATAGTAAATTGTTGCATTTATTCAACCCCTGTGAAAGATGTAAACAATATCTTTATTATAAGCACATGCAAAAAACTCTTTAAGGCTTATACATGCATACCATTTTAATCCACCAGGACATTTCATATCAATAAAAGACTAGGTGACAATAAAATATTGTGATGAACTATACATTGTTGAAAGTGTAAATTTATTATATAAAGCTATTTTCAATAAGTCAAATTGTCATTAGAAAAACTGACTGAAACATACAATATACAGAATCCACAACACATTGGATAAGGTGTTTGGAGAATTGACTAACATTGCCAAATGTGTCATATAATTTATAATGGAAATTAATCAATAAAATGTTCTTCAAAAATGGGTTTTTCGTTTGACTGGTGCTAGTAATAAGACTGAAACACAGTGTGTATGTACTAAGAATGTAATATACTATTCAGAACAGAGTAACTAAAAGAAAATGTAATATTTCAGGCACTCAAATGAAAAGCAATGAAAGAATGGTTTGAAATGTAAGCACAGCTCAGATGTAAATGTTGGGAAACAGGGTAAACTAGGATGATATGAAGAAAGAACAAATATAGGGACTGCATTTGCTTACCTGGTCATTGTTTCAATATTCACCAACTTTTTTAAAATATGGCCAAATTTTGATGATGCATTATAAATTTTATTTATTTTGAGGGCTACTTCCTTTATGTTTGTGTAGGGGCAGGTAAGATCGTAGAACTGGTCGAAGAGTGTAGAGTCTTCGGTTCTATGGGCTACATAGGTTGCTTTCCTACATACTTCAAGTAAGTTCACACTTGTCATTTACGTTTGTGGTAGGTTAGATCCTATTTGATAAGCTTTTGTAGCGAATGATCCAGAAAACATTACGTATGAGAGTTGATATTAGAAAAGATTAAAGTAGTTATATGTAGATAGCTCTATAAGCTTGAGAAATTGGTTTTATCTTTAAGTGTAACAAGAGAACTTGTAGATTCATTTTTATATAACGGATTTGTGTCTTTTGAATCGTGAGATGCATTTTCTCTAGTGTTTTAGTAGGTATTTGCATGTATAGGTACGTTCATACGATTTGACGAATCGGAGAAAGCGTTCTAAAACGTAAACTGGCGAAAGATTTTCGAAATTATGAAAAAAAAGATTTAGTTTTATAGAAGTATGGGTGATGTGTATTTTTTCAAGAACGAAGAGTGGATAATAACAATGGCAGACCAACAACAAAGTGCTGGGATTAAAAAGTGTGTAAGACTCGGATGGAGTCTCTGGCCAAAACTGTTCGACTCATGCATCAGAGAAGCAATGGCATTATAAAAGAAAGGATGGACGCTGGTATCAAAATTCAGGGTGAAAAGATATCTATGTTATGATTAGCTGATGACTTTGCTGTTCTCAGTGAAAGTGAATAATTACAGGATCTTTCTAATGGGGTAAGAAATCCACTCGTACTTTGCACAGAATATGGACTAAGAGTAAACTACAAAAAGGTAAAAGTATCCGGAAATAGTAGACACAAAAGTAGCGAGAAACTGGACATTGCAATTGGTGATCATAGTGTAGATGAATTTAAGGAGTTTGTGCTACTTTCTGGGTACGAATCTTACACACAGCACAAATGTTAATTGAATGCCTCTCCTTGTACTTAATACCTTTGGTATTAAGCAATGTTTTTCAATCTTTTCGAATATGCGACCCCCTTCCAAGTAAAAATATTCTGGCAACCCCCTTCCAAGTAAAAATATTCTGGCAACCCCCTCCCCCTCCCCGCCCTTCCTTGTGCACCATGACGAATCTATGTTATCTCAAAGGAAACAAATTCAACCTTCTTTCTTTTGCTTCAGCCTTTTTTTTTAATTGTAGGAGGAATACTTTTTAGATTTTTCCGAATGGAACACATCCTATTTTTAAACTATTTTGACATAAAAATGTAGTTTGCTTAATGAGTGTTTCGCATTTCAGGCAAGAGACACAAGCGAATTATGCCCATTAAAAAAGGCCCACATAATAGACGATTTGTAAAGATGTAGGTCTTCCTTCTCGAATTTTTCAGAATTACTTATTGTATCAACTTCTCATAAGTATGAATTGGTTCCTGCAAACATTTTTTCAGCCATTGCACTTATTCATCATTAATGCGCTGTTTTATAAAACAACCTATGATCTCTTCAATTCATAATAAATGTTACATAAGAAAGTCTACAATATTAACATTAACTTTATTTGGCTTAGGTATACTTGATTGTATTACTGAATCCCTATTTATTTTATGGTGCAGGTACTTCCTCCTGTCACCCACAGGGTGATAAACATTGATATAAAGATGCAATATTTGTATTAAAGGACTTAATTATTCTTGATGATTATGCATATGATAACTTCGATTTCATATTACATGTAATTTTTAATTAGTAGTGGTAGTATTGGGAACATATTTCCAGAAATATAGTGGGTACCTTTACTGTAAAAAATACAGCTCAGATTTGTGTAAATTTTTTATGGTACCAACAGTTGAACTGTTGAACAGTAATTACATAGTTGTAATGTAAAATACATTTACTTTTATTAGGCGTGTGTTTTATATTATTGAATTCTTAGTGTTCACACATGGACTGGGCTGGTATTCTACAGTTCAACTGCTCCCTACAGTGACGGCGATCTCCCGAGCAACATATTGCGGTCCCCTTGGGAGTCGTGACCCACAGTTTGAAAAACACTGTGATAGCATAATACAGTATTGAGGGAAGAAATAAAATTAAACAATTACCAATAAAAGTTTACGTTTAATTAACAAACATTATTTTAGTACACCCGTAATGACATAACATAGAAGTTTAGCTGCGAAAAAGGCACGAGCATTAGCGCCAGAGCTACCTCTTACAGTGTGGTAGCAGTGTTCATGTATGTCTAACAAAATCCAGTCAGCTGCCTCTGAAGGTTTTGGAAATGCAATGTCCGTACGCCAGTGGTAACTGGGTGGTTTGTGTCGCGCACTCTCGGATCTACGAGAACAGCGCAGACGGAGCGCGGCGTCGCTCACGTGTCCCAGAACTCGCACGTGGAGGGCGTGGAGTCGTAGTAGAACTTGGTCTTGCGCACATAGGCCAGGCCGGACGGCATCTGCACCGCCTCGACTTGGTTCTCGGGCACGGAGGCGCGCGACGTGCTGGCCAGCTGCATGGGGCTGGTCGACGTGTCCACCAGCAGGTCATCTCCCATCTGAAACACAGCAACAGGTACCAGATAGTGAGCTAGTCGACGGCAAAGCTTCACTGTAGCGTGTGTTCATATACAACCACCAAACTTTCTGCTGTGTCATGGCTCAGCACTAAGGCCCAATGGCTATCAAAAAATTATAAGGTTACTCGAGATATCTGAGCCCAGGGGTAACTGAGAATAATTTCATTTGAGATGGTTGGCAGAACTGAAGAACAATGGCTTCTCCTTTGAACAAGCAGTCTCACCTAACTAAGTGTTGTGGTTTTCGTGTGGCTTTTTTTTTTTTTTTTTTTTTTTTTTTTTTTTTTTTTTTTTTTTTTTTTTTTAATCAATTTTGTACTGCTGCATTTCTATAGGTAAGTGATGTAATCCTTACTTTACTGAGCACTACATGTCTACTGTAAGTATTATCACTGTGATAGGTATTTTAGCACAGAGGGACAACAGTCACTTGAAACATTACTGGCAACATGTCTTCTCCTTTATTTTGTTAGTCTGAGGTGGTGGCCCAGTTACCCCCAAAAATTTTCAATAGTGGGGTAAGGGGGCCAGGTGCTTGGGGTATCTGGCCCCCCTAAGACCCATTTACCCAAAGAACATCCATTTTACCCAAGTATATAATAATTATTGCTTCTTTTTAATTCATTACTGAGATAATGTAATAATACTCATGAAGAGAAAAAAATGTTCAAAGGTTTGTATAGCTTATGGCACTTAACTACTGGGTCATCTGTCCCTAAACTTACAAACTACTTACGAACTAGCTAATACTAAGGATGGCACAAATATCCATGCCCGAGGTGGGATTCAAACCCCCGACCGTAGTGGCCGTGCAGACCGTAACTGGAGCGCCTCAGTCCCCTCGGCCACCGAGGCCGGCCCTGATGAAGAGACAAGTGAATAAAATAACCAGTTATCCGTATGTGGCAGTAACGATGATCACTATTTTATCAGTTATTCCGACGAAGAAATAATTGAACAAGTCGTGAATTCAATACAAGTAGATGAATATTGTGTTATGAAACTCTATCGAAAATCAAAAGTAAATTTCAGGCTTTACGTTGCAAAAGTGACAAACCAATCAAATGTTAGATATGAAGTCATGTTATTCAGACGTCTTTTATGAAAAAAGGGGAAGAGGCATGTATTACCGAAAATGGTATAGTAAGAAAGCTGTCAAAGCCTCTTAAAAGCAGCTGTGCTCGATTCAAAGGCATGATTAGCTTCACTGATGATATTATTGACTAATGAACATTTTATAACTTTTTAGCAAGATATAATTAAATGTTAATAACTGAATTAGGGCTATTAATTTTACTTGTGTAACTGTAACTCTTGCTTCATAATAAAAGTCGAGTTATTCAAAAATTTGAATTAATTTCACAACCAGTCATTCTGTAGAGGTTCACTTGCATTATCGATAACTCGACCACCCCCTATGGGGGTAATTGGGCCCATTGGTCATTTTCTTTCTTTTCCCCTTCTCAGGTTTAAATATAATGCAGATTTCATTCTGTGATAACATATTTGTATGGTAAGACACTGGACTCGCATTCAGAAGGATGGTGGTTCAAATCCACCTCCGGCAATCCAGATTTAGGTTTTCCGTGATTTCCCTAAATCACTCCAGGCAAATACCAGGATGGTTCCTTTCAAAGGGCACGGCCGATTTCCTCCCACATCCTTCCCCGAAAATCCGAGCATAAGCTCCGCCTCTAATTCCCATGCTATCGACGGGATGTTATACCCTCAGCTTCCTTTCGTTTCAACATATTTGTAGGTAGGATGTTGTATTATAAGAAATATGTTTTAGATGGTAATTTAACGTATTAGTACTTCCTAGACTAGTATTAAGTTAGGAACTACACACTCATGTTGTAATATCATGGCCCAGATGTCCCAACTGGCCTTAACCCTTATTGCACTGTGTATATTTAAATATACATGTTTTCAGAACTCTATTCAAGCTCACGTAATGTAACTGTGCCATTCAAGCACAGTGTATACTTCCATGCTTCTCGCATATCACAGCAGATGGCTGAATCTGCTTACAGTAGCTGAGTAAATGTTCGCAGGACTGTTGGTATGTTTAGAAGAAGCAGTGAGTCTCCTGGTGTGCATTGTTTGAATTTATTTATTCATGAATGGAGTCTCTCAGAGCTTTACTTTTTCTGTGTTTCTCTAGCGAGAATCTATACAACCTATAACTGTATTGTTTCTTTTGAAATAATATTTCCATGGTTTTTATACAAACTTATATGTTTGTATAACTGAATGCTGTGTGCATAAAGGTAAACGCTAACTATACCTGAAGGAAATATGGAAACCCAGAACAACTGAACAGAGTGAGAAACAATGAAAAACCAGGGAAGATGCACTCTGTTTAATTGACTGCATCAGCTTCTGGACATAATGTGATTCTTGTGAATACCCAAAGATTGCGAAGGTGTACAACAAGTTTATGGAAGCTGTTGACACTATTCCCTCCTTTTTAGCTCTGTACATAACGAAAATCATGTCAAAGAAATATTACATAAGACTTTCTTCCATTTACTGAACATGAGTTGTGTTATGGCTCGGCTACTTTACAATAGAGCCTGCGCTGAAACTAGTATTGAAGAGAAAACACAGATGGCTTTGTTTGATTTCAAGTTTGATTCTGCTGAATCCTTATACTGGTCAGTAAAACTATCCACGAGACAATCGCTGGGTAGCTCACCAGACAATAACACAAAAAATAGAAGGCAGCCAAATGCTGATATCAGGAAGGACCGAGTTGATCACCGGATTAACTACAGTGGAAAATCTGCCAGGTGTAAATATAATAAATTTCAAAAAAATTACAAACGTAATGTGTTCAAAATGTGACATCTATTTCTGTTTTGTACAAGTTAGAAATTGTTTCTATAATTTTCACAAGGTATAAATTCTGGAATTATGTAATTGCAAAACAGTAACATTTTTGCCAACTGATGTATACCCAACAATTCTAATGCTTTTCATTTTCTTAAATAAATACATATTACTTTAAAGTCTTATTATTTATACTTTAAAGTCTTTAATTATTCTTGTGCAATAGAGGATTAACATTGAACAAATGTAACAATGGAAAATCCATAATGGAATGTCAATATCAGGTGATACAAACTTGTAACATTTCTACACGTTGCACATTCCATATATCGCGATAAGCAGTTAGCATTGCCAACATTACCGACGCAACCAGTTACCTTAAGTAAAAGTCTACCACCAGTAGTGTAATTTGTATTATTCTTATACTCTCTTTAAACTGCTATGGTTCACCTACATTTACTGTAAAATTTGAAAGTTTAGTTACGGAATTTGTTAACCTTTGGCATTTCGCCATTATATATTGTGCTTTGATACTTTCATAAATAATAATCACAAATACTACGAATAAATTAGATTTAGTTATGAAATATGATGTTCTCATAAATTCATTTACCTATATAAATATAAAAATAACACATACTGTAACTATTGCACAACATTATTGCATATTTACCTTGCTTTTTAAATATATTAGAGCAGACCGTCTTTCATCTATCACTGCATTCTAAATCAAATATGTAATACTATTTTGTCACTATTTTCAATCATATGTCAGATACAACGAAATTATTACCAAAATTAATAAAAAATACTATGATACTAATCAATTATGTATTTAGTGAATTCCAAAAACTACAAATTGAAACACATTAAAAGTACGAGTCTAAATAATAGTACACCAAAAAAAATTACAAACTATTGACCTACACACGTTAAAATCGTAAAGATAATAAATTCAGTAAGTTTAGTATGTAAATTTAAAAAGTCAAATGAAAGCTTGTTATTTGGATATCTTGTTAAATCCAATTACTGTAAAATAATTAATTATTACAAAACAAATGGTAAAATAAAAAATATGACCTATTTCAAGAGAGGAATGAAATGTTTAATTAAAACTGTAGAACTCTATCATTATGTTTACTTTGCGGACCTAGCTTACTAGCAGAATGAGAAGCCCTGTTAAGACTCTTGGACTATCCGTCATAGTGTATGGCTGTTTTTGTCTGTGGGACATAGTTTCTTTAGTATTTTCATTAAATTGCAAAGTGATCAGCGTTTATAGTAGTAAAAGTATAATCTCAAGACTCTTTGTAAAGTTTATTTACATCAAAGCTTCATTCCTGTTCCTGAACTTCTTAATACTACCACTGGTAAAATATAACTGCAGACTGAAAAAGATTACTAGCTGACTACAGAATCAAAGGTAAGTAACAGACTATTTGTTTTTTTTAACTTGTATACCCACCTGTCCCATGTGCCCAGTGAAGTTTAGTTAGCTCACAGTACCCGAGTGATTCAACGTGTAGTACATGCCATAAGGAGCGGCAAACGGGGTAATAGTGAACTCACCGTAAAGATGATAGCTGAGAAGCTGATAGGCACGTGAAACAATCACATTCACACAAATTTTCGGCCATGGCCTTCATCAGAAAAAGAAACACATGCATTTACACAGTCACTCATACATAACTAGGCACATATGGCCACACATGACATGGTTGTCATGTGTGCATAGTTATGTCTAACGAGGTGACCTTCCTTTCTCGGAATTTCAGTTTGGGATGAGATTTCGCATGTTAGTAGTACACATCAAGGGTGTCTCCTCATAAAAGCTTTAAAGCAGACTATCCAGAAAATTAAGAAAATGAGCTCAACTAAAATCTATGTTATATACTACTCATTGAATTACGTGCATCAGTGTGGCGAAATATTTCAGGCAACAGTGTGTCTGTCTTGTGGGTGATCAGAGTTCCATCATATCTGAGGAAACTATTTTATTTTTTAAATTTCTTTTAAAAATTATAACAATTTTAAGTAAAATTAATGATATAAAATATTATCAATTACATAATAAAGAACATTATTTTATTTATGAAATGAAGGTTGAGGCTAGTTAAAATTTTAATTATAATATTTTATTTTAAAAAGTTGAATAATCCTAAATGCATTTTACAATTAATGTAGAAAAATTAAACCAATAATACTATGTCCATGACAATTTTATTACAAAATTAGGAGATATTATAAGCTGTGAAAAGATTAAAAATTATGAAAGTAATAAATAAAAAGGTTTCCTAAAGGTTTCCTAGATCGTTCACATGACACGTGAACACTCTATACCTGAGCTATTCGACCGTGCTGCAGCACAGCCTTCTCTGACAAGTCAGTCAGTTTATATATATATATATATATAAACTGCGCTAAAAACGTTAGAGCCTTTTTCTCGGGAATTTAATAGGTAGGGCGCTTTGTGAGGTGTATGAGTTGAAACCCTTGAGGTACGGTAGACTACTAATCCTGCGAAGTCACACCCTGCAGTGATTTTACAAGACCAGAACGTCTACTTGTAAGTCATTGTGTGAATGATTGAAAATTTGTCCCTATATACATGGTATTGTAATTTATTACCTGTTTAGTACCTACTCCATTTGCAAAACATTTCGCGGAGAGTTTCTTAATATTTCACTCAACCAACATGAAAATTATATTACTGTAGGATACACAGTCATGAGAAATGTCATAAGAAATAATCTGCATGGAAGCTTAACTGAAATGTGTGGGCTAGAAGGGTAGAAGGTGTGGACAGAGGGATAAGAAGGAGACAGACTAACATAAGACGGAACACACACTTGGACAACAAAGGGAGCAGCCGCCACTATTTAAATAAATACTTTTTAATATGCGGTGTCTCAAAAGAAATTGTTGTGTCAAAATAGCACTTATATAAACAAAATCATTATTTATTATTGAATATAGAGATTAGGAATTTATTTCTAGAAAATAATGCCGTGAAAATGTAATACAGCACGCCTACGGCATTTATTTAGACCATGAACAAAATCTTATAATTCAGGTATCAAAAAGTGATGTCGTCACATAACTTTCCGAATTCACTGTAACCGTACAACCGCTATCGTTCTAGAGAAACTACCGACCAGGTATTACTCCTGTTTAGGAGTCGTTGCACCACAGTTACGGCAATTATGCTTACCCACGTGTCTATTCGGGTGAAAATGACCTAAAACGGGATGATGTTAAATGACTATATGCACATATAAAGAACTTGTACGATTAAGTATGAAGTGGTTAGGATAGTTAGGAAAAGACCGATTGACAATGTCCTCAGATTTGGCCGTTCTTGCTGATCCTGGTAGCCCTGATTATTGTTTGACCACTGTTGTACCGGACTCCTCGAGCTTTTTGATCCAATTCCGGATAAGGGCATCATGTACATATTGACATACACGATCACTTGCTACAGTCAACAAATCATCGTCTTTGTAAAATTGTCGCACACAGAATGCTTCGGACATGTCCTAAAGAACGGAAATAATTGTATATAAGCTCCAACACCATCCCCATGAACCACAGACATTGCCGAGGTGAGGTGGCTTGCGTGCCTCAAGGATGCAAATAGGCGTACCATAGGTGGTTCCTGAAGAGGGGCAGCAGCCTTTTCAATAGCTACAGGAACAACAGTCTTGCTGATTGACTGAGCTGGTCTTGTAACATCAGCTAACGTGGCTTCGCCATGCAGTTACTGCGAACAGCTGAAAGCAAGGGGAAACTACAGTCGTTACTTCTCCCGAGAACACGCAGCTCTATTGTATGACTATATGGGTAAAATATTCCGAAGAAAAAAGAGTTCCCCATTCTGATCTCCGGCGGGACTACTCAGGAGGATGTCGTCATCAAGAAAAACAAAACAGGCATACTACGGGTTGGAGCGTGGAAAGTTCTAACCCTTAATCGTGCAGGTACGCTAGAAAATTTGAAAAAAGAAATGGATAGGTTAAAGTTAGATACGTTAGGGATTCGTGAAGTTCGGTGGTAGGATGAGCAGGATTTATGGTCAGGTGAGTACAGGGTTATCAATACAAAATCAGTTGGTGGTAACGCAGGAGCAGGTCTGATAATGAATAAGAAAACAGGAATGCGGGTAAGTCACTATGAACAACATAGTGAACGCGTTATCGTAGTAAAGATAGACACGAAGCTAACACCAACCACAGTAGTGCAAATTTATATGCCAACTAGCACGCCCGATGATGAGGATATCGACAAAATGTATGAGGAGATAAAAGAAATCATTCAGAAAGTTAAGGGAAACGAATACTTGATTGTGATGGGGGTCTGGAACTCGGTAGTAGGAAAGGCAAGAGAAGGAAATGTAGTAGGTGAATATGGACTGGGGAAAAGGAATGAAAGAGGATATCGCTTGGTAGAATTTCGCGCAGAGTACAATTTAATGATCACCAAACCTTGGTTTGATCATCATGAAAAAAGGCTGTACACGTGGAAGAGACCAGGAGGCACTGGAAGGTACCAGATTGACTTTATAATGTAAAGAATAGATTTAGAAACCAGGTTCTAAACTGTAAGACATATACAGGGGCAGATATACACTCTTGTTATGGTTATGAACATAAATTATTGGTTATGAACTGCAGAAAGGTAGAAAGATTAGGAGACAGAACCTGGACAGATTGAAGGAAACAGAGGTGGTTGAGAGTTTCAGGGGGAGTATTAGGCAAAGATTGGCTGAAACGGGGGAAAGTAGTACAGTAGAAGAAGAATGGGTAGCTCTGAGAGATAGGGTAGTGCAGGCAGCAGAGGACCATAAAGGCAGGACAAGGCCTAATAGAAATCCCTGGATAACACAGGATATACTGAACTTAATTGATGAGAGGAGAAAGTAAAAATATTCAGCAAGTGAAACAGGAAAAAGGGAGTACAAACGTCTGAAAAATGAGATTGACAGACAGGAAATGCAGACTGGCTAAGCAGGAGTGGCTAGAGGAGAATTGCAGAACCGTAGAAGAATGCGTAACTAGGGGAAAAATAAATACCGCCTACAGGAAGATAATGGAGATATTTGGAGAAAAGAAAAGCAGCTGTATGAATATCAAGAACTCAGACGGAAAACCAGTACTAAGCAAATAGGGGAAAGCTGAACTGTGGAAGGAATATATAGAGGGCCTATACAAAGAAATAAACTTGAAGGCAGTATTCTAGAAATGGAAGACGAAGTGGAGGAAGATGAGATAGGATATATGATACTGCGAGAAGAATTTGACAGAGCGCTGAAGGACTTGAGTCGAAACAAGGCCCCTGGAGTAGATGATATTCCGTCTGAACTGCTGATATTGTTAAGAGAGCCAGTCGTGAAAAGATTGTATCACCTGGTATGCAAGATATATGAGACAGGGGAAATACCCTCCGACTTCAAGAAGAATATCGTAGTTCCAATTCCAAAGAAAGCAAGTGCAGACAAGTGAATTTCAGAACTATTAGT
Organism: Locusta migratoria; assembly: GCA_026315105.1. NCBI lineage: Eukaryota > Metazoa > Arthropoda > Insecta > Orthoptera > Acrididae > Locusta > Locusta migratoria. Next base: position 357,795,396 of record CM048748.1, read on the forward strand.
TTAATAAATCATGGTTGCAAAATACTAACACGAATTATTTACAGACTAATGGAAAAACTTGTGGATTCCGACCTCGGGGAAGATCAGTTTGGATTTAGGAGAAATGTAGGAACCTGGGAGGCAATACTCACATTATGACTTATCTTAGAAAATAGGCAAATGAAAGGGAAACCTACGTTTTTAGCGTATGTCGATTTGGAGAAGGCTTTTGATAATGTCGACTGGATACACTATTCCAAATTCTGAAGGTAGCTGGGGTAAAATATAGAGAGCGAAGAGTTATATTCAACCTATACAAGAACCAGATAGCGGTTATTAGATTCGAAGGGCAAGAAAGGGACGCAGAGTTTGGGAAGGGAGTAACACAGGGTTGTAGCCTTTCCGCCAATATTGTTCAATCTGTACATTGAGCAGGCAGTGAAGGAATGGAAGGAGAAGTTTGGAGAGAGCATTAAAGTGCAGGGAGACGAAATAAAAACAATGCGATTTGTCGGTGACATAGTAATTCTGTCAGAGACCGCAAAAGATCTGGAAGACCAATTGAATGGAATGGGCAGTTTCTTCAAAGGAAGATATAAGATGAACATTAACAAGACTAAAACGAAGGTAATAGAATGTAACGTCAGAAAATGAGGCGATGTTGAAGGAATTAGATTAGGTAATGAGACAATAAAAGTAGTAGATTGTTATTTGGGTAGCAAGATAACTTCTGATGCCGAAGTAAAGAAGATATGAAATGCAGAATGGCTTTGGGAAGAAAAGCGTTCCTAAAGAAGCGAAAGTCCTTTCTGAAAGCATTTGTCTGGAGTGTAGCATTGTATGGGAGTGAAACGTGGACGATAAGTTCAGATAAAAAGATGATAGAAGCTTTTGAAATGTGGCGCTACAGACGAATGATGAAAATTAGCTAGGTAGATCACGTAACTAATGAGGAGGAGCTTAACGGAATCGGGGAGAAAAGGAGTTTCTGGCATATCCTGACTAAGAGAAGGAATAGATTGGTTGGACACATTCTGAGACATCAAGGAATTGTCAACTTAGCATTAGAAGGTAGTGCATGGGGTAAAAATCGTAGAGGGTGACCGAGGGACGTATACAGTCTGCAGATTCAAAAGGATGTAGGTTGCCGAACGTATTGTCAGATGAAGAGACTTGCACAGGACAGGGTAGAGTGGAGAGCTGCATCAAACAAGTCTGTGGACTGAAGACCACAACAACAACAACAACAACAACAACAACAACAAGCTCCAACAGGCAATGTAGACGCATACAAACGAGCGATCCATTGAGGGAATCCAGTAAATGTCCCGGGTAAGAGGATCTAATGGGTAGAGGGGACTGTCATCGTAGTGTGTTATAAGTTGAGAATATAGGCGGGAGACAAATGTTGTTCAAATGTTTATTAAGCTTATGGGACGTAACTACGGGGTCATCAGTCCCTAAACTTACAAACTACTTATGAACTACTTACGAACTAGGACGGCACAAATATCCATGCCCGAGGGGGGATTCGAACCCCCGACCGTAGTGGCCGTGCTGACCGTGACTGGAGCGCCTCAATCACCTCGGCCACCGCGGCCGGCAGGCGGGAGACGAAGCGTTCCTCAATAGCCTAATTGGTCAAACGTGGCATCAAGCCAGCCGCGGTGGCAGAGGAGACAGAGGCGCTCCAGTCACGGTCTGCACGGCCACTACGGTCGGGGGTTCGAATCCCCCCTCGGGCATGGATATTTGTGCCGTCCTTAGTATAAGGTAGTTGATAAGTAGTTTGTAAGTTTAGGGACTGATGACCCCGTAGTTAAGTTCCATAAGCTTAACAAACATTTGAACATTTTTGAATTGGCATCAATCAGCAGAACGTCGTCAAGCTACATAACGGTTTACGATTTTCTTTTCACAGCAGACGTACCCTTCCCCAAAACAAAAAGTAACATAATCAACTGGGTAAATGGGATATTGGTCCACAACATTTTTACAAAATCAGATATTAAAATCGAATATTTCTGGGTATACCTTACAACGGAGCACCACAGGCTGGTGGAAACAAAACATTACAAGAAACATTACGCAAATTTCTTAATAAACACCTACACATAAAACGTAAAGAAGGAAATTTTATTTTAATAAAATACTTGTATATCTGTTAGAAAGCCGTATTTACATCACTTCAATGTTTTACCTTTTCTTCAGTTCAAGAGAAAGCTATATGTTTCCATAGTGAGGACAGGATATTCCCCCCTTTTACCAAAAGATCGGAGATGATTTTAAATTCCGTTGGTTTTTAACAGTTAATATGCCAACATTACCAAGAGGAAATATTTTATGTTGAACACACCAATGGAGCCATAATACCTTTCAGTTCAACTTTAAGTGGAAACCAGAAGAGTTTTTCTTTATTGGAAGAAGACATTTCTTTATTTAAGAAGACACGATTGTCTTTTCCATAAGGCTTCGAAGCCTGCGCCGAGGAAAGCGATGTTTGGTGAGCGGAAGGACGGGCTAAAGGGGAGGATGGAAGCCCGACAAAGAAAAAAAAATGGTTAAGGTGACTGCTCACCCGAAGTGGTAAATCCGGGTTCGAATATCGGCCCAGCACAAATTTTCAACTTCGCCGTTGAATTTACTTCGATGCCCTGCAACGGTCGAAATGTTTCACTATTTAGAATTCGGATAAAACAGTCTTTGCGAGACATCCATAGTTGTCGCTACAATTTCTCAAGTTGAATAAATCCGCTCTAGTTGTATACTATCCTCCTTTATTTGGATAGATTCGCACACGACTGGTTTAGGGATATAGATCCCGTCTTCAAGTGCGGATTGATTACCAAAGAATTCCACAGCGATATTAAAAAAAATGTATATTCCGAAATCTGTTGTGCACGATTGTATACAAATAAAGAATCACAGTAATTCAACCGGAGCGGATTTATTGAGCATGACATTTGCTACGTCACTGGACATAAGGGAAACGTCGATGGTAAACATAGAAGCTTTCGATTTTGGAACTAAATAATATTGAAAATTTAGTAGATCGGGTAACTAACAAGGAAGAATTAATAAACTGGGGGAAGAAAATAAATATACTGCATTACTTGACTTAGAACACGAATGAATTGGTAAGACTCGTCTCAAGTTATCAAGGAATCGTTAACATGGTAACGGAATCAAATTTGGGATAGAAACATTGTAAGGGTTAACAAGTAGACACATTCAAAGTGACACTGGATTTACGTTTATATACCAACATAAAAAAAACATTTTATTGTTAAAAATCACTAGTGGGCTGCAGGCGAGAATTAGTCGTCTCGCAGTGGCAGTAAGTCACGACTATCGATCGTGACAAATTAGCACGTATCGTGACACATTAAGATAACAGCGAGTTGTTGACGCAACGCTGTGATTTATGATCGATACGTACCGTCCAGTCGACTGGTGTGACGACGCGCAGCCTTTCTGTGAGCAGCAGTGAGTCAATCACCCGGAGTATCTCACTGTAACAGACAACACATTTGGGATCAAGGTCATGAGAATATTACAACAATGATAAAAGTAATGCCAGTGAAATGACATCTCTTTGATGTACGTTGCGTGTGCATGTATATGAAACACCATCAAACTGCTCTTAATCATATGCCTCGTTATATACAAAGCCTTGGATCCGCGATATATTCCTATTCCTCCAGTTGTCTTTTCCAATCACTGTCTTGAGCACCAAACTGATTTATAAAGACGGTTCTATGCAAGATCGTAAAGTGGGGAGAGGACAAAAGACAACCGCTTAGCTATGTGTGCGTTGAGTTACTATGGAATGGCAACAGAGCATATTTCCACTTGATGTTTGCTATAAGCATTATAAGTGTTAGAAATTAGTCCCAGAAAGACAACGGTACTATTTATTGTGGCTTCCCTAGTATATTTAAACTGAACCAAATCTTAATTTTATACCATTGAAACAGCTTGTATTTAAAATATGGGCTATTGTAATTATTTAAGTTTGTAATATAGTAACGACATTGAAAAGATGTACCAAACAGTATATTAGTTCGTCTGTCCTTCTTTACAGCACTTTTGAATATATGTCGAGGCATGTCTATTGTAAAGTACAGTAGTGACTGAAACAGTACTGTGAGCCAGTTGCAGAAAAACAAATTTCCCCACATTTCCTCTTCGTAAATATAAGTTTTTAAAATAGCATACGGTGTTTATTGCCTTTAAATGTTCATGCGATTTTCGTTTACAAACTGACTTAGAACTAAATATGTAATCTGTATGACACATATGGGCCTACAAAACTCTATTTAATCACGTTTGGTGATCACTTTCAATAAACTGTATATTGGGTAAACAGGCAGTTTAACTGAACATGAGCGTAGCTGCAGATTATGGTAGTGATACTCAACATTTTCAGATCATATACTGATGGTAGGACATAGATACCAAGTCCCCACAGAAGTGCCACATTTAACCAACAAAGGTGGAACTGATGATCTAGCTGTTTGGTCTCTTCCTTCCAGCAAGCAGCCAACCAACTAACGTAACCAACAAAGGTAAAAAACCTAACTTATTAGAAGCACATGAAGCGACCAAACATCTTGCTAAAAGTCCCCTCTGGTTCTAAATGATCAAGTGCAGTTGAGCACATTCCCACTATTTTCACATGATGCAACTCAACGAACCCCCTACAAACTTTTATTTTGTTTATATTTGTATACCAAATTAACGATCAAATAATACTACACTAATATGTACCATGTTTACCCGGCAAAACCCAATGTTAAAACAATATAACGACTGAAATAACTAACTGAATTAATTGTACGGTATTTAAATGCAATATATTACGTAAACTGTAATCACAATATTAAAAAACTGTTTAAAGCACATAAAAAGTAACGAGTGTTCGTTTTGACACTTCTAAACATAGGTTTCGGTCCCAAAAATTTGCCATATTAAGTATTTTAGACATGTAATAAGTATCACATTGAAATTTTGTAAATCAAATGTCGAAAAATGATAACAAGCAAGTCTACTGAAAGTCATATGTAACGTGAGATGAATGTGAAAACGTTTCAACTAATTTCATAACCAGAGTGCCTTTGCATAATGGTTGGTAACCTAAGAACTAGCATTTCTCGTCGACGCACGGAGTCACGGAGTTCTCATTAAAAACAGGACATCGTTTAGCTCGCATAAACTGGGTGGGGGAACATCAGCATTGGAAAAAATGTTCAAATGTTTGTAAACCTTATGGGACTTAACTGCGAGGTCATCAGTCCCTAATCTTACAAACTACTGATGAATTACCTCATACTAAAGACAGCACAAACATCCATGCTCGTGGGAGGATTCGAACCTCCGACGCGGGAGGGCGCGCGAACTGTAACGTGGCGCTCCAGACCTCTCGGCTACTCCCGCGCGGCTCAGGATTGGAGTCGTGACGAATGGCGCCGAATTGTGTTCATATATGCGTTAAGATTTTGTGTTCATCCCGACAGTCGCCGTTTCTTCATCTGGAGAGGACGTGGAACTCGGAACCATCCTGCTTACGTGCAGGAAACATCGCCATATCATGTTGGTGGACGAATGGTGTGGGCAGGAGTCAGTATTCGTTCAACTGTTCAGAGGTGTAGACACGAGATGCTTCCATCTTTTATTATGCCCTACGCTGGTGCCATAGGACGTGGGTTCTTTCTGGTGGATGATAACGCTTGTTCCAATAGGAATGCAATACTTGGAGCTGAGGGAATTGAACGAATGGAGTGGCCAGGTTGTTCACCGGACATAAACCCGATTCAGCATGCAGTACCTCCCACAATGGTTGAATATGGCAGTTATGGCAAAAGGACCAAATATCCATCAAGGTCCGATTGATAACTTCACACCGTGCCACGCTGGTGTGCAACTACACTCGCCGTCTGAGGTGATCACAGAGCATATTAGAGGGCAACAAGAATGAGTTTCTTACTATTATGGTAGCCGCATGGTGCCTCGCTCTTAATTAAACGGCATGTAAACCTCAAGTAAAGAGTTGAGACAGCAAAATATCGTACTGTATCACACACAAATTACAATTGTAACCAATATCTGAATAAAATAGACTATAATACGTAAATTGTGTATGGTATCTAATATGATCACCTAATTGTTTTGAACATAGTAATTATACTAGAAAAAATGATCGGCAGTGAAAGTTGTGTTCTGGAATTTGGAAACAATTATCTAATTACAATTTATTGATAAAGGAGGGGACGGAAGAAGGATTAGGAAAGTAAGGAATGACAATGGCTGCATTAGGGCATTAAAATGAATCAATGGCGACAAAAAAATGTGAGCCGGGTCGGGAATCGAACCTGGGTTTCCCACTTCGGGCCAGCGGTCCCCTTGGCTATGTACTCGCCGTTCCGTCCGTCTCAAATTCCCACAAGTCGCACGTTATGGCTGTAGCGCCCCTATCGTTCATGACATCTGAAACTCGCCATTACGGATCCCGTGCGGGGTCGAACGTATAACCGCATCTGCGGTGAAGTAAGTGAAGACAACGCCGTCTTCGCTTGGAAATACTTATTATATTGGTGTGGTGTCTGTTCTTTCAGACATGTCCGAAAGACCAGAGACCACACCATTATAATATCTATTTATCGTATGAATTACAGTGTTATTGTAATAAACCAAAATTGGATTTACAACGTAATTTGGATTATTTATACCACTCTGCCCCGTTTTCCGCTACTTTCTCCTTTGAGTTACATTAAGGTCATTTTTCACCATTACCATGAAATCTGAAGTAAGTTGATTTGATTTGATTTTCTCAGGGAAGCCAAAACAGTATTGGTCCAACCCGCCACTGCCCGCACCGAAACTAAGTTTATTGACTAAGTTTATTGTGCGGTATCACTCCCTGTATATCTAGTAAAGCCAACCAATGCCCTTGAACAGTGCAAGAAGTCCCTTTACCAGTTCTTTATTAGACACCATTTCTTCGGGTCTGGCTGTTCCAAATGTTCTGTGCCTTTTACTCTCCAATGCAATGTATTCGAAGATTAGATGTGATGCAGTTTCATCACCGTCATCACAGATCCTATATTTAGGGTCCTCTTCTGTTATTCCCATTGTATGTAGGTGTTTTTTGAAATTCCCATGGCCTGTCAGCAATCCAATTAGAAGATTAGATGTGATGCAGTTTCATCACCGTCATCACAGATCCTACATTTAGGATCCTCTTCTGTTATTCCCATTGTATGTAGGTGTTTTTAGAAATTCCCATGGCCTGTCAGCAATCCAACCATGAGTCTAATCTCTCTCCTGTTCAGGCCCAGGATTGCAGAGCTTCTTTTAAAACATGGCTTTGGCATCATTACCTTGCCATGTTTTTGTTAATAGACTTTGGTCCAATATTCTACGTGCTGTCTTCTGAGCCAGTTACGTAGCTCCAATTTGATCATTGCCTTGGTGATTGTCAGGATAGGTTCCGGTCCAATAAATGGAGTCTCTGCCCTCATCCTGGCTAATCTGTTCGTTGCCACTGATCCCCGAGTGGCCATGGACCCACAATAGGTTTACTCTATTGCTTTCCCCTAGCTCCACCAGAACCCTGTGACATTCTGCAACAATTTTAGACCTTGTTGCAGGAGCTGCCAGAGATCTCAGGGCTGCCTGGCCATCTGAATAGATATAGATGCTACGGTCTTTGTAGCACCTACGGAAATTCTCCTCCACACACGCCCTGATGGCAGTGATTTCGGCCTGGAATACTGAGGCCAGTTTCCCCAGAGGGATGACGTCCTCCAGTCTTGGCTGAACCCCTTATACCCCGACCCTGAAGTAAGTTACTGACTTTTGATTTCTCCTCTCGGGATAGCTCCCACGAGGGCAAGAGGAGATGGACAAAGCAATGGAACCCCTCCCCCCCCCCCCAGGGGGCTCACGGTTCTTTCGTAAGTACTTGCATGCCGAGTACGGCGCCACGAGCTAATGCAGCCTTCCTTCCTTCTTCACTTCCCGGACTGCATTTCATTTCCCCATCTTCTCCTTACCTATCGTCACTCCTTCCGTGATAAACCTAGCAGTCGAGTCCCCGTATCCCTACCAAACAAGCCAACCCAACCCCAGAGACGAGAGACGAAGATATGGGCAGGTATCTGGGGATGGAGGAGAGGTTGGGGGTAGTGCCAGAGCAGGTGGCGTGGCTTGGCTGACTCACTCGACGTTCCTGCCGGTGGTGTTGGGGTAGTACATGGAGAGGCGCAGGCGGCGGTCGGGCGCGATGATGAGCACGGCCCGCACGCTCACCGGCTCGCCGTCCAGGCCGCGCTCGGACTCGTCCAGCATGTCCAGCGCCACGGCCAGCTCGCGCGTCTCGTCCGCGATGATGGGGTACGGGAACTCCGCCGGCAGGTTGCGCGCGAACGCTCGGATGTCCTGTAGGGCAAACAAACCTGTGGTCACCACTCGAGACCTCCACCGACTCTCAATGGGTAGCGGAGGAAACCTTCCAGCACTCACTACATACAGTTAGTTACCAAACGGCTCAGCCAGAACGATGTGACTAAGGATTCCAGTCCAGCACTGTTTTCAATGGAGCGGGATTTTTGCTGGATTGCCTTCAATCCAGCGGGATCCCGCAAAGGTTATATATATATATATATATATATATATATATATATATATATATATATATATATATATATATATGCCTTGCATATCGTCATCAGATGGTGAACGGTTTTTTATATTAGAGATGGTGGTAGTAGAATTTGTGCATCTGTTATAATTACAAAAAAAAAGAAGTGAACTATGTGGCAAGCATAACTGACATAATAATATTGACTTAGGCCTAAATGTTGCTACTTACAATTTGTGTTATCCGTAAATTCATTGTCACAAATGGTAGCATGCGCACATTAATTGTGCTGCTATGCACTTCACACTTACTACACAGCATAACTGGTAGCATGCACATATTTATTGTGCTGCTAAACACTTTATACATGTTGTACTATACAGTTTCCACGCGCTATACAAATGTAAATACGGCGACTGGTTGCTGTCATTCAAGATACCTTTTTTTGTAGTCAATAAATATTCTTTAATATAATAAAGTATTTATTAAAAATCACACAACCCAACGATATCTTACTGCATCTGATTAATTATTTTGCTATCTGACTACTTATTTGTAACAATAATTTCAAGGACAATAGAAAATGTGAATATTTGCTAATTTTGTGGTCTTTGTATTCAAGTTAACTAAAACTATTAGTTCAGATATTTCTAAAAGGTAAATATAATCAGTCTTATTTACTGAGGGTTTTACAGTATCACATGAATATAGTCTACTAATTGTCTTAAATATAAAATAAATGTTTATAAATATAAAATAAGAAGTCACTTCTCGTTTTGGAGACGTGACCATGAAAAACAAATAACATCAATAGTTTCATCTCCCAATCTACTTCTTATAGAACTACATATATCGTGACAGGTCACCGCTGTTACAGTGCAAAACTGTGACAGAGGAACCTGTTAAAACTTATATTGCTCAAGCAATCCCCAGCCAAGCTAGGCGGAAGCAGGTCATCAGCTCTGTCGTAAATGCGACGCCAGTCTTTCGTGACGACAGCAGACGTTGCGTCGGCGAGTTGACAGCCCATAGTCAGCAGACTGTTGACTGCGACAGACGACAAGGAGAGCGAGAGGATATATTCGTCAGCTTGTAAACATTTCATAACTACACGTAACTCTGTCACAAGAGTGAATAAGACCGAGGACAAAGGGCTCATTCAGCGAATGCTGCACTCACAAGTAAAACATATTCGGTCATTACGAACTGCCCCATACATCATAGCTTCAGCCGATTTCTGTATATATACTCCCGCCTTTAGAAGTGTAACTTGGTTATTGGAATCGATGATGCTCAGGAGAGTAGTTGTCGAGCCAGTGATCTAATCACTGTATTCATCTTATATCTCAGATAGAGCAGTACAGACTAGTAGCCACTAGTCGCAACTAGAAGATGGAGTCCGGAGACAATTACTAACGCTTCGAACTGATGTTGAACCGCTGTCTATCGTCTTCACAACGCTGAGTATGGTTGCTGCCTGAAGCCAGCTCAGTCTTCATTGGTTGGTTTCCTAAAGGCCAACGATCCTGTCGACGAGCTAGCATTCTGCTGCTAACCCTGCCAGCCGATATCAAGAGTTCATCTGTCATCACAGCATCCGACTCCAGTGGTTCCAACCATGGAGCCACAAGCAGCGGCATAGACCGAAGGAGGGATCGAAATTTCCTCGTGGCAGTCTCTGCTTCGAGCCCCAGACGTCGAGGCACGGGCACCTCCGTCCGAACGGCACACCAGCCGGGGCATAGAAGACATGGCGAGACGGCGAGCTGACGCCACCTGCTGATTAGCTCTTGCCGAGCTAGTGCCTACACCACAAAATCTTGTATTCAGTTGAATAAACCTGTAAACTCAAATACCGTTTTACTAGCGTCCTCTGGCACTCCACCAGGTATCACGCCTCATCCTGACATAAAGCTGGAAACCTACCGCTCGGCCGCCAGCATCGCTATCATCCATCTACATCTACATGGGATACTCTGCAAATCGCATTTAAGTGCCTGGCAGAGGGTTCATCGAACCGTCATTATACTATTTATCTCCCATTCCATTCTCGAATAGCGCGCGGGAAGAAAGAACACGTGAATCTCTCTGTTCGAGCTCTGATTTCTCGTATTTTATTCTGATGATCATTTCTACCTATGTAAGTGGGAGTCAACAATATATTTTCGCATTCGGAGGAGAATGTTGGCGATTGGAGTTTCGCAAGTAGCCCACGCCGCAGTGATAAGCGCCGTTGTTTTAATGATTCCCATCCCAGACCCTGTATCATTTTCGTAACGCTGTCTCCCCTGTATTGTGACAACACGAAACGAGCTGCCCTTCTTTGGACTCTTTCGATGTCCTCCGTCACACCCACCTGATAAGGATCCCACACTGGGCAGCAATACTCCAAAAATGGACGGACAAGCGTAGTGTATGCAGTTTCTTTTGTAGTTCTGTTGCATGTTTTAAGGGTTCTGCCAATAAAACGCAGTCTATGGTTCGCCTTTCCCACTATATTATCTACGTGTTCTTTCCAATTTAAGTCTGAAGTAATAGTAATTACTAGGTATTTTGTGGAGTTTACGGCCTTCACTATTGATTGATTTATCTTGTAAACAAAGTTTAACGGATTTCTTTTCGTACTCGTGTGGACGACTTCACACTTATCATTATTTAGAGTAAATTGCCAATTTTTACACCATACTGATATCTTATTCAGATATTTCTGCAGTGGGTTTAGATCTTCAGATGATTTTACTAGACGGTAAATGACGGCGTCATCTGGAAACAACCTAAGAGAGCTACCCGGTACTTAGATTTTCCACTAAATCGTGCCAAAGCCGGACTTTCCGGCTACGAAGGATTTAGTAATAAGGTTTTGGCAGAGCAGTATAGATCACTGCTACCCCTGTGGTCTAACGCACCGCTTTCCGAGTCGGGGAGGCGTACCGGCCCTGGTTCAAATCCGCCCGGCAGATTAAAGAAGGGGATCGGAGTGCCAACCAGACTGGATGCGGTTTTTAGGCAGTTTTCCACATCCCCGTAGTTGAATACCGGACTGGTCTCAAAGTGCTGCCTCAGTTACACGAGTCGCAACCATTTCGTAAAACTTAACACTTTCACACATATAACAGTATACGCAGACATTTGGGGTACACATTTCCTCCTGGGGGGCATGGTGTGTAGACAGGAAGGGCATCTGGCCACCCCTTCAATTTGACCACACGCCAAATCCGAGTTTACAAAGCCGACCGTCCAAGTGTGGGAACATGGCTAAAGAGAAAGAGTGTAGATCACTGCTACACCCTTCAATCAAACAGAGATGATGCAACAGTTAGGATATCAATTTTAAAACCAAAAGATCTAAACGTCAAAACAAAAGTCGCGTTGTATCATTGTAATCTGATTATGCCAAATCTTGTGATAGAGGCACCTTACTATCGCTACTTCACAACCTTGACAATAGAACGAGATTAACAAGTAACTACGTAGACCTCCTATTACATCACGTTTATGCATATTCTGAACGTTGTGTCTCCCTGGCATGAAAGAATGTTTCATGCATTGCGGATGTGACTCAGAAGACGATGTAGTGAATACACTCACGTTCACGAAAGAGATGCTCTCTTCATGTTCAAATAATTCTTCTCAAATAATTCTCCTCCCACGGTACCTGTTAAATTCTGTGGATGGAAATGGAACACCACGATTCACGGAAATATTACTGGAAGACTTGAGCCAGCACAACATATTGAGGAAAAATACAGAGCGTTGTGAGTTTTTATACAGCATCATACAGCTACCATACAAGCCAAATTACCTCTTTGATAAATCTAGAGTGACACTGGAACGTGGTAACACTAGGCTTTTCCCTAATAAGACTGTAACTCGTATAATTCAGCTAACAATTCCTAAAGCTTTTTGCCTTTAAGAGAAATCACCATGTATGTCATCCAAACTAAGTGTATGTGTATCGCATAACTGATGAGGATATATTGAATAATACTAGGGACAAAGGATTATGGCTTAACTTGATTAAAATAAGGGATTGTTTGTTATGAAACATTCTGAGACATCAAGGAATAGCCAGTGTAGTCGATTTTGAGGAAATAGGGAGGGAGGGGGGGGGGGGGTGAAAAAAGATTGATAACGTGAGACGACTACAGGAAGTAGGTTCAAATTGATGTGGGCTGTAGTTGTTATTCGGAGGTGGACTGGCTTGCACAATATAGACTAGCGTAGAGCGCTAGGTTCCGTGTTATGTTTTTCGCGTTGTATTGGTGACACGTAAGAGAGGGGAAAAATGAGCCACATCTCACATTTTAATGAAGGTAAGGGATTACTGCATAGATTGATGGAGTGAATACATAGATAAAAAGTGTCTAATGATTGTCTAGAGCAGTAGTGACGGACGAAGTAACGGAATATTTGTGGGATGACATATCGACAGGGAGCAGCGTTAAAAAGAGGATCAATATCAATCATCGACACACGTTATAAGTTTGGTTCCCATATATGTGAGTGGCTCTAAGATTACTTCAGTAGTAGAAACCAGTGCGTTGTCCTCGCTGACGAGTGTTCGTCACAGATTGGGGTAACGTCAATTGGCATTCAAATGTTCGTAGAACTTATGGGACTTAACTACGGGGTCATCAGTCCCTAAGCTTACAAACTACATATGAACTACATTAAGGCTAAGGACGGCACAAATATCCATGCCCGAGGGGGGATTCGAATCCCCGACCGTAGTGGCCGTGCAGACCGTGACTGGAGCGCCTCAGTCCCCTCGGCCACCGCGGCCGGCGGGGTATCGTCAAGGGTGCCCAAGTGAAGTGTGATAGCACCGCTATTATTTTCTCTCTATATAAATGATGTGACGGACATCTGCAGCTGTTTTGTGATGATGCTGGGGTGTACAGGAGGGTGTCGTCATTGAATGACTGTAGTAAGATGTAAGACGATTTGGACCAAAAATTTAGTCGGTGTGAGGAATGGCAACTAGCGCAAAATGTGGAAAAATTTAAGGTGATGCAGTTGAGTAGGAGAATCAATACCGTAATGTTCGAATGCAGCATTAGTACTGTGCTGTTTGACAGTCGCATCAATTAAATACCTAAGCATAACGCTATATAGCGATGTGAAATATAAAGGCAGTCGTGGCGAAGGCGGATGCTCGACTTCGGTTTATTGGGAGAATTTTGGGAAAGAGTGATTCGCCCGTAAAGTAGACCACATATAAAACGTTTGCATGATCCCGTCTTGAATATTGCGCAAGTGTTTGAGATCCCCACCAGAAAGGTTTAAAGGAGGACATAGAGGTAGTTTTTCTGTGGCCTCCCTAAATCGCGTAAGACATATTTCTAAATCATTTCTTTGGAACGTGTACTGTCGATGTTCTTGTAGCTGCTTACACCCAAACCTTCAGATGTCAGACACTCAGATCCACACCAAATGTTGTATATCGATAGAGTATCAACCGAAACATCTATATAATTCCTGATTTTTGCTGCCGTCCAGTAGAACGTGCGTAAATTATAATAATAAGTAAAATCAAACCTACGGATTAGAGAAAAGCGTGTCTGTGAGGCGCAACCAAGTCACGCCACCGCGGGTTAGTTGGTAGCGCGTTAGCTTTTGGTGCAGAAGATCCTGGGTTCGGCCCCACCTCGCTTAAATTTTTTTTCATTGTTTAAACTACAGTACGTTGGAAATTGTTAAAAGGGGCAACGTGTTCCTCATATGTAAAAGGACTGTTTCCATTTTGTAGCAATGTGTTATTGGCAGTTTACTCTTGCTTCGTTTTATTTGAAAGTAGGGAACCTGTACAGTGTTATTACTTTAATTACGATTATTGTTTTTAACATTACTATTTTTTGTTAATTTTACTACTATTATTACTATTAATACAGCTGTATGTGTGATGCAGTGGTATTTTTTTTTATTCATATGTTTTGATTATGTTCGTTTATTCTGTGAAACTACGAATAAACCCTACGGATTAGCTACTTTCAAATGAAACGAAGCATGAGTAAACTGCCAACAACACATTGCTACAAAATGGAAACAGTCCTTTTACATATGAGGAACACGTTGCCCCTTTTAACAATTTCCAACGTACTATAGTTTAAACAATGAAAAAATTTAAGGCCTAGGGGGTGTTTGAACCCAGGACCCTCTGCAAGAGAATCTAATGCTCTACTTACTAACCCACGGAAGCGTGACGTGATTATGCCTCACAGATAGGTTAGTTGTTACTTATTATTATTGCTTATACACGTTCTACTGGACGACAGCACAAATCACGAATTATATAGAAGTTTCGGTTGATACTCTATCGATATACAACGTTTGGTACGGATCTGAGTGTCTGACATCTGAAGGTTTGGGTGTTAGATGCTCCCCCCCCCCCGCCTACCTCCCACACGCCGCTCCCCCTTCTTTGAGCCCTTTGATCATGTGTCAGATCTCTAATGACTACGTCGTCGACGGGTTGTTGAAGCCTCGCTTTGCTTCGTCTCTAGCTGCGAGCCACGACCAGGGCGGATGCACGTGGCTGCCAAAGGTGTCGCAAGCACACCTTGGCGAGACCTTGTCTGTCAGAGCAGACAGCGGCTGCTGTGGTCGGCCCACAGGTAACTTCAGACAGCGATGACTGGCCTCACAGCACAGTGCTCACAAATTTAAAACGATGACGCTGCCTCTTCCTGCTTGCGGCACGGTGTAACTTGAAATGCAGTGCCTCAATAACCGCTTTTATAAAGGATGAATTCATTCAGATTTGAGCAGTAATCAAGACAGGGTCAATTGTAACAAATCATTATATATATATATATATATATATATATATATATATATATATATATATATATGAATACGCGGACACGAAAATTGAAGTAGCCTAGCAATTTTTTAGGCAAATAAAATTTGTAGATGCAAACGTAGGCTTCCGCGGCTGTTGTCACTATCAATGAAATTCTTCTGGGTATGAAACCGCGTCGTCATTTTATAAATTCCACCGACGTTTCGGCCACTGTTGCAGGCGGCCTTCATCAGGGTCTGTGTTTGTAGAATTCGAAAAGAGGCATTGCCATAGATGTCCACAAAACAAAAGTCGTGTGCACGCTAGTGGCGCAGTGAAGAGCGGGGGAGGGGGAGGGCGCTAATTTTATTATTTTTATTGTTTTCAATTTTTATTTATTTAAACAGGTCGACACCAGAAACTGAAAATAGTACATGTGTAATAAATCTCAAAGGAACTAAAATTTGCCAGCTGCGGTGGCCGAGGGGACTGAGGCGCTCCAGTCACGGTCTGCAAGGCCACTACGGTCGGGGGTTCGAATCCCTCCCTCGGGCATGGATATTTGTGCCGTCCTTAGTATAAGGTAGTTGATAAGTAGTTTGTAAGTTTAGGGACTGATGACCCCGTAGTTAAGTGCCATAAGCTTAACAAACATTTTTGAACTAAATTTTGCCAAGCACAAGTGAAGGTGACAGTGGGTCGCCAACGCTATGCCGCCACTGAGAACGTGTGCTGCTGTCACTGTGAGCGGTTTTAATGCTCTGATGCTGCCGCTATTGTTACTGCTATGCTGATGCTACGAGCAGATTGTTCATGTGCGGCGACCCGCTGCTTAGGACGCCACCGAGTGGAATCTTATGAACAATTTTACACATAGAGTCATGTTAATTAAACTGTAAGAACCTTTCTCTTGGCTTTTTTATATCTTTCTACAGTACAAATAAGTCATATATTAATAAATTCAATAGGCTTTATTTTTAAATAAATTTAGCCCCCACACAGAACCAAATTCTGGCTGCGCCACTGGTGCATGCAGCCGTTGAGAGTATTTAAAGGCAGAAGAAGTTTTGATATCTAAAGGGGGTATTGGAAAACGATACCCCACGAGAGGTACAAAGCCCTGTACGGAGAAATTGGCGCCAACTGTTGTCCATGCGGCTGGCGTGCTCCTATAGCGTAACACTGGGCATCTGCATTAAAACGAGGTTATAATTACTATGAGACGGAAGAGAGAGTGCAGATGATATCGTAATGGCAAAAAATATGTAGTGGAGCACAGCATTGCTTAAATGAATGCTAGAGATACGGATACCAGCAGTCAACACGACGGAATCTGCATGTTCGTACACACAGGCTTTCATTTGCTTGCTAGCAGGAATGAAATCGTAATAAATGTCTCTTGAATTGAATATTCAATAGCTTTCTTAAATACTGTAAAACAAGCATCTATTGTTACCTTGAAATAACGTGCGTTAGGAAACCCCTACGGAGCAATAGGTTTATGACAAATACGTCACTGAAAGATCGGAATGAAAGGTGCAGTTATTAACATACATTACATTACGTTATATATTACTTATTAAAAGATTAAACTGAAAAACGATATAATTACTTTAACGTTATGGCACTTGACTTGCATCATGTTTATAGTACTTAAGAACTCATTTTGGATTCTCCATGCTTGTACTCTTGCTCCTGTATTGTAGCAATTTTTTTTGTCGTCGAAGTCGATTATGCCACTTCACAAATAAATAAAATAATAATAATAATAATAAAAACTCACCCCACCTAGAAATGCCTGGGAAGCACCTGTTTGATATGATATTAGTTGAATTTATTTCAGTACGTGAAACATCCCACTGTTTAGCTGACTCATACGGGAATGATTGAAAAAAACACCTTGCGACGTCCCCATCTGTTGACTCAGGGATCGAGACGTGATTGCACGATCCGTTACAGTCATGCGGATGCCTGTCATCTCGACTGCTAGTGATACGAGGCCGTTGGGATCCAGCACGGCGTTCCGTATTACCCTCCTGAACCCACCGATTCTATATTCTACGAACAGTCATTGGATCGCGACCAACGCGAGCATCAATGTCGCGATACGATAAACCGCAATCGCGATAGTCTACAATCCGACCTTTATCAAAGTCGGAAACGCGATGGTACGCATTTCTCCTCCTTAGATGAGGCATCAAAACAACGTTTCTCTACTCAAAGCCGGTCAACTGCTGTTTGTATGTGAGAAATCGGTTGGAAACTTTCCTCGTGTCAGCACGTTGTAGGTGTCGCCACCGGCGCCAACCTTGTCTGAATGCTCTGAAAAGCTAATCATTTGCATATCACAGTATTTTCTTCCTATCGGTTAAATTTCGCGTCTGTAGAACGTTATCTTCGTGGTGTAGCAATTTTAATGGCCAGGAGTGTATATTGAAAATTTTGAGCGTACCTACTTTGTAAACACAGTAGGTCTAATTGCGACCAGCGGAAGTATTATAATGATTATTTTATTGGCCAATAAACTGTAGGACAATCTTAATAGCTGTTAGGAATTACAGGCAAGTTATAGTGAGTGATATTTCCAGCTAGAGAAAGTACTAAACCGAGCGTATATTATTATTATTGCTCTAGGAAAGTGTTATAAATTTCAGGAGAAAAAGAACATTATGAAAATTGCTGCTCCTAGGTGAAAGGTGTACTCTAAGTTTAAGTCAATATACTTGGTTAAACGTTTAACCAGTGACTAAGTTTTATTTCCCTGAGATTCTGCACAAAAAATAAGTCCGCCCTACCGTCTTCATTCAATGGCTTAGTCGTTTTCTAGTAACAAATTCTTTTACGTTTGAGAGCAGGTTGTATACATGGTGCAAAGGCTAACAGAGAGAGTGGAACCCTTGGTACCCCCAATTTTTTATCTTTTATGATGAATAAAAATGGTCCGCTACAGCTTTTTTTCAATATATTAAAAATGACTTGATCGGTTTCGTGAGCTGTAGTCTCATCAGGTTTTATAGAATTAAAACTTTAAGCAATGGGTTCCATAAATCCTATCACGGTTAAAAACATTCCTTCATATTTATCGGACTATTATTTGATTTTACGTCTTACTCCATGACTTGTAATATCGTAATTTCAATTCATCAGTATATTTCTGATGCTGTACGAAGCAAACCTGAAAGTTTTTGGCTATGTGTATGGCAGCGTTATCATTTTGTACTATGGCAGTGGTTTTTAGCAATATGTTTGTGGAAGTAACCAGTTCTTTGTTCAGAATAATGAGATATGTATTCATAAATGTCCGACCAGTGAAGGTAAAGACGGAAACAGTTGAATACCCCGACATCATCTACACGACGGCAACTTCCCCATGTTTGACTGTAGGAAACAGTCATGCCGTATCGTAACCTCCTTTTCGGGTTTTCCATACATAAACCGCGTTGTTTTTTTAACATCATATCGCATCTTTACATTGATGAAATGACAAGGTTTTATGTTCTAGTCACCGTTGCCTTCACAGCTTAGCGTTGCCTTCCGTTGTTAAGGGTTTAGCAAATGCATCCATTCGACGAATGTTAAGCTCCAACGTACTGCTTTTACCGTAACACTATTACTCAAGTGAGTGTCGAGTATTACAGTCGCTTTTGTCGTGATTGTTTTATGTTGCCTGGACGCATTCGTTTTTATTTCACGTCAGCCTCCTATTTCTGTTTGCCAATGATATTTTACCTTGTTTTGTGTACGATGTCATTACCTAGCATACTGTCGCTAGAGAAACGTTAAACAGTGCAGCCGTTTTCGTCACAGATGATCCATGGCGGCCGCGGCCTCTTTAGTGTGACGTAGGCATGGCCTGTTGTAAGGCCTTGTCTTCTAGGTGGTGTTGGATGATCCCACTATCTGAACACCACCGAGTTTGTCTCTTTGGAAGTCTCTCAGAGTTCACGCATTTCACTGTACATTTGTGTTGACCGTCGCAGATTATGCAAACGTCCCTCTGCGACTGAAGCTGCCATCTTGCCTCACCTCACGTTTCACATCATAGTTTCCGTACGGTACTATTATGACCTTGCAATACGATATGACGTTGTAAGCTTTACAAGTTGGTTTGAACACGATTTGCTTTTGAACTAATACCTCCGAAATAATTGAATTTAACACATAGGCATAGATTGAGATTGTCGAATCGTGTTATGGGAAGGACGGTTAACTTTTACTTAGCATCCTGGCGGCTTCGCGTGATTATATCGTCAGTCGTGTGACGTTAGCATTAGCCAACAGCGTAACAACGGAAATATTTGTCATGAAGACTTTGTTTACCACGGCAATTACTTTTACTGAGGGTACGTACAAGAAACTGTCAACCATTGAGCAGGAATAGCGTTATTTATTTATTTCATCGTCTGTACGAAACACTAATCCAGTCCCTCTGTGTGGATTTCTAAGAATATTAAGATCTTGTTGAGGGCTTTCTACCGTTTTGTTGACGTTGCCAACATAGTCATGTGAAGCCGACGGGATGGTAAGTAAAATTTTACCCTTACGTACAATACAAGCAAACTCTATTTATCTGGAAAAATAAACGTCAGAAGAATAAAGATATGTGATATCCACGACAAATAGCACATTTATAACTTTCAAACTATTAAAAAAAGCTGAAGTTGAGTAAAACTAGTAACAGATTAATAAAAACAGGAAGAGCGACTTATTAGTCTATCTGTCAAAGCAGACTGTACATTTCCCAAGAACACTCAAAAGAAGAAGAACACGCGTTTTCCACGATAAATGACACTTTTATAATGACCATACTACTGAAAGAAAATACGAAGTTGAATAAATTGGTACAGATTAAAAATAACAGCAAATCAGCGCAATTCATTACTGTATGTGTCAAAGCTTACTCCCGCTGAAATAAATTATAGCCATACGCAACACACGAATTTCCCATAGGTCAAAAGTGTAAATACAGTGTAGTTACGTTAGTTCATTGGTATTTGTACGACTGTTTTCTGTAATAACACATAAGACAACTTGCACGTTTATAGTATAGAAATATAGCGGCGAGACTTGACTGACTCCAGTGATACGGCATATGGCATTGCCAGTCATATGTCTGTGATTGTACGCTGTTGTAGCGTCTGAGATTTAACACGTAAGCAGTGGTGCCAACTCGTAGATAAAGGTGGATTGAAAATAACTGATCTGTTGAGTCCACGCATGTAAACACAAATGTATTTTATCATACGTCCATTTACCTCCATCAACTTTTGCTTACAATTCAAAGTGTTTTTGGTGTGCCGATGAACCGTTTGACATGCCTCATCGCTATATTGTGAAACAGTGAACTGATACACACGACCTCGTAAAACAGAGAGTAAAGCTAATTTTAAAAGAGTAATATTAGATAGTACGTCAAGGTAAACAGTGGGTCAAATCTCACCTCTTATCTTGTTCTGGTTGTATCTTTGAGATAATGAGTCTCACGCAATTGTCCGACGCGCGTTTGAAACTGAATGTCGGCAGGATGACATTGTTGCTTTAGTAACTTCTTATAAGCAGATATCACTTTTTTTACATTTGGTGTAGTATGATCAGGTTACACTTTTCGCACAAATAACTGCAAATGCTGTTGGCAGAAATGAATGAGTCCAATAACACGGAGATTTTTTAGATTTGCTGAGTAATGCTCACTGCTTATACGCAGCAAATTATCGGTCACTCCATGCCTTTATCTCTCGATAAAGGCAAGAGGAGACCATGTTGGTACATCAAAGCTTTTGATACTACCGCCACTCCAAATCTCTTCCACCACACACACACACACACACACACACACACACACACACACACACAAACGAAACGATTATTTCCGAACGTGAAGGCGAAATACTTACAGTAAAGCGAAGTTTCAGTTACGTAATAAAACATGTTGGTCAGAGCTTGGCAATTGGTACCCCGGATACTTGTCTTTAATTTTGTCGTATTTTAGGGTGTATCTGCTTCATGCCTTAGTTGTTCTAGGTAGGGGAACCATGTTTCCAAATTAAGATACGATTTAAAAAATACTTTTGGCGTTTTTGCGCAATCTGCCCATGAAACCAAATGTTTTATTAAGAGATTTAATCCACGAAAACAGAACAACAGACAGACTTACCGACTGATTGGCTAACGACGACCAACAACAATAACCACAACAACAAGAACCACAACAACAAGTACTACTATGCTTCTACTAAGTCTACTACTGCCACTGCTTCTACAACGCGAGTTTTATAACATTCTAAGAATTAATTAAATAAATTCTGGTTATTCAAATTACAAAAAAAAAATCTAACTTACAATTAAATATATGAATTTAATGTGTTTTTAATACGTCGTTTTGCATGAGATAACTACCTACTTGATACATAATAAAAGTGTTTCTACTCTTTGAATGTCGATGGATAATAACGTTTCCTTTAAGGAATGTATATATGAATATTGGTTTTCTTAGTTAATAAAGTTCGGATTTTGATACTAATATTTGCATGGGTTAATAAAATAACGCACAATCTCCTTCTGATATCAAGAGTGTTACAACCAAGAAAAGTACACGTCAAATAAAGAAACAATAAAGACAGTACATAACAGTATATGATCCCCAAAAGCAGTGTAATAAAAGATAACATACCGTATGTCAACAAGTGCGATTAAACTACATCCAGGTATACATGAACCAGAAATACACAGATTTCTAAAAAGGTACAATACATTCTGTCAACAACAGTTTTTCTTACTTATATGGGTGTGCAATAAACATGTAGTAATTATTGTTGTATAACCAAAGAGTGCGTCAAAATACAAATGACATAAAAAGGGATATAACATCTTTTAATATTTTAGAAACAAAAATAAACTTTTTCTGCACGTAAAAGTAGTCAGAATACTGTTTACTTGTACAGATTAATGGTTTATTATAAGACAGTATGCCAAAAAATAACATGTGTATATAAAGGACATATAAAATTTTAAATTTTAATATTACATAATATACAAATTCAATTGGAGTTTTATAAAAATAAATAAATAGACAATAATAGGCGAAACAAAACTTAATTTTTTAAATGAATAAATATATGAAAACTTCTATATCCATATTTGTATTTTGACATATTGTCTAGTAACAAAACATTAATTTGAACAATAATAGAGGTACAGCTCTCCCTTGTACTGGGCTCTGACGGGTTTTATGTATGCATAAACAGAATTTTTTAAATATGAAATATACATAATTTTATGCTAATTGTATTTTGGCACATTATCTTATAATACAAGATTATTAATTTGAACATGTTTATAGCTGGCACATATAGAGAGCTCTCACGATTTTATGTACAGACTGACTGTTGTCGTCACAAGCCTATTGTAAATTTAAAAAAAAAAGTTGTGTATGTTCCGCTTCATGTGCATCCGGATATAGTACAACCACACTCGCTGACGCATGGTAGCTTTTGGTAGCTTTTATTATACAGATTTTGGGTATCAAATACTGTTATGCACTGCATTTATTTTTACTTTATTTGACTCGTACTCTTTTGCTGTAGCTGTAAGACTATTAATGGTCATCTTACAGCTGAAATCAACCTGTAATGAAATCAATCTATTTGGTGGATTGCTGTTTTCCTGTTAATAATACTTTCGCTGCAGCACTGGAGTTCAAAAATTCATTGAAACATAAAGATAATTACTTTATTATTAAAAAAATAGTCGCCAGCGTTAAGACTGGTTTGATAGGCACGCTACCATCTCCCTCCAGTGCCACTCTACAATTCACAGCACCACTTACTTCCCTACCCCCCCCCCCTTCCACGACCTTCATAATTTGCTAGATCTATTCTTGTGTTTGTCTTCGCGTGTGTTTCTTACCTCTACTTCTGCCTCTAATAAAAGTCTTATTACGTGTTTTATGATTCCGTCTCTCCTTCTTCTCAGTGTTTTGCAATTGTTCCTTTCATCGTCTCATCAGTTCACCTAATTTTCAACATTCTTATGTAGTACCACACCTGAAACGCTTCGATTCTCTTCTGTTTCGGTTTTCGCACTGTCCACATTTGACTTTTATACAAAGATGTGCTCCAAACTTACATTCTGAGAAATTTCTTCCTCAATGTTAAGGCCGATGTGTGATACATAACTCATTATTGCCCTCTTTGGCTGCACGAATATTTCAGTTTTAGTGAAAAAAATATGTGTACTGGCTTTTGCGTTTAGTAGACTATATTAACAATAAATTTTAACAATGAAACGTTTTATTTTCCAAAATATAGGGAAAAGTTTGGTTTTGTACATTTCTGACACACCATGCATCTAAAGTACTTCACTATACGACATAACTACTATTTTACTCGTGCTATCGAAATGGAAGATCTACACCAACATTCCTTTACTGATGCTGATGGAACTTTTTCAAACAGTTTTGCCCTTAATATTCACAGAATATATGACATCAACTGCGATTGGGCAAAGCTGAAATGTGTACCCAGCTGGGATTCGAACCCGGGTCTCCTGCTTTCTAGGCAGTTGCGCTGATCCCTACACCACTGGGGACACAGTGATCACCGCACCTGCAAGGACTACCTAAGCACGCTCCCGTCAGATACAAATTCCCAGCTTCGCCCTGTCCACAGTACTCAAACTCGTAGTTGTGAAACTAATTCCCGTAAGAGTAAGGGTTTCAAACTTGCCCACCCCTCCCCACTAATGATAGGATCATTGCCCGTCACCGGCATATTATATATATACATGTGGCGTCTGTTCCGAAAGAACAGACGTCACTTCTGATCCTGCAGTTGATATTATTTAATATTCACAGAATATATGACATCAACTGCGATTGGGCAAAGCTGAAATGCGTACCCAGCCGGGATTCGAACCCGTGCTTAGGTAGTCCTTGCAGGTGCGATGATCGCTGTGTCCCCAGTGGTGTAGGGGTCAGAGCAACTGCCGAGAAAGCAGGAGACCCGGGTTCGAATCCCGGCTGGGTACACATTTCAGCTTTGCCCAATCGCAGTTGATGTCATATATTCTGTGAATATTAAATAATAACAACTGCAGGATCAGAAGTGACGTCTGTTCCGAAAGAACAGTATATAGTTTTGCCCTTATTCCCATACAAATGAACTTCACTCTTCAAAGACTTGGCAAAGGAATCAAAAATGTTCAAATGTTTGTAGAACTTATGGGACTTAACAACGGGGTCATCAGTCTCTAAACTTACAAACTACTTATGAACTACTAAGGACGGCACAAATATCCATGCCCGAGGGGGGATTCGAACCCCCGACCGTAGTGGCCACGCAGACCATGACTGGCACGCCGCAGACCGCTCGGTCACCGCAGCGGGCTGGCAAAGGATCAATTCACTCTACAGTTGTGGATATTTCCATTGACGATGATCTCCCCATATAGGCGCGTGTCGACGTTGGTAGATTTGTGTTTGATTAGGAACAGAAAAATGTTCCATATTACATGAGTAAAGGAGTATTGATGAAGATCGTGTGACTTTGAAAAGCTTTTGTAGAGTTGTATTAATTTAGCATAGTACAGTACTCGTATAAATAGTTAATAATTAAATATTATACCTTACATGCATGGTGTGTCAGAAAGGCGCGAGAAATCTTTACCTTGTGTTTTACAAAATAAAACATATTTCTTGCAAAATTGTTTTTAATAAGGTCTGGTACGTTCAAAAGGCAGTAGTTATGCCTGTATATAGAAAGAAAAAATCATACGTAAAGGCATTAAAAATTCAGTTGTGCAGTATTATTCTTAGTTTGTGAATATGAAATATGACAAAATAGACGTCTGCATTGCTATGATTTATAACACAAAAAGAAAATAATCGAACGTAAAGGCATTAACAATTTCAAATGTGCAGTATTAGTGACCTAATTCGTTCTCAGTTTGAGAATATGAAATATGACGTAATAGACGTCTGCATTGCTGTGATTTATACTTTGACGGCGTGTGAGAAATTTAATTATCACTCAGGGATAGCTAACACAGGGAGATGGGTAAAGACGGCGATGCTAATTCGAAATTCGTGGGGGAAAACGAAACTAAATTAACCGTATCTAAACCCGGAAATATACTCGTCCGCTGACAAGCCCCTTTCAGTTGTGATTGTGGCGGACAGGTCACCTGTCTTCTCTGGAGTGCCTTGCACACACAAGACTAATGCACCGCCTCAGCACGCCTTGTGTACTCAGTATGTTTTATCATACATGATGACTCATGGAGCAGTAGTAAGAGAGGCGAATAAACAACTCGGAACGAAGAAAATATTCCAGAGTTAGCATCAAGAACAGCTGCTAGTACGCGTAATTTAGAAGCAGGTATCCTAGGAGTAGTGAAGCAACTTAAATCTCTTAACAAAAGCGTCTCCCGGTCGAGATTGTACACCAGTTAGGTTCCTTTCAGAGTTCGCTGATGGAATAACGCCATACCTGGATATCATATACAACCGCTCGCTCAGCGAAAGATAAGTACCGAAATACTGGAAAGTTGCACAGGTCATTCAAATATTCAAGAAAGGCTACAGGGGGGATCTGCAATATTACAGGCCCGAATAACTGACGTCGGTTTGGAGAAGGATTTTGGGATATATACTTTTTTCGAATAGTATAAACTAGTTTCAAGAGAACGGGCTATTGACCTGAAGTCAACAGGGATTCAGAAAGTATCGTTCTTGCGAAATACGACTAACTCTTTAGTGACATGTAGTTAAGAGTGCTTTCGAGAAGAAATCTCAAATCTATTCCACATTTTTCGATTTCCGGAAGAATTTTGACGCTGTACCTCACAAGCGGCTTCTAATAAAATTTTTGAACATATGACAATGCTGTTAATCTTGTGTTAAGTTGAATTCATGAGCAACAGCATATTTGTTACTTCATTTGTATGCTAAATGTCTTATTCCATTGAGTAGTTACATTTTTAATTTGGACGTTGTCGTATTTTTGAAATAACTGATGTGCAATGTATTTGAGAATCTCCTGTCGATGGCAGACTGTACCGAAACCGCAGAGAAAAAGTAATAAAATATCGTACAGATGAAACTTTCACTCTGCAGCGGAGTGTGCGCTGATATGAAACTTCATGGCAGATTAAAATTGTGTGCCGGAACCGGGACTCGAACCTGGGACCTTTGCCTTTCGCGGGCAAGCGCACTACCGACTGTGCTACCCCGACACGACTCACGATACCCGTCTTACAACTTTACTAATTTTAATCTGCCAGGAAGTTTCATATCAGCTCACACTCCGCTGCAGAGTGAAAGTTTCATTCTGGAAACATCCCTTAGGCTGTGGCTAAGCCATGTCTCCACCATACCCTTTCTTCCAGGAGTGCTAGTCTTGCATGGTTCGCAGGAGAGCTTCTGTGAAGTTTGGAAAGTAGGAGGCGAGGTACTGGCAGAAGTAAAGTTGAGAGACGGCATCTTGAGTCGTGTCGGGGTAGCACAGTCGGTAGTGCGCTTGCCCGCGAAAGGCAAAGGTCCCAGGTTCGAGTCCCGGTTCCGGCACACAATTTTATCGTACAGATGTTGGAACATTCCGAGATACTGAATCCATGTCATATTAGCGTAGGGGTTGAACCCAGTGTTTTTAATGAAATTAAATTAGAAAACGTAGAAGAGATATTGGAAAGAAGTCCACGAAGTCACTGCACCAAGTGAGACAACAGCGTTATGATGTATGATGAAATATTAAATTTTCATCACATAACAATTTCCATTGAAAATGACCAGTGATTTAAGCAATTAATATTAATTAAATCATAGGGTTCAGTAGGTTGATGGGTGAGCGCAAAAAGGTTGTAATGAAACAGAATGGCATGCCACAGGCACAGAATAAGGAGTGTACAGAAAGGAAATTCCCGCTTGCAGTCTGTCGTCCAAAATTTAGTGCGCATGCGCGGAATCGGCCATCTTGAAAAGCAGTAAACGTGTGATCACTCCCTACTCTGTGGCGTAATAATGCGCCGTCTTTGTTAGTTAAATGTGTATTTTAACAGCCTGAATCGCATAAAAGTAAGAAGCATTTGGTGCAGTGAAAAGAAAGAACTGTGTGTCAGTAGTTCAACCTGTTCCGTTTTTATTATGAGCAGTAATAAAAGAAAAGGCGGCCGATGGTGTACAGCACCTAATTGGCGCAATAATTCGAATACAAATAAGGATATAAGCTTCTTCACCTTCATAAAAAATTCTGAGCAGTAAGTGAACGTCGCTATATGTGTAGTGAAAGTTAAATGTTATCAGTTTCGAATGAGAGCAATGTGTGCATAATTATTCAAAGTAGCCTTGCTTCTTCTCTTGACGATAACTCTCGCTGTTGCTGCAGCAGTTCAACAGCATCGAAATGTTGAAGTACATTTATGTTTTATAAGTTTAACGTTGCAGGGAATAATTTAAAATGAACGACAAAGAATAGTGCGTAAGTAGGTAGGTAAAATTTTACTTGCAGCATTGGAGGCGTAGTGTGCTAATGTTGGCAACGAATGCTCTTCTGATACTCAAACAAATAGATAAAGGGGAATAATTATTTTATGCTGTTTCCGCTCTGTGGTTGACAGATTCCTCTTTATGCCCTTCTCCGATCAGTAAATTAATGATATTCCTAATGCAAATACAACTTTTACATATGCCCAGACGTCATTAGTTCTGTGTAATCACGTTGTACTGCTAAGTCTGACTCAATACTTTGTGCGAATTTATTCGTGTCAAACAAAACCTGGCAGTTGTAAAGTCCCTTTCTTGTTTATAACTAATTTCCCAAACATAACTCCACGTTATTTGGGATTCTCCTAGAGATAAGCACCAAATAAACCGATCATCGATTCCACCGTACATTTTCGTAGTTGTATTAAAATTTAGGCCTATTTTTTTCGTTGGATTACAATTAGGTGCAAGAAGAGGGCGCAAAATAGATGAGAGCATAATGAAAAGCCGTTTCCTTTCGTAAAAGTCGGCGAGATTAGCTGCAGTTCGTAAAAAGTCCATTTTCTGCCAAAGTACTAAGTGGCTATAGTTCCGCGTTTACTGCTTTTCAATATGGCGTCAAGCGCAACGCTTGGTAACATACAGATCAAAGGCGCCGCCCCCAGCTTTCCCTTCTGTATGCTCCCTATTCTGTGCCACAGGCTAGCAAGATGTGGTGTGTTGCCAACCTAGGCGCGATACAGAAAGGCCGCCGACACTTCGCCTGCACGGTGATCTTGACCGTAGCCGGCATTATTATTAAATTTTCCGTAATGAATCTTCTCAGTGATTCCGTTAACAGTGTTCGACAAGAATCCGGTAGGGAGTCATAGGAAGAGAGAGAAAGCTTGTGATATATTTCTGGGTACAGTATACGTGCACGAAAAGCAGGTTCTGAGCATAATCACTGAGTTAACGTAGTACGGTGGATAAGGGGTTGAACTGTAGATTCTGGGGCCTAGTTTCGATCCCCTTCCTTTTTAAAGGTTATATAATTCCTTGCAATGTTAAACTTTTAATTACAAAATCAAAATTTACTTCATCATTTCAGTTTATCTTATTAATAAATTTAAAAAAATAAATAAAATAAAATAAACTGAAGTCAATCGACCACGCCGTTCTATCCGGTCTATTTCCTTCATTTTTGTTTTAGACGATAGCTCTTCATCCACAGATTTGTCGACCAGTACCAGAATCACTTAACTCTCGGCTTTCGTTGTTTATACTCAAGCGCGGTATCCTTCTGCCCTTACTATGAATATTGTAATCGGTTTGTTTTTGGATCTTCGGTCGTAATTAAGGTACGCAGTTCTCTTTCGTCTAAAAACAATCAGCGGATGAGAACACGTTCATTGGTTGATACCGAACAATGTTATTATTTGATCTAGTTGAAACCTACTTCTCTGACGCAGTTTTTAGTCACGAACTCACGGACAATTTTATGTTGCCTTAACCCAGGGCAAAACATTTAAAAACGTAAAAGAAGAAATTAAACCTCAGGGGTCGACGAACAACTAACATTGTCAGGAAGGAAGTATTGTAACGAATAATATTGTATATACTGTTAAAATCTATAATAAAATTATTATAAATTATTTGATAAATATTTACATTGACTTATTTCCACTTTGTCACTTACCGCTAATGGTTTTAAGTACTCACTCGGGTCATCCACTATATGTAAAATTAATATAGCTATTTGTTTATAATGAATTTGATTGTAGTAATTAAAATATTCAAAGAATTTTCATTATTTGGTGAAGTTTCGAATGACAAAAGTATTTTCAATAATTCTAACAATTATGTGACAGTTACATTAAATTTATTTCGATTGATCGTTGTTAAAGAAAATAATGTTCACACCATTCAAATTTCATGAAATTAGTTTTCAGCAAGAACATTTAATTACTTATTTATTTCGAAAAGTGCTTCAGTGCAAAGCACACTTTAAGATTTTAATGCCTTTTCTTCGATGCATACCAAGCATACCGAATCATTGAGGTGAAAACAATGAAAATTGATGCTGTGCTATTGTCTCCGTTGTAGGAAATAAGGAATACCGAAATGCGTAACAAAATTTAAATTTCGTAATTACAATTATATAATGTAAAAAGAGGTAGTAGCTGTAAAATTGAAAGTACAGCATAGCACATTACCCAGTGCGCTACGCTGACATTATTTGAAAGGTCATCGAAACATACTTACACTTCTCGTATTCTGTAATCGTAAATCTCTCAAGAAAGCTTTCCCTTTTCCAGTGGCCCACTAAGGCCAGATATTTTAGGAATTTAAAATGTTCATCAACCCGTTTCTTGTCACACAGATTAAGCCAGATCGATGAGACTCAACCCACGACTTTCCATGAACAATATTGGCATTTCGAACTGTTATCAGCCTTCTACTTTCTGACTCAAATGGAACAAACTGTCCGTGGGGCAGTGCACAACTGGTTTAAATGATACATAACAAGATGAGTGCAGAAAGTTGAAATAAGCAGTTCACATAATATGAAGGAACCAGTTAATTCCTCTGTCTGGGGAGCTCTCAAAAATGGGGTCCCACAAGGTTCGGTTTTGGGTTCTTTGCTGTTTTCAATACATATTAAGATGTTAAGCTAGCTCATTTTGCTGATGATGCAAGTGTAGTTATCACGCCTGACAAACAGAAATTAACTGATGACATTGTAAATGGTGTACTTCAAAAAATTATTAAGTGGTTCTCTGCAAATGGACTCATTAAACTTTGATAAAACCAATATGCACAGTTTCGTACAGTAAACGGCATGACACCATCAATAAATATAGATTTTCAACAGAAATATGTAGCTGAGGTGCAATATTCAAAATTTTTAGGAGTTTGCGTTGATGAGGGATTGAACTGGAAGAAACACATTGAAGATCTGCTAAAACGTTTTAGTTCAGTTACTTATGCCATAAGAGTCATTGCAAAATTTGGTGATATATAGCTCAGTAAATTAGTTATTATGCCTACTTTCCTTAACTCCTTTCATATGTGATCATATTCTGGGACAATTCAACATTGAGTAAAAAAGTATTCATTGCACAAAGGCGTGTAATCAGATTAACTGCTGGAGCCCACCTAAAATCATCTTGCAAACGTTTATTATGTTTAGCTTCACAATATATATATTCACTTCTGAGATTTGTTATTAACAATCCAACCCAGTTTAAAAGAAATATCAGTGTGCATAGCTACAACGCTAGGCGAAAGGGTGATATTCACTATTGAAGACTAGTATTTAAAAAGAAATTAAAAGAATGGCAACTCTTTCTACACTCTAGATGAATTTTTAGATAAAACATAGTAATTTTGCTAAAAAAATACATAAAAAATAATAAAATTAATAAATAGATTAAAAAATCCTTAAAGTATTGAGTATCATGTATGGATACCATTTATTAAACTGACACGTTCCACATCATTGCGAAACGTCGTATTTATAATCTATGAAACAAGTATTAATCTAATCTAATCTACAAGGAGAATAATTTCCGAAAGCGTTCTCTCACGATAATACGCAAAGTCATCTGATCTAGCCCTAATATGGTGCGTCCATAAAGAACATTGGTGTCCATATATCTCCTCTACAGACCATGCTTGTTTATGCGGGTTGATTGACATCTATAGACAATCTAAGAAACTGTGTTGTTGATGCAGTACACTCATTCGACCTCAGTGTTCAGGAGAGCTATCGCTCAAGGTGATGTGACACTCTTCTTATGCGAGAGCGCTTGCGGAAGAAGCGATATTACGTTGAGCGAGAACGTACTGCTACTGATTTATGGCTGGAGGTCGTTCGTGGCACTGGAGCAGGTGGCAAAGCATGCGACGAGCTTGCTGCGCTTTCTCCGTTGCGTAACTTCCTACACAGACCGCTAAACAAGTTACGTAACTCGCGCTGTGGATAACTCGGGAGCATTTTTGACTACCGGCAGTCAGCTTTTATAATAGGCAGAGGAAGAACACTCGATTAAGAGAAAAAGATCTGAACCTGCTGTACCTTTAGTCTTTTCTGTAAATTTCCGGCGCGCGTACACGTGTTTGTTGTTCTGTCAAAAGAACTGTCTTAGAGTATTTAGATACTCTGAAACAGCCACAGATGACTAATATCGTAGTGGCGGTGGACACGAGTATGAATGTGAGTAGAGATGCTTGACATACGGCTTGCTATTGATTATAGAGTTCACGGCATCATCAAATTTCTTTCCTGTTCAGAGACCAATGTTTTTTTTATTTTTTATTATTATTTTTTTTAAATAAAAAAAAAAGGAATCACTAATAGTCACTATACTTCATCTACATAAATACTTTTCAAATCACACTGAAGTGTAATATTCGATTTCGGAAGATCGGAAGAGGAAGTTGGTGAATGAAATTTCAAAAATAAATATCGCAGCAACGAATGAAGCCTGTCTTTAAATAATTTCCACCCCAACTCGTGCATAATACCGTGACAGTCTCTCCCTTATATTGCGATGATTTAAAAAAAAAAAAAAAAAAAAAAAAAAAAAAAAAAAAAAAAAAAAACCTGCCCTTCTCTGAACTTCCTTTACACCCTCTGTCAACCCCATTTGGTTGCGATCCCATAATGCGCAGCAGTACTTCAAAATAGGACGCACAAGTATATTGCAGGCAATTTCCTTCGTAGAATTGTTGCATCTTCTAACCTTACAATGAAATGTACTCTTTGGCTCGCCATTCCTATGATTTTCTGGGTGTTTTCCGCAGTTACAGTTGTTCCTAGTTGTTATTCCTAGGTATTTAGGTGAATTACCGACCTGTATATTTTGCTGCTTTATCGTATAACTCAAGTTTAACTGATTTCTTCTAGAGGTCATATGGATGACTTTACACTTATTATTAAGACTCAATAGTCAATTTTTGCACCATGCAGATATCCTATCTAAATTTTTTTGCAGTTGCTTTTGATCTTTTTGTGACTTTACTAACCGATAAATTACAGCATCATTTGCGAACAGTCTAAGAGAGCTACTAAGATTGTCTCCTAAATCGTTTATAAAAATAAGCAGGGGCCCTATAACACTTCCCTGAGAAACGCCAGATGTCACTTATGTATTACTCGATGACTTATCGTCAATTACAACGTACTCTGTCTGACAGGAAATCACGAATCCAATCGCACAATTGTGGCAATATTCCACAAGCACGCAATGTGATCAGAAGACGCTTGTGAGGTAGTCGAAAGCCTTCCGGAAATCTAGAAATACGAAATCTATTTTACATCCTTTGTCTATAACACTCATCACATCATGTGAGTAAAGAGCTAGCTTTCACGAGAACGATACTTTCTCAATCCGTGATGACATATCGGTCGACAGATCATTCTGTTCGAGGTACTTCTTAATATTTGACGAAAGTATATGTTCCAAAAATCTGCTGCTAACTGCCACCAATGATATAGGCCTGTAATTTGGCGGATTTACACACCTATTGCCTTTCTTGAAAATTTGGTGACCTGCGCAACTCTCCAGTTTTTGGGTTCGGATCTTTTCATGAGCGAACAGTTGTATATATAATAGCTAGGTAAGGAGCTATTGCATCGACATACTCTGAAAGAAACCTGAAATTTAGACCGGAAGACTTGGTTTCGTTAAGTGATTTAAAAATTCAAATGGTTGTAGAGCTACGGGCCAAAACTGCAGTGGTCATCAGTCCCTAGACTACTTTAAATTATGATAAGCACAAAAGGTAATTTCGCAGATGTCCCGTATAGCGCGGCTATAGCGAGGCTTCGACCTCCAAACGATATGTATCGAAGCTGTATATGTCGAAACGATAGGTATGGAACAAGCGAATGCTGAGTATTTCTGAACAGGAGATTCAGACGCTACAAGCCCTCAGGCACTAACAATAAAATAAATAAATAAAAAACCTTCTTGTTTAACCTATAGCTAACTTTCTCAAGGCTACGGTACAGATCACTTTTTTAAAGTGAATGTTAGGTTAGGTATTATTATTATTATTATTATTATTTTTGTTTTTTGTTTTGTTTTTGTTAGTACGTACATATTATTTCAGGGCGAAGTACTTCGATGTAAGCTTTCTTGTAAATTACCAAGTAAGCTGTACTCTTGGGTTCCTGCCTAACCACATCCTTCAAAATCACGACATATACCTAAAAATCATAAAATTCGTCTGTTCGATACCTATCGTTTCGATACTTAACTGCTTCGATATATATCGTTTAGAGGTCGAAGCCTCGCTATAGCCGCGCTATATAGGACATCTGCGAAATTACCGCACAAAACACACACCCATACTGAGGAGCACGCGGGCCTCCGTTGTAGAGCAGCAGTGCACCCCGCAGCAAAGCGCCTTAGAGCACAAGGCTATGTAATTTCAGTTGCTTCAATACTTATTTATAAACTACGCGTGCTGGCAGCTGTTCTTGATTCGAATCTGGAGTATTTGTTTCGTCTTATTTGATGAAGAAATTTCGGAGAGCTGTGTTTAGCAATTCTTCTTTGCAAAACTGTAGCAGATCAGTAGCATCACCTTTGCTGTCGCGTAGTCAAGGTATTGACTGCTTTTATTTTATAAGCAAACTAGCAAACCCGGCAACGCTTCCCAGTAGCTAATGAGTATGGGATGTATACCGTAATCTCTTCTCCTTAGGTCTATCCCTTTCTACCTCCTCTATTTCTCCATCGCCTCCTCCCCCTTCCTTTGTCCATCTCCTCCCCCTACCATCACACGACTCTCTCTTATCCCATACCATATCCATCTCCCAGTCCCCTCCTCTCTGCGTCTAATCATCCCACCTTTTCAAATCCATTTCATTCCCCCAATCTCTATCTTCTTCTCCCCCTCTCTCTGATCTTATTTATTGTTTTCACAATTGCGACCCTGATTGGAAATAGACGTCAAAATGAATGGGTAAATTACTTAAAGACAGGTTATTAGAGAGACCGTTCGATCTGCTCTATCTGTGGATAACTTTCCTGTTTTATGTGAAAAATGTCTGGAAAAAGGAAAAGAAAAGCGCACATTTTACAGCAAAGCTTAGCATGTTTTTCCTGCAGCGAGCAGAATGTAAATGCTTTTTATAACATGTTTATATGTTCTTGAGAGTTTGTGCATTGAAAAAATGTTCAACTGTTTGTAAATCTATCGAACCTAACTGCGTGGTCATCAGCCGGTAGCTTACAAACTACTTAAACTAAGGTAAACTAACCTAAGGACAACACACACACACCCATGTCCCAGGGAGGACTCGAACCTCCGACGGCATTGAAAACAAAGACACTGTAGCATGATCATATTTTAATGAAAGAAATTCCATATCAAACAAAACAATTAATTGAAATACAATAAGTTGAATGGAAATACATCGTTTCAAAAGTTTTTGTTCAAAAAAAATGTTTGTAAGTCTTATGGGATTCAACTACGGGGTCATCAGTCCCTAAACCTACAAACTACTTATGAACTAGCTAATCCTAAGGACGGCACAAATATCCATGCCCGAGGGCTGATTCGAACCCCCGACCGTAGTGGCCGTGCAGACCGTGACTGGAGCGCCTCAGTCCCCTCGGCCACCGCGGCCGGCAAAAGTTGTCGTGTTGCGTTCATTGTAAATCTTGTTGATGAACTATTTTTTCTTCCAGGAGAGAAAAAGAAGAATGCAGATAGTTATCCAACTATCGAACATGCGGCGATTCAAGATTTATTACACAAACTTCCAACGACTGCCTTTGCGCTTTATTAATCGTCATTGCTAACGCAAGGCGAACGGGGAATTGGAGGCGCTTAAACCACGATGTGACATCAAGTCTATCTTTGTAAACGGTCCAAAGATATGATCACCACCGATGACACCATGGACGTAAGAAAAAATACGGAGGGACTTCTAAAGAAAGAGTGATTCATGTTCAACATGTGTTTTAACCTTGTGTGCATAACGCCATCTCCGTTTATTGTAACCTCCTTGGCGTATTTGTTCGCTCCGTTTCAGCGTATTTCGTAGCTAGGCGCGTAGCGAATGAATTACCTCATTGTTGGAGAACCTCGAAAATGATTCGACATGGAAGCGTACTTTCAGTTTTTCTTAAATTCTGATATTTTCTGGTAGCTTTTCCAAAATTTTTTTTTCATACAGACCTTGTCCTGAGCATTACGAACAGAACAAAGAGAAGATCAGCGAAATCGGTGAAGCCATTTTCAAGTGATGCTCTTTCATACATGTGGCAATTCATTGTTATTAATATAGATATTTGCTTTGTTGCAGATTACGTCAAGGTTGACAATGATCAGTTTGGATTTGCCACCATCATCAGATCATTAAGAAGGAAGTAAGGAAGGATTTA
Source organism: Locusta migratoria (assembly GCA_026315105.1). NCBI lineage: Eukaryota > Metazoa > Arthropoda > Insecta > Orthoptera > Acrididae > Locusta > Locusta migratoria. The sequence goes on from CM048748.1 coordinate 357,831,656, forward strand.
ACCTACAGTCGAAATCGTGGTAATTTAAGCCCAAGCTTGGATTGTTTTTATGAAGTATGGTGAAGGACATCATCCGTGCTATTTGGAAAGATCCATTCCGGTTTTTTCCTAGAGCGATTTAGGAAAGTGACGGAAGACCCACATTTGGATGGCAGGAAACGAGTTTCAAAGAGGTCCTTCTTAAAGCGATTTCCATGTGCTAACGTCTGCGCTACCTGGCTCTGGAGATCACTAAAACTATTCTCATACGATTATAAAATAATTTGTACAAGAAGATACAATAAGAGGTTCTTGTTGCTTGTGTTACCAGTCAGTTTCATTTTCAGTATGCTGTTTATACAGACCGTTTTTCATTATCGTAGAGTGTTGAACCTTTTTAAAAACATTTCTTTATTAATTTAAGAGGTGGAGTTCCAAACATTACTCGGCAGGAAGGTTCTGTACAGAAATTTTAAATTTATGGACCACAGGCCGTTTATTACTCTGATTTAAGCGGTAATATTCGTGGTTTGACACCTGCTAAAATTCTATTGAAGACACCCTTAGCTATGGTCGAAACAATAGTAAACCTGTGGACTATGATCCATAAATTCATAATTTAAGAGTTGTGTTTCATACTATTACATGTGAGTAAAGCCAATATTGTGAGCTAAATAAGCCGTTTGTTCCAGTAATTTATTCTGCTGTCCTTTCAAGAAAAGGTAGAGTCATACGCTTCCCTTGGTACTGATAGTTATTTTCCTTTCCTTATTTACATCTCGCCACCTTCACTTGTTTCATTTATAGCTGACACATCTGTAAAATACCTCTGATACTGACAGGCTATTTTATTAAAAACGCAAGTAATGTACAGCTGCTTGAACAAGAAAGGAGATTTATTTCAAAACAACAATGGCAACAAAAAACAGCGGTACCAACAGCCAGAAACAGCATTTTTTCTGTCATGTTGAGAAATATTTTAATGAGAAAAGTTGTTTCACCGAGGTCTAAGGGGGAGCAAAAACTGTCCACATTGAAATTAAACATAATAGGCAGATGTAAGTAATTAACAAAAATTATTAAAGAATGACAGCATATACTGTAGATATTTTTCTACAACTACCTAAATTATTAAAACTTCCCAGCAGATTAAAATTACGTGCCACAACTAGGATTCGAACCTGGAACCTTTGCTTTTCGCGAGCAAGCGCTCTACCGTCTGGGCTAGCCCGGCACGCTTCAGGGTCCGTCCTCACAACATTACTTCTGCCAGTACCTAGCCTCCTACTTTCCAAACTTCCTGCGAAACTTGCCGGAAGTTTGGAAAGTACGAGGCGAGGTACTGGCATAAATAAATTTGTCAGTAGAGGATCGTGAAGCGTGTCGGGATAGCTCAGACGGTAGAGCACTTGTCCATGAAAGGCAAAGGTCCCAAGTTCCAATTCCAGTTCCGGCTCACAATTTCAATCTACCAGGAAGTTTCAAATCAGCTCGCCTTCCGCTACAGAGTGAAAGTTTCATTCTACCTAAATTGTTGCTTCTTCACTCCAACAAATAAGTATATACATTTTTTTTAAATTAGAGAATTTGGCCAATTATAGACAGCTTAGTATGTAAGTCTACGGTACAATCATTTTCTACTTATCTTCACAGAACTTTTTCATTCTTCATGCGTTGGCTGGTGGTCTATCTTTGTTCAATTGACATCAACCTCTTAGCTTGTAGTTTTGTTGTTGGATGGGAAATTTTGCAGAACTGATCTACAGCCTGAAATTATCCCTGTCTTGTATGGTGTCTTCTGTGACGTTTCCAGCCACCCTGTGGTGTTCTTCAATTAGGAAATGAAATTGAAAATTTTCTTTGTCAACCTATTGTCATTCATTACATAAATGTGCCCGTAAAACTTACTCGCCTCTTCTTATTGTGTCCGCAATGATTTCTATGTTCCTGTATAAATCTTCATTTCTTCTATTCACCCAGTTGTTATTTTGTGGCCCTAAATTTTTCTGAGTATTTTCCTTTCTAGTTCTTATTGTTGCCCCTTTTTGTTCAGTGTTGCGCATTCAGATTCATTAAGTGCTCACCCAAAACTGATATAATAAAAGATCAGTATTGTTCCAAGCAAAACATTACGCAACAAGTAGATATGAGCAGTTCACACGATATAGAAGAAACAATTCTTCTAACTGAGGAGTTATCAAAAACGGGGTCCCACAAGGTTCGGTCTTGGATCCTTTGCTATTCTTAATATATATCAATGACTTGCCATTATATGTGCACGACGATGCTAAGCTATTCTTTTTGCTGACAAAACAAGTATAATTATCACGCATGACGAACAGGAATTAACTGATGAAATTGTATATGAAATATTTCAGAAAATTATTAAGTGGTTCTCTACAAATTGACTCTCATTAATCTTTGATAAAACCAACTATATACAGTTTCATACAGTAAATGGCATGACACGATTAATAAACTTAGACTTTGAACAAAAATCTGTAGCTAAGGTAGAATATTCAAAATTTTTATTCATTATTTAAAGTTTATTATTTGCATTCACGAGGGATTGAATTGAAAGATCTGCTGAAACATTTGAGTTCAGCTACTTACTATGCTGTCAGGGTCATTGCAAAATTTGGTGACATACATCTCACTAAATTAACTTACTATGCCTGTTTTCATTCCCTGCTTTCATTTGGGATCATATTCTGGGGCAATTCAGCATTGAGTAAAAAGGTATTCATTACACAAAAGAGTGTACACAGAATAATTGCTGGCACCCACCCAAGATCATCCTGCAGACATTTATTTAAGGATCTAGGGATCTGCACTGTAGTGTCACAATATATGTTATTAACAATCCGACCCAGTTCAAAAGTAACATCAGTGCGCATAGCTACAACACTAGGAGAAAGGGTGATGTTCACTATGCAAGGTTAAATCTATCTTTCGCACAGAAAGGGCGGAATTATGTTGCCACAAAAGTCTTCGGTCACTTACCAAGTACATCAAAAGTCTGACAGATGGCCAACTGGTATTTAAAAAGAAATTACAAGAACTTCTGAATGGCAACTCCTACACTTTAGTTGAATTTTTGGATAAAACTTAAAAATAAAAACAAAAATTTTAAAAAACACACAAAAATAAATAAATAAATAAAATTAAAATTAAAAATTCTTAAAATATTGATTGTCATGTGTAGACATCATTTACTAAATTGACACGTTCCATATTATTTCGTAATGTCTTATATATGAACTATGGAACAAGAATTAATGTAATCTAATCTACACACATAAAACAAATTCTGCGGTTATTGTATGTCCCCCTTAGTGGTGCCAGAGTTAAGTGAGTGAGGGTGAGTATGATACCTGCAGCCAGACGAGGTGCTTGGCCACGGAGTCGCACGAGTGTCCGATCATGCGCACGCCGCGCTTGGTGAACTCGTAGGCGCGCTCCGCCATGCGCGCCAGTTCCGTCGTGCATACCGGCGTGAAGTCCGCCGGGTGCGAGAATAGGATGCACCACCTGCAGCACACACCACTCTCACAACCACTGCCACCACAGGCACACACAACAAACTGAGTCATCTCAAACGTAACACCTTGCAGGCCACTTTGGCGTGTCAAGAAAATTATTTATTCAATGATTTAAAACATGTGAACAGTTTGCCGAGGTGGAGTAGCCGAGCGGTCTAAGGCGCTTTGCTGTGGAGGACGCTGTTGCTCGCCGTCGGAGGTTCGAGTCCTCCCTGGAGCATGGGTGTGTATATTGTCCTAAGGTTAAGTTTGTTTGTAAATCTTATGAGACTTAACTATGGGGTCATCAGTCCCTAAACTTACAAACTACTTATGAACTACTTAATCCTAAGGACGGCACAAATACCCATGCCCGAGGGGGGATTCGAACCCCCGACCGTAGTGGCCGTGCAGACCGTGACTGAAGCGCCTCAGTCCCCTTGGCCACCGCGGCCGCCCTAAGGTTAAGTAGTTTGTAAGCTACGGACTGATAACCACGCAGTTTGGTCCGATAGATTTACAAACATTGGAACAGTTTTATTTTTTCCATAGGAATGTGGGTTTCCATTCTTATATAGGGTTCAAGAGGCTGGTACAGGACAGGGTGCCGGCCGCGGTGGCCGAGGAGACTGAGGCGCTCCAGTCACGGTCTGCACGGTCACTACGGTCGGGAGTTCGAATCCCCCCTCGGGCATGGATATTTGTGCCATCCTTAGTATTAGCTAGTTCATAAGTAGTTTGTAAGTTTAGGGACTGATGACCACGTAGTTAAGTCCCATAAGCTTTACAAACATTTGAACATTTGAACAGGACAGGGTAACTTGGAGGGCTGCATAAGACCAGCTGCCTTTTTCCTTGGTTATTAAAACTATTTGGTTGTCTTTGTGGAAAGTATTTCATGAAATCACAATCCGGATTTCGGTTTCAGAAATGTTTCAAATGTTTGTTAAGCTTATGGGACTTAACTACGGGGTCATCAGTCCCTAAACTTACAAACTACTTACGAACTAGGACGACACAAATATCCATGCCCGAGGGGGGATTCGAACCCCCGACCGCAGTGGCCGTGCTGACCGTGACTGGAGCGCCTCAGTCACCTCGGCCACCGTCGGTATCAGAGCCATTTTCATATGTTCGCTCAAATGTTCAAATGTCTGTAAATCTATTGGACCAAACTGCGTGGTCATCAGTCCGAGCTTACAAACTACTTAAACCCAGGTAAACTAACCTACGGACAAACACACACACACACCCATGCCCCAGGGAGGACTCGAACCTCCACGGCGAGCAACCGCGCGCTCCGCAGCGAGGTGCTTTAGACTGCTCGGCTACTCCACCGCGGCATGTGTTAGCTGTAAGGGGATGTATATCAAAATAAAGTTTATAATAATGTATGCATTACAAAAAAATAAAGACACTGAAAATTACACTAAATTAAATGCAGTATCACTTATTTTACTTATATTAGTCGAATTAACTGCAACAAGTAGGTAACCAAGTAGTCATTGTTGAGAATGCACGTGTACAACCAGGTGAACCGTTAATGAATTGTTTGGCCATGTTGGTATTGAATGAAAGTTGCAGAGTACTCATATAGCATTCAATCCTTACTTGAGCACCAACTAAGTTACTGCATTTTCGTGGTAGCATATGATGGTACATCTACATCTACGTGGGATACTCTGCAAATCACATTTAAGTTCTTGGCAGAGGGTTCTTCGAACCACCTTTATACTATTTATCTCCCATTCCATTCTCGAATAGCAAGCGGAAAGAAAGAACTTCTGAATCTCTCCGATCGAGCTCTGATTTCTCGTATTTTATTCTGATGACATTTTCTACCTATATGAGTGGGAGGAGGAGAATGTTGGCCATTGGACTTTCGTAAGTAGCCACGCCGCAGCGATAAGCGCCGTTGTAATGATTCCCATCCCAGACCCTGCGTCATTTCCGTAACGCTGTCTCCCCTGTATCGTGACAATACAAAACGAGCTGCCCTTCTTTGGACTCCTCCGATGTCCTCCGTCAAACCCACCTCATAAGGATCCCACACTGGGCAGCAATACTCCAAAAAAGGACGGACAAGCGTAGTGTATGCAGTCTCTTTAGTAGTTCTCTTGCATCATTTAAGTGTTCTGCCAATAAAACGCAGTCTCTGGTTTGCCTTTCCCACGACATTATATACGTGTTCTTTCCAGTTTAAAGTTTAAGTAATTGTAATTCTCAGGTATTTTGTGGATTTTACGTCCTTCACTATTGATTGATTTATCTTGTAAACAAAGTTTAACGGATTTCTTTTCGTACTCGTGTGGACGATTTCACACTTCTCATTATTTAGACTCAATTGCCAATTTTTACAACATAGTGATATCTTACTTAGATCGTTCTGCAGTTGGTTTTGATGTTCAGATGATTTTACTAGATGGTAAATGACGGCGTCATTTGCAAACAACCTAAGAGAGCTGCTTAGATTTCCTCCCAAATCGTTTATGTAGCCGGCCGCGGTGGCCGAGGTGACTGAGGCGCTCCAGTCACGGTCAGCACGACCACTACGGTCGGGGGTTCGAATCCGCCCTCGGGCATGGATATTTGTGGCGACCTAGTTTGCAAGTAGTTCATAAGTAGTTTGTAAGTTTAGGGATTGATGACCCCGTAGTTAAGTCCCATAAGCTTAACAAACATTTGAACATTTTCGTTTATGTAAATAAGGAACAGCAGAGGACCAATAACACTACCGTGTGGAAAGTCCGATATCACCTCTGTTTTAGTCGATGCCTTACCATCGATTACTACAAACTGTGTCCTCTCTCACAGGAAATCCCCTATCCAGTCGCAAATTTTGGGGCGATACAGCATAATCACTCAATTTGTGTAAAAGCCGTTTGTGAGGAAAAAATAACAATTGATTTCGTGTGGCATTTTAGGGCGTTAGATCCCAACTGGTATCGTGGTCGTATTGCCTGGTGCAAGTCTTCAAGTGACGACACATGGGCGACTTGTGCGTCGATGATGATGAAACCATGACGAGGACGTCATAATAGCCATTCTCCAAATGGAGAAAATCTCCAACTCAACCGGGAATCGAACGCAGGCCCCCTGCGTGGCAATCTGGCACGCTGTCCTCTGGACTATGGAGGCGGCCAGCACAACAAAAATCGTCTGTGGCAAGACAGTTTCATTGTGTAGAGCTCAAAGACGTTATCAGGTTGAATGTAAGTTCCTATGTTACACAGATATCGAATATTTTTGGGAACTGATCTTTATATGGAACGTAAACAAAGCAACATTATATATGGCAGGCCTGCAAAGCGCAATTTACATATAGATTACAACCTCGATTGTTTATTGCTGAACATTTTATGAGAGTGTACAATATTCTCTAGAAATCATGAAAAAACACAAAATATAAATGCATATGTATCTGATTGTTAGAACAGCATAAAACTGTAATTCAAAAGTAGCAACTTAGTATCATTGAATAGAACCGAAAATTGCAACTTATACATTTGATTATAATATTATTTTACGCATAGTGCACACATTATCAGCATAATAACCAAAATTGCTAATCTGATCATTATATATAGTATCTGTTTATGGCATATTCATACAGAAGATCATTTTTAAACATGGCTGTTAAATATTGCAACCGTTTGTCAAAATGTGAAATAATCTCTTGAAAAACAGCTGTTCGGTTGCGTAAGATTTGGTAAAATTTTTACTTTACCATTGTTTCGGCTTCACTAGGGGAGCCTTCATCAGAAGTAAAACAGTTTTTTTACATACGAATGTATCGTCATCAGATGGTCTTGAGCGATAGAGCTCACGTTAAAAATTAAAAACTTTGCAAACAGCAAAATTTTTAAATAAGTAAGACAACGCGCCGCTGTCACGTGTGCGGCCAGCACTGCAGGTGCCATCAGATTGTTTTACTTCTGATGAAGGCTCCCCTAGTGAAGTCGAAACCATGGTAAAGTAAAAATTTTACCAAATCTTTCGCAACCGAAGAACTATTTTTCAAGTGATTATTTTACGTAATTTATTAGTTGGTTCATCTAAGAGATAGCCAACAAGTCAGTGATATCATTCGATAACTATTGCGTGACTGTGGCTTTAAGAGTTCAAAACAATATTTAATTAACAAAGATATTGTTTGAAGTTGTTTTAAGTAACTCAGCAACTACGGACCTCGTTCGACCATTGGCTAATTTACAAATACCATTCAGTCTTGGTAAGGGCTGTTGAAGATGTGCCGCGACTGTCATTCAAATGTTCTAATAGGTGCGGCATACAGTAACGTATCAAAAATATTTCGCCGCGGTGGAGTAGCCGAGCGGCCTAAGGCGCCTCACTGCGGAGCGCGCGGTTGCTCGCCGTAGGAGGTTCGAGTCCTCCCTGGAGCATGGGTGTGTGTGTTTGTCCCTGGGTTAGTTTACCTTAGTTTAAGTACTTTGTAAGGTACGGACTGATGACCATGCAGTTTGGTCGGATAGATTTATAAACATTCTTTCAAAAAAATTCAACAATAAAATGTAAGGTTCAAATGGCCATGAGAGACGAACGAGCTTAAATAGAGGTTGTGATTATCCTGCAGTCAGCAGGGAAGGAATGACAGCAGTCTGTGGATTGGTCACTGGATCAGCTTGGCTTCCATTTCATGGAATAGTGTGCACAAAGACCACCAAATAATTTTAATAACCAGGGAAAAAGTCAGCTGGTTTGATGCAAGTCTCCAAGTTACCTATCCTATGGCAGCCTCTTAATCAATAAGAACAGCAACCAATATTCCTTTGAGAAATAAATAAATACATAAAATGTTCAAATGTTTGTAAATATAAGGGACTTAACTGCTGCGGTTGTCAGTCCCTAGGCTGACAAACTACTTGAACTTTTGCTAAGGACAACAGATACAGTGATGCCTGGTGGAGAACTCGAACCTCTGACAGTGAGTAATCGCGTCGCTCCATAGCAAGGCGCCTTAGAGGATTCGGTCACTGCACCGCGGTATAGTCCTTTGAACCTGCTTAATATATTGTTTTATTTTATAGCAAATCGATTTCAATCACTTAGTCAACATCCTCAGTGTAAGACCGCAAATATCACTGTTAGGCTTGACTGAAGATCATAGCTGACAATCACCATAAAGTGTGCCATTCTTTCTTGGTAGCAAGCACGCAAAACCATAAGTGGTTGTTTCGTAAAAGACATTTTAACCATCATCTGTTTCATCGAAACATTTAGTTTCTAGCAGTTTTGGTCACTGACCATCGTCACAGGTTGAAAGTCTTAAAAAAGATCAGGAAAAGACATAATATAAAACTGTAGCTTGCTGATAAAAGTACATTCCATTAAAATGTTCAGACTGAAATGGACTTATTGTTATCAGCAAGTTACAGTTTCATATTATGTATCTTCCTCATATGTTTTTAACTTTTTAATCCATAGTGTAGCTGATCAGCTACATAACATTTTTTTTTCCATTATCTCTCAAACTGGACAACATTTTACCACAAATTCATTTGTAGCTGCTTGTGCATACAGTGTTATACATGCTAGTAGATCGTCCTAGAAATTATAAATTGAAGAGTGCTACTTACAGGAAGACGGTAGGTTAATTACAGAAATCAGGTACTGGAATATTGCTCCCGATTACCCCACTGTTTCCCAGTTGATGTGGGTTGCTACGTGTATCTTGTATCATTTACAATAATCGTCGACTTTCTAGACACTTACTGAAAAAGAGTTTATTCTTATTGTGAATTTTATATGTTTATTAATGTGACCTTTCAGTAATTGCATTTTGGTCTACTTTTTGGTTCTGATGTGCATTTGCCATCATAAAATAAAATGAGTTTGAATTTAATTTTCAATATACGTCATTCAGATTAGCTTAGTTTCCTTTTTCACTATTTTTGATGGGTTTGATTAAACAGTTTAATACGTAAATTAGAATTTAATTAATTGTTCGGCCATTGCAGGGTCGATCACACCTATTATTTCACATCAAGTGTCTTAACCTTGACATCCATTTGCATATTCCCACCACCATACCCCTTTCTCTCTCTCCCCTTCCACACTGCCTCCCAATTTTTCCCACCACTCCTCACAACTTCTCTAAGGTGAACGTCTGGTCTGCCGTAATGCGTGATAAAAAGATATTTTTCGTTTTGGAGCAAACTGTGACGTCAAGCAACTAGCGAGACATGTTTCAGTTGTAAGCTCAAATGTTCAAATGTCTGTAAATCTATCGGACCAAACAACATGGTCATCAGTCCGTAGCTTACGAACTACTTAAACCTAGATAAACTAACCTAAGGACAACACACACAGGCCCCAGGGAGGACTCGAACCTCCACGGCGAGCAACCGCGCGCTCCGCAGCGAGACGCTTTAGACCGCTGGGCTACTCCACCGCGGCTCAGTTCTATGCATCTACAGCTACCATATGGTCATAAATACTCCGCTATAAAATTTAAGTGAATGGTAGAGGGTTCATCGGATCAAGTTTGTGACACTCCTCTGCCGTTTCGTTATCTAATAGCGCGCGAGAAAAAGAAAGAACTAAATCTTCCTGCTTTAGATCTTACTTCTCATGTTTTATTTTGATGATCATGTCTCTCTATGCAGGTGGTTGCTAACAAAATATACTCGCATTCCGAAGAGAAAGTTGTTTAAAAAATTCTCAAATCTAACCGCACGGAATAACGCTTTTCTTTTCATGATTTCCAGCCAAACTCGTGCATCATTCATGTGACACTCTCTCCCCTATATCGTGATAATACAAAACGAGCTGCCCTTCCCTGAGGGCCACTTGATAGGGATCCCATGTTACGCAGCAGTACAAAATAGAACGCACAAGTGTAGTGGAGGCAGCTTCCTCAGCAGATCTGTTGCATTTTCTAAGTGATCTGCCAGTGAAAAGTATCCTCTGGTTCGTCTTTCCTACGATATTTTCTATGTGCCCTTTTCGGTTGTGGTTGATCGTAATTATAATTGCTTCCCAAAACGAAAAATTAGAGTTGAAGGTGTGTCATCTTCAAAAATTATTGAGCTCCCCTACACTACGTGGAGATTATCCGGCAGTTTCTGAATACAACATTTTGCCATCGATGGATAGTAAAGGATACATTTGAGACATTGTCACCACGATCCTTGTACTTGACTCACCGAGACTTTTGTCGTGTGAGTATGTGAGGCATCGCGTGTACAACGTTCACATCAACCACGTTGACCATTTAAACGGAAGAATATGATACGGTATTCACTCCTTTATAGATGACGCCCTTTAACGTGTATGGAATAAACTATAACATTATTTATAAGTCTGTAGAGCGACCGCTGAAAGCCACATCGAACTGCACTGAACAGATACACAAACTTCGAGAGTTTTTCTATCAGTTGGAGAAGGTTCCACAGTTCCGTATTGTTTTGTCCCTTTCTGTCACCGGTTAAAACAGTTCCATGACATCACGGACACGCGATATTATATGTCTACGTTTTAGACAAATACCTGTTTGATTGAGTAAGCAAGAAAGTTCAAATATTCAAATGTTTGTAAATCTATCGGAAAGGTAATGATGCCAAAGCCATGTTTTAAAAGAAACTCTGCAATTCTGGGACTGAACAGGAGACAGATTAGACTCATGGTTGGATTGCTGACAGGCCCTGGGAATTTCAAAAAACACCTACATACAATGGGAATAACAGAAGAGGACCCTAAATGTAGGATCTGTGATCACGGTGATGAAACTGCATCACATCTAATCTTCGAATGCATTGCATAGGAAAGTAAAAGGCACAGAACATTTGTCTAATAAAGAAGTGGTAAAGGGACTCCTTGCACTGTTCAAGGGCATTGGTTGGCTTTACTAGATATACAGGGAGCGATACCGCACAATAAACTTAGTTTCGGTGCGGGCAGTTGCGGGTTGGCTTCCCTGAAAAAATCTAATAAAAAATCTATCGGACCAGACTGCGTGGTCATCAGTACGTAGCTTGCAAACTACTTAAACTAAGGTAAACTAATCTAAGGACAACACACACACACACACACACACACACACACACACACTATATAATTGATTAGGCTCCTCCTAACAATATTTCATTAATGCCTCATTTGTTATTAGTGCAGCAACAGGAAGTATTAGGGAGTACACAGCAGAAATAGGCCATTTTGCTATGTTAACACGTTCACTGCGGTCACCAGTGCGGGCCGCTAAAGCTCTAGGCGCTGAGAGCTGAAACCAGACCCCTGCGAAACCTGTTATATTGAAAGCGAATATAACCTCTGTACAAGAGGTGGTGCTAGATATAGTGATACCAGTACGCTTTAGCTGCATACCGATTATGTGATTAAATGGTGCACGCTATCTGACGCTTATAAGCGTCATATGCATTTATTGCAAACGATTCTAACAACGCCTCTGATTTATTAATTTTCTTGCAAACTCTAAAGAAAATTAAATTCAAACAAGCGGTAAATCCGCTTCATTGAGAAAGAATTAGAGTCTGAAAACACCAAAAGGTTTATCAAAGGTCTCATCTGCAATGTGGTGCTATGGAAACCCAATCCCATATAACATATAAGTTTGCAAGGTGTATAGACGATGTTTTTATAGCAAATCACTAAAGACGAATAACAACTGCAGACAGGAAAACGTTACGTGATTTTTTTTGGTGGCTATTACTAACACGAGTGCACAGCCAAACAAACTAAACTGAGCACTCAGCTAGTGAATGCGCCGCTTATAAGCGTTACCCGCACTGGGTTGTTGATCAAGGAAACGCTTATAAGCGTCAGTCGCAGCGAACGTGTTAAAAATACGTTTAAAATTGTTGTTATTCTGAATGATCGTAACATACAAATAATATTTTCTGTCATTATTCTTACAAAACTTCTGTTATTTTTACATAATTAAAGTTTAATAATCATTATGTTTCGAGATTAGATCACGTGATCGAAATCGCTCTGTTATTGGCTGAAGCTATGGTGACGTAACATGAAATACGAAATCGGAAGCTATAAATGTATTACAGCAGTATTATCGAATGTTACCAGATCTTCCCTTCTGCCGTGTTTGGTTAATTTTTTTTTGTTATGTAAAACGCATTTACAATTTAATTATATGAATGTAAAAGAATGCGTTCATGGCATCTGCTTTCTTCGAAACCAATCCAGACATTTACCGTGCCGGAAGGAGTGAATGTGAAAACTGCATTGTAAGTAAAACCACATTTTAAAGCTAATTATTGTTAGAGATATTTTATGGAATTTGAAGAAAAAAATACTTATTCGGATCAACAAACTAACGCTAAAGTCTTCAAATCATGCAATAAAATATGCAGTTAGGGGAATTTAAATTTCCGCACTCTGTTACTAGTAGCAAGTTGTAGTAGCAAAAAATTGTGAAATACAGCAATACGTCTTATGTGTATTTATAGAATATGGACTAGTCTAGAATAGGTCTTTTGTATCATGGGTGGCGCTTCCGTATCGCTCATAGGTTGGTAACGCGCATTTCGCGTAGCCAAAGCATTTCAATTTCAGGTAAAATTTTACTTCCCATCCAGGCGGACTCGCGCGATTATATTGGCAGCATCAGCAACATGGTTGAAAATCTTTGCTAAAATGTTAATATTAAAAATTCCAACCACATAGAATGACTTCATTAGTTTTTCGTTAATACCATGAAGTAAATAAATTATGTCGTTCCTGTTCTGTGGTTGAAAGGTTCTTGTATGTACCCTTGTCCGCTCAGTAAATGTTATGCCCTAGTAAAACGAAGATTTCAGGACAAAATATTTGCGTTGTCACGCGATAGGCAAATGCCAACGTCACATGATTGTGGGCATTTAGCGTCGTTTGCCGACGTTATCACGTGAAGTCGCCGGGACGGGAAACAAAATTTAACATCAATTTCAGATAACTAATAAGATGCAAGAAAATTCTAAATGCGTTTATAGCTTCGATATTAAAGCTATTGACTGCTTTGGTATTTTTGCGAGTTGATGTTTGGAAGTGTGTGTTATACTTTCTCCTATGTACCGATATACACCAGATTTTACGAAGCTTCTCATTGTTTGGTACACGCAAAACAAATTTTTTGCCTCAGCGGAATAGCCGTGCGCGATAAGGCGCCTTGTTGCGGCGCGCGTGGCCTTTCCCCGTCGGAGGTTCGAGGCCTCCCTCGGACATGGGTGAGTGTGTGTGTTCTTAGGGTTAGTTAAAGAACTTTGTAGGTCTAGGGACAGATGACAACTTTACAAAAAAAATTTCATAAATTAAAAACACAAAATTGTGTTGTTAATTTATTTGGTTATGTTCTACCAAGAAGCGACGGAACAATCAGTCAAAATGAAAAAATTTCATCTTTGTAGGTGTATTTGTTCTGTGTAGTACTACGTAATATCTGTAGGTTACTTTTACGAAATGTGAATACCAAAACAGTTATCAGTGTTAATGAATTTTACGCCAGCAGACGTAGCATTATATTAACTGACGTCTCAGGTATCACATGACTCAAGTAGAGAGTTTTCGTAGGCTTAGAAATTGTTTGAATTTCATTTCCATTTATTTAAAAAATCACGAGAAAGAAAAGCATTTTATGAGCATAAGATGACATAATTAACCATTCAAGTCGATTTCCAGACAACAGAAAATTACCCTATTCTGTACGTGATGAAATCAGCAATCTGGGGCCGTTGGAGTGAGTGCTGTGTATAACTTAAGGCGGAACCTAGTACATTTTGGATCTTTCGACTAGATTGTATCAGGACCCTATACATAAAGTTTTCTCTTAATCCTTCTTCTGCTAAAGTTATTTTAGACCTTCCGTTTACCGGGGGAGATAATTACCCCTCTTTCATACTGTGCGAGGAATAACAAGGTTATAAATGAAATTGTATAACTTCAGTGTTTATGGAATTTCGCCACAACTGTGCGACTGGATACGCGATTTCCTGTCAGAAGGGACACAGTTCGTTGTAACTGACGGAAAGTTATCGAGTAGAACAGAAATGATATCTGTCGTTCCCCAGGGAAGTGTTACAGGGCTCCTACTGTTCCTTATTTTTATAAACGATTTAGGAGACAATCTGTGTAGCTCTCTTAGACTTTTCGCGGATGATGCTCTCATTTATCGATTAGTAAAGTCATCAAAAGATCAAAAGAAACTGCAAAATGATTTAGATAAAATATCTGCGTGGTGCAAAAATTGGCAAATTACCCTTAATAATGATAAGTGTGGGGTCATCAATATGAAAACTGAAATAAATCACTTAAACTCCATTTACCCGATAAATTAGTAAAAACTATAGGCCGTAAATTAAACTAAATAACTAGGAGTAACAATTACGAACAACTTAAATTGAAAAGAACACATAGAAAATACTGCAGGGAAAGCGAACCAAAGACTACGTTTCATTGGCAGGGCACTTAGAAGAAGCAACAGTTGTACGAAAGAAACTGACTACAGCACACCTGTGCGTCCTATTTTGAAGTATTGCTGCGCATTGTGGTATCCTCACCAAGTGGGACTGACAGACGATTTTGAGAAAATACAGAGAAGGGGAGCACGTTTTGTATTATCGTGATAAAGGGGGGAGAGTGTCACGGAAACGATGCAAGAGTTGGGGTGGAAATCATTAAAAGAAAGGCGTTATTTGTTGCGAAGAGATCTTTCACCAAATTTCTCTTCCTAATGGGAACATATTTTCTTAGGAAGACATTATCATCCAAATAAAATAAGAGGAATGAGATCGAAACTGGAAAGTTTTATGTGTTCCTTTTCTCCGCGAGCTATTAGAGAATGGAGGTGCAGAGAAATATCATGAAAGGGGTTCGCTGAACCGTCTGCCATGTACTTCAATGTGGCTTGCAGAATGTTTATATAGGTGTAGATTTAGAAAATCCGTATCAAACAAGCTCGAGAGTGACGACAAGAACTCGCCACATGAACCATGGAGACTAACACTATAATGATATGTAAATATTGTGCTATGTTAAGTGAATAACGCTAATGTATATATAATGAAAAAAATACAAAACTTTCAAATCTAAGAAAAGAGTGAAAGTATAAATACATGCGAAAATGGTAACTTATTCGTAGGAAAATGGTTAACAAAACATGCCCAACATAAAAGTTTTATCCATTATGGATGAGGAACAGTGACTATCATGACTAAAGTTAATATGCCCTTATCCTTGTTTCCCTTGATCAAGCGATAACTTGGAAACGGCTCGACCGAGTTAGCCGCTCTTTTGTTGTTGAGTTCGTAATTGTAAGGACGAGGTTTGTAAGAAATAAAATATTTTGTGTAAACTTCCTGAAAATTGAAATTTTATTATAAAAATTGAAGCCGGCCGCGGTGGCCGAGGAGACTGAGGCGCTCCAGTCACGGTCTGCACGGCCACTACGGTCGGGGGTTCGAATCCCCTCTCGGGCATGGATATTTGTGCCGTCCTAGTTCGTAAGTAGTTCATAAGTAGTTTGTAAGTTTAGGGACTGATGACCCCGTAGTCAAGTCCCATAATCTATACAAACATAAAAATTGAAATATTGCGTTTTTCATTGTATGAGATATACAGTTTTGCTCCGATACTGACGGAATTTTGTAAACTTGACTTTCGGCACTTGAGAGAGGTCACTGTCCACACTGTTGTGGCCTCGTCGCCTTCTGTTGTTTCATTTTTTCTGCCATTGGTTGAGTACTCGTCCAAGTGTAGTTATCAGAAAAAGATACTGGTGCAGGAATCGATCTCAGCTGTAATAACTATTCAGATTCATAATACAAGTTTTATTGACTTAAAATTATAATAATCAACTTTAGAACATAAGTCTGTTTCTTCTTTCTTCTCGCTTCTCGCGGCGTCTTCCATATGATGCTAGCTGCGCTGAGGCCTAGTTACTGCTAAGTTCGTAGCCGCGTTCTGAGTTAGTACTGTCCTATTTCTGACATCGTAGCTGACTAGTAACTGACGGGCTGCCCAGACGTATGTCGGCCTAGATATAGCCGCTTGTAGAGGGCGCGCATCTTCGGTTACTCTTTCCAGGATGCGCGGCGCTTGCTTGCGATTGGCTTTCGGTCGATCGCTGGCTTCTCCACGATCGTTCTCTTACGTCTGGCGTGTGGCGCTGACTTCACGCCACAACACAGAATGGTGCATGGCAGAGGGTACCTTACAAGTGGCGATTAAGAGACTAAATCTCGGGTGAACAGTCTGGTATGAGTCTGTTTAGGGTGCGCTGATATACTGACCGGTGGGTAGTCGGCGCCAGGTATAGATATCACATCCCCCCCCCCCCTCCCCGCCCTCAGGCGCTCCGTATCAGGTTCGCGCCCCGCGCACGGTCCATGCCCAGCGTTCGTTCTGCCGCCATCTGGACGCTCCGACTCCAAAGTTGGTACACTTTGGGATATTTTCTTCTTCTTCTTGATCCGGGTGATTCCGGGTTCCCACATCTTGCTAAGGATGTAACCGCTGTCATGATATAGTTGTGGTTTCCTTACTCTGATTTGTATGGCTTCTTTCGTGACCCAGACCCAGCGTTTGGAACTCTCTGTCAGGACTTTGATTTTGTCATAATCCATGATGTGGAGTTTCGACAGGTAATGTTCTGCGATTGCCGGCCTACTGGGCTGTTGCAGTCTAGTGTGCCGTTGATGTTCTCGGCATCGGTCTTTAATGTTCAAATGTTGTGAAGCTTAAGGGACTTAACTGCAGGGTCATCAGTCCCTAAACTTTCAAACTACTTACGAACTACGTTATACTAAAGACGACACAAACATCCATGCCTGAGGGGGAATTCGAACCCCCGACGGGGAACGGCCTCGCGCATCGTAACATAGCGCCTTAATGTGCTCGGCCGCTCCGCCGGGACGGTCTTTAATGGTACGAATAGTCTGACCTATGTATACACTACAGCATTGTAAAAAGATACAAAAAAAGCCAAGATCGCTGTTCATCAATTTTTATTTACGACGACCGGTTTCGATTAACTATGTCAGCATCATCTGGTCAAATAAGATATTTTACAAGGCCATAATCTTGTGATGTCGATCAGTTGTTATATAACAATTTACAGTGGATAGGTGCACTATGTCATTATAATAAAACATAATTATCACGGTGATATCGTGACAAAGCACGCACGAGGGCGAGGGGGGGGATATTCGAAAACAAATAAAACCTGTCATTGGACTAAGTGTACCAGGTGTAAGCGTCGGTTATACGGATCCTGCACAGTGTATGTGGATGTATGCCATCCTTGAGACAATGCCATTTTAAAAACAAAATCTAAGCCTATACACCAAAACTATATGTTTATAAACCAAGCGTAGCTAAATGAATAACGGAGGTGATTTTTTATTATTTTCTACACAAAACTATAATTTTCCAAGGACTAATAAAAATGTCAAAGTAATCACGAATTGTGGTCATGCTTTTCATATAGTGTAAGCTATAATTTAACTACATTAATATTTTTATAAAATATTTTTCACATAAATAGATCCAATAAAACATGTTTAATGTGTTTAAAGATATTTTCAATAATTTTCTCTCCGATTTGAAAGTGTTTAGTACGGTGGCCATCTAACCCTGATACTCGAGTGAGATGGCCAAGTGCTACATTACTTATAAATGTTTTTAGCTAGTGTAAAGTTTAGTGTACCTTTAGAAAGAAAGTCGACTTTATCTTTTTGTAAAGGGAAAATGAATAGTTATATGTTTTTCTTATGTGTTAGGTTTGTGATACTGCCTTCTTATTAAAAGGAAATGATGGCCATCTATCCCGGATTTACCCTATAAAATACATAACTATCCGTACAACTCCGGGTTTTCAGCGAGTGGTTAAATAAAAAAATTTCTATTTCAAGACACCTTTACGCTCAACTTCTTGTAAGAGTGCTCCACGGGTGGATAAATGCAGTGCTACTAGAAGCTTCAGCCGACCGACAGTAAACAGAATGACGTGCTGGCGTCAGCCTTGTGGTGGCCATGCGCCGTGCCTATTAATGATTCAGGGAGCACAATTCGATCGCCGCTGCGCCTGCCAACAGCCAGTGCAGCCGAATCTCAGCACCAGTGCCGCGTGCTGCGCTTCCATTTGCGCCCATCAGCTCCAGTTAGGACTTCCGGCCGCCAACCGCCAACACTTGACGCTCCCGTTGACAAGGGCAGCGTGAGAAGTCACATTGCTAACAGCACTGCGTTCACACCAGCCAACTGCACTCTGATCTCACTCTCAATCTCACAGGCCGGGATTCAAACTCGGGCGTCCTGCTTGCTAGGCAGTTGCGGTGTCACCTACACCACTGGGGACGCAGCGAACATCCCAACCGCACGGACTACTCCATCACGCCTCCCGTCGGATACAAGTCCTCATCTTTTCCCTGCCCACTGTTCTCATACTCGTGATTTTCCCAGAGGAGTAAGGCCTGATGAAAGGACCATCGACCAATATTATCAGTTATATGAATGTGGTGTCTTAATTACGAAATTATTGGTGGTTGTTCTGCCACAAACTGTCCTAATCATTCTAGAAGTGAATTGAGAATACTTTGTATCCCAGAAGACTCGAAGAAAAATGAGACTGTTAACTGTCGTCGCGAAAACCGGTAACCCAGACGGAGCTAACAATTATGTATTGTAAGTAAAAAATATTTATTATAGCAAATCCGGCAACGCTTCGCAGTCGTTAATGTGTATGGGATATACACCCTTTTCTCTTCTTCTTCCTATGCCTTCCTCCCTCCTCCTCCCCATACCTTCACGCCACTCCCTCTTATCCCACACCATATCCATCTCCTCCCCCCTCCTTTCTGCGTCTTTATCAACACCCCTCCCCTTTTTAAATCCGTTTCATTCCAAAAAACAGTTTTTCTGTTTTATGTTAAAAATCACTGGGAAAAGGAAAATAAAACCGAACATATTTACAATACAGCTTAGCATATTTTTCTCGCAGCGAGAAGAATAGAAAGCTTTTTGAACGTGTTTATATCTTCTTGGCAGTTTTTGAAACGAATACAAAAGCCGCGGCAGAGTGCATTGAGGCGCTATGCTACGATGCGCGAGGTCGTTCCCCGTCGGGGATTCGAAACCCCCCTCGGGCATGGATGTTGGTGCCGTCTTTAGTGTAAGGTAGTTCATAAGTGGTTTGTAAGTTTAGGGACTGATGACCCCGCAGTTAAGTCCCTTAAGCTCTACAAACGTTTGAATTGAAAACAAAATAAATGTAGCATGATCATACTTTAATGATAGAAATTGCGTATGACAAAAAATTAATTGAAATACGATAAGTGGAACGGAAATACAATGTTTAGAAAGTCTTTGTGTTGCGTTCATTGTAACGCTTGTTGATGAACGGAATTTCATCATAAAATGTTCAAATGTTTGTAGAGCTTATGCGACTTAACTACGAGGTCATCAGTTCCTAAACTTACAAACTACTTATGAACTAACTAATACTAAGGACGACACAAATATCCATGCCACGGCCGGCCGGTATTTTTTGTCTTTCCTTCCGGAGAGAAAACGAACAGAGCAGATGGTTTACCAACTATCTAACAAGCCACGTACTACCCGTGGGAAAATCAAGGCAGCCGCGGTGGAGTAGCCGAGCGGTCTAAAGCGTCTCGCTGCGGAGCGCGCGGTTGCTCGCCGTGGAGGTTCGAGTTCTCCATGGGGCATGGGTGTGTGTGTTTGTCCTTAGGTTAGTTTACCTAGGTTTAAGTAGTTTGTAAGCTACGGACTGATGACCACGCAGTTTGGTCCGCTAGATTTACAAACATTTGAAAAGCACGGCGCCGGCCGCGGTGGCCGAGGAGGCTGAGGCGCTCCAGTCACGGTCTGCACGGCCACTACGGTCGGGGGTTCGAATCCCCCCTCGGGCATGGATATTTGTGCCGTCTTTAGTATAAGGTAGTTGATAAGTAGTTTGTAAGTTTAGGGACTGATAACCCCGTAGTTAAGTCCCATAAGCTTAACAAACATTTGAACATTTTTTTTTGAAAAGCACGGCAATTCAAGATTTATTCCACAAACTTCCAAAAACAGGCCTAGCGCTTTTTTAATCGTCATGTCGTTGCGTGTTCGCAGACAGATATTACGACACCGCAATGAAGCATTGTTCTAAAAAATAAACCACGATCTGTACTTCATTTGTTTGTTTAACACTCAAAAATACCACGAACTGACATCGATTCTATCTTTGCATCCCCCCAAAGATGTGATCACACCGGTAAGAAAAGGGAGTTAAGAATAGTACGGAGAGACTTCTAAAGAAACAAAGTTTCATGTTAAATCTGTCTGGCTGTTTTAATCTTGTATTCTAACCTCCTTGGCGTACTCGTTCGCTCCGTTATAGGGAATTTGGTTGCTAGGCTAGTAACGAATGAATAACCTGACTGTTGGAGAAGCTAGAAACTGTTACGTGTACTTTCAGTTTTTGTGAAATTCTGATATATTCCAAAATTTTTCTTTCATACAAACCTTGTCCTGTGAATTACGAAGAGAACAAAGGAAAGATCAGCGAAATCTGTGAAGCTATTCCCAAGTGATGCGCTTTCATACATGTGGCGATTAATTTTTTGTCAATATAGGTAGATGTTTTATGTCACTTAACAGGGGAACGCGGTCGAACGGGACAAAACGTATCCTACGTCCGTCTCCTGCTTCTAAGCTACCTCCCCACCAATTTTGAGCCAAATCGGTTCAGACATTCTTTAGTTATAAATAGCGTAACTAACACGACTTTCTTTTATATATATATATATATATATATATATATATATATATATATATATATATAGATGACCTGAAGCAGTATTTATTAGTAGAACGCGGGTGATATTCGTACGTAAGTTTTTGTTTAGCTGCTATGAAAGTTTTACCTCTTAACAGAGATTCTACTTGTAGGAAGTTAGCAGTATCATAATGTCATAACACAGTAAAAATCTCGAGAAGGTACATATTTTAGTGTACAATATGCGTGTCTTAATGTATATTGACAAATACACTTCATCAAGGAGGTCTGTCACAGCCGCGGCGGAACGGCCGAGCGCATTGAGGCGCTATACTATGATGTGCGTCGGGGGTTCGAATCCCCCCTCGGGCATGGTTGTTTGTGCCGTCTTTAGTATAAGCTAGTTCATAAGTAGGTTGTAAGTTTAGGGACTCATAAGCTCTACAAACATTTGGACATTTTTTCTGTACTCACCTAACACAAACTGGTGAACATACGCATGTCTATAAGAGACTATAACTAACAGATAGAGTACTGGACAGAAATTTAATTACACCTGTGGCGGCGTAGTGAGCTAATGCCGCCAACGAAATGTTTGATTTATAAGGATGATTAATCTGCTGACAAGACAATCGTACCGGTATATACAGAAACCTTACGGAAGGAACAATATTATTTATTTATTTTACCGAAAAAAACAAAGGATTATTTCCTTCATTCTATGTAATTGGGTTTTTCGAATAGTATTCAACTGTTATTGCTACATCAGCATTGCACGCCTCCACGACCGTAAGTAAAATTTTATCCTGTATAATGATATTCTTTTTCGTTTTAGTGTTTTTAATAAATTCTGAAACTTACTCAGTAACTTAATAGAAGTAAATTAAGAAATATGTGTACAAATAGTCGGCTCTTTGTAAACTTAAGCCACTTTCCGTATTTATAAATCCCTTGTCCTTTACTTTGGCGATGTAATTATGTAGTGTGTAAGTGTTAAGTGTGTTCTTTTGTGTTCAGGAAATTTGAGGTAGCAAGTCGCCTTAGACCGCTCGGCTAATCTACCGCGGCGTTTCGTATTTATACTAGGATATATTCACTTAAGATGTAGCCGCACCAACTCATTCTTACAGGTACCTGGTACATAATTTAATAAACATAGTTACCGAATGTTAATTTTGAATCACGCGAACAAAATAAAACAATAACATAGAATTTTGGAATACATTTTGGAGAAACAGCGATCGTTAATGAAATGATATTTTAAAAAACACAGTCTCGAACGCAAGAGAATTTTTATTGTTCTTAGGTAACTGGTTTAAGTCTGCTTGTGAGACCATCTTCAGCCCGACTGCAATACAGTAATAATACAAATATTAAAAACGCTGTACAGAATACCATATTGTGGCTATAAACAGTAAAATAATAACCCAATGTGAAAAGTTATACCCATGGCAGCCGATTGTGGGCGGGTCGGGACTCATAATGTAGATCGCCTAGACCACGTGATTCTTATGTGAATCGCCTAGACCGCGTGACTGTTTTGTGATTTTGTACAAATGCATCGCTTGCTGCCACGATCAAAACTGTGTCGCTGGGATAGGCCGCCTTGTGACTTGTGAGTGGCAGTGCTGACCCAGTGTTGCAATAAACAAACGTGTAGCTGGGTCGCAGCGGGCATAGATCGCTTTCCGCCGCGAGAGATCACATCCTGTGTTGCGACATCAGAGCCAAAGGAACTACTGATTGGCAGTCGTCGATAATGACGTTGGCCTGGCTGTCCACTATGGCAGTGACTTCATACGAAATACCATTCATAAATCACATCATGTGTCGCAATACGACAGAAGCCCACACCGCTCAACTTGAGAGATGATTAACTGCCTGTCAAACAACTATAACTCAAAGATTTCGTAAGTTTACTTATTCTTGCCGGACGCCAACTGTCTTGCCATCGGAGAATGCAAAACATAGACTAGGACAGATCACTATCAAACTCGTCAGCAACGCTTTTGTAAAGCTTATGTTGGTAAACTAAATGTCGTGATCGCACAATAACGAAACACCGTGCAATACACTAACGATCGTTGTACGCTCCAGTCCAAAGACCAAAAGCACAGCTGTGATTAGAAAAAGTCTGTGAATCTATCGGACCAAACTGCGTGGTCATCAGTCCGTAGCTGACAAACTACTTAAACCTAGGTAAACTAACCTAAGGACAAACACACACACCCATGCCCCAGGGAGGACTAGAACCTCCGCAGCGAGACGCTTTAGACCACTCCGCTACGCCACCGCGGCCTGTGATTAGACACAGGCTACTAGTGTAGATGTGATACGGGGGAAATATATTTCGTGTCTTTGTTCAAGAAATTATGCTTGAATTCGCCTGTACACACATATGCAAATCAGAAACAAGACCTAGTTAATTTGAATCACTTTCTTTCCACTCCTAGTTGTCGTTTACACAAAACCCAATATCCTGTCCTATCCCATTCTTTCTAAAGGAATATGGACAATTTTGACATGGAACACGGTGATTTTGCAAAGACGAGCAATTGAGTATCTTCATGACAGGAAAAATCTTCAGTATGAAGCCGCACTGTCAATCTATAAAACAAAAGGGCATCATCCCTTACATTATTTCAAATGTCCAAATGTTTGTAAAGTTGTGAGACCTAACTGTAGTGGTATCGGTCCCAAAGCTTACAAACTACTTAAACTACCTTATTTTAACAACAACACAAACACCCATGCTTGAGGGAGGACTCAAACCTCCGACGTAGAACGATCGCGCGCACCGTAGCAGGACGTCTCAGTGCGCATGGCTATTCCACCGCGGCCTGACATTAGAAATATACGATTATAACTATCTTGGTGTCTACATTCCCGGCATATTTTGCATCGCACTCTCATATGTTTTTTTATAATGAAGACGTAAATTTCAGCTTTAGGAGAATTGTATTGATAATAACAATTGTCATTTCAGAAACAGAAGAAATATTGACATGCAACCTTTCACGTTTATTGGGTTAGTGCGACATCGATATGTGGAAAGCTTCTTTTCCGCGTAGTCACTGAAAAATATTTTCATGTAGGTTTCAGTAAACGTAACAGATGAATTACTATCGATGATTTGAAGTAACGGCAACTAAGAAGGTAGTTAACTGCGGGGTCAGCAGTCCCTAAACTTACAAACTACTTATGAACTACCTTATACCAAAGACGACACAAACATCCATGCCCGAGGGGGATTTGAACCCCCGACCGTAGCAGCCGTGCAGACTGTGAATGGCGCGCCGCAGACCGCTCGGCCACTGCGGCCGGCGAACGGCAACTCAGAGACGAATGATGTGTTGAAAGCCTTGTATTGACATCAACGGGCGGGTGCGTTTCAAATTTAGACTGATCACTTTAAAATAAAAAAATCTCACTGGCGTGTTTCACGGCCCACTTTAGCTTTTCATATAGGTTTATGTGTTCTTTGCAAAAATCATGGACAAATAATAAAAATTATGAACTGTACGATTACTATTACTATTGTGATAATATCTATGCACTCAACGCACAATATTCTCTCTAGCCGTATTTCAACAAACACCCAAATTAGGTGATATCTGAATTTTGCTTTGTCAAACATTTTTCTTTAACTTTTACCTTTTAAAGGCATTTGGATGGAATGTTGCTTTGTACGTGAGTGAAATATGGACGATAAATAGTTTAGACAGGAAGAGGATAGTGGCTTTTGAAATGTCGTGCTACAGAAGAATGTAGAATATTAGGTTGATAGATAGCAAAACTAATGAGGAGGCACTGAAGAGAATTGGGGAGAAAAGGTATTTTTGGCATACCTTGACTAAAAAAGGGATCTATTGGTATGACACATTCTTAGACATCGAGGAATCGTGAATTTAGTATTTGAGGGAAGTGTGTGGGGTAAAAATCACACAGAGAGAGCTAGAGACGAGTAAGCAGATTTAAATGGATGTGGGTTGCCAGTTGCATGAGAAGATGAAGAGGCTTGCTCAGGATAGAGTAGGGTGAAGAGCTGCATCAAACTAGTCTCTGGTCAACAAGAACATACCTCTTTAAACTATTATTTTAATGTCTCTTCCATATTTTCGTTTTCTTTTCCCGTTGAAATATTAACTGTCTTGCCCTGTCCTCTTTTTTAAGTTTATTTTCTTTGCCTGCACTGGTTTACGTAAAATCAAGTGACAGTGTCAAATATCCATTATTTTTGTAAATACTTGTGAAACGGTGCGAGTTATGGAAATAGCATAACAGAGCAATGTTGTAGAGAATTTTCTCCTCAACAAACAGGTTTATTTAATTGTCGTCTCCGATAGCGGTTAAGCCGTTACATGCAAAAAAAAAAAAAAAAAAAAAAAAAAAAAAAAAAAAAAAAAAAAATGTTTGTCAAAGCTAAACTGAAAAATCAAATAATTTTGGCTGTTTGTTAAAATACGGTATGAGAGTATATTATGTGATGAGTGCATAGATACTATCAGAACAGCAGATTAGTAATCATATAGTCCATAATTATGGCTCACTTTAGGTTACGCTAGTAACGCTAAAAGTGGGCCATTGAAGTTTTAGCGCTTTAAACTATTTTTTAATATCCCTCCCTTATTTCCGTTATTTTTTTCTGTTACAATATTATCACCTGTTATGCCGTGATGGTTTGCCCTCTTTTTCAAGTTTATTTTCTTTGCTTGTACTGGTTTACCTAAAATCCAGAGACAGTGTCATATCGTCGTTACTCCTGCAAATGTCTCTCAATAGGTGCGATTTATGGAAAAAACATCAGAAGAACGTTGTACTAAATTTTCTCCTCTACAAACACGTTTATTCAATTTTTGTTTCAGACGATCAGTTAAACCGTTATTTCCATTTAAATTTCGAGCTGTGAAAAGGCGATCGCAAAGGCGCACTTTTAGAGTTACTACGATAACCTAAAGAGGGCCAAAAGAATCTTGCAAATAAGTTTCCTAAGAATTGGTGATGTTTTTTTCTTTTTCAGTGAAAAGACAAACTAGGTAATAATAATTGTTATGGACGTTCTCCAGCTCCTGTTATAAACATTTCATGATTCTTACTGATTTTACATTTTACATAGTACCTTCACGTATTAAGAGATACTTCCTCAGTTCATAATGTTCTGTTACAGGACAGCCTGATATTTTCTTTCCGGCCGCAGAAGCCGAGCGGTATGCGGCGCGCCAGTCACAGTCTGCACGGAGTCTACAGTCGGGGTTTCGAATTCCCTCTCGGGCATGGATGTTTGTGTCTTTATTATAGGGTAGTTCATAAGTAGTTTGTAAGTTTAGGGACTGATGACTCCGCAGTTAAGTCTCTTAAGCTTAACAAACATTTGAACATTTTTTAAAAATATTTTCTTCACGCGGCGGCGCTAGTCAATTCTCGATTGTTGACGTAGGTACAATTGTAACACAGTCGGTAGTTCAGCTACATGTACAGTGCGTTCATTAACGTTTCCGCTGGTTCGCATTGAAGCAGTAACAAGAGCGACACGTTTTCCGCTGCGGGTATTTTTAGCGCTGTCACGAACGCCAACATAAATGTATTGCTTGTTATGATGACCGCATTCTGCCAAATCTCCTTTTCTACATCTACATCGACATGGGATACTCTGCAAATCACATTTAAGTGCCTGGCAGAGGGTTCATCGAACCACCGTTATACTATTTATCTCCCATTCCATTCTCAAATAGTGCGCGGAAAAAACGAACACTTGAATCTCCCCGTTCGAGCTCTGACTTCCTGTATTTCATTCTGATGATCATTTCTACCTATGTAAGTGGCAGTCAACAAAATATTTTTGCACTCGGAGGAGAATGTTGGCGATTGGAGTTTCGTAAGTAGCCCACGCCGCAGCGATAAGCGTTGTTGTAGTGATTCCCATCCCAGATAATTTATCATTTTCGTAACACTGTCTCCCATGCATCGTGACAATACGAAACGAGGTGTCCTTCTTTGGACTCTTTCGATGTCCTCGTTAAACCCACCTGATAAGGATCCCAATACTCCAAAAATAGGCGGACAAGCGTAGTGTATGCAGTTTCTTTTCTGTTGCATGTTTTAGGGTTTCTGCCAATAAAACGCAGTCTTTGGTTCGCTTTTCCCACGAAATTATCTACGTGTTGTTTCTAGTTTTAAGTCTGAAGTAATAGTAATTCCTATGTATTTTCTGGAGTTTACGGCCTTCACTTTTGATTGATTTATCTTGTAAACAAAGTTTAACCGATTTCTTTTCGTACTCATATGGACGACTTCACAAGCATTAGGCTGTACGTGATTATTTCTTTTGATGTTTTGTTAACTTCCGTACACCAAAAAATGTTCAAATGTTTGTATAGTCTATGGGACTTAACTACGGGGTTATCAGTCCCTAAACTTACAAAATACTTTATGAACGAACTAAGACTAAGGACGGCACAAATATCCATGCCCGAGGGGGGATTCGAACCCCCGACCGTAGTGGCCGTGCAGACCGTGACTGCAGCGCCTCAGCGGCCACCGCGGCCGGTTTTCCGTACACCCAGAGCTGAGAATCGCACATATGGAAATGCGTAAGTACTAGCAGAAAACCTAGCGTTTCCAAGTATTATTATATTAAGTCCATCGCCCATTCCTTCTTCTCTCTGTCCACTCCTCTTCCTCTGTGTATTTATCTACAGACATATATTTGTTTCCTTACACGCAGTTCTCTTCGATTCCCGGAAACCTTTGTCATGGACCTTGCGGTGTCATGCATATAATAAAAACCCTTGTCCACGAAAAGGTCCAACTATGCTGATCGCTCTGACAGTATGGAGGTGTATTGTAAGGTACCATCTTATCATACGGTGGCATACAGAATACAAAAATGTTCTCCAAGAAAGTACATAGGTGTGCCAGATTTAATGGTGATCGCCAGAACATCTACATCTACATGGATACTCTGCAAGTCACGTTGAAGCGCGTGGCAGAGGGTTCATCGAACCACTTTTATGATATTTCTCTATAGTTGCATTCTCTACGAGCTCGCGAGAAAAAGGGACACCTAAATCTTTCTATTTTCGATCTGATCTCTCTTATTTTATTATGATGATCATGTTTCCCTATGGAAGTGGGTGCTAACAATATATGTCCTCATTCAGAAGATAATGTCGGTGAAAGAAATTTCGCAAATAGATCTCGCCGTAAGAAATAATGCTTTCTTTTATTGATTTACACCAAAACTTGTGCATCATTTGTGTGACACTAACTCTCCTATATCGCGATAATACGAAACGAGCTGCCCTTCTATGAATTTTCTCTAAATCGTCCGTGAGTCCCACCTGGTGTGGATCCCACAATGCGCAGCAATACTCCAAAATAGGACCCACAAGTGTAGCATGAGTTCTTTACGATTTAAGTTGTTTGTAATTGTCACTCCTAGGTATTTAGTAGAATTGACGGCCTGCTGTAGTTTTGACTGATTTACCGTGTAACTGAAGTTTAACGAATTTCTTTTAGTGGTCATTTGGATGACATCGCACTTACCATTACTAAGGGTCAATTGCCAATTTTTGTACCATGCAGATATCTTATTTAAATAATTTTGCAATTTGATCTTCTGACAGCATCATCCGCGAACAGTCTGTGGGAGTTATTCAGATTGTCTCCAAATCATTTATAAAAATAAGGAACTGTAAGGGCCCTATGAAACTACCCTGTGGAACGTCAGATATCACATCTACTCTACTCCTTGAGTTACCGACAATTACAACGTACTGTGTCCTCTCTGACAGGAACGATGTCGAATCATTTCTGTAAGTCAGCGGTTAGTATCATTTGATGTAATAACCAAATGAGATATTTATGTAGAGGCGGAAGATATCCCAAGAAGGTAAACTAAACTTTTTGCTACCAAAAACCTCCGAACGTCTTCAGCGATTTACTCCAAATTTTTTCGAAAAGGGGTCCACTAAGGAGCACATATTTTCAATAATTTGTCGGCAACCATAAAAAAATATTTCTGGAAGTGCAAGAGATATTGAAAAACGACTTTCATGGCCATGAACGTACGACAGGGGCTTATGAAAGTAGGTACTATGAGACACTCTAAAACGTGAAGAAATATTATTTTCAACACAAAATTATGTTTTTTTATGTATACCCCATATTATTTCTTAAGAAACCGATAGGATGAAAAATCACAAAAAGAATGGCGACGGTTGCATCGCGATGCGTCAATTACATCCGGAGAAACTGTGAAGCGAAGTTGACGTTTGAAATACATGCTAGCGCATGTCCGAGGCTCAAGCGAGACTCACGGTTGGGTATCATAAGTTTGTGTTGAAAATAATATTTCTTCACGTTTTAGAGTGTCTCATAGTGCCTACTTTCATAAGCCCCTGCCGTACGTTCATGACCGTAAAAGTAGTTTTTCAATATCTCCTGTAGTTTCAGAGATATCTGGGGTGAAACAGTTGAGTGGGACATAATTTGCGCCGAGAACCTGTAGGTTCACCCAAAGCATTCTGCCTTATTTGAGGCAGATCTTCCACGATTTTGTCATTTTTTTCTCCATGCAGTCTCTTTTTCGCTTCATCCCACTTTGTCCCTGGCTTCTTTGGGACTTCATTCTCTGACCTTACATTCCACTTGTGTTGTATACATGTCTGTCTACAATTTCTATTGGATCGATCTTAGCCGCTTCTTGGTCCAGTTTGACTGTTATGATTCACGTTTTCTTTTATTTTTCATTTGACTCCTGGTGAGTCATGTTGGTGATAGCCTGATGATGTACCCACAGAACTTCAACCTGCTTTTTATGACATTGCTGTTATGTTTTGACATCTCTGTGTTTTTCCTAGAGTGTAATCTGTATCCGTCTTATGTCAGCTTTGGGCTGAGAATATTCCTTATGAATTGCCTTTCTACCTATATGCCCAAATATATACGCGTGTTTGTGTGAAATAATAATTATGACGAAATTATGTAAAATTTTAGAGTAAATAAGTAAAGAAGTTCTGTAGCAAATTTTCCAATTCTTGGGATATTTACTCCCTGTACATAAATCTCTCTTTTGGTTCTTATATCAGATGAAACAAACAGCCGATTTAGAGAAACGCCACTTCCAATACTGCATAAAGACAAATCGTTGTTTAACGGTGTTACTAAAACTCTGAAGAATTACTAGGCCAAGTCTATTAAGATTTATTTTCTGTATTCCTATGAACATTTGGAAGGACACGCCATAAATATTTTTAAATATGTAATTATATGCGTTCTACATTTAAGGAAGCGTGGTTGACGAAAATAGAACTAAATACGCAGCTATATGTTAAAAACAGTTTTATTTTCCAGAGCATAGGTATGTTTCACTTCAAAATTTCTCCGGAAAAATAATGTTGATGTTTAAAATGTCACCCGTCTGATATTTAAGCAGTGTAGCTTACGACTAAAAACAATTTTGTTAAGCTCTGTTTGTTTTAGAAAGGAATATTAAGCTGATTTTTGTAAACAAACAAGGTTCACAAGGGAATCTGACAAAGTGTTGCGAAAAATTTGGTCTCACGATAAAAAAGTAACTGCAATAGAGGAAATTTATCAGCTTGATGACGATTCCTTCTGTTCTGTTAGTGGAATACGTCGCTAACTGCTTCAACAGCTCACATTCATACAAAAATACAAAGTGATAGTTTGTGGTGAAAGATATTGTAAATATTTAGTGTGGTTGTGAATGGATGACACCTTTGAAGGGGTTTGTCGTTTACAAAAGTGGTTTTGCTGATGGACATATTATTTGTATGTTTACGTTTTGTTGAAGAGTATCAACACAACGATGCATTCTGGGAACTGTAGTTACTCAATCGACAACACTACTGTGTGTTTATTCTCGCAAAGTATCGTTATAGTGTTTTAATGTATTAGAAAATGTCAACAGCATTCGGTAGTTAGAAAAAGTTGCTAGTGTATATATTTTTTTTATCTCTTCGAACATAGGAATCAAAATCTAGGTCTACCTTGTTTTGAAACTTAAATTTGCTACAGTGATTTAAAAAAAATATTCTAATAACTAATATTTTATAAAAACCTCGACATTGCCGAGTGTTTCAATATATCCGTTTACAATACTTTAGTCTCAAGATCTGTGCCTGGAAATGAGATTTTAATGTTCTGGAAATCGGAACGACTTCACTAATATTTATCGTGTTGTTTTCAAGATAGTACCGGCTTTTAACTTCACATTTCGTTCCCTTGAACACCCCTGGAAATACCAAAAACAATAACAGTACAATACTGCGGTTGAAAGCGTTTTCATTCGGATAGCGATGGCTATTTGTACATGTTTTCTACTAACGTCAGCCAGATGTTAGCCGCACCTATGAATTATTGTTTATATGTTCATTAAAGTATCGTACTGAGGCCGTTCCTTCAATTTCAATAGCTACGAAATGTGATCGTACTTTTCTGAACGATGTTTCCCGTGCTAATTTCCGAAAATTGTAGCCAAAGATGTAGTTATTGAGAAAATTCCCGATATGTTATTGAAAAAACAAAGTTTGTAAACCTAAGGGACTTAACTTCTTTGGTCGTCAGTCCCTAGGCTTACAAACTAACTTAAACTAACCTAAGAACAACACACACACCTTTCACCTATGCCCGAGAGAGGATTCGAGCCTTCGACGGCGAACAAGCGTGCGCTGCGCAGCAAAGCACCTGAAGCTACGTTGACACTGGCCACAAAAACGGCGCCATAGCATGTGGCATTACGACTTATATGGAAGTGGTGCTGTCACAGCCGTTTCCTCTCGCTCCTGTCAGAATCCTGGTTGCATGACTGCCAACATGGCATCAGCTGAGATTTTTCAAACAGACATTGATGCTGTCATTTAGATTATCGTTTTAGAATTGCTATAAGACTACAATAAGAGGGAAATAAATTGTAAATGTTGTTATGCAGTGAAGGCTTTCACGACCGGCTGAAATAATTGCTGTAGAATCTTCCGGGTTATGTGGTCGTGGTCGAAGAAACATATCTGCTCCTGACGTTTCGTCCAGAGCTGCGCTGGACATCCTCAGAGGTGCTACTGGTAGCGGTGAGCCTTGCCGACTGTTGTTGTTTGGAAATGTATTTTGCATATAAACAACACTCATACATTAAAAACAGGTATAAACCAAGTATCACATGTAAACAACCTCTATTACTGAACCAATTACGAATGAAAAAAAAATTAATTTCGATTGGGCTCTGCTTATCAAGCTCTGTAAGAAAGTCTAATTTCAACAGTACAAATTCACTACTTGCTCAAGTGATACAATAAGTGTCACTGTGATATTTGGCACCTGACCTGTCATCTCTTAAAACTTGATATCTTGTCATCAAAACATGTTCAGTGTTCTGATGTAATGTTATGGATGCTATTTACAATGTAATGGGTGCTTATTTGAAACCTAATATAGCTCCCTACACTTATCCACAGTTCAATACGACGACTTTTTAATTTATATCGATTTTTGAACTTATGATTTTTACAGCAGCACTGACAGTTACTGTAATACAGTTCATTCCCTTAATTAAAAGATACACTCAATCAGAAATTGCAACATGAACCTTGTCACTTCCTTTCTAAAATCCATATGGCAAGTGTTTATGAGAAATGCAAATGCTATTTCCAGAATTTGAATACACTGGCAGCACCACACTTATTTCCCGCATTTGTAGAATTAAATAGTTTGTTGTGTACCTACAAATCTCCCTTAAGTAATCACTCAATAACACCTGTTTAGTCACACACAAATATTAAGCATACACTGTATAAGAATTGATTATAAGAGGTAATCTGTCTTATGCTGACTGCAATTAAGAGGTTTATTGCAGTCAGCATAAGACAGATTACTTCTTATAATCAATTTTAACAGCTGCTGCGGAACATGGCCACACAACCAAACATTGTACTGTATAAGAATATCATAAAATACGCTAATTAACTACAGTATGCTCATGAAAACTTTGTCCTGCATTCCGATGTCTAACTATCACTGTTACCCAACAAACTATACTTAAAAGCACATATTTTGAAAAGATCTTTAATTTGATGAGCAATTAAAATTCACATTGTCTGTAAAATGTAGTCATAAATACACGAAAACACCAAATACGGCAATAGCCTTCAAATAAACATAGCGGCGGTTTGTTTTGTTTCTGAGAAACAACGCCACAAATTCAAATGACCTGAACTTTGTCCAGTGGCGACAGTTGAATGGTATCACCCAAATATCTGCAGTTGACACTAGATTTTCCTTGGCGAAAGTCAAATGGCGCCGTTTTTGTGGCTAGTGTCAACGTACCTTTAAAGCGCTCGGCCACTCCACCATGGCCAATAAGTTATTGCGTGATCGGCAATTCTAAGTAGATGCAACAGGATTAGAACAAAGACTACAACAATTTTCTTTTTAAGAACAGTAAGTGAGATTATTGAATTCTGACAAGGGTAAAGTTCGAAACGATTTAGTCAACTCTATACGGATCCTTTTAAGAATAACTGAATCGAATTTTGCATTACTTTGGTACAGTGGATAACATGGAGACCAGATGCACACAAGATACAAAATCCCAAGTGTTGTTCAAATGTTTGTAAAGCTTATGGGACTTAACTTCGAGGTCGTCAATCCCTAAACTTACGAACTAACTTATACTAAAGGCGACACAAACATCCGTGTCCTAGGGATGATTCGAACCTCCGACGTGGGAGGCCGCGCGATCCGCAACATGGCGCTCCAGACCGCTCGGCTACTCCCGTGCGGCGAAATCACGGGTAGAAATCAATGGTCTTGTACCAGAACAGAAGAAATGTATTGAATCTGCCCGTAAGACAATAACATTTTATATCTTCCAAAGAGG
This sequence comes from Locusta migratoria, assembly GCA_026315105.1. Classification (NCBI taxonomy): domain Eukaryota; kingdom Metazoa; phylum Arthropoda; class Insecta; order Orthoptera; family Acrididae; genus Locusta; species Locusta migratoria. Next base: position 357,865,797 of record CM048748.1, read on the forward strand.
ATTCTTCTGTTAAAGGCTGAAGCTGTAAATTGCGAATAATACACAAAAATTAGACCATCGTCTGGACGTTTACAGAGGATAACACTCAAAAATACAGATTATCGGTTGCAAAGATAAAGGTTGATTAATTAAGCAAGGTTTCGGATTCAACTATGGAAGCCTTCATCAGATGTAAAAAGTTCCAGTTACATGAAATGAACAGAGAGTGGTTCTTGAACAACAGAGCTCACGTTCAAATTAAAAAGAAAAATCTTCCAATTTCCACAGGTAAAGAAATTTTCATTTCAGAAATACGCAATTGGACCGTTACTTGTGTATAGGACAATGACAGGCTTGTAAGCTGTGTTGTAGATAATGATGTATTGCATTACATATTCAGAAATCCGACATTTACTTTGAGATACCTGTTGCCGTGACTCGTTTTCCCAGGTCTGTATTTTAATGCTATACGGGCAAAATAAGCGAATTATCGAGGCGCAGTCTACCGGTTTTTAAGAGTAGTATGCCTTGTAGACCACCTGACAGAACTTGCAGCTGTTAATGGACGTAAGTGTGGAATGTGTTCACCTCGAAATCTAATGAGCTTTCAGCGAGGTTTCTAGATGTCTGCTTCATCAAGAGTCGAAATCAGAGGAGGTCGTCTGGAGCAAAGTAGACCTCCAGACTTCTTTCAGTGATAATCCACAGTGTTCACACACTCGTTGGGAATCTATCAAGGACAGTCCATTTCAGAAATGCTGTTGTCTACAAACCATTTCCACATACCTGATGCTTTATGACAATGCGCGTACAATCATCGTCTCTGAATGATGGCTGATGATGGCTGGATCTGGTGTTTTGGGCGACAACATCGAGATATTTAGCGCTCGAACTAATGCAGTGTCAGGGGAGTGTGAACAGAGTAAACAAAAAAAAGGGAGTAAAACCAACAATGAAAGTAAAAGCAAATTACTCTCGCAAAACACGTGTGCCGATAAAGTAAAATTCAGAAAATAATAGACACAAGTGACATTAGGACAGTGGCTACAGAAGAGAAAGTTTAGTGAAGCAGTTAAGACGACTTATCAGATGTCCTTGGCTGGTTGATCGTAGGAGTAAAAAAGAATGAACCAGGTACTGTGCAACACACTAACATCTCCAAGGGTCTACACAGATCACAAAACTTTAAAACGTTGGTCGCACTCGTCTTATTATCGACTAAAATAGAGCGCATAGATCAACACCAAGCTCCGCTTCAGCCTCTCAGCACTATATAAAACTAGCTGAAAACCCGGCGTTGCCCGGGTATTTATTTATTTATTATAGCCCTGAGTTAGTACCTCTCCTATCCCTTCTCTCTTTGTCCATCGCCTTTTTTCTAATATTTATCAGAGAATATATAAGAAATAAGGCTATCTTACAAAATATACAACATTTTAAATACTGTATCCAAACAAAGAAATACCGTAATGTAGCGGGTCATATGCAGTGCACGTATTACGGGCCGCAGTCAACGGAGAATCTATCTCACGCGTGTAATAGTGGCAGTTGTATTCTTGTCCAGTGGTGGACCTGAAGTGCAAACTGTCCTTAGCAGCCATTCTGCTGGCAATGGACGTCACTATCTGAATGCTTCCGATTGTAGTTATTCAACTACTTCAATAGACGAATACGAGCCGCGGCGGATTACCTGTGCGTACTGGAGCGCCGTGTTGCGGTGCGCGCGGCCGTTCGCCGTCGGGGGTTCGAATCCACCCTCGGGCATGGCTGTTTGTGTTGTCCTTAGGTCAAGTAGTTTGTAAGCTACGGACTAATAATCTCGCTGTTGCGTCCGATAGATATACAAAGATTTGATTTGGACGAATCCGAAATATTTAAATTGGACCGTTTCAGGACATTGAAATAAATCCAATGACAAAGATGAATATTTGTGCTGGATTGGGATTCGAACCTGGATTTTCCTCTTTGGGCCGGCGGTCACCTTAACCAATTAGGCTATCCGGGCACGCTTCTTTCCAACCCCAATACGATTGTAGTGCCCCCTCCCCATTTGATTCCACTGGCTCGCAGTCTATACTGGATTCCCGCAAGGGATCGAGCATTGAAACTGTCAATTACCAGTTAAGGCAGATATACAGGCTCTATTGAAATCCAATTATTTATATGGTGTCTGTCTTTTCGAATATGTCAGAAAAGAACAGACACCATTTGTTGCCATTGACGGCGGCAATTTTATGAATTTGAAATATTTAAACATTTCGACCGTTTGAGGGCATTGAAATAAATCGAATCCCAGTCGAGCAGAAATTTTCATCTTCGCTCTTGGATTTATTTCAATGCCCTGCAACGGTGGAAATGTTTCAATATTTCGAATTCGTAAAATTACGGGCGTGTCCAAAAAGAACAGACACCATATAAATAATTGTATTTCAATAGAGCCTGCTTAGTTTCGTACTTCAGTTTCACAAAAATTATTCGCCTATGTACCGACATATTTTGCAGTTACCTACTAGTTTGAAAAAGTGAATGCATAGCTACAAATAAATAATATGTCGGTGAATCAATTGCCACATTTTCACATTTTCGAAAATATTCAGGTTGGTACCTGTTAAGTAGCTAAACAAAGCGTGATAGGTACTCGCAAGGCACAGAAGCAAGGACAAAGTGAAAAGAGCGTTTATAAGGTCTCCAAGACGTCTAGTTTCAAAAATATTACAATGTCCAAAATTCGCCAAAACTAAACTCATGAACGTCAAAATACACACCGACAACGCGAATATAATCATAATCAATTATATATTTATGACGACGTTACAGCGTTCATTGCATGAAATAAATCGCACTTTGCGATCAGTTATGGCTTCACTGTACTAGGTTTAGATGAATACCAAAGTGCGGCGAATGAAAATTTGTGCCCGGCCGGGATTCGAACCCGGGATCTCTAAACCTAGTACAGTGAAGCCATAACTGATCGCAAATTATATACAAGGCGAGACTGGGCTCCTGATGACAATTAATTGTGTCTCGATAAATTTGTGCCCGGCCGGGATTCGAACCCGGGATCTCTAAACCTAGTACAGTGAAGCCATAACTGATCGCAAATTATATACAAGGCGAGACTGGGCTCCTGATGACAATTAATTGTGTCTCGATACCTCATGGTCTGTTCTCCCAGATGCAGGAATACAGTATTGTGGCTGCGAGCGTTAAGAACAACTAGGCTGTGGTATAGGAAAGAGACAGCGCGGCGAATGGAGATTTGGGTGTGGCGGGAGACGTGCAGGGAAGAGTCCTCTGCAGTCGGTCTGGTCACTTTGTACTCGGTGGCGGAGTGGTCAATGCAACTGCCTAGTAAGCAGGAGATCCCGGGTTCGAATCCCGGCCGGGCACAAATATTCATTCGCCGCACTTTGGTATTCCATCTAAACCTAGTACAGTGAAGCCATAACTGATCGAAAATTGCGATTTTTTTCATATAATAATAATCTGCTCCTTTCGTACTGGAGTACACCTCGTTCCAATTCATTCCTGATTTTAAAACATTTTTGGACGATACGATTACGATTCAGCTACTGTGAGGCATATGAATTACATTGCAATATATATCGACGTTTCCATGTTTTTATTTCAAAATTCACTACTCATTTTCTATCATGCCACAGCTGCACTTTTTCCCATAGAGTTTCCCGAATATCTGTGTTAGACTGTGGTTGCCGACTACAGCGTTTTCCATAGTGAGAAGTGAATGAGACACACTACTAATAATGTGGATCTCGGAATACTGAATTCCGAAAATTCCGATTTCCGAAAATGACTATCGCAATCGTCAACCATTCCGCATGCAAAGTCTGTTAATTCCCTTTGTGTGGTCATAATCACCTCGGAAACCTTTTCGTCGTTGTACAACAGGGAGTCGGAAAACAAGGTTCCCCTATCGACTGTGGGCAGAGTTGTGAATGAAAGGAAAAAATAGAATGAGACATTAAAAATAAGACATATCGTTATTTTTCTACATAATTTCCAAGTACATTGATACTTTTCTCAAACCGTTTATAAGCTTCAAAAAGCCGTCCAGGAAAAATCAGGTCGTTGCATAAGGAAGAAGCGTTGAACGGCTATAGGTGAAAGACGACAACAGGTGAACGCACACTTGCAAGACACCGATACACCATTGGGTAGAGGTCGACCATGTGTATAACAATGAATTTCTGTTTTGGATTGTGACGGGGGATGAAATGTGGGTCCACCATTACACGCCCGAATAGAAGGCCGCATCCATGGAGTGTAAACATCCGTCATCACCTGTCCGAAAGAAGTTCAAAAGCACTCCATCTGCAGGTAAAGTGCTACTCACCGTTTTCTACGACACCCAAGTGCGTTGCTGGACGTTTTGGAGGATGCAACCAACAATGCAGCGCGGTACTGTGCCACTCTGTCGAGGTGATTCGGAAAAAAGGCCTGGCGTTCTCAGATCTGGCGTTCTGCTGTTGGATGACAATGCGAGACCACAATCTGCGACGGCAACGCAAAACCATATTGCGACTCTTGCTTGGGAGCGCCTACACCATCCGCCATACAGTCCTGATCTCGCATCATGTGACATCCATCTGTTTCCAGCTTTCAAGAAGTCTCTTGGAAGCAACGCTGACGTCGTACAAGCCGTTCAACTCTTCTTCCGGATGCAAAGCCCTGATTTTTCCCTGGACGGCTTTTTGAAGCTTATAAAGCCAAATGTCTCAATGTATTTGGAAATTATGTAGAAAAATAAATATATGTCTTTATTGCCTCATTCCATTCGTTTCCTTTCATACGCAACTCTGACACTCCCCCTGGTACAAATGTTAATACACTGCCCTTTTATATTTTATGTACGCGATACTGCAGTCACATGATCTGTCAATATCATTGTCCCATGAATATATCGGGTGATCAAAAAGTCAGTATACATTTGAAAACTCAATAAATCAAGGAATAATGTAGACAGAGAGGTAAAAATTGACACACATGCTTGGAATGACACGGAGTTTTGTTAGAAAAGAAAGGTTAAAAAATGTTCGACAGATGGCGCTTCATCTGATCAGAAAAGTAATAATTGGCATAACAAATTAAGACAAAGCAAAGATGATGTCCTTTACAGGAAATGCTCAATATGTTCTCCATCATTCCTCAACTATAGTTGCAGTTGAGGAATAATGTTGTGAACAGCTGTAAAGCATGTGTGTGAAATGCTGTAAAGCATGTGCGGAATTATGGTGAGGCACTATCAGTTCCGATCGGAAGATTCACTTGAATGCCAGTCTTGTTTAAACAACTGTATTACAGCACCGGTGCATACACTGTTAACGAACCATTCAACACCAGATTAATCGAGGTAAAACCTATGACCTAGAAGGATTTAGTAGTGAGAGCTTGTCCTCTGCTGCAACTCTCATTAATGTTTTTACTCCGTCATTTTTTAAACTTTCTTTTAATTATTATTATAATAAAACTCCATGTCATTCCAAGCATGTATGTCAATTTTTACCTCTCTATCTACATTATTCCGTGATTAATTAAGTTTTCAAATTTATACTGACTTTTTGATCACCCGGTACATAAGGCGCGTGTTTCGTTTTCCCATGTGATACTTTACATAAAGAAATGAGTGCACTAAATATTTATGACTGGGAGTATACATTTATTTGTGCGATACGTCTGTGTTGATCTTAACGTAATTCAGTTTAAGTAGCTTGTAAATATAGAGACCGGTTATGTTAGCTGTTTGGTCCCATAGGTTTACGTACGAAAAAAAAAAAGCGCAATCGTATATCTTCATCTCCTGCTCGAAGGTGTCGAATGAGCTGCAAATGATACGGACGGAACAAGTGCGTTTGTAATATTCGCCATACGCTTGTTTGTGCAAAACGAATACGAGCAGAACTTCTTTGTGCGCTTCTTGAAAGACTAAGAAGGTCTTCTACTTCTTCCGCAGTCTGTTTATTTACATCTCAGTTACAAAATGTCTGCTGGGAACTGTAACACTGTCACGCAGTGCACTGAACACACAACACTCTTGGATGTGAACGTCTGCGATTAGGAAATCGTATGCCGCACTCTCTACAAGCAGCAGCGTTTCCATTACAAAACCCACACACATGTATCTTATCAGCATACTCAGCATGTGTAAATAAGTGCGGAATGTTTACACGGTATGGTACAGTAGACGTTGGAAAGAAACCACTATGATGACTTCAATGGGAACTGAAGCAAAACTTCTGGAGTTGAACAAACTCTACTGCTGACGTTCAACAAATACATCCATGCCAACCCATGTTGTAAGGTGTATGTCATTATGAGGGACTGAACTTTTGTGTTCATCGGTCCCTAGACTTACAAACTACTTAAAGTAACTTACACCAAGGAAATACACACACCCACGTCCGAAGGAGGACTCTAAGCTCCGACGGGAGCGACCGCGCGTTCCGTAACAGGGCTCTCTAGATACAATGGCCATTACCGCGTGACCAACACATTGCCACAGAATAGGGAGTATACAGAAGGAAAAGCTGGGGGCGGCGCCTTTGATCTATATGTGGCCAAGCGTTGCACTCGACGCCATATTGAAAGGTAATAAACGCGGAACTGTAGCCACTTATAATCAACTCGACCTCAATTTTTTTTTTGAGAAAAAAATACATGAGCTAGATATCAACCCCAGAAATCAATACCAAGTGAAAATTTGGGCCATTATTCAGATACTACGCGGTTACGGCCTCCTCAAAGTACAGCAGAGTCTAGTAAGAGGTTTGTGTTCGCGATGTAAATTAACCGATGGGATATCGTGCGACATAACCAGGAGCGGTATGGAATGATGACTAATCTGCAACGATTGAATGTCAAAGAATATGATGTCAAAGAATATCGTCACCGGTAAGCATAATCATTTGTAGTAATTAGACGTACTATACACGGTAAAAGAAATTGCATTTCCTTATATCTTTCAACTGCGTTGAAGATATCGTAGACTACTGCACTGATGGAGACGTGCTGGATATAGAAGGAAATAGCAGGTTGACGTTCGGTGCCGCGATGGAGTAGCCGAGCGGTCTAAGGCGTCTCGCTGCGGAGCGCGCGGTTGCTCGCCGTGGACGTTCGAGTCCTCCCTGGGGCATGGGTGTGTGTGGTTGTCCTTAGGTTAGTTTACCTAGGTTTAAGTAGTTTGTAATCTACGGACTGATGACCACGCAGTTTGGTCCGATAGATTTACAAACATTTGAACATTTTTTTTTCCTATTATGATGAGGTCGACGATAACGACGCTGCCATTTTACCACCGTCAGATTCGTCGAGAACTTTCATTGCTTCAACGGAGCTAGGGCGTGGAATTGAGGTCGTCAGTGATGGTAAAACCTGCTTTGATGATTTTAAATCGTCGAATACCACTTTGCCCGTCTCCATAACAGAAGAATATATGAAACGAGCCGTTTGTGTTTTATACAACGCGTCGCAACTGCAGTGGAAACGAATGAAATGGTTTTTCGAAAAGCAGTGTAACGTAATTTAATTTTCAATGCCTTTTACGCAAATGATTATGTTGTATGTAAAGCTGACACTACTGAAGTGAACTTGAAAGAATTACAGTACATATGTTTCATTTTGTGATATTATTTCCTCCTCCACTTCGATAGCTCTTCAAATTTCACATTTCGGGGGAATCGCTGTTGTTCCTTCATTGCACAGCACTTCGCGCTCGGACATTAAGCGGCCGAGTGAGGACCAACCCTAGCGCGCGAATATTTAAAAGCTGTATAATGAGGAGGCAGGAACTGCGTAGTATATGAATAATGGCCCAAATTTTACCGAGATATCGATTTCTGGAGTTCATATCTAGCTCATGTATTTTTTTATCAAGAAAATATGAGGTCGAGTTGATGAAGTTCCCTTGTTAGTACTATGGCTGGAAATTGACATTTTACGAACTGCAGCTAATATCACCGACTTTTACGAAATGAAAGGAAAGGAAACGGCTTTTCATTATGCTCACCTCTATTTTGCGTTCTGTTCTTGCACTTAATCGTAATCCAACTACAAAAAAAAGTGGGCCTAAATTTTAATACAACTACGAAAATGTACGATGGAATCAATGATCACTTTTATTTGGGTGCTTATCTCTAGAAAAATCCCAAGTAACGTGAAATTGTGTTTGGGAAATTAGTAATGAACAAGAAAGTGACTTTGCAACTGCAAGGTTTTATTTGACACGAATAAATTTGCACAAAATATAGTCGACTTAGCATACAATGTGATTACACAGAACTGATGACGCCTGATCATATATAAAACTGTGTACTTACAAATGAAGGACAGGTAGTGGAAACATAAAACTACATCACAAACTTACTCTCTAGCTTGTCATATTGTGGCACACATTGTTTCGGTTATAGCAAAGGAAAAAGTATTTATCATTCATTGCCAACATTAGCACACTACGCCTCCATTGCCGTAAGTAAAATTTTACCTGACTTAGCAGCGTGTAACATGGGGAGGAGGCAGAATGAGGTCATCGATTTGACTGGTTCAGTTTTACTTAAGGCAGTGGGGAAGTAATGTTTCAATGTTGGAAATGTAATGTTCGTTTTAGAAGGACAATTCTTTTTTTTTTACCGACCAGCGAAAGGTAGATACAAGAATCTGCCAACCACAGAGCAAAAACAGCAAGATTATTCCCCTTATTATATTTGTTTGAATATCCGAAGAGCATTCAATGGTCGTTGACAACGTTAGCACACTACGCCTCCGCTGCCGTAAGTAAAATTTTACCGTTCGCATTAAATTATGTAAAGGTGAGCAGGTAGATGAGTCTTAAAAATTCATGAAATATCTCTCCAATGTGGGAAATAGGAAAAGGGAACGCACGCGCAAAAGATTGAAGTCCTGCTACTTACGAACTATTCTTTGACTTTTATTTTATATTATTTCCTGCAACGTTAATTTTATGATTAAAAAAAAGATAAAGCAATCAACAATCCGAAGACTGGTTTGAACACCACAGTGCTTTACTAGGCATGGTCCTGTTTGGAGGTGGTATGCCGCTGCCTTCAACATTTCGATGCTGTTGAATCGCTACAGCAACAGCGAGAGTTATCGTCCAGAGAAGAAGCAAGGCTACTTTTAATGATTACGCAGACATTGCTCTGATTCAAAATTGATAAGATTTAACTTTTAATAAATATATAGTTACGTACACGTACCGTTCAACATCTTTTGACAAGGTGAAGCTTATATCCTTATTTGTATTAGAATTTTGTATTGCGGCAATTAGGGGATGAACACTATCGGCCGCCTTTTATTGCTGCTCATAATGAAAACGGAACAACTACAACTGTTGACACATGTTTCTATCTTTTGACTGCTCTAAATACTTGTTTACGTTTATGCGATTCAAGGAGTTAAAGTGCACAAATAAACGAAACAAAGGAACCTTATCCAGTCCCGTCTCGCTTCAAGAACGGCGCATTACCACCCCACAGACTAGGGAGTGACCACGCGTTTACTATCTTTCAAGATGGCCAGATCCATGCAGGCGCACTAAATTTCGGACGACAGACTGTAACGGAAGTTTCCTTTCTGCATACTTTATTCCGTGGCATTGCAATGGGTGTACCAACAAGCGAGCACTGAATAGCATAGAGAGGCCTTGTAATGACAGTGAAATGAAGCTGGCAGAGCGCGACACCCAACATGGCGGCCGCAGGGCATGAATCATCTTAGTGCCGAGTGCCACCCGGCCACAGCTGCCAGCACAGGCAACACCACTTATACTCCGTTCAGCGAAACGAACTGTAAACATGCCTAAGTCTGTCACCAGGGCTGGACAACCGGAGAAGCTCAATTATTGTCACAGCAACCATTTCAGGGCCGGCCGCGGTGGCCGAGGGGACTGAGGCGCTTCAGTCACGGTCTGCACGGCCACTACGGTCGGGGGTTCGAATCCCCCCTCGGGCATGGATATTTGTGCCGTCCTAGTTCATAAGTAGTTTGTAAGTTTAGGAACTGATGACCCCGTAGTTAAGTCCCATAAGCTTTACAAACATTTGAACATTTTTTGAACCATTTCAAGACTTGTCTTTCTTGAACAGCGGTGATATTAGAGGCTGACTGTAAATTTCAACTTAAAAGCCGGTTGCTGAATAGTAGCGTAAGTATTAACATCTTGTCTCTGTACCCATCCGATAGTATGCTCTATTCTCTTTTTCTCTATAATTAGTACCACGTGGGAGTGAACTTATTATGTCATCCTCCATGGGTAGAGCGAGCGAGGTCGACGTGCCAGTTTTGAGTCCACTCATGAAGCGATCAAAGTAGAAATCGTTAAGTGCTTCAGAGAAACACACGGTTCTTAATCTGTCTAAAGCGGAGTGTATCGGGTGGTGTATTCATTGAAGTTCCCCAAAAATCATAACAATTTGATGACTTTCAAAAATGTTCAAATGTTTGTAAAGTCTATGGCACTTAACTACGGGCTTATCAGTCCCTAAACTTACAAACTAATTATGAACTACTTACGAACTAGGACGGCACAAATATCAGTGCCCCAAGGGGGATTCGAACCCCCGACCGTAGTGGCCGTGCAGATCGTGACTGAAGCGCCTCAATCCCCTCGGCCACCGCGGCCGGCTTTGATGACTTTGACAGAACTAGGATACAGAGAAATCTACACAATTTATTATTATTATTAATATTTTTATATTTTTTCCGTAAGCAATTGCCAAACACTAATACTTATGCTACTATTCATCATCGATCCTTTCAGGGAGAAGTTGACAGTCAACTTCTAATATCACCGGTATATAACAACACACACACGACCTCACTTCTGAAACGGATGCGGCGCCCCACTTTGTCCACCTCTGGTCACATGTACCTCACTTCTGAAACGGATGCGGCGCCCCACTTTGTCCACCTCTGGTCACATGTCTCGGTGTGTTTACAGTCAAAATGTTCAAATGTTTGTAAAGCTTATGGGACTTAACTACGGGGTCATCAGTCCCTAAACTTGCAAACTACTTATGAACTAGCTAACACTAAGGACGGCACAAATATCCATGCCCGAGGGGAGAACCGTACCCCCGACCGTAGTGGCCGTGCAGACCGTGACTGGAGCGCTTCAGTCCCCTCGGCCACCGCAGCCGGCTGTTTACAGTCCGCCTCTCGTTTCGGTCAACGGAGTATAGAGACAAGACCTCACAACAGCCCTTGCTACGTCACACTGATCAAGCCGTAGACGCCAGCTTATTGTCTGTCCGCTACGAGGCAGTGGGTTGTGCCAGCACCTCCTCTTCTGTAGGGGTTGCTGGTCGTGCCCCAGTGGCCAGCCATTCAGCTGGCGGCCGCGGCCTTGTCAGTGTGACGTAGTTATGGCTGTTGCGAGGCCTAGTCTCTAGGTGGTGTCGCCACAGGGCAGTTTATTGAGATCGCTGTCTGTTAATTCCTTTTTCATATATTTTAAAGCGTTCTTTTCTGGACAATCTATTTCCACCATAAATAATTACAAACACTCAGCAAGGGATAGCAAATCATACTATTATAAAAACAGTAGCACATTTTCCCTCTGTATGTGCCTTTAACTCGAGGAGTACCGAACGTTTCTTTTAATTTCTTCTTTAGAACCCTAGGATAACCTTAGGCTAGACTTAATGTCAATACGAATATGTGAAACAACTAAAATAATAACGTAGAATCGTCTACTATTTCTGCATTATAGTCATCTCTGGAAGGTTACGGAAGTGCGGAAGTGGTAAACCATTCTACGTTTTTATTCTTATTCAAATTACTTGCATTTTCGTATTGGCATTTAATATAGGCTACGTTGAACCCAGAATTATAAGGAATAAATTGAAAGAAACAGAATCAAGATACGCTCCTCAGTTCTCGGGTTAAAGAAGATTAAAGATTACCCGTGCAAAGCCAGGGCGGATGACTAACTTTTTCATATCACAATTTTAATTTCATATATAAAATTTAAAAAGGGAAATGGATAGGTTGAAGTAGATATAGTGGGGATTAGTGAAGTTCGGTGGCAGGATGAACAGGATTTCTGGTCAGGGGAGTACAGGATTATAAATACAAAATCAATTGGGGGTATCACAGGAGTAGGATTGATAATGAATAAGTAAATAGGAATGCGGGTAAACTACTATGACCAGCACAGCGATCGCATTATCATTGTCAAGATAGATACGAAGCCAACACCGACAACAGTAGTACAGGTTTATATGCCAACTATCTCTGCCGATGATGAGGAAATCGAGGAAATATATGAGGAGCTAAAGGAAATTATTCAGGCAATTAAGGGAGAGGAAAACTTAATTGTTCTGGGAGACTGGAATTCGGTAGTAGGACAAGGAAGGGAAGAGAAGATAGTAGATGAATATGGTCTGGGCAAAAGGAATGAAAGAGGAAGCCGCCTGGTAGAATTTTGCACAGAACATAATTTAGTTATAACAAACACCTGGTTTAAGAATCACAAAAGAAGGTTGTATACGTGGAAGAGACCAGGAGACACCGGAAGATACCAGATAGATTTTATAATGGTAAGACATAGATTTCGGAACCAGGTTTTAAACTGTAAAACTTACCCAGGGGCAGATATAGACTCTGACCATAACTTGTTGGTTATGAACTGTAGGTTGAAACTGAAGAAACTACAAAAAGGTAGGAAAATAAGGAGATTGGACCTGGATAAATTGAAGGAACCTGAGCTTCTTAAGAATTTCAGAGGGAGCTTTAGGCAACAATTGACAGAAACAGGGGAAAATAAAACAGTAGAGGAGGAATGGGTAAAATTTAGAGTTGAAATAGTGAAGGTAGCAGAGGACAAAATAGGTAGGAAGGCAAGACCTTCAAAAAATCCTTGGATATCACAGGAGATACTAAATATAATCGATGAAAGTAGAAAATATAAAAATGCAGTAAATGAACTAGGCAAAATGGAGTACAGACGAATAAGAAATGAGATTGACAGGAAGTTCAAAATAGCTAAACAGGAGTGGCTAGAAGGCAAGGATGTAGAAGAATGTATAAATAGGGGAAAATAGATACAGCGTACAGGAAAATAAAAGAAACATTTGGAGATAAGAAAAACAGCTCTATGAATATCAAGGACGCTGATGGAAAACTAGTTCTCAGCAAAGAAGGAAAAGCTGAAAGGTGGAAAGAGTATATAGAGGGGCTCTACAAAGGAAATGAACTTCGAGACAATATTGTAGGAAGGGAAGAGGATGTAGTTGAAGATGAAATAGGAGATACTGTACTGAGAGAGGAATTTGACAGAGCCCTGAAAGACCTAAGTCGAAACAAGGCCCCTGGAGTAGATGACATTCCCTCAGAGCTACTGAAGTTTCTGGGAGAACCAGCCATGACAAACCTGTTTCACCTGGTGTGTAAGATGTATGAGACAGACTTAGTACCCACAGACTTTAAAAAAAAGTTATAATCCCCATTCCAAAGAAATCAGGTGCAGACAGGTGTGAAAACTACAGAACCATCAGTTTAATATGTCATGGTTGCAAAATATTAACACGAATTATATACAGAAGGATGGAAAAGCTGATAGAAGCCGACCTCGGGGAAGATCAGTTTGGGTTCAGGAGAAATGTAGGAACACGGGAGGCAATACTCACTTTACGGCTTATCCTAGAAGATAGATTAAGAAAAGGCAAACCTACATTTCTAGCTTTTGTAGATTTGGAGAAGGCTTTTGACAATGTTGATTGGAATAAACTCTTTCAAGTTCTGAAACAAGCAGGAGTAAAATATAGGGAGCTTAAGGTTATTTACAACTTGTACAAAAACCAGACAGCGGTTGTCAGAGTTGAAGGGCATGAAAGGGATGCAGTGGTTGGAAAGGGAGTAAGACAGGGTTGTAGTCTTCCTCCATTGTTATTCAATTTGTATATTGAGCAAGCTATAAAGGAAAGCAAGAAGAAATTTGGAGAAGGAATTAAAGTTCAGGGTGAAGATTTAAAAACATTGTGTTTTGCCGATGACATAGTAATTCTGTCAGAGACAGCAAAGGACCTGGAAGAGCAATTGAACGGAATGGACATTGTGCTGAAAGGTGCATATAAGATGAACATTAACAAGAGCAAAACTAGGGTAATGGATTGCAGTGTACGAAAATCAGGTGAAGTTGAAGGAATTAGATTAGGTAACGAAGCAATAAAGGAAGTAGATGAGTTTTGTTACTTGGGCAGTAAAATAACAAATGATGGTCAGAGTACAGAGGATATAAAATGCAGAATGGCAATGGGTAGAAAAGCGTTCTTGAAAAAGAGAAATTTGTTAACATCTAATATTGATTTAAGCTTAAGGAAGTCCTTTCTGAAGGCATTTGTGTGGAGTGTTGCCTTGTATGGGAGTGAAACATGGACGATAAACAGTGCGGACAGGAAGAGGATTGAGGCTTTTGAAATGTGGTGCTACAGAAGACTGCTGAAGATTAGGTGGGTGGATCGCGTAACTAATGAGGAGGTACTGAACAGAATTGAAGAGAAAAGAAATTTCTGGCATACCTTGACTAAAAGAAGGGATCGCTTGGTAGGACACATTCTTAGACATCGGGGAATCGTAAATTTAGCATTGGAGGGAAGTGTGTGCGGTTAAAATCGAAGAGGAAGACCAAGAGATGGTTACAGTAAGCAGATTCAGACAGTTGTAGGTTGCCGTTCTTATGTGGAGATGAAGAGGCTTGCTCAGGATAGGGCATTGTGGAGAGCTGCATCAAACCAGTCTCCGGACCGAAGACCACAACAACAACAACATATAAGTAATAGTTTCAATTATTATTTTTATACAAACACAATACGTATTTTACCTGCTAAGAACACCGCTGAATTCCTTCAGTATTCACCTGTCTGCGTGAAAAATTTGGTAATTACTTTCCTATCCTAAGGGGTTCAAATGAGTGTGTAATTGAGGCGAGCGCCATTTGAAGAACTACGCATTTATCGGTCCAACTCGGTTTCTACACCCATCCAAGATGGCTGCCGTGACTTTCTGTCTGTACACTGATGTAGGCTGTACAGCCTCTCTCTGGTATTCTGTGCTCGATGGTACCAACGCATGAAACGAAAACGCACTGAACACTGCTGTGCGTGTGGACATGTTATGCGGCATTTTTATTGCAGTTCGTCTATACTTTGACACGGTGCCGCACTAAAGACTGCTAACGAAGGTACTATCATATGGAATAGGTACCCAAACATGTGCTTCGAACACTACTTTACAGAACCCAGTACGTTGTGCACGACGGCCAATATTCATCAGAGACTTGGGTATCGTCATGAGTGCCGCAGGGAAGTGTGATAGGACCGCTACTATTTTCTACCTCCATAAATGATCTGACAGACGAGTTGCAATCTTGTCACGTACAGGAAGGAGTCGTCATTGAGTGACTGTAGTAGGATGCAGGGTGACTTGGACCAAATTGAGTATTGATCAAATGTTTGGGATCGCCGCCAGATCGATTTTAAGGAAGACGTAGAAGACGACTGCACCTCTTCACTATCTGTGAACTACATGGTGTGTCTAAAAATTTCGGAGACTGGTGACATATCTGAACGGCAAGTTAGCCCATATATGCGTGCATGCCCATGGGTTTTCAGAGACTTGAGGAGAGTTGATACACAGCATGCACCGAATCGCTACGTTTACGTGCAACACATCTTCCGGAAGACGAAACCCGGATTTCGTAAACCGTTTTTCGCTGTCGTGTTTACATGTCACAGCCTGAATCGGATTTCATAGCCCTCTTAATATGGCGGCTGAAAAACACCTGATGCAGTTCCTGATTTAGTCAGCACAATCGCTATTTATCTTTACATAAATACACAGATTCATGCTCAGTCTAATACTTATACTTTTATTTCACATTATAAAATGTAACTCCGTCCTTATATGCCGAAAATTCTTAACAAGAAAACGCAATATGACAATATTGTGGAACTGGAAAATCGCTTTACAGAAGTGGATGTCTAGAATACATTTTGGAGTGTTTACATGACGAACGAAAAGCGGAATTGGGAAATCGGTTTACGAAATCCGTTTTTGGGAGACCATGTAAGCGGGGTGAATGTGACTGGAATTGTAAACTGACGGCGACCAGTTGAGCGTAGTCACTGTGAGTGGAAGTATCACAGCGCGATGCAGCAACGTCTGAACATCAGGTTCTACTGAGAATTGGGGAAGACTGCAAGGGGAAACATATGGAATGTTTATGAAGGACAACAGCCAAGATCGCTTATAATTTTTATTTGGACAGCTGCTTTCTGCAGATTAAATCGCCGTCTCTGCAAGTTTCATTTCATCCTCACTTAAAAACACACTTATTCACTGCCATTATTGTTGGCTTATCAACATACAAATAAAAAGTCAAAAGCGTGACGTTGTAACAGCTTTCGTCTTCTGACATGTTATTTGTATGATGACAAGCCAACAATAATGGTGGTGAATTTGCGTGTTTTTAAAAGTTTTAAATTCTGGTGTGAGGAATGAAATGAGACATCCAGAGATGGCAGTTTAACCTGGAGAAACCAGCAGTCGAAATAAAAATTATAAGAGATCTTGGCTGTTGTCCTTCATAAACATTCCCTATGTTTCCCCTTGCAGTCTTCCTCAATTTTCAGCAGAACCTGATGTTCATACGCTGTTACACTGCGCTGTGACACTTCCTCTCACAGTGACTACGACGAACTGGTCGGAATCTACATTTATATAAATACTCTGCAAGTCACATTGAAGTGCATTACGGAGGGTTAATCGAACAGCTTTTAAGACGTTTCTCTACAGTTGCATTCTATAAAAGCTCGCGGAAAAAGGAACACCTAAATCGTTTCGCTTTCGATCTGATTTCGCGTATTTTGTTTGGATGATCATGTCTTCCTATGTAGGTGGGTGCTAACAAAATATGGTCTCATTCCGAAGAGACAGTTGGTGAAAGAAATTTCGCAAATAGATATCGTCGCAACGAATAACGCCTTTGTTTTAATGATTTCCACACCAAATCGTGCATCATTTCCGTGACACTCTCTCCCCTATATCGCGATAATACAAATCGAACTGCTCTTCTCTGAACTTTCTCTAAATCGTCTGTCAGTCCCACTTGATGGGGATCCAACAATGCGCAATAATACTCCAAAATAGGTCGCACTAGTGTTGCATTTTCTAAGTGTTCTACCAATGAAACGTAGTCTTTGGTTCACTTTCTCTACAATATTTTCTTTGTGATGTTTCCAATTTGAGTAGTTCGTAATTGTTATTCCTAGGTATTTAGTTGAATTTGCGGCCTGTAGTTTTAACTGATTTATCGTATAAATGGAGTTCAACAGATTTACTTAGTGGTCATGTGGATGACTTCACACTTCTCATTATTAAGGGTCAATTGCCATTTTTGCACCATGCAGTCTGCTTACAATTTGCGTCACATTCAGTGCATGCTGTGTATCGATTCTCCTCAAGTCTCTCAAGACCAGTGCGCATGAATAAACACGTGTTCCAAGTTGGCATTGAGATATGACACCATTTACGGATCTTTTTGGACACATCACGTAAGTCACTGCTGAGGTCATCGATTTCTAGTCAAACTACTAGACGTGAAAATGACTGAGAAATCGATAAATTATTTGCCTCCATCTGAAACACAAATTTCTTCCGTTTCGGAAACGGTATGGTTTATTTACTTTTAAATAGTTCTTACAGTCTTAAACGCCATTTGAACAAATGTCTGCACGGTGGTCACGCTGATCCTTCGGGCAAGGAATATCACCATAAACATTCCAGGCCTGCCACAGTCATGAAGAAAATAAAGCCAAAATAAAGGGACCTTGCAAATAAAAGGTTACTTGTCAAATGTCTACATGGCCGTACACGAAGATTTAATGGGAGTTTCAACAGCTGCGTGTGGTAAGGAACACCTAAAACAGTTTGTAGTTCAAATGTTCAAATGTTTGTTAAGCTTATGGGACTTAACTACGGGGTCATCAGTCCCTAAACGTACAAACTACTTATTTCCTACCTTATACTAAAGACGGCACAAAAATCCATCCCCGAGGGGCGATTCGAACCCCCGACCGTAGTGGCCGTGCAGACCGTGACTGGAGCGCCTCAGCCCCTCGACCACCGCGGCCGGATCAGATGTTCTCCAAATTACAAAACAACAAGCATAATGTGCTCCCACGAATGTTGACAGCAGCCTGCCCCAGTCTAAATGCTATTAGACTGACGATGCACCAGAAAATGGTTCCTGAAAGCGAAAGTATGTGACAAAAACATCTATTAGGCAAAATATTGTAATTCTGAAACTGTAAAAGATATTTCAATACATTTCCTGTTATAGCTTGAGTTAATGTCAATCAGTATTTGTACAAAATCGCAATTTTCTTCGCATTTTAATGTTCATATATTTGTAAAGCTTATGGGACTTAACTGCGGGGTCATCAGTCCCTAAACTTACGAACTACTTGTTGTTGTTGTGGTCTTCAGTCCGCAGACTGGTTTGATGCAGCTCTTCACGCTACCCTGTCCTGTGCAAGTCTCTTCATCTGAGAATACATTCGGCAACCTACATCCTTTTGAATCTGCTTACTATATTCGTCCCTTGGTCTCCCTCTACGATTTTTACCCCACACGCTTCCTTCTAATGCTAATTTGACAATTTCTTGATGTCTCAGAATGTGCCCAACCAATCTATCCCTTCTCTTAGTCAGGATATGCCAGAAACTCCTTTTCTCACCGATTCGGTTAAGCACCTCCTCATTAATTACATGATCTACCCATCTAATTTTCATCATTCGTCTGTAGCACCACATTTCAAAAGCTTCTATCATCTTTTTATCTGAAATCCTTATCGTCCACGTTTCACTCCCATACAATGCTACACTCCAGACAAATGCTTTCAGAAAGGATTTCCTAACATTTAAATTAATACTGGATGTTAACAAGTTTCGCTTCTTTAGAAACGCTTTTCTTCCCATAGCCATTCTGCATTTTATATCTTCTTTACTTCGGCCATCAGAAGCTATCTTGCTACCCAAATAACAAAATTCATCTACTACTTTTATTGTCTCATTGCCTAATCTAATTCCTTCAGCATCGCCTGATTTTCTGACATCGCATTCCATTACCTTCGTTTTACTCTTGTTAATGTTCATCTTATATCTTCCTTTCAAGACACTGTCCATCCCATTCATTTGCTTTTGATCTCTTGCGGTCTATGACAGAATTACTATGTCATTGGCAAACCGCAAAGTTTTTATTTTTTCTCCCTGCACTTTAATGCCTTCTCCAAATTCGTCCTTCCATTTCTTCACTGCCTGCTCAATGTACAGATTGAACAACATTGGGGAAAGGCTACAACCCTGTCTTACTCCCTTCCCAACCTGTGCGTCCCTTTCTTGCTCTTCGCTGTCTGGTTTTTGTATAGGTTGAATATATCTCTTCGCTCCCTACATTTTACAAACTACTTATGAACTAGAATATACTAAAGACGGCACAAACATCCATGCCCAAGGGGTGATTCGAACCCTCGACGGGGAACGGCGTCGCTCATCGTAGCATAGCACCTCAATGCGCTCGGCCGCTCCACCGCGGCTCCGCATTGTAGATCAAGAGTAATGTGCACCGAAAGCAAGGTATGAAAATGCTGCTCGTTCACGTCCTGGTCCCCTAAAACTAACTTACACAAAGAACTGCACACACACACACACACACACACACACACACACACACACATGCCGAGAGAGGACTCGAATCTGAAATGTTCAAATGTTTGTATAGCTTAAGGGACTTAAGTACGGGGTCATCAGTCCCTAAGCTTACAAACTACTTATGAACTAGCTAATCCTAAGGACGGTACAAATATCCATGCCCGAGGGGGAATTCGAATTGCCGGCCGCGGTGGCCGAGGTGACTGAGGCGCTCCAGTCACGGTCAGCACGGCCACTGCGGTCGGGGGTTCGAATCCCCCCTCGGGCATGGATATTTGTGCCGTCCTAGATCGTAAGTAGTTCATAAGTAAGATTAGGGACTGATGACCCCGTAGTTAAGTCCCATAAGCTTAACAAACATTTGAACATTTGAAACATTTTTGAATTCGAATCCCCGACCGTAGTGGCCGTGCAGACCGTGACTGGAGCGCCTCAGTCAACTCGGCCACAGCGGCCGGCGACTCGAATCTCCGACGGGAGTGGCCGCGCAATCCGTAACACGACGGACGAGACCGGCCATTCCCGCGCGGCGTTGTCAAACACACGTGGGATGAAGGGAGGCGGAGACATGTGTGGTACACAACAGCCGTCCCGAGACGGGAGGGGAGATAGCGGCAGGAGCGTCGGAGGGGAAAGGGGGAAGAGCGTGGCGAGAGGAGAGGCATCAGACACGATCTAGCATTGATACTGTCAAATTTGGAATAACGTGCCGTCCGTTTCAAGGCAATGATTCGAGTGCTGCCTCCCTGGATGTGTGTGTTGTCCTTAGCGTGAGTTAGTTTAACTAGTTTGTATGTCTAGGGAATGATGACCTCTGCAATTTGGTCCCGTTGCTTCACAATCCTTTGAAACCTTTGAAAGTACTGGACAACGCCACTAAAAAGCAGTAGACAGTTGGCCTAATGTATTTACAGAATGCACGCGTTAATGCACTGCAGTGAAACCCGCCTCGGGAAACGTTCCAGTGAGCTCAAAGCCTTAGGCCTTGTACACATGATAGCGTTGCAACGCGCGTTATGAGCAGCGCGTTGCAACGCGCGCTGTTGAAAAACAATAAAACGTTGACGACGTACACATGCAACGCGCGCTTCGAAGTGACGCCGCGTCGTAGCGCGAGTCTCGAAGGTTTCTCGACGATCGCGTGTCAGCCGCGCGCCTCGAGTTCCTACTAGTGGGTTTGGGTGTACACACGCATTCAGGCTAGCGCGCGCTTTGGTTCTCTCATCATGGAGGAAAGTACGTTTGACTCTGAGATCTTCACTGAAGAAGTGAAAAATCGTCCTGTTATATGGGAAGTGCGGACTACAAGAACAGAGTATTAAAAAGATCAGCGTGGCAGCAATTGGTTGAGTTGTTTGCAGAGGATTGTTCAGAGGAACAGAAGAAAATTCTTGTTAGGAGGCAACTATAATATTAGGGTTAAACTACACAGTAGATTAGTACAGTTACACATGAGTGACTGTTTTACCTTGTGACTCTAAATTTAGTCGTCAGTTAAATTGATGTCTTGTCAATTTGTTATTTTATATACAATAAATTCAAAATTCAAATGTTTGTAGAACTTATGGGACTTAACTACGGGGTCATCAGTCGCTAAGCTTACAAACCACTTATGAACTACCTAAGACTAAAGACGGCACAAATATCCATGCCCGAGGGGGGATTCGATACCCCGACCATAGTGGCCGTGCAGACCGTGACTGGAGCGCCTCAGTCCCCTCGGCCACCGCGGCCGGCCTGCCTATATACAATAATTTATACCGTAAATGTAATATCAGTTTATAAATAAACTTACTTCAGTGTGATTACGAGTTTCTCTTCTGGTGAAATACCATCCCTAACGTAGCTCCCACTAAGTGCCAGGTCATTATGAACCATGTTCAATAACTCGTCAAAGGACGCAATCGACATTCTTAAGTAATTAAAAAACTTCAGCCCATGTTTTCTTAGATTTGGGTATAGAGTTACAAAAGATCCATGAGTTAATTTGTCACGTAAAATCGGATGTACACAGTACTGTCTTTGCCTTCGCCGGCCGCGGTGGCCGAGGAGACTGAGGCGCTCCAGTCACGGTCTGCACGGCCACTACTGTCGGGGGTTCGAATCCCCTCTCGGGCATGGATATTTGTGCCGTTCTCAGTTGTAGGTAGTTGATAAGTAGTTTGTAACTTTAGGGACTGATGACTCCGTAGTTAAGTCCCTTAAGCTTAACAAACATTTGAACATTTTTTGCCTTCGTCTCCGTTCTTTACGCCTGCGGTGCATAATCCAAAGACATGCTGCATGCTCAACTTCAGTGGCTAAACGGGAGTTCAACGCGGCGTCAACGCCGTACGTGTGTACACGCCACTTTCTCTGACGCGCGATGCGTACATGGCGCGATGTGTACATGGCCGTAGGGACGCTACGTGGATGCCAGGAGGCGTCGCTTGGCGCGCGTACTCACGAGTTGCCCAGCCAGTTGTAGAAGCGGATGGGCCCGTGCGTGGTCTGCGCGCTGAAGTCTGGCACGACGGCTCCCAGTCGCATGGTGCTGGTTGGCGCGCTGCCGGCCCACTGCTTGCTACCGCGCCCGTGGCTCTCGCCGCCTCGCCGCCTCGCCGCTACGTCACGCCCCCTCCTCCGCCAGTGGCCTTTGGCCGCGGCGCGCAGCACGCCGTGATAACAGACCTCACCACAGACTCCCCGCCTCTCCACATCGCGACGCCCCATCTGGTGATACCGCGGCGACGTCCGGTCATCCCGGGCCGACGGTGATAGCGACCTCCGAGCGCCGCCTCGATGTCGTGTTTCTCATCGGGTCGTTCCTTATCGGAATGAGCTTGTTTATCGCACTCGGCCATTGGAGCCTGGAGGTCCCCGTTGCCTTTAAGACATAAAAATGCCGCAAACTCATAGGCTACGTCGGAATGACTGGCAGGGCCTTCGATGCAGGGCATGGCACACACCGTTCGACAATTGCAAATCACCAAACGTTTCCTGCCCGACGGGACTTATACGTCCCTGCCCATTTACAGCGTCAAAGTGGAAAACACACTCTTGGTCATTAAAATTGCTACACCACGAAGATGACGTGATATTTAACCGTCAGGAAGAAGATGCTCCACCAAAGAGACTGACTACATCACACTTGTGCGCCCTCTCCTGGAGTACTGTTGCCCCTTGTGGGACCCTCACCAGGTGGGACTGACGGAAGACATTGAGAAGGTTCAGAGAAGGGCAGCTCGTTTTGTTTTATCACGTCACGGGGGGGAAAGCGTCACGGAAATGTTGCACGAATTGTGGTGGAAATCATCAAAAGAAAGACGTTATTCATTGCGGCGTGATCTTTTTGCGAAGTTTCAATCACCCACTTTTACTTCTGAACGTGAAAAAATTTTGCTAGCACGTACCTACTTAGCGAGACATGACCATCCCAATAAAATAAGAGAAATCAGATCGAAAACGGAACGATTTAGGTGTTATTTCTTCCCGCGCGCTATTAGAGAATGTAACGGTTGAGAAATGTTATGAAAGTGGTGGTGAAAGTGCGTTTGACAGGCACTTAAATGTGATTTGCAGAGTATCTATGTAGATATCTATGTAGATAGATATGCAAATGATTAGGTTTTCAGAGCATTCACACAAGGTTGGCACCGGTGGCGACACCTACAACGTGCTGACATGGGGGAAATGGCGGAAGTTGCCACTCGGCGTGATGGTATGGGGTGCCACTGGTTACACGTCTCGGTCACCTTTTGTCGCAGCGACGGCACTTTGAGCAGTGGCCGTTACATTTCAAATGTGTTACGATCCGTGGCTCTACCATTCATTCGATCCCTGCGAAACCCTACATTTCAGCAGGATAATGCACGGCCGCATGTTGCAGGTCCTGTACCGACCTTTCTGGATACGGAAAATGTTTGACTGCTGCCTTTCCAGCATATTCTCCAGATCTCTCGTCAATTAAAACGTCTGGTCAATGGTGGCCGAGCAACTGGCTCGTCATAATACGCCGGTCACTGCCCTTGATGAACTGTGGTATCGTGTTGAAGCTGCATAGGCATCTGTACCTGTACACGCCATCCAAGCTCTGTTTGATTCAATGCACAGGCGTATCAAGGCCGTTATTACGGCCAGAAGTGGTTGTTCTGGAATCTCATTCCTTAGGATCTATGCATCCGAATTGCGTGAAAATGTAATCGCATATTAGTTCTAGTATAATATATTTGTCCAATGAATTCCCCTTTATCATCTGCACTTAATCTTGGTGTAGCAATTTTTAATGGCCAGTAGAGTAGTATCTGACTTGTGTTACTGACGGGACGTTACAGTCCCTCTGATGTGTCATATGAAAATCTCGCTGGCCGAGATTGTTCAGTACCACTGCTCACAGACAGCAATAAAGAACGGACTCCGAAAAACTTACGGGTATGCGGGCAGGTATCAAATTCGATGTCGGCCGATATTTCGGCAGGAGACTACCCTGCCATTTCAAAGGCGAAACTGCACTGAGGAAGCAATGTGCAACGATCTTTAAAATAAATGAGTAAATAGTAACACACACCGAGCAAGTAAGTACACAGAGCCGACACAACCAAAGATGAAAGCGGTCAGGATAACGATAATAAAAACATTAGTTTTCAATGGATGAGGTCAGATTAGTTTTCTCTCTCTGCTTTTTTAACAAGTGAGAGAGCAGGATCCCATGCGGAATTTAAGAAAAATCCTACATCCCTATTCCTAAGGTTGTCTGCTAGTTTTATTTCAATACCTTTCTTGATAACACAGTTCCAGTAGCTGGAAGTGCATGCCAAAATTTCCGATTTGTTGAATTCTGTAGGGTGACCTGTGTTAAGACAGTGTTCGGCCATAGCAGATTTGTTTAGCTGTCGTAAAGTGTGTGACGTTTATACTCAATAAAATGGTCCTCAACAGTCCTAATAGTTTGACCAACATATGACATGCCACAGCTGCATGGAATACGATAAACATCCGCCTTG
The DNA here is from genome assembly GCA_026315105.1 of Locusta migratoria. Taxonomy (NCBI): domain Eukaryota; kingdom Metazoa; phylum Arthropoda; class Insecta; order Orthoptera; family Acrididae; genus Locusta; species Locusta migratoria. The sequence continues at coordinate 357,890,500 of CM048748.1, forward strand.
CGCAAACCGATATCATCGTTAACGGGTCCAAACAACGCCTTAATTTTAGGACGAAACACAGATTTCCCATTGTTTTTACGCAAAATACGGCCAATATTGTTGGAAAAGCTGCCAACGTATGGCAGAACATTGACGTGGGTGCTAACTCTATGCTATCGTCATTAGCCCGTTCCGTATGTGAAAACAAAATGGACATGATTTTTTTTTCTCTCTTGGCTCTCTGGGATGCTTCCATTGGGACGATAGGGCTTTGGTTTCTACATAATAACCGTAAACCCATCCTTCGTCCCTAGTTATGACCGTTTTGAGCGAATCAGGATCATCATTGACGTCTACTGGGCGATCCTCATACAACTCTTCTTCTGATCAAGATTGAGAAGGTTTGTTGGTTTGAGATATACCAGGGCCAAAGTACTTTCCTCATCGCTGCCAGATAAGTTTTGGTAGAAACTTCCCTGAAACACGTCTCATGTCTAAACCCTCCGAAACATGACACGAGCCGGCCGATATGCCAACATCCTACCGGCCGCGGTGGGCGAGGTGACTGAGGCGCTCCAGTCACGGTCAGCACGGCCACTACGGTCGGGGGTTCGAATCCCCCCCTTGGGTATGGATTTTTGTGTCATCTTTAGTATAAGGTAGTTCATAAGTAGTTTGTAAGTTTAGGGACTGATGACCCCGTAGTTAAGTCCCATAAGCTTAACAAACATTTGAACATTTTTTTTTTTTTTTTTTTTTGTTTTTTGTTTTTTTTGCCAACATCCTCAGCGACTTCTCTTACGGTAATTCGACGATTTTCCAAAACAATTTTTTTCACAGCTGCGACGTTATCATCTGTTGTCGATGTGCTGGGTTGTGCAGAGTGGAGTTCGTCATTCACCCCGTTTACATGGGCTCCCAAAACCGGATTTCGTAAACCGATTTCCCAATTCCGCTTTTGGTTGGTCATGAAAACACTCCAAAATCGAGTCTGGAAATTCGCTTCGCTAAAGCGGTTTTCCAGTTCCACAATCGATTTTCGTACCCATTTAAACGCAACCGTTTTTGAAGCGTTCTTGGCTTGTCAGATTGTTTTTCTTTTTTTTTTTTTTTTTTTTTTTTTTTTTTTTTTTTTTTTAAGAATTTTCGGTACATATCGACAGAGTGATATTTTCTAATGTGAAATAAAAGTATTAATATTAGAGTGAGCATGAATCTGTGTATTGAAGTAAAGAAAAATAACGATTATGCTGGCTAAATCGGGGACTGAATCAACTGTTTTTTAGCCGCCATCTTAAGTGCCATGTAAACACGACAGCGAAAAACGGTTTACGATAATCGGTTTTCGTCTTCCGGAAGATGTGTTACGTGTAAACGTAGTGAATGTCATTTTCTCGGTACTGTCAACATTCAAGTGTTTTAGAGCATTTGATTCCATTTTTCACACAAAATTTGTAGAAAATTCTTTGCTTCATATTTTTGTAATAATAGAAAGTCGCAGAGCATACTTAAAGACATCTAACCTTTCTGTCTGTAAAAATTTCAAAAGTCAACTTGCGTTTTGAAAAGTCTTCGCATATCTCGATACAAATGTGAGTTTTTTTTCCTCGCGTACAAAATGACATAAAAATAATTATTCGATCAAAAGTGTTAAGGAACTTTTCTTTTTAATATTTCTTTGTATTTTAGTGGATTGTATTTGTACAGAATTTCAATTTCTTCAAAGTAGAATTTATCATCTGCGAATGAAAAGGTTAAAGACACGAAATTCATAAAATTAAGTAGAGACAAATACCTCTTCCCTTTCCAAGAAAACTTCCACATTCACAAAGCAATAACCCACAACAATCACACCGAGCGAGGTGGCGCAGTGGTAACACACTGGACTCGCATTCGGGAGGGAGGTGGTTCAAATCCACCTCCGGCCATCCAGATTTAGGTTTTTCGTGATTTTCCTAAATGACTCCAGGCAAATGCCGGGATGGTTCCTTTCAAAGGGCACGGCCGATTTATTTCCCCATCCTTACACAACACTCAGAACGTTAGATCCGTCTAATAACCAAGCTGTCTTTGGGACATTAAACCCTAAAGCTCCCTTCCTTAATTCCACAACAAACAGTTACGCAATGACCAAATAAATATTGGAAACCAAACACTGGATAAAAATCACATTTAACGCACTTTTTCCACACTTCACCCTCTCTAATTCAAGCACATCTCCACCCCCTTCTCCCAATCACGGCACCTTTTCCCCTTCACTGTTGTCCTCCATCTCATACCACATTCCACTAGATGCAGACTTCACACCAACTGTACAGTCACTTTCCCCCTACCCCCGACTCAACTCGCTTCCTCCATTTCCACAAGAACTTAGCACCACACAATGGATTAGTTTTGCTTCCCTTAAAGCGTAGTAACTTATCAATAATGTACATTAAAATAACAATAATAATATGAAATAAAATAAAGAAATAAAAAAGTTATGTAAGAGAAAATTTCAATGTTGGTAACACTAAAAAAAGTGATTTACAGTATTAAATAATAAACGTTCCTGCAAGAAAAACAAAAATATACCGTGCACTGTGTAACACGTCGGCGCTTCCTGATGTAAGGCGAGTATCAGAGAAACATTTTTCGTAAATAAGAAAAATCAATAGGAAAAAAAATGCGAATTGGTTTTCGATCTAAGGAAAAAATATAATTGCAGATAACTGTCATTTTATATCACAGAAGATATATTTAATAAAGCGAAACGCGTCTGGTTAAGAAAACTCGCAAGTCATTGTATAACACCCTACATAATTTAACGCGTACTCTTGAGTCGTGTGTTTTCACTTTACCGATGCGACCGACCATGTTTGCCTCTCCTGAACCTACCCCTTCATTTCAGAGTGCCCCACTTCACAGGCCTACAGAAGTATTAGAATAATAAAATACTTTACAATGTACGACTAGAGAATGTAAGTTTCCCTATTTCTTAAAAACAAAGGCACATAGTGTCGGAATTTTTATCCTCAAATCAAGTCCTATATTTGAAACTAGTGGACTACTTCAAATGTTGATATGTTTGTTACCTATTGAACCAAACTGCTATGGTCATTAGATCCTAGATTTACAAACTACTTAAACTAGCTTACACTGACAAGGCACACCTTTGATCTCTAACCCTCGGAACAGCACGAAACCATGCATGTAATAACAGACAACCATGAACAGGTCAGTGGTGTGCCTCATTTCTATGCAAAACGTTGCATTGTGCCTCAAGTAACATTTTAACAGAGGGGAACAAAGTAACATGATATCAATACCATAGGGAGGAAATTATATGTAATTTAATGGTATCCGTGTATCATACATATTGAATGAGTATTGCCTTAAAGAACTTATAATAGCGCAAAACATACATATACAGCCGTACCACACATCTGAAAGTGCTTGTATTAGTCCTCAAAGTGCAGATGCAGGATTTAGATGAAGTGGTTAAAACAAAGTGGGAGAGAACAACGTGCACACCTTACTAAAGCCACGTTATCACAGTCCAAATCATTTTCGCATTCACACAGTCCAGTATCAAAAGCAACAATAATTACATTTTCATATGATGATGTTGGCGTGTCAATGTCATATCCTAACACCATGGCTCTTACAACTTATACTTAGGTGCAGCAAATTGATTGTAAATCACAGCGTGAAATTTCACGATGAAAATAAATCATGTACCATCACTTGTAGTTCGGCTCCTTGTAGTCTTTTAAAATCAGTAATCTATGTGATATACAGTTTATACTGGTGAATGAAGTAAAGATCAAGGGGTTGGCAATGCCCCTGAATATTAGAATATAACACTGAAGAAGCTATCTTAGAAATAAAACAGGTTTAAGATTAGGGAAAAAATTCAAGGTGCAAGAAAATCAACTCCTTATTGAAAGTAAAGAAGAACTATAAAAATGATGAACTAAATGAATAGTGTAAGAGATGTCGAAGGAGAGAAAAAAAATCAGAAAAAGACGAAAGTATTGACAAGTGACAGAAATAACAATAGCGAGTAAATTAACATCAAAATAGATTATCACGAAAGAGACCAAGTTAATAAATTATGAAAGCAAAATAATGATGGGCGAATCAGGAAGAATATCAGTTCAGGTAAACAGTGCATTTCTAATCAGAAAAAGTCTACTAGTTTCTTCGCGCCGGAAGTTCGAGTCCTCCTTCGGGCATGGGTCTGTGAGTTATCCTTACGAGGGAAACCTAACGCTCGAAACCGCACGAAACCATGCTTACAATAACAAGCGACCACAAACAAAGGGGTGGTGTGCGGCATTTCCATGCAAAACGCCACACTTGTCCACTAGATGGTGACATAGTGTGGCTCCAGTAGCGTGATGGTATAGCTGCAGTACGTATTTGTCTCTCGGAGTGTTTGCAAGCGAGAGAATGTGTAAACTGTGTACAGTGGAGTGATATCAGAGGGGAATTAGTCCTGCGCATGTGGTCCAAATATTAGGGACCACGTCGTGACGTGCAGAATATGGAAATGACATCGGGGCCGGAGTTATGCAGTTCGCGGATATAGACCATAATAATTCAGAAACAATTATAATGGCGAAGAGGTAGAAATACACGACATACGGAACTTGAAGGACAGGAGGAACCTGAACCTGAAGGTGGCTCTTTAAGTAGTGCAGGGTATTCATCTCCAGAGCAACAGGAACAGTCAGATCATAGTGGCTATGAACTCTCGCCACCCAAAAATGTGAGGTCCTGTGTATTAAAAGATTCTTATGACAGCTTACTAGAGTACATTTATGAGGACTATTACAATCGTGGCTTCAATTCTTACAGCAAACGAATGAAGCGCTATAAGTACAATAAAAGTAAGTCATATTGCACATTAATTCTAAATTATGTGTCAGATCCTAGTTTATGCGGAAACAGCATGTCGCAAGTTCATAGAAGAGTACGTAATATCGCAGTTTAATGGTGCAAAGAGGTATGAATCTACAGTTCACTATTGGGATCTGCAGATGTGGGCACTATAAGTGGCTAAAATGATTGGCTTGGTGAATTTCGAAGGATCCATTTCCTTTACCAACCACCTCAAGGCTGAATATGGCATTTCACCCAGGCATATTACTATATTTGTTACACGTAAGGACATAAAAGACGATAACATTATGTTAGAAGGCACAACAGTTTGTGGAATAAATCAATATATCTATAATGGCTGAGGAGAGAGTGGAGAAAGGTAATGTTTGGAACATTCAATTCCAGTACGAAATGTCTTTAGCATTGACACTGTCCTACAGAGGAGAGAAAGCTAAAGGTAGTGTGCTGCAGTATGCTCTACCCATAGCTACACAATTTATGTGGCTTTATCAATTGCAGGTAGACTAGCAAACAAGTTGTACTTCTTTAAGGGTGAAAACAAACTGTTTCTGTTATACTAATTTTTTGTTTATTTACGAACTAGTGTTCGGCTTATTAGGCCATCATCAGGTAAACTGTATTGCTTAGGTTCTCAAAGATAATAAACAAAGATACAACACAAGGAATACTCGGTCTTTGCGTAAGACATTTCTTGGAATTGCAAAAAATCATTCGTTGCCATGTAGACTTATGTTATCGTAATCAGTGGCCACTTTAACATTTTTACAGTGTAATTTGCAAATGAACAAGGTGAAACACATTACATACCAAATATTACTGAATTAAAAACTATGTTGAGATTGTAGCATCTGTTGAGATCGTCACTTAAGGTGTACATTAAATAAGTTTTCTACACTGACTTTACAATTAACTTATTTGACATCTGATTAGGTTCACATATTTAAATAATATTTCATATTACTGTACAACTTATTGTAGGTATTGTTTTGATCTTAAAGTCTAAAAGTAAACAAAGTAGGAATGGGAACTGTATGTGTGATATTAAGATGGTCTGTGGTAGGTAGCTGTTCTGATTATATTGTGTAAAGTTGAACTTCTGTTTTCAAGAAACAAAAGGCGCTTTCGGTCCAAATGTTGTAAAGAAACTTGAAACAATCTGTCCACGAAACATTCATGTGGAGGCAAGAAAATGTGGAGAACGAATAAAGAACACATGAAACGTCTTTTAACTTTGGTCCTTGGCGAACATGTAACAAATAAAAAGAGCCTATTACTGCGACATTCATCGGCGGGTCATACAGATCGTACCGTTCTAGATGCTAGTTTTCAAAACAAATACATTACGCTCAAGATCTTACTACCGAAAACAACAAAATATTACCAACCCCTTGAACTTTTCTTCATTCACCAGTATAAACTGTATATCCCTGTGAGAGGCTGCAGCACTTGACGGTTCAGGAGAGAATTTGAGTAACTATCTGAGACCGTTCGCAGATTATGTCATTTATCGGTTAGTTAAATCACCAAAACATCTAAAGCAACTGCAAAATGATTTAGATAAGGTATCTGCATGGTGCAAAAATAGGTAATTGAATCTAAATAATGATAAGTGTGCAGTCATCCTGCAAAAATAGGTAACGGAATCTAAATAATGATAAGTATTCAGTCATCCATACGAACACTAAAAGAAATCCGTTAAACTTAATTTATATTATAAATCAGTCACATCTATAGGCCGTAAATTCAGCTAAATACCCGGAAATAACAATTTGAATTTTCTTTGGCAGATCACTTAGAAGATGCAATAGTTCGACTAAAGAAATGCCAAAAGTACACTTGTGCGTCCTATTGTGTGGTATTGCAGCGGATTGTGGAATCCTCATTAAGTGTGACTGACGGAGGAAATAGAGAGGTCCAGAGAAGGAAAGTTCGTTATGTATATCGCGATATATGTGAGAGGGTGTCACGGAAATGATGCACGATTTAGGTTGGAAATCCTTAAAAGAAAATTCTTTCAGCAACTTTCTCTTCTGAATACGAACATATTTTGTTAGCACCCACCGAAATTGGGAGACTCAATCATCATAATAAAGAGAAATCAGATCGAAATGGAAATATTTACATATTCCTCCTTTCCGTGCGCTATTAGAATGGACCGGCAGAGAAACTCATAAAAGCGGTTCGACGAACTGTCTGCCATACAGTTCAATGTGATGTGTGGAGTAATTATGTAGAACAGTAGATGTAGAGTGTAATGGTTTTGCATCTCTTTTAGACCCTGCAGCTCTGAATGGCTTGAAAAGCACCTGCTTAGTGACAACTTCGTGTAACAAGAACCGGGTATCAAGTGCTCTTTGACCTAGTGAGGAATGTGCCAGTCAAATATGTGAAGAAAAAAGCACTATGGAGTTTGCTGATGAGGCAGTCTAGCCGAGAGGAATTCCAAGTCAAGGTTCAAGAGTGGAGGGAAGTTCTAGAAGAAACAAGAATTAGCAGGGTGAGAATAGAATAAAGGATGCAGGAGACGCAATGATTAACCTGCAAAGAGAAGAACTAACAGTGGCCAATGAGATTAAAATTCTGAGGCTTTACATACAAAGTGACGGAAGACTAGAAGCTGAAATACAGCGCAGGATAAATAGTGGTTGAGGAACTGGAAGATACCTGAGTGGAGTTCTATGTGAAAAGTATCTAATATAATGAAAGGAAAGCTAAAGTCTGTGGTGAAAGCAGCTATGCTCTATAGTGCAGAAATTTGGCCAATTACTAAAGCCCAGAAAAGAAATATGAAGTGACAGAAATGAGACTGTAAGAAGGATGAGTAGAGTTACAAAAAAGAGTAGTATAAGGAATACTCATCCGAGGAACAGTGAAAGTGGAGTCCATACAAGATTCTAGAAAGTAGGCTGAGGTGCAATGGGCATACTTAGAGGAGAGGGAAGAATTGAAATACTGAAACCGGAAGGGTGAAGAAGAAGAAAAGAGACTAATAAGGAGACCACATGGGTATCGGATTTTAGAATTTTTTGATATTTGTGGTACGTGAAGTGCAGAACTTAAATAACAGTTAGCTAAAGCCATTCGACGCAACTCTAAATGATTGTCAAGAAAATCTACTTTGAAGTTTTGTAAGTATATGCAAGTACTAATAAATAAAACAGTAGCTGCAGCTGTTGGTGTAACTCGGGTGGTAGCTTTCTAGCGTTATAACCATAGGACCGATGGTTCGAATCGCGCCGTTACAGATTTTTTTAATACTTCCACAATTTTAATATCTAATGGGCATTTTTGAGAAAATGCAAGTATTTTTATTTATTCGTAATGCAACTTGTTATGTTTTTTTTATTCAAACCATAATTATTAACCACCAGTTATATATTTTACAGTATTGGCTTTTAGTTGACGACGGTAGTCCTTGCTTGTTCACTTTATGAAGAGCTACGATGCTGTCCTTGGTAAGTCTTCTCCATAGCTACTAATGGCTTTCCAAGCAGCTAAGCTAATCAACTATCGTTTTAGGTGACAAGGTGTTCAGCTCGTCTACCTATGCATAACCAAAACTGCCACAGACGCGCTCGAGTAGCCGAGCGGTCTAAGGCGGCTCGTTGCGGAGCGTGCGGTTTCTCGCCGTCGGAGGTTCAAGTCCTCCCTGGAGCATGTGTGTGTGTGTGTGTGTGTGTGTGTGTGTGTGTGTTGTGTTTAGGTTAGTTTACCTAGGTTTAAGTAGCTACTGACTGATGACCACGCAGTTTGGTCCGATAGATTTACAAACATTTGAACAAAACTGTTACAACACGTGGAATTGGAGATCCCAAAATGTTTCATATAACTGAATTTGAAATATTGTAAATTTGCTTGCATCCTTCATGAAGTGACTGCTCGCATACGAGTTCAATTGGTTAGTTGGTTTTTCTTCTTTTTCTTTCTTTGTTTCGGCCATCTAAGGACCACACGCCAATTTCAATGTTTCCTCCTTTGTTCTTCTTTCTTTTTTCTCCAGTATTCTTTCATCTTTTTACTATGCATTCTTTTTCTCTCCTCAGACCACTTTACTCCCGTCTTCTTCTCCCTCCTGCCTTGGAGTCCTTCCATTTTTAACACTTTCTTCTTAAAAGTTTCTCTTTCTGTTGCATCTTATTCACTTATATTGTTTCTTTCCAAATCTTTCCTAACTTGTTGAATCCATGCTATTGTTCACTTCTTGTCCCAGAGATATTTAAAAATCTGTTTGCTTAATCTGTTCCTGTTCATTCGGTATAAATGACCAAAAAATAGCAGTCGCCTTTCCCGTAGTGTTTCGGTTATGTTTTCTATGTTGCGATAAACTTCTGCATTACTTCTTAGTTTCCCTACCTCTGTATTTCTTAGCGGACCACGTATTTTTCGAGTGATAGAAAACTACGGATCAACAAAAATATGTGCATTGTTCATAACCATTACCATTAGGTATTAAAATGGTGTAAGTATTCGAAAAGAACGAGAAAGTATTTGTCATAGCGAGATTCGAACCACCGACTCTATAGTTGCGAGGGCAGAACGCTGCCACCCTTGCTACACCGACAGATGCTGCAAGTATTTTAACAATTAGTACTTATTTATTTATTTAATCGTGTTTGAGCTACATCTGTAGTTAATTAATAGGCTACATATACGAGATTACAAATAAAAACTAAGTACTAATTATACATTCATATATATACAATCATGATTTTCACACATCATACGTCGTCATTATACATAACAGGCTGACATCTCTCTCCAGTGTCCGGCACACTTCACTGCAACGTCGTTGGCCAGCCACAGGTCTTGGTAAGTGCATGGCGCCGGCAAGGATGGACAACTCACAAGGTGTGTCATTGTTTGTTTTTCTCTACGTTGGCAGAGCTCGTCTTCTGCGTATCCCCACTTAAACAGGTTATCCTTTGATCTTCCGATTTGACACTTAAGTCTAATTAGGCTCTTCTAGACTCTCCATTCCAGTTGAGATCCAGCCGGAAGTTTTTCTTTAATGTTCCAAAATTGCAAGCTGGTTTTTTTTTTTTTTTCAATTTCTGTGTCCACATTAATTCCCTGGTTGTAGATTGGCTTTCATTTAGTGGCTGTTCAAATTGAATGAAATCTTTCTCGATTTCCTCGATTTTAATCTTGCCACTACTGGCTGATGTCCGAACAGGGGATGTCTTCTATCCTCGCACTGTCTGCTTCTCTCAGCCATCGCCAACGTTTGGCGTCTGATCTGTGGGGGAGCTATTCCAGAACACATATAAAGGAGATCACCGTTTGTAGGCTTCAGGCATCCCGTAATTAATCGACATGAATCGTTCAGTGCTGTATCTAGCTTGTGGACGTGCGTCGATCTTCTCCATACGGGGCAAGCATTTTCAGCTGGAGCAAAACACAAAGACAGGGATGATGAACGCAGAATTTCAGGGTTTGCTCCCCAGTGTGAGTTGGTGAGTTTGCGGATTATACCGTTCCGTGTGTTGATTTTCGCTCTAGTTTTTTTTACATGCCTCTTCTAGGACAGTGTTCGATCTAATGTGACTCCGAGATAAACTGTGTTTGGGCAATGTTTAAGTTTAACTGAGTTCCATTCCAATTGTAATTCCCTTTTTGCTTCCTGGTTGTTCAGGTGAAATAAACAAGTCTACGTCTTTGCTGGATTTGGTCGAAGCTGGTTCCTGTTATAATATTCAGTAAGAACTTCTAGGGCATCTGATAGGTTTCTCTCGATGTGATTGATTGATCTCGATTGGCAGGAAATGGCTACGTCATCAGCATAGATAAAACTTCTTGCATCTGGCCCAGCTGGTTGGTCATTTGTATAATGGTTGGAAAGCAGAGGAGACAAAACACTACCTTATGGGAGCCCATTCTTCTGGTTCCTCCAGCGGCTTCTTTGCTCTTGAAATTCCACATAGTATCTTCTGTTAAATGTACTTGCAAAATTTCAAAGTCTATGTTTTCGAGAATTACTTGAATGTTGCGTCGATTGGCTTTAAGTGATTGTTATTTAATTTCTGAACTTCCCGTACCATAAATATAAAAGAATTCTAAAGAACGATACCCATGTGGTCTCCTTGTAAGATGTGAAGACGTGGTAGCAGGGGATCTGAGAGAGAAAAGGTTAGAAGAGAAGGTGCGTTGTATTGCATTGTGCTACTGCCCAGCCACAAACAACGCGGAGGAACAAGCCGAGCTCTCTGACAAAGGAAGAGTGCCCTAATTAAATTTAATGAGAACTTTGATTACAGAATTAACTTCGTCTTTGAATTACGCGTTGACTGATGTAGGTCACAAGGAAAGCAGCCCAGTAGTTTACAAATCGATTTAATTAATTGTCGACTGTCTCATACGAAACGAATTTACCCGCGCAGTTGGGGAGCTCCGTAGCCTTGAGGAACTAAAGCACGTAAAGAGCTTGCTGACTCCTGGTTTAATTAAAATGGATTTAGTACAATATTGTGTATTTCAAGAAGAACAAAGCAGCCGTTAGTTTGAAATCAGTTCTCCTACTGCAGCGTTGGAAGGACACACGCTCAGCCCGCCGTTTTTGCGAAGGACCCGTTACCCACTACTCGGGGTTTCCAGCCGTCGTGTGGCCCTGATGCAACAAGTATCGAGGAACGTTCTCGACAAGCTGGTCGGAACCAGCTGGAGCAAGTTCGCCGCCTTCATTAGTGAGTTGCAGGCATTATGCACAATGGCGGAAATCATTATATAAATACTCTAACACGAAAACTGTGCTACAGATTACTAATTTATCCGTACAAGAAGGCCAATGAAACTTACATAATTCGAAAGATTGCTTGTCGTAGATTTCACGAATATAAATATTATGTGTGCATTTAGCCATTAAAAGTGGTAAAAGGAAGTAGAAATTTTCCTATCTACAGCTTGGATCAAGTTCTACATTCCCCAACAATCAGCTCACTGATTGGCTTTCCGCTTCAACCAAAGACGCTGTAATGCAGCGCATCTGCTGTATTAAAATAACGTATTGAAATAAGTGAATATAGAAACATGGAGTGCTCCCAACTCACTTTCTTGTGCGGTTCAAATGCTTCATTTTCGTAGTGATTAAGAGAGGTTAAAGGAAATGAATGTTTTCATATGAATGCCGATATAAAGGATGATGCGCCGGGAGAGGCATCTAGCAGTGCTCGGGTGGAACTACGAAGTCGAGAATGCCGATATAAATGATGATGCGCCGGGAGAGGCATGTAGCGGTGCACGGGTGGAACCACGAAGTCGTCATGTTGTCAGCTCTGGAATTCTGAATATCGCAGTATCGAAATAACATTATTTCTTGGCGTTGTACAAATATACGAACAACGAAATTGTAGTTCCATTTCAAATATTAGGTTAATGAAAGTTATATAATTCGAAAATGGCATGAGAAGTATATACTTCTGTTTTTATTTGTTGTTATTGTGTCAGGCATTTTCCTTTACACGTAAAAGGTAACGTTTCATACCTCCCAGTGCAGGTTAAATTTTACCAAATATCCCAGCGGCCTCCTATGATAATATTGGCAACAGATGCTGAATAGTGAGAATCCTGTAAGTCTTCATTTTAGCCAATCGCTTGACAACGCTGATGTTTTCTCATGGACTCTTCGGTTTACGAGGGCAATTATTTTTACTGAGAGCACGAGGGTACATACAAGAACCTCTCAACCATAAAGCAGGAACAGCATTATTTGTTTACTTCATGGTCTGTACGATACACTAATCGAGTCATTCTATGTGATTCGAACAAATGGGCAAAGATTTTCTATCGTGTTGTTGATGTTGCCAACATAATCACGCGAGGCCGCCGACATGATACGTAAAATTTTACCCACAGTGACCATTGTAAATACAATTGGTCGATTTTCGACCACAAGCAATACTAGTAGTAAGAATTGTTCTAGCGTAGTGGAGCAGCAGAGAAAACCGATATCAACCAAGTCGCTAGGTCCTTTTGGCAATCCATTTCGGTTTTACAAAGAGTGCTCATCAGCATTGGCCACTTACTTAGCTTGCATTTAGGGCGAATATTTGATGCAATGCAAAGTCCGAAGGGACGGTCAAAAGCGCAGGTGACTCGTATTTATAAGAAAGGTAAAAGGATGGCCTCGCATAATTACAGACCAATATGATTATCACCAATTTGCTGCAGAATTCTTGGACATGTATTAGGTTGGTATATAATAAATTTCCCTGGGACGGAAAATCTTCTTTCCATGCATCATCACGGCTTTAGAAAGCATCGCTTTTGTGAAACTCAGCTTGCCCTTTTTCACAATTCCTTTTGTGAGCCATGGATGAAGGGCAACACGCGAACTGCATATGTAATGTGTTCGTAGAGACGCGAGTAGCTAGTAGATTTCTTAAATAATAGTGTTCGTGACGGTGGTTGTTTATCAGACACTAGGTATCATCAGGAGTACCCCAGAGAAGTGAGATAGTACCACTGTTGTTTTCTGCCTAAGTAAATGATGTGACGGACAGAGTGAGTAGGAATGCGCGGCTGTTTGCTGATGATGCTGTGGTGTACGGGAAGGGGTCAGTGAGCGACTGTAGGAGGCTACAAAATGACTTGTACAAAATTTATCGAGGAGTGGTATGGTAGGAGCTGTGAGGAAGTGGTAAGGTGCTACGTCTTAATTATACTAGACATTTACTGAAAACTACTATAACAATATCGTTATATTTAATATCACTAGTTCTGAAGCACAACATATGCTGTGTACAAAATTTAATTATACAGCAATGTTATTGAGTCTCAAAATACCTGACAATAAACCAAACGTTCCAAAACTTTGGTTGAGATACATGAATAACATTTGACGAATCGTGTTCTGTTCTTTACCTTAGTACTAAAGGACCAAACGTAATTACTCAGGCACAATAAATGAACAACTTTAACACTTCATTAACATCTTAACGCCCAGCGTGCCATATTTGTCACGTACCCAATTAATATATGTAATTGAATGTTGATTATAAAAGTCACAACTTATATGCCCATTGTGCCATATGTGCAACAGTGTTCAACCGTCTACCGTATTGTACTGTTGCCTAGTGGCAATTTTAAGGATTACAGCTACTGAGAAGTTGAATCATCTTCGGGAATCACGCGCTGCTCATAAACTCCAAGTTTGTAGAGCTGTACCAAACAAAATCAAAGTAAGCACTTTTTTTAAAAATATGCTCTTGTTTGTGTAGTCTAATAAAAGTCCAATGAAGTAGTTTCTGTCCGTGGAACATGTTTAGTTCATATTTTATGAGGTTTTTTTCGGTCTGTGGCAGATTTGTCACAGTGCGCATACACTATAAAACTGCCGGTTTTTGGTATGTGTGAGAAGTGGGACATCGGGCACTGAAACATTACTGCATACATTGTGTACAACGATGTTTATACTTACCAGATGTCACGCTGTCGACTGAGAAGACATCATAACACAACTTCAGTTTCACCTCCTGATGAGACCGAAGATAGTTTCGTCGATGAATCAGATGAGGACCCAGATTACAAAATAAGGGAAAAGGAACAACAATTGAAGGAGTAAATATTAGGGCTGTAAAATGGATTGAAAATAGAGGGGTATGTTCCGTGTCAACGTTTTGACCAAACAGGTCATCAGCAGACTATGGTCAGACTTACTAGATGGTCTCATCAGCTGTTACCGAATCTCTCCAAGAGCAAGGAAGTTTTATTTGAGATTTTTCTTTGACTTCTTCATCATAGCTATTGCCAATGGTCGGATTCTCTAGGACGAGACTACAACAGGAATGGTAATCCTTCTGAGGAAGTAAAGGGTCAGCTAAATTTCCGATGTAAATTTGACGAGTCTCTTTGCAACTTAGCAACCGACCCAGTACAAAGAGGAAGCCCGTTTACAAAGTAGAGAAGGAATTTTCAAAATGTCAGGAGAGATAGTCTTGGACGCTGGTCAGCTGTTGTTGAAGCTAGACGGATTTCCATTTGTCAGATATATATACTGTATATCTGTTTGTAATTTTTGTGACATACAGTTCTAAGTGTACAATCAATTTTAATGATATGTATACCTATTTTCCATATACCCTCTAACTTTTAACGTTAGTACTTATATCTATTGCCCAAAGTGCAGCTAAAATTAGTCCAATTACTCTTATTTCTCGATGTGCTAAATTTGGCACATACCACAAAATTGTTTAAAACCTTAATTTAAAATCTGAATAACTTTTTTTCCAAAAGGAATTCGTATAGTGGGAATTAACTGGTTAAAAAGAACGCATCTGAGTACTTCATACAATTTTCCAACCTCAGTATCTTTCGAAATAACCTATCCGTAATAGACGCAGTTACTATATGGTAAGACCCTTGACTTACAGGGGGACGATCAGAACTGTAAATAACGGATTTTGATGGATCTCGGATATATTTCACAGGGACAAACCCTGTGTATGAGACTATCCGCTTTTTTAGCGACGGGCCTTAGTTATCTAGAAATTCGCTTCGCGTTGTAAGACGCATAAATTTAAGCTGTCGGCACATGGAGCGTGTATCTGAACGAGTGTGGCCGACGTGGCGAGTTTCTGAAGTCACAATGTGCGAACCGCACGTTGGCGAGGCTGTTTTTGAATGTAATGAACAATGTTTTCCGGAGTAGCTCTTAAAACTCCGTGCGCATGTAAGACAGTGGCTTCTATGAAATGTGTTTGGTGTTGTAAACTGTGGTGTCGCACAAGTACAAAGTGCGCGCCACCTACTTTCGCCGCGCGCCGCCATGCACGCACGGCGCGGCGTTCTTACGACGACAGCCACGAGCGCCGTCTGCGAGAACTCCGCTCGTGGCCACCAGTGAACGACATCGTTCACTTGGGACTGAGATAGCAACCAGTTAGGACCTTCGGAATCCGATAGGCACCAGTGAAGACTTGGCTATCAGTCAGGCACTAGGCAGGACTCTAGCTCAACTATGTATCAACATTCTGCAGTACTAAGTAAAAGTTAAGTATTGTATGAATTCTGTGCAATATATATCTCGTTCTAATTTACTCTCGTGTTTCTAGTTTCTGGCTGCTCCCATCCGTACCTGCACCAGCGTGCTATCTTTATTCCTGTGTCGGTCTCATTCCACTCGGCCACCGACACCTACGACGGAAAGTAGACACAAAAGCGGCGACGAGGCTGGGACACAAAAGTGGCGACGAGGATGGGATACAAAAAGTGGCGACGAGGAGTGATAGACGAACCTTGGACCAGCAGCCAGACAGCAGTAGTCGGAGCACGCAGAAATTGCTCCCGCCCACCCACCCTTATTATAAGATTTTTGGGGGAACATTTCAGTTACGTGTTTTGTGGACTTTTTTTGTTGCAGCGCGTCCTCTTTCATATTGCATTTGTGTTTTGTTATAATTTACTTGCATGCGCGGCGCCTAATCGGTCAGCATGGCCGCTACCCCGAACCCAAACTTAATGGAAATTCTTCAGTTACAGACGGCGCAAATAACACAACTCCTGCAGGCTGTGGCCCAGCTCACAGCGCAAGCAGCTAACCAACAACAACAGCCGCCGCTTCAGCAGCCAACACCTGCCGCCGCAACGCTTCCTACGTTTCGCCAGTACAACGAACGTGAGGAAGAATGGAGCGACTACTTCGCACAGTTTCAAGAACTCGTCGCGGCTCATCAAATTACAGGTCAGAAAGTGAAGCATCTGCTATTATCTGTGGTGGGCACCAACACCTTCGTGTTACTGAAAAAACTTTTCCCCGACGTATCTCCTCGTGATGTAGACTTTGAACAAATAGTAGAGGCACTAAATTCTCATTATGAGAGAAAAGTTCTCGTAGCTGCGGCACGGTACCGATTTTTCAGACTTAAAAAATTACCTGAGCAATCACACCAGAAATGAATCACTGAGTTGAAGGGCTTAACCCGCAAATGTAAATTTACTTGCTCTTGTGGACTTTCTTATAGTGATGTGATGTTGAGGGATGCGATTACGCAGAATATTCAGGACCCCAGAATTAGGGCAGCAATTCTGAAACAGTCTGACCCTTCATTAGACAGTGTACTGCAGCTTATAGAAGCGCATGATACTTTTGACTTAGCAGATGTAGAAATGCAAAGCCACAGTGTAAATTCAGTGCGCCGTAACGGACGCTTTCCTAGCAGTAGTTCTCAGTGTAGCACTAGTGATTCTTATTTTTCTACCGGCTGTGCTCAACGGACAGTGACCAGTAGCCAGTGTAAAAGTGCGACACAAAGGTCGCCCCGTCGTGTTAGAAACAGTAATTTAAATAACGGGCGCCAACGCCCATTTCAGAAAAATGTTCGTAAATCTTGCCCCCAGTGTGTATCTCGCCACAAACGTGCACAGTGCCCTAGTCGCAAAGCAACCTGTTATCAATGTGGCAAATCAGGACATGTACAGTCTGTGTGTATGCAAATTAAAAACTCAAAGAACGGTACCGTTAGGAACAGTGCTTTGTCGAGTGCACGAGCAGTGCATACAGTCAATGTCATAGACGCCGTGGAATGGAACAGTGCTTTGCTTGAATCTAAAATGCAAGATATTTCTTCTGCGCCTACTTCTAAACTATGTAGTGAGCCACGCCGCAAGCGCCGACGAGCGCGTACATCTGTGCAACGGAAAAGGGTTCGGGACAAGCAAAGTGACAATGTACAGTGCAATCCTGTAGTGAACCTAGTGCCTTCTGCAACTTCTAATTGTAATATTGCCCAGTACTGTGTAGCTAGTGACAGTAGAATTCAAGTAGCTACTCAAAAGTGTAGTGCAGTAGTTAGTACATCTGGAGTAGCTTCGCATGCTTGCGCGGACGCCGATCCGGCGGTAGTGCCATCTAGTGACAGTGTTGTTAATCCGCTGCGTGCCGAGTCTGCGCCGCTTACTTCACTACGCGGCCCGCGCAAGCGCAGTAAACAAACCGTAGCAGACGTTGCCCACATTCGCGCACCTGTCGAGCGCCGCAAGCAAAAACTGTTTGTGACTCTCTTCATAGAAAATAAGACGGTGCAATTTCAGCTTGATACTGGTTCCGCTGTCACATTAATAAATAAAGATACTTATGAACTTCTGGGTTCGCCAAAATTGTCGCCGTCACAGCAAGTGTTAACAGCTTATACAGGTCAAAATATTCCCGTGCTAGGAACGTGTAGCCTGCCCGCCTCTTTTCAAGGTGTAACAAAAACAGTTGCTTTTGTAGTTCTTCAGGCCAAATCGACACAGAACATTTTTGGACTAGATGCTTTTGACTTGTTTGGTTTATCAATTCAAAGAGATGTGCTTCAAATTTCGTCAATAGTGCCTCAGGATAAAATCAATGCATTGTGTGACACATATAGTGACTTGTTTTCGCCGGAACTAGGTTCTGCAAAAGACTTCGTGGCACATGTAACTTTAAAAGAATCTGCAGTTCCAAAATTTCGTAAAGCTAGACCAGTGCCTATCGCCTTGCGTGATACAGTTGCCGAAGAACTTGAACGTTGGCAAGACAGTGGAGTGATTTCTCCTGTTTCTGCGAGTCAGTGGGCCTCGCCTATAGTAATTATACCCAAGCCGTCAGGAAAACTTCGTCTCTGTGCGGACTTCAAATCAACAGTGAACAGTCAAACAATTGTAGACACTTATCCCCTGCCCAGACCTGAGGAACTGATGGACAAATTAGGACAGTCTCGTTTCTTTTCTAAGATTGATTTAGCAGAGGCATACTTATAGATTCCACTTGATGACGAGTCAAAAAGTTTTTCGTCATTAATACTCACATGGGCCTTTTTCAATTTCAACGCCTACCCTTTGGCAGTTCTTCCGCTCCCGCTATTTTTCAGCGTTTTTTGGAACAGCTGACAGTTTCTGTACCGTGTTGTTCGAACTATTTAGATGACATTGTGGTATCCGGACGTACAGTTGAAGAACATTTAGCAAACCTGGAGTGCCTTTTCAAAGTTTTGACTGCAGCAGGTCTACGTTGCAATAAAGCAAAGTGTTTGTTTTTTCAAACTGAAAAGAGTACCTAGGCCATGTGATTAATGCCCAAGGAATCCATCCCTTAGAGTCACATCTTCGAGCAATCAAAGACTTGCCTCCTCCTAAGAATGTGCACGAATTGCAAGCAGTAATGGGAAAGCTGAACTATTATTTCAGGTTTATTCCCAATGCCTCTCAGATTGCAGCTCCACTGCATCACTTACGTAGGAAGAATGTTCCTTTTGTATGGTCCAAAGATTGCCAGGTTGCCTTTGACAAACTAAAGTCTGCGCTACTCAGTGATGGATGTTTGATTCCTTTTGACCCTCAGAAGCCTGTAGTGCTGGCAGTTGATGCCTCGTCGTACGGTGTGGGTGCAGTTTTGTCACATCGTATTGGATGTCACGATCGTCCTATTGCCTTTGCATCCAAGCTACTGACGCCGACGCAACAGAATTACAGTCAGATAGAAAAGGAGGCGTTAGCAATCATTTACGGCGTCACAAAGTTTCATCATTATCTCTATGGCAGAAAATTCTATTTGTTGACAGACCACAAGCCTCTCACGTCGTTGTTCTCACCCACAAAGCCAATTCCGCCACGAACGGCACAAAAGCTTCAGAGATGGTCCTTGATATTGTCAAATTATCAGTATGAGATTTTGTACCGACCTACCACTAAACATGCCAACGCGGACACACTTTCCCGACTTCCGGTTGGCCAGGATGTATTATTTGATTCTTCAGAAATGGCATGTTGTCAGGTAGACTCCAGAGATGCTTCCGCTGTCGCAGACTTTCCTTTGAACTCTCGTCGGGTTGCACAGGAAACAGCTGCGGATGCAGACCTAAGTGTGGTAGCACGTTTTGTTCGCTCAGGGTGGCCTGCCAGAGCCAAAGACATTGATCGGCCTCTGGTTCGACGTTATTTTGCACAACGTCATGCATTATCTTTAAGTCAGGGTGTACTGTTTTTGCATACCGACAACGACCAAGAAAGAGTGATTGTTCCTCGTTCCCTGCAACGAGAAGTGTTACGCCTCCTGCATCAAGGACATTGGGGCTTTGTTAGGACAAAGCAACTGGCCAGACGTCATTGTACCTGGGTTGGTATGGACGCTCAGATAGAGAGCATGACATCACAGTGTACAGTTTGTGCGGAGCATCAGGCGGCTCCTCCACAGCGTTTCTCAGACTGGCCACGCCCCAAGGGACCATGGCAACGTTTACATATTGATTTTGCCGGACCTTTCTGGAATACGCGCTGGTTAATTGTTGTAGACGCTTTCAGCAAGTTTCCTTTTGTGATTGCCATGAACTCAACGACAGCTTCTAGTACAATCAGTGCCTTAACATCAGTGTTTTGCATCGAAGGCTTGCCTGAAACTATCGTCAGTGACAATGGAACTCAGTTTGTTAGTGCGGAATTTCAACAGTTTTGTCGTGTGAATGCCATTCAGCATATTACCACTGCACCTTTTCACCCTCAGTCCAATGGTGAAGCAGAACGTTTCGTTCGAACATTCAAGTCTCACATGGAGAAGATGAAAGGTCAGCACTCCAGGCAGCAAGCTCTTCAAATTTTCCTGTCTACGTATCGGTGCATGCCACGTGACGACCCGTCTTCTGCCGAGCTGCTACACGGCCGCCGTCACCGCACTCTCCTTCACCTGCTGCAGCCTCCCACGCACCGAGTCGGTTCGCATGGCGCTACGCGTTTTCAGGTTTCTACGCCGGTGCTGTACAGGATGTTTGCTAGTAAGAAGACATGGTTGCCAGGCACCATTCAGCGCGTGCTCGGTCGCAATATGTTTGTTGTTCGTTCTTCCACAGGGTCGGAGCTGCGGCGCCACGCAAACCAATTTCGCCTGCACAGGCCGCGCGATCCTGTCTCCGGTTTCTTGATTCCAGACCCAGTTCACCGCCAGGGAGCACAGCCACATCGTTCGTCCCCGAGCTACGAGATCACGATGGATGTCGACGCGCCTCCTACGCAGTCGGCCCCTCCGCCTCTGTCGCCGCCTCAGCTGACAGCGAGAGGGACACCGGGACCGTGCGGGCCCCCCTCCCAGCTTGGGCTACGCACCACAGAAGATGACCTGCTCAAACTGGGCGGAAGCGTGCGCCCTTCCCCAGGTTTCGGCGGGTTTCCTGGAGGATCGCAAGGCGGATGCCGGGGCGCGGACGGCGTCTCGATCCCGGCCTCAGCTACGACGCCCGTCCCACCAGTAACGCCCCCGCCCAGGCCCTCCTCCCAGTGCCGTCGCCGTGGCCCTCAGCCCTACGCCACAACGGCGCGGCGGTTTGGGGGGAGGGGTGTGGTGTCGCACAAGTACAAAGTGCGCGCCACTTACTTTCGCCGCGCGCCGCCATGCACGCACGGCGCGGCGTTCTTACGACGACAGCCACGAGCGCCGTCTGCGAGAACTCCGCTCGTGGCCACCAGTGAACGACATCGTTCACTTGGGACTGAGATAGCAACCAGTTAGGACCTTCGGAATCCGATAGGCACCAGTGAAGACTTGGCTATCAGTTAGGCACTAGGCAGGACTCTAGCTCAACTATGTATCAACATTCTGCAGTACTATGTAAAAGTTGAGTATTGTATGAATTCTGTGCAATATATATCTCGTTCTAATTTACTCTCGTGTTTCTAGTTTCTGGCTGCTCCCCTCCGTACCTGCACCAGCGTGCTATCTTTATTCCTGTGTCGGTCTCATTCCACTCGGCCACCGACACCTACGACGGAAAGTAGACACAAAAGCGTCGACGAGGCTGGGACACAAAAGTGGCGACGAGGATGGGATACAAAATAAACCATTGTGTTTCGGTTGATTTTGCGACAAATATCATCTGGATTTCTGTTGTGGCATAGTAAGGAATGCAGGCGATAGCGAGTAAGGTTTTGTAATCGTCGTCGTCGGTTGATACTCGTATCCGAGTTTTCATTTCTCTCCTGATATTTCCATTGTCGCGGCTCAGGCGTGGAATTGTCTTTGATGGGTCAATAGTCCAATGCTAGCGTGGAACATGCGACCGCAGAGATGCGGTACAATGGAAGGTGCAGAATGTGGCTGAGCCTGGAGGAGTTTACGTCTCTGGCGTTTGTCATTCTCCAGTCTTCGACCTTCCTGCTCACAGTACTGAAGAGCAGTTGATTAAGTGACCGCCGGAGACTGCTATCTTTTGCAGTGGTGGACCAGTTAGCCAGATCTGTGTTCAAGGTCTTTAGATTTTTCTAAGTACTGATCCTTATAGGGTTTAAGAGTGGTACCTCGTGACCTTGTACTTGTGCTAACTTTACTGTACAGCATTTCACGTGGGAGACTGTCATTTCTCATGCGCCGTACATGTCCAACCAATACTAGTTGGTGCCCAATGATGAGAGCTTCTAAGCTGTTCATTTTTGCTTTCTCAAGAACAGTAGTATTTGATATAACGTCATCTCTTTTTATGTTCGTGATACATCTCAGCTTCTGTTGATTGAGGCGATCCAGTTTCTTCAGATCGCGGAGATATAATGTTCAATTTTCACAATCATGGAGCAGAGTAGAAACGATAACAGCCAAATACACCATCAGTTTGGTGTGTAGTGTTAAGTCCTCATTCAGGAAAATACGTTTTGTGGGACGACCAAATGCTGCATGGGCAGCTCGTATTCTGTTCTCCACATCTTTTTCAGGTGAGCAGTTAGTGTGCTTCCTAGATAAAGGAAATGGTCCACTTGTTCCAAGGATGTGTCAGAAATGGATATACTGCAATCGGAAAGGGAAGAGCCAGGAACAGGCTCTCTTTGGAGAGGCTGAATCGTTCGTATACATTACTGAAACAATTAACAGACTGCTTCAACTCTTCGGGTGAATGAACTGGCGAAGCATTGTCACCAGTATATTGCAGCTCTGTTACACGAGTGGTATGTGTGAACTATCTTGAATGGAGTCTAGATTGGTTGAATAATCCTCTATCGTACATGTACTTTAGTTCTATCCCAGCGTTATTTAGAGGTGTCTCATTTAGCATAGCTGCCAGGTACAAGACAAATAATGGTGGTGCAAGAACGCATCCTTGTTTGGACCCACTCGTTATTGGGAATTCATTAGATGTTCATTCTGGCAGAGGACCTATCCAGTCATATCATCATGGAGGGCTTTAATCAGGTCACCAACATGTTCAGGGCAGCCGAAGCATCTTTACACTCGGTCGACCAGACTTTCCCTGCCCCCTCGAACGCCCAGAGGGGTCATTTTCACCCCTACAATTCAACAAAAATGTTCTGACCTGTTAATTAGAAACGTTTATGCTTTTATTATATTTTAATGTTCACAAGATATCTACGCCAGTTCGGAAACAGAATTATGAATAACAAGTACAGATTACAAATCGTATTATTTATTGACACATAAATAAAATTACTGAAACGGGTAAGAAGCCAAACGATTTAGCACTTGACAGGTTTTCCTTTGTTCTAAATGCATCGAAATTTAACTTTTCACGTTTACAGCAGTTTTATCTACTTTATTGTTTTATATAATTGACACATTTACAGGTTGTCCAGGAAAGGGCTCCCTGATTTCAAAATTAAATATCTCGAAAGCAAAGATAGATAGAGGAATGCAGTAAACGGTATGTTTATTGTGAAAGCTGTAAGTAGTTTATACAGCAGTGTGAAATAATAGTTACAAAAGCTGCCAACAGATGGCACTGTACAGCTCATATCAGCATACATAACTAAAATAATCGTATGAAAACAATCTTTACAAAAAATCACATCACAATGTTTTCAAAATATTCACCATTGGCACTGCAGAGGTGGCGCAAACGAAGAATGAAATTCGCCATCACATTTCGTAGTGTCTCAACCGAAATGGATTCACATGACACAGAGTTCGCCGATTCAAGCTCGAACTGTGTGGCGGGATGCTTCGGATAGACCATGCCTTTCACTGTGCCCCCCCCCCCCCCCCCAAAAAAAAAAAAAAAAAAAAAAAAAAAAAAAGTCGCAGGGAGTCAAATCCGGCGAATATGGTGTCCAATCTATGCCTGAAACAGTAAATTTGGAATATTCCATAGCAATGACTCGATTCCCAAAGTATTCCTCAAGCAAGCTAAACACTTGTTCGGTCCGATGTGATCGGGCTCCATCTTGCATAAACCATTCAGTACCTGGTCGAGTCTCTAACGCTTGCTGTGTGGCGACAAATGTTCCAAAATTGGAACGTAACGTGGACCAGTGACCGTTTCTCGAATGAAAAAAGGGCCAATAATGCCTCTGCTGCATACTGCAGCCCACACAGTAACTTTAGGAGAATACATGGGTTTCGCTTTACACCAATATGGCTTTTCGGAACCCCAAAATCGCCAGTTCTGCTTATTCATGTATCCATTCAGGTGGAAGTGTGCTTCATCTGTAAACCAGATGCAGCCAACATCAAATCCTTCACTATCAATCATTCTGAGCATCTGATTAGCTAAGGTAACCCTTTGTTGCACAGCTCGTACGGGTATGGCCTGGTGCGTTTGAATTTTGAATGGAAACATGTGTAGGCTCTTTCTCAATATTTTCTGCATGCTGGAACGCTTCCAACCAGTCTCAGATGCAGTTCTACGGACGGATGAGATTGGATTTCGCTGAATAATTCCAGAAACTGTGGCGATATTTTCTGGCGTAACTGCGGTTTTCTTGCGGCCAACATGCCCCACTAGATCGTCAGTTACGCTGCCTGTTCGTTGAAATTTTGCGAAGAGCGTACGAATGGTTTTCGCATCGGGTCCTTTTGGAAAATTAAATCGTGCTTGAAAACTTCGCCTTGTTGCCGTAGGACTCGCTTCTAACTTGTGGTACTCCAGCACCAGAAAAACGCGTTGTTCAATGGAGTACATGATTTTAATCTCTTCCTTCGATACGCTAACCTGCTTTCACGTTTCAATAGTGGAACTGATCGCTCTGGGCTTCGGATCACTATTTATACTAGGCATTACGTATGGCGATTTACAGCGCTATCTGTTAGCAGCTTTTGTAACTATTATTTCAAACTGATGTATAAACTTCTTACAGCTTTCACAATAAACATTCCGTTTACTGCATTCCTCCATCGATATTCGTTTTCGAGATATTTAATTTTGAAATCAGGGCGTCCTTTTCTGGATAACCTGTACATTCAGTTTTGTGTGTATATTTCCACGAACCATCTATTTACAAACAAAAATCAAACGGGACTTAACTGCGGGCTCATCAGTCCCTAAACTTACAAACTTCTTAAGAAGTAACTTATTCTAAAGACAGTACAAACATCCATGCCCGAGGAAGGATTCGAACCTCCGACGCGGGAGGCCGCGCGATCCGCAACGTGGCGCTCGGTTTCTCACGCGCGGCTATCAACAAACACTGTACTTGGAAATAGTTTTATTACATTCGCAGAATTTCACATTTACAGCGTTTCTGTGGCATTTTGTCTTCATCTTTATTTTCATTATTTCCAAATTTATTATGGCCCTATGAGGAAAGCGATTCTTCACTTGCTCAGGGCATAGTTCATCAGCAAGCTGCTGAATAAAATGATTTCTTTGGATTTTATCCCCATTAACAGCCCTGGATATTAATCATGTATTCATTCCTGTTATGTCAGGGATATTATAGAAGGAATGTACTGTCCGTCTTCTTGAGGGAGCCTTGACCGAATATTGCCTGGCCATTGTGACTACCAAGTCAACCCCAAATTTTGTTTTCTTGTAACAACTTGCAGATTCTGGAGTTGTTATTTGTATTTATAGTAGCACTGGGATGAAGGGAAGACATTGCTAGCACTTTTTTTAGTTTCTTTCTTTCATAGACTGTCAGGGAAATATCGTCATATTTTAAAACATTTGTCGAATGCAGAGGACTTTCCAAAAACTTCAGTGCATGTGGTATTTGTCTTCTTGCTCTATTTACTGTTCGCACAATGGTGGTTCATCTTTCTTTCAGTTTTTTTTTTTTTTTTTTTTTTTTTTTTTTTTTTTTTTTTTTTTTGCCTTGTTTGAGTGAAATGAAGTAGTTGTCTGTAGTAACATTTCTGCCTTTGACCAGAAATTGATCCATAAGACACATCACTACATAATCTGAAACCCTTTCGTCTTGGGGTCGTGCAGTACCAAGATAAGGGAAACCAATGAGTATATATATGCTTTAGACATCTACAGCTAAAAAATACTTTTGCCCATACTTGTCATTCTTTGAAGCCATACATTTTTGAATGGGCATCTAGTTTTATTTTGTAAGAGCTGCTCATCTATTGTTATCTCAGTTCCAGGTTTCTACTGTGTTGTACATTTTTCTATGAATTTGTTCCATAAAGCAGAAAGGAATACAAACTGATCATTCTGTCATCTTACATCATCTCTGAACGTCTGGGGTACAAACTCTTCCTGTGAATAGTCAGAATAAAGTTCTCCACCATATGAATCGCACTCCATAATTCTTTGTAACTCTGCAGTAATCTCTTCATCACATAACTACATACTACCAGTTCACTTCAGTCTTCACCACATAACCACCCTTGAAAGAATAATTAGTACACGAGAATGACGAACGATGTCCAACTGATTCCAATATTGTCATTTAATGTCGCAATAATATGAACGAAACTAAATTATTGTACCACAACACAAAGTCGGCGACACTTCAGAATGAAGGAAATGATTGCAATGCATAACAATAAACCCCCATGAACCACAGACATTGCCGAGGTGGGGTGGCTTGTGTGCCTCAACCATGCAGATAGCCGTACCGTAGGTGCAACCACAGCGGAGAGGTATCTGTGGAGAGGCCAGACAAACGTGTGGTTCCTGAAGAGTGGCAGCAGCCTTTTCAATAGTTACAGTTGGATGATTGACTGAGCTGGCCTTGTGACATCAGCTAATGTGGCTTTGCCACACAGTTACTGCGAACGGCTGAAAGCAAGGGGAAACTACAGCCGTTACATTTCCCGAGGACATGCAGCTCTACTGTATGAAAATATGATGATGGCATCCTCTTGGGTAAAATATTCCGGAGGTAAAATAGTCCCCCATTCGGATCTCCGGGCGGGGACTACTCAGGAGGATGTTGTCATCAGGAAAGCCTTTCTCCGATGCTATTAAGCCATAAACAGCCTTTCTCCGATGCTATTTAATTTGTACATTGAGCAGGCGGTGAAGGAAAGCAAGGAAAAATTTGGAATAGGGATTAAAGTTCAGGGGGAAGAAATAAAAACATTGCGTTTTGCTGATGACATTGTAATTCTGTCAGAGACAGCAAACGACCTGGAAGAGCAGTTGAATGGAATGGACAGGGTGTTGAAGAAAGCGTATAAAATGAACATTAACAAGAGCAAAACAAAAATAATTGAATGCGGTCTTAGAAAATCAGGTGATGCTGAAGGAATTAGATTAGGTAACGAAACAATGAAGGTGGTAGATGAGTTTTGTTACTTGGGTAGTAAAATAACATGTGATGGTCGCAGTACAGAGGATATAAAATGCAGAATGGCAATGGGAAGAAAAGCATTTTTGAAAAAGAGAAATTTGCTAACATCGAATATTAATTTAAGTGTTAGGAAGTCTTTTCTGAAGGCATTTGTGTGGAGTGTTGCCTTGTACGGGAGTGAAACATGGACGATAAGCAGTGCGGACAGGAAGAGGATAGAGGCTTTTGAAATGTGGTGCTACAGAAGAATGCTGAAGATTAGGTGGGTAGATCACATAACTAATGAAGAGGTACTTAGCAGAATTGGTGAGAAAAGGAATTTTTGGCACACCCTGACTAAAAGAAGGGATCGCTTGGTAGGACACATTCTTAGACATCGAGGAATCGTAAATTTAGCATTGGAGGGAAGTATGTGGGGTAAAAATCGAAGAGGGAGACCAAGAGACGCGTATAGTAAGCAGATTCAAGTGGATGTGGGTTGTCGTTCTTATGAGGAGATGAAAAGGCTTGCTTAGGATAGAGTAGGGTGGAGAGCTGCATCAAACCAGTCTCCGGACTGAAGACCATAACAACAATAACAACACAACAATAAACAAAATTATAGTTTTATCGGATGGGGTCAATATGACCTCTCTGGGTGTTAGAGGTAAAATGAAAGAAAGTTATAATCAGTTGGGTGAAATGCACTGTTTTTCAGTATAATGAAAGAACATGCCAAGTAAATGAATAAATGTCATGAAAAGAATTGTTGCCGTAATAATTATTCAAAACACAGCTCTCTTAAAAACCGAAATCGGTTATTTTGAAAGCTCTGGGTGTTCTAGTGTTAACACCATCCACATCTCTTCTCTGTATCAAAGGTCTGTTATAGGTCGTAAAGAACTAACAGTAAAGGCTTTTGTTGCTCTCTGCACTTCTCCTGCAGTTGTCGTGCACAGAAAGTCATGTCGATCGTCCCTCTTGATGGGTGAAACTCGCGTTGAGACTCAGGTAGTACAGTCTCTGAAAGTGTCTGAAGGCGATTTAAAAGGATTCTGGCAAAACATTTACCAGTGACAGAGAGCAAGGATATTCCACGGTAGTTAGCACAGATGCTATTATCACTTTTTTTAAAGATGGTGACAGCTTGGAGTTCTTCATGTCAGCTGGTACCTTGCGGGTTTCCAAGAATGAGTGAGAAGAGCGTAGTTTTAGAGGCAAGTCACCACCCTAGATAAGTTCCAACGAGATGGTGTCGGGTCCAGGAACCTTTCCTGGTTTCGTACTAACAAGTGCCTTGCTAAGTCCTTGAAAGGTTGGAGGATCAGCCATCCAGGGTTGTGGAGGATGCTGTGGGACATAGTTCCAGCGGCAGTAGCTGATGTGCTTTTTCCAGCGATTTAAGATGTTCTGCCTGTCGATGAAGATGACGGTGTTGTCAGCAGCTTTCATTGTTCCTGATGAGGAGCGAGTGGGTCCATACAGCTCCTTAATTCCAGCATATAAGCCATGCAGGTGGCTGGCATCGGAAAGATTTTGCGAGTTTCGCGGCTTTTTGTTGCCTCCATTTGTTCTTGGTTGTTCGTCTTTCACTCTGACATTTTTGCTTTATCTTTTGAAAATGTTCTTTCTTTCCTGCGCGGGACGCATCTTGAGCAAGGGATTACTAAGCAACCCGATTTGCACTGATGTTTGCTTGGATTTCTTCATTGATGTCATAAAACCACTTCTCTTCCGTGCACCGAAACCAATAACATGTTCTGCAGTCTCTTTGATTACATTCTTTTATGCTGTCCATTCCTGTTCGACAGCATCTGCTGGGCATTTCTGGAGTTATTCTGAGAGCTCGTCTTGGAAGAGGAGGAAACATGTTTGTTCTGCAAGTTGCTGATGATGATTTTTCTGCGCGGCGCGTTGGAAAAGTGGGATCGTGGCTTACGATACTTAATCTGAGACGGCTAACTAGGAGTTTATGATCTGTCGAGCAATCATCGAAGGGGAAATACGCATTGATGATGAAGCACGTAGACCAAGAAGCAGTAGCCCGTTTGCAATTTACGAACCCTTGTTTACCCACTATATCTCTCCAGAAATGGTTGTTCCTTCCAACTCTGACGCTGAAGTCACCAAGTAAGATTAATTCGTCTTTCAAATGTTCAAATGTTTGTAAATCAAGGGACTTAACTGTTCTGGTTATCAGCCCTAGCCTTACAAACTACTTAAACGAACTTATGCTAAATATGACACACATACCAGGGAGGACTCGAACCTCCGACAGCAAGCAACCTCGCGCTCCACATCATGGCGCCTTACAGCGCTCGGCTACTTCACCGCGGTATCTGTCTTTAATAAGTATCTTATTAAGAATACTGTTCAGTTGGTGGTAGAACTGATTCTTAGAATCTTCACCGCTATCTAAAGTAGGAGCGTATGAAAACGATGAACTGTCTGAGGACGAGGTATTCTGAGGGTCATCAGATTTTCATTTATTGGACCTAAACCATGGATTCGTGGCTCTCCTGCATCCTTTCGTTTCCAGAAGACTGATTTGTCCTTCACCTGATAGTCTTGTGTCACGTAGGGCAACTATATCTAGTCTGGCTAGTTCATGAATTGTAAGAGCGGTTCGTCTCTCTCATCTGTCACTGTTCAGGTCCTTGGAGCGTCCTAACATTCCATGTTCCTATCGTCATAATCGTTCCAACCTTCTTTGCGTTTCCTCCGCAGTACAAAGGAGTGACCTTCTGGGTGCGGATTCCAAGCCAGTTACGACTACCGGTGTTAAGTGCACATTTTCTGGTGCTTTCCCCGTCTGGGGTGGGCAGCGGCTATCCTGAACAGGCCTGCCCAGTCGCTGATGCAGGACCGGATCGCCGAGTAGTCACACGGGTTCTCAGGGAGGTGACCCTCACACCTGCCGCTAGAGTGAAGGTCCAGCCTCACTCAAAGCCTGCTTCCACCGTCCTTATCCCATCGCCATTGGCCTTTCAGGTGACACGATGATGAAAAACACACACTATTTCAAAACTGCACCAAATCCACAGTTTTGGAGATATGGCAATGAAATTTTGTACCATGCTTTACATGAAAGTAACACATCTCTATATATGAGAGGTAATGTCCCGATTGAATGACTGACTGTCTGACTCGTCATCGCTCAGCCTAAACCATTGACGATAGAAACTTGAAATTTGTAGAGGGTATTGATCTACTCTGTAGGCGTCATTTAAGAAGCAATTTTTCGAAATTCCGTCCGTAAGGGGGTGAAATAGGGGATGAAACGTTCTTTTGAAAATACGTTGCTATTTAGGCAATTTTGAAGCTACAACTACAAAATTTCGGATTTAAATTCAGAGCTCGAATTTAAAAGACACGTGTTTTGGCATTTTTTTGAAATTCAACCCATAATATGGTATAATGCGAGACGCAACAAATTGATTTTCAAAAATATGTTGCTGCTAACTCAAATTTTAAGCAACATTCAACAAGTAAGCAGGTAAAATAGGGAATCAAAAATTGTTTTCGAAAACACATTGTTGTCAAGGCAGTTTTGAAGCTGATAAGCAACAACGGTCTTCATTTCGACCTGCTGTTTTAGTCTTGTTTCGACCCATCGTTTTGCCGATTTTCTCCACCGGCGCGCTTCTAGTTCTATTGCACCTACTTTGGTTTCGCGCACGCGCGGTGGGTCGTCAGCGGTGTATAAAGGGGCCGCTGTTTCTGTACTGCCTCAGTTTCCGGCGAGTAAGAGTATCAGCGCACCTGAAGATGGCAGCCAGTTCGTCTGCCGAAATATCGTGTTTAGTTGACGACGGTATACGGCTGCACATCCGAGATGAAAGTAATCAGTTATTACTCCGGGAAAGTCTAAGCAACCACGGGCGTTAAGCTAGTTTACAAACGTCTATACATTTTTTTAATGAAATTTGAATTTTATTTTCAAAAAATAATGTATGTTCCTTTTTCTCAGTAAGTAGTCAATGGTCTCTACAAAAATTTCTCTGTTTCTTATGTTGTAAGCGTCTCACATGAGGTTTCTGGAATAGGTCAAATAGGAGAATTTTCATAATATTTTAATTATAATTCCACAAGTACAATTTTAAATTTATCCAAAATTCTGCACTTTGCTCCATATCTCGGCTTACAATCAGAATTTCAAAATTTGCTCTTGATACAACGTTTATTAGAAACTTCCTGACAGATTTAAATTGTGTGCAAGTGCCGGTACTCGAGCCTGGGACTTTTGCCTTTCGCGGGCAAGCGCTCTACCATTGAGCTATCCCGACACAACTCACGGTGCGTCGTCACAACTTTACTTCCGCCAGTACCGCCAGTACCTCGCCTCCTACTTTCCGACTTCACAGAATTTCTCCTGCGAAACTTGCAAGACTAGCACTCCTGGAAGAAAGGATATGGTGGAGACATGCCTTAGCCACAGCCTAAGGGATGTTTCCAGAATGAAACTTTCACTCTGCAGCAGAGCGTGCGCTATTATGAAACATTCTGGCACATTAAAATTGTGTGCCGGAACTGGCACTCGAACCTGGGACCTTTGCATTTCGCGGGCAAACGCTCTAACGGTTCGCAGGAGAACTTCAGTGAAGTTTGGAAAGTAGGAGGCGAGGTACTGGCGGAAGTAAAGTTCTGAGGACGGACCGTGAGTCGTGTCGGGATAGCTCAGCGGTAGAGCGCTTGTCCGCGAAAGGCAAAGGTCCCAGGTTCGAGTACCGGTTCCGGCACACAATTTTAATCTGCCACGAAGTTTCATAACAGCGCACACTCCTCTGCAGAGTGAAACTTTCATCTGGAACGTTCATTGGGTTTAGAGAAATATATGTACAAAATTTCATAATTCTAGGATTCATAGAATCTGACGAAAAGGTACATAAACTTTAAAAAACACACTTTTCAGGAAACGCAATTTAAAGTTCAACCTAACGTTTTTCCTTATGTCACTTCTTCAGAAGGAACCACATTTGTACTCTGGGTCGTCTTTCCCTTCTCTTCTGGTTTCTTATTATCTGTCTTCTTTTCTTTATCAGCTTTTCAACTGACTTTGCAGCTGCAGAGACGCGCTGTAAATCTATTTTTCTCAGGATGTTTTGAGTAAAATTTCCTATGTTGAAGCCCATTCTTTCTAATACCTTCATCCCCCGATGTTCCCATCATTAAATACAAGAACTGCATCATAAGTTGCAATTCTGATAACTGTACCAGATACAAATGTGGTTTTTAAGGTAAGGTTTCCATATGAGTTAATTTAGACTCATTTGGATTCTGGGTTTTGCCATGAACACACTTTTAGAGAAGTGCCGGATTGGCCAGAAATCTGAACCGTAGTATGCGACATTCATCTCACTAATTTTTCGCTTGGAGTTGCTAGGAGACGAGTTCACGTTTTCAGATGTTCTTACTTCGGACGTAGCCTAATTGCTGGTTTGTCGTTGTTACTCACGTCTTCTATTCACTAACTTATTCAAACGCAGTTTATCGAGTTTTTATACAGCCTTTGTGATTGTGGAATAACTAAACGAAGCAAGAATCGAACCCTTGTACAAATCACAAGGCAAAGAAAGAATTGCTTCGTCATAAACGATATAGCTAGTTTGAAACTAGCACACTCCGCTGCAGAGTGAAAGTTTCATTCTGGATATAGCCAGTTTGTTAGTGTTTATACGATACGGAACAGAGTCAAAGATGATCTACGAAACCAAAGAGTGGTTTCACGGCCTTCTAGATGTACCCCGCACATGTTTGGTTGAAAGTAATACACAGAATGGTTGTTCACTGAGCTGGTATTGAAGTGCTGCTTCACAACGTGGGTGTGAGAGGGAGGCCACGTCACACTTTTAATTAATTTTCAGGCTCTTCGGATGCGATTTCAACATTGAAAGTTTGGGAACTTATTGTTGTACTAACAAACAAAACATAAATCCAAAATTCGCATTCTTGGTCAATTTCATCAGCGTCCTAAAGAAAATGACAGGAGAATTTGTCATTTGCGTGATTTTGTTTAAGGTGGATTATGGCTTATGAGGAAGTACCCCAGGCACTATCATTCTGGAACTGTTCATCACGGCACATGAGACATGTCACTTTTGGTACCAGAACTGCTACGAACTGGCGGGAGCTCCATGACCGTTGAGGGACGCCTTTACAGCCGGACGGACCGAGGCCAACGAGAAAGACAGGCCGCGGTGAGTACGTCATGTCACATAAAGCGAGGTAGTCATGAGTCCGCGCGATCGCTAGCTGATTGGCCGGCCGCTATGAGGCCTTGGGCTGTGGCCCAACGGCCGGCCAATCAGCTAGCGATCGCGCGGACTCATGACTACCTCGCTTTATGTGACATGACGTACTCACCGCGGCCTGTCTTTCTCGTTGGCCTCGGTCCGTCTGGCATGACGTCGTCCACTTTCACGATCATTGCGAGCCTTGGAGATAGAAATAATCGTCTCCCGCACGCTTTGCCGTTGGGTCGAAAGGTAGATGGCAGAGAGGAAAGTGAAAGACAACCTAATACCATCGGAGTTGCCAAAACCTAGAAGTGCCCAAGAAAGTGCGTTAGGAAAGAAAACAGGAGAAGTCTGACACAAGTAAGTGGAAGTAATGCTAGGCTTGGCTAAGGACCCATATACTCCCAAGACAGGACCCCTCTGGGGGAAGATATTGTAATAATACCGTTAAAATTAAATTACTACTGAAAAATTGAATATTTCTTACTATTTCACACAATGTTCACGGTTTGTTGATATTCTGTGAAATAAAATAGAGAAAAAGTTGGAAAATTCTGATAAAAAAATAGCAAAACACGGAGACGACTCAAACACGGTACCCCCAGCGTGGTGGCTGACGAACTTAACTGCTGCACCACCCTCACTTTGCTGGAACACGGCTAAAGTTATGTGTCTTACAGCGCTTAATGAACTTCTACATCATAATTTTTAGTCCGTTGCTAAAAAAGCGGATAGGTATGTCCCTCTAAAACATAACCGATACGCATCAAATTACGTTATGTACTCTTCTGAGGTTCCCCTTATTAGGTCCAAATCACGATTTCAGCTGGCAGCTATCTAAAGAATTACTGTAAATATTTTTAAACAGTAATACAATTAAACTTCCTGTCATATTAAAATTGTGTGCCGGAACCGCGACTCGAACCTGGGACATTTGCCTTCCGCGGGAAAGCGCTCTACCACCGAGCTATCCCGACACGATTCACGGTGCCACCCCACAACTTCAATTCTGCCAGTACCGCGCCTTCTACTTTTCCAAACTTCACAGAAGTTCTCCTGCGAAACTTGCAAGACTAGCACTCCTGGAAGAAAGCCTAAGGGATGTTTCCAGAATGAAACTTTTACTCTGCAGCGGAGTGTGTGCTGATATGAAACTTCTTGATGGATTAAAATTGTGTGCTGGAACAGGGACTCGAACCTGGGACCTTTGCCTTTCGCGGGCCAGCGCTCTACCACCGAGCTATCCTGACACGACTCACGGTGCCGCCCGTGGGCCTTTTACAAAGCGTCAACAGACAACACTTGAACAGAATACCTGGACACCTGCCACAAGTGACTGTAATACATAAAATAAACCATACTTATGAAGTGAACATGCGACAGAGGTTCGAGTCAACCCTCAGACATGGATGCTTTTGTTGTCATTAGGTTAGTTTAACTTAGTGTCAGTATTATTCATCATTTTCTTGATTTGCAGCTCTTATTTTTGCCGTGTTTGCAGTAAAAATTTCTGGGTATTAGGTCCGCCTGATATGCAAAACACTGTTTTATTATGCTCCCAAACTAGTTTCAGCACCTCTGTGCCATCATCAGTGGGCTTTCAATTTATTATGAATGTAATTTGTTTTCACAGCATGAAATAAATTGAAAGCCCACTGATGATGGCACAGAGGTGCATAATAAAACAGTGTTTTGCATATCAGGCGAACCTCATACCCAGAAATTAGTGTCAGTAGTTTGTAAGTCTAGGGACTGATTACCAGTCTAGTTTGGGTCCATAGAATTAAAAACATTCATGTTATGAACTAGACTACAGCTCAAACTAGGCATCAGGTAGAAAACAGTCATCACAAAACTTCACGAGACACGATAACATCACTGTGGGAACTTGGCAGTAGGATGGACGCGGTATTCAGATTTCAGATGTAGACAAGACGCCGTAGCGGAGTGGCCAAGCACATTTGCTCCGATGCGTGAGATTGTTCCCCGTCGGGGGTTCGAATCCCCCCTCGGGCATGGATGCTTGTGTCGTCTTCAGTATAAGTTAGTTCATAAGTAGTTTGTAAGTTTAGGGTCTGACGACCCCACGGTTAAGTCCCTTAAGCTTAACAAACATTTGAACATTTTTTGTAGACAAGGCGCGTGGACAGGTTAACATGCACTCTAGTACTCGCCAGATTTTGGGCATAATTTGTATCACAAGTCAAGTGAAGTCACCAGCTAGCAAAAGCTATGAACTCGTCGAAACCTCCGTGACAATCTGCCACAATGTCAGTAACCGATTGAGAGTGCCACGAGTCTCCAGGCCGATTTTTTGTACACAACACGAAGCGTTAGGCAGGTTTGTTAGACACTGATAAAAGCTTTCAAGGCACACACATTCTGCAGGTCGTATAATTCCACCAGAAGCCACGACATTCAAGACAGACAGCCGACAAGTGCGGTGCCCGGTCACAGCGCCACTCGCGGCTACGTTTTTGCCAGCCGAACTTACCGTTGTGCAATCTGCACTCCATCAACCGCCCCTCGAATGCCACAC